>JADMNL010000023.1:393937000-395340500 GCA_016271365.2 Neoceratodus forsteri
CACTGAAATGAGCAAGCAAATAGGGTGGGGGAGAAAAAAGCACATTGTAGTGAATGGGAGGACAGGGAGAGATTTTCAGGAAGTGTGCTTTGGTTCCACTCCCTCATAACAACAAAAGCTGTGCTGCATTAGGAATTCCAGTCACAGACCCCTTCTTCTGATGGCAATACGTCAGCATTGCATCATGACACAATGCAACCATAAAAATGAAGTTTTCTCTGATATAAGTTTGGTCACAATCTTGCAATCTTGCATTCGGCAACCAGCCATGGCCAAAAATAAAATACCTGCATACAAGCCGCAACTAGTAATCAATGACATATGGTAGACAGATAGACAGACAGACAGATGTAGGGAATGACAAATTGCCAAGATGTCCAGGCATGCTCTGATATACAGACACCTAGGGTGTTTAGTGAGGTACAAGGCATGTGTCAAGTGCCTTCAACCATCTGAGAAATCCATATATCAGCATGCCCACAAACTTCAGAGGGTGCTATTCCACTTATACAATGGATCCTAAATTGACTTGTGAAGTGTCATTTACTTCAACAGCCAGCTCCCCTTTACTGTTTGTTTTTTTCCTTGTATATTTTCACATGTATGCAGCTATTTCTGCTGGACTATGTTAAAGCAGCAGTGCAATGAAACTGAGCAAAAAATTTGACCCTATCTTTTTTAACTATAAAAGATGCCAGCCATCTTCCACTTTTATTTTGTGGTGAAACTGTGTACTTCCACTAAAATGTAAGTATTTTGTAAATGTTTAAATTGAATGTTTTCTTAAGATAAAAAAAAAGATGACCTCCACTTTTGGCTTAGAAATACCATTAGACATAGTAAGGGTTAGGATAAAAAAAAAAAAAAATCATAGTGCACAGGATAGGAGGAGCCTAGAAAAACAGATTTGACAGGTATGCTAATAATTTTATAATTTGTAGATGAAACTAGCTTTCTGGAAAAAAAAACATTTTCATTGTTGCACTGCTGTTTTGATCTGTCGTCTGCTGCTATTCTCACTGGGACCCCTATGAAAAAGAGATATTGCATGCCATGGGGCTATCTCATTTGGAATAATGTCATATAAATAGATGCATAAATAAAAAAAATAGTTGAGTTCTGAACTGTCTGGGTGTGCTCTAATAACTGGACAGTCAGGTGATGCTCTCAGCCAATCAGATTGCTATGATTCCATCACTTATTTTACAAATGTATATATATATATATATATATATATATATATATATAAATATATATAGATATTTAAATTCTTCATCTCCTTTTCACTGCAGCTGCCTACTAGAGTTTGGTTAGCTTCAAGCCCCGTCCTAACAATCTCTGCTATTTACCTGTCTTCTAGAGGGTCCCAGGGTGCCCATACCACCATAGTTTATTCCTTTGGGGGGCTGATAAGGTAAGATAATTCCTCACAGGTTTGTCATATACATGAAAGTGGTGGGCAGTTGGGCCAGCTGTGCTTGAGTGCGTCAGCTTCATGCTATGTGTCACTAAGGTTTTCTACCTAGGTTTCTCCCAGTCCCTCAGACGTTGTTGATCAGGGTGCCACAGGTCACCCAGGTGGTGATATTGTAGCAGAACTTAATGCCCTCCTTCCCTCCCTGGAGGAGGAGGGCATCCAGTGGGATCCTCAAGCCTCCTCCCCAAGCTGTTTTCCCAGCACTCAATGCCCATTCCCAAACTTGGGTTGGTGGTGTCGTGAGCAGCAGCCTTGTCACTTTACCAACAGTCCAGCTGACTTGATATGTTTAAACCCAGGAGCTGTGCCCTCTCCTCAGGTGAGTCAGGAAGGGCACTGGTGGAGCTTTGTGGGGGTGACAGTACTGAGTTGATCTGCATCACAGCCAACATCTGTTGTTATTTCTCTTGAATAATACGTAAGCAGTATATTGATAGCCATCTTTCATGTCATGTCATTTTTGCTTTATCTGTCCACAGGTAGACATGCAGAAGATGTGTTTGGTGAGCTCTTTAATGAAGCAAATTGTTTCTACATGCGGATGAACTCACTTCAGGAGAGGGTGGATCTACTGGCTATCAAGGTCACACAGCTGGACTCGACAGTAGAGGAAGGTAGGCCAAGAGGTGTCATAACCCTGGGCTCAGAAAACATGGGTTGCTATGGGGAGCAGAGATGCACAAACTGTACCTCTCAAATCAGTAACAGAATTTAACATCCTAGTTGGTATTTACATAGCGAGTTATGACCTTGAAGTTTACTGACAACGGGATTCCAAAACAAGAGTCTTCCAGACAGGTATGACATCACACTTAATGGAGAATCCCTCAAATCTCAAGATGCCAGGCCTAAGGGCCCCTGACGTTGCAATATAGAAACAAAGTCCAATGCCACATTTGTTTTTGTGATGCATTACAGTACCTTGTGAGTAATGAATAGTATTTCCTGAATAACCACAAATAATGCACTATTTGTTATTTGGATCCGAATAACAAATAGTGACACTATTTGTGCCCTATTCTTATTCGGGAAATACTATTTTGAAAAAAAAAAGGAAAAGAAACTGTCCCCTATCCTCCTCCTCCTCCCCAGCACTGTCATTTAATATGCAAAACCCTGTATTCCCTAACCCTCTGCTAGAATACCAATCCCACCTCCCCAGCACCCACAATTACTAATTTTTTTAATATTAAAAAAAAAAATTCCATGATGGATGACTGTCACAACCTGCCCATCTCCACAGCCGGCCACCATGTTTAGCACTCCGTTGTTATAAAATAAATATTTTCTCCCATTCTGGCAGCACACCCTCCTCCCCCAGCACCCAAATCTTCTTAAAAGGAAGAAAATGACGTGGCGAAAAAGGAGACCGACACAACCCACCATCTTCCACGGCCGGCCACCTTCTACTGAATGAAACCACTCCTGCGCTTGCTCACATAGTAAACCAGCTGATTTACTTTAGTGAGTCCAGGATGATCCAGGCTTTACAGGGATAGAGAAGTGAAAAGCAACCTCCAATCTCTTGGACTTCTGAATGGAACTGAAGGAAGCATCTACAGTGGGCCTGGGTTAGTGGGCTAACATATAGGTATATTTTGGCATACTGAAAATCGAAAGCTCCCTTCAGTCACACTACCGCTCTTCAGAACTACTCAAATAAGTACTTTTGGTGGTTTCCCAGAGGGCTGATCCTTAACTGGAGTAGCGAGAGAAACAGCAGATAGAACACTTTTAGCTTGGTTGGGGAGATGAAACACCTTAATCAAAGATATAGGAGTTTCAGGTGTATAACCCAGGGTGGAGGTGAACAAATCACGAACAGGGTCCTAAGTAATCTTTCCTGTGGTTTCTAAGACTGGTAAGCCCACAATTTGTAAGTTATTTTTATGAACTGTTTTCTAAATTTTCTGCCTTTCGAGCTTGCCAAAATATTGTCATGCAAAGCTGAAGCTAGAAGAACAGCAGAAAGTGGCGTTTGGTTTTCAACCATTAAAGAAAATGCTTTTTTCGTTTTCATTATCGGCTTTCTATCCATTCACATCTTGCAGCAACTGACTCCCATTTGGTATTTAGCTTTGGAACAGCAAGCAACAAAACAGAATAGGATTTATTCTGTGGAATCTTTGTAGAAGAACCCCTGGTTCAAAGGTATTTGTAATCCTAGTTATGAATAAATAAATAAATTATTGACAACTTTAAAGGCATGAAGCTTGATGTGATTAATATAGAACATAGAATTTGACGGCAGATAAGGACCACTTGACCCATCCAGTCTGCCCATTCCTCCCTAGCTACACTATCCAATCTACAGCTCTTTCTCCCTCTCCTGCCTTCCTTTCCATTATAATTCCCTTGTGCTTATCCCATGCAGTATTGAACCCCACCACTGTTTTTGGCTCCACTTCCTGTGCTGAAAGGCTGTTCCAGGAATGCACCACTCTTTCTGTGAAGAAGTGCTTCTTCATATCTCCCCTGAATCCACCACTTCCAGCTTCATAGTGTGTCCTCTTGTTCTCAAGCACCTTTTGTTCTGAAAAATACTTCTTTCCTCCTGTACCTTATTTACCCCTGTGAGGTATTTAAAGGTCTCTATCATATCTTCCCCATCCCTCCTCTGTTCCAAGTTGTACAGTGGTGTGGTTCAAGAATGCATGGAATAAGCACAAAGGAATCATAGTGGAAAGGAACAGGGGAGTGAGAAAGAACTGTAGATTGGGCACAGTCTGATGTAATAGTGTAGGTAGGGGGAAATGGGCAGACTGGATGAGCCAAGTGGTCCTTATCTGCCTTCAAATTCTATGTTTCTATGTGTTGTAGGAGCCTTGTCAGAGTATCATAACCTCTGGGAACAATGAAAGCAGGCAGGGAGGGGCAGGCAGGTGAAGAATGTATAATGAGTGATACGGGGGGGGGGTGCAGGAACACATAGGAAAGGAAACTGGGGTGGGGAAGATGCTGGAGAGGGAGAACAAGAGCAGAGGGAGGGCAGACTGTAAAACATGGAAGGTCATGCCAATGAATGCCCGTAGCCTAGGAGATAAGGTTCCAGACCTTGTTGGCAGATGCAGACGTTGACATAGCAGCAATAACAGAGACATAGTACTCTGTTAATCATGGCTGGAAAGTCAATGTACCAGGCTATACATTGTTCAGGAGGGACAGGGAGGGTAAAAAAGGTGGGGGAGTGACCCTGTACATCAGAGATGGTATAAAGGCTACAGAAGTTCTGGGAAGACAGGGGGAGGCCAAGGTAATGTGGGTCACCCTGGAGCCAGAGAATGGAACAGCAATACTTACTGGGGTGATCTATAGACCTCTAGCACAGAGCGAGGAAGTAGACAGGGAACTAGTGGAGAACATACACGTCATGGTAGCTAAGGGCAAAATCCTGCTACTGGGGGATTTCAATATGTCACACATGGATCGGGCCACCCAGATGGCTGTTTCAGCCAGAAGCACAGCCATGCTAGGATCCCTGCAGGGGGTTGGATTCAGGCAGCTGGTGCATGAGCCAACCAGGGACATGTGAATTCTGGACCTGGTATGGACCAATGGGTACAGAGTCAAAGAAATACAGGTGGAAGGGCAGCTGGGCTCCAGTGAACACATATGGTGTGGTTCAGCATGGAGTCATGGACTCAATCAAGCCATACAAGGGCAAGAGTACTAGATTTCAGGAGGGCAGATTTCATTGAAATGGGTAGATGTATACAAGCAATCCTGGGGAAGGGAGAGATAGTAAAGGGGTGGAAAAACAATGGGGAAACTGAATGGAGCCATAGTGGATATAACAAACCAATGCATTAGGATAGTGGCCAAAGGGAAAAGAAGAAGGAAACCACTATGGTTCTCTAAAGAGGTGAGGGACAAAGTCAAGTCTAAAAGGCTGAGTTTCAGGAAATATAAGGGGAGACAAAGGGAGGAGGACAGGGAGGTGTACCTTGAATGTCTAAGGGAAGCAGGGAAGGCTGTTAGGAAGGCGAAGGCACAGACAGAAGAGAACTTAGCACAGTCTGTAAACAAAGGGAATAAGGCATTTTATAGGTACATCAATGAAAAAAGAAAAACTGGGGGGGGATTGTGAGACTCAAAGGGGAGATGGGAGAGTGTAAGGAGGGGGATCTGGACAAGGCAGAAATATTGAACAAATACTTCTGCTCAGTATTCACTAAGGAGGGGGCAGATCAAGGACCACAGTGGGGTTGCAGAGGTAATGGGGGAGGTGAACACTAGTCCATTCACAGTGTGGAGAGTTCTGGAAGAACTCACAAAGCTGAAGGTGGATAAGGCCATGGGGCCAGATGGCATCACACGAGGATATTAAAGGAGCTGCGAAGGGAACTAGCAGCGCTTCTGGCGGCCCTGTTCAGAGAGTCACTCAACATGGGTGTCGTTCCAGAGGACTGGAGGAGGGCACATTTATTCTCACTGCACAAAAGTGGCAGTAGGGAGGAGGCAGGGAACTACAGGCCAGTCAGCCTCACCTCAGTGGTGGGAAAGATCATGGAGACACTGCTGAAAGAAAGGACAGTGGCACATTTGGAATCCAGTGCTGCTCAGGATCTGAGGCAACACAGATTCACAGTGGGAAGGTCATGTCAAATGATTCTAATAGTTTTTTTTGATTGGGTGACTAGTGAACTTCTCCAAGGAGGGGCAGTAGATGTTGTCTACCTGGATTTCAGCAAAGCCTTCAACACTGTCCCACATAGAAGGGTGATTAACAAGATGGGTAGTCTGGGCATGGGAGACAAGGTGATGAACTGGGTTAGGAATTGGTTAACAGACAGGAGACAGAGGGCGGTGATAAATGGGGTACAATCTTGGGAAGGGGGGTGACCAGTGGGCCACAACAGGGATCAGTACTAGGACCAGTCCTGTTCAATGTCTTCGTTAGTGATGTTGCAGAGGGTCTGGAAGTAAAGGTCGGCCTATTTGCAGATGACACCAATACCTGAAACAGGGTGGATACTCCAGAAAGGGTGCAGAAAATGAAGAGGGACCTGGAGAAGCTTGAAAGATGGTCAGAGATGTGGTAACTGAGGTTCAATGTCAAGAAGTGCAAAATAATGCACCTGGGTAGAGGGAACCCTGGAGAGTGCTACAGGTTGGGGGGGGGCCTGACTGTCACCAAAGAGGAAAGGGACCTAGGGTTATCATCTCTGATGACCTAAGGTATCAAAGCAGTGTACAAAGGTGGTAGGGAGCGCCAGTGGTATGCTGGGGTGCATGGGCAGGGGTATCACTAGCAGGAGGCAGGAAGTGGTGATGCCATTGTATAAAACATTGGTAAGGCCTTACCTGGAGTACTGCATGCAGTTCTGGAGACCACACTGGAGACCACACTTGTGCAAGGACATAGATAAGGTGGAGACTATCCAGAGAAGGGCAACAAAGATGGTGCAGGGCTTACACCACAAAACATATGAGGAGAGACTAAGGGACCTCAATATGTACTCACTGGAGGAGAGGAGACAGCGGGGGGACATGACTGAAACTTTCAAGTACCTCAAGGGCATAAACAAGGTACAGGCGGGGAAACTTTTCCAATGTAGAAAAAGTACTAGAACAAAGGGGCACCATATGAAATTGGAAGGGGGTAGATTAAGTTTTTCTACACAGAAAGGGTAGTCGACACATGGAATAGTCTGCCACAGGAGGTAGTGGGGGCAAGCAAAGTGGAGGGGTTTAAGTATGCTTGGGACAGGCACAAGGGAAGCCTGAGAGAGGAGGGAGTGATGACAAGCCATTGATCACATAGGGTCAGTGGCCACATACAATGTATAGGGCCTACGGGCAGACTGGATGGGTCTAGCGGTCCTTATCCACTGACAATTTCTATGTTTCTGTGTTTCTGTTTTTTCCTATTGACTTCATAGCCAGAGACCTCTTTGAATTTAGAAATTATTTTCCAAAAATGTTGAATTTAATTTTTTAAATCTGAAAGAAATATTAGGGCATCATCTGGGTGTAAACTGATTCAATTTTCATGTGCTCCCATTACCACACTTCTGATGGACTTACTTTGATCCTATTGCTATTGCCAATGGTTCAATGGCTATAGCAAAAAGATGGAGTACTAAGGGACATCCCTACTTTGATCATTGGCTTAGATAAAACTTTTACAATTTTGTCTTATTTGTTTGTGCCAAGGCTGTACCAGTGCCTCACAGAAATTGCCTGTCACTGCACAGAATCCTTAAGATTTCAGCATCTTTTTTAATTTTTTAATTTTCTCTTTCTATGCCCCCTTCTTACAGCATCAGTCTCCACTTTTCAGAGATCCCTAGGCTGGGTATCCCCTAGCTTCACCCCAGGTAATGCTCAGGAGCTCCTGTAGGCCTGCCCCCATACTGACTGGGTTGTACCCCCCAGGTGAGAAGGGAGGGGATACCAGGTCACCCCTCCACAGTCCCTTAGTGTGTGTTGGGCAGCCCAGTGGGTCCCTCATGGAGCCTGGTTATGACATTTGGGGCAGCTGGGTCCCTTCTACCAGTGGCCGATGTGGGGTGATTCTTCCTGGTTTTCTGGTCTCCGTCCCTGAGGGCACCAACACTCGAGGAGATCCAAGGAGGTAGGGCACATAGGGACATGCCACTGCCCCAGATCCTGGCTAGTGTCCTCCCCTCCCAATCGCTCTGCAGCTCCATTGCACCACCACCCGTGGTCACCCAGGTGGTGGTAGAGCAGTGGGACCTGCAGCCCACCCTCCCAGGAGGAGGAGGAGAGCAGCTCCCCGGGTACTTGATCCTACTTCCCTGGCCAGACCTACAGCAACCCAAGTTTGCTTTCAACCCCGGATCATTGGCACTGCAAGCAGTAGTGCTACTGCAGTGCCAGCAGGTCGACTGGCCCAGATTTCAGCATCTTAAAATGAATACTGCTGTGCTTCACATTCTTTCTGCTTTGCTGCATATAGAATCAGGAAGAAAACCACCTACACTGCTTTGTTGTAACCATCCATTCAGTTTAACCATACATGCTTCCCACCAGGTACCTCTCCATCAGCTGAGGACTGCTTTCCTTCCCGAAACCACAATTTTCATTTAGTATGTGCCTAAATGTCTTTTACTATTTATATTACACTGGATGATATGAAAAACAAATACAAGTATCAGCACACATGGGCAGGGCCACTGGAAAATTGCAGGAAAAGTAACCTGAAATTGCAGAGATTTTTTGCAAAACTTGCTGGGAAATTTGTGGGAGTTCTACTATAGACCCTACGTGCTTCACAATAAATCCTTTAATGTTTTCTACAGCATATATTAGTCATCATAAACTACTAAATGAATACACGGACACCTGAATATGTTTTAAATATGAAGAAAAAACTTATGTTCCTAACATGAATCCTAAATGGATAAGATGTGTTGCCTCTATTCCCAAATGTAAAAACATCTGCCTCATACAGTGCTAAATAGATTCTATTTAGTGAGCCACAGAAAATCAGTATTAAATAAATCCAGAATAAACACATTTTTTCTGTTTCTGGGTGTAGAATAATGAAGCCTGATCAAAAGCTATTCACAGTGCACTGTCAACTATTTTCCCACTTTGGTGTAAAACAAAATAAGTAGATGGAGTGGCGAATAATTCAGTTTTAGTAAAATGTTGTAAAGTGTTTAATGTTCATAATTTGCATGGTAGGTACTGTGCACTATTATTGAAATCATATATTAAAACATTATATATGGGTGTTATTATGGCTGGCAGTATAGCCTAGTGGTTAGAGCAACAAACAGTGACTAAACTGGGTACATCCAAAAGACTTGGGTTTGATTCCCACAATCTCCACTTTCATACTGTGTGACTCCGAGCAAGTCACTTAACCTCCCCAGTGCTCCTGGGTTGCCCCTGAAAACAAGCAGTTCTGCCTAGTGGGCCTTACTCGGTTTACAAAGAATAATAAAAAAAAATACCAATATATGTTTATTACATCATACAGTAGTCAGGGTACCCTGTAATTTACCTGACTTTTACTCAGGCTGCAATGATTTTGTATAGGTAAAGATAAATGTTCAGATACATTGTATGTGTTTTATAAGCTTGTTTTTAGACTTTAGTCAGGTTTTTATTGTATTCCTTGCATGTGAGCATCTAGGTTGTAGATTACTAAACACAGGATCACTGTTACCAACTAGCTTATTCAAGTTTATAATCAGCAGGGCCATCCAAAATCCTCAGTTGTTTGAAAGAAAACTAGTCTGAATGAAAGTATGCTCACAAGGAAGAACTTGCCTTACTACTTACAAAAAGACTTCACAGTTAGCACCCCATTAAGGTGAATGGGATCATTTCCACATTTTCTGTCACCTGCTGTTTCAGTCTCTGTGACAACAAAAAGTTTTTTCTGACAGACTGCTTTAATAAAAAGCAAATTTTAAGTGTTTAATTGTACTTATGCTTGGCCAGTGGATTTGAAAGCACATTCAGTAAAACACAGAAGGTAAGACCCCAGGGGAAGTATGGTGCTGGTGGGCAGAGTGGTGCTCAATTCACATCTGAGCTTAGACATGAAAACTGAGAGACACCCTTTTCATGAAGACCAAGTAAACAAGCATTTGTCAATGCCGAATATTGCTTGCTTGTATGTGCTGTGTAGGTATTTGGAAGTCAGTGCAGTGCAAACATTGAAAATTTGCAAACTTTCGAGCGTGCGTAGGAACTGCGCAATGCGCGCTCGTGAAACAGTCATTTTTAGGTATTTTTCCACCAAATTTTCAACATAGCCATTTTAAGACCTCTGCTCATGAACAGTGTCACTGTAATTTTCTTAATGTGTCCCATACAGTGATTTCGCACACCGACTGCGCCATTGTGCGCTACGTGGGCGGAAACATGTTTTGGGTGAGATGTGAAAAATGACAGCTGTACTGCTCATAAGGAGGTGTGGTAAAAAGACAATGTTGAAAATATGGAGTGAAAATATTAAAAATTCACAAACTTACGAATATGTGTAGGAACTACGCAACACAGGCTCGTAAAACAGTCATTTTTAGCAATTTTTCCACCAAATTTTCAACATAGCCATTTTAAGTCCTCTGCTCATGAACAGTGTCACTGTGATTTTCTTAATGTGTCCCATACAGTGATTTCGCATGCCAACTACGCCATTGTGCGCTACATGGGTGGAAACACATTTTGGGCGAGATGTGAAAAATGACAGCTATACTGCTTGTAAGAAGGTGTGGTAAAATGACAATGTTGAAAATATGGAGTGAAAATATTGAAAATTCGTGAACTTACGAGCATGCGTAGGAACTGCGAAACGCATGCTCGTAAAACAGTCATTTTTAGGAATTATTCCACCAAATTTTCAACATAGGCTTTTTGAGAGCCCACCTTATGAACAGTGGCAGTGTCGTTTCATTACTCAGTCCTGAAAGGTGATTTTGCGCAGTGACTGTGAAATCACCCTTTGGGCCAGATTAACGCCATGACAGTGAGAGCATTCATGAGAAGGGGTCCCAAAAACCCCATGTTGAAAATTTGGTGCAAAAATTCCAAAAAATGCCTGAGATATGCAGCAAAGTTGAAAAACCCTATCTATCCCATTATACAGCTTACCGGCATTTCCTCAGTTCGCGGTCGACTTTGAAGAGTGCAGACATGTTCCTGGTCCGCGAAGATTGTCGGCGCGGGAGTCAGAGGTAAGTATGGGGTGAGGGAAGTGTGGGGAGGCAGGAGTGCGCAGTGGGTGGGCGCAGGTGGGGGCAGAGACAGCGAGGACTGTTTTGTGTTTCAGGTTTTTTTTAAATGACGACAGGATGTTTGCCACTGGGGTGGGCTCCCAGCGTGGCATGGGGATAACTGGTTGGGCGGCGTGGAGCAGGCAGGGGACTGGGCACCTGTCGGCGATAGCATCTGTTGCCACACTGGGGTGGGCTCCCAGTGTGACACCCTGTACTCTCTGGGAGGGGACAGTGGAGCCAGCGGGTTGGGCACCCCGTCGGCTATACGATGTGTAGCCACGCTGGGGTGGGCATTCAGCGTGGCATATGCAACTCTGTTTGGGGGGGAGTGCAGCACAGCTGACGGGGGATTGGGCACCCCCGTCGGCTATACAGTGTGTGTGTGTGTGTGTGTGTGGGGGGCGCGCCAGAGCAGGCGATATCTTATCGCTGCTCACTGAAGCGTAGCTCCCCCTTTCAACTGTACTCCACTGCATTTTTGACTGCTGTCATAAACAGCTCCAGCAGCGATTGGAGAACTGCGGCCGTGCCTGCAAACACACTGACTGAATTGGAAGAGGGCTGCCACACCTCTGAAAACTCGGTTGATGGCACTGTGTTTCTTGCACATGCGTGCAAGCAACATAAAAAGGCATCCACATGTTTGGGAGATCCATGATTTTCCATTTGAAGGTTCTCCACTAATCACTTGTGGATTTTTTAGGTGAAGACATTTATTTCAAAGAAGCAAATTCAGGCAAGTTTTTTTTTGCTCCTCCTACCCCCTGGCCATCCACTCCTTTAGGCCTGCCAAGGCCCCCTACCACTGCTGCTGAGTCCCGAGCACCATCCTCTGCTCCTTATTGCCGTGCTACCAGATAAGCCAAAGTAACCCTTCATTGGGTGGGCCCCTACCCCTGTAGGAGGCTAGCAGGGGAGGATAATTGCCCCAAAGAGCTTCCTGTGTATCTCAGGCATGGCAGGGGTCAGAACAGACACATGTGCCTGGAGCTTCAGGCTTATGGAGGAACCAGCAGCCATCCTCCGGTTGGCCAGCAGGTGTTTTGCCATTTTCTTGGGAGCGTGACAGGCCACATGATGTCAAGGCACAAGCCAACATCCATCACGCTCCCTCCTGCAGTGAGGGCCGACATGTTACTGTGCCTCTAGCCTCCACCAGGGGCCAGAAAATGATGAGCTATGAGCCCACCCTCCCTCCCAGGAGAAGGCAAGTGGTCATTGGACACTCAAGCCTTCACCCCCCCCGGCCAGCCCTCCAACACCCAAGTCTGTTCCCTAACCCTGGTCAGCGGTGTCACAGGCAGAAATCCAATCCAGGCAGTTAAATAATAGATAGGAAAAAACAAAAGTGGTCCACCTTAGTGGTGGTGGTTCAGATTAATTCACATCTGAGTTCTAACAAGCTAAGATACCAGGTAATTTGTAACTTGTGCATGTGAGGTGTGGGTGTTGAAGAAAGGGGATCATAGTGCTGTCACTACTGCCATCACCCCTGAGGAATGTGGACTGCATTGTTGCTACTGTTGCTATTGTTGCTACTGCCATCACACCTGAGGGGTGGGGGCTGTAGTGCTTCTGCCATCACCACTGGTGGATGGGGAATATAGTACTGCTGCTGTCCCAACAGAGGGATGGGGCCCATAGTGCTTATACTGCCATCACACCTGAGGAATGGGGAACGTAGTACTGATACTGCCATCACACCTGAGGAATGAGGAACGTAGTACTGCTGCCATCACACCTGAGAGATGGGGCCCATATTGCTGATACTGCCATCACACCTGAGGAATGGGGAACGTAGTATTGATACTGCCATCACACCTGAGGAATGAGGAACATAGTACTGCTGCCATCACACCTAAGAGATGGGGGCCGCAGTGCTGCTGCTTCCATCACACCTGAGGGAGGGGGGCCGTAGTGCTGTTGCTGCTGCCATCACACCAGAGGGATGGGGGGTGTAGTGCTGTTGGTGTTGTCATCACACCTGAGGGATGGGGGCTGTAGTGCTGCATCTTGTACCTAAAATAATTTTAAATTGGTACAAGGATAGAAGGATGTGCAATAGCGGAGGTCAAAATTGCTAAAATGCATGTTAGCAGAGAAAAATAAAGTACACAAAACCAAACACCGGTAAAACCAGATTTTGGCTTAGCAGATACTGGTGACAATACCGTTTTTTACAATGTGCAAACCGGAATTTGCCCTTTCTCAATCCCGGTAAACCAGTAGTCCCTGGATATTGTTGTATACGAAGTGTTACTAGTTTGGGTAGCAAAAAGTAATATCCTTGTTTCATAGCATGTTTTTGATAGGTTGGCAGTAGTAAAAGTTGAGTAAGATGTCTATTTAAATGTGGGAATGTTGTAATCCTGTTTAACTTCTGAAAATGCTGTTTCATTTAAGTAAATTAGGCACTGCACCTTTAAATTGTGAGTCTACACCATTGAGTAGATGCACTTTAAAAAGATCCTAAGCCTCCCTGATCAGTATCCCTTGAGAAAACCTTTGCAGGTGAAACCAGGTCAGGAGTGTGTCCAGCTACGGTTTTTATCATCAAGGTACTGTTTGATATTGCATTTATAAATAAACTTTTTTTGTATATGTACTGAATCCTGGTGCCATTATTTTGCTTGCACAATTATGTTGTTATTTACCAGGCACAGGGTTTTTGGAGTGGAGCAGCAACTTTTTGTTCATTTCTGCCAGTAGTAAAAGCAGAGCTGAGCATCTCCAGTAAATGGTCAACCAATATGTCTCCCATAGAGCTGCAAAAATCAAGAAGACCCTCAGGGCCAGAGGCCTTGCCTGACATTAAACTTTTTATGGTTACCGGTAGTTCTTCCCTAGTGAAGGGTTATCTTACCTAGCCACTTCCTCTGTAAATTTAGGGAGAGTTATCATTGAGAAGAATTCTTGCACTGCATAAGTGCCTTACTTCTTTCTGACTTATATGACTTTTGATAGTATTTTACAAAGGTATCATTGATTTTTATGGATGTTTCCTGCTAGCTGCATCTTCACTGTTTACGTATCCTGTCAAGACCGCACATTCGAAAAACTGTGTGGTCAAATCAATGAAGTTTTGGTGACTATTTTCATAGGATTGTTCAAAAAACTTCCAATGTTCAGTGCAGGATTTGTTTCAGGTTGATTTATTCTAACAAAGTTTGCTAGAACCCCTTGCAAATTCCTTCTGATGAATTTTATTCATTTATTCTCACAGTGCTGATATATGACCGTGATGTTTTTCCTTTTGCGGTTTTGACATGGAGCCTGTTGTTTATTTCTAATATGATTCTTTCTTGCTTTTCTTTTTGTAATTGATATTACATAATTCTATCTGGTTTGTCTCCCATGGTGTAATATTCAGCCCTGATTAACAAAATACATTTATCAGCTTTGTATGCAGTAGGTTGTTTATATATATATATATATATATATATATATACTGTATATATCTTTTTTACTATCACTAATTCTTTTAAAGTGTCTGTGTTGTGTGTGCACACATGCAGGGATTCTAATCATGCAACTTCCTTTTCTAAATGTTGAAATTTGGACTTGTATGTTTTCTTTTTATATGCAGAATAGTTATTGGCAACACCTGTAATAACTGGTTTGAACGCCTCCCACCTAATAATGGGTGACATTTCTGGAGTGAATTAATTTCAAAATAGACCTTTATTGCTTGTTTGATGATTGGAAGGAACTAATTGTCCTTACATAATGTTGGGTCCATAGACCATTGTTTTTGTTTGCGCATAGTCTCTGTCATGATTGAGATCCTAACTGGTACATGACCAGAGATGAGCATATTATTTTTTATATGATTAATATTGTTTAGTAGATTAGCTGAAGCCAAATGGAAGTTGATTCCTGAATAGCACAGATGAAGGGTTGAAAAGTATGAATACTGTATTTCTGCAGGGTAGCAACATCTCTGTGAATCTATCAAATTCAAATCCTCCATGTGAAACTTAATGTGATATTCTAGAGGTGACCATGTGATCTGACACCAAAGAGAATGTATCAATGGAGCAGTTTATCGGGTTGTTAAAATCCCTGCCAATTTTGTAGGGACCCTCAAAATGTTTAAAGTTCAGAAAGAAATTTGTAAAAAATGCTGGGTCATTAATATTTGGGGTATACATATTGACCAAGGTGAAGCTTCCATCAGGAGAGATTATCTCTGTAATTATGAACCTGCCATCATTATCCATTATGAACCTACCAAATTTTAAAGCTTGTCATTTTTTTTTAATAAAAATTGCTACCTCTCTAGAATTGTTCAAATAGTCTGAAGAAATACATGGACCCCATTTTTGTTATAGAATTCCAGTTCTGCACATGAAGTATGGGTTTCTTGTAGTAAACAAATATTCACATTCTTGTGGTCGACATAATTGACGAGGTCCTCAGTCCCCTAACTAAAATTCTTAACCTCTCTCTCCACACCAGTACATTCACTGAAATATGGAAAATTGCCACTGTGACCCCAGTCCACAAAAGTGGGGATCAGACCTGCCACTCTAACTACCACCCAATCTCCATATTGCCACCACTATCCAAGACCCTAAAGTGTATTGTTGCAGACCTGCTCACTGATTATTTGGACAAATATAATATTCTGTGCACACAACAGCACGGTTTTAGAAAAGGGCATAGTACCACCACTGCCCTGCTTGAATTTACCGATGCAGTGCATAGTTCCCTTGATAAAGGTATTCTTACTGGGGCTGTCTTCATCGACCCCTTGAAGGCATTCGACACGGTCCATCATCTGCTGCTGTATGACCAATTACTCCTTGCTGTCCTTGCAGTGGCCTCAGCCCACTGGTTCAGAAGCTACCTTGACAACCGCTCTCAAAGAGTAAAAATTGCCAATGCTATCTCGGACACCTTGCCTGTCCGCTCCGAGTCCTTCAGGGTCCATACTGGGCCCTCTCCTTTTCAGCCTCTTTTTAAACTCCCTACCACAATCCTGCTCAGAACAAATCATCCTGTATGCAGATGATGCTGTTGTCTTTTCTACGCACAAGGACGTTTCACCACTACAACACAGCCTCCAACTCGGATTCAGTGCCATTGAAACATGGTTCTCCAATCATAAACTAGTCCTCAATCACAAGAAAACCAAGTCATTGCTGTTCTGCAGTTCACATAACCATTACAAGCAACACCCCTTTGCCATCTCCACCAAGCAGGGGACTGACATGTTTACTCATTCAAATACCTAGGGATTCTGCTTGACCCTAATCTCTCCTATACGGCTCACATTGACAGTGTGGCTAAAGCTGCCAACACACACCTTGGATTACTCTACAAGCACAGGCAGCACCTCACCCTAGAGGCCCTGAAGATTGCCGTCCAGAGCACTGTGGTGTCAATTATTGATTATGGCCTCATTATCTATGGCTCCGCCACGACATCCGCCCTCCATTGTATTACAACTGCACTTAACAAAGCATGCCAACTCACAACTGGTGCCCACTGCCTCACCCACACCTGTGCCCTTTATGAACAATCCGGATGGCTCCAACTCTCCAACCGTATAAAGTATCTCACATGTGCTATGGTGGGAAAAATCAACCTTGGCCTCACACCCCCTGGTGTTACTGCCTTGTTACATCAAAACACCAACTGACAGAACACCAGGAGCTCAACAACCCAGATTCTACAAGTTCCTCGCTGTCGAACTACTCAGGGCCAACGCTCCTTCGCATACAGGGCTCCTCTTTGGATGAATGGTCTCAGCCACACCATCTTCTCTGCCTCAACACTAGGTCTGTTCAAAACCAGGCTCCAGACCCATCTCATTGCCTCTAGCTCCTGTGACTGCCTCTCCTAGCTGATGACCTACTCAGCTTTAATCCTAACTTATATAGAAACATACATAGAAACATAGAAGTTGACGGCAGATAAGGACCGCAAGGCCCATCCAGTCTGCCCATTTCTTTTTCTACCTTAGAAATGTGCCATCGGCCTTTGCTCTGTCAGTGGCCTATCTATTCATAGTCATTTGTATTGCTCCCTTATGCCTATCCCATGCCTGTTTGAAGCCCTGCACTGTATTCATAGCCCACCTACTTGTGGTGTCATTCCATGCATCCACCACCCTTTCTGTGAAAAGAATTTCCTCATTTCCCCTTAATCGGCCCCCCTCTAATCTCATGCTGTGTCCTCTTGTCCTGCTATTTTTCTTATATTTAAACATGTTAGACTCTTTCACTTGTTAATGCCCTTAAGGTGTTTGAATGCCTCGATCATATCACCTCTCTCCTTCCTTTGCTCAAGGGTATACATATTGAGCTCTGTTAATCTGTCCTCATATGTCTTCTGATGCAGTCCCTGCACCATTCTGGTTGCCCTTCTCTGGACTGCCTCAATTTGGTTAATGTCCTTGTGAATGTGTGGTCTCCAATACTGCACGCAGTACTCCAGATGGGGCTAACCAGTGTCTTGTAAAGAGGATTATTACCTCCTCTTACGACTTGTGATACCCCTACTAATACACCCTAACACCCCTAGCCTTACCTACTGCTTTAGAGGTCTGCTTGGATGATTTCAGGTCATCAGTGATGATGATGCCCAAGTCTCTTTCTTCCTCTCATGCACTGCTAGCAACTCCTCCCAGCCTATAGGTGGCTTCAGGGTTTCTCTTCCTATGTGCATGATTTTGCATCTTTGCAATAAATCCAGTTGCCACTCTTCTGACCATTTTGCTAGTTTATCCAGATCTCTTCTCATTCTGCCCACCCCATCTGGATCATCTACTCTGTTGCAGATCTTGGTGTCATCTGCAAACAGACAAGCTTTACCTCTAGTCCATCTGCAAGGTCACTAATGAAGATGTTAAAGAGGACTGGCCCCAGGACTGATCCCTGAGGTACCCCACTTGTGACTTGCATCTCTTCTGACTGTATACCATTTACCACCACTCTCTATTTTCTGCCCATCAACCAGTTTGCCACCCAGTTGACCAACTTCTGACCCACCCCGAGCCTACCCAGCTTATTTATCAATCTTCTATGTGGAACAGTGTCAAAAGCTTTGCTGAAGTCAAGGTAGGCGACATCAACTGCTCCTCCTTGGTCCACCACTCTGGTTACCCAGTCAAAGAAATCTATGAGATTAGTTTGACAGGACCTTCCTTTTGTAAACCCATGCTGTCTTGGATCCTGTGCCCCTATGGATTCCAGGTGTTGCACTATCCTTTCCTTAAGGAGTGCCTCCATAATCTTGCCCACTACTGAGGTAAGACTGACTGGTCTGTAGTTCCCCGCCTCCTCCTGCTACCACTCTTGTGGGCGGGATCACATGAGCCTTCTCCAGTCTTCTGGGACCTCTCCTGTGCTCAGAGACTCACTAAACAGTTCTGCTAATGGCTCTGCTAGTTCCACCTTTAGCTCCTTAAGTACCCTGGGATGTATGCCATCAGGTCCCATTGCCTTATCCACCCTGAGCTTAGCAAGCTCTTGTAGGACCCTTTCTTTTGTGAAGGCAGTAGTGCTCACCTCTCTCTCCCCCTGTGTCCATGATGCCGGGCTGTGGGCCCTGCCCTACCTTCTCTTCAGTAAATACTGAGCAAAAGTATCTGTTAGGATAGATGCCTTTACAGGGTCCTCCTCCTCCACTCCCTTTTTCTCCATTAAGCTTAGCAATACCCTCTTGACTTTCTCCTTTCACTAATGTATCTATAGAAAGTCTTGTCACCTTCTTTGCTGTTCGTGCTGGTTTTCCTCAAGTTTGGGACTTTGCCTGCCTTACTGCCTTCCCTGCTTCCCTTAGGGCAGTTTGGTATGCCTCCTATCTTCATCCCACTGTGTTCCTTATATTTCCTGAAGGCCAGCCTTTTGGCTCTGACCTTTTCTGCTACTGTATTTGAGAACCAAAGTGGTTTCCTTCTTCTTTTGCACTTCCTTTTCTGTGTAACACAATGGGATGTTGCTTCAAGTATTGCATCCTTAATGCTTGCCCACTTTGCCTGTACCCCTTCACCTGTGTTTCTTTTTGCCAGGGCTACCTTAACTCTGTTGGCCATCTTATCAAAGTCAGCTCCTCTGAAGTCCCATATTTTTGCCTTGGAATGGGATGATTTAGATGTAGTAGCCAAATTGAACCATACCATGTGATGGTCACTGGCCCCCAGGTGACCTTCTACCTGGAGATCTGTGATCCCTTCCTTGTTAGTCAGTACTAGATCTAGGATAGCCCTGTCTCTTGTGGGTTGCTGTACCAGTTGTTTGAGGCCCTCCCCCTGCAGGGAATCCACTATGTGTCTAGTTCTGGCAGATGTTCCTGCTAGTATTGACCAATCTGTATCCCGCATGTTGAAGTCTCCATTATCAGAACCTCCCTTTAGCTGTCATGTTTTGTATATCTTCTAACAGTAATGTGTCTATGTCCTCCCCTGGTCTGGGGCCTGTAGACAACCCTCAGTTCTTATGGCTGTCCCATTTCCTGTTTCAGGGTGACCCACAGTTCTTCTGGCTCCTTATGTGTATTCTGAATTTCTGTAGCTTTGATATTTTCATTGACATACAGGGCCACTCCTCCCCTTTTGCACCTCGGTCTCTTCTGAACAATACATAGCCAGGTACTGAAGTCTCCCAAGTGTGGTTACTGGTAAACCACGTCTCACTAATTGCTACTATGTCCAGTTTAGCCTCTGACATTATTGCCTGCAGGTCTGGGATCTTATTTAACAGGCTGTGAGCATTTGTGTACATGATTTTCCATTGGCCAGATTTTGGTGTGTTAGTTGTTGGGTGAGGTCTGGCATTACCCCTGTGCGTGGTAAGAGGAGACAAACCTTTTTTCTTACCTGGTGATGCAAATGAACTGCAAACATGCTGAATCCCTGTTTGACCACTAGCTGAGGGGGGAGGGGTGTTCTTCCCATTCAACGTATAGGGTGCTGCACCCTCTCCTATTTGCTAGTTTAAATATTCTGCAAAGACGTCAAACTTCTGCCCCAATGCACTGACTCCTCCTTAGTCAGATGCAGTCCATCAAATTTAAAGAATTTTCGCTCCCAGAACTGCTGCCAGTTCCCTACAAATCTGTGTCCTTTTTCCTGGCACCAGCCCTTGAGCCACGTGTTTAGCTCCCCTATCTCCCCTTCTCTGACCTTCCGTCCATCTGCTCCCCTCTCCCAGACTGGCAGGATGTCAGAGAAGGAGATGCCGGATGAAATAGATGATAGTTTGTCACCCAGCCTGGTCAGGTGTTCCTTGGTCTCCACAACTGACCGGCTGGCGAGATCATTAGTCCCTATGTGTACTAGGACATCAATGTTTTCTCCTGCTTTGTGAACAGTTTTAGCAATGCGGTCAGTGTCTCTCCATGCTGATGTACCTGGGAGACATCTGACCATTACCCCTGGCTGGAGATGGGTATCAACTCCCAAATCATGGAGTCTCCTATGATCAGAAGTTTTTTGGATTTCCTTTTTGCTTTTTTTGTTTTAGTTCCTGATTTGGGTGAGTTTTGTTGTGCTAGCTCCTGTGCTGCAGTGTCCTGCTCTGCAGTGTCTTCTGCCTCTTTGTTTGATTTCAGAGATAGAGGCAGATACCTGTTTGTAGTGTTTATATGGTTTTTGGAGGTAATATGTTGGAGAGCAGAGAGTGATGGGGCACCCAATTTGCCCCTCCTAACCACCTGCCAACCTCCTGGACCAACTACCCTCTGCGGTCGAGGTTTTTCTGTTGGATGCTGGGGAAATGGTGGGTGGTTCTTATAATGTATTTCCTCTTGAATATGAAATTTGAGGCATGCAATCTCTGCCCATGCTGCCCGAAGCTGAGCCCTAAGATCTCCAAAGGCCCAACATGTAGGACAGTGTCCTAAATCCTGTAAGACTGTCCTTCTGAAAATTGTTCCACAGTACCTGCAGTTAATGATATCCATTCCAGATAAGTTGCTGGGTTTATAACCTAGTCAGAGTAATTAGAAGGAAAAAAGGAAAAAAATGCAAGTAATGGTTTGATTGTGTTTTGTTTAACTTGTTATAACAAGTTAAATTACTAGTGCCCCTGTAAATGAGCTCACCTTGTGGAGGCCCCACTGATCCACCCCTTCCTGCTCTGCCACAGGAAATGTCACAACTGTGGTACCCTATAAAAGGAGTGTAGTGTGGGGTGGTTGGGGATGGGGTTGGGTGGCTGGGCCCTTCCCCTGCCGAAAAAGAAAAAAAAACACGGACGAAAGAACAAGGAGGTAAGAGCAGAAACAATCAGTCAACAACATATGCAGTAACCCTGAAAGCTTATCCTAATGTTAGATAAAACTGTAAAACCTGCAAAGCACCACCTGTAATAATTTCAGAGAAGATATACGCTGTAAGAAACACTTTGCTACAGAGAAAAATAAAGCAGTAACAGAAGATATACCTTGCAAAAGACAATTTGAATCAGAAGATTACAGCAGTAATCTGTTAGCACACCTGTAGGCACACCTTGTAATAATGCAGAAGATGGTATACCAGCAACAACAATTTGAATCAGAGAAAAATAAAGCAATGAAATGTTAGCAACAAACAGTAGCAATCCCTGTGAGTAAAAATTAGAAACAACACCACACAGTAAATCTGCTTAGCCAAAATAAGTCTTAATCCTTTTCCCTTGCTCTGGTAAGTTTCTCTACTCTGCCTTTCAAGCAGTCTTAGAAGGAAAGAGCTCAGGTGAAGCTAGGTGCCTTGGCCAGCAAACCAAGTCTTCTACATGCTGCTTAACCCCAGGCCCCCCGCTCCCTCCCCCAGCTCCGAGGTGCCACTTCAAATCTCAGGTCTTCATACCACCTCATTAGTCTCTCCTTGCCCAATTATAGCACTTATTTTCCCCTCACCCTGCCCCCTTTTTCTCTTCTATCACTCCTTCCCATTTATTTTTCAACAAATGCCTCCGGCTGTATCTTCATCCTCCCCCTCTGCTCTCATCCCTGTTTCTCTGCCACCTCCAGGCACCTGACCCTACCCATTCCTTGTGGGCACATGCATCCTAGCTGTGTTCACCATTTTACTATAGCTGCCTCTGTTAACTACTTACACCTCTCCTCCTCCTCCTCTACACCTTACTCTTCCTATAATTGACCCCTTTCAATAGCACTTTTGTACATGAATTGTTTACTGTTATTTCACTGTTGCTTCCTTGTTGTTTGTTATTTCTGACATGGAACCTTTGTAAAAGAGCCTTGGCTCAAAGATACTTGTAATCGTAGAATAAAAAAAAAAAAATTAAAATCCTTCTAACTTTTTTTTTGTGTCCCTTAGACCCTTCACATTCCATGTTATTACATTTGTCTGTGTCATAGCCATCATACAAGTAAACCACAACATTTTTCTTATCCCTATTCTCTATGGGGTGTATGCACGAAGCACAGGATTGCCTGTGCACCATGTATCTGAAGTGTGTAGGCAACCCTACATCTGAATGTCACACAGCAGGGGTCCAGTGGACTTCCAGCAACATTCTCAGCAGGGGTGTGAGCCCCTTGTGCACACGATCGCTTGGCTGATTGCAGAGCTATGTGTTCCGGGTGGTCCGGGGGTGTGATGGAAGGTATGCCCACACTCCATGCCACTCACTAGGGTGCAAAGTGCCAGGCATGGGGGATGCAAGATATGGAAGGGGGAATCCTGCCATAATGTTTACATGCCGCCACAAAAGACACCCACTAGCTGCAGTGGGTGGGGAACACCCTCCACCCTGCTGCCCTAGCCCACCAGGCTGACAGTGAGGGCTGGGGTTGCCATTCAGGCAGTCACCTGTAGTTTGATACTGAAAGGGTCCCATGCAATAGGAGATCCTCATTGGACCCAGGATGAGTATCCAATTGGATGCCCACCTGTGTTCCTCGATGTACCTCCTGCACAGCTGCACGCTGGGAGTGGGGCCGCAGACAGGTACCCTGTGGGTGCATGCAGTTATGTATACCACACATGCTGCACCTTTTCATGGGTGCATAGCTATGCAGGCTGTGTACATGCACATCATACATACCCGGCACACGTTTGTGCATAAGCCCCTATTTGACTACTTTGCTCAATGCATCTTCCCAGTACAATTTCCTGATTTTTCCATTTTTTACCCACTCTCATCCTGACAATATGCACTGGCATATACTTTATATATTTGTCCAAGTGATAATCTTTCTCCCCTTACCCCTATCTAACTCTTCTTTATTTAAGCTGTTACAGAACTTGGTAATAGTAATCTTTATCTCATCTCAGAACCTGATGATAGTTAAGCAATAAGGCACAACAGGGTGTGTGTTATTGTGTAATAACGTCACTCCTGGGGTGGGTTGAAACACGAGGTGAAGCCGAGTGCTTCCGCCACCCCAGGAGTGACGTTATTACACAATAACACACCCTGGAGTGCCTTATTGCTATTATACAATGGCTTGTTGTGAAAAATTAAAAAATAGTTTTAAGAAGTGTGTTTTTATTACATTTCTATTGTTTTTTTTCCCTGTGGAAGGCATATATGGTGAAACAAGGAAAAGTAGTCCCCACTAGGTGGTGCTGGTGCTGCATGCTACCCTTCCCCTGTATGTTCCTCGTAGGTGCTGAGCCTTTATTTTGGTATAGGTGTCTCTGTCACCCCCCCACCCCCATACTCACACAATTATTGTGGCCATATAGTTTAGTTTTGCTGCTTTCGGTGACAGTTCTGTTAGCGAGCAAAGAAGGGTGCGTGCGCTGAGGCAGTCACTTAACAGTGAATGGCATTTTGAAAGTAGCCGTGTCACCGCTTGCATCGGTCATGTCTTTCTATTTAGAAGCAGCAGTTGTTTGTTTCTTCTTCTGGTTTTCCTGGTACTAGTGGTATGTAGTGGAGAAGATCCGTGACAGTTCCGATAGCATAGGAAGAACGGAACGCGAAGCTGAGACAGTCACTGAACAGTGAATGGTATTTTGAAAGTAAAGCCGTGTCACCGTCAGACCGGCCATTCTCTTTCATTTAGAAGCAGCAGTTTGTTTGTCTCTGGTTTTCCCAGTACTACTGGCATGTACTGGGAAAAGAAAAATAGGAAAATAAGCTTGATATGCGGGCATGTGAAGCCATGTCATCGCCAGGGTAGTGCAGCAGGGAGGGGTATCTTTAACTGTGCTGCGGTCATATTTGTGTCTGCCCTAGAAACAGTGATGTTATTGTCTAATATCATCACTGTCTCTATGGGTCAGTAGCCAATCAGAATGATAGGATTTTTCTTGCCATTGTATAATAATATTTATCTCATCTCATAAACTTTTTATGAGGTAACATAAATAACAATACTTTAATAGCAAAGAACACAAGCTGCTTATAAAAAAACAAACAAACAAAAAAAAAACAAGCAATGTTAGTATTTGTCAAACTTAACAGAAAAAACAATCCTCTCCTATGTTCTCCCCACACTTGCACCCCCCCCCCCCAAAAAAATTATGCCTACAAAAGATAGCTACATTTTTCCACTTACCGCACAGGTAGGCATCCACTAGCCTGGTTCAAGAACTTTAATAAAGATAGAATGATAGACAGAGAGATTAACGTAATGCCTTTCCTCAGACCTCTCAACAGCTGGCTTATCCCAGGTTGACTGGTACAGTAGGTATCTAGACAGAAACCCCTGTTTCTAAACAGATGACTCTAAAATATAATGGACAAGTAAAAGCTGTTAATATTCAAACTTTATTAAATTACTGTCATTCATATGAATACAGAATTCTGGTAAGACAGAAAAATAAAAAGAAAAAAAGAAAAAGAGAAGAAGCGTAGAAGACAAAAAAATAAAGGAAAGAAAAAAGAAAACCCAGAATAGTCATATTTCTTCTAAAAATAATAAACTAATTTTTTGAAAGTGTTTCAGCATTCAGTCAACGGGCAACTCAAAAGGTCTGTTCAAAGGAGGAAAAGTTTTTATTTTTTCCCTTTTCCCCTTTTTTCTTCCTTTTTCCCCTCCTTCTTATTCCCTGTCCCATACAGGCTTCAGCCTTGCACTTAAAGCCTCCTTAAGTGTCAGCAGCACCCCCATCCTCATCTACTCCCTCAGGTACGTGTCTTTGGTGAATAGTCTCAAGAAGTTCCTTACCTTGGCCATCAATTGTAGGCTCAGTTCTAGCTGTAAACAGTTACCCTTGCAGTTCCATCAAAGGGGTAAACCTGTTCTCAAAATCTTGTGTCTCTATCTGCTATGGGGTAATTCTAGTGGATCGAAGGGAAGAGCCCCTGGGGCTTTTTGATGCATTTTCATTAAAATTGTTTCATGGCCGCCCATGACTTTGATGCTGTCTCAGTAGTTCCTCTGCCTTGCTTGGCTTGGTAAAGTATCTCATTCTGCCGCAAAAAAAGAGCTTGAGTTTGGATGGAGGTTGTAGGGTGCATTTTATGCCCTTGATTTGCAGTACATCTGTTACTGATTTAAACCGTCTTTGCTCTAACATGGTTTCAGTGCTGAAGTCTGGGTAAACCAAAAATTTAATACCCTTTGCCTGAAGCCCCTTCTCCATCCTGGCCTTCCAAATTAATATTTTTTTTATCTTGAAACCAATGAGGTTTCACATACACAAATCTGGGTAGCGAGTTTTGTTGTCTAGCACACAGTTGTAAGCCCTTTAAGGAGCCCTGATCCTTAGTTAGAAATATTAGGGAATTCATAATTTATTATGTGGTTATCCAGCTCACAAATGGTTAACTTCTGGCTCCTTTGGATGCTGAGCCAGCAAGTCTGAGCCAGTGTTCCAAAGGGGAATGTAACATGGCTAGGCAGCAGACCATCTTCTGATTGGTCATCCAAGGTCAGCTGACCATGGATTAATTCTCAATCCAGGGTTGTCATCCAGAGCGAGCACAGAAGAGTGGGATGGGAGTGTGCACAACAACTGTGATTCAAGAGAGACACACTTGGAGCGGTGTTCTCCTGCATCCATAAATTGATACAGCAGGGAAGAAAGGCTCAGTGAGCAGAGGGAGTGGAGGGGTCCCAAGGTGCAGGGTGGGGGCACAGACCATAGCAGAAACCTATCAGAGAGCTGGAGGAGTGGAAGAATTATTGCACTGTGTCCTGGGGTCCAAGGCAGCAGAGAGCTGGGAGACCGGAGGTGTGTTGTGTTCTGGGGACAGGGCTATTGGGGGTGGGGTGTTTGAGATGTCTCCCAGGGCACAGTGCACCAGACAGCTGGATGGAGTGGAAGAGTGGTAGGACTATTGGCAGCACTTTGAGAGCCAGAACAATGGAGCATGCTGCCCCTGCAAAGGAAAAAGTGACTGAGAGACATGCAAGCAGCTCACTGAGACATGTCTTTGTCCATTCTGTAGTCCTGGCTCCCACTTCCATGTCAGCACAGAACTGAGCAGTGTTGTACAATGAGGGGTCATGCCAATTAGCTCATCGAGACATGTCCATGATATTGTGTGCTCCCAGCTACTGCTTGCACGTCATCGCAGAACTGAAGACTGTTGTACCATGAGGGGTCATACTAGCAATGTTCCCTGCAGAACTGAGAACTCTCGTACCAGAAGGAGTTGGTCTCTTGTCAGTCTCAAATGCTGCTTACATTGTTACAAATGCATTAACCCACTCAAGAGTGTGGGTCTTCTTGAGAATGAATCCACACATGGGTGGTTGGAAGCACTCATCCCCCACCCCTGCAGGCGTGCATTAATTCTCAAGTAGACCCATGCACTCTTGTGGGTTAATATTTATGTCCTATATTCCCACTGGCCGTTTGCCACATCACCACCGGCAAAGCCACAGCCCATGTGGTGAAATGTTTTGTCACCACCACGCCACGGAGCAGAAAGGAAGCAGCCAGAATTGCGTTTTCACCATTCTCTCACCACAAACTGCAAAACTACAGAGAGGTTGGCAAGAAAGCTACAGGGAGGCGAGTTCATGTCAGATGTCACGGAATTATGCTGCGGTGACCTTCAGGAGCACTGTAATGCGCATGACCAGGTCACCGACAGTCACCTGACTTGAATCTGTGCAAGACTGGAAGCACCTGACTGGATTCTTGGTGCAGAGGAGATGTGTGCTGATTGGAGATTTAGGGATTATATCTCCTGCAGCCAATCAGTAGGGGTTTGATGTTCTGGGGCAGGCTCCTTGTGGTGCGAGCAAGTCACTTGGGCTGCGGCGGTGTAAGGTTGAGGGTGTACCAGCCCAGTTTTGGTGATCGCATTCACTGAATCAACATTATAAAATATTATATTTGCTGGCTTAGAGGTTCTGGTTAGTTAGGGAGGGCACTAGAGAAAGTGTAGAGGCAGGAAAGAAACGACAGAGACTGGAAAGAAAACAGGAGAAAGACGCATAAACTTCGAGAGCAGTTGGGGGAAAATCGGGAAACAGCAAATTTTAAGTCTGGCTGTTCAAGTTTAAGTTTGCACAGCAGTAATGAAACTTGAATGTGAGTTGGAATAGAAAAGAAGGGGGATATTTTAAGCAAGTTATTTAAGTTTCTACAACAGAAACAGGAAAGTTTGAAAGATGCATGCAGCTTCCTAATGAAAGAAATAAAACCGGGGGGATTACAAAAAAAAGGGCAGACAAATAAAAATAAAGAGAGCAGTCTGGAATATCTGGGCACAAATAAATTTGAGTGTGAGTTATTGAAATCTGAGGCGCTAGCTATCATTTGACTTATGCACATTTTGTGTAAGCCTGAATGTAAAAGGCTTGAACCTGCCACAAACAAAGAAGGCAATAGGGGCCATATTGAAGGCATTATAACTTATGAGAACATGAACTACTGATTTCAGACTTGAGGTGTGCCTCGAAAAGGGCAGACTAATAGAAAATACTAATAGATGTGCAGTGTGGATCTGGGAACAATTCCTGTGTGCAGCAGTTAAGTGAGCTCTACACTAAGTGACGCAGGCTACAGTAAAACAACATCAGTGGGGTAATTAAACATAATAAAAAGCAACTGAAAGAAAAGACAATATTTGAACAAAAACACAGGAGAAGAGAAGCTGAGAGGGGAAAGAACAAGTCTGTGTGTGCCTGAAGGAGCCACTAAAGTGAAAAGAGGCAAGACGTAATATAATAAGTGAGGAGCTTAGAAGAACATTTACAGAAAAACCAAGGACAGGGGAAGCAGGAGAACATAATGACAGCCAAGAAGAGGAGGACTACTGAAAAAAATATCAAAGTTTAAACAGCTGTCTGCCTGCCAGAAAGAAACTAAGCCAAGGCAAATAATTACAGTATAAGTAGTTCTGAGTTGTGTGACTACACTACTGTGCGTGTAAAAAAGCAAACACTACTGGCAGCAAGCTCTCTGTGTATGTATCTGTACTCTGTTTTGAAAAACAGTACGTATATGTGCTGAGGCATACTCAGTACAAGACCCTGTGCAAAATTGTGTGCTCTCCCACATGTAAATATATCTGCCCATGAAAATGTGAGTGAGGGTGCTCGTGTGATTCTGCAAAGAAATTCTGTAACTGTCTACAAAAAATAAAACTCTCAGAGACCCAAGTTAATTTTCACTAAGTTTATTAACACTGTTCATCAAAAGCTATATCTGTGATGGTGCACAGCCTAGTGTTGCATCATATATTCTATTTACACAAAGTAAATCAAGACATTAGTGTATCACATATATTCTTGTGCAAACAACTCTGACTTGACTGCAGTGCATCACATATATTCTTGTGCAAACAACTCTGTCTTGACTGCAGTGTGACATATATTCTTGCAAACAGCTCTGTCTTGACTGCAGTGTGACATATTCTTGCGGAAGCAACTCTGTCTTGACTGCAGTCACATACATTCTTGTGTAAACAACTCTGACTTGACTGCAGTGCGTCACATATATTCTTGTGCAAACAGCAACTCTGTCTTGTCAACAACAGTGCATCACACATATTCTTGTGTCATCAAATTATCTAAATAAAAATGTCAGAAGCAGCAAATCCTGAAACTGCTGAACAGAGTGCCAGTAGCCGGGTGGCCATAGTAAAGCAAAGCAAGATAACAGATATTTTCAAAAGACCCAGATCAACAAGTCCTGTCCCTGAAATTGAGCCTGAACACATTGGCAGCACCCAGTCTGTAGCAATGGAGAGCACCAACTCTCAAACTGCAAGCAAGAAAACCAGAATCAATGACAGAGACAGCCATAGAGAAATAAAGGATTTGTGGTTTAAAACCTACCCATGGCTCATTCACGACAAAGAGGCTGCATTATTCTACTGCAGAATTTGCAAAGAAACTGGCTGCAGAAATATTTTCACAGAAGGAAAACCAACCAACAAGCCAAAGGCTGATGATTTCAATAAACATCAGGGCCCGGTTATTCAAAAGGGTTGCGTATGGCGCAACAGTGTTACGCCATGCGCAACCCACTGATGCACCCCAGCATGATATTCAAATGGGAATTGCACCTGGCACAAATCCCGATGTGCCAGAGCACATCAGTAATGTATGCAGGTGCAGGTAGGGGGGCGTGCCCATGCATACTCTGCACAGCCCGATATTCAGCCCGGGATGTGCTGAGCCATGCATGCACAACCCCTACTTGCGCCGCACAAAGTTGAGCAAAAAAAAAAAAAAGAAGCAAGGGCTGGCCACCCACAGGTGAGCTTCCATATTACAGGGTTCAGCATGGCAGCTGGCCACCCGAGCTCCAGCTGCACCTCCGTGGTGGCGCCCCCCCATGCCCGATCGGGGGCATAAAGGTAAGCAGTTTTTATCTTCAGGAGTTGGACGCTGGGTCTGCCCGATCGCATGGCAACAATGAATTTATGAGTCTGGTTCAGGATCGCCAACCGTCGACTGGCTTAAGTAATAACAGAAACTGATATCCTGGTGGTCCAGTGACCTCCCTCCCCGTTAACTGATCCCCACTGCCTGTTTTCCTCGTCAGCAGCAGGCGTAACACCACCTGTCGCCCTGCCGCCTGCCAACTGACACCATTGGTGGGTTGTACACCCATTGGTTCCAATGTGAGCCAATGGGCATGCAGCTCATTGTATTTCACATTCCAGATATGTGAATGGTTCACATATCTGAATGTGTAGTATGGTACGGCTGCATGCCCATTGGCTCACGCCAGGACCAATGGGCTGACAGCCCTACCAACGGTATCCGCCGGTGGGCGGCGGGCAGCAGGTGGGTGCTGCCACCCGCCACTGACTGGGGATGGGGCAGCGGGATCAGTGGGTGGGTGGGAGGGGTCCACGCACCACCAGGGATATAGGATTTCATTTTTTATTTACTTAATCCCACAATTGGCAGACAGCGTCCACTGACCACCAGGGATATAGGATTTCATTTTTTATTTACTTAAGCCTGCGACTGGAGACAGCGGTCCACTGGACCATCAGGGATATAGGATTCATTTCTTTTTTCACTTGAGCCCGTGATCGGGCAGACAGCGGTCCACTGGACCACCAGGGATATAGGATTTCATTTTTTATTTACTTAAGCCTGCCATCGGGCAGACAGCGATCCACTGGACCACCAGGGATATAGAATTCATTTCTTTTTTTACTTGAACCCGCGATCAGGCTGTGGGGCACATTGCTGCGCTGCAGGGGGCGTTGGTCCCTGACAGCTGCTGCCTGGCAGGGCACCAGGTGTAAGTCGTCGGGGATCGGTGCACCTGCATGCAAATGGGGCCATAATGACATGCAAATGGCCCCATTTGTGCCTTGCATACATTATGGTCCCATTTGCATGTAAACTTTTGAATATTATGGTTGTTGCACCTAGCACAATGGAACTTGCGCTAGCGCATCCCCATGATCCACTCTGGCCACTGGCACTGGAGCAGTGCCACTGCACCATGTGCACTGCGGGTGGCCAGGGTGCGATATTCAATGATGCTGAGCCATAGCACAACTCCGTTGAATATCGCCCAGTCCACGCCCCTGCGCAGTCAAGTTGAGCTGTGCCCAGGCTTGTGCCACAGCCTGGTGCAGTTTGAATATCTGGCCCCAGATGTCCAGAGATCACAGGTGAGTTTCATTACAGCTGGCCATCCATGAGTTGTCCTTATTATATATTAATTATTGTTTTAAAACTGCATTTTCTCTGTTTAATAAGGCTTGCAATGGAGGCAGAAAGAGGGAAAAAAGGAATGACAAAGTCAGTGAGCACAGCTTATTCATCGGTGAAAAGTGCCATCAAAGCAGAAATGCTAAGCGTTTATTACATGGGCAAAACTCTGACTGCAGATCATAACATACAGAAACTGTTGGAACTACAGGTTCACAATGTAAGTATCTGTACTTGCCATTTTTTTTGAAAATCAAATTTTTTTAAAATACAGCTGGATTCTCTCAGTGCTTAAAAAATCACGGCAGTAACTTGCCACTGTCAGTTGAATTCCTTTTTTCTCTTTTTGCACACAGGAATCCACTCTGCTATCCCCTATAAAGCTACCAGTCCTCCAAGGCACAGCCATCTACACACATTCTGAATCCATTAATGACTTTTACAAAGCAATATCTAAGGCTGTGCAGGATGCTTTTCTAAAGGAATTGGAGAATTCTCCATACAGAATATTTTCCTTACAAATTAATGAGGGAACAGATGTGGCCAACAAGAGTACACTGATGGTATACATCAGATTCATTGATAGCAAGGGTAATGTACAGTCAAATTTTAGGTGTGACCAAGCTTGCAGAATGTAATTCAGAATCAGTATACAATGCTGTGAAAAACATGATCTCTGATAGAAATCTTGGAGATAAAGAGCGCATAGGACTTGCAACTGATAGGGCCTTTGTAATGACAGGATGCAAAAACGGTGTGACCACTCAAACCAAACTTGATCATCCATATTTAGTTTCCACTCACTGTCTCGCACATAGACTTGCCTTAGCATCAGAGAAAGCAGCCAAACAACAGCAGTATCTGGTCAGTTATATGTCCACAGTGAATCAGCTTCGAAAACTGATTAAGTACTCACCCACATTTTGTTGAATACTTGATCAGAGTAAAGATATACAACAGGAACATGCTGTGAAACTAAAACAGATTTTCTTCACTAGATGGCTTTCACTTCATTTTCTGATATTGTACAGGCATTATAAGCCGGCATTGCTTCACTTATTTCTGCTTTGTCACAAATGGCAGATGCTAACTATCAGCGAAACCTTGCTATGGGGTGCCTTAAAAAAATGGGGACTTTTAAATTTGTTGCCACTACTTTCTTTCTGGCTGATGCAGTAGGTCTTCTTGCAATTCTTTCTAAACTTTTCAAGAAACAGTCTGTCATCTTCTCGGAGGCAAGGCAGCAGCTCGTTAACACCACTGATGCACTTCGTGCACTTTCTGAAAATCCAGGACCACACTTGAAAGTTTTTTTGTCAGAGCTGCGAAGTGAACCACCAGAGGAGGGAAAATCTGTATTTAGAACACATACAGTGCTAGATACATGGGATCAAAGAGAACGAGTTCAAGAATCTACAGACTTCTTAGATACAGTCTACAGCTGAACGACTTGAATGTTACTTTCCAAGAGGGACATCGTTGGACAACTGGAAGATATTAAAGCCACGCAATGCACCCAAGGATGAGAACATTGATAGCTACGGAGAACAGGAGATTGAGAACCTTATTGTTCACTATGGTGTCCTTAAAGAAGGAGTCCTAGGTAACATCCTGCCAGTTAACCTAGAGGAAACCAGACTTGAATGGTCATTAATACACAGAAGATTATTGGCACATAAATAGTGCACTATTGAAGAATTCAATGTCAAAGTGGTAGTCTCAAACATGTAATCTTGGCAAAACATGTCCAAACTGTATTCAATATGTCTTGCATCCCCATCAACTTCAGTTGAGTGTGAACGTGTGTTTAGTGCATACACCAACATTAAGACTGCAGAGAGAAATCGTCTTAAAGTGTGGAATGGAAATGCCCTCATAACTGTTCTGGTTGAGGCTCTTGATGAAATTGTATAGTTTGATTTCAAAACTGCATTTGAAATCTGGGCGTCAGAGAAGGACAGGCATGATTTCCTTCAAACTGTCAAGAATACTGAAGATGCACCTCAAGATGTCCAGCGCTGCCTCTTAGAGCTAACAGGAAAAGAAAATAGATCAGGCATTATTTTTTCCTTAACTTTTGCTGTGTTGGCAATTCTTGCGAAATGTCTAACTTATGTCAGTGTGGAACTGTTTTTTTTTTCTCCATAGTCAGTGCGACGTCTTGTATTTTAAATTCTGTCAAACAGGCTGACATAGAAAAGTGCAAATTACTGCTGTTGGTTGGTTGCTTTTAGATGACTGATGCCTTGAGAATGTTTTCAACAACATATTATTTTCATTAATATTAAAAAAAAACAGTTTTGTGACTTGCAGCTGTATTATGAACTGTTTCATGTAGTGGCATTTTTCTAAATTGGGCTGCATGGTGGCCAGTCCCCCGTCTTAAGCACTGTGGTAACTTATTATTTTATTGCTGTGCAAGACAGACTTGCTAAGCTAACCTCACAACTAAACCTACAACATTGCAAATTAATTTAGCACAAATCTGTGAATAAATGTGCGTAATTAGTGCAGTAGTAGAGCACTAACAGTATTTTTGAAATATCTGACTAACAAACTGTACACCTTATGTCATGACAAAATAGATGCAGACTTAGCTGACTGCATGCTAATGTATGCCTTTTGAAAAATGTTATTGTATGTATTTCTGTTGCACTAAAAGACTGTCTGCCTCAAACACATTATTACTGCAAATGCATTTTTGGTCAAAACTGAGATGTTGGGCAGAGATTCAAAGTTTTGTTAGGATGCTGTTTTTTTTGTAATAGTTATGACTGGCGTCTTATTACTGTTTTTAGACAATTATATTTTCAAAACAGTTTGCTACTGCTTTACCTTACTAATAATGTTCACACTTCTGTGGCATTTTTCAAAAGGTGGGTGGTGGCCATGAGTGACCAGTCAACTTCCGCAAGTGTGGTTGTCATTTAATTGCTGTGCAAGTCAAAGACTTGCTCAGCTGCCTGATAACCTCACAACTGAACCTACTAAAACTTTATTTAGCACACAAATCTGTGCATATAATTGTAAAACCAGTGCAGTCTTAACAAATTAGTTTGAATATATGCACGTTTGTACACCTTAAGTAAACAATGCACTAGACAGATGAGACTGATTTATGCCCTATATGATTTCATTATGCCTGTATAATGTTGCACTCAAACTGCTTGCTTAGTCAAACACACAATGGCATTTTGTTTTCAAACTGGGTTGGCAGTGTGGTGGCCACATCCACTCCTCTTTCGTTGCAATGTTACTATGACTCACTGTTTTTATGTTCACTTGCGCGCATGCGCAAGGAACGTCTTGGGAGAATGGGACACTTTGGAGGTGTGCCCCTCCCCTGCAATCCCCTGCTCCATTGAGCAGGCGTGGCAGTCCTGCACAATTGATCGTAGGTGCTGTGCTGACAGCGGTGGTCTTCTTCAAAGAAAACCACCACTGCTCACACAGCACCGCGCCACGCCCCCCCCCTGGCTTTTGCTGCCACGCTGGGAGCCCACCCCAGCATGGCAAACGCCCCACATCTGCTGAAAGGGGGTGCCTAATCCCCGCCAGCTCTCACGGCCCCCCAGCCATCCTTCTGCCATGCTGGGAGCCCACCCCAGCGTGGCAAACATCCCGTGTTAAACTGTCGACGGGTGCCCAATCCTCGCTGGCTCCACGGCCCCCCAGCCATCTTTCTGCCATGCTGGGAGCCCACCCCAGCGTGGCAAATGTCCTGCATTGTCAATTGTAAAAACCCTGTAAATTAAAAACTGTCCCACGCAGTCTCCCACCCCTCCCACAACCCGCACCGACCCACTCGCGCACTCTGCCTCCCCACACCCCCACCCCATACTTACTCCGGAGCTCAGCGCGACGATCATCGGTGGACTGGGAACACGCCTGCACTCTTCAAAGCCGATCGCAACTGAGGAAATGCCGGTAAGCTGTATAATGGGCTAGATAGGGGTTTCAACTTTATTGCATATCTCAGCATTTTTTGAATTTTGCACCAAATTTTCAACATTGTTTGGGACCTCTTCTCATGAATGATAAACATGTCATGCAGCTATCTCGGCCCGAAGGGTGATTTTACAGTCACTGTGCTGTCACTGTGCGAAATCACCCTTCGGCCTGAATAACACCATGACAGTGATATCATTCATGAGAAGGGGTTCCAAAACTCCATGTTGAAAATTTGCAAAAATTCCAAAAATGACTGTTTTTACGAGTGTGCTATGCAGTTCCTACGCAGGCTCGTAAATTTGCGAATTTTTAATATTTCCACTCCAGATTTTCAACATTGCCATTTTGCCACACCTTCTTATGAGTAGTAAAGCTGTCATTTTTCACATCCTGCCCAAAATGTGTTTCAGCCCATGTAGCGCACAATGGCGCAGTCGGTGTGCGAAATCAATGTATGGGACACATTAAGAAAATCACAGTGAAACTGTTCATGAGCAGAGCTCTTAAAATGGCTATGTTGAAAAGTTGGTGAAAAAATTCCTAAAAATGACTGTTTTACAAGCATGCGTTGTGCAGTTCCTACGCATACTCGCAAGTTCGCGATTTTTCAATATTTGCACTCCAATGACTTCCAAATACCTAAACAGCACATAGAAGCAAGCAACATTCGGCATTGACAAATGCTTGTACTTCTTTGTCACTGATTTTTTTAAGCCATGTCCAAGTGCCAAATACCACTGCAAATACCTGCAAGCGAACGTTCGGCATTGACAAATGCTTGTTATGTGTTTATTGTTGTGCTTTGCCCAACTTGCTCATCAGCTACCCGATAACTTATAAAAACATTTATTTTACTCAGACCTATTCATATTTGTTGCATGACACTAAAACACTGCAGTGAACATATTACTACTTAAAAGTAATGTGATTTATACCAAAGAAAAAACTCCAGAAATGTTTACCACTAATCGGCATGTGTCTCTAAGGGACTCCAGCAGTGGCTAAAAAATGTGGGGACTGTTTAGACACAGTGGGTAATAATTTTTAAACTCTAGTGGGACCGTAGCTTACATGGCTAACTGCTGAGAGCTCGAGAGCTGAAGCAGTTTGCAAAGTTTGCAGAATTCTGGATGGAACCTCAGGGCTGGCAAGGAGTACCAGTGCTCTCTAATGTGTGGTACATTTTTCAGAGAGTGAGGCCCACTTAAATTTGACAGGATGTCATGGCAGAAGCCATCGACCACTGCTGCAGTGGGGGCTGTGCCTTCAGAACTGAAAAGAGAGCAATCTGAGAGGGATTTTGCTTCAAGAGGGAGCCACAAAGAAATTAGGAGAATTGACTGGAAATCTGAGGTGAACTGTATTTTATTCTGAACTGAGAGACTGCTTAGGTACCCTGCAGTGCCTCACCCTATGTAGCAGGCAGGAGGTTAGTGAAGTATAGTACTTTGAGAGCAATTTTGGCCAGGGACCCTCTTTTCTCAGGAGTCAGTTCTTGGGAGAGGGTGGGAGACACCACCCGGATTGTCCTTGGATCCCCAAGGGGTGCTTGTCTCTCCATACCCGGTAAATGTTGGTGTAGGTTCAGTTTCCTGAGTAGGTGCAGGGCTCCTGGTATGATAAGGTAAATCTAAGGGTTGTGGCTCCTACCATTTTGCTTGTGGGAATGGGGCCAATAGTGGGTGCTTGGCACTGGTCTTTAATCCCCTTCACTCCAGTTCCATCAGGTTGCCTTCTTCTAGGCCTTACCTCCTTCCAACTAATTATTGTTGCCTACTGCCTCCCCCACAGCATGGTCTTGAGGGTAGCCCAAGCCCCTCTGGGCAGTTCACCCTCTAGTCATTATGGAAAGGCTACCTGAGTTAGCGAGCACAGAGCCTGGTGGCGGGGGTGAAGTCCTTCACGCTGCAGCGGGGAGAAGATTTTTCCTTCAGTTTGTTCCACCACGAGCATGCCACCATTGTGACATCACTGGATGTGCTCCTACAGAATCTGTATGCCTGCATATTGGTGATGGTGATGTACTCTCCTCCACAACAAGCAGACTTGGCTGCACCTGCCCTGTAGTCTCCAAGGATAAGGTGTAGAAGCAATGCTTAGCACCCTCCCTGAAGTAAAGGAGCATCCACTGTGGGGCTTAACATTCTTCCTCTGCCTGGCCCTCCAAAAATACAAGCTCATTACAAAACTCAGGTATTCAGCATTATGAGTGGCAACCATCCCCCTGTGATCATCAGCTGGCTTGAATTGATATACCACCTTAGGGTAAATACTATTCCACTGTAAAATATGAGCACTGTGAAGAAACTAGATATGTCAGAGGCTCAGGAACTGTCACCACAACTTATTCAGAACTCTTGCTAGTGCAATGTGCAGTGCAGGTAAAGAGTGATGTATATGAACACCAAACATCAAAGGAAACTAAACTGGATGAGCTGTAGGCAGTTTTGGCATCAGATCATTACAGAAACATTGGCTAACCAAAACAATAGGTGGGACCTGTGTTCCAGGCTATACCCTATTTATAAGGGATGGGGAGATAGCCAAGGAGGGTGGGGTGGCAATGTATGTGAAGGAGACTAAAAGGGCATCAGAAGATGAAATTTTAGGAGAGGGTGTGAAGTCCCTATGGCTTCAGGTGACTAAAGAATGGGAAAATGGTATAGGATAGAAATATATAGGAAGCCTAATCAGATGGCTAGCATAGATGAGGAACTGGACAAAGAAATTAGAAAGGTAGGGAGCCAGACAAAAATTATACTAATGGGACATTTCAATTTCCAAGACATACACTGGGATGCACCAGAGGCAAGGAGTCAAAATGCAAGAAGTTTGTAGTGGTTATGAAGGACTGTTTCCTCACCTAATGGGTGTGGGAGACAACCAGGGAAGAGGCAGTCTTAAACTTTGTGATACTCAACAAGGGCATAATTAGAGACATCACGACTGAATCGTTCGACCCTGCTGTGTCCCTGATCTTTGTCAGTGATAACTGCATCCATGGTTTTCCCATGATTCATGGATGAGGTTGTCCGTGCTTGATGAACGTACACAATTTCCAGGAAAAACCACATAACCAAGAAGGACCGACTGAGAGAACTAAATCCATTTCAGTCTGGTTAATGAAAGAAAAAAACACTCCAATAAAATAACATATAGGATAGTGTATTGGTAACCATACACTACAAGGCTATTCTGCCACTGAGTGCATAAAATGCCGACTGATGACCTCAACAGCAAAGCTCGAGAGATCCCTAAGTTGGCATTGTATCCATGAGGAGGAAGAACAGCCGAGTAGTTTATGGTTACCCATACACTGTTCTATATACAGTAGTGTACTGTATGGTGGGTCCCGAATCCAATGTCTTTGGATGACAATGTAAAATAGAAAAATCACTCACTTTTTCTTATTTTTGGTCCATCCTGCCGACCGTGCTGGATCGACAACTGCCGCAGGTCAGCACACATGCCACGACTCTCACACAGCAATGGACGAAATTGCAGCTGCGAACAGAGTCCTTTTTATTATGACGTCCTCACTAACGCAGAATGAAAAGTTGTTCTTCATTAATAAGGACATCACTACTGCAGCAGAATGGCTTTGTGCGGTGTATCGATTTCCATACATAACCACATTCCACCATACACTATATTTTAATTATTTCAGGTAACAGCCATGATTGTCCATGATCTTGATATGGTTTTTAGTATACGTGCTTGATAATGGTTTTTGTGGTTTGTTTATTAATCATAACCACAATCACATTTATTCTTATTGTGTCCTATATAAGATTATATAATGGACAGTATCCTAGTTAAAATACAACATTGTTTTTATTATGCTAGTAGTTCAGGCTATTCATGGTATAGTCTACTGTAAAACTGTATACAATATCTGTGGTTGCCAGTTTAAACCAGCAGTATTTGTTAGTCAGCAAGAAATTTCATCATATAGTTTTCTTGACAAAAATGTATTTCTGACTTATATTCTTGCTCAGTTTTTTTAGTTTTCTCACATCATAGCTTTCACAGTTAATTTTGTAATTAATGACACGTCATTAAAGATGGCCGACACTTATCATTTTTTAAAAATCTCTCCTGTTGTCGATACCTGTTGCATTTACTGTACATGCTAGATTCATCATGTTGACATATTAGGATTATGTTACCACATGTTTCTGATGGTAAACAGCACAGCACTGCACTAAGATATTTAATATTTTCATGGTGGGCATAGCATGGGAGTGGGAACTTTTAAAAACATCAAAATCCCGTATCATGGTTCAGAAATGAACAAACATGTGTGTTTGTTTGTCATGCTTCTTGCTCCCCTTAGCACTTGACCCTCACTCGAGCCCCCATCACACCCTAGCCCCATCACATCATTTTCTCCGAGTGCTTATCTTGCTACCATGTTGCCCCAATGGTTTTTATCCCATGGCAGAGCCATCAGGATGGGGCTAGGTCCCTTGGGTGTGCATTGTGCAACCATCAGGAGAGTGCCCAGGTCGGTGAGTGCAGGGCCTATGGATCTGGTGGGTCCTTAATGGTGCACAGGGAGTTACTTCCACTTTTCTCCCATTCTGTCACTCAAAACACGGGTGGCTCAGGTGGGCATGTACATGCACGCTAATGTGCATAGCACAGCACCAGCCTGCATCTTCCCTCCCCCCCCGAGCCGCTCCATTGCACTGCTACCTGTCATCACCCAGGTGGCAGTATGCAGGCTTCTGGGACACTTGATCCTCCTCCCCCTTGACCAGCTCTCAATGACTCGTGTTTGTTCCCAAACGCAGGTTGCTGGTGTTGTGAGTGGTAGCTTTACCACTGCGCTGATGGGCCCGCGTGAAAAATGGGTATTTTGATATTTTTTCCTGATAAACATTATTGCTGGAAAAAAGCTATATAATCACTAACAAATACTGCGCTTTAACCCCGCACATGGGTTCAACAAGGTACATTCTGAAAAGCTGTTTGAGGAACAGTATATCCACCAGGGGGCACAACATCAATCTGAAAGGAGAGAAATTCTGAAAAGACATCAGGAAATATTTTTTCATGGAGCAAGTTGTGGATGGGGGGTATTAGACAGCCCAGCAACTTGGTCAATCCTGGAACTTCATCCGGGTTAAAAACACAATTGGACATCTTCAAGTGTGTTATTAGTAGCAAGAGGAAGAATTGCTTGGCTGCATTTATGGCTGAACCTCCCTCCTGTGCCAAGCACTCCTTCATTTTCTTCAGATTAGTGTGGACATGATGGACCTAGAGTCCCTTCTGACATCATGTTACTATGCATTTAAAGGTGAGAGAAAATAACTAAGCTGTTAGTTGACATTTGCAGAGAGGGGGAAAGAGAGCTGAGATAAAGGATATATAGTCGGTAACAAGGCTACTCCTGATTGTAGATGCAACTGAGGAGAAAGATCTATTGTCCAGGAGATGTCACTGTTCCGCTGTTTCCAAAATTTCAAGAATATCAAAAATCAAATCCGGTCACATGTAAACAACATATATAATTGAAAGGCTTGCCTGTAATTCAATGGCCAAGCAGCCAGACATTCCCACTTCCTGAGCTATATAAGCAGTTCCTCTCAGCCTCACTGTGAAGCATTTTGTCTTTGCAGCCGGAGGCTATGTTGGTTTGTCCTCCTAGCTGGCTGCCCCCCCCCCCCAAAGCTTGCTGTTTCTGTGTGTCTCTGCTGGACTTCAGTGTTTGTTTTCCTGCTTCTGGTTTGTATCTTTCCTCCGGCTGTGTGCTTCCCTGTGTTTTGTTTCTTGTGTGTTTTGGGGGGCCTTTCCCTGTTTTCTGTTTTGCTGTGTTTTGGTTTCCTCTTTTGGGGGCTTTTATTTTTAAAACTCCTAGCATACTGCTACTACAGAGCTCATTCTGCTTGCTTCCAGTTACAACCCTCAATTTACTGCACTGCAACTGCAAACCTACTCAGAGCTTATGCTACTGCTTTCAGTTACCTACAACTTCAGCCACTGCTGCTGACTGTTTACTTGTGCCCAGTGCCTGTGTTTAACACTGTATTCATTTAACTACTGCCGTACAGGCCCACTTGCTTCCTGCTGCTGCATTGTTTACACCCATTCCTATTCTACCTTGTTTACTCTGAGGTTAGCTGAAGCTCCTGCTGAGGCTATTAAACTAGCTTTTATATCTGCATGTGGTTCTCAGCCTTTCATCACTTCCTTGTTTGTCCTCCGGTGGGGACTGGGAGGTGTTTGGGGGGTCGTGGCCTATGTGGTTAATTAATTTTGTTCTAAATCCTGTCTTCGCCGCCAAATATCCTCTGGGTTTGTCACTTTGATTTGGCTATTCATGTCTGGCTGGCTTGCCCCTAACTCAGTGCTGTTTACTTGCTAATATGGTTGTTTTGCAGGTCCACCTATTGCTACTGCTTACTGACCTATCAGGTCCCCACTTGCTTACACAACCGCTGCTCCTTGCTTATGCAAACCATTGCTTTATGCCTAGTGCCATCCCCTCGGCTTCGCCTGGGATTCTAGTGCTGTCTATCTGCATCCGACCTTGCAAGGTCTCAGCACTCAATGCTCCTTACGATCTCAGCATGCCGTGCTCATTCAGCTCACCAGCTTTACAGCTCTCAATCAATTCTGGGGCATGCCAGCCATTCTAATCTGGTGCAGGTTCCTGCAGCCGACGGTCTCGCTCTGCATTTAGTCCGCATCATCGAGCGTGTCTAACTTGGGGCAGGATCCTTCTCACCTGGCCCATAGCTGAGAATGTCCTCACCCTGGGCTTGGCTTTAGCTGCCTGCTACGCAACAGCAGCTCCTGGTGTAGAATTTAAGACTAGCAGTGAAGGGTGGTTACGACGATCTCCTTAGGCTCTAGTGTTCCACTATAACGGTTGGCCATTGACTTTAGTGGTTTCCCTAGCAAGGCACCTTCACCGCATTCTCCCCACAACTGCCTCTGGTTCACCTGGTTTGATTTAGGGTGGGTAGGCCAGGTGAGTGCCTCAGCAGTTGTTGCTCTCCTCCTGCGCCTTGGATGCTGGTATTGCTGCAGAGTTTTCTTACAACCTTCCAAGACATTCCCGCTAGAGGGTTTGAGTGAGAGCCTTCCTCTAAATTGGAATATTTTCCACCTCCCTTTAATTGGGTTTTCCAAATTGCAGCTGCAGAGCTGTCACTAAATGCATTTTCCCAAGCCTGGAGGGAAGGTGACCTAGGCCTTGGATCCCCAGATATTTCCTCCTTGTAGGGTTTTTTCTCTCCTCCATTGCCTAAGGTCATAACACTTAGCATAGTTTTCCCCTAGTTTCCTTAGGTAGCTTCCATTGTTGGATGGAGGTGGAGGATGTCCTGCCATTCCCTCTCTCCTTAGGGGATCCCCTTCTCTCAATGCAAGCCATCACTATTCTTCTCTACTACTATTTTCCAGTTACTGCTTGCTCTTACGCATCATGTTGCCACCTTTGGGGATGATACTACATTTCTTTTGGGGATTCCTAAGGTACCTTTAGTCATGGGATCCTTCCTATGGCACCTCTAGGGGCAGAACCCTCTCTGAGAGTTCCTTGCTTTATACCCCTACAGGGTGGTAATTCCTCTGGAATAGAGAGTGTGAACGGCCACAACCAAAACTAACACAGTTACACAAGCATAACCTATACTGGCTGCGTAGGTCAGTGAATATTCAGAGGTTAAGCCTTTTGAAGTTCCCAGTAGACAATTTGCACCCATAAGGCAAAATTCACATTAGCCTCTCAGAATGGTCATTTGTTGCTCAAATTCTGGCTAAAACATCCTGGGCTTTGAACTAACTTTCTTCAATTAAGTTACAAGGAAGATCCTGTAAGGTTTATGACTATACACGCTGATTTTATTACCTCTGGGTCAGCTAGCCAGGAAATGCAATTAGCTTCTTGCCAAGCAAGATGTTTTGCAGATTATTGGACTATCAGCTATTAAAAAAAAATTCCCTTCTCTTCATATTGGCATTTACCATGTGGTATTTTTGAACATGTACAAGAATGTAACAGAACATAACACCATGCATCTGCCCATCTGACTGGCGGGGGCATAGCTTACAGCATCCCTCCCTCCTGGACTGAGTTTATGGGAATCCATCCCTATGCATGGTATGATTTTCACAAATTCTGTTCACTGCTCTAACTGGTGAGATAGGCCATCTGTATTTGCATTGGCTGACCCTGCTCTGTGCATAATGGTCATATCGTAGGCCTGTATGGTGATATTCCATCTTAAGAGATGACCATTTGTCTGATTCAACCACACAAGGGGGTTGTGATTGGTCTGTACCTCAAAGCATCCCCCGTAAAAGTATGGCTCTAATTTTTTCAGGGCCCACTCCAGCGCAAGGCATTCCTTTTCAACTGTGGAACATGCTTGCTTCTGGGGAAGTAACTTTTTGCTAAGGTACACTATTGGGTGATTTTTTTTCCTTAATTAGACATCTGACTGAGGACTGCTCCAATCCCCACATCTGAGGCATCTGTCTGGACTACAGATTGCTTAGAGTAATCTGGACTGGCTAACACAGGGGCATTGTACAGTGCCTCCTTTAGCTGTATGAAGGCTCATTCACAGGTTGGCTCCAAGTTAACTTTTTTGAGCTTTCATTTTTTTTAGCAGGCCAGATAGGGGAGCTGCCAGGGTACTGTAATTTGGATAAACTTTCAATAGTACCCTGCGATCCCTAAGAAGCTCCTAACGTGCTTCTGGGTTTCAGGTGTAGGCCATGCCTCTATTGCCCCAGTCTTTGCTTTATTAGGGCAAAGCTGCCCCGGCCCCACTACATGGCCTAGGTATGCCACCTCTGCCATAGCCACCAGGCACTTTTCAGCCTTGACAGTGAGCCCTGCCCTCTGTATCCTGCCCAACACTTCCTTGAGGTGGGATAGGTGTTCCTTCAAGCTGGTACTGAAGACAGCAGTATCATCCAGATAAGCTACTGCATGCTCTTCAGTACCATGTAACACCTGGTTGACCAACATTTGGAAGGTGGCAGGGTCATTCTTCATTCCAAACAGCATTACCTGGAACTTGGATAATCCTATTGGAGAGATGAAGGCCGATTTCTCCCTAGCTCTGGCAGTTAAGTTTGATATTTAGAGTTGTTTTAAGCTAGAGTGATGCAATCTGCCCTGAGCTCTGTGCCCCTGCTTTTAGAGCTGTTTTAAGTTTGTGGGCTGAAATTTGAGCTATGTGCCCCTGCTTAATTGGAGTTGTTTCCACAGCTCCTGTAGTGGCTACTGCTCTGCAGTGCCCTCCCCCCACTTGCTTCAGGACCTCCCTGCTTATTCTCACTTTGTTTAATTTTCAACCCCTCCCATCTTGTTCATACTCCCTTTTTTTTCTGATTCCCTTCCCTTCCAAGCCTGTTATTTAATTTCATCCTCTCCCGTTCTTCCCTCAAGAGACTGCTGTGCTCTTTCAGACTACTCCTCTCAAGCAAACCGCATCTGCGGTTTGAAAACCTGTCTAAGGTGAAGCCTCCCAAAGCTCCCCGTACAAGCAAGGTACGGGTTGGAACTTCTTGAATTTTGGCGCTTACCACAGGAGGAATCTCCTGTCTGCCAGGAGAGTTTTCCCTCACACTAAGAGCAACAAGGCAGAGATCACTTAGGGACTGCTGACAAGGAACTGCTGCCAGGACTGATCTCTCTAGGAATGCTCTCTCTGTTTGAATTTTGTGTATGTCTCACTTTAAGCAGCTTAAAGTCTGATGTAGAGATTTGTTAGAGTTGATTGAAGTTTGATATTTAGAATTTTTTAAGCTTTTGTTTTGTTTTGCATGGCAAACATGTCATGTCCTAAAGTAGTGTCTGAAAGTTTTGGTGGGAAAATATTTAAACGGTTCCAGAGTTATAAGGCTTTAAAGTTTTGTGTTTTTCCATTCTGCGCATGTGCAGTAGGGTTTTTGAGTTAACGTTCTGGTGTGAAATGAAAAATTGGGTGTCACAAGACCCTTTTTTGGTTTCTCACAACTTGCTTGGCACAGCTCCAAACATTTTTTTGTGCCATGAAAACTACCATCTTGTTGCTTTTCTCCATGAACTAACTAGCATGGAAATTACATAAAAATGCTGGCATTTTAAAAAACAAACACTAGAACCTGGCTAAATGAGTGTTTAGCTAGACTCTGATGTTTGCTTTCTACAGTAAAGGCCAGAAATGCCTTTTCTGGGCACCCATAATCCCAGGTACCTAGCTTAATGAGAGGAGATGTTCACCTGCATTCTCTGTATGAGAACAGCAGAACTTTCTTGACTTCTACAGCCACAGCTGGAACTTGTGCTGCAGACTGCAGTGAGCTGCCATTTCACTGGTGTCTAGCAGTGTCCCCTACCTGCCAATCACTGTCCCTGTCATGAATTGTCTTTCCCTGAGGTCTAGTGGCACCTCACTCTCCAATCACTGTCCCCAAAATGATTTAATTTTTCCCTGGTGTTTAGTGGCACCCCCACCCTCGGATCACTGTCACCTTCATTAACTGTCTTTCCCTGCTGTCAAGTGGCATCCCCCATTCTCCAAACACTGTCCCCATAATGTTTGTGACTTTTCTTGGTGTCTAGTGGCATCCCCCACCCTCCGATCACTGTCCCTGTAATTATTTTATTTTTCCCTGGTGTCCAGTGGTGCCCCTCACCTTCCAATCACTATCCACGTAATGATTCAGTTTTTCCCTCATGTCTAGTGGTGCCCCCATCCTCCAGTCACCATCCCCATCATGAATTGTCTTTCCCTGGTGTCTAGTGGCACCCCATGATCATCATCCCTATAATGTTTGTGACTTTGCCTGGTGTCTAGTGGCACTCTGCACCCTCTGATTACCATCTGTGTCCAAGATAAAAAAAATCTCTCAATTCTTTTTGTCTTAAACCTGCAAAAAAAGAAAGTGGTCCCTTACCGATCTGCCTACCTCTACCTCCCACTCAGCACCCACCACCCCACACCTCCCAGTACACTCCCACATCCCCTCACTCACCTGAACAGGTCACAGGGCAAAGATCCACTCTCTGATTGAAGACATGTCTTGCTGCTGTAGCTGCCAATTGCCATATGAGAAACTAGGTTCCATCAAGCCACATCGATAGGAATTTTGTCAATTGGCATTACAGTGATGGCACTATGCTGACAGATGTCATTGTTCTGTCAGGAGAAGCAAGTGTTTTTTATGAGGGGCTTCACCCCCCTGCATGCTCCACATTATAGATTGTCATCTCCAAGTCAGATTTGTTACGAGGAGGGGGAAAAATCCCCAGAGAAAGCAGTGTTGGCTATACCACGAACCATTGCAGTGAACTGCCGATTTTGTCACTGTAATGGTCTTCACAGTATTTCCATTGCTGTGGCAATGGTATACAGAGAAACTAAGGTAAGTGCAGTTCAATGTATTTCAATGGGGTTTTCAACTTTGATGCATAACTTTGCCATTTTTGCATATTTTGACCCCACATTTTCAACATAGCCTTTTTGAGGCCCCTCTCATGAACAATGGTGGTGAAATTCTGCAAATCCTTCCTGAAAGGTGATTTTGCAGTCACTTGCTGAAATTACCTTTCAGGCAGGATTTGAAAATCTTCACCACACTTATTCATAAGGTGGGGTCATAATAAAGCTATGTTGAAAATTTGGGGCCAAAATATGCAAAAATGGTAACGTTATGTGCATATGTTGAAATAATATTACGCTCACTCGTAACTTCGGTAATTTTAAATATTTTAACCCCAAATTTTCAACATTGCCATTTTTTTCCACCACCTCATGAATGTGATGGCTGTCATTTTTCAAATCCTGGCCAAAATGTGTTTTGTGAATGTGAATGACAATTTGGTGGCACAGAATGATGTTTCAGTGGGGATCTGAAAACTTTCAGTACCGGTTTCATGAGGTGGGGTAATAAGAAGGCTATGCTGAGAATGTGGTTGCTGTTTTGCTACAAATGCAAGTGCAGGGCCCTCCAGGTCCTGCACTTCCACAGCAACATACATGTATGCATCTATGGAACCCTGTGCTCTCACAGACAAATGCGAATTTGATTATACTATCTCAAAAAGTAAAGAAATTCATTGCAAAAAAACTTCATTAATGCACCAGTTAGGGTAACTTAATGCCAAAAAAGTAGGGAAATGTGGCATTAGGATTTCCAACCCTAATGCCCCACCCCCAAGCAGCAAAAGGAAAAAACATTGGGATTTTGTATCTCTGGAGTTTTGGTGAATCAGTGGTGGGGTCTTCCTTGGGGATTGTCAACCCTAATGCTCCCCCCCAGGTGTAGCCTCCAATTTGAAGCACAAGGTAGAGCTCCAAGCCACTGCCTTATAATGGTACACTCTTCAAAGGCAGAGAAGGATGTCTTGCCACAGGTTCCCAACACAATTTGATGTACCTTTCTTAATGCAGGGCCCTGCGAGGAAAGGAGATCACGTATGACATTGTTTGCTCATGGAATGAGATGGGCATTAGGGTTGACAACCCCCCAATGAAGACTCTACCACTGATTTGCCAAGACTCTAAGAGACACAAAACCCTAATATTTTAATCTTTTGCTGCTTGGGGGGGTGGGGTGGAGCATTAAAGTTGGAAACCCTAACTCCACATATCCCTACTTTTGTGGTGTTAAGTTACCATAACTGGTGCATTAATGCACCTTTTTCTACAAATGTCCTATTTTATATCTATGTTGTTTTTATTTACAGTGATCATTATTTATATTCAAACTAGGAACAATATATATACACATGTGAAAAAAGGAGTCATAATTATTTGAAGTACTAATTTATGGAGGCTCATTAAAAGCACTCCTACTACAGCAGTTTTATGTAGCTGCCCCATTTTTGTTTTCATCTGTATCTTCTGACGAACAATCAGCAGTAGTTTATTTTCTTTTAGAGTTTTCCTGCTGATTGTTTTTCCTCTGTACTCTGTCCCATGCACATTTCTCCTAGGTTCTGGTATATCTTCCATCTCAATAAACCTCATGATTTCTCTTTCTGTTTCTTTTGGACAAGTAAAAATCCTGGTTTTCTTGCCAAGTTTCACTATTAGTTTTGGGGGGGGGTGGAGGATAGTAAAATTGATATATTTTAACACTAATAACTCCTTCACTTTAGCTAAGCTTTTACATTTTTATGTTTGCTTGCACGCATGTGCAAGAAACATAGTGCCATCATCGGAGATTTCGGAGGTGTGTCACCTCCTCCTCCAATTCAGTCAGTGTGTTGGCAGGCGCGGCCCCTGTAAGCCAATGCATTCTGGAGCTGTCTATGACAAGCTCCAAAATGCAGTGGCATACAGTTCAAAGGGGGAACTACGCTTGAGTGAGTAGCGATAAGATATTGCTTGCTCATGCGCAGCTCCCCCCCCACAGATGCCATGCAGGCGTGCGCGCGCCCCCCTGCACGCACGCACGCACACACTGAATAGCCGACGGGGGTGCCCAATCCCCATCGGCTGTGCTGTGTCCCCCCAAAGCCTTCGAAAATGCCACGCTGGGTGCCCACCCCAGCGTGGCAAGTAATGATATAGCCGACGGGGTGCCCAATCCCCCGCCGGCTCCACTGTACTCACCCCCGAGTACTAAGTGCCATGCTGAGAGCCCACCCCAGCGTGGCAATCCATACTGGCCGACGGGGTGCCCAATCTGTCAGCTGAATGACCCCCAACCATCCTTGTGCCATGCTGGGAGCCCACCCAGCGTGGCAAGCGTCAGCGTTGTTCTTTTTTTTTTTTTTTTTATCTGTAAAGAAAAACGGTCCCACATAGTCTCCTGGCCCCTCCCACAACCCGCACCAACCCACTGCGCACCCTGCCTCCCCACACCCCTCACCCCTTACTTACCTCTGGACCTCGGTCGGCGATCTTGATGGACTGGGAACACGTCTGCACTCTTCAAAGCCGACCGCGAACTGAGGAAATGCCGGTAAGCTGTATAATGGGCTAGATAGGGGGTTTCAACTTTGTTGTATATCTCAGGCATTTTTTGGAATTTTTGCACCAAATTTTCAACATGGGGTTTTGGGACCCCTTCTCATGAATGATGTTACTGTCATGGTGTTATTTGGGCTCGAAGGGTGATTTCGTGATCACCGCGCAGTCACTGTGTGAAATCACCCTTCAGGGCTGAATAACGCCATGACAGTGACATCATTCATGAGAAGGGGTCCCAAAAACCCCATGTTGAAAATTTGGTGCCAAAATTCCAAAAAATGACTGTTTTACAAGCGTGCGTTGCGCAGTTCCTATGCAGGCTCGTAAGTTCGCGAATTTTCAATATTTTCTCTCCAGATTTTAAATATTGCCATTTTACCACACCTTCTTATGAGTAGTACAGCTGTCATTTTTTACATCTCACCCAAAATGTGTTTCTGCCCATGTAGTGCACAATGGCGCAGTAGGTGTGCGAGATCAATGTATGGGACAAATTAAGAAAATCAAAATGACACTGTTCATGAGCTGAGGTGTTAAAATGGCTATGTTGAAAATTTGGTGAAAAAATTCCAAAAAATGACTTTTACGAGCGTGCGTTGTACAGTTCCTATGCACTCGCGTAAGTTCACGAATTTTCAATATTTCCACTCCAGATTTCCAACATTGCCATTTTGCCACACCTTCTTATGATCAGTATAGCTGTCATTTTTCACATCTCACCCAAAATGTGTTTCCGCCCATGTGGCGCACAATGTTGCAGTCGGTGTGTGAAATCAATGTACGGGATAAATTAAGAAAGTCACAGTGACACTGTTCATGAGCAGAGGTCTTAAAATGGCTATGTTGAAAATTTGGTGAAAAAATTCCAAAAAATGACTGTTTTACGAGCGTGTGTTGTACAGTTCCTACGCACGCTCGTAAGTTCGAATTTTCAATATTTTCACTCCAGATTTTCAACATTGCCATTTTACCACACCTTCTTATGAGTAGTACAGCTGTCATTTTTCACATCTCACCCAAAATGTGTTTCCGCCCATGTAGCGCACAATGGCGCAGTCGGTGTGCGAAATCAATGTATGGGGCAAATTAAGAAAATCACAGTGACACTGTTCATGAGCAGAGGTCTTAAAATGGCTATGTTGAAAATTTGGTGAAAAAATTCCTAAAAATGACTGTTTTACGCGTGCGTTGCACAGTTCCTATGCATGCTCGTAAGTTTGCAAATTTAATATTTTCACTCCAGATTTTCAACATTGCCATTTTATTACACTTCCTTATGAACAGTACAGCTGCAATTTTTCATATGTCGCCTAAAATGTGTTTTCACACATGTAGCGCACAATGGTGCTGTTGGTGTGCGAAAGCAATGTTTAGGACAGATTAAGAAAATCACAGTTACACTGTTCATGAGCAGAGGTCTTAAAATGGCTATGTTGAAAATTTGGTGACAAAAGTCCATAAAATGACTGTGTTACGAGTGAGCATTGCGCAGTTTCCATGCACCCTCGTTAGTTCATGACTTTGTCATATTTTCAGTCCAGATTTTCACCAGTGGCATTTTCCACACTTCCTTATGAACAGTACGGCTGTCATTTTTCACAACATGGCTGAAGTGTGTTTTTACACTTTCAGCGCAGAGATGCGTGGTCGGCACAGATAAAGAAAATCACAGTGACACTGTTCATGATCGGAGGCACCAAAATGCCTGAGTTGACAATCTGCTGTAAAAAATCCCCAACCTAATTATATTACGGGTATGCGTTGCACAGTTTCTATGTACGCTCGTGACCACCATTTTTTTAAATATTTTTACTACAGATTTGCAACATTGCCATTTTTTACACCTCCCCATGAACAGTACAGCTGTCATTTTTACATCCTGTTTGGAATGTTTTTGCACCTGTGGTGCTAAATGCCGTAGTCACTGTGCATAAGCAGCTTTGGCTAACAAACTGATATTCCCCCTGTTCATGAGGTGGGGTCACAAAAAAACATGTTGAAAATTTGGAGTGAAAATACCAACGAATGCCTGAGGTATTAGGGTTTCCAACCATAATGCCCAACCCTGTAGAGAATGACAGGCATCAGGGGTGTGACTTGGGATTCTTGCCTGTGATGCTCATACCATTCCACACCCTGCAGTCAGTGAGAGGCATCGAGGTATGCCTTGGACTCTTCGGCCCCAAACTTCACCCCATTCTCCTATATCGCACCCATCTCACCATATTTCCTAATGAAATGGGGTGCGCATAAGGGCCAAAGACCCCCAAGGAACACCATGACACTTGTCAGTGTCTGCAGGGTGGGGTGTGGTGAAATGGCATGGCCGTTATGCCTGACATCCCAAACGCACACCCCAATGCCTGTCACTCTCTGCAGGGTGGTGGTGGGGTTGGCTTCAGTTCAATACTTCACTGCCATTCCTATTACGCAGCTCTGTAACTTCTACACTACCACTGCCAATGCCAGCAAGCAAACATTCGGCATTAACAAATGCTTGTTATTACTTGCAGAGGTAGGTCAGGAAAGACTTGTACTGTTATCTTTATGACTATTTAGCCTGGCATTTAGGAAGACAGCTTCATGATCTTTAAAATGCTGCGATTTATGCAGACAAATCTGAGTAGATTTCCTTTGTTATTCATGTTAAAGGGACTCCTGTGAGCCCTGCCCAATTTGAGTTTTTTTTTCGATTGGATACTCTCTGTTTAGGGTTTCAGTCACTATTTTTTCAAAGATTCATGAGCATTAGGGCCCTCCGTCCCCTCTGGCATGCCAGCTAATTTCAAGATGTCTCTTTTTGAATGGACTTCTATTTCTTCTATTCTGGTTAATAAGGTATCCAATTCCTTCTGCACTGCTTCTGTTTTGAAATCTATAGGAACTATTGTGCCATCCAATTTGGATGTCCTTTCTTGCTTTTCAGTATTAGCAAGGGAAAATGTACTAAACGTTTTAGTTAGAGCTTAAAGTCCTGCCTCATCTCTGCTGCTCTTCTATTTTATTCTCCACCTTCATCTCACTTTTAGAAGCCAATCTTGATTTTTGGCCTGCCATTTTTTGCTTCTAGGGCAGCGTTCAACAATTGGCTCTACAATGCCGGTTCGCCAACTAAGTTGTCGACTGCCATCACAGAGACGGATTTATGTCTACTGCAACCTGAGACCGGCGTAATGATGTCACCGCACTGGGTGCATACCTCAACATTGATTCTGTGTTCAACAATGTTTTTACTTTTGCATTCCCCACTAGACTGATCTGGTGCAATATATATACACCCTGTATATTTATTAAAGGCAGAAAAGGTACAAGAACTGTCCCTGTCACTGTCTTTTGTAAATCAGAAAAATCAGGTACCTTAATGTTCTGTTGCTTCTCAGTAACCTGCGGGGTGGAAGCTTGATTTAATTTCACTGTACAATGTAACGTCGACATTGCAAATGGTCCATCTTGTTCGCTTATCTGTTTCTTCTGGATACTTGCTCTCATTTTACTGTTTTTCATGAACAATCAGGATCTGAAATGTTGATGGTATCAGCTGAAGTGCTAGGCCTCTGTGGATATACCACACGTTCTTTTTTTTTCCAAGTAGTATTTCATTTCCTCTCTTCCCAACCGGCCCCATTCCAGACTGGTCACCTCAGCCCCATCACCCAACTTCTGTAGGACTTACCAGTTGTCCATCCATCCTCTGTTGGAGGACCACAGAACCCAGGCACCAGTGTGGGGCCTGCAGGGTACCAGGCCTTCATCCTGCCAGTCATTTATTTTCACCTCCATTTTCTATCCACATTTGCAGTGCATACAGTGATGCTTTGCACAATTTCTGCCTCTGCAGAGATGCCTCCCCAGTGTCAAACACCTTCTGTGATGTCCCACTGCACTGCCACCTAGAACCTCCAGTAGCAGCCACCTAGCAGGATGCCCAGACCCCCCTCCCTGAGAAAGGAGTGATGTCCTTGGGACATTTCTTTCTCCCTCCTCCCACTGGCCCCTGAATGACCCACATTTGTTTCCTAACCCTGGTCATCAGCAAGGCAGGAGGTACGATACCTAGCGCATCAGCCCTCTACATCACTGGGCCAGCTCACCACATGTTCTTTTAGGCAAGTAGCAGCCAGAGTCTGGGAAGCACTAGAAGAAGGCTTTCAGGTAAAAAAAAAATCAGTTAATTTCAATTGGCTGCATGTTTTCTTTGAATATTTCTTTTACTGGAAACTTTTCTCTGATTTCTTCTGCTCTCCGTTAATGCTTTGTCATCAAATTAGAAATACATTAGCTTGGAGATATCAGTTTTAAAGTTCTTTTTTAGGCAGTATTTGTCTCAGTATTATCTTAGCTCTATTTTTTCTTTGTTCTTAGAAAGTCACATATATGCAAGCATACTGCCATCATATACCACTCCTTCAGCTTGTTCAGTTTGCGTTGTTTATGTATTTATTTTAAGCGTTCTTTAGATAGCACTTCACACAAAAAAATAATAATACCCCCTTATTGATCAAAATGTCCAACACATATATCATATTGTCTTCTCAACAAATGTACAATTGGTTTGGCAAAACTAGGTTTAACAGTTTTTACCTCAGTTTCAGTCTCAGCAGTTACGGCCATTGAGCGTGATTTATTATGTGTAAAAATGAACTACTGTAGTTGATAATTCAAAATATCAAAATATCAGTGCACCAAATGTGCAGAGATAGTACAGCCAAGTAATAAAAAGTAAAAAATAAAACAGCTCACACAGCAAGGCTATACCATGGGCTGCCATTTTGTATCAGGTTAAGTAATGGATGGTTCAGACTTCAAATGGAGCTACTGGGTACAATGAGTTAGAAGCTGTAAAGTTTGTTTTAGTTATGGTCCCAGATTGGTGTCAAAGCACCCAGCCACACTGCCCCTACATATTGCCTTGCTTTAAAGCTTTATTGTGGGGTGGAGCCAGTGGGTACAAGTACTATTTAAGTACCCTAAAGGGCAAATTGATTGGTTCAGTTACACCATGTGCAGAAGAAATGAACAAAGTGCAGGTGCAAGTACAGATGTGCAATATGAGGCATACAATGGTAATATCATACAAACAAAGGCACAATATTTGCAAAATGTCTAAAAATTGACCAACAGAGTTGAATTTCAGTAGCCAGTCATAGAAAGTAATTTTATATACACTTACACCAGCTGAGAGATCGAGGCTGAATTTGGTATGTCAATTGCCTAGCAGGAGTAGCCACATTAATGAAACACTTGACTATTAATTTTACACTCAATTGGACTCTAGCAAAAGGGATTCAAGTGAAGTGGAAAAAGAGTTGGCAATTAGTCATATCAAAACAACTAGGGGGCAAATAAAATGCATCAGACAGTGAGGCAGACAACACAACTCATATAAATGAAAATAAATATGTCCACATTACTAAAAGATAAACAGGTTCTGTGCAATTAATTATCCCTTATACATTATTGCTCTTAATGACAAGCAGGAAACAAAATTAGACTACAATGATGACAGACAAAAAGCTGCGCAGGAAGGCACAATTGAAAAACAAAATAAAAATAGAACTAATAAAGAGCAGTGATGGGAAACAGAAACACATCAGAGTAGAGGGTGGGGTAAGCAAAAAGGTAAGTGAAGGGGAGTGGGGTTAGGAGGAATAAGTAGGGATGTGCTAGAGTAAACAGTTTAAAAAGATGTGGTAAAAAAGAATGGAAGCTGCACATAGATAATGAACGGCAAAATTGCAGGGATGTAATGAAATTATAAAAGTCAAAACCAGAATCAATTAAGATTATCACATGTTATTATCAAATGTTATGATCCATGGGAGAGAACGTACAAACATGGTACATATTAATAGGGCCATAGGCCACTAAAAAGTGGGCAATTACAATGCGGGGCAGTCTCTAGCTAAACTAATACAGAGGAAGGGCTTTAGGTCAAGCTGGTCATTAAGGCCACCAGGGTAGAGAGTGCCAAGATTGGCAGTCCACCTTGATTTCCTTTGCTGTAAAATGTTGACAGTGTCCTCTCATCTTTCAATGAGACGTACTTCCTCAAGGGCACAAAACTTAAAGCCCCTAACATTGGAATTGTATGCCTCTAAGAAATGGGCACCAAGAACATTCTTTATGTTTTTGTTAATTATTGCTTGCATATGATCTTGCATATGACATTTTAGGGGTCTTACTGCCCTCCTTATCTGTATCATCCCACACTCACAGCACCCAGCATAGGCTGTGAAATCTGTTCTGCAGTCAGGGAAGTCATATAGAGAAGACTCGTTCTTTGTGCCAGGGTGCTCAAACTTGCTTCACACAGTAGTGTAACAACAGACATTGCATTGCCTGCATCGGAAGAATCCCTTCCTGGCAATGTTGAGTTCTTTTTCTGGTGAAAAGGTGGCTGTATGTAAGGTGGTCTAAAAGGCTTATGCCTTTATTAAAGGCTACTCAGGGGCATGAAGCCCACCAGCGGTCTGACATTTTCATCTACCAATAAAACTGTCTACCTGTTACGAATTATGTTCCTCACCTCCATGGCTGTGCACAGTAGTTCTAAATGCCTTGCACTACTCTGAGTGCACTTTGACAACTACAGCTATGGCATATTGTTGCCCTGATTACAGTAATCTACAATTCCTGAGGTAATATGCATTGTGCAGTTTTATGGGGACTTTCATTGACTGTTTGGTGAAGTGAAAATATTTAATTGGGACTTTCATTGACTGTTTGGTGTAACTACATCAGTCTGTACTGTGAAACGGTATTATAGCGCACACCTGTTCCTGACCCTGATTTCCGGCTTAATTACACCACTTGCTCTTGGTCCAATCATGGTTGTGGCAGCGCCATGAAGGAGAGGGACCTGGAGGTTTAAATTTGCATCACCAATAGAAGCAGGGGCATCTAAGCAGTGGTGGCTAAGTATTACGGCAAAGTGTAATGCTCAGAGTCTACTACTCCATCAGCTCTGCCCTTAAAAACTTCCTTGCACCTAGCTGTTCCTGCTACAACCCTCTCTAACTCCACCCTCCAAGCCCCTGACAAATCCTACCCCTTCTCAGTACCCATGCAATGCCCCTGCTGCAGCTGCACCTGCACCCCCCCACCCACCTAAAAAACCAGCATTCCTTCCCTTCCTTCAGTTCCTTCCCTTCAGACCATCCATTGCTCTCTTACTGTGATTTCTCAATCATCCAAAGTTGTACCAAGGGCCAGTCCCTACCCTATCCTTATGCCATTAACCCAACTCTTCCCTCCACTTCTCCACATCCTGAAGGGCTGGGATTCGGCCTCTCTTCTCTCTCACCTTCACCCTCTCTTCTGTTCTTCCAAAGCCTATTCCCCCTCGCTGCCTACAACCTGCTTCCCTCCTATCATACTCTACCTCTTGCTGCCACAACCTGCTCCCCTTCCTGTCATACTCTACCTCTTGCTGCCACAACCTGCTCCCCTTCCTGTCATACTCTACCTCTTGCTGCCACAACCTGCTCCCCTTCCTGTCATGCTTGATCCCTGCCTTGTGCAGACAGGGTCCTCAGCATACTGGAGGGGTCAGGCCACAGCAGACCTTTTTCCTCCTACCTCTTCCTTCACCTCCTCATTCCATCCCCTTCCACCCCCGCTTCCCTGCCTACCTACATACTATATACTACATATACTGCTTTAATAACAACAGGTAGTAATAGCAGGGAACTTGAAACCAAAATTCAGTTGGATTTCGACAGTATGGGGGTCACCAGGTCTGGCCTAGTGATGAACACCAAAAAAAAAACAAAGTTGTTACATTTTGGATGAAATTCAAAGGGAAAGAAACAGTTAAACATAAAAGTGCATAATGGTGTGTTTTTTAGGACAAGTGACTGAATGTACCTATTTGGGTATTATTTTCGATCAGAAAATGAGCTTTGTAAAACATATAGGGGCATTGATTGAAAGGGTAAATAAAAGGGTAGGAGCCCTTAGAAGAACAACTAAGTGTTTAACAGAAAATAGTAGAAAAAGAGTTGCTGAACAACTAATAATTCCTGTATTGACCTATGGGGATCTTTTGTATCGTACCACAAACAAGATACCATTAAGTAATCTAGACAGAGTGTGCTACAGGATAGCAAGGTACGTTTTGCGGTGTGGTCCAAGAACACATCATTGCAGCTTGCTGACCTCTCTGGAATGGTTGCCACTTGACATAAGATGTTCCACGAGATTGATTTATAAATATCATACAGATAGTCCTGAGCACTATATAAACAAAAATTTATTTGAAGGGTGTTATCAAATTGACTCAAGATTGAAGAGATCAAGTTACCAAAATAAAATTTCCATTGTGGCTTTTAAAAATAAATATGGGAAAAAGACTTTACATTCTCAAGCAGCAAAATACAAGAATATCTTACCCAATCAAGCGCGAACATTTCCACCACATAGCCAGTTTATGCCACTTAACGGTATACATTGCAACAAACCGTTAACCTTAGCCAATACCTTCAATCACTATTTCTCAGATTTATCAAGCTATCTGTCCTCTTTCCAAAATGATAGTGCTACTATACCCCCCTGCAACACCAAACCACCACCCCTGAACCCCCTCTTTAGGTTCCGGATTATTCAAAAAAAGTTGAAAACTACTTCTCTCCATCCAGAAAAACACTAGCACTGGATCTGATGGTCTTGAACCTAGGCTCTTGAAAGCAGCGGCCCCCTTTATAGCCTCTCCACTAACTAAAATCTTTAATATGTCCCTATGCCGTGGTATAGTCCCAACTATATGGAAGACTGCTAAAATCACTCCTATTCCAAAAAAAGGAGATCAAAAGGAGATCAATAACTATCATCCCATCGCTATACTCTCTGTCTTATGCAAGATCCTAGAAAAACTTGTTGCTATGCAAACTATTGAATACCTCCAAAAATATAAACTCCTTTCTAACTCCCAACATGGTTTCCGTAAAGGTCACAGTGCCACCTCTGCCCTGCTAAAGCTGACCAATGACATCTACTCTTCCATGGACTTAGGCCTCCTGACTGGAGCAATTTTATCAACCTAACCAAGGCTTTTGATCTGGTGAACCACTCCTCCTTCTTTCAAAACTTCAGTCTTTTGGTTTCTCCCCAGATACCATAGCCTGGTTTGAAAGCTACCTGACTGACAGGCAACAGGCTGTGGTCTTTAACTCAGCAACCTCGGATCTAGCACCGATCCATGTGGGAGTTCCCAGGGGTCTATTCTTGGTCCTCTACTTTTACAATCTTCATTGATGACATCCCTCAATTGCACAGATTGCTCATCTCTGCTCTATGCGGATGATCTGAGTTTACCACAGTGCAAAAACTTCAACCTCCCTTCACCATCCCCTCGCTTCGGATTTTGCGAGTATCCAGACCTGGCTCACTGCTAATAAACTCGTCCTCAACTCTAGCAAATCCTACTCAATGTTGTTTGGCTCTCAGTCCAGACTGAAAGCAAATCTGAATCCACTTATCATCTTCTGTGCGGATAGCTCTCCTCTACCCTCCACCAAATCCTTCAAATACCTTGGTGTCACCTTGGATGAATCTCTTGACCTTGACCTTCATATCTCCACTATTTGTAAGTCGGTAAATGCTAAATTGGGAAGTGCCTATCGCACCAGCTATGTCCTTACTTCACAAGCCAGACTAGCTGTGGCTCAAGGTTTCCTGCTACCAGCCCTAGCATATGGCTCGTCAATCTTCCTATCTGCATCCAAATCTTCACTTCATAAATGGGACACCACGTATAATAGCATCTGTCGCTATGCCGCCGCCTCTCCACGTTTCAAGCACCACTGCCACCTCTATAGGGACCTTAATTGGCTTAGCCCCTCTGCATATCGTCTTCAGACCTTTGGATCACTAATTGACTCCACCACCAGAACAGGTCTCCCCGTATCCCTTTCTTCTATACTGGAACTACAACCTTCTACACATGTATTACAATCAAATGATAAAGCCCATTTGCAAATCCCAAGGTGTAGAACTAATATGGGCACTCGTGCATTTGCCTATACTGCTCCTAAATACTGGAACTCTATTCCCCTCTCTATCCGTCAAACAAACACCCATGCGGTCTTTAAGAAACTACATCGGGAACACCTTCACACCTTACATCCCTGCACTTGTTTTAACCCACCTTGAATCCTCACTCATTCTTATCCTCTCCCCATCTCCTTTCTGTCCTCCCCTCTCTACCTTCCCTCCCCTTAAGACCTTGTCTGCTTGGCTCTTTCTTCATTTCTTTCCTCCCTCTCTCTCCCTCTCTACTTTTATGGCACTTACTGTCCTGAAGCTTATTATCCTCCCATGTTGAATTTTTGCTACCAATCATGCTTTTCCCTGTATTTATTGTATCTTAAATTTCAGTTTTTATTATGTCACTGTACTTCTTACACACTGTTTTCATGTGAATTTGTACTGCAGTCATGTGCTGCGTCACATGTTTATTGTTTGTCTGTAAACCGTTCTCTCCCGGGTCGTGCCTGAAAATAGGCATTGTTTGCCTAGTGCACTTACCCGGTCACCAAAAGCAAAATAAATAAATAAATAAATGCAGGCATTAACTAAACCAAGTTCTATAATATGTCAGTGTTTTGGATGATTAGTAAGAATGGACTACAGGAAGTCTGGAGAATGTTATTGAATTTTGATGAGTGATTTACATATATTTATTGTGAATGTTAATACCCACTTTGTATTTTGTACTTAAATGTTTGTTATATGTATGGGCAACTTGTAGAAAACAGGACAATCTTGTAAACTAGGCCAACTGGCCTAAAGATTTGTTTTTTCCTGTATAAAAATAAAGTTTTTACTACTTTTACTACTACTACCAACCTCTCTCTCACCTTCCCTTCTCCCCCTTACGTAGCCCTAGCTGTGGCTGACCCCGATCTCTAATGCACTTATAATTAATTTGCACTTCTGTTATGGCTGATCCCTAATCTCTACTGCACTTATAGTTAACTTGCACTTCTGTTATAACATAGGCAACCTGTTCTGCCTGTGTTTACTCTTCACTAACTTCCCTAGATCAAACTACAGCAATTCTATTCAGCCATTTTCTAGCTACACAGTTATGTGTTATTTAATGTATGCCTAAATGTTATTTTATGTTATTGTATCTATCTAGTTCAAAAGTGTTGGTGTAGTATCTATCTAGTTCAAAACTGTTAGCATCCCACTATTTCATTACTCCTGTACAGTCTGCTCAAATTATTTGAATGTAATCTACTGTAAATTTATATTGTGTACCAAATTTCTGAAAACTATCCTCATGTTCCCCTACCCTCAGGTCACACCGGGAGATGAGCAACTTGTTGCTCAGCGTGCCTTCCTGGTGAAACATTTCAATAAATAAATAAATAGCCAGAGGGTGGGAGGCTCTGTGACAGATTCCTGTTGTGATTTCATCTGCTGTTCACTGATGAAAAGCATCTAATGTTCAGTATTAAGCATACTAGATGTGTTAAATCGATAGGTTTATTCTAGTCCAAAATCTAATTTTTACATGACTGTATTAGGGTTCCGGCCAGGAACATCGCGGGTAAAAACATTGCGGACCACAACAAAGCAGAAATAACAGTGCCTCCCTCAATGTCGTCGGCACAGGACATTGCGGCACATAACAGTGCATGCCAGACAACACGTGGGTCAGGATACCACACACTGCACAGAGACACTGATTGGGGATGCACAGCAGCAGCCATTTATGCAGGCATACAGTGCATGTTTCCAGCGTGGCCTGCATCCATCTGCTGTCACGGCAGTACTGATCTCCATGGTCCTTTGCCTCCCCCAACTCAGGGATACATTGTGTGTCCTCCTTGCACTGTGGTGCGGTGTGCCTTGTCCCCCCCTGACCACTGGCACCATCCTGTGAGCTCCATGTGCAGCCGTGTCCTTTGCCCGCTGTCCACCACCCAGTGTGCCCCGCTGTCACTGTTACCCCAATGCTCCATTGTTCCACCTGGTGCCAGTGCTGGTGCTGGCCCTTGTCTGCGGTATTGTGATGGGGCCATGTGGGTCCTGCGGTGTACTGTCCCAGTATCCACTGGCTGGCAGTTTCCCTGCTATGTGCCAGCACCCCCCACCACACCTTGCTGTTGTCCATGTTCCTGGTTCCTTTGCAAGTGCACTATTGCTGTGTGTCTTCTGTCTGCAGCATTGCCACCTGGTGACACTGTGTCCTCACTGTATTATGCACCGCACGATGTTCAGGACCATGAGGTTATGTCCGCGTTGTTTCCGCCATGATATTTTGACCGCCATGTTCCTGATCCAAAGCCTGTATTAGGCTTTTTTAAAGGCATGATGTACATAGTGTAGAATTTTAAATGTCATATTACCATGATTTGACTCATTTTTATTTATTTTTACTTTTCCCCTTCCCTTAGTTACAGGTGACGTTGAAATCAACTCTGCACCTCCCCTTTACAATTTAAATTTAATTCATTGCAATTCATTGCAAAAACTGCAGATGTTTACTTAATAAAGCTTTTTTAAAACTTTTCAACAGTAGCAGGAGCAGGAGCGGGTTGTCGGGGAGTGAGAATGGCAGGAGTGAATTGCCGCGGGATCAGGTCATCGGGAGCGAGATGACCGGGAGTGAAATAGCAGGAGTGAATTGATGTAGACCCTTTAAACCTTAGTGACAGCAGGCCAGCTTAGTTTTCAAAATATGTGATGCCTGAAGAATTTCTTTTTAATCTCATAAATTGGCCAAATGGAATGCTGTCACTGAGTAACCTGGGCTGCCAATGGTCTGCACATAACAAAGTGTTGCCAGTAATTGATTTTTCTATAAGGTGCCCCTTTGTACAGTTCCATTCTTAGTGACATAAAGCTTTATGTCAAGGAAGTCGATGTCCTTTGTATTCATGTGTGTGTGCGCAATGCTTAAATCACTGGAGTTCAACCATTCCACAAAATTCCTTATGGTATTAGACCTCCACCCCAGACATATTTGATGCCATCAATAAAATGATACCATGTGTAAATGTTTCTGGGGTGGGGGTTTAAATCAGAGAAAATAACATGCTTCTCCCAGCAAGAGAGGAAGATGTTGGTATAGGATGGCGCTAGGGCTGCACCATTGCCATGCTTTGTAGTTCCAGAAAATGTCTCTCTCTAAACAAAAAATAACTGTGGTTTAACACAAAATCTAGTACATCATTGATAAATCTTTTAAAGGCATGCTGTAACTTGATATCTTGGTCCAGGAATTCTATGCTTGTTAAAACTCCTTGATTATGTTTTATGTTCATATAAAGAGACGTAAAGTATAATGCAAGCCAGCATTTATTCTCTGACCATTGATAGCCCTCCATTTTGTGGAGGACATCTTGTGTGTCCCATATATAACTCGGCACTTTGCCACAACCTGCTTCAAAAAGTGATCCACAAACCTGGAGGGACCCTCAGCAAGAGATCAAATGCTACAGACAGTGGGTTGCCTAGGAGATTCCCTCCCAGATTTGTGCACCTTGGGAGGATGTACAGGGTAAGAACAACAGGATGGTCTAGCAAAAGGAACATTTTTTTCATCTAGGTCAATCCACCTCTTCTTCAAATACATCATCAACTAAATGATGTAGTTCATTACTGTAGGGTGCAGTGAGATTAAACGTTAGTCTTATAAAAAAAATTCACATCACCCAGTTGTCTTTCTATTTCACAGATGCATTTTGTCATATCTTGTACAACCACCATACCACCCTTGTCAGTGGCTTAATTATGATGTCTTTATTATCAATGAGCTCCTTCGGTACTCACCACTCCTCTGCTGAGAAGTTGTGGTATAATGGCGTAGCTGGAGTATCAAACAAACTATTAATATCATCAGTAACCAGTTTTTTATGGCTGCATGGGCGGAGCCCTGCAGACGTTTTGCATGTAGAAAAGGGCTGACGTCATGTTTTCCGTCCGTGGAACTGTTTTTCTTCCGCTTGACCCCAAGAAGCAATCCACCCATGTTGTCCCTATGGACTGCAGCACTGCACTATATCACAGTGGGCGTTTTTTTTTTATGTTTTTTTTTTTTTTGTACATTTCTGCATCCCTGCCATTTCTGTCCCCTCCCCTTAACAGCAAGGGCGTAGCTACCAATACGTCTGGCTGAGTGTTTACCTTACGTGGTGAGCAATGGCCTTTTAACAACCTTCCTGTCACGCCCACTCACAGACGCGTGCATCTCAAGTACAGTAAAAATCCTAAAATATACATAAATAAAAGTGGTAAAAAGTCAACCTATTCCAAAGCTGAGGTAAAACTTCGTGTTTTACTCTGCACTGAATTGTTCGCTGGTCGGAATGAATTAAATTAATATTAAAAAAAAGGTCGGGTTGGTCACCACTCTCTCACTACCAGGCGCCACCGCAAGAGTCTGAGCATCTCTGGAGCACACAGCAGGAGTTTGGAGTGTCTTTGTTCTCTACCAGCTACCTGGACTTGTCTTGGGTGCACACTGACTGACTTTCCGCCTTCAAGCAGCAGCTGCAGGGAGCGAAGTTCACAGGGCAGGTGAGCCTTCAGCTGGGAACGCGGGCAGAATTGCAAGTTTGCATCATGGCAGGATTCAGCTGCAACCTCCAGTCTGTCGCTCTTATTATACTCACTAACCCGCCAGAATTACATTTTTTCCTGCTCCTGGATAGATTGTAGAAATGCAACCCCATACACCATGCAGAATGTTCAGTCAGTCGGGCGGGTGGGTGAAACGCACCCATGTAAGCATGTGTAACACTAATTTTAAGGTCTCAGTGGACTCAGTGTCCATCCAGTCTGCCCTTTGTTTCACAGCCAGGTAGGGACATGCATTCTGTGTAACACACATGCCAAATCAAAGGGGTTCCCTACTTACACTACTATTCAGGGTATCCAGTGATACTCTCTGCCTGCCTTCACAGCCTATCCAATGATTCCCTACTCTACTAACCAAGGTATCCAGTGATTCTGTATCCCACTACCCAGAGTATGCAATGATTCCCTACCCAGGGTGCCCAGTGATTCCCTCCTTTATTTACTACCCAGTGTGTCCAGTGAGACTTGGTACAGATGGGTACACTTTGCTTTTAAAATTAAATGTATAAGCAAGTTAGTTCCTCCTAGGCATACTGTATGTTCCTTAGCCGCCCACTAACTGCCGCCCAGTCTGCTTTTACAAGTTCTTCAGTGAGTGTGATTGGTTGCAGCAAATTGAGCAATATGAAATCACTGCTGAAGCCCCAAGAAGTGGGAGTTGGAGATGCATTTCTGACCACAGGCATACTGCAGGTACGTCTTCAAGATCTCCCATGATGGCGATCGATCCTTTGACCACAGGCACAGAGAGATTGTACATCTGATGATGCAGAATCCATCTCTCTCCAGCATGGTCATGGGGTGTGTCTGTGACAAAGGCGTGGGGGTGATGCTCTGACTGCTGGCTGGGATGCCGCAGGGTTGGGTAGTTGACACTTCTGGAAGGGACTGTGTTTCTGCCAGGAGGTTTGCTCAATCCTTGCGGCTGCTCACTGGGGGGACCCCGCTGGGGAACGGGGGCCCCCTCCCCTGACTCATTGCACAGAAGTGTACCTATTTTAATCTCTGAAATGTTGGAGGGTCTGCTGCAGATTTAGCGGTTTCCGTTTGTCTCTGAGAGTTGGTGCTCTTTGGTTGGGAGAGGGGGCGGACTTTGAAAGGGGTGGTTCTAGGTGCTGGGAGAGGGTTTGCTGAAAGTGTAATTATTTATTTATTTTAGTGACAGATTTGCTTTTTCTGGCAGCTCTGCCTGTGAGAAACTAGAGTGACAGTTAAAAGAAATGGCAACGGAAGTGGAAGCATGGTCTGCAGTGTCTGTACCTGAGCAGGACGGTAAACGTAACCTTTACCTCTGGAATTTCTCCTTTCTCTTCTGCCAGACGGCCTTCCATGAAAACTCGGGACGGGGATGTCAGACGCAGTAATTTCATAATTTACTGTACACCCCCCTCCAGTGTTCGCCAGAAGAGTCTCCTTCCCGCTCTGTTTTGGCGTCCAAACTGGGGGTCTGCCTTCTGTAGATACAGTCTCACAAGCAAAATGTGCCTCTTGGTTTAAATAGAGCACGTTAGATTTGTGCAGAAGTAAGCCCTGAATGATTGTTTTGTTGGGGCCTAGAGGGCTCTGCTCTGTTTGGGCTGCATGGGGGTAGTGCTGGTGGGCAGTTGCAGTGGGGTAGGGGGCAGAAGCATATGGGATTTTTTATGACGATTACAAATCTCACTTGCAGTCCCTGGCTCTTGCCTTCCATATGTTTGTAGTGTATGTCAATATATGCTACCCCCCCTCCAACTGATGCGAGGCTGCGGAACTTGCAGCCAATCCCAGCTGCAAATGTGAGTTTATCTGCAGTGTTTTCAGTGAATAAATTCACTCTGTTCTCTCCGAGGGCCTTTGCTGCCTAAGCCAGTTCAGCCGCTCACCCTTCAGTAACGTCTCCCTGTCCCAGCTTGCACTGTCGTGGAGAATCCATCTTTGCTGTTTCTTGAGCTCCCATATGGCATACCTGGGACACACCCCTCCCTGTCTTTGTATAGTCGTTATTATTATTCTAAATAATAGTGTGCAGGCTATTGTGAATAGTTTGAATCCCACCATATCCACTGTCTCAAGCAAGTCGCATAACTTCTCTGGTCTTCAGTTTTCACAGCTAAAAAGTTGGGTTGAGGCAGGACATGCTGTGAATCTAATGGCAACCGGGCTACTCTGCTGAGGACTTTCCAGCTAGGAACACAGCTGCTCCACTGAACTGGAAATTCTAGGAGCCACTGGGCTACAGAAAACTATAATACCTAAAGAAATATTTTTATTTTTTTCTCCCCCTTGCCTCACTAGGCACTGTTGCACCTCTGATCTAGGACCAAATGAGGGAGACAGCTCCTCCAGACTTCTGAAAAGTTCATGGTCAGGAATAGGTGGTCATAACCCTGGGGCTAGAGCTGTATGTGTGGAAGAGCGTGTAGAGCCATCAAACTGCAGCATTTTATTTCTGCTTTTTGGCCCTGCTCACAACCCACACTGCTTATGAAGTCCCTGCAGTACCAGACCAGGAAGACAAGATACCACATGGTCACCCATGGTGTCCTATGCCATTCATAATCCCCATAGGAGGTGCTGTTGCAACACAGACTTCCTCACCACTCCTTCCAGAGCCTGGGGGCAGTGCGTCCACAGCACTCCCAAGAATCCACCAACCCAGAGTCTGCAGACATTGCCTCCATAGCACTCCCATAAGTCCATTAGCCCAGAGCCTGAGAGCATAGCCTCAACAGCATGCCCACGAACCCACCAACCAATGCCTAAGGGCACAGTCTCCACAGCACTCCCACCAACCCAGAACCTGAGAATGCAGCCTCCACAGTCCTACCACAAATCCACCAACACAAAGCCTGAAGGCACTACCTCCATAGCGCTCCCATGAATCCACTGACACACAGCCTTAGACCACAGCCTCCACAGCATTCCACAGATCCACTGTCCTAGAGCCTGAGAGTAAAACCTCCACAGTGCTTCCACAAATCCACCAACCCAGAGCCTGACAGCACTACCTCCACAGCACTCCCGTGAATCCACTGACACAGTGCCTGAGACCACAGCTTCTACAACATTCCATAGATCCACTGTCCTAGAACTGTAGCCCACCCCACCCCTTCTTGCACCCAAGAAAAACACAAGACTTCACTGAAATGATCCAGCCAGGGTGCTGTTAGCTCACAGGAGGGCAAGAAAAATGTATTGTTTTGCTGATGTCAGCTGCTCTTTCAGCAAATGCCACAGGAACAAAAATGGGTGTACTAGATGGACACCTAGTCACCTTCTGTTGTCACCTTACTATGTTTCAGTTATGTGTGGTCCAGCATCATTGCAGTGGTAGTGTATACTTGGTTGTAGGTGGTGGGGGTTGGGAGGCTTCAATCATACAAGACCTAGGTAATTTGTCAAGGGGGCAGTAAGTGCAGAGAAGGGATTTCATAGCAGTGCTAGTGTTCTCTGGAATAATTGAACATGTTAATTTCTTTTAATGTTTGCCATTGTTCCAGGTGCCCAGGAGTGATTAACGGCTCCTTAAGATCTTGCACCTAGCAGTACAATGTTAGGGATCACACAATGGACTAAATCTGAGTCTTTAGCACACCATTATCTATCCCCAGCAAATCTCCTGGCTTTCTACAGGTGATGTTAAGTGCCCTTGTTTTGTAACAATAGTGTATTTAATTACATTTAGTCACGGTGTAATTTAAACAGAATTTACCATCAGAATTGGCAATATGACACAGAAAAGATAGCTCTTGGTGTATTAACATTCCATATTTTCCAAAGCAACTGACTACATTACCCTCATAAACATACAATTTGACACTAGGTAAGGACCACAGGGGCCATCCTAGTCTGCCCATTTTCTTCACAAACTTCATTATGTAGCCGTAGTGGATCTGACAAGACTTTGTTGAAATCTGTAACAGTACTGCTTCTTGGCTGTAATGGGCAAAATGTACTTTTGCTTTTGATAAAAATAAATAAAAATAATAAAAAGTATTTGGGCTAGAGCTGAGAAGCCACGAGATTGTGAAGCTAATGCATTGCATTACTTGGGTACCCAGTATTCCTTCAGCAATCCTGGAGAAACTAGAACACAAAACACCATGTAACATGCTAAAGTATATGCTGCTGAAGAGGCTTCTACTGGAAATACTATAGGACATCAGACCCAACAAGTACCAAAACCATTTCCAGCCACCATCAGCAGCCACCGGATTCACCACAGCAGGATCGCAGCCTCTGGTCGGTACCTCACAACTACTTCACCTTCCTCATGGTGATTTGGACCACTCCCTTTATTCAGCAAAGCAAACCCAGAGAGAAAACTCACAAAAGTAAACTATATTATTACATCTTGTACTTACTAGCCACAGGATGGGTGAGAGCAACTAAAATGCCCAAATTGTCTTGAGAGACAGTTAAAAGACACTGGATTCACATAAAAGCACAGAGCTCCAAGAGAGTACTCTGACATGTCGAGAGTCTCAGCTGCCATCTTGTCCATCATTTTAGTGGTTTGATTGGGGTATAAGAAGATTCCCAGAACAGAGAGGAAGGCGAAATAGAGTGAGATTCTCATGAATGAAATATTAAGGTAGTGTACTCAGCTGATTTGTTGCCCAGATTGTATCACTGTGACTGTGTGTCTCTCTAACATTGAATCCGAATGCCATCAGACACTGATGCTCTGGCATGACAGATTGTTGATGCTCAGTCTCCGTGCATCATATATTCTTTCATTTTTGTGCTGTTTGTGTGTCTTCTCTAGACAAGTTTTTTCTAAGAAGTTGGTGGGTGGTGGGAAGTAAGAGAAGGTATGGTTGTGCAGCAAGGTGGTGAGCACGGATAGCTGGAAGTGTTTGTATGCAGTACTAGTCATACAGTTGGTGTCTTAGGATAAAGTAAAGCAGTGGTAAGTGATCAAGAGTTGCTGAACAAAACTGACTGACCGAGAATTATGAAGCCCCTAAATTCTGACTAGATGAGGAAGATCAGACCCCCAGATGTATCTCCCTGAATGGCTGGTTCAACCAATTAACATTTCTTCTAACACTGTTACGAACATGTTGTGTTGTCTGTGGCAAACAAACTGAAAAACAGAGAGAAATGCCCAGAAGTTATAGAAATCAATTTATTGGCAGTCTACACAAGGCACTAGACCCAGAGAGGGTTAATCCTCTGCCTCTGCCTCTGCAGCACTAGGGCCTCACGTAAAATGTCAATAAATGTATTTAACTCCTGGGCATGGTCCTCTGTTTTTTTTAGCAGCAGCCTGTCATTAATGTGTGCCAGTTTCCCTATTTTCTGTGCTCAGCCTTCGACTATATTGGCAGAAGTTGTTTCAGCCTGGCTGCACATGTTTTAACATGCACTGACTCAAAGTGTGCAGTTAGAATTGGTCTGTCCCTCTCCTCCTATGATCTGTCTTTCTTTCCATATCTCCCTCTTGCTGTCTGACACTGCAAACTATTCAGAGACAAGTCCCAACTTTGTCAGGACTAATCACGTGTTTATCTCTCTCTCTCTCTCTCTGTGACATATCAGCTGTTCGGGGGCAGGAGGGTGGGATTTCAGGTACCAAGAGGCCAGCTACCATGTGAACATGTTATAAACAAGCATTTGTCAATGCCGAATGTTGCTTGCTGGCATTAGCAGTGAAAGTGCAGGAGTTAGACAGATACAGCATAGGAATGGCAGTGAAGTATTGAACTGATGCCCACTCCACCTCCACCCTGCAGAGATGGACAGACATTGGGTGTGCCATTGGATTGTCGCCCATAATGGTTCCAACATTTCACTGCACCCTACCCTGCAGACACTTACAAGTGTCAAGGTATGCTTTGGGGTGTCCGGGCTTTACACTCACCTCATTCCATAAGAAAATATGTTGAAATGGGTGCAGTATAGGAGAATGGGGTGAACACTGGGGCGAAAGGGTCCAAGGCACACCTTGATGCCTGTCACTGGCTGCAGGGTGGGGTTGGGGGTGGAATGGCATGAGCATTATTGTCGACAATCCCAAATCACATGCCTGATGCCTGTAATTCCCTACAAGGTAGGGCATTATGGTCGAAAACCCTAACACCCTGGGCATTTCTTGGTATTTTTACTCTATGTTTTCAACATGGGCTTTTTGTGACCCCACCACATGAACAGTGACACTATCAGTTCATTAGCCAAAAGGTGATTTTGCACAGTAACTGCATCATTTGACGCCACAGGTGCGAAAAAACATTTCGAACAGGATGTGAAAAATGACAGCTGTACTGTTCATGAGGAGGTGTGAAAAATGGCAATGTTGAAAATCTGGAGTGAAAATATAAAAAAACTGGTGAAGTCATGAGCATGCGTAGAAACTGCGCATCGCACACCTGTAATGTAATTTGTTTGGGGATTTTTTACAGCAGATTTTCAACACAGGCATTTTTGGACCTCCGCTCATGTACAATGTCACTGTGATTTTATTAATCTGTCCCGAACACTGATTCCCCACAGCGACCGTGCTATTCACTGCCAGAAGTGTGAAAACACATTTCAGCCAGGGTGTGAAAAATAACAGATGTACTTTTCATAAGGAGGTGTAGAAGAATGCCAATGTTGAAAATCTGGACTGAAAATATTATGAATTTGTGAACTTATGAGGGTGTGTGGAAATTGTGCAGTGCATGCTGGTAACACAGTCATTTTATGAATTTCTGTCACCAAATTTTCAACATTGCCAGTTTAAGACCTCTGCTCATGAACAGTGTCACTGTGATTTTATTAATCTGTCCTGAACATTGATTTCACACACTGACCGCGCCATTGTGTGCTACATGTGCAAAAATACATTCCGGGTGAGATGTGAAAAATGACAGCTGTACATTTCATAAGGAGGTGAGGTAAAATGGCAATGTTGAAAATCTGGAGTGAAAATATTAAAAATTCTCAAAGTTACAAGCATGCGTAGGAACTGCACAATGCAAGCTCATAAAACAGTCATTTTGGGGAATTTTCTCACCAAATTTTCAACATAGGGTTTTTGGGAGCCTTCCTCATGAACTGTGATACTGTCATTTCATTAATCAGTCCCAATAGATGGTTCCATGTAGTGACTGCGAAATCACCTTTCGGGACTGAATAACAAAATGACAGTGACTGAGTTCATGAGGTGGGGTCCCAAGAACCCCATGTTGAAAATTTGGTAAAAAAAATTCCCAAAAATGGCTGAGATATGCACCAAATTATTGCACTCCTCATTTTGAAAGTGAGGTGAGTAAAATCGAATTCAGATTCGTACAAATGTCTGGACAGGGTGGAGTGAGGAGTACATTTTTAAAAATAATGCAGTTTTATTCTAGATAAGAATTGACCAAGTGTCAACAATGCTCCAGATAATCTTGGCAGGTAGGAGTAATTTACTCACCAGTTTTACAATATAGTGAGTAAACAAAACTGGGATGCATACAGGTGCTGTAAATCTGGGAAAAAAACTGCTCATTTTGAATAACCAGTTATGTTATGAAGCACTATTCTTTGGAGTGTGGAGTAAAATGACAAATGTTGGGTGAGTATTGGTACCCATTAAAAAATTCTGAAGAGTATTTCCTAAAATGAGATGAGTAAAACAGGTTGGTACGTCCCTTATCTGGAGCCCTAGGAACATCATTAGAAAATACTGGCCTGTACTATTTAATGATTCTGTTTTATCAACAGAATTAACAGGGGGAGCCTCAGAATTACATTTTCACGATCAGATAATCTTACAGACAGGCTAGTACTGTACATACACATTATGTTGAAATCAAACCTGAAGCAACCTATTGGTTATGGTTACCCCCACCCCAGATGAATGTTTCAATGTGGGAAATGTAACATATGTGAGTTCCACTAACAGAGTAATAAATTCTAGCTTGAAGGTTATGAAAACACTGTTTGAGAAAAAATTTCTTAACTGCAGCAGCTCTGGACTCTGAGGTCAGACAACGTAAACAACAGAATAAAAAAAAACAAAGGGCATCTTTTTTTTTCTATTGATAGTATCTTAACGGGGGGGCAAGGCTAGGGTCAGCCCCCCTCTCTGCACGCCTCTGTGTGTGTTTTTGTGTTTGTGTGTGAAAGAGAGAGAGAGGGTGAGAGATAATGTGGGGGCGGCAGTGGGAGACAAGCCAGCAGAAGAATGTGCTAAGTTCCCTAACAGCTGAAGACTAATGTTTTTTACAGAACACAGCTGATTGTGACATCAGGTTTCTTTGAGCATAGTGGCATGCTCATTAACTGGCCCTACTGAAGCAATGTGTTTCTTGCACATGCATGCAAGCAACACAAAAAGACAAAATGGTTCACATTTCATTCAATGACTGAAGTCAAGTTCCTCCAAGCAGCCCAGTATAGGGTGGTTCACATGTCAGGTCTCAAACCCTGCCCAGCCTTATTTTCCAGGGTAGCAGACAGGTTTTAAGGGGTTGTTTGGGGCTGCATTTTGTACAGCATGACCCCATGTGGCATTGAAGCAAATGGGATGAATGGAAGTGCCTTTTACTGTCATGATGCTGGCAGAGAAAAGCAAGCAAGGATGTGTTTCATCTTAATAGAATAATGCTGCCATAAATTCCTAGAAAGTATTACATCAGCACTTTTCATATATTCAGACAAAAACAGAGATTTGACATGTCAGCAGGTTTCTGATAAGGTGATTTGGTTGTGTGCCAGTGAACTGTAGCTCTTTGTCTAGTGTCAAAATATGTACAACACTATTACAGAATCATGGGGCCCCATACACGGTCACAGGGGACTGTCATTAGTGGCCCCAGTGACCACTTACACAGGGAACTGTCACTAAATGGTCTCAATGATCACATACACAGTCACATGGGACTGTCACTAAGTGATCGCAATAACTACATATATAGTCACAAGAAACTGTCCTTAAGTGGTCACTGTAACCACATACACAGTCATATGGGACTGTCATTAAGGGCATTGGGTTGGAAGAGAGCCGGACACAATGCAGTCAGCATGAAAAGTCCCATAGAAACAGAGCAGGCGACAACAGAACCATGCAGGAACAGAGCATGGCCAATGACAGTGCACTCATGAACAGTGCATGGAAGACTAGCACATGGGAGGACACAGCACCTGCAGAAACAGTGCCAGCAAAAACAGCACCTGCAAAAACAGCGTGCAGTACAATAAAACAAATACAGCGCCTGCAAAAACAGCGCCAGAAAAAACAGCGTGCAGTACAATAAAACAAAAACAGCACCAGCATCAGCATCAACAGTGCCTGCAAAAACAGTGCGCCTTGTAAGAAAACAGAAAACTGCACTGGCATAAACAGCACCAGCAAAAACAGTGCACAGTCAAAGAAAACAGAAATAGCAACAGCAAATACAGCGCCAGCAAACGGAGCAGCAGCAAAAACAACGTGCAGTTGCAATAATGTAAAATAGCCCGATCACAGACTGAACCAGCAACAACAGTGTGCAGGCAAGTAATGTATGACTAAAGGGTGTCAGCAACAATAGCGCCCGGTCATGTAACGAATAGCGACAATGTGTGTGCCAGCAATAAGAACGGCCCAGGGCACAAAGTTGCTGGATGCCATACTGTTAGAAATGCTGATGATCCATGTTCATGAATGGGCATGGGTCAGTGGAGGCTGGCATGGGGGAGTGTGCAGGGTGGGATGGAGCTGCCAACAGGCAGAACCCCTCCCTGGTGAGGCAGCTGAGCAGCCCTCATCTGTTGGGCAAACTGCAGTGGAGGCTGTGGGGTAGTGCAGGCTGGGGGAGGCAGGGCCCTAGCCCAATGGGGTGGGGAAAGATGCCATCACTGGTCAGGACGGTGCATGCATGCTACCTCGCACATTCCCTACTCTGACTGGGGGCCCACATAATGGGGTCAAATAAATGGAAAAAGACAGGGATGGCAGTGAGGATGTAGCCACCGCCTGGCTCCGGGGGACAGACAGGGTGCACATAGTGCAGCACAATCCTGAACGCCATGGAGTCTGGAAGGTGGGGCTGAAAGGCAGCTGCAGTCCACGGATGTGAATGAAGACAAAATAAAAGTAAAATGGTGCTGGCAATAATAGTGCCCAGCAATGGAACACATAACTGAAAGGTGCCTGCAAAAACAGTGTCCAGCCATGGAACACATAACTAAATGGTGCCGGCAAAGACGGTGCCCAGCCATGGAACACATAACTAAATGGTGCCGACAAAAACAGTACCCAGCCATGGAACACATAACTGAAAGGTACCGGCAAAAATAGTGTCCAGTCATGGAACACATAACTAAATGGTGCCGGCAAAAATAGCACCCAGCCATGGAGAACAACAAAAAGGTGCCGGCAAAAACAGTGCCCAGCCATGGAACACATAACTAAATAGTGCCGGCAAAAACAGCACCCAGACATGGAGAACATAACAAAAAGGTGCCAGCAGAACCAGAGCATGGGTAGAGAATTACAGCTGGAGGGGCAGGCCACTGCAGTGGGAGATCAGGCAACATACAAAGTAAACTGTACCAGCAAAACCCACAATCAAGTAAGCATGAAGATAAATAAACAGCGCCTGTGGGAACAGCATGCAGTCAGGCATGGGATAATGTCCAGCACATTGTGCAGAAGGGGCATTATGACTGGAGGGGTGGGTCACACCTGCAAGGACAAGTTGAATGCAATCCCCTGCAAGTACTCATACGTGGTGTGGATCGCATACTCTGAGACGATAGCTGAGATTCTGGATGACAGGGACTTGTACTTCCTCTTGCTAGCTTTCGGCTCATTCCCTGCTACAAGCTAGGTGTACTTTATGTCAGTGTGACGTGGCTCCATACAGAGACAGTCAATGAAGCACCAGATTGTGGGATGGCATGATCCAATGTGGGCACTAAAGCTGCGGTGCCATCCCTCCACCGCTTGGTTTGTCCTCAGCAGTCCATCCTTAGTTGCATTGTAGATGTTCCACATCTCAAGTGGGAAAACAGGGTGCTGCTGTCCAGATCATCTCACTGATCAGCCCAGCCAAGTGTCCTCAACATAGTCCAGGAATGGGTGCAGCAGGTCCTTGTAGTATTGCCAGTCCCGAAGCTCTTCAAATGCGGCTAGCACATCTGCCACAGGGACAAATGCAAGGGCAGCAACCATGTGGACATGCTTGGCGAATGTGGCATCATCCCCACTCTACAGTGCCCTCCACCTGCTGCAGCCATCTCCACAGGGCTTGGCAGAGGTGGAAACAGCAGCCACAGACCTCTGTGGTGGGGGAACACAGCCGTGAAACAGAAACACAGACTTTGACGGCAGATAAGGACCACTTGGCCCACCTAGTCTGCCAATTTTCCTACCTACAGGATAAGCTGCAGATCCTATTTACCCAACAGCCTGTTTTTTCCTACCCCCCACAAAAATTGCCTTATATCTGTCCCATGCATTCTTGAATTCTCCCACAGTTTTAGACCCTACAACCTCCTCAGGAAGGCTGTTCCATGCGTCCACAGCCCTCTCTGTGAAAAAAATACTTCCTCACATTGCCCCTGAGCCGTCCCCCCTCTATCTTCAAATTGTGTCCCTTGTTCTTGCACATCTCTTTTTCTGAAAGATGTTATCCTCTTGGACTTTGTTGATTCCACTGAGGTACTTAAAAGTTTCTATCATGTCCCCCCACTCCCTCTTTCCCTCAAGGGTATACATATTAAGCTCCTTTAGTCTCTCCTTGTATGGCTTCTCTTGCAGACCCTGCACCATTTTAGTTGCCGTCCTCTGGACTGCCTCCATCCTGTCTATGTCCTTGTGGAGATGGGGTCTCCAGAACTGGATGCATTACTCCAGATGGGATCTCACCAACTGTCTGTACAGAGGGATAACAACTTCCTGTTTTTGGCTGGTGATGCCTCTCCCTATACATCCCAGTATTCCCACAGCCCCCCCATACTGCCTTCTCACATTGCTTGCTAACCTTAAGGTCATCTGATATGATTACCCCCAGGTCCCTTGCCATTTTTGTTGTTGTTACTACCTCTCCCCCATTGTGTAATCTTCCCCTGGGTTTTTGTTTCCCAGGTGCATTATTTTGCATTTATTTGCATTGAATCCAAGCTGCCATACTTCTGACCATTCCTCCAACCTTGCCAAGTCCCTTCTCATCCTTTCCACGCCTTCTTATGTATCAACCCTGTTGCAGATCTTTGTGTCACCTGCAAAGAGGCATACTTTTCCTTCCAGTCCCTCTGCAATGTCACTTATAAAGACACTAAAAAGGACTGGACCCAGTACTGAACCCTTCGATACCCACTAGTAACCCCTCTTTCTTCAGAGTGGACTCCATTTACAATTACCTTCTGTGTCCTGTTGTTCAGCCAGTGTTTTACCCAGGCTACTAACCTGGGACCCACTCCCAGGCTTGTTAATTTGGCTACTAATCTTTTGTGTGGGACTGTGTCAAATGCCTTGCTAAAGTCTAGGTAGGCCATGTCCACAGCCCCTCCCTGGTCTACTACTTTGGTCACCCAGTCAAAGAAATCAATTACATTTATCTGACATGACCTTCCCGCTGTGAACCCATGCTGCCTTGGGTCCTGTGCCCCACTGGCCTCTAGGTACTCAAAAATTCTTTCCTTCAGAAGTGATTCCATCACTTTCCCTACCACAGAGGTCAAACTGACAGGTCCGTAGTTTTCTGCCTCTGTCTTGCTCCCACTTTTGTGAAGTTGTGCTGTGCACAACTGCTTGTTCCTGGCAATGGCAACACTGCCTCCTGTCGCACCTAACACTTGCTTGCAGATGCCCCACACACCCAGGACCTGATCTCTAGCTGCATCTGCTGCTGCAGTTTCACAATGGGTTGACTGTGCTGTGACCAATCCTCAATGTACTCAATTGCCACTGTTATGGTGCAACTCAGAAAACGGGAGTAGTCCACTGCCCCAACATCCTTGCAGCCACACGTACTCTGGTATCAGGAAAATGTTAAGAAGTGTACTGCCCCTACTCCCTTGCAGTCACCTGTACTCCAGTGGCAAGAAAATGTAAACCGAGACAGTGTGGTGTCAGTGGTGTATGTTTTGGAGGAGGGCAATGGCAGCACTGTAGTGTTGGCAGCATCGTGGGTCTATCTAGGAGTGGTGTTTACACAGTTGTGCTCAAGGACAGATGGTTTGATTGGAATGTGCCCTGCCTAGCTTTGAACTACTGCTGTTTCCTGGAACAACCCTGTCTACACACTAGTCAAGCACCCTATGTGGTGCACTATGCTGCCAGTACAGTGCTGCCATTTCTCTGTCCCCTCTTGTACTGCCTGAGCTTGCTGATGGCCCTCCATGCTTCCCTGTGAGGCTCCTGACAGCAGCCAGCTCAAAACTGACCATCACAGTGGCAGGGGCAAGGGCGGCACAGTTCCTTCAGCTGTGTGAAGACCTGAGTGCAGGCGACTGAAGTGCAGGATGACATCAGCACTTATGCGGTAGGAAGCACTGTGTTGTGGCTGATAGCATGCACAGTGTACACCTGGTTAAAAAGGGGGAGGGGGGGCTGCACCCGAAGGTTCCATCCATGAACCAGTCTTGACTACCTTCCAGGCATAACAGGCTGTCCTGTAGGTAAAATAGAAGGAAACACCCTGGTCCGGGGCCACTGTCATGACGGAGGAATGGCTCACCCCCACCCCAGTCACTCGGTATTCATCTGGCACCACCAATTCAGTCATAGATTTTGGCATGGCAGGGAATCGGCAGGCAGCAGTACGGACCCTGACCACTGTTCTCTGCAAGTGGTCCATGGCGGGAATGAGTCCTGACAGTGCTGCTGGGATGTCTCTGGTGCAGGCGAGCACCACCTGGCTGGAACTCTCTGCAGATGTCACAGCTCTCTCCTTAATAGCCTATACTACACTGCATGCCTGGATAGCAGCTGTATCTGGAACATGGTTGTGGCAGCCCAGGCTGTCCACCACATCCTCTGCCATGGTGTGCAAGTGACCCTTGAAGTTGCAGTGGTCACAGTCTAGACACCTCCAATAAATCTTCCCTCCTGTTTCTCTCTCTCCTTCCTGTAGAGGTGGCCCTCATGTATGAGAAGCCTACCACCTTTCTGGCTCCTTGTGAACTTGTGAACTAGATAGGCTTGCTGTGTTTGCCCTCACACAAAGCCAATAAACACCTGACTGGGCTGGTTTTTGCAATGTGTTGCCCAGGCTCCATTGCCAACACCTGTCCCCCCCCCATTGACCAGTTTCAGCTGTGCCTATCTGTTTGACAGCCTGTGACTGTATATGCTGTGCACAACTGCTTGCTCCTGGCAATGGCAACACTGCCTCCTGCCGCACATAACACTTGTTTTCAGATGCCCCACACCCCCAGGACCTGATCTCTAGCTGCATCTACAGCTGCAGTTGCACAATGGGTTGACTGTGCTGTGACTAGTCCCCAATGTACTCACTTGCCGCTGTCATGGTGCAACTCGGAAAATGGGAGTAGTCCACTGCCCCGACATCCTTGCAGCCGTACATACTCTGGTATCAGGAAAATGGTGAGAAGTGTACTGCCCCTACTCCCTTGCAGTCACCTGTACTCTAGTGGCAAGAAAATGTAAACAGAGACAGTGCAGTGTCAGTGGCATATATTCTGGAGGAGGGCAACGGCAGCACTGTAGTGTCGGCAGAATGGTGGGTCTATCTAGGAGTGGTGTGTACACAGTTATGCTCAAGGACTGCCGCTTTCATTGGAATGTGCCCTGCCTAGCTTTAAACTACTGCTGATTCCCTGAACAACCCTGCCTACACACTTGTCAAGCACTCTATGTGGTGCGCTATGCTGCCAGTACAGTGCTGCCATTTTTCTGCCCCCTCTTGTACTGCTTGAGCTCACCGATGGCCCTCCATGCTTCCCTGTATGTTCCATGGATCCATTCTGTGTCCCATCTCGTACGTGGCTATGGGATCACCTGCCCCTCTGTGTGGGCTACCATTCCTGTCAGTACCATTGCCCAGGAACATTGCCGGGTGGTATCGTTTGTGTGGCAATTGCACCACAGGGGTTTATGTTCTGGCTTCATGGAGTGTCTCACGGACACACCCTGGTGCATCATGTCCCCTGCCTGATGTTGTGTATGGGGGGGGTGCTGCCCCGGATCGTACTCCACTCTCAGGCAGGTAAGGAGGGCACTGGACACCCTGGAGCATCGCCTGTTTGTGTGTGCATAGCATCCGTCTATCTGTGCCCACCTGTTCAGGCTCTGTTGTCCACACTAGGGTCCATGGGGGGGTGGATGTCCTCACTGCCATGAGGGGGACCATGTGGCTTACATGATGCACCACAAGGATCAGGCTTGCTCTGCTGGGGTGGCGGATTTGTGTGCTGCTATGGGCTGTGCTAGGCGGCAGGGGGTGCCACTGGGATCAGGCTTGCTCTGCAGGGGGGGATGTGTGTGCTGCCATGGGCTATGCTAGGTGGCAGGGGGCATCACTGGGATCGGGCTTGCTCTGCTGGGGAGGGGGGATGAGTGTGCTGCCATGGACTGTGCTGGGCAGCAGGGGGCACCACTGGAATCAGGCTTGCCATGGGGTTGTCTGTGTGTGACAGGGGGCAGTGATTGGGCTGGCAGTATAGCCTAGAGGTTAGAGGAACGAGGTGTGAACGAGCTTGATACATCCAGCAGACCAGACATGAGTTTGATTCTCACAACCTCCACTTGCATACTGTGTGACTCTGAGCAAGTCACTTAACCGCCCAGTGCTCCCAGGTCACCCCTGAAAACAGGCACTTGTGCCTAGTGGGCCTGATTCGGTTACCAAAGACTAAAATAAAAAAAAAAATCTCCACTGTTGCCATCTTTTATGGCCTGACACACCGGGGGTGTGGACACCACTGACTGGTGGTCTATTGGTGGTGGTGGGACGCGCATGTCACCCCCTCTTGCTGTGTGTTCTGGTCAGGCTGGTCTTCAACTATGGCTCCCTGTGTTGCCACCCTGTGCCCCTTGCCACTGTTTGCCACCCCATGGTGTCCTTGCCCTGTGGGGTATTCGGCTTCTCTGGTGCCATACACGTTATGCTCCCTTTCTACCTGATGCCATTCTGTCAGGTGCTCCATTCTGGCTGGCACTGTTTTGACCGCACTGTTTGGTGGGAACTATTTAGGTTACACTATTGTAACCTGGTAGTGTCATGGCGTAATCACAATGACCATATACTCCAACACAAGGGACTGTCATTAGGTGGTTGGGATGATGACATACACAGTCACATAGGACTGTCACTAAGTGGTCATGTCGACCACATACACAGTTACAAGGGACTGTCACTAAGTGGCTGCAATGATCATATATACAGGTAAAAGGGACCGCCACTAAGTGGTTGCAGTAATCACATACACAGTCTCAAGGGACCACCACTAAGTGGTTACAATGATGTCATACACAAACACAAGGGACTGTCACTAAGTGGTTGCAATGATCATATATACAGGTAAAAGGGACTGCCACTAAGGAGTTGCAGTGATCACATACATAGTGAATGGGGACTGTCACTAAGTGGTCACAGTGACCACATACACAGGCACAAGGGACTGTCACTAAGTGGTCACAGTGACAACATACACAGTCACAAGGGACTGTCACTAAATGGGGGGCAGGCCTTCCTCCAGCACTGGTTATGTGTTTTCTACTGTTGCTGCGTCCTTCTCCCTAGGTGCCATGCATAAAACACATGTGGGGGAGTTCCTCGGTTGCATGCAGCATGTTTCTGCTGGGGGGATACCCACAATAGGGTGAAAACAATTGGTCAATGATGATTGGCACATAGGAAAATGGGCAACAGCAAGATGTGCAACTGGCAATTGGGTCACACACCTTGCTGGTTGAGCCACATGTTGGCCCCATTGTGAGCCCACAACACCCCATTAAATAATTATAAACATCTCCCAGCCAGCGCACAAGGGGGAGAGGGGGGAGGATCTCAGTTAGGGCCCCATGTTCCCGTCTGCCCACAATTGCCACCATGCTGAAGTCCCAACCACCCAGATGGCATTCGTCTGAATTGATTCACCCTAAGTCCCACACCCACTTAACAGTATACGCCTGCGGGGATAGCAGGCTCTTCAGCCACCAATAGGAGTTGCTCTAGTGCTAGTTGGGCCACCTCACTTTCACCTGCTGGGACACACTGCCATCTGCAATCTGCTTCTTCCAGCCTGGTCACCCACGTGCCAGCTCCAAAGTTTGCTCCCGAAACTGGGTTGCTGACATGGAAGCACAGTGTGCCTGTAGTGGGCCACTGGGTGGCCAAATAGCACCAGTTGTTTGTCTTGTGCCCATCTGTGTCATACACAATGGGGATGCAAATCTTTTCATGCATGGTTGCTAACTCCATTGCGACCACGTGGGAAAAGGAGCTGGGATTATGATGTACAAAGCATGGAGACTCTTGCACAGCTGGTCACAGTTTTGTTACATGCCCTGTTTGTAGAACTACTACCTATAAGTGGTAAGGGGGTGTCACACTGCTGTAACCATATAAAGTGGACCTGGCAGGGGGACCGCGATCGATGTCACAAAAGAGCAGTGAATGGCAGCTGTAGGAAATGGGGTTGGGGGATTTCAGTTTGACAGGATACCAGGAATAATTTAAGGAATTAAATGGGAAGAGAGCCACTGGAACACCAGGAAATGTCTGAGGACAACACAATAAACTGGACAATATTTGGCCCAGAAACAGGTGTAATGGTAATAGTCAGACTGGTGGGGGATGACTATAGTGGTAGCACTGCTTACCATGAGTGCGGCACATGGCAAAATGCCATACAACAGGCTCTATGCCATCAGCAGACTCTATTGTTGTTGCAAACTGGCATATTAGTGGTTTGTACAAACCTCATGTACGCCCACTAACATCTGACAAAGTAATTTGTATTGCAGCTCAGTCATTGGGTAAGCTCTTTCTCACCAGGGGCATCACCAGAGTACTGAAGTTGTTGGGAAGGGGAGAGGGCTAATCACTCTATATTGTTAAAATCCTTATCAAGCTAGGGGCAGCCAGGGATATGGCCCTCATAAAATGACATTTTTACCTTAAGCCATTCGCTTTTCCTGCATTGGAATGACATGAAGAGTGTGAAAAAAATTTGATTGTCTGTATTTTTTTTTATCGACTTTCTCAGTTTAAGGTATTTTAGGTACTTTGAACTGGCAAATTCAGGAACCCAGACAGTTTTATTTATTTTATATTAAACATTTGTTAAATGGGGTTAAGAATCTAAGAGCACCACTGCCCTTTTTAAGGGAGACTCGGTAGACATTCAAGTACAAACAAAATACAAAAACATCAATAAAAATAATTACAACCAGAAAAGGGCAATGAGTAATGCCTGTACAACACATATTCTTGAAACAATCATATGTTGTAGGACAAAGTATCTGAGAAGGCTGGATATTCCATGTCACAGCAACATTATAAGTGTAGGCATGCTGACCGAGAGCACTTCTTTGAAAAGGTGCAGACAACGTAAGCTGGTCAGAGGAACAAGTATGGTGATTTGATTAAACAGTTGAAAATAAATTTGAAATGGAGGTTTGACAGTCTTTTCTTAATATTTTCCACAAGTTTGTCATTTTAATCAAATGTCAATGATTCTCAGTGGACATCCAGTTGGGTCTGGTACGTCCCAGCTACGTGTGCTACATTGCATTGACGTATTACCCTACAAGCAAAATTGTATAACACTGAAATTCTGGCAAAGGCTGTAACTGTAACAGTAGAATACATATTGAAGGTGCCATAGTCAAATAAGAAAATGATAAGTTCCAGAGCTGGACGTTTTTTAGATTCAGTGGTGGAAGAGGAATTAATTTGACGTTACAGCCCTAATCCTATGTATGTCATTTTCACCAAGGATTCAGTATGAGAAATGGACAACACTTTCTGATGTCAGACCCAAATACTTAAATGTATTAATATTTTCGACCATGACTTGATTTAATTTCCTGATTGTTAGAGAGGAAACCAAAAGATTTATGTTCTTTAGTGCTAAAGAAAACCATACTTTTAGTCTTTTTTGGACCATAGCATTTTCTATTGGCCAAGAATGTACTGTTGTAAAATCTTTCTGATGTACTAATTTGCTGGAAAGGTTACAGGACCCCAGACAGTAGTGTTTCAGCAGATCAGACCCCCAGACAACAAAAATGCCATTTTAGTAAACAGTTTGGGTCTCGCACTAGATAGACACTGTGGCAGTGATGGATGGCATCAGAAGAAAAAAATGCACTTTCAGTCTAGGCAGTTCATGCCTGACTCTGCATGAGAGACCTTCCTAGCTACTGATAGTGTTGGGTTACATTTTTCCTTGTAAAAAAAATAACAGATTGAGACTGGCTCTGACATAATATTAAGTCTTTTTAAACTGAATAGAGAGTAATTTCTTAACATGAATAACTCTACTAGTCCTGCCAAGCTCTAGAACTCTAATTTTTCTTTTTTTTATTTAATGTGTGAATTCTAGAGCTTGTGAAAGGTACTTAATTGACAGCCCTGAAAAACTGACACCCTCTACTGATCCACATGATTGGTACAGCATTGGTGATCACAGTGCAATCTTCCCCGCACTGCCCCACCAATGCACCTCAACCCTGTCATGGAGGGACCACAGTTTAGATGAGAGGCTAGTTCAGATTCCATGCTTGTTCAGTCCTTGGCCTCTCATGTGAGACTGCCAACAAGGGTGCCAGTTAGGGCCAATTGTGTTAGAGATTTTTGGATGTGGACATGCGCCCACTGGAAACCCGACTGAGACCATCGCAACTCATTTCACATAGGACACTGAACAGTCCTCTGGTGATACTGGCTTTCATACACTACCAATCTGGGTTTGAACCAATGACCTGGAGATGAAACACTCCTTAACTATCTACCAGTCCCCTGACCTATCCAGATCTCCTTAAAGGGACACTGTCAACCCTTTTTGCTTCATATTATTTATAGTTGAAAACTCACATTTTATGATTGCTTACCTTCTCTAAAATTCGTTGATGTTGTTGGTTGTTTCATCTGCCTCCTTGCTTAGTAGAACTGAATGCATGGTAATGGCGTAATTATACCCAGCCTTGTTTTGCTTCAAATCCTTGATCGGCTCTTACAGCATACTTGCTGAACATTATGAACATCCCAAACAGTGGAGCCACTTATGACATAATAGTCTCCTCTACTCCTCTTCATCATGAGTGGCTAGACTGTGTTGGGGTGTTCAAAAGTCCATAAAAGATGCAGTGGGAATTAAACAAGAAATGTAAACATGTTTTTGTGTGGTAACACTAATATGGTTGGCAGTCTGTTTTCATTTTTAAAAGGGAAAAACATAACAGAATTAAACAACCAGCTACGTCCACTGTCTCTACAGAATGTAAGCAATCATAATGTGTGTTTTAAACTAGTGAGAAATCTGAGGCCGGGGGTTGACAGTGTCCCTTTAAATCTAATTTCTATGTATTTTTTTCTCTTCCATTTTAACAGATGATGACATTGTCATTCATTTCTCTTGTCTTGTTCTCTCCCTCCAGCTAAGGTAGAAAAGGGAGGTGAAATATATTAGATTAACATAAACTAGCTTGAATGATTAAAAAAAACTCTTTGGCAGAGCTGAACACTACATAGACATATGATGTCCAATGATTTACTATCTAGAGCTTAAGTATAAAATATAACAAAATCCAGCCCCCTCATCTGAGCATGTCTGCCTCACACAACAGATCAAGTCTCAATGACTCAGCGACTGGGAAATGCACCCAACCTGCAGAGTGCCTCAAAGGGTTCCACCAGAGAGACAGCATAATACATTCTCCTTCCAGCTAGATTTATGCAATATTATATAAGCCATCCCTCCCCGGTGTCTAGGGGTATGACAGATGGAAACGTCTGTGGGCATGGGGGCACTTACAGCAGGAAACCTTCAAATAACTTATAGAGATGGCTGGCGTTGATGAAGTTCATTGGCACAGGGGTGCAGGCTTCCTCAGGTGCTGGACTGCAACAAACTTGGGGTGAGTAACCACAGACAGTTCATATTAAATAACTGAAGACAACACAGGAATAAAATTAACTGGGGGGGTCCCATTTAAACTTCCAAACAAACTGCTCCATAAAGCAAGAAGATCCACAAACAAAATTAATATTCAGTCCTGACCACAGGGGTCACAGGGTTTGCTAGTGTCCGTTTGGCCAATATAACCCCACTAACTACGGCAGCTTCCGTCTGGGCTGAGATAACCTTGTGACGTAAAGGTAGCTTGACTTGGGGCCGATATGGCCTCCAACAATGCAGGCAGCAGGCAAAAACTGTTCTTCTCCTCACATCTCTTGGCTCACTCGACCCTGCTTTTGGACCTCAAACAACATGCCTATTCAAATCTGGAGGCAGTAGAGCGCAGTGTTTTAAGGCTCTGAGCTGCAAATCTGGTGACATCCAGCAGACCAGACCTGGGTTTGAATCTCACAGCTTCCACTTACATACTGTATGACCCTAAGCAAGTCACTTAACTTCCCAGTGCACCCAGGTCGCACCTGTAAAAAAGCTTTCAGCTTAGTGGGCTACTCCTGGTTAAACAACTAAAAAAAATAAAAATCGTGGCTGCAATCCCTTTTAGGCTTCTCTCAGAACTTGGGCCTGAGCAGATGACTTCACCCTGGACATATGGGTAAATGTCCCTACCTTGACTGGCACATCTAGGTTGGGCGTATTGAGCTATGGGGCTATGTTGCAAACTCCATCTCCCCCTGGTTCCCTGCACCTCTTGGACTCCAAGATCTTCCCTATGGGCACTTGGGCACAGCTGTAGCCTGCAGGTCCTATATGGCAGCTCCCTTCTAGTCTCTCTCTCAAACTTAAGGCAGGGAACTCCTGCTGAGCAATTTAATTTGAGACCCCCAAATCTCTGCCCTCTGCTCTTCTTTTCTCTGCCCTTGGATTCCTCTTCACTCCACTGGGGGGCATTTTTGGAGGACACACTCTGTGGACTGGGCTGATGGCTACTGCCACATCCACCCACTGAACTCACTGGGTGCCCAACTACTGAAGAATTACTCTCCTTCCTCAAGAGCAGGCAATTGGCCCTACTCTCACACAGTTCTCTACCCCACTCCTCTTTACCGCAAGGGCTCTCCTTAAACACACACCAACACTCAAATTTATACCCCCGCACACCAACGGTGACCTCTGATCTGCAGAAGCTCCCACAGATGGCAGCAGGATTAACCATTTGAATCCTTGCCCAAAAAGAACCTAATGTGCACAAATACTGTACACTCCCAAAGGGAGGCATTACATTACATGTTCTTGGCTGAATCCTGTTAAACCCAGCCCAATTGCTGTGCCACCTACCATAATGTCTTCATCCAGTAAGACATGAATTCAGCAAAGACTTACCTGTCAGCAGCTCCATTTAGGTACACCATATAACTCGATTATTGAGGTTAACTATTTTCTAGTAATTGAGTCATGGATGCATGTAAATCCTTCCAAAGAGGACTGTGAAATCAGATTGGAATCTGGTCGAAGTGCACTGGTGCAGGTCAACTGATTACCTAAAATCAGGCTAGGATCTGCTTGTAAACATGTTCAAGGTCTGTTCCAATCATGTACACATTCACAGAAAAAATTTACATGCACCCATAACCTGATTACGATTAACATCTCAGTAATCAATTTACATGGTATATGTAAACAGGGAATGCTGTTGATTGGGCATCTGTGACTGTGCAGTGGGGTGGCACTCTGCTTTTCCAGCTGCAGGAGGAGAAAATTAGCATGTGAATGATCATGCAGCCATGGAGTGTGGCATGTGCCAACTTCTTTACCATCTTCCCTAATGACCCTAATGGCAAGCAAACTGTACAGTAAGTGATTAGTAATCAATACAGGGGAATAATTGAAGAGGCTTTACCTTCAGTTGAGGAGCCATAGCCACCTGTAAAACACCTGTGTGGACTGTGTAATTCTGCTGTCAGAATGCATGCAGAATGGCAATTCTGCTTCCAAAATGCTTTTGGGATTGTCTTTTTTTAATTCTGTAGGGTACCGAAAAGCATTTCTATGTAAACTGCGGTGTAATATTCTGTGGATTACATAATCTTTGTGGAAAATGAACCCACAGTTTAAGACAAATGCTATTCTGTGGTTTATGTAAAAAATAAAATCTGCTTTTGGAGTTCTTCCTCCGACAAAATTCAGTTTAGTGCCAGCCAACCGGCGAAGGGGTAGCATTACTGTCTGCAGTGCTGATGACCTGTGTTTGGAAACGAGCATGATGCATCAGAGGGTCACTGGGGGGAGGGAGGATGGATGAGCATCCCAGGGACCTCCGAGGGGGGACTGTGGTTTTGCAGCATACTACTGACACCCAGTGGAGGCTGGGTGTCCAGCAGCCAGGGCCAACTGGCTCTGTGGAGTCGTTGGTGAATGTCTGTGGGACGGATGCAGGAGCGTGCCCACCCTGTGCTGGCATCATTGCATGTCTGAGCTCCTGGGGGAAACCAAAGAAAAAGAAACCCTGGTTCACAGAGCTCTGTGAAGCTGCTGGACCACCTCCTCAATGATGCCCATGCGTAAGCCTGGGCTGGGGCTTCTGGTTGTTCTTGGTCTCTCCCCCAGCCCCCGAGGGAGCCCTGCAATAGGGGGCAAGCTACAGTTCACCCAGCCAGGTGGCCTGGAGGAAGATGCTGCAAGACCAGTCTGGGTGCTGATAGGGGGTATATCCCCACCCATCCACCAGAAGCATAAATAGAGTTGAAAAAAAATTCAGTTTAATTAGCAGAATATCTGAAATTCTGCAGAATTCCAGCAAACAGTATTTAAAATTCAGCACTTCTCGCACTGCTGTATTCAGCCCCGCCCCCATTGGAGATGTTTCTTCTATGAGTATAGCACTTTTTGATGGAATCACAATGGAGTGATTTTTTGCACCCTGAACCTGCTACCACTGACTGTAACTGTATTCCAGGCCCCTGGTTTCACTAACTGACTGGCAGGTGTCTTTGCTGCTAGTGCAAGTTATTCCAGATATGAAAATAACTGCTGTAGTACCCAAAAGGTGCTCCTATGTTGCAGCTTTCTGACTGCATAACATCTGCAGTCAAGCATGAGGTGCTGGTTGCTGGGCAGCATTTGGCCAACACTATACAAAGACTGGGGAAACAACTGTATGACAGAGGGTTGGGGAAAACCTCTTTGGTTCTATTTAGAACTGTTACTAGTTAGAACCCAAAAAGGTTCTAAAACTCTATTGTTTTTGGGCCAGCCCAGTGGTCAGGTGGCAGCAGGAGACCAGGATTTGAGTGCTATATTTGGAATCCCATGCTACAACCAGTAGGATGGCCAGGAACGTCTTAGTGATGAGGCACCTGGCTCCTGAGGAGAAAGGCCGTGGCCCACCTGGTGTTTGCATAACTCCTGCTGGTGGACCTCAGAGTGGCATTCGCGCCACATTGAAGGTGGCCACTTACTTGCCTTCCTGAGTGGAGGAATAGTGTGGCACCGGTGGACTCAACATCAGGGTGGGGGGATGGGGAAACCAGAGGCACAGAAATACCCTTTGTTGTTGCTTTTGAGCATGCTAGTCTGCGCATATTCATGTACTACAGGGGAACTCCCATGAATGGTGCCCAGCCCAGTTTGACAACCCATAAAATTCTCTTTTAAACAAAGTATTGGGCTTACCTTTAGATGGCAGTTGTGTTGCAAATTTAAAATTCACCGGAAAATTGAGATGAATTTCACACTATGCGTACCATTTGTGTAGTGTGGACTATGTAATTTGCTGCATTTGTGACAAATTCAACTATATGAATTGATACAATTCACACTTTGCAGCAAATTTTTGATGTGAAGTGCGTTAATTCGCATAGCAAAATTTGTTGTAAGGTGCATAGTGCAGCAGTCCACAGCGCAAAATTTGCACAATTGTACAAATTTTTTGACATAAATTTCTGCAGTATGCTACATGCATTGTGAAGTTTTTCCACTTTGCACAGAGCTAGATGGTAGCAATCTGGAGATATCAATGACTACGCCTGCCCCATATTGATACTACATTGTTACCATTTTTAGACCCATGTGTCAGTGACGATCAAGCTGATGCTAACCAAACTGTAATCAAGCATGGCTTGATTGTCAGTGACATCATAGAGTTCTAGAAATGGTGACAATGTAGTAGCAGTATTGGGGCAGACCTTTTTTTTTTTTTTAACTCCCTGTCCTGGCTGGCCTTCTTTCCCACCAGTCCTCCCAGCCCCGTTATCCCAGTGTCTCCCAGGGCTTACTTGCTCCCGTAGTTCCCCATGGCTTGCCCTCCATGACAGGGTGGCGGGGAGTCCCTTTACTCACCAGGACAGGATCCATATTTCCAGGAGGTGCTTGAGCCACAAGGTGTGAGGCCTACAGAAACTGGCAGTCATCCTGCTCGACTGGGAGTTTTCCAGTTTTCTCCCCATGGGAGATGTGGTATGCACTGATGTCAAGGCACACACACTGACATCTGCCACATCTCCCCTGCCCCTTTCAGCTTAGGCTGCCTTTCCCCTGGCTTCTACAAGGGCCAGCTGAGCACAAAGCTATTTCCCTTTCCTCAGGAGGAGAGTGGTCCCATGGGCACTCGCTCCTCCTCCCCCTGGCTATCCCTCCAACACCACGGGCACATTTCTGAACCAGAGTCGTCAGTGTTGCAAGCACCCCTCCCCCCCAGGAGGAGAGCGGTCCCATGGACACTTGATCCTACTCCCTCTGTTCGGCCCTCCACCTCACACTCACTTCTGAACCCGAGTTGTCAGCGTTGCAAGAAGTATCACTGCCACTGAGCTGGTGGGCTGGCATACTGGGGCAGACTTAATCATCAATATCTCTGAACTGCTGCCAGCTATGGAAGAGCCCAATACTTCATTTAAAGAGCTTTTCGTGGACTTTCAAACCATGATGGGCACTGTTCACAAATGTTCCTCTTTAAGTGCATGCTAATTAAATGCCAGTGAGTTATTTGCATTTCTAACCACTAGAGCTATTTTGTAAAGCAAGGTTAGTTTGGGGTCTAAATTTTTAAATTATGGCCCAGTTCTAAGAAGTTTTTTCTTTAGAATGTATTCTGCCAGCCCCTTACATTTCAGAACATTTCAGAAAACAGTGGAATAATGTTTCGAGTGTTGCAGTGTCAAGATCACACAGTCAGATATTTGTTAAGGAGAAATACCACTCTGCGACTGCCATCTCTTCCAATATCCACACTATTTTGTGGATACAAACTGCAAATTGGTTCCTGGGAGAGGGGATATTGATTGGATTACCTGTCTACGAGTTTGCCTGTCTGCAGTGCAGATACTGCTTACTATCTCAGAAAGAGAATTGCTTGGATCAGAACACCATTTTTATATCTTATTTCCTAATGCTGGAAACATGAAAACATTTTAAATAATGACATGATACACTTAAAAAGACTAATTATCAAATCTGAAGCCCTCATTACTCCATTTTAAATACCCAGGGCCCGATTCACAAAACTCCCAAGAATGCTGCAAACCCCGGGGGCACCGAACATATGGTGCACGGGGCTTGCAAGATTCTCGGCTGGCAATCAGGATTCTCGATCCCAAGCGTTGATTGCCATAAGTTAGACTGGCCTTTTATGGTCTAGCTTGTGTCAGGCTTGGGTACTTAAAGGTGATCACCGTTATTGCTCAGTCAGAGCGCTGAAAACATTTTCAGCACTCTGACAACCCCAGCGCATCAGGACAATGGCGCCAGGACAGTTTTTTACTGCTTTCTGTGTGTGGGGGCTGCCTCCCACACCCCCATCAGTAGGCTTCACCCCTCACCCCCCTACTTGGGATTCTCGCTCCAGAGGGGTGCATGTTGGGCGGGGTGAAAGCAACAAAAAAAAAATAAAGGTTAGGGCTGGCCCAATAAAATCGCTTTTCCATACCCGGACCCAGACCCTTTACCTCACCCACCCTAACCACTAGCCAACTCCCAATGCCATGGCGCAGCAGCCAGCTTCTCACACACCACCCCCTACAGCCTCTCCACCCCTCAGCCCACGCTCACCGTGCTTGCTCCCACCCCCCCCGCGCACGTATGCATAGCGACATCCTGTCGCCTTACCCTCCCGTTGCCATGAGGGATTGTGCCGGGAAGGAGTCACGTTATGGACGGTGCCATTCCTCATGCACTCACCTCACAGGCTACCCCATTTTTACAGGGCTTGTGACAAATAATTAGCGCAAGCTGCTGTAAAACATGAAAAGTGTTGCAGACTTGCCCGATCTTTGTGATTTGGGCGCAGTTTGCAGGAAGGACTTCAGCACAGCTGTGCCAACTACCAGGTTTGATGCATAATTTGTTGCAAGCCATGCGTCATCCTTTGTGAATCCGTGCCCCTGTTTTAAGCTGCTTACATCCCTCTCTCACATTCTGCATTGGGATCCAGTTTAAACACATACTTTGAGCCAGTGTGTGTCAGTTAGCCCTCTGTTGCACTGCAGGACAATAAACGAGAATATTATCTGGCTCTTTGGTGATGAGCAGTGGTGCATCCACTCACCATGCCCGTGACATGGGTTCACACCTTGAGCTCAGGACAACAGGAGTGGAGGCCAGCGAGGAGGGTGATAGATTGCCCACTAGGCACAGAAAAGTGAAAATAGGGTCTGTTGGTCAGACATGCTGGATGATGATCCCCTGTTCCCTTACCACTAAGCCCCTCTGTGCAGTGTCAAAACCCTTTATCGAGCACCACCCTAGACCAAAATGTTTCCTCCTTCCCACTGCTGGCTGGGATAGGGGGCCCTGGAGGCTGGAATACACTGGGACTGGAAGGAGGCATATAACTCTGGGATGTAGGAAGTTGCGAGTGCAAGGTAAATCTAGTGGTAGTGGAGCAGTATGCAGTCAGAAGGACTGGGGTGTCTGAGACTGAGTGGGGAAGTGTGAGGTCAGAAGGAGTGGAGTGTCTGAGGCTCTTGTTGGAGGAAAGAGCAAAATAAATGAGAAATTCACTGCTCTTGAGATGTTTGCTTTGTCTGGGAGTCTCCAGACAGAGTCGACTGCAGACTGGAAGAGTTGCAGGACTTAATACAATAGGGGAACATTGCTTAATCTAAAGGTGAGGGCAGTGGCTCTGGTTTCAAGTGCCTGTTTTCAGGGGTAACCTGAGAACACTGGGGTGGTTTAGTGACTTGTTCAAAGTCACACAGTATGCAAGTGGAGATTGTGGGAATCAAACCCAGGTCTGCTGGACGTACCAGGTTCATTCACAACTCGTTACTCTAACCTGTAGGCTGTACTGCCCCCCTGAAGCACCTTACTTTCATTTGGGGGGGGGGGTAAAGTCCTCTTCCCTTCCCCCGTCACTCCTTTCTCAAGGTGTAGGGAGAGAACACTTCAGACTTGCATTGCTGAGGCAGGTGTTTTATTTTTAAAAATATAGACTGGGGAAGAAATCAAAGTGACCAGGAGTTTTGCAGTGTAATGTATTTCTGCAATGCAGCAAGGAGTGAGGGAGACACACATCAGGACTCTGTGTCAGGTGAGACTGCATGTTTCAGAGGTTAGCAAAAAGGAGAATGCAGTCACATCACAGCAAAGCCCTTTTCAAGAGAAAGGCGAGGAAACAGAAAAATGAATGCAAAATACTGTGACTGTCTGCTAATGCAGCTATGGTGGTTCATAATTCTGGACCTGCTTTGGGAATCTGAACCCTTTTTAATTGCCACAAAATGGCAGAAAAGTCCTCTTGGTTCTTAATTGCTATCATATAATTTGATTGAATTATTTTTAGAAATTGGTGACCAGGAGAGGAATGCTGAGATGAGACTCATTTCCAGGTGCAACCAGGGTGAGGGGCTACAGAGTAAATAATACAAAAATTCAAATAATTTTGTAAAAAAAGAAATAAAAAAGGAAAAATGGCAAAAAGCAACAACTGGTTACAAGATTCAACTTCCCTGCTAGAAGTTCAGAGGAGCAGACAAATAAAATAAACTAGGTAGATATATTATCCCAATCTAAACAAAGAAAATATATAATGATTACGTGTGTGGCACCCCCCTCCCTGATGTCTATGGGCCTGATCGAAAAGTTCAGAGGATGCGGCACCACTTAGCAGCAAACACATCCAGAATAGCTGAAATTGTCACATACTTGGGTTCTTTTTCTTCTTACATGCAGTGGTCACAGACAGTGGCCTGCAGCAGAGTGCAGAGGAACAACAGAACCAGAGGCTGTGGGAGCAAGATGTCAGCTGCAGCACGGACAGATTCATAGAGCAACAGAATCCTACTCTGAAGTTCATTTTAGAAAATAGAAAAAATTTCATTTAAAAGGCAGAATTAATAGTAGATGTTGCTCCTGGGAGCAGGGGACACAGCTTTCAAGAGAACGGAGCCTTCTGTGGCACAGAGTCACGGCACACATCTTAAGGTTGTGAAGGCAGAAATGTAGAATTCCCCATGGAGCCGAAGTAACTCTGGAAACAGAAATTGATGGCATCAGCACTTCTTCACCCGGACAGGCCTCTCCTCAGCTCGAGTTATGGGCCTACACTCTCCTCTTGCACATTCGCTTTACATGACCACTCTATGCAGCACCTCTCAACAAGCTTGTCACTACCTGCAAACTAGAGGCCCTCAACCAGGCTCCCGGCATCCCAGGACAGCCCTGGTGCAGGCAATCTGGGGGATGCACCGGCTGAACTTTCTTGCTCCCCACAGGACATTGTCACTTGGGTGGAGTGCCACGAGAGTAGAGGGAGAGGGGCTGCCACCACCACTCTCTCCATGGTAGAGGCTGCCACCACTGCACCATCCCCTCCACCCGAGACTCCGTCCATGGCATTACGTTTGTTGGAACACAAGGTCTACCCTACCCCAGTGCCACAGTGGTTGGGGCTAATTCCCTGGCCCACTTGCACCTCCAATCTCTTCCCGCCAGTCTCCCCCTCTCTCCACCCAATTACCCCCCCTTAAATACCTTCCCAGGGGCACTAGCTCCACGTGACCAGCAGTGGGCCAACCCTCACCTCCCAAACAAACTCTGGCCAGAACTAATAGGGCTGCAGATGAGGAATTTGTGGTAAAAATATAGTAAACCTGTTTCATACTATTTTTACACCTAATGTTCAACATAGCCTTGTTATGATTCTGCGTTACGAAGATGGGCAGAGAAAATGTTGAACTGCTTTCTTAAAGGTAATTTTGCAAACAGACTGTGAAATCAACTTTCAGGCTGGTAAAACACATTTTGGGCAGGAATTTAAAAATGACAGCTGTCACATTCATGAGATGCTGTAAAGAAATGGCTATGTTGAAAATGTGGGGTAAAAATATTGAATGTTACCAAATGTTCGAGCCTGCATTTGCAAAATTCAACTTAGGCTCATACCTTTGTTGACTTTTAATATTTTTACATCAAATTTCCAACATAGCCTCCGTATGACCCCACCTCATGAACAAGTGCAGTGAAAATGTTTAACTATTGCCTGAAAGGTGATTTTGTGCAGGGGCTGCAAAATCACATTTCAGAACAGATTTGCCTAATGACAGTGTCATTGTTCATGAGGTGGGGTCCCAAAGAAGGGATGTTAAAAATTCTGGTCACAAATATGGAAAAATGCCCAAGTTATGTCTCTAAGTTCAAAACCCTATTGAAATACATTGAATGGCATACCTGATTACAGAGGCTGTGGGAGCAAGATGTCAGCTGCAGCAAGGACAGATTCATAGAGCAACAGAGTCCCACTCCAAAGTCCATTTTAGAAAATAGAAAATATTTAATTTAAAAGGCAGAATTAAACAGTACATACTACTCCCAGGAGTAGGGGCCACAGCTTTCATGAGAACAGAGACTTCTGTGATACAGAGCCATGGCACATATCTTAAGGCTATGAAGGCAGAAATGCAGAGTTCCCCATGGAGCCAAAGTAGCTCTGGAAACAGAAATTGATGGCAGCAGCACTTTTTCTCTGGACAGGCCTCTCCTCAGCCTGAGTCTTTGGCCTACGCTCTCTCCTCTCGCAATTCCATGGTGCATGACCACTCTATGCTGCAACTCCCAACAAGCTTGGTCACTACCTGAAAACTAGGACCTACTCGACTGGGCCCCTGACATCCCAGCAGAGCCCTGGCAGAGGCGATCCAGGGTACTCACTGGCCAAAGTTTCTTGCTCCCCGCAGGCCATCTTCACTTGGACGGAGTACCACGAGGGTAGGGGGAGGCAGGCTGCCACCACCATTCTCTCCATGGTGGAGGCTGCCACCACTGCGCCGTCCCCTCCACCTGAGACTCCATTCATGGTGTTATATTTGTTGGAACACATTTCCTACCCCACCCTGGTGCTGGAGGTGCATACAGCTGGGCTCCTCCTAGGCTGTGGCTCCTGAACTACTGGCTCCACTCCCAGCATGCTGCGAACCATAAAACTGGCCACAAACTCCACCAGGTGGACTTTCCTCGTGATGAGCCACTGAGCCCCGAACCCACCCCGGCCCACTTGCACCTTCAATCTCTTCCAACCGGTCTCCCCCTCTCCCAACCCAATTACCCCCCTTAAGTACCTTCCCAGGGGCACTACCTCCACCCACCGAGGTGGGCCAGCTCCAACCTCCCAAAAAGGGCAACAGGGTGGAGAGGGTTACAATACTAAGCATCCCGAAAAGGGGGTGCTTACACATGTAACATGCAAGTGTATGTAAACTAAAATGCAATCTATACCAAACCATTTAAAGTATGAAATGAAGCAACAGTACATAGAGTGCAGTAACATCGCACAAAAGTCAACGGATGGTACAGCCATAAGGAAAGGACAGGCCAGTCCAAGCTGACCTGGTGAGTAGAAAAGGGGGAGGCAAGAAACAGAAAAAATGTATGGACAGAAAGAGGTTAGAAGGGGGTAGGGAGGAGTGTGGGGAGCAGGAAACTCAAATGGGGCCAAGTGATGGGAAGGGGAATGCAGTAAAATATAAATTAACTATCTGGTGTTGGCAACAGGAATTAGTGTGACCTTTACAGTGAACTTGTATAGGTTAAAATCTGGAATGCTACTGGTCAGGTCATGTGTCCATGTTTAATGCTGCTGCACTAGTAAGCCAGCAATAAAAAATTAAAAACTGGAAACTGAAAAACAAATAAGTGTGTTGCTGTTCAAAGGGTGATGCAGGTAAACCCACGTAAGAGCTAAATGCTACAGGGGAATGCCAAAAAAAAATAATCACACAGCAGATCTATGTAGTGAACCACAGTGGAAATCTATTTATAACAGTCACCCCGATGTTGCAACGTGCTCTGTGACATCCTCAAATATCATACTGTACAGTATAATAGACATTATTAGCAATAAAATAATTATCACACAACACTATATTCTTGATATTAGCAATGACATATTTTCACACAACCATCTATTCTTGTCATTAGCAATAACAAATGATCACATAACACTCTATTCTTAACATTATAAGTAGTAAAAAGTAATATATTCTTGGCATTATTAGCAATAAAAAAATTATAGCACAGTGCTGTATTTGTGACATTATAAGAAATATAAATTATAACACAGTAGTAATTATTAGCAGCAAATGATTATCACACAACAATGTATTCCAGGTATAACTAGCAATATAAAAACAAACTCTAGCCAAAGCAGATAGGGTTGTGAAGAGCTACAAAATGACCAAAGTTACAAATGTGCTTAGAAATTATGCAATGCTCGGGTATAACTTGACCATTTTTTGGAGGTATTGCACCAAATTTTCAACATGGCCTTTTTGGAACCCCTCCTCATGAAAAGTGCCAGTGTCATTTTGTTCACTTGTCCTGAAAGCTAATTTTGCAGAGTGAGTGCACTATTCTGTGCCACAGGTGTGAAAACACATTTTGGGCAGGTTGTGGAAAATGACAGCTGTACTGTTTTAAGAGAGGTGTGCAAAAATGGCAATGCTGAAAATGTGGCATGAAAATATGAAAAATTGCCGAAGTTAGGAGCATGCATAGAAACTGTGCAATGTACGCTCGTAACGCAGTCATTTTTTGGAACTTTTTCACCAAATTTGCAACATGGGCTTTTTGGGACCCCACCTCATGAACAGTGGCACTGTCATTTCATGAATCGGTCCCAAAAGGTGGTGGGGAGTTCAAAACTTGGCCCAAGAGCAGTGCTCAGATTCTTGTGATTATATTCCAAGTGAGTCTCTTGCTGCTATTCAGTATGATTTGCCGTTCATCTCTTCTGCTACAGCAAACCTGCTTGGTAGTGTGGTCAGTGAGAAGGAGTTGCAGTGTCTTGCTGAGAGAGAGTGATCACTCAGCAATGAAACTAGTCTCTCTCTCTCTCTCTCAAGACCACCGAGTCAAAGAATACTATCGCCAGTCCAAACACCAACTGGTAAGTTCATTTTCATATTCTGTGTAAATGTGACCCCAGGGATACTGCCACGCCAGATGGAGGTTGTTTAGTACAACTGAGGCATTTTAGGACTTCTTGCTTCTAGTTTTTGGGATTCACAAGCTACAGGGGATGGACACACAGTCAGTGTGATATATGTGTGTGTGTGTGAGTGTATGCAGCTCTACTAGCCCTGCGAGAAGGAAGCAAGTTTTCTGGCAAAGGGAGGATTAAAGAAATCCCAGGAGAGAGGAGTGCAGCCAGGTTTTACAACATCAGAGGAAGAAAGCACATTGGAACAAAAGGTGGTTGTAAACAGAGAAGGTGCCTAGTTTTCAAGGTGGGAGCTTAGCTGAGGAAATGTACTTCATGGCAGTGCTGTGCATCATCTTGTTGCTAAATGTAACTATGATTAGGGCTTCTTTTGTTATCTCTTTCTTATTATAAGCAAGCCTGTTCTTATTTATTTGTATCATGTTAAAATTGTTCTCCATAAGTGATGCATGAAATTGAGTGGTTAGACTTGGGGGTGGGGGGGGAGGTGGTATGAACTCTTATTCTTCTCTGTAGCCTTTATGTTGGTTGTCATTGGGGTGATAAAGGTCTCTGATGTAGTGGTGCCCACACCTTTCAACTTATTATCATTCAAAACCACTGCATAATTTTGTAAATCAGAGACTCGTCTTACAAAATGTTGGTGCAGGTTGCATTGTTGCACTTACTGTATCTAGTTTGGGACTGCTTTGTCTCTGTGTCTTGAGACTGACAAGTTTAACTTTCTGCAGGGTATGTGCAGCTGTTCTGTGTGCAGTGGTGTGTGTGTGTATGTGTGTGGTGTCTATTTCTAGTTGCTGAGACGTGTGTAGTCTAGGGGAGCAGCTGATTTGTTTATTGGCTGTGTGGTTTTGTGTCTGTGTGTTAGTGTTGGTTATAGTGCTCTCTGCTGGTTGAAGGAAAGAAACCAGCAAGTGGATAAACACATCCAGGGAAAGACTGAGTGACAAGGCAAGGCAGCCTGTAGAGCACAGAAACTAAGGAGAGGCACTGACTGAACCGTCAGGCAATGAGGAGAGAAATGTCTGGAATGAGAAACCTACCTCCGCCCCAAACTCTAGCTGAGAATAAAGCATCCTTCTAGAGTGTTTTTTTTTTTTTGTAGTTGTTGTTTAATGTTTGCTATATGTATCTCTTTTTGCATGTCTTTGCTGCTCTGAGTCCCAGGCACCTGAGTAACAATTTGCTATTGCCACCTGGCTGTCTTGGGGGGGGGGGGTAAATCATTTAAGCTCTACTACCATGCCACTGGTCAACTTTTTATAGTGTTCTCCTCCCACCTCCAACAGACCTTGCCCTAGCTGTTTGCTCCAACAAACCCAATGCCAGCTGCTGATACTTTGCGTAGCTTAGCACCCAGATGAGTTTGTCATTTGTTGCTTTACTTGTTTAACCCCACTAGCCAACTATTTTCAAGGAGATCTGACCAAGATGCATCTGCTGCTATTTTAACCAGGAGAGACGCATTAAGCTGAAGCTTGTTTACAGGTGTGACCAGGGAGCACAAAGAAGTTAATCGCACAGAATGCAAGTGGGGGCTGTGGGATTCAAATCCAGGTCACCAGATTTGCAGCTCAGAGCCTTAAACCACTGCACTAAACTTACTTTAACTTAACTTTTCTTAAGGTAACCCTAAATACCTAGCCCAGCTAAGTACTTTGTTTGCTGAACCATCCCAAGCAGTGGCTAATTTACTTGCTTTGTTAGTTTGTTAGCATGCTGTTTGCTTCCACTGCACCCCAACCCCCCCACATCTCCACACACTTGGGGAAACTGGTTCTTAAAACAGCCCCCTGGTGACAATTCAGTTAGCCTGGATTATTACTTTTGTTAATAGGATGGCTTTCCAGGAGGGGGGCTGTTGTTTGCTGCAAACAAAGCCTCTGTCAAAGGTAAACAAAGTAGGAGGTGTACAGATCAAATTGATTTGGTGGCTGGGTGCAGGAGACAAAGGTTAGGGGTTCACTCAGTGCAAGCCTTCCAAATTAATGTATTTTAAAGAGCTAGTGGAGCCAAAACCGGCAGACAGGAAAATGATGATAATTTTAAGTAACAGTCAGTTGTAACTTTTTATTTCTAAAGTATTTTTTATTTTCCTTTTACCAATCAGAAAAGTCTTCTATGTGATAATATTGTGCTGGATGTGTGGAACAGCTCTTAGCTTGGCAGCTGACATATCTAGCTCTACCGCCCCACACTACATCATCGGCTTTGTGATCTCACTGACAGTGACATCACAGATGAATGATCTAGCAGTCACTGAATTGCTGTTCCTAAGCAGCAGTGATGTCACAGTCAGTGAGGTCTCGATGCTGATGATGTAGTGGGGGGCTGTTACACAGATCGCACCTACTAACATTAGATAAACAATCTTTTAATTAAAGAAAGAGAAAAGTAAAGTACCTCAGCTATAAAAGGTAATGGCTGCTTTTAAAATCTAATATGTAGGCAGTACACTAGCTCTTTAAACTATGACTTACTCTGAGTGAACATATCAATGGAAATTTGGGTGACTCCAGAGGACTGGAGGAGGGCACTGTAACCATATTGTGTTTGGGCCATATAGGCCTTTTGGAAAAATCTTGGCATAGCACACATTGCAGTACAAACTGTTTCCTGAAAGTATTCATCTTTTATTTTATTTATTTTATTTATCAAGTCTAGGATTACAAATACCTTTGAGCCATGGCTCTTTTACAAAGGTTCCACGTCAGAGAAATACAAATTATGGGGAACATCAAGACAGGCATTACAACAATGTGGACATTGCAAACAGAGTACAGATTAATACAGTTCAAGGGTAGCATTGTAACGAGGCAGCCAGTGGCATTTGTTAGAGAAAATAGACAACAGATAAGAAGTGCCAGAGTCATAGGGAGAGGGAAGAGGGTAGGGGGGGAGAAGGAATGTAGGAAGGGTGGCAAGAGGGTGAAAAGTGTAGCATTGGGTATACCAAGATGTGAGGGTAGAATCCAGTGGGGGGGGGCGACAACTAGAGGAGAAAGGGAAGTGGAGAAACAAGGTTAAGTTGGGCAGTCACAGGAGCTGTTGGTAGTGAGATAGTCCCGGAGCCTAGTTTTAAACATACCAATAGTTGGGGCAGAGGAGATGGTTGGGCTGAGGCCATTGAACCAGAGTGGTGCTCGATAAGCAAAAGAGCATTGTCCCTGTGAAGTGTGACAGTGGGGGACTTTCAGTAGCTGTAGTGTGGATCTCCTAAGGCGCCATTTGTTAATTCAGTGTTGTAACAGAGTTGAGATCCCAGAAGGTGCAAGGCCAAGGTAGATTTTTTCACCATGGAGCAGGTGAGAAACTTTATGTGGTTTGATAGTTGGAGCCAGCCGGTCTAGTGTACAGGTCACATGTGTGGGTGAGACGGTGAGCACCAGTGATGAGCCGACATGCTTTATTTAAGGTAGTTGAGAGGCATCTAGGGTTGTGGTTGTGGCTAAGCCATAAATGATGAGACCATAGTCTATTACAGAGATCACAGAGCTCAGGACTGCAACCTTCAAAGCTTCTGGCGTGAGGTGTGGTCTGTGTTTGTAGAGGAGACCAAGCCGTGTATTAGCAGCTCTAGCTACATTATCTACATGAAGTCCATAGGAGAGATTAGGTCAAGCTGTATCCCTAAGTATTTGAAGGACCCCACCTGATCTAGAGTGTTCCCTGGGTGGTGGAGATAGCCAAGTGGTGTAGCTTGTGTGGGTTATGAGAGCTGCAGAAGAGCATAGATTTGGTTTTCTTGTCATTGAGGACCAGTTTATGATTAAGAAACCATGTCTCTACAGAACTGAAACCAAGTTGAAGGTTGTGTTGAAGAGTTGCAGGATCTTTGTGAGTGGAGAATACAACAGCATCATTGGCATATAGTATGATCTGCTCAGAGCAGTGGTAAGGGAGGGAGTTTAAGAAAAGGCTAAAAAGGAGGGGTCCCAGTATGGATCCCTGTGGGACACCCGAGCGAACAGGCAGGGTGTTAGAAAGAGCGTCCGCAATTTTTACTCTCTGTGACCGGTTTTCTAAGTAGCTTTTAAACCAGAGAGAAGAGTCAGGTGATAGCCCGGCATTCAGTAGTTGGTGTATTAATAATCCATGGTGTACTGTATTGAAGGCCTTGGAGAGGTCGACGAAAACGGCCCCTGTGAGAAGGCCGTTGTCAAGGGATTTGTGCAAAGCTCCAGTGAACTCAAGAAGGGCTGTGGTGGTGCTGTGACCTTTCCAGAAGCTGTGTTGTTGTGGACAAGGTATATTGTATTTATCCAAGTGGTTGGTAAGTTGATCAGCCACGATGCGCTCAAGTGCCTTAGAGAGTGGGGGCAGTATGGAGATAAGGTGATAATCTGAGTGAATCGTCTTGTCCCCACTTTTATGGATGGGTGTCACGGTGGCTGTTTTCCATAGGTCCGGGAATTTTCCACAGCTGAGAGAGAGGTTTAGGATTTTTAATGGATGAATTACCTCATCGAGGGTGAGCAAAAGAAGCTTAAGGTCCAGGGTGTCGCTACTAGATCTAGATTTAGAGATAGCTGCAGTAATATAACGGCGAGCTTCATTCAGCCTTACCTTCCTGAAGTAGAAGAGGGGATGGTTAGACTGAGGGGCTGAGGTATTTGGGGAGTAGGCCCTGTTTTCGAAAAAATCATGGGGTAGAACAGCACTAAGGTCTGAAAAAGCCATATTAAAGATGTTTGCGATCACCTTGGGGTCAAGTGTTGAGGATCCATCAATCATTAACATGGCCGGAGAGGTTTTTGGCTGCTTCCCTGTGACATCCTTGATATTGTCCCAGAAAGCACGACCATTTCCCCATGTATTGGTGACAGCATCTTTATAATAGGTAGATTTCATTAGCCGTATGGCTTTTGTGCAGGCATTTCATACTTGTTTTAATTTTGGATGTCCAGTTGTTTGCCAGTGGCCCTGGCAACTGCCCAGAGGTGATCCCTTAGTTTCAGCTGTGAGAAAAGAGCCGCGGTGACCCATGGGTTAGAGAGAGATGTTGTTTTGCGCCTTTTAGCAGGGGGAAAGAGGTTACAGGCTTTGTTGAAAATTGAGATGAAGTGATCAAGAGCCAAGTTAACATCTGTTGCTTCATAGATGGGTAGCCAGTCTTGTAGAAGCAGGTGTTGTTTGAGATGTGGAAGTTTTCCACGAGGAAGGACTCTGCTAGCGATAATTTTGGGAGGAGGCTTAAGGAATTTGTTAGACCATGCACACATGACTGGGGAGTGGTCACTGAGTGAGTCTGGGAGAATGGTCATACGAGAAATCCTTGTGGGGTGAGTGGTGAGGACCCAATCCAAGATGGTACTGGTGCCAGTCTTGTAGTTAATCCTAGTAGGGGAGTTTACCATTTGCGTGAGGTTAGCAGCTGAGATGGAGTCTTTATAGGCACTCGCACTCGATGCTAACCAGTTTATGTTGAAATCCCCTAGTTGAATAAGTTCAGTTTTGGGAGGATGTGAGTTGATAAAGTTTAGGACGTCGTTGAATCCATGTTTAGGGTCCTTGGGTGGGATATATACAGAGACAATAGTCAGAGCTTTATGGTTGGGACCTAGGATGATTTTTATTGGCAGAATCTGAGCTGAGGCAGAAAGTGATGGAGTTGCTACAGGGTGCCAAGGCAGGGAGTCTTTGATATAGATTGCGCAACCACCGCCTTTTTTGGATATCTGGTCCAGTCTGTGAACATTGTAGCCCTGTATTGTTACTGCTGAGTCAGGAACTTTAGGTGTCAGCCAAGTTTCCACCACTGCAAGGATGTCAGGGTTGTGTTGGCATATGAAGGCCTGGAGTGCATCCAGCTTTGGTAGTAGGCTGCAGATATTAATGGTTGCAAGGATAAGGGCACCTGGAGTTTGTGTGTGGCCTGAGCTTCTAGGGCCAGGATTGGGATGGACGCTGCCTGAGATGAGAAGGAGGAGGAGCAGGAGTTTTAAGGAGCAGAGTCACCGCTCTATGAGAGATAGTTTTGATTGTTGTTTCCTGGAGTAGAAGTTGCAAGGTTCCAGGCAGTGTCCCATATGGACTGCAAGGTGGTACAGTGTAGAGAGGTGGCCACACTTGTTGAGAGTAGTGGTCGTGTTGAGTAACCAGGAATATCCAAACAGTGCACCAAGCACAAGTCTCGAGTGGAAGTGGAGAGTTCCCTTGGAGTTGCAGTGGAAACCAGAGTAGAGGGTGGCAAGGGTGGGGTGGGGGTGGGAGTGGCTAGGACCAGGGAGAGAGAAGAGGGGGGCCAGGGCAAGGAGGAGGAGGAGGAGAGGTGAGAGAAAGGCAGAGAGAGCCCACATGGCTTACGTACTAGATAAAGAGATAGAGATATAGCCCTCTAGTGGTGAGAGGATATAATCTGCTAATGGAAAAAAAAAGCTCTAAATTCACTTCTAGTATCAACTCAGAACTTAAAATGACTGTAAGGATTAAACAAATCATTAAACCCTAGCACATAAATTCAACTAGAGACACAGAGGGAGATACAGTAGTTAGAGGTGTGTTCAGCAGGAGATAGTGGGGCCACTTGGAATTCAGCTTCCACTGGTACCAAACCCAAAAGTCAGGGCTAGTACCTTGCAGTACAGAGGATTTCTGAAAAACTGTTTAGGTTCCAGAAATTGAGGGGTCCGTGGCCTGGTGAAGGCACGCTGGATCCCTGCAGTACAGAGGATTTCTGAAAAACTGTTTAGGTTCCAGAAATTGAGGGGTCCGTGGCCTGGTCAAGGGCACAGCTTCAATTCTGTTATCTCATAAGAACTGATTTCAGAAAGGGAAAGCATAGGTCTCCACATCTGGCAGTGCCTTGCTCTTCAAACATTCAGGATGCACTTGCAAGATACTGGCAAGCTGGGGAGCAGAGATGCTACATAGCAGTGTGCTTGCACAGTTACAGCTCAATGGCCAAAGAGATAATGGGTTAACCCACAGGCTGCTGAAAGAGCTAGCATGAATCTATTTGAGCTGGACAGACTACAGCTTTCAAAAGTTCAGGATACACTTGCGAGACACAGGCAAGCCGTGGAGCAGAGATGTTACACAGCAGTGTGCTTGCAGAGTGTGGTTGAGTCTGAGGCAGCAAAGATGTTAGCAGCATGCTTACACACACACACCACACACACACACACACACACACACACACACACGGCTCTTATTCCCTAGTGGCCAGTCGTGGCAGAGGGTTTCAAGCTCCTTTGTAGCCTGGCAGCTGACATATCTAGCTCTACTGCCCCACACTACATCATTGGCTTTGTGATCTCACTGACAGCGACATCACAGATGAATGACCTGGCAATCACTGAATTGCTGTTCTTAAGCAGCAGTGATGTAACAGTCAGTGAGGTCTTGATGCTGATGATGTAGTGGGCGGCTGTTACACAGATCACATCTACTAACATCAGGTAAACAATTTTCTAATTCAAAAAAGGGAAAAGAAAAAGTACCTCATATATAAAAGGTAACGGTTGTCTGCTTTTAAAATCTAATATGTAGACAGTACACTAGCTCTTTAAACTATGACTTACTCTGAGTGAACATATCAATGGAAATTTGGGTGGCTCCAGAGGACTGGAGGAGGGCACTGTAACCATATTGTATTTGGGCCACATAGGCCTTTTTGAAAAATCTTGGCATAGCATATATTGCAGTACAAACTGTTTACTGAAAGTATTCATCTTTTTCAGCTTCAGTTCTGTTATCTCACAAGAACTGATTTCAGAAAGGGAAAGCATAGGTCTCAACCTCTTGTCACTGTAGATAAACAAAATGCTATAGTGCCCAGTTCTGGTAGTCTCTCAACATTCACCAGGACTAAATGCAGACAGTGAGGAAACCAAGCACTTATTCTGCCCCCACACTGTAGCCATCTCTGTGGATTATTCAAGGGTTTAAAGCCCAAAGTGGTGTCAGTCCCTTACCTCTTACCAGCACTAAATCCATCACAGTGTAGGTAAGTTTGCACTGAGCCTGCCCCACATGGTACTGTACCTGTGGATAAACTGAGGGCTTTATCTACTTTTTACTAGCACTAAATTCATCACAGTGGGTGAGTTGGTGTGGGGAGGGGCTGCACAGTACCTGTTCCTGTGAATAAACAAAGAGCTTTAGTTTACCATCTAGTGCTATCTCAACTGTACCTTGTATGAACATTGAGAAGAAAAGTCAGCAGTGAACCCGATTCTGTGGATAAACAGAGGTGTTGTAAGTCCCCACCTTTCACTAGCACTGGATAACAAATATACAAAGGCTGAATAGAAAAATATATAAAAAAACATAAGAATATGGTCTCAGATCCCAATAAATGCCTATATGAACAAGGGTAAAAACGTACGTTTGTCAGTAAAGGGAGAGACTTGTAGAACAAAGCTGCAGCTGAACTGTCTGTAATCTGACACTGTAGTCTGCCTGACTATTTCACAGCTAATAAATTCCAGTACAACAGATAATAAGTTAACCCCTAGGTTGCTGAACGAAATCGAATAAATCTATTAGACTGAGCTGGGCAGATGATCAATCTGCAGCCCTGCAAAGGTTCAGTTGAGGGGTTAGAAACAGCAGTTTCAAAAGGTTTTGTTTGTTAATATCATGAGGAGTGAGGAGGTACAATACAGTAGCATCCCCCCTCCATTCAGATGCATTTAGCATAGAGCAGCAGTCAGCAACAGTCAGAGGGGGAGTGCACTGTTTTGCAGCTGTGGAGGAATGCTTCCAAATGTCCAAAAAGGGACTTCCATGATCAGCTGTTTTTAGAGCTACAGTCCGATTCCAATAGGACTGTAGGCTCCTCCCACAGCCCTAATGATCTAGCAGCATGGTATTAGTGCATATTAGCAATACCAATTGTCACAAAATTATTAGCAGTAAAATAATGACCAAACAGCACTGTATTCTTGACATTATTAGCAATAAAAAATATTACACAGCACCCAGTTGGTGGAGTTGCTCTGCATGCCTGTGGATTAAATACCCTCTTTAATCAACAGTTTTACAGAGTGATTCCTGCAAAATGCTGTCAGGACTCATTTGTCCTGCAGATAACAGAATTGAAAGACAGCCATGTAAAACTGAAGAAGCGGGAGACAATGAACTTAAATAGTAGGATGTGGGATGAAGATTAGGGAGACACTGGGAGCCTGACAGAAAAGGAGGACAGGTCAGAATGTGATTGGCAGGCAGTGCAGGACTTGAGAGATACTGGGAGCCTGACAGAAAATGAGGACAGGATGGAATGTGACTGGGAGGCAGTGCGGGGACTCGGGAGGCAGTGGGAGGCTGACAGAAAAGGAGGACAGGTCAGAGTGTGACCAGGAGGCAGTGTGGGTACTCGGGAGACAGTTGGAGAAGAGGGAAATGTTTTGATACCTTGCCCTTGTGGCCCCCCCCACCCCACACATGTCACCTGTTAGCTCCTTAGGGGGAGAGAGAGAGAGAGAGAGAGAGAGACACACACACACAGCATGAATAGATCCCATAGTGGAACAGTGAGGGAGAAAGATAGTGAGACAGAGAGAGCCCGCATGTCTTATCTCTCCCCCCCTGCCTTGCACCAGAAAGTAGTGAACAACTCGGTGTTTAACTTCTGGCATCTTACTTTTGTGCCACTCCATTTCCCAGGATGAGATCTTCCCCAACTCCCCCCCCCCCATCATCTCTGAGAGAGAGAGAGGAGGAGAGCTGAGCCAGGATGTTCTGCTACTCAGAGGCAACATTGTGAAGACAGATAGCTGTATTTATCACTTTGTTATTGTTTGGAACCCATTATTTATTACGTATTTGAAATTATTCTGACCGGGATTACCTGGGGCTTTCCTGGTTACCAGTTTGTACATAACATAAATAACCCCATTGTCCTGGTTACAAGTTTTTACTTAAAATAAATAACCCCATTGGCAGAAACACACAACCCGTTTCCCTCATAGAGAGAAAGCCAATGAATCCCATCCTGTTTGCAGCAAGCAGTCTTGCTCAGTCTTGTGCAGTGAGAGAGAGAGAGAGAGACACACACACACACAGACACACAAGCAGAGTGAAACACAGCAGCTCCAACTTGGGATACTCTTACAGGGTACACAAGTCATAGTTACAGTTATGTTATGAACAACAAATGGCGAAATGAACCTAATAGTGCATTTCTGCCATATGTGTCTTCACAACATCAATGTGCTATGCATTATTTCTTGAGGACTACTTTGTCAGGTGGCAAGATACAGTACCATTTCATGACTTTCCACAGCAATAAAAGTGTTTTTCTAAATCATATTACATTTATTTTACAATCCATGTTATAAGTGCAATAACCCACTCCATGGCATTCAATTCAGCTGTATTTAGAGGTTAGAGTAATGAGCTGTTAATGAGCTTGGCACATCCAGCACACCAGACCTTGGTTTGATTCTCACAACCTCCACTTGCATACTGTGTGACTCTGAGCAAATCACTTAACTGCCCAGTGCTCACAGGTCACCTCTGAAAACAGACACTTGTGCCTAGTGGGCCTTACCATTTTACCAAAGACTAAAATAAAAATAAATAATCCAGCAATCCTACAGCAAGAATCAATAGGCTGTAAAAGCAAGGTTGAACAGGTGCATTTTTGGAGTGGTTTTAAAGCTCTCCATCTTCAGGCCAAGACAGAATGGCTCTTTTGATCCCTTGCTATCAGGAGATCATTAAGCACCCGAACAAGGGCCGTCTTCGTGCTATGCCTCTTCCAAAATCCTGACTGGAGAGTATCATAGATATCATGGATGGCAAGATGATTCTTCAGCTGCAGCGCAACCACCTTCTCAATAACCTTCCCCACAAGGGGGAGGTTAGAGACCAGCCTGTAGTTGGCTGGACAGTCTAGGTCAAGAGACAGTTTCTTAAGGAGGGGGATCACCACTGCCTCCTTCAGGAAGTCCAAAAACTCACCTGTCTCAGATGAACACCAGATAATCTCTGCCAGGACCGGGGCAATGACTTCAACACACCCCACAAGGAGGTGGGTTGGGCCCGGGTCCAAATCACAGCAGGTCAGCCACATGCTCGGGATAATCTGCATGACATCTACAACCTCCAACTGGTCAAAGTTGGATCAATCAAACCGAGGGACTTTAACCTCCCACCAACCACCGCTAACCCCATTGGAGCTAGCCAGCTAAATCTCGGACCTGATGTCGGCCACCTCTGCAAAGCAAAGAACTGAGCAAACTTATCACACTTTTTCTGTGAAAATGCTCTCCAGATCTGCAGACAGGCTGGATTGCAGTCTATCCACAGTTCAGAAGAACTGGACTGGTCAACTCTGTGCTGCAGTTATCTCCCTTGACAGGAACTCTGCCTTCTTACGAGAGATAGCCGATTGATATTCCCTATAATGGTCCATCAATCTAAGCTTGTTGGCATCAAGGCCTGATTTTCACCAGCGATGCTCCAATCTTCGTCTCACTCACCGCATCTCTCTCAAAGTCCCATCAAACTAGGGGGACCGAGGGCGAAGGATGAGGGGACGAACACGGACAGGAGTGATGGAATCCAAAGCCTCCATCACAGCTCTTTTATAGGTTAGCAACAGATTGTCTGGACTCATGCTTGCATTTGATAATCCTGATAGATCCAGCACTGTCATCAGACCATCAGGGATCAAACCCCTCAAAGGACGGTACTGGACCATCTCCACAGGGGCAGGTCTGTTGGGGGGAGCTTGGAAATTTAATCTTATAGTGTTGTCAGACCACCCGATTGGCTCCACCACCATATCAGAGATCTCCATACCCAGTAGGAAGACCAGGTCCAATGAGTGACCACAATTATGTGTCACAGAGGCAACCACCTGTGTGAGGACCAATGAATTCATAAGTTGGAGGATGTCCTGACCAAATTGTGAGAGTTCATCATTGACCCAGGCATTGAAATCACCCAGAACCATCAATCTGGGGGATTCCAATACCATGTTGACAACAAAGTATGCGACTTCCTGCAGAAATTGCTTCTCACCACTGGGTGGATGGTAGATGAGAAGAATCCTGCACCCCACACCCGCGACAACAGTACACTCAAAGGATCAGGTCTCCCCAAATGGCACAGCTATATGGAGTTACTGGGGATTAATCAACACCCCTGGTGCTGTGAGGACACTCAGTCTGTGGCCTCATGCCTCACAATACACCAAGGGACCAAGGGTGTTGATTAATCTCCAATAACCCCACACCCTGTCATGTGTTATTGCTTACATAGTGGCACAGCAGCACCACTGTAGTTAGGGTTGAGTAGGTATTCTAATGTAAACCCCAGTTTTTGCACTTTAGTATCTTCACAACCCTTCAACAGATTTGCACGAAATGTTGCATGCAAGATCTTGTGAGGTAGATCTCTTGACCTGTCAAGTTTCATTCCAGTTGGATATGTGGACTCCAAGATGTGGGTAGCAAAACAATTCATCATTTTTTTTACTCTTGTTTTGCCATCATGTAGTGCCCAGATGGTTGGATATTTGGTCTGAAATTTTCCGGGTATAGAGGGCTTGGATCACAGAAGTGCCTTTTGCTGGTTTGGTGAAAAAATATTGTAAATGTTGTAAAGTTATTCTATTTTAAAAATTTGGATTCTTAGCATGCTCAGTCAGCACTTGAAATCAGCTGAATAAATATTCATATGGGAACCCTTTTTCTTGAGGTTTTTCGTGACATTTTTTATATGCTGCCATCTTGTTTTACATTTTTCCCTGAAAATTTAAATTTGGATTACCACAGTTTTTTTATTTATTTATATGACATTCTGGAACGTGACCAATACATGTGACTTGCTTATCGGGATCCCCTTACATGGACTCTGTACTTAACTGTTGGAGAAATGCCCTTGCAATGTTGTTTTCTTAACATTATAAATCCCTTTTCATCACTGGTGATATAAAAAAGATTCTTTTCTTGTATCGTGAGTGACAAAAAAAAAATCCTTTTTCGTGAGGCAAAAATAATTTCTGGCTTGCGGGCATGTTTTCCCTGGTGACTAGTGGCACCCCCCACACTCTGATCTCTGTCCCTGTAATAATAGGATTTTCCATGGTGTCTAGTGGCCCCCCCACCCTCCAATTGTCCTCCCCCAATTATTTTTTTTGCACCTCCCAAGCCCTTTGCCGGCCACTCCAAGCCACCTAGGCCCCCGCCCTGCCACCTTGTCATTTCACCATCTGCTGCCCCATTATTGCAGCAACCCAGATAACCCAACACATCCCTTCATCAGGAGGGCCACTCTCCTGTGGAGGGGAACTAGGAGAGGAAAATCACCCGAGGGCATTACAACCAAACCCCAGGCATGGCAGGGATCAGCATGGACACTTCCAGGATTTGTGGCAAGCAGGAACTGGCCATCATCATCCAGATGGCTGAGTGGCTAGGGGTGTTAAGTGGCACATTGAGGCCACACACCACCAAAAATGACAGCCACTAGCCACCACCAGGAGTTGTCAAACAGTGGTTCAGGACCTACCCTCCCCATGAGGGAAGCATCCAGTGGATGCTGAAAACTCCCTCTCTGCCAGACTCTGCTCTTAACATCTGGGCTTGGGGCATGAACCTGGGTCACCAGCATGCCAAGTGAATAGCCATCACTCAACACCATGGAGCTGGTCCTTTTTTTAAATATTTATATTTTATGTTTCTCCCTGGTGTCTAGTGGCTCCCCCCCACTGTCCGATCCCTGCCCCCATATTTTTCATTGTTTCCCTGGTGTCTAGTAGCATCCCTACCACTCCTATTGCCTTCCCTGTATTTTTTGATTGTATCCCTGGTGTCTAGTGGCACCTCCCCCGATGGCTGCCTTGCCTGTAATAAAGAAAACAATCCCTCAATGTTTTTGGCTGTAAACAAGAAAATGGTCCCTCACCGATCTGACCCCCCACCTCTAACATCTCAGTCAGCACCCAGCACCCTGCACCCCCCAACACACCTCCAGACCCTCAGTCATCTGAACAGGTTCCAGGGTGAAAATCCACTCTCCCATTTAAGACACATCTGGCTGCTGGATCCAGAAACTACAATATGAGAAACTAAGGTAAATGCTGTTCAATGTATTTCAGTGGGGTTTTCAACTTTGATTTATAACTTAGCCATTTTTGTATATTTTGACACCAAAATTTCAACATGGCCGTTTTGGGACCCCACCTCATAAACAATGTCAGTGGAATTCCACAAATCTGATCCATAGGGTGGTTTCGCGGTCACTTGGTGAAATCACCTTTCGGGTGGTATTTTAAAACTTTCACTGCCCTTGCTCATGAGGTGGGATCATAAGAAGGCTATTTTGAATATCTGGGGGCAAAATATGTAAAAATGGCAGAGTTATGCACAGGTGTTTAAATTTTGCTATGCTCGCTCGTAGCTCTGGTAATTTTGAATATTTTGACCCCACATTTTCAAGATAGATATCTTTTTACATCACCCCACTAACGTGACAGCTGCAATTTTTCAAATCCTGGTCAAACTATCTTTTCACACATGTGGCATGGAATGACATTGCAGTGGTGTGGAATCACATTTTGGTGGGGATTTGGAAATTCACAGTACCGGATTCATGAGGTCGGGTAAAAAGAAAGCTATGTTGACAATTTGGTTGCAGTTTTGCAGAAATTGGAGCACAGGGCCCAGAAGGCCCAGCACTTTCACAGCAACATACATATATGCATCTGTGGAGGGCTGGGAGCACAAGGCCCAGAGGGCCCTGCACTCCCACAGGCAAATAAAGATACAATTACACTATCTCTAAAAGTATGGACGGATGGGAGTGCTGGGCCTGGAGAGCCCTGCACTCCCAAAGGCAAATGAAGATGTGATTATACTATCCCAAAAACTAAGGAAATTCAATGCAAAAAACTTAGTTATTGCACTAGTTAGGGTTAAAGCAACAAAAGTAGGAAAATGTGGCATAAGGGTTTCCAATCCTAGCACCCCACCCCTACCCGGCAGGCAGCAACAGGCGTGGGATATGCCTTGGGGTTGTCAACCCTAACACTCAGCCCATTCTCATATACTGTACCTATCTCAACTTATTTATTCATGGAATGGGGTGAGTGTTAGGGCTGACAACCCTCAATGCACATCCCATGCTTGTTAATGCCTGCAGGATGGGGGTGGGGTGTTAGGGTTGGAAACCCTAGCACCACATCTCCTACTTTTGTCACTTTAACCCTAACTAGTGCATTAACAATGTTTTTGCAATGAATCTCTCTCTCTCTCTATATATATATATATATATATATATATATATATATATATGCATTGTACCCATAGTTTTTGAGGTAAAGTGGAGGAGATTGGTCTTTGCTTAGTTCCATGATGACAAAACATCTCTGGCAAAGTCCCTCCTGCTTCATGACGCATGCATCAGAGAGCAAGTCATATAACTGATTACCTGCTTAATAGGATGGTTACATGGTAGACGCTGTAGCAACAAGTTCACCAAGTGCCCCATGCACAAAGTGCAGTTCTACAGTGTTAAAGGAGAACAGTAAGAACTAAAAGCCCCATAACCAAGTGTGGGGATGGTATCAATTTGCACTTTGAGTGCAAAAACATTTTATTGCTTACTGATTACTACAGCATCATAACTTTATCACACTGATTCTGCTCACTTCTAAGCTGACATTTTCTATAACTACAAATCCCATAATTACCTGCTGCTGACATTGAAGCAGGGCTGCAGCAGTGGGAGATTCAATCACCAGCAGTGCATGTTTAGAGTTTTTTAAGATCTGATCTTTTGTTTGCTGGTCCCGCTATCCTCCTTGGGCTAAGCACAGTCAAAGAGGACTGTACTTAGCTCTGGGGAAACAGCAGGACTGACAAATATCTGAACTGAGCTTCTAAAATCTGTAATGTGCAGCAGGCTATTGAATGTCCCGCTGGCAGCCCTGCTCTAATGTCAGTCGAGGGGGTTTTCTGGGATTTGTAGTTATAGAAAGTGTAAGCTTGGACGTCAGCAGAATCAGTCTGACACAATCTTCTGTACTGTGGTAAACATTAAGTAAAAAACTATTTTTTGCGCACAACCTAACACTTGGGTGTGCATCTTTTAATGCTGACTGTTTTGCTTTAAGAGAAAGTGCTGTTCTCCATATGTTTCTCCATGTGCGGAACAAAATCAGTCTTACAGTTAGTGTAGAAATATTTGCTCAGTTTATATACCAAGATGTTACAAAGGATCTGACAAACCTTTATTTATAGAGAAAACATTTTTAGCAGATATCACCCCCTGTCTCTGTAACTTACCAGGCTCTCTAAATCTCCATGGATTACCCACCATGGCAGAGCCATGGGAGAAATTGCCATGTTCAACCCCCCTGGAGCCCACATCCAGTCACAGAGCCAGGGCCCAGTCAGTGGTACGAGGCTTGAGACAGGTGAGGTTGTCCTGCTGAGGGGTCCATTTCTCTCTGTTTTTTTCTCCCTAACCATGCCCACCTTCTCTGATGTCTGTGGCTGGCCTGACATGTACTGACATCCTGCTGCAGAGGAGCAAGCTCCCTGGCTCACCACAGGGGTCGCCAGTGCAGTGGAATCTGATGTCATTTCTCCCCAGCTGGGAGTACTGTCACATGGCAGTGCCATCCAAGCTCTTGGGGGTGCCTGATCAGCTTCATGAGCTTGCTTCCAAACTCAGATCACTAACATGGGTGCGCTCAGTACTACCCACTGGCCCATCGGGCAGCCCAGTGTTTTTTTTTACTTTTAATGTTTTTACCAGTACAGCTTTTTTATTTTTAATAGTCTGTTTTATGACAACTGATAGTAAGTGGCTATATCTACAATTCTGGGAATCAGAAATATTACAGAAAAAAAACATTTTTTGCTGTTGGAGACAATAGTCAGATAACTAGGGCTGTAAAGCAATAGTCCTGTAGTGCAGCTCAGTGTTTGTGTAGACATTGCAGCACAATTGTGCCCCCAAGAAAGGAATTATTAGTATTATAGGAAACAATCTTTTGACTGCACAAGACTCCAGTCAGCTATTTAGGGCTTTGAACCAACAGTCCAGTTGTGCAGCTCAGTGCTTAGACATAGTGCAATTTTTTTCCCAAGTAGGAAATCAGAAATGCTGCAGAAAAAAGTATTTTGGGGCTGTGGGATACAACAGTCAGATAAGAGCTGTGAATCAACAGTCCAGTCACCAAAGATACCTAGAACCAGAATGGCAGAGAAAATGAGAAATGGGAGTAAAGGCAGGAAGGGTAAACAGAGGAGACATGAGGATAAGAGGGTAGCTGTCAGAAGGGAAGGTAGCATAACTTGGAAGGCCATGTGCAGGAATGCTTGCAGCCTGGGAAATAAAATCCTGGACCAAGTGGTCTTAATGAGTATGCTCCACGTATGCTGACACCAACACAGTGTATGACATCCCTGTCGGCAAAATCGACACTTTGCCAACAGGTCACTGTGTTGGTGTGCCCAAGACAGGGACACACTGTCTCCCAGTCCTGCACCCCTGCCCCGAATCAACTCTGACTGGAGTTGAGAATCCTATAGATGGGGGGGTGGGGACAGAGGGGTTCGAGGGCAAAGCCCCTGATTGAAAAAACAGACCAGGAGACACACTGGAATCATGTAAACCACAACTTGTGGTCAACATGATTCCAGTCGGCTAGAGGCCGGTCGACAACAGGGTTGCCGAACCGGCATTGTAGAGCCACCTTGATGGCAGAGGCTGACCTGGACATTTTCGCCATTGCCAAGACATGGTACAAAGGGAACAATGACTGGGATATAGCCATACCAGGTAACACTCTATTCAGAAAAGACAGGGTGGGTAAAATGGGAGGAGGAGTTGCTATTTACATCAGGGAGGGTAAAAAAGCAACCGAGGTACAGGGAATGCAGGGAGGGACAGAGGCACTGTGGATCAGCCTAGAGACAGTTAATGGCACTGCTATTTGCACTAAAGTGACTTACAGACCTCAAGCACAAGGAGCAGAGTTGGACAGGGTACTAGTGGAAGCCATTCATAAGATGGCAACTAAAGGGGAGGTGCTGTTGGTGGGAGACTTCAATTTGCCGGATGTTCATTGGAGCATCCCAGCTTCAGCCTCAGCCAGGAACAGGGACATCCTGGATGCCCTGTAGGGGGTGTGCCGCAGGTAGCTAGTGATACTGGATCTAGTACTCACCAATGGGGACAGAGTTGCAGATGTCATGGTGGGTAGACACCTGGGGCCCAGTGATTACCACATAGTGTGGTTCAATGTGAGAACAGTGGCAGAGTCAAACCACGTGAAAGCAAGGGTCCTGGACTTCAGAAGGGATGACTTTGCAAAGATGGGGAAATGTGTCAGGAATGCCCTTGCAATGGGAAAGGATGGGGGTGTGTGTAGAGGATCAGTGGGCGAATCTAAAAGGAGCCATGGAGGAGGCAACAAATCTTTACATTAGTCAATTAAGCAAAAGCAAGAGGAAATAAAAAACACTGTGGTTCTCAAAGGAAGTGGCCAGGGAGGTAAGAGCGAAAAGGCTGGCATTCAAGAGGTACAAGGAAACTCAGAGGGAAGAGGACAGGGAAGTGTATCTAGAAAAACAGAGGAAGGCAGGGAAAGCAGTCAGGAACACAAAGGCACAAACTGAGGAAAAAATAGCCCAGGCAGTAATGAAAGGGGACAAGACATTCTTTAGGTACGTTAGTGAAAGAAGAAAGACCAGGGATGGGATTGTTAGGCTATAATGGGAAGAAGGGAAGTGTGTGGAGAGGGACCTGGAAAAAGCAGCAATTCTGAACAAATATTTTTGTTCAGTATTCATAGAAGAAGGAGAAGGTGTGGGACCTCAGTTAAGTGACAGAAGCATCAGTGATTCCATTTATTTCCCCCCCACTGAGGTCAGGTTGACTGGCCTGTAATTGCCAGCCTTCTCCGTGCTCCCATTTTTGTGGAGAGGGACTACATCTGTCCTCCTACAGTCCTCCGGAACCACTCCCGTTTCCAGTGATCTGTTGAACAGGGCTGTCAGTGGTACTGCAAGCACCTCTCTAAGCTCCTTTAATATTCTTGGATGTATCCCATCTGGCCCCATTGACTTATCCACTCTCAGTTTTGTGAGTTCTTTTAGGACTCTCTTCTCTGTAAATGGACTGGTGTTCACCTCCCTTTCATCTATGCTCCGAGATGGCCAGTCAGCTTGACCTCGGTGGTGGGGAAATAAATGGAATCACTGTTAAAGGAAAGGATTGTGGTATATCTTGAATCCAGCAGATCACAGGATCCTAGGCAGCATGGATTCACAGTGGGAAGGTCATGTCAAACAAATCTGATAGATTTCTTTGGCTGGGTGACCAGGGAATTAGATTAGGGAGGAGTGGTGGATGTGGCCTACCTGGATTTCAGCAAGGCCTGCAACACCATTCCACAAAGGAGGCTTGGGGCAGCCTGGGAGTGGGTCCCAAGGTGATAAACTGGGTCAGAAAATGGTTAAGGGATTGAACACAGAGGGTAGTGTTATACAGAGTTCATTCCTAGGAGAGTGGGGGAGAACAGCGAGGTGCCACAAGGATCAATTCTGGGGCCAGTCCTCTTTAATGCCTTCATAAGTGACATTGCAGAGGGGCTGAAAGGGAAGGTATGCCTCTTTGCAGATGACATTAAGATCTGCAACAGGACTGACACTCCGGGGGTGGGTGAAAAAAATGAGGAGGGTTCTAAGCAGGCTTGAAGAGTGATCAAGAAGGGGCAGCTAAGATTCAATGCAAAGAAGTATAAAATCATGCATTTGGGGCACAGAAACCAAGGGGAGGAGTACATGATGGGGAGGGGGTACCGATAACCACCAAACAGGAAAGAGAATTGGGGGTAATCATATCTGATGACCTCAAGGTGACCAAGCATTGTGAAAAGGCTGTGGGGAGATCCAGTGGGACGCTGGAGTGCATAAGGAGAAGTATCACCAGCAGAAAAAAAAGAGGTGGTGATGATACCACTGTACAAATCATTGGTGAGACCCCATCTGGAGTACTGTGTCCAGTTCTGGAGGCTGCATCTCTAGAAGGACATAGACAGAGTAGAGGCAGTTCAGAGAAGGGCAACAAAAATGGTGCAGGGTCTGCACCAAAAGTCATATAAGGAAAGACTAGAGGACCTCAATATGTATACCCTGGAAGAGAGAAGAGAGAGGGGGGGATATGATAGATACCTTCAAATACCTCAAGGACATAAATAAGGTACAAGAGGGTAGCATCTTTCAGAAAAAAAATGTTCCAGAATGGGTCATGATATGAGACTGGAGAGGGGTAGACACAGGGGCAACGTGAGGTAGTATTTTTTCGCAGAAAGGGTGGTGCATGCATGGAACAGCCTCTCAACAGATGTGGTGAGGGCAAAAATGGTAGGAGAATTCAAGAATGTATGGGATAAGCACAAGGGAATCCTAGCAATAGGAAAGATGGGGTAAACACTGGAGATTAAGTAGGATCTGTGGTATTGCAGTAGGTAGGGCAAATGGGCAGACTAGGTGGGCCAAGCGGTCCTTATCTGCCATCAGTTTCTATGTGTCTATGTTTCTGTTGTGCAACTCAGTGCTTGCTTAGGCATTGCAGCATAGTTTTTCCCCAAGTAAGAAATTAGGATTATTAGAGGACAAAATATTGCGGTTGTGCAAGACAGCAGTCAGTTTTTAGGGCCGTAAAGCAACAGTCCTGTTGTGCTGCTCAGGGTTTGTTTAGGCACTGCAGCACAATGTTTTCCCAAGTAAGAAATCAGAAATATTACAGGACAACATTTTTTGGCTGTGCAAGACAACAGTCAGTTATTTAGGGCAGTGAAGCAAAGGTCCTGCTGTGCAGCTCAGTGCTCTCATCACTTATTTAGTGTGAATACTGGTGACATTTATGAGGGTGGCTCAGTGAAAGGATAGAGGTGGAAAAGGTTAGGGCAGGGGGATCATCATCAGAATGTGGAGAAGGAAAGGCTGAGATAATCTCTACCTGATGCAGTATCAGTAAAAACGTATTACACGGCAACTTCTTCCTGACATTATTAGCAGTAAAAAGGATCATACAGCAATGTATTCCTGACATTATTAACTGCAAAAAAAAAAAAAAATTACACAATGCATTCATATCATTAGGTAAAAAATACAATTTTCATGCAGCAATGTATTCCAAACATTATTAGCAGTAAATAATTATTCCACAACACTGTATTTCAACATTATTATCAGTAAAAAAAACTATTACATGGCACTGTATTCCAGGCATTTTTAGCAGTAAACAGTTATTACACACAGCAATACATTCTGGGCATTATAAGCAGTAAACAATTATCACTCAGCAATGTATTTCTTGCATTATTAGCAGTCGACAGTTATCACACAGTAATGCATAATTGACAATATAATTAATGGGCTTCCCTTTTTCCCATAGGGAAACCGTGGCATAATTTGCTGTAATTAAGGAGTGTTTATTACCGCAAACACGCGCACGGTTTCCCTGCTCTTATGTCCAGCCTGCAGTTACTTGCTTCTGTAACCGCCGACTTCTCGCCCAAGTGAAACCGCCAGACAAGCAGAGCTCGGTGGTATGTTTTTTTTTGTAATTTTAAACTCAATGGGGGAAAAGAAAGCACTTCTTCAACTGATTTTTTTTATTCAAATGGGACGGATTGTGGCGGAAAACAGAACCGAACATGAGTGCACCGGAAGGGCTAGTATTTTATATAATTGCTGTGGCGAAAAAGGGAAACCCAGCAATTATATAAAATAAAATGAGCTGGTGGAAACTCGATTATTCATTGCGTTAGATGCCGTAATAAACCCCGGCCGCTTCGGGGTTTGTGTAGCATCTAACACCTCGTGGGTGTGTAAACTTCTCGTTACACGCACCACCCCATACTTTATTCTATATATTAACAGAAAAAACAAATGTATCTGTGTTGTCATGGATGTTGTGGTTACTACCCCTGCCTTGTGGGCTCAAACAAGGCTGAGGGTCCTGGGTTCTCAGTACCACAGCTGAAGAATGAGACCTCGGAGTTATCATCAGCGACTCCCTAAAGCAATCAAGTCAGTGCAACAAGGCTTATAGCAAGGCAGATAGGATGCTTGGATGTATCGGAGAGGTATTTATAGCAGAAAAGGGAGGTAATGCTTCCCCTGTATAGATCCTTGGTAAGGCCACAACTGGAGTACTGCACCCAGTTCTGGGGTCCTCACCTCAGGAAGGATAGGCTCAAGATGGTGCAGTGCAGGGTAACAAACATTATTCAGGACCTGCAGAGCATGTCCTATGAGGAGCGCCTCAAGGCACTGAACATGTACTCGCTGGAGACCAGAAGGGAGAGGGAGATGTGATAGAGACCTTCAAATTCCTAGAAGGAATTAACAGAGTGAACTGTAAGGAACTATTTATCCCAAATGCCAGTGGGTGGTCACATGGTCATGAGTGAAAGCTAACAGGAGGGAGGTTCTGGAGGAAGGTAAGGAAATACTGTTTCACAGAAACGGTGGTTTAGCCCTGGAACAGGCTGCTGACTGAGGTGGTGGGTACAAAAACCATTAGTGTTTCTAAGCATGGCTGGGACAGAATGAAGGGTATTGTGGCTGCTTAGGGTATCAGAACTGGGGAACAGAATGGAGGGGGGTGGGGAGGGCTAGGACCCTGGAGGAACAGTAGGCTGCAAGACTAAATAGGGAACTTGGGCAGACTGGATGGATCTTGGTCTTTTTCTGTTGTCATTGCCTATGTTTTTGTGTTTCTTATTTTCCTGAATGGCAGGGTTTGTATCTTGAAATTTTAAGTTTGTGCTATGCCTGCACCCAGAGTTAAGTTTAAGTGGGCCTAGTGTCAGAATGGTACAACCCTCCGGGATGCAGTACATACCCACCTCCCTAGAGAGTCCCCCAACACATGAAAAATTACAAAGCAACTTTAAAAAATATTTAAAAAGCTTTACTGACACTGCAGTGCAGCATGAGGTGGCTACTGCACTCCTGAGGTGCTGTCCTTCGGATGAGACGTTAAACCGAGGTCCCATCTGCCTGTTCTGGTGGTAGTTCAGGTGGATATTAAAGATCCTATGGGGTTCCATGTCATAATAAGAAATGCAAAACAGCGATCGCTATTATGGTGAGTGTATATCAGCGACAAGCAAATCGTGATATACACACTATAACTATCGACTCCTGGAACTAAATAAAAGTGTTTTTGTGGGGGGGGGCTGTACTGCACTTACTCACAGGTGGCTTGGCCTCTGCACCCCTGAATTAGGATTCTCAACTCCAGGGGTGCATGTTGGGGAGAGGTCAAAATCTGGATTTAAAAAATTAGCAGTTGCAGCTTGCAGCTGCGGCAAATGCAACCCGCACCTGGTCCCAAACACAGTACCTGCTCTGCCAGAGGTAGCCTCCCACACCACTGCCACATGGCTAGCTCGGCAGCAGCAGGTACTACAGTTCCTGAAACCCATTCCTGTCCCTCCCTCTTTCGTGTATTCTCCCTTCCGTCAGCTCTTCCCATATTTGCTTTTGCATATCTCGCGAGATTCTGTTGGTAGCCCACTGATAGGCTTTCAAAATGAGCAGCTGTATTTCTAGTCGCTCATTTTGGGTTACTTTTATGGTGTGCTACCATTCCATGGCACTTCTCAAAAAGAGTAGGGGGATTTATTTTTATTGAAAAATCACACACAAACTTAGAATATGCACAAAAATGGTTACAACGCACATCTTCTGGTAAATCTTGAAAAGAAAAAAAAAAAAATTGAAAGGAAAACACAATTCATCAAGCGAATACTTTGTTTTCTTCACAAAGCAATGCCAAAAGAATAAGTTTAGCATTTCTTTCTATTTGTTTAAGAAGCAATAGATCAGTGGTACTAAAATAAAATCTAATATCTCCTAAATTTAAGTAATGGGTACATCTGAATCTGTGATCCATGGCAAATTACGTCAGGCTTTTTAAAAAAATATACTAAGGGCCCGATTCCAGAACAGATATGCATGGTGCAAAGTGTCTTGCACCAAACAAATGGTACAAGTAGGACTTTGTGCCATAAGTTCCGACATTCGGTATTCCAAAAGACAGCCTATGACATGCCGCAGGCTGCCTACGCCAAAGTGGCCTTGCACCCCCATATATGCCAAAAAAAAACCCTGCAACATGGCACAAGGGGGTTTACTGCAGCAGTTGCACCCTATTCCAGGAGGGTGGCCACCGGAACAGCACAGTTGCTATTCCAAGAGACACCGCAGAGAACAGTGGTCCAGGTACAGTTAGACCAGCTATTAGCTGGTCTAACTGTACTCTGTATCCACCAGGGGTGCACCACTGTGCCATGTGCACCCAACGGCCATGCCCCCATGAGTACCTGCTCAGTGTGAGTTACACATTTGAGCAGACTTGATAGACCTCTAGGCCTTTATCTGCTGGAAAATTTCATATGTTTGTATGTTCTATGAGCCCACATGTGCCCCACCCACCCGTCCCTATTGGGGACCACACATACCTGCCCTCTGCTGGCTGCTGGCTCCCCAATCCCTGAAAATTGCCCCACAGGGCTGAACATGTCTCTCTCCTCCATCCCTGAGAAGTGCCCCTCAGTGCTGCTCATGTGCCCCCATCCCCAAAAAGTGCCCCGCAGGTCTGATCATGCCCCTCCATCCCCGAGAAGTGCCACACAGGGCTGATTATGCCCCCCCATCCCCAAGCTCAGATCCCCGATCACCAGCTCACTGGTAATATTAATAATGCCTGCCCATATTCTCTGGTAGTCTAGTGGCCCCCACACCCACACCCAGCGGTGCCAATCTGCCCCCCCACACCTGTTCCTAGTCAGTGGCTGGCACATCCCACCTCTCACTTCCACAGCCAGCTGCTGACTAAGCTCACACTGAGCACGTACTACTGTATACAGTACACACGCAATGAATGAGATGTCATTCATTGAGCGTGTACTGTATACAGTAGTACGCGTTCAGTGGGAGCTCAGTTGGTAGCTGGCTGTGGAGGGGAGAGGTGGGTTGTGACAGTCGTTGACTGGGAATAGGTGTGGTGGAGTTGGGGGGACTGGCACCACTGGGTGGGGGCCATTAGACTACCAGAGAATACAGGCAGGCATTATCAATATTACTGGTGAGCTGGCGATCAAGGATTGGGGCTTGGGGATGGGGGGGACATAATTAGCCCTGCAGGGCACTTCTGAGGGATGGAGGGGACATGATCAGCCCTGCAGGGCACGTTTTGAGGATGGGGACATGATCAGCTCTGTGGGGCATTACTTGGGGACTGGGGCTTAGGGCAGGGGTTTGCGCCCTGTTGGTGGGCTTTACTGCGGCTTGCAGCACCCTCTTGAGGTGCATCCTCCCTTCAGCGCAGTGCTTGGTGCCGCAAGTCACAGACATAGCCGCCAGGGACCCTGGCTGTTCTGGAATCGGGCGCAGGGTCCCGGTGCATCGGTGATGGCGCAAGTCTAATTATCGCGTACTTGGCGCTTACGTTTCGGAATAAGACCAAAGAGTCTTATTGGTTTCTGCATTACATATGCTTCTTATTTCATATATAATTTTCTGAATTAATTCAGTATGAGAAATATCTTTCTACTGGAGTACATATAAACATTTTGAGTTCCAAATATACCACTTTATTATTGTGAGAATTAATAAAATTGTACTTCTGTCCCACTTAGCCCATTTGTTGTCTAAGTCTCCATAGATTAACTGATTGTAAGTTAAACTAGAGAAAAGCAATATTTGCCACTGAATGACTACATATTTTCAAATTCTGAAATATAACTACATTGGAAAAACACATGTTCCATTCTTTCCACTTGTTGAACCTGGCCTTGGGCATATCCTTTCTGTAATCTGTTTATGTTTTTGGTCCCCTTTTACTGTACATTTAGTTGCTTGTGACAACACATCAAATTTATATCTTTCATTTTTTCTGAAACTCTGTGGTTATTTAATACTTCCAATAATGATTGAAGTAGGTTGTTTGGACATTTTGGAAAGGTAACATCCTCCCTAAGATGTTGGGTTATAATCTGTTTATATAGGAGTTTCCTATCTATCATTAAAACTACTTGACTAGAAATATGCCATGTCTTTATCTTTACAAAAACATCTCTTAGACATGAAGGAGTTTGTGTGGTTGTATTTATTCTTTATAACAAACCTCCTGTCCATAAAGAAAACCAAGTAGAGCAAGTCTTTCTAAATAATGGAGTCCATGGACAGTCTATGGTTAGTAATAAGGGCCTAAATTCACACATGCCCCCACAATGCAAGGCATTATGGGCTGCATATGCAAATCACCACAGAATGTTGGGTTCACCACAATATATCCAAGGCACACTGCCTTAAGGGTAGCTGGTCCATTCCACTGGGGTGTCAAACAGATGAAGCATACTGAGGAGTCCTGGTAGGACGAAACACGTGTCTATGTCTTCTGTTAGCACCCTTTGCAAACTGTGTGAGAGGCCTTTCGGCACCATGCAATTCTGCTTAAAGTTGGACCAGCATAACATTCTGTGGTGATTTGCATATGCAGCCCATAATGCCTTGCATTGTGGGGGCATGTGTGATTTTTGTATTTTCTTGAAACTTGGCTTCCCAGCCAAATGCCCTTTGGGGTAACCCTTGCCTCAGTGTTTGCGCATGGAGGTTCTTTGTCTTTTAAATAGTTTTTTATTTTAATGGGTTCACCACAATATATCCAAGGCACACTGCCTTAAGGGTAGCTGGTCCATTCCACTGGGGTGTCAAACAGATGAGGCATACTGAGGAGTCCTGGTAGGACGAAACACGGGTCTATGTCTTCTGTTAGCATCCTTTGCAAACTGTGTGAGAGGCTTTTCGGCACCATGCAATTCTGCTTAAAGTTGGACCAGCATAACATTCTGTGGTGATTTGCATATGCAGCCCATAATGCCTTGCATTGTGGGGGCATGTGTGATTTTTGTATTTTCTTGAAACTTGGCTTCCCAGCCAAATGCCCTTTGGGGTAACCCTTGCCTCAGTGTTTACGCATGGAGGTTCTTTGTCATATATATATATATATATATATATATATATACACACACACTATAAAACAAAACCAGGGGGTTAGTCATATTAAGCCCCACTTGTTTTAAAGGCAGATATAAAATATTTATTTTAATGAAATTAAGCTTCCTTGCCCAGATAGCTTGAAAAAAATGCTATATAAAGAAGTTTCTATAGGTTTACATGGTGAAAATATGTAACTAGTAAACAGAAAAACAGGGATCAAAAATACCTTAATTAAATAGATTTTTTTGGCCTTCGACATTTGCCATGTATTCCATTGTTGGACCATCCTTCTGCCTTTTTCTAGTCTGGGCTTCCAATTAAGAATATGTAGTGGCTCAGATCCAAATTGTATTCCTAATATAAATGGGGGCTTGTTAGTTACCGCATTTGTATACCCTCTATATCTGTAATTTGGCCGATAGTATTTTTTAACTACCTTCCTTTACATTTCTGTAAGATCAGTTTAGAACCTGAACAAAGACTATAATCTGAGATAAGTTTTAAAGCATTTTTTGCTGAAGTAGTATCCCGAACTAGAATGCAGAGGTCGTCCGTGTAAGCCGTGGCTATGTATGGTATTGGATTTCCTTCAATTTGAATGTTCTGTAACCTTGGATTAGAATTAAAACTCATAATAATGGGTCAATGCTAAAGGCATATAATAGAGGGCTTAGGGAACATCCCTGCCTAACCCCTTTATGTATTGGTAACATGGGACCATTCCAGCCATTAACTTGAGGAGAGACAGTGGCTGGTCTGTACAAACACTGTAACCATTTAATGAAGCTTTGAGGAATCTCATAGTATTTTAACATTTGCTATAAAAATGTGTGATTTACTGAGTCAAAGGCTTGCTTTTGATATAATGATAGTACAAATCCTTCCAGACCATGGACCAGATATTCAAAACATTAAGCTGGGGTGCAAACCGTTTGCACAGGTTTAGCATGGGATTAGTGCGGGTTTGCTATATTCAAAAGGCCAAACAGCGCGCACAAACTGCATTCGCGCCAGGCAAAATCATAATGTATGCAAGGGGCAAACTGAGGAGGCATGTACATGAATACAGGCGCAATGCTATATTCAGTGACTAGCACTGTGCAAAGTGGTTTCGTGCAACTTAGTGTGACACTTAGCGCGGTGAAAATTACCGCCCAGGAAAAAGTAGTCTTAACCCCTGGGCAATCCAGGTGGAGCTGTGGGACCCTGCAGTAGCGCCAGGCAAACTGCATGCAAATCAGGGCATAATGAGATGCTAATCTGGTTGTTTGCCCAGAGACTACTTAAATTTGCTCTTTTGAATATGGCAAAGTTTAATGCCAGGCAAACGTGTTTGCACTGGGCAAACGGCTTAGCTCCGCACTAAACCCACGCAAATGTGTCAGCACCGCACTAACGCTTCGAGGAATATTATACAGTTTTGCACATTGTACTTTCACATGCGCTGCTGCCTGCAGCTGTAGTGGGTCCATGCATTTACTGGCACACACATTGGCCACATAGTTCACCTCTATCTACCTTCACGTCGCTGTGCACTGTATTGCTATTGTGGTTTGCACTTCCTGGTTGCTATATTCAGAGCTGTCTTATTCCAGGGCTAAGTTTGCCCTGCACTCCAAGGCCAGTTTGCCTGGCTTCATATGCATGCTAGATTCAGAAGCTGTTTGGCCCGGGCTATTCCTTTTGACTATAGCAGGCTTTTGTGTCCGTTCTAAGTTTGCCCGCTGGGCAGTGTTAATTTAGCCCCAGGGCAAAGTTTTGAATATCTGGCCCCATGTATGTTATCATATTCAAAAATTTCTCTTAACAATATTACTTGATCAGTCATCTTTCTTTCTGGCACTGAACATGACTGTGCAGGAGATATTAGGTATATTGCTGCCTGAAGTAGTCTAGAATTCAAGATTTTGGCTAGTATTTTGAAATCTACATTTAGTAAGCTGATTGGCCTCCAGTTTGAGATTTCTTTTCTATCCTCTTTTTTATATAGGTAAAATAAACTGCCTTTCACCATTTGTAAGAGAATAGCCTCATCCTTTAATATTGAAGAAAAGGTTTCCGCTAATTCTTTTGATATACTGTAATTGGACTCAAAACTTTATATAACTCTGGAGTAAGACCATCTAGGTCTGGAGCAATGTTGTTAGATAATGATTGTATTGTGGTTTTTATTTCCTGTGGTGAGATATCTTGTGTTAGGGAGTTTAAAGGGGACAAGTAGGAGGAGTTAAAAAAATGTAAAAAATCTTGGATTACCTCCTCATTAGTTCATTTCTTAGAAAACAGATCCTTAGTATATTGAGTAACTATCCTTAGAAAGTTATGTTTATCAGTATATTCTAACCCATCAGTATCTTTCAAAGAGTACATATTTTTATGGTTTACTTTATTTTTACAACTGAGGAAAGGACAAATAACATTTACATCCCCTTGAGTACCAAAAGATTGTTGTGTTTGTAAGTTATCATATTTTTTAAATGGAATTTTAGCATTTCATTTTTATTTTTTGTATCTGTGGCATAACGTTATGGTTTGTATCTCTGGCTACGGATTGTGATTTCTGCAATTGTTGTCTATTTCGCAGATATTGAAAATAATCTGTATTTCTACACATTTTGCTATTTTGATTCAATAAATTCTGTAAGTCTCTTTTTAAATCTGTCCACCATGATACAGGGGAATCATACATCTCAAAGACTGATTTTCTGGTAGTCAGTAAGTAATGAATATTCTGAACCACTTTTGGGTAGAAAATAAAGAGGAATTAAGTTTCCAGTAACCCGGACCATTTCTCCCAATAGCTACTTCCCCAAGAATGATTTGTAATATTTTGTGGTCTGAAAATTCTGCTTCTTGTACAGTTGCTTTAATAATAGGTAAGGATTTTTAAATAAAGAAAAAATCAATCTGTGTAGCTAAAGGACCCTGTTGGAAAGTAGGTGCTGAATCCTGAATTAATGTTAAATATGCGTCCATCAGCATAGTGTCCTGTATGCAGTTTTCTAAAAATGTCATGTCATAATAAATTTTCTTTGTTTTTGCATTCCCTCTGTCTTGTAAGGACAAGCCACAATTAAAATCTCCACCTAGAATAACTGGATGTGAGGAGTAGAAATAAGGTTGAGTGGCTTTAAATATTTCAATTCCGTCAGTTTTTGATTGTGGAGCATAGATGTTTATGAACGTGTAATATACATTACTAATTTTAGTATCTAAGATAAAGACCCATTCTGGTGTTAAGTCAATCAGTTTAATAACCTGAAATTCTTCAAGGGATTTAAATAGGAAGCCTACCCCAGAGCAAGCCTCCATCCCCATGGACCAAAAGGAGGGGTCAACATACCATTCTTTGGTAACCGTGGAAATTTCTAAAACTGTTTGTAATCTGGTGTCTTGCAGAAAGATTATATTAGCAGGTGCTGAAAGTAAATGAGATAAAACTGCTTGTCTTTTTCTTGTACTCTTAATGCTATTTACCTTTGATGTGTAAATAGAAATAGGATTATTCATCTTGGAATGTTTTAGAGAAGAGTACTTCAATGTAAATCTATGGGGCTTAGTCCTGAGACCTTCTAGGTTTACCTTGAGCCTCTGGAGGGTTAGGGGGTAATTGCTGATTGCTTATGTCTACTTCTACAGTAGGGTCTGGTTGGGAGGATAAATTCGAGTCTCCTGACTCTGACCCTGAGTCTTCTAAGGCATTCTGCAAAGCTTCAAATCTGTTAGATAAAGGAAGTGCAGATGTTTTTGGGGCTTTTGGAATGGACTGTTTCTGAGGGTGGGAATCTTTCTGTGTCTTACTTCTTTTCCCTTTCCCTGTGTTAGTGGGGGGGGGTATCTCCCTGGGTGACTCAGTAACTGGGGCAGGGGGGATAGGTTCTTCTACATCTAGTATTTTTGCAGGAGGTAGGTCTGACTGAGTATCTGCCTGGATTTGAGATGGTTCTATTACTGCTGGGGGCTGGACTGTGGCTGTTGAGATATTTTTTGGGACTGATGAAAAAGTAGCCCTTTGTGCAATAGATATTAATAATCTTTGTTCCTCATTATCAGTAGGGTCAGCTTGGTTGCGTGCTGCTCATTGGCAACTCTGGTAAGAGTGTCCTATTTCATCACAAAGGTTACATTTGTGTTCATTTCACAATGGCCACTAGTATGCCCAAATTCTTGGCAAAAGTTACACTTAATTTGATCACATATGCTACTTAAGCTGCCTGTTGAGCTACATTTGTAATATGCTTTGGGTTGGCCTGCATAGAACAGAACCCCCCTATTCCTCTCTAAGAAAAAAACAGTTGAGTAAATGAACCAACCCAGCAGCAGTTTCTCTCAACATGACTTTTTATCTTCCAACCCCCTGTCCAGATATGTTCAGAGTCAAATATTGCCTCCGGAGTGTCTATCACAGTACATTTTTGTTTCAACCAATAAGCTAAGTCCATAACACTAACTCCTTTGTTTCTACGTAGTACTGTGATAGTCTTGGTCTGGTAGAGGAATAGCCTTAAAGGGACTCCAAAACGACGTTTTCTTGAGCTCATTAAATTTTTTTCAAAAAATGTTGTAGTCCAGAGTTTACTTTAAAACTTATGTCAAAGGTTGTCTCTCCAGAGACATGTATTAGGATATGGATCTCATTTGCAAAACATTGCTTAGACTCTTTTAAATGGTTTCTGGCCACAAAAACACAATCTGGTAAAACTTCCATTCCTCCTTTGTAAATTAATCTGACTGCATTGTGATGTTTAGCCGGGTGTATTGGTGTGTGAAAAAGAGATGCATAAGGACATGGATTATTTCTATTGATATTCTGTAAAGGTGCAGCTGCAGTAGAAGCGTTGGGGCCCTTTGATGTAAGTCTTGTGGGCAAAGATCTAGTTTGCCTTATTGTTTCTAATGGGCTAGAGTTAGCATTCCTCACTGCCCCACTTTGGGGGTTGGTCATAGACTCTTTGGAGTCATTTAGAGTCAAGACAGGATTTTGTGTTAAGGTAAAGTCCTCTGGTAAAGCCAATGGAGATTCATTTATTCTAACATTTATTTCTTCTGAAGTATGACTTAGTATATCAGAGGAATTACTGGAGCTGGTTTCATTTGCTTGTACGACAGGCATTTGTATGGCTGTAGGACCCGACACCCAGTCTTTCCCTCCTGGGTGTTTTACTCAATCCACAGCTTGCAAGGCATTTTCTGCAGACCAGCCAGATGTTGATTCATTATTAGCACTGGTTTCCAATGGGCGTCTTAGGCCGAGTGACTTGGCACTTGTGAATGCCATTCCCGGTGTACCCTCTGAACATATTTTTGTTGTAACAGCATTTTCTGTTTGTAGAGCTGTCTCAAGTTATTGTTCCTCAATGACTGCTGTAAGTTGTGGGCTTTCTTCATGCTGTACCCATTCTGAAGGAGGCTTGACAGTTGCTGTGGACGCTGGTATTACAGGTATGTTAGCAGAAACATTTCTGTCATTTTGAACCTGAGTGTGTTTTGCTTTAGTTTTGCACCAGTTAAAGTTAACTAATTTGGAATCCAAAGACCAGGTTTTATCTTTAGTTATCAAGTCTGTATTTTTGTTATCAGTCTTCTCTCCCGGATGTATAGTAGCTGATTGTTTCGATGATTTTACTGAACATGCCGTTCTATCTGTAAAAGAGAACACCGTAGTAGTAGACTGATCACCGGGGTCAGTTTGGTAATGGAGTTTGCCCTTTAAGGGGCAGACCAGGTTGTCCTGGTGCACCCCTTCCCTTTCCTTTAGGATGGTTGTGCTCAGAAGGGGATGGGGAAGGAAGGGGAGGGGACAGGGGATAGAACAATGGCCAGGCAACAGGAAGGGGAGGGGCAAGTGGAGGTACATAATGGACAGCACAGAGGGGTTTCAGCCACTTTTTGCTGGAGTTTTGATTCATTAGAACTGCAGCAGATCAGATTGACAGTTTGTGCAATCAGGATATAGCAGGTAAGGTAGCAGCTACAACGTATTATAAAAAAAGAAAAAGAAGAAAAAAAGAAATGTATATAGTTGTATTGCCTATATGTTGAATGCTTGAGATCAGCATCTGTTGGTAACGAATTGTTGCAGAAGTTGTGACTATAGTTCTATTGCCTATATGTGGAATGCTTGAGGTCAGCATCTGTTGGTAATGAATTGTTGCAGAAGTTGTGACTAGCACTGGCCCTTATGAGGCTTAATGTTTACACGCAGACTGTCTAGGGTACGGTAGAAATAGGCTTGGGGGCTGGGGAGGCTCCCGCTGTTGGCCCGAGTAGATGCGGTTGGTAGTTAGTGAGAGCAGAATTGGAAGTTGCTAGTTTGGTTTGTGCGGGCCTTCCAGTCATGAGGCAAAGGATTGGAGATAGTAAAAATGCATGTCGGGCCAAAGGAAGGGCCTGTGCAGTTAGAAAGCAGTTTATTTGGTAGAAAATCCAGTTTGCCTTGAAGCGGGCTGACCTATGGCTCCACGGAGGCCCCTTTTGAAATAAATGGTGGCGGAGATGTGGCGATAGGCGAGAGGAACAGGAAGCTTTAAGACTGCCAGGTTGGGACAGCGCTTGCTGTGAATCAGTGGGGGGGGAATTTCAGAGGTTTTGGACGTGGTGGGAGGCCCAGAAAGCTGACGGGGAAAGAGCCCCTGGGCAGGTACACCTGGGCAGCGCCCGCTCCCGGTGGCAGACCCCCGCCTTGCTTGTATCGGGTGTTTTTTCCCCAAAATGAGTCAAGAAGCAGCCAATTCCAGGGAGAGCCTTTCATTGAGGCTTCACGGAGCCTCACACATGCCAGCGTAGCCACGTGGCTGGGAACGGACTCCTCCCCAACCCTACAAGCCTCGTGGCTACCTCCACGTTTACTCAGGGTCTTGTAGAAGGATGTTAAAGTTGTTCAAATGTTACCTTTGGTTTCCCCCAGTGAGGAGGTGACTCAGGGGGCCAGCAGCATACTCACTGCCTCATCTTGACAGTGCAGGAGAGCCAGTCAGCCGAAAGGGCCCTGGCGGATCGGGAGACAAAGGGTACAATGCCATAGCGGCGAAAAGGGGCAAAAAGGCACTGCAGACCAGGGCAGAAGGGGAAAAGTGAGTGAGCCGAGGAACCGGGGTGGCAAGGAGGGCCGAAGCAAGGCCTAGCGGTGGGGCAATGGCGGGATGCAGCGTGACATCCACGCCAGGGGTGGGAGAAGCAAGCAGCTAGGCTGGTTTTTCAGAAGCGGGGAAGTTGCCTTAAGGGGAAGATGTTTGTTTGTTTGGGATACCGGGGCAGGGGTCTCTCGAAAGAAGCGATGGGTGGAAGGCACAGGGGAACCACGAGGCAAAGGAGCAGGCTGGAGGCCTGATACTGAAGCGCCTGGCCATGCAGCGTGACGTCACATGCCAGGAGGGCCAAATCGACAAAAGGGGGCCCAAGACAAGGTTTTTACTTGGGACAGGGATCAATGAGGGGAAGAAGGGATCAGCCACGGGGGGGGGATCGTGGCATAGGATGGGGGGGTGCAATTCGGGAATAGACCAGCACCCAGCACCTGGCATGAGGGATGGGGGGCAGAGCATGGGAAAGGGTATGGAGAGGCCTGGGGAAGGTCCAGCAGCCATAACATGGTGAGGCATGCCAGGGGAGTGGCATTAAGCTGGGATAGCCACAAAAGGCAACGTTTTTTAGCGTTTTCAAGGCCTGGGGGGGTGGTATTTAAAAAAAAAAAACTATAAAAAAAAAAACACAAGGCGCCATTAGTCGACTGTCCCTCTTAAAATATGGGACTGGGCATACGGGAGTGCTATGGGACTATGTTGTTTAACAGAACTCCATTTCTTGTTTACAAGGGGGGGCCTTTCCACTTGAAGGCATGTTGTAAAACATAAGCTAACGACGAAATTTGTTTTCTTCCTGTCAGTTGTCTTCACAGTGCAAGGGATCAAAGGACATGGCACCAAAGAAGAGCAAGCCGTCCAAGGAAGACGCCTACAGGGCCATAATCTAGTTGGCAGAAAAAGCCAACAAAATGTGGGAACTGGGGGAAGGGGAGGAACCAGGGAAACCAGGGGAGAAAAGGAAAGCAGGACCGGGAAAAGGGGGCAGAGGGACAAGACCAGCGGACAGGCCATGCAGTCCCACTGGGGTGCCACCACTGGCAGTGGGACCCACCAAGGCAGTGGATCCAGTACCTCTGCAGCCCATAGGCCTGGCACCACCAGTACCTCCCCAAGACCAAGTCGGGATCCATGCCAGGAAACCCAGACCGGATCCCCAGAGCATAGTGTTTCCTCCACAAACCCTAGTGGTTCACCCACCCCCTCAACCACAGGGTGCCATAACGGGGCACCAGGAAGATGCCAGGTGGCAAGGCTCAGACAAGGGCACAGGTAAAACACCCAGCACAGTGGGTGACAGTATAAAGGAATATATAAGTCAAATTGTGTCGGCACTTGGGACAGGAGGTTTAGGGCAGATGGAATCGGCCTGGCAGAGATTAGGATGGAGAAAGAGGTACCAAAAGGGAAGGAAGGGGGTATGGAAAAAGAAAGAAAAGGAACAAGGGAGATAGGTGCCCTCGGTATGAGGGTAAGTGAGCATGTTCCACTGGCCACAAAAGAAAAAATATGGAAAGGAGAGTATGTGGATACATTCGCTTTGGTAAGCCAGGAAGTGGCAGCGAAGTATGAGGAAGTGGAAAACATAGGAAAGAGTGAAATGGCAGCAGCAGTAGTGTTGCTAGGGAAGAAGGAGGAGGACAAATTCACAAAAGGGAAGACTTGGGATGGGTGGTTTGTGGGTTTAGCCACCTTCTCAGCTATTGTGCTGGAGAAGAAGCCGGAGTTGGGCATCCCACTCATCACATACTCCCTAATAATAAGGCAGGCAAAGGCAAAAGGGGGGGTGGGGTGGATATACTATGACGAATTCTTTTGGCAGAGAATGGCAACATATGGGGATATAAGATGGGATACGAAGCAATTAGACTTATGGACAGATTATGTAACGGATCAGTCCACACCCTAAGGGGAGTGGGGGAAGAAAGGAGTTACACCCCAGAGGTGCTGCTGGGCCTACAATAGACCCTTTTGCTCATGGCCTCAATGTTGTTTTCGGCACACATGTTCAAAATGCGGGGGAATGCACCCGGCAAGCAGATGCAGAACGACATGAGCCCAAGGGGCACAAGGATCCGGGGGTCATAGTTCAGGTCAACAGCTTTTCGAGAGAGGCAAGGGTTTAAAGGGCAGGCATGAAGCAGGGGAGGGAGGGGTAGGGGGGGATGAGTAGAGGAGGCCAGAATCACTGACCAGGGAAACCTAGCACTGAGCGAGAGAGGGGGACAGGAGAGGGAAATAGGGAGAAAAGACAGAGAGCAGCTTAGGGCGGCCAAAACCCCCATCAGGTTAGAGGCATGGTCAGTTTGGTTGGACAGATATCTGGACAAAAGAGTGGTGGGGATGATCATGAAGGGTTTCTGCACAGGTTTTTCACTACAGTGTGAGGGTCCCAGACAAGTGAGAGAGGCGAGCAACCTGTGGTCGGTCAAAGGGAGGGAAGAGTTGTTAAGACAGAAGTTAGAGAAGGAAAAGGCAGCAGGGAGAATAGAAGACCCATTTGATACCCCCCATTGCAGAACATGCGGATTTCGCCACTGGGCTTGGTTCCCAAGAAGCAGGAAGGAGAGTACAGGGTGATTCACCACCTGTCCTATCCGGATGGGGATTCAGTGAATGATTTTATTGGGGAGGAGTATAGTAAGGTGACATATGCGACATTAGAGGATGCAGTCCGGATAATCTGGGCTACTAAGGATGCATGGATGGCAAAAAACAGATATTGAATCCATGTTCAGACTGCTGCCAGTTAGGAGAGAAGACTGGGACCTATTGGGTTTTAAAATTGGGGGTCAGTACTATTTTGACAAAGCCATGCCCATGGGATGTTCTATAGCATGTGCAACATTTGAAGCATTCAGCACTTGTTTGCAGTGGATATTTCAAGAAAAAACTGGTTATAGAACGGTCATCCACTATTTGGATGATTTTATTTTCATCGGTAGAGGGCAAAGGGAGACACAACAAATGCTGGTCAAGTTTCAAGAGCTGTGCAAAGAATTAGGGGTTCCGCTGGCACCAGAAAAAACAGAAGGGCCCAGCAGGGTGCTTGAATTCCTGGGGATTGAGATAGATGCCCCGAGGGAAATATTCAGGCTACCGGACAAAAAGGTGGAAAAACTGAAAGAACTGCTCCAGGTACACACCAGCAGGAGAAGGGTACAACTCAAACCAGTGCAGCAGGTACTGGGGCACCTGGACTTCACCTGCAGGGTTATTGGACCAGGAAGGGCATTCACAAAAAGGTTAGCAAGGGCCACAGCCGGGGTCACCAGACCACACCATTGGGTAGACCTGACAAAAGGTGTCAGGGAGGATTTCAAAGTATGGGAGGATTTCCTCAGGGAATATAATGGTTGCTCTTTCTGGCAAGAGGAGTGGGTGTATAACACAGACCTTGATCTTTACACAGACGCGGTTGGGGGCCTGGGCATGGGGGGCTACCCGAGGGGCAGGTGGTTTGCAGAACCATGGCCCTCTGACTGGGTAAAGGAAGGCAAGGTAAGAGATATAACATTGTTAGAGATCATGCCCATCTGGGCATGCACCTTGGTTTGGGGAGAAGAATTACGAGATCAGAGAGTGACATTCTGGTGTGACAATAGAGCAGTGGTAGAGGTCCTAAATGACAGGGGAGCCAGGTCAGAAATGGTTATGCAAGTGTTGCGCCTGCTGGTTCTAAAGGCATTGCAGTTGAATATGTCATTCAGAGCGAAACACATAGAAGGGGTACACAATATCCTGGCTGACAGCCTTTCCCATCTGCAGCTGGATCGTTTCTGGAGGCTGGCACCAACAGCAGAGGAGGAAAAAATGCCCATACCAATGAACATATGGGACTTTGGCAAGAAGGAGCAGAACTGTTGTTCCGCAGCTCATGGGCACCATGGACTCTGAGGGCCTATGATGGGGCCTGGCGAGTGTTTCAAATATTCAGGGCAACATACCATATGGAGGTAAGTAGGCCACTTACAGAGGAGCAATTGGAGAAGTTCACCATAGAGCAATGGCAAAGGGGCACAGCCCACACTACAATGGGGGTCTACTTGGTAGGGATTAGTGTTATTTGTAGTCTAAAAGGATGGAAGGACCCAACAAAATCAATGTTCATTAGAAGAATGATGCAAGGATGGAGTAGGTTAAAACAAGGGACGGTAGACAATAGAAGACCAATAGGGGAACAATGGCTGGTGAAACTAAATGGCGTGTTACCGGCAATATGCAAATCAAAGGCAGAGGCCCAGCTATTTCACACGATTTATGTGGTAATGTTTGCAGGGGCCATGAGAGTGAGTGAGCTAGTAGGCCATGGCAAAAAAAAAAGGAAGGGGGATCAGAATGGGAAGATATAAGCTGGGGGATGGAAGAGATACAGATCAAGATTAAGAGGTCAAAGATGGATCAAAGGGGACAGGGTTGCATGGTGACACTAAAGAGACAGGAGGAGGGCGCGGTATGCCCAGTACAGACTTTGTGGGCTTTCACTGCAGAGCATGGGACCAGGACAGGGAGATTATTTGTTCATGGTGATGGAAGTAGGGTCACCTGTTATCAAGTCACAGCATTGCTCAAGAAAGGCATGCAATTCCTGGGGGAGGACCCAGTTAATTATTCGCCCCACTCCTTGAGGATTGGGGCTGCTTCGCAGTGGGCAGTGGCAGGCGAAACTGTGAATAGTATTTTGGAAAAAGGATGCTAGCAGTCTGCCAGTTATAAGAGATACATTCGAGCACTGAAATGAGGAAATTAACGTATTGCCTATCTTTTGTTGCAGATCTGGAGACAAATTGGGGCGGAGGGAAGGGCAGGGAGAGGGATATTATGGTGGGAAACTAAGACCATATATAAGATAATTATTTTTGCTTAAACCCCATAGGAAAAGGGAGGATCACAGAAGTCTGGATCTATGCTGCCCATTCTATTTACAATGAAGGAGAGCAGAGAAAAGGCTGGGGAAAGCAGCTGTACCAAGATGTGAAACAATGTAGTTGGTTTGTTGTGGCATGCGGGGGATGAGATGGGCACAACTGCTTCCCACCTTGAAGGAACTTAAGGAACGGTGACCCAGTACAGACTTAATTATTATACATTTGGGGGGCAATGACCTCGCGGGCAAACTGTGGGTTGACACATACTTACAGATAAAAGGGGACCTAGAAACAATACGGCAGTGGTGGCCTCGGGTAAGCCTTGCATGGTCGGATATAATACCAAGGAGAGTGTGGAGACAAGAGCACAGCCATAGAGACGTGGATAGGGCCAGGAGAAAGATGAACAGAAGGGTAGGGACATTGGTAAGGAGTATGGGAGGACAGGTAATACTGCGGGGTGTAAAAGAATGGGTAGAAGATTTCTACAGATCAGATGGGGTACACCTGTCAGATCTAGCCATAGACATATTTAACACAGAAACAATGGGTTTTATAGAGGCATGGAGGAGGCATGCAAAAAACGGAAGATAAAAAAAAAATGAATAAAAAAGGGAAGAAGAGGCTAGGAAGGGGTTTTCCTGGAGGTAGGGGAGAATAATACCCGAAGTGAGGGGAAAGCCAGTCGTCCAACGCAAGCTGGAGACTGGCTAATGGGGAGAAAGGGGGGGAAGGAGGGGGGGAATAAGATCAAAAGAGGAAGAAGATGAAGGAGAAAATGGTCTTAGTTTTCACCATTACCTAACAGAAAAGGAGAAGAAGAAGGCACCCAGGTTTTCACCTGGGGGGAGAAAAAGAAGAAGAAAGACAGATGATCAGAGATTGATATATGGATAAAAATAATTGAAATTGTGAGAGATATAATAATAAAGGATGATGAAATGGAATATGGAATTATGATATATAAATAAATTAATTGCCAATCTGAGCACAACAACAAACAATGGTCTCTGTCCCTTTGTGAGGGAAAAGGGGGGAATCTGGGACAATGGAGTTTGCCCTTTAAGGGGCAGACCAGGTTGTCCTGGTGCACCCCTTCCCTTTCCTTTAGGATGGTTATGCTCAGAAGGGAAGGGGGAAGGAAGGGAGGGGACAGGGATAGAGCAATGGCTAGGCAACAGGAAGGGAGGCAAGGGAGGTACATAATGGACAGCACAGAGGGGTTTCAGCCACTTTTGCTGAGTTTTGATCCTCCCACCCACCCTACAAGAAAGAGCAAGAAGGGAAGACAGTCAAGAAGGGACTGCATGGTTGGTCTGTCAAAGGTGGAGGACAGACGGTCCGTCGGATAGTTGGACTGCCAAAGGTGGATGGCAGATAATATAGATTATGGACTGCCAAAGGTGGATGGCAGGAGAAAGGAAAAAAGGGGGGAAAGAAAAGGAATAAGACCAAAAGAGGAAGAAGATGAAGGAGAAAGCGGTCTCGGTTTTCACCGTTATCTAACAGAAAAGGAGAAGAAGAAGGCACCCAGGTTTTCACCTGGGGGGAGAAAAAGAGGAAGAAAGACGGATGATCAAAGATTGATATGTGGATGAAAATAATTGAAATTGTGAGAGATATAATAATAATAAAGGATGATGAAATGGAATATGGAATTATGATACAGTATATAAATAAATTAATTGCCAATCTGAGCACAGCAACAAACAATGGTCTCCGTCTCTTTGTGAGGGAACAGGGGGAATCAGGGACAAGTCACCTTGTTATTATCACTTTGTACTGGAGAAAATACACTGTTTGAGAGAACTGCTGAAGACCCTGTTACTAAGGGATTACTATACTGTGAGGTCTGGTTGTCATACAGGCCCATTTTAGCACTAGAGGAGTTCTGGATTTTAGATAAAGCAGCATTGATTTCTAGTTGTCTAACTGGAAATCATTCCTTCTCTGCTTGTAATGATGCTTGCAGTTTGTCAATATTAGTATTATCAGAGAAGTTTGTTTGTACTTTTGCAGCAGAATCTGTTGTACTTGTTTTTGCAGTATCAAATTGTCCAGGGTTCTCTCAACTATCACAGTCCATTCTAGTTTCAGTCACACTTTCCACATCATAAAACTCTTCAATCTCTAGCTGTGTAGAGGCTGAGGAGGAGATCAACTTCCCAGCCTCCAGGACATCCATCCACTCTGGAGTCTCAAAAAGACTGGCCATCCTGCTGCTCACAGGAAGTGGTGCTGCCCCATAGAGTAGGGGAATTTTTTATTAGGAAAATAAATTTACAAAAGAAACACAGATAAGCACATGCAACCCATATACAAGCAATTAATCCACACAATACAAGTCCTTCCAAAAGAAAGGAAACAAAAGTAAATTTATACCATTTTACATAAACTTAAGAAAAGGCATTCAAAACCCAGTCACAATGTCTCTAAAGGTTTTCAAACTTAATTACCGGGAGAAGTCTTTGTTCTTTGTGGTAGATTTCTTGCAACTGTTTTATCACCTGCATTAAGATCTGGTTTGCAGTGTGATCTTTTTGTTATAGTAAAAAAGCACACCTGGCCTGCCGTAAATAGTATCTGCACAAAGAAAAAATTAATCTTGGTGTGCTTATATGGTACTTGTGGAAGGGGGGGGGGGGATAAACCCAACACTATTTGTTTATAAGTGAACTGACTGAGATGCTTGTCTCCCCATGCTTTTTTTACACAGGACCAAAATTGGACAGAGAAAGGACATAAAATAAAGAAATGCTCCACTGTTTCTGGTAAACCAGAGAAGGAAACTCTAGGACAGGTTCTTTCCTGAACCATTTTATGTTTGTGATTGTCTCTAACCCCTAACCTCCCATCGCAAGAGAGCCACTTGACGTCCCATACTTTCAAAGGGAGCCTCTTATCAGTCAGTTGGAAGAATATGATAGAAAGTTTAGATTCATAATTCCAAAGTTTACTTGGAATTTCAAAAAATTGTGTATGGAGTATCTCTTGATAAAGAGTTTTCCTAGTAGCTATCTTAAAGTCCTGTGATGTAACCTACCATTGTTTTAATTTTCCACATGCTTGCTGTACATATGTGGGGAGCTGTAAGGGTTTTAACTTCTTTGGCGGAAGATAAGGTGGTGACTGCCAAATATAAAAAATATTTTAGCCAAAAGGTAGTAAAACCATACCAGAAGGCTATTGTTTGGGGAGGAAAATCAAAATTTTTACCAAAAGATGTTAAAAAGAATAAGAGTGTGGTCCATATGGACATCTCCTTGATCATAGTCATGAGAAGTATGTAACTTGTTTAATGGGGTTCAGTCGAATGCCCCAGAATCCCTGGAAAAAATGTTTTCATAATCCTTGTTTCTAAAGCTAATGGTGGAAGGAATATATGTGCAATATGCAAAATTAAAGGTACTATCAGGGTATACAGCAAAGTCACTCTTTCTGTTTTTGAAATGACTTTTGACTTCCAGGAATTAACCATAAATTCTGCTGTTTGGAGTGCTGTAGTCCAGTTCAGATGGGTATCATCCTGACTACCAAACTGGATTCCCAGAATTCTCCCTGAGGTAGTGGAAATCTGTATATTTGCAAAGGTGTTTCTTGCTGGAGTACTCTCAGAAGAGGGTAGCAAGAAACCACTACTTTTATTATAGTTCAGGCGAGAACCTGAAACTTTGTCAAAAGCAGTAATAATATTTGTCAAGAGGGTAGGATCTAAATCAACTGTCGTGAAAATACTTACATCATCTGCATAAGCCTGGACAGGAGGTATAGAAGTACCATTTGAGAATAATAGGCGAGGAATAGTTGGATGTTGAACACATTTTTGTAAACAATTATCTATTTTAAATATATAGAGTAGTAGGCTTAAGGGGCAGCCCTGTCTAACTCCTTTGACACTATAAAAGGGGTTACCCATGGTTCCATTGATGAATGGTAATATTACAGCTGTGGAATATTGTAACCTTATCCATTTGATAAATTCTCTGGGAATTTGATAATGGTGTAAGACCTGGAAGAGATAGTTATGGTCAACCTGGTCGAAAGCTTTCACCTGATCTAGGGAGAGCACTATCCCTTGGGTGCCAGAAGAGGCCTGGTTAGAAAAAACATCTCTGAGTAATATTAGATTATGAAAAATTGACCGATTTGGCAATGCACAGGACTGGACCACAGCTATTACCTGTTCCGCAATTGGGATTAACCGGGTAAGAAGCACCAAGGCTAAAATTGTATAATCTATATTCAAGAGACTGACAGGTCTCCAGGTTTTTTAAATCACACTGGTCACCCTTCTTATATAATAACACAACCAATGCTTTGGATATATCTTCTGGTAATGTGTTAGAGGTCAAACAATAAGAACAAACATCAGCTAAAATTGGAGCCAAATATGGATACATTTCTGAAAGAATTCCACAGTTAGGCCATCAGAACCTGGAGCAGTATTCTTCCGTAATTTATGAATAGCAGCCAATATGTCCTCTGGGGTAATAGGGAAAGTAAGGACTCTAGGTCTGCAGGTGCTATCTGAGGTAATTTAATATCTTTAAAATAAAAAGGGTTCATTTGCGCAGTGGATGAGGTACCAAATAAGTTATATAGATGGGTTTGAGCTGTACTTGAGATAGTTTTAGGGTCTGAAGAAATTCTGTTTGTCTGGGGGTCTAGGACCTTATCAAACCAAGAATGCTGTACATGAGTTTGACAACTTTTAAAAATATCTATTGAAGGTTTGGTACCTTGCGTCCCAAACTGGGCTTCTAACTTTAATGTAGTGGCCCTATCATATTGAAACTGGAACATTTCATTTTTTATCTTCTGTATATCTTCTCCTAAATCTAACTTAATTCATGGGCCCTGGAGATAATAGAGAATAACTGCTCTCTAAGTTTTAAATAATGGAAATATTTTGTCTTGGACTTATTTTTGGCAAGAGACAAAAAAAAATAATTTTAAGTCCTGTTTCGTGTCCACCCACCAATCCGATAGAGTCATAAGCCTCTAAAACTGAAAATCTAGTTGAAAAGAAAGAAAAAAGCTTTTCCTCTGTGGATGGATGAGAAAAAAGGGAGTTATTTAATTTCCGTCTGCCTTTTTTTGAAGAAGAACTGAGATAATGAGAAGAGCGTATTAATGATACAGTCATATGATCTGATGTCTCACAAGGAATTGTTTCCGCATGTGACGCAAGTTTTTAGAAAGGAAAACGTAATCAATTCGGGTGGCTAGAGCTCCTTTTGTAAAGGTTTTTGCTACAGAAGAGCGTTTTGCTATATACCCATCATATAAATTTGCTGTATCTATCACTGACCTCAAACAATTAGTGTCCCCAAATAATTTTTTTGTGGTACCTCCTTTATCAGTTAGAGAGAGGGGGCAGTTAAAATCTCCTCTAAAAATGATATACTTGTTTGAATGCAAATAAGGTTGGACTAACTTAAACAAAGCCGAGTGTGAAGCAATGCTCTGTGGAGCATAAACATTTATAAGCCTTAAAGGAAGATTTTCAAGGACCACATCTAATAGCAAGGCCCTTCCTGGGCAAATGTCTATGACTCTATGTACAGAGATCTGGAATCCCTTAAATAATATGCCCACCTCATCACATTTGTCCAGGCCCTGTGACCAATATAAAGGGCCTAGGGTCCATGTATATTTTGCTTGTAATACCTCATAAGAGGTTTTTAAGTGGGAGTCTTGCAAAAAAACAACATTATTTGGTAGGTCCTTTAAGATTTGTAGGGTAGTCAGTCTTTTCTGATATGACTTGATGCTACACACATTCAGGGTAACGGGTTTTAAGTGCTGAGTACCCAACATGTTTTAAAGAAAAGGAAATCATTATTTCTTCCGTTTTTTTTCCTTTTTTCCTTACTTTGGCCTCAGCTTGCGATTCTGATACAGAGTCAGTCCTAGAAGACACAGAGGAAGAGTCAGAGCCTATGTTCTCATCCTCATCATTCCCCCATTGCCACCGCTTTGTTAGAGCCTGATATCTGTTTCTAGTGACTACTTGGCAAGTAGGGGTTGGGGAGGCCTCAGCCTTTCTTTTACCTTTAACATCATGAAAAGGTAGAGGATTCTTGGGGGGAGGGGGAGGGGGTGGAGGCATTCTGTCAGGCCTTAGATTTTCCTGTAAGGTAGTAGGAACATCCTGTGCAGGGGTTTCGTTATGTCCTTGCTCTTGCTGCTGAGGGGGTTCATTCTGCACAGAGTCCTTTGGGGGGGGAGAGAAGACTGAGCATTTAAAGCTTGCCCTTGACAGGTTTCTATTATACTGACAGGGTCCTGTACTACACAGTTAAGTCAGTTGTGAGTTGCCCAAGGGCAGGTCTTGTAAGAGTGGCCTTCCTCATCACACAAGTTACAGTGAAATGGGTTTGGGCAGCCCAAACTGACATGACTGTATTCTAGACATAAGTTACAGCGTGATTTGTCACAGACAGAACTTAAATGAGTTCTAGCCCCACACTTGTGGCATGTTTTAGGCTGTTCAGCATAAAAATACAGCCCTCTATCCCTACCAATGTAAAAGCTACTTGGCAGATGTAATATGCCTGAATCAGATTGTTTGAGTTGCATCTTTACCCTCCAATTACCTGTCCACACCAGATCTTGATCTAATATGGGGGAAGGTTTATCTAAAATAGTGCACCTCTGTTGTAACCAGTACTGAACATCAGATATATTGATCCCTTCATTCCTGAACAAAAGTGTGATCATTTTAACTGAATGTTTTGTTAAAGGAATAGGAAAAAACTTTTTCCATAACACTGTATGCTGTACCACAGGATATGTTTCCCAGAATATTTCCAGGGTAGCACAGTTCTTAAAACTAATGTCATAAATAATTTCCCCCTTTTACATGAATGCATGCAAATAATTCATGAGGAAAAACGCCTGTAGTTTATGTTAACATCTTGTGTAGTACAGTTTTATGATCTGGTACATCTGCAGGGGCCCCACTAAATTTAAGTCTTACAGCATTTCTACGCTGGGCAGGCTCACCAACATTTTTAAATAGGTCTGCCATAAAGAAGCATTTAGGTTGCTCAGATGTCTTTGTGTTTTGTTCTGAAGGATTTTCCTCTGCAGGATCTGAAGTTATGATATTTGTTGCAGGGCCCTGTGTAGGAGTCTGTTGTAGAATGTTCTGTTTGTTTCCCAAGAGCGAGTCATTAGAACAGTACCTGAATGCCTAGGCAATTGTCCTGTTGTCTGGGGAGTTTCTATGTTTTGGGCGGGTATCTGGAGACACTCCCTGGCTGACTGAATCATCGTTGTAGCTGTAACAGGACCTGGGGAAATCCAAAACATTAGTAGAAGAGTCATGTTTCCGCCCCGCTGCCTGTAGCGCTGCGTCAAGAGATCAAATTGAGTCTTCAAAATTGCAGGGAGCTCCTCTCCCCATCTGAAGTGCTGACCTGGCACCACTGTTAGCTTTGACAGGTGCAGCTATAGTGGGAGCTGAATCAGATGTCGTGAGAAACTGAGAGGGAACCGGCAAGGCTATTTCGCTGTTTTCTGTTATTGAAAAATGTCCACCAGATAGTTCAGTACTGTCCTCTCCTTGCATACCATTTTCTGCTCCTAAGCACTTCCGTATATCCAGAGCAGTGGAGCTGGTTTCAGGCTCTTGGCACACAGAAATATCCCTGTTAGAACAGGTTTATCTTAGTAAACTCTTCAGTCGCACAGTTATTGAACACCACATCAGCAGAACGCTGACTCATAGAAGCAGTGTGACAGCAGTTTCGGTAATTTTGACAGTAGATACCGTCTCTTGGTAGGATTCTAGCTCTTGCTTCAGAGCTTTTACTTTATTTATTAGCAAGGTTTTTTTCTTTTAAAAAAGTGTTTTTACTCTTACCAGAGTTTTTTCTCTCTGTTACACTTTGTGTTTTATTCCCTTTCTGTCAGACCATCTGTGGTCATTCTGTCTCTTGCGTACCAACCGGGATAGTTTCCATAAGTTCAGCAATGCTAGACTCCACAACAATGGCCTCTTGCGAAGTAGGAGCAGGAAAGGAAGCCTGCTCCCCTGCACCACCCACATCCATCTCCTCCAGTGAATCCTCTGCACTGGCCACCCTGGTTAGTATGGCCAAGGGTTCTCCCTACTGACTGAGTAGAGGACTTTCCCCAGTGTCCTGGCCAAATTTCTGCCATTCACTAAAAAATTCTACCAACAGCTTAATCTGGTTCAATGTCAGTTGGCTTCCATCTGCATCCCCCTCCCCCCAAGATGAGGCTGAAAATAGGCAGAATTGTCTAGTCCTCCTTTCCTGGTCAACAAAAACTGAATAAATAAATAAATAAAATCATCAAACATGCAATTAATGACTTACAACTAGTAATATGCATCTGAGACAAAATGTAAAATACCAATAAAATTTTGTTGGGATATAATAACTGGAGACCCCCTATAATGAATGGATATGCACACCTGATAAAATGGGATAATAACCCACTGAATTCTGTAATAACTTGATAGCGGGTTATTATGGCATTTTCCTCCTCATGTTCTCACTTCACTGAAGTGTGAAAGAAAGCACAGTAGCTATAGACCAGTTTTACACTCTCTGTCCTCACAATAACGTGCACTATCACACTGACATTTCTGCCTTCCATCCCTGGGCAAATTATCTCCATCTCAGTAGCCACCTAAACATATTTTCCAAAAAGGAAAAATCTGAAGCAAAAGTGGCTCATATGGTGTCAGTCTTACTTCAGTAGTGGGCAAGATTATGGAGGCACTCCTCAAGGAAAGGATAGTGCAACACCTGGAATCCATAGAGGCACAGGATCCAAGACAGCATGGGTTTACAAAAGGAAGGTCCTGTCAAACTAATCTCATAGATTTCTTTGACTGGGTAACCAGAGTGGTGGACCAAGGGGGAGCAGTTGATGTCACCTACCTTGACTTCAGTAAAGCTTTCGACACTGTTCCACTTAGAAGATTGATAAATAAGCTAGGTAGGCTTGGGGTGGGTCAGAAGTTGGTCAACTGTGTGGCAAACTGGTTGACGGGCACAAAACAGAGAGTGATGGTAAATGGTATACAGTCAGAAGAGATGCAAGTCACAAGTGGGGTACCTCAGGGATCAGTCCTGGGGCCAGATCTCTTCAATATCTTCATTAGTGGCATTGCAGATGGACTGGAGAGTAAGGCTTGTCTGTTTGCAGATGACACCAAGATCTGCAACAGAGTAGATGATCCAGATGGGGTGGGCAGAATGAAAAGAGATCTGGATAAACTAGCAAAATGGTCAGAAGAGTGGCAACTGAGATTTAATGCAAAGAAGTGCAAGATGATGCACATAGGGAAGAGAAACCCTGAAGCCACCTATAGGCTGGGAGGGGAGTTGCTGGCAGTCACAAAGGAAGAAAGAGACTTGGGCATCATCATCACTGATGACCTGAAATCATCCAAGCAGACCTCTAAAGCAGTAGGTAAGGCTAGGGGGATGTTAGGGTGTATTAGTAGGGGTATCACAAGTCATAAGAGGGAGGTAATAATCCCTCTTTACAAGACACTGGTTAGGCCCCATCTGGAGTACTGCGTGCAGTACTGGAGGCCACACCTTCACAAGGACATTAACCAAATTAAGGCAGTCCAGAGAAGGGCAACCAAAATGATGCAGGGACTGCATCAGAAGACATATGAGGACAGATTAACGGAGTTCAATATGTATACCCTTGAGCAAAGGAGGGAGAGAGGTGATATATGGGCAGGTATTCAAACACCTTAAGGGCATTAACAAGGTGAAAGAGTCTAACATGTTTAAATATAAGAAAAATAGCAGGACAAGAGGACACAGCATGAGACTAGAGGGAGGCCGATTAAGGGGGAATGTGAGGAAATTCTTTTTCACAGAAAGGGTGGTGGATGCATGGAATGGCCTACCTCAGGAAGTGGTGGCTATGAATACAGTGCAGGGCTTCAAACAGGCATGGGATAGGCATAAGGGAGCAATACAGATGAGTATGAATAGATAGGCCACTGACAGAACAAAGGCCAATGGCACATTTATAAGGTAGAAAAAGAAATGGGCAGACTGGGTGGGCCTTGCGGTCCTTATCTGCCGTCAAGTTCTATGTTTCTATCTATGTTTCTATGGTGCAGTTGGGGAGTGGGGGGTCAGCTGGATGATGCAGGTCCCAGGTACCTGAGGATAAGGATCAAGTTTTCTGCCTTGGCAGTCATCTGAACCTCTCTAACTCCTTTCTTTTCCTCCTCCTCCTCCACAGGACAAACCAGTCTGAGAGCAGGGCCATAGGCTACACACACACACACACGTCTAGGCTTCTGGACCCTCGGTGTACTTTAGATAGGGCTTGGCAGTAGCACTAACTGGTCTTCTCCCTGACTGTCTGTAGTCTCAGTGCAGGCTTCAACACACAGCAGTACTGTCTCTGGTCACTCACAGGTTAGTAGTTGTGGCACACTTACTGGAGCAGCACCCTTTCGCCTCCTTTCACAGGAATAGTCTCTTTCACGAAAAGGTGCCATTCTGACATAATCAGCAAAACACACAGCTCAGTCTATAAACTTCATGGTTTGTAATTGTCTCCTGAAGAATTGGCTGTAGAAACCCCAAGCAGCCTTCCCTGTAGGCTCTGACCAGCAGCACAAGCCCTCCTCACACCATGGAAGCTTAGTGCTGACTGCTTTTTTCTGAGTCTGCCCTCAGCATTTCTCTCGAGAAAGGCAGCTTCTGATTGGTGCAGAGGGCAGTCAGTCACTGGAATTTGTATGCAGAATTTCACTCGACGCTTATTGGCTGGGTGATAGGGTGCCATGCATACTGTACAGACATTCTCCCGGAACTCTTCTGGTGTCACATGCTGAGATCCCTGACCTTTGATTGGCTGTGGCTGAGGTTAGGGGTTAGCAAGATGGTGTCATTCCGAACAAAGATGGAGCATTGACTCCAACAAAGTCATTCATTTGGGCTCCTACCCTGCCTCTAGTTTTACTGATCCCTGACTTGATAGGCACATCAGTGCTTTCCTCTCTAGTTGTGGCCTTGTGTAACTTAGGGCTTTCCCCACTCTTTCGGGAGTTCCATGGTGCATTCCTTCCATGCAAAGTGGTTCTTCTAAAGGATGAGACTGACATCCATGCTGATTCACATGTGCAATGGTGCCAAACTCATGCTTTCAATCTCTCTCCTCCCTGTGTGTCTCCAAGCCCCCTGATGCCTTTACTGGTGTCCCTGGGGCTGGAGCACATGAAGGAGGTCTGTTGTGTTGGCCACGGGTTGTGGCACTGAAATGTAGTTAATGATTATGAGTGGGGTACATAAAGAGCCAAGAAGGAAGTCTCAAGCTGGGTGCAGCTCACACGTTTGAGCAGGCAGCAGCTCAAATGTTTAGGCAGGCAGCAGCATGAGTGTTTGGAACCACTGAGCAGGTGATGGCTTGGACATCAGCTCCTCTGGTCCTGACACAGACTGCAGCCCCAGGAGCCAGAATGAATATATGAATAGAAGGCAGGCAACAGTACTAGACAGGACAAAGGAGGCAAGGTAAACCCCACCATTTGGGGGGGGGTTACACAAATATCACACAGCAATGTATTTTTGTCATTATTAACAGTAACAAAAAATACAGTACTATATTCCTGATATCATTAACAACAAAAAGAATCATACAGAAATATATTCCAGACATCACCAACAGTCAAGAAATATAGCACAGCAATGTATTCCTGTGACATTATTAGCAGAAAAATATTATCCCACAGCACTGTAATCCCAATATTATTAGCAGTACATATTATCCCACAGCAGTGCATTCCTGACATGGTATGCCCCCCCTGACTGCGACACCATTATAGCGAACAGCGTCAATGCTGACAACATCGATAGTTCACTGTAATGGTGCGCCCGAGACCCCAGCACTCTGTCTCCTGGTCAAAAACAGATCAGGTTTTCTTATGGATTTATGTTGACTGCAACTTGCGGTCGACATAAATCCGTCACCGTGATGCTGGTCGATGAAATAGTTGTCAAACTGGCATTGTAGAGCCCCCTGACATCATTAACAGCAAAACATTATCACACATTAGACAATGGGTAAGCTCAAACTTGCTTCCTCATTGTCTGAAACAGCCTGCCACCCGGGCTGTTATTTCTTAACTATGGCCTGCTGAATAACAAGTTCCCCCTGCAGTACTCATCATCTCCTGATATCCCTGTCCCCACACACTGATAGCCGATATGTTTTACTATCAACAGCCACACACAGCCAAGCTTGAAACCACTCAATATTAACATACTGAAAAAAGTAAAAAACAATTCTTTTTCTTGTTCTTTTGCCCCTACTAAGACGCTTCTCAGTCTGGCGCTGTCAGGGCCAAAAAGCTCGCACCCTCTCACAACTCCCACTACCCAGCACCACTAATCGATCACTAGCAACAACTCGAATGAAACTCCTGCTCCTCCGTTTCAGTTTTTAAACAAAAATGAAGTACCTTCTTTGTTTCGCTCTCCACAGGTCATCGTCTGACTTCCGTTTCACCAAATCCTGTGTCACAGAAGACACCACCATTCCCACTCTACAACTCAGCCTCTCGCTCCTGACTATCTCGCAAATGAAACCATATGTAGTCACATAATTCAAACAGATAAATGGGGATTAAGTGCCCTCTAGTGGCACTACATGGACTATTTTACATAACCAGACATTTCTCTGCATTTTTACTAACATTTTCCATTTTTTTTAAATTAAATCATTATTTTATAAAAACTTCTAATAAAATCCCATTATCAAAGTGTAATAATACCCACCAGGGTGGGGGTTATAGGATATAACAGACCTTCCAGGGGCTATAAGGCCCTCTGCCTGTGGCATCGGGCTTCATTACGCCGCTAGGCGGTCTTTATATCCCAATAACACCCACCCTGGAGGGTATTATTACTTACTCAATGTATTCCTGAAACTATTAGCAGTAAATAATAATCAAACAGCACAATATTCTTGACATCATTAACAGCAAAACATTATCACACGGCAATGTATTCCTGAAATTATTAGCAGTAAATAATGATCACACTGCACGGTATTATTGACATCATTAACAGAAAAATAATAATTGGAAAACAATGTATTCTTGACATCATTAACAGCAAAAGATTATCACACAGCAATGTATTCCTGTTATTATTAGCAATAAAATTATTGCGCAGTATTCCTAACATTGTTAGCGGTACAAATGATCATACAGCAATGTGTTCCTGAAATCATTAATAGCAAAAAATCATCACACATCAGTGTATTGATGACATTAACAGTAAAAGGTATCACACATCAATGTTATTCCTGGCATTATTAGTAGTACCCAATTATCACACAGCAATGTATTACTGACATCATTAGCAGTAAACAATTATCACACAGCAATGTATTACATACTAACATTATTAGCAGTAAAAATTATCACACAGCACTGTAGGCCCAACATTATTAGCATTAAAAATTATTATATAGCAATGTATTCCTGACATCATTAACAGCAATGAAGTGTCACGCAGCAGTGCATTCCTGACCATATCTGTAAGACATTATTACACAGCAATGCATTCCTAGCTATTAATACTAACAAAAAAAACAAAAAAACAAAAAAAAGCATTGTATTCCTGGCAATATTAGCAGTAAGAAATTATCACACAGCACTGTATTCGTGACACTATTGCTGTCTTTACTAGAGTATTTTTAAAGGGGTACAGTATCAACACTGCAGTACGGGTGAGTCCTCACCTGGAGTGCAGCACCCTGTTTTGGGCACTGTACTGCTGTACAAAAGGAACATTGCAGTATTGAAAAAAAAACTTCAGAGGACAGCAACAAAGATGATGACAGCAGTGGAAAGGCTTGAGTATGAATTGGAGCTAAGGGGGTCAACTGTGCTATGGTTCTGATTCTGACTCTGATATTTTTCCAAAGAATTCTTATTTCCTTTGATTGCAATTTCCTTTTAGTTATTTGCTTGCTTGTTTGTTTATTTATTTAAGTTGTGTTTATTGTGTAGGTGCACCAGACAAATACAATGCCTATTTTCAGGCACGACCTGGGAGATGTATAAACAATAAATAAACATTAGTACAGAGGCACAGAGGTAGAAATAACAATCTTACATACATCGTACATAGTGATTTTTACATACATAGTGATTTTAGGATCACTAAAGATCTTATCAGGCCATTTCTCACTTTTGGTGATACTTGCTTCAGTTAATAATGACCCAGAACATACTGTATTATATGAGGTGCACTGTCTAAAAGAACTACCATATGTTGGTTGGAGCTGAAAATGTTAGTTTGAATAAGGTTGGGAGATCTTTCCTGATAGTTTAAGATGGAAATACTTGTCATTTTCTTAGCAAATAGACACTACTGTTACTGAAAGCAGGACCAAAACGTGTCTCAGCTGATGTCATTTTGCAAATTAATATTAGTGTGTTGAACAGTAACGCAAATTTAATAAGTGGTCCAGTTTTGAGTAGTAAAATAATGATACACTTATATAGATTAACTTCAGATTAAGTCCTGTGTTCCCCATCTTTATTGCCTACTGCCATAGTGTAAAAAAATGTATACATTAGAATTTTTTATGCTAAATAAAAAGGCTATCTGTACCAGAGAAAAGCAACTAGCTGGATAAATCTTTTATCTCCACTGTCACAACATGCATTTCATTCTGCCACCCGCACCTTGTGGTCTATGAAGCCACACACTCCAGCCAGCATGAGCTACCAGAAAATATAGAAATGGGAAGCTTTTACTTTTTAATAAAATGGCACTAGGTTAAAATGCTAATATACAGTGTATGAACCGCACATGTGATGTACACTCATGAAATTTGATGTTTATCTTCATTCATGGTCAGTGACCACTTTTGGCCTCACAAGTGGCAAAGCCACTCGTGAAGGTCAAGAGGTCGCCAACTACACAGATATATATTGTATCGCATGAGGGCCCATCACATATCCCCTATGTATTATTAATTTATTTTGAAACTCATAAACCTCGAAATATCTCTGTGGGTTGAAGGAATCATCATATTTCTAAAAAGAATTCCTGAAAAAGGAACAACATCAGCATTAGCAGTCAGAGTGGCAACACCAATGTCCTATTAGAACAGTACAGCAAATCACACAGTCATGCGTAAATGCAATTATAAAACTCCTGGTACGTTGACTGCAGATTCCCACATTCTGATTAGTTCACTAGCGACCCATATCCCACTGAAAAAGGACTGCAGGCGTAATCAGAATGTTGGGACCCATTCCATGCATTTAGCTGTTCAACAGTTTTCAAATTAAACTACTGCTTTTTTTAGCATTGTTTTAATTGGAAAATGCAAGTGTGAGGTTTATAATAGCACTAACAACCTCCATATTGGTCCTTTATTAGATATGTCTCAGGCACTAACTCTTCCAACCAGTCCTTATTCTACTAATAAGAGACCTCGATATCAGTCCACATTGCTTAGACAGTTAACAGTGAGGCTGTAAAGGATGCAGAAATGGTGTTTTGGAAAACAAGTATGTCAATCATACAGCCAGCAATGGCTTACAGCCCTGTCCAGAAGCTTGATACACACCTCTATGTATCACATTCGTTGGGCTTGCAGAGGCTAACTGCTGCATGCCATACAAATACATGCAGAAAGCCTACAGCCTTACAACCCCGGAGCATCAAATCTCAGAAGCTAAGCAGGATTGGGCCTGGTCAGCATTAGGATGTGAAACCTCCAATGAACATCAGGCGCTGCATGAAGTGGTGTTGGTAACTCTGCAAGGGGCGCTCTCCACTTGGTTAAAAGTAACCATACCTCTTCCCCAACATGGTGTTCGGGGGACACTGTGCTGCTAGAGGTGCAGTCCCTCAGATGAGATGTTAAACTGAGAGCCTGTCAGCCTCTTCTAGTAGTTTATCTGTTGGACGTTAAAGATCCCATGACACTTCTTTAAGAGTAAAGGAATTTCCTCAGTGTCCTGGCTCACATGGCCCCCTCTCACTTAAAAAGCTATCAGGAGTCCAACCTGGTTTAGTATCAGTCGGTTAGCATTATGTATCCCCACCCCGACAAGGATAAAAACAGGATGTATTTCCTAGTCTTCCTTTCTCAGTTAACAAAAACTAGTTAACTAACCAATTAACTAAATAAATTCAGTTTATTAAGAAATATCTATGACTTCACATTAACCATATGCAGAACTTAGAAAGGGATGGGGACAAAGAAGGAGCTGGAGAACCCCCCCCATAATGTATTGAGTTTTTATCCAAAATAAATAGTGTATAAGTGGCTGGTACAGTACAGCAGATCCACATCGGTGGCCAGATTCACAAAACGTTGCCCAGGCACAAACTCAGTTTGTATGGTGCAAACTGTGTTTTGCCCAGAGTTGGTATTCATAAAGCCCAACTTGCCCAGGCAAAGTTGTGAGACTGGTTGCAATGCAAATGAGGGGAAGGGGAGCTGCATATCCCCGCAGTCCAATTCACAAAGACTGTGCTCCATGCAAGGGCCTTTTGCGAAGGCGCTTGCATGGAGAAGTTACAGCTGACCAAAATCTGGTGGCAATCCACAAACCTAGTGGTTGGCGTAGGTACTACGTGCCCCCTCCCCATTCTCTAATTGCCATCCCAAATAAATAAATAAATGAGTTCCCTGGTAATCTAGGGTCCCTCCCCCCACCCTGACTCACATGAAAATAATGTTTTCATATAGTATAGTAGTCGCTCCCATACTCTGATCACTGTCCCCAAATGAATAAATGAATTTCCTGGTAGTCTAGTGTCTCTCCTCCCGACTCATATGAAAAATAATGTTTCCATTGTGTAGTAGCGCTTCGGTCTCTGATCACCATCACAAATAACTTAAATGTATTCCCTGGTAGTCATAGTCCTCCCCCTCCATATCATCGCCACATATGAACAATCATTTTATATAGTAGTCCCTCCCCGTTACTGATCACTGTCCTCAATAAAGTTAACTTATTCCCTGGTAGTCTAGGGCCCCCAATGATCGATGGTCCTGTTAGAGCAATAATGCTCCCTGGCAGCTTAGTGGTTAACTCCATCCAGTGCTCCACCACCCCTCTTCCCCCACCATCCCAAGCATGACTGGTGACCAGCATGGTGTTCCTCTCACCACCCGGCTGGCCATGACTGGGCCATCCTGAACACCTATCAGAGCAGTATGGCTCATTGACGTGATTGACCAATCACAGTCACGAGCCGCAGATTATATAGTAGGCACACCCAGAGGGCTCAGTCTTGACCAGCCATGGTGGTGAGAGAAGGGTGCTGGCTGCTGACCTACGGGTTTGGGATGGGGGAAGTAGGGTGGTGGAACAAACTGACAGGGTGGAGATCCACTAGATTGCCAGGGAGCATTATTGTGCTTACGGGACTGACAATCATTTGGGGGGGGGAGGGGAGACCCTAGACTAGCAGGGAATAAGTTAACTTTATGTGGGGGTGGTGATCAGTATGATGGCGGTGAGGGGGAGACACTGCACTATGGAAAAAGATTATTCATATGGGATCGGCAATTGGGGAGGGACCCTTGACTGCCAGGGAATACATTTAAGTTATTTGGAAACCGAGATCAGAGACTGGGGAGATACCACTACATTACAGAAACATTATTTTGCATATGAGTCCGTGAGGGGGGAGGGACCCTAGACTGCCATAGAATTAATTTATTTATTTGGGGATGGCGATTGGAGAATGGGGAGGGAACACTACACTATGGAAACATTATTTTTCATGTGAGTTCAGGAGGGGGGGGGGGCCCTAAACTACCAAAGAATAAATTAATTTATTCGGGGACAGCAGTCGGAGAATGGGGAGGGACCACTACACTACGGAAAATGATTTTTCATATGGGATAGGTGATCAGGGAGGGCACCATTAAAGTACCAGGGAATCTCTTATGTTATCAGGGGGATCAGTGATCAGAGAACAGGGGAAGGGTGGGAACTAGACCAGCAGGGAATGCGGCTGCATGGGGCATGGGCTGGTGAGGGGTATGCTATACCACCTGCAGGCCATGTAAATGGGCCCATAATGGGCATGCTAATGGCTAATTGCACCTTGCATGCCCAATGGGCTCATTTTCATGGCTTCTTTCACGAATAGGGACTTAGTGCCTGCAAGCTATTGGTGGTGGGCCAGTCTCCTGGCTGGCTGCGGGGGCAGCACTACTGAGGTTCCTGGTGCTTTTCCTGGGTTAGTGCTGCCCACACCTGCATCCATTCGCAGCTGGATAGTGCACTGCACTATCTGACTGTGAATAGCCTGACTGCCCACCAGCACAACTGTTGGGTGCAGCTAAACTTTTGTGCAGCACTTTGCATTTGTTAATGAATCCTGACCCAAGTGTTTCTTGTTTTCAGCTGGTATAGTATCAATCCATGGTTGAGATGGTGATGTTCTTTGAGGCTAAGGAAAACCACTGGAACACAGCCTTTCCAGCCTTTCCTTTTTGCTGGAAAATGTATCACTTAAACAAATTTATACATGGAACCATCTAAACAGTATTTTACTTCATCACTGGTATGAATTTATACCTTTAGCAGCTTGTAGCTCTGTAATAGTGGTGTACATTGAATTTAGAACCAGCCATCGAATACCATGAATACTGGGCATATTCAACCAGTACCCGAATACGAGGGAGTAGTCGAGGTATTCAGTCACATATTCAATGAGACTTTGAGATCTCATGAGATCGCCTCAGCCAATGCCCTCAGAGAGCTTTCCAGAGCAGCTTTACCATCCTTGCCAGTGCACATGACACTTGAGCTGAGAGGAAGCTGTATGAAGCAAAGTGAAAATGAATAGTCTTTGCAAACTTTTTTTGGATTTCTGTGTTTTTTCTTTGAGTGTGGTGTTCCACTTCAGTGACAGACTGATTGCTAAAAGTACTATTTGAGCAGAACAAATTGTGTTGTAATCTTCAGGCTTGAGCAGAGGGCAGAGGGAGGAGGGGGAGGGATCTGTCTGCAGTTGCAGGCTAGGTTAGCTCTTGTTTGCTGTCTGGCTTGAAAAGGGCCTGTTCTTGTAGTTCTTCTAGTGCTGAGAATTTTTTTTTATTTTGCAGAAAGTAAATAAATATCTGTTTGTGTGGGGGGAAGGGAGGGCTAAAACTGTAGTGTGTACTTATTGCTCTAAAAAAATATTTTTTTTTGTCTCCTGTGATGCTGCAGTCTTTGTTTTGGTAGTGCACTTAGGCATTTGCTGCCTGCCTGCCTGCCATCAGTATACTGAAAGCAAGGGAGGAGGAACACTGCCTTCTTTACTTTGCAGAACTTGCAACTTCAGGTTTACATTTGTTTCTGTACCTGTAGTACCTAGCTGAGCTGTTATTTCTTAAAACACCTATATGAAAAAAAAATTGTATAAGTTCTTTTGTCCCACCACAGACTTTGCCTGTGCCCCCAGGGTAGGCAGGAGCCAGGGGGGCACACTTGCTACCCGAGTGGCCACTGCCCAGTATTAGCTACTTGAGTTTCTGACTGTTGTTAAAACAGTAAAATGTTGCAATATTAAAAATCTTATTCCACTTTTTTGATAATTCAACTAACGCCTGAAAATGTCACACAAGCAGTCAAGCACAGTCAAAAAATATCTTTGGATTAGCCATTCCAAAAGTGATTCAGACAGGGGTTGACATTCGATATGTATTTGTTGTCCTGCTGTCTCGTTCACTCCAACCAGACCAGTTGTTACTTCAGCCAGTGTTAGCACTGCTAGTATGACTGCCACCACTAATGTTTCAGTGCAAGTATCAGCCTCTGCAGTGACTGATGTTGTTGCCACAGCAGCTGCCACCATCAGCGCCACCTCCACTGCTATTGACAGTGCCACCATCAGCACTACCTCCAACACTGCTACTACCATCATCACCACCACATCCACTACTGCTGCTGCTGATGCCATTACAACCACCACCACCTCCTCCACCAAATCCACCAGTACCACCATGACCACAGTTCATGATAGATGTATTCAGCTATGGCCTTGCCAGTTAAATCCAAGCACTTCTTCGGAGCATGATGAGGACAGTTAGGCAGTGTCTTTTGGGTTAGACTATGCTTCTACCCAAGAAGATTTAAAAAGGCTTGAAGATGTGTTCCATGACACATCTTCTTAAAGCAAATGCCCTAAGTGAGTTTGAGGATGCTGAAACGGAGTCCTCACCTCATTCCACATGGAAGTATTCGAGTCAGAAGCAATTAAAAATTAAAAAAATCAGCTGCTGAAGGCGGGCACAAAACATCTGCCAATGTTCCTCCTCATCCTTTGCGTCAACCTCCTGCTAGCAAAACAAAGTAGTCCATCCTAACCTTTGGTTGCCCTAGTGGTTCTGGTACTGCATCTGGTGTCAGTTCACAGCAGTCTCACACACCAGTCCAAATGGAATCTTGTAGCCATGGGTACAAACAATGTACAAGAGTGTTGACGTCAGGTACAGGTTCAATTTCTAATGATATCTGTACACATTTTACTTAGCAGGAGGATGACAAAAAGAGAGCTGTATTTTGACACTGTGGGCAGAGTCTCAGCCATGGTAAAAATGTAGATAAACTGAGCACAACATGTCTTTGGAACCACCTTCTGAAAAAGCATCCTTAGGTGGCTAACTTGGATACAGTCCCTGTTGGAGCTGTCTCTTCATGCTACTGCATGCATTATTTCAAAAAGGTGGTGATGGTGTCAGAAGCAGTCAGCAAGTGGCCAAACACCAGCAAAATCTCATTTCCAGTTCTTGCCCAAGTACTCCAACAGGCACGACACCAAATCCCTCACAAACCTGTTCAGATGGTGAAACAGCAGAGGTGCAGTTTGTGGTGCCCCTTCCCACAGTCTAAAGTACCTGCATTTGATCACTCTGGAGCCAGGACCAGGAGCAAGGCTATGCCATTTCAAAAGCCTACTCTCACAATTAAAGAAGCATTACAGGCCTGCACAACGTTCTTGCCAACTCACTCCACAGCTGTTCACATCACACAGCTCATAGGAGAGATGATTGCACTGGATTTACAACCTTATTCTATTGTTGAAGACACTGGATACCATAGACCTACATTTCTTGCAACCTCGATACACATACCAATAAGAACTACTTTTCCTCATACAGTTGTACCAAATATCTATGAGGCATGCCTCTGTCAGGTGGAGAAATTGCTGAACCTGGCTTTGGGCAGGGTTGTCCCCTCTACTTCTGATGTATGGACCAGTACAAACTTACTACATGCTTACCTCTCACTCACAGCACACTGGTGTTCACCTACACCAGTTGCACACGGTGGCATAGCTTCTGTTCATTCTTCCTCCTCTTCCTTTGGCCTTGGCTGCAGCAATACCCCATTCCACTGGATGTCTACTCTCCTTAGTGTTGCAATCCTTCCAAACATACACAGTGGCATTAATATTCATATGTCTGCAAGAAATGCTTGCCTCCTGGATTAGCACAACAGGTCTACATGTTGGGTTTTATATTACAGATAATGGGAAGAACATGGTACAAGCAGTTTGTGATGGCCACTTCCAGGGAATCCGCTGCTTTGATCATACATTGAACCTCGTGGTCACTTGTACTCTCCAGAGCAGTGTGGGTGCTTTTCATATTGCTGATACTTCAAGAAACATTTTCATCATTCAGCTAAGGCAACCAGAGGGATGCAAACTGTTCAGGACCAGCTTGGTTTACCAAATCATTGACAAATCCAAGATGTCAGTACATGGTGGAACAGCACATTTTATATGTTGCACCACTTGCTGAAACAGAAGTGTGTTCTACATGACTTATCCATCCAGCCAGATCATTGTTGGGATACTGCAACACCAGGATTGGAGTATCATTGAGTGCATGGTCCAGGTTCTTTCTCTCTCTCTGAGAAATGTACCCTGTACCTAAGCTCCAATACAGCTTCACTGAGTCAGGTCATTCTAGCTGTCTACCTCCTCATGTCAACCACGGAGAGTTTCCAGGAGTGCAGCACTATGGTCTTGTTTCCAGCTCCTGTCAAAGAGCTCCTTGAAGGGCTTACTAGGGAGTTAAGATCATGGTTTGCAACCATACATGACGATACTAGCTACATTTTTGCAACCATGTCAGACCCAAGATTCCAATGTGAGGTACTGTCTGTCCATGCATATAGACTGAGTGAGTATGAGCAGCATGAGTATGAGCAGCAACTGTGTAGTAAACTTGAGGGACTCACGAGACAGATGGACCTGTTCAGTTCAGAAGATACTGGGGTGGGAGGTGGAGGGTCAGACAGTCCTGGAACAACTGGAGTAAGTGGCATTGGCAGCCCAAGTGACAGTGGTATCGGTGGTGGCATGCCACTGACAATGAGGTTGTCAGCTGATGCAAGAAGACAGGGTGAGTTGGCTACATAGGCTCATGACACTGTGCCTCAAGTCACAAAAACACATCATTATGACTGGTCACTGTTCATGAGTTCTCTGCTGAACAAGCAGTGGCAGAGGACACATTTGTTGCTATACAGTAGTCTCCTGAACAGATGTTCACTAATTATTTCAATGAGCCGATTGTAGACTTTAATGTTGACCCTCTTGCACACTGAGACACCAAAAAGCAATCATGCCCTGCTTTGCCTCAGGTAGCATGTAACTATGTTGTGTGCACCCTTCCCCCCCCCAAATATAACTTCTGAGTGCCTCTTCAATACTGCAGGAAATATTGTTCAGACACATCACTCCCATTTGCAGCCTGAACATGTGCAGCAGCTTTTTATTAAGCTCAATACGCATCTGCTTACTTCTTTTTAGTGAATAGGGTGAGGGTGTACTAGTAAAACAGCCAATGTGCTGTTACTGCCTGCCAGCTTTGTCTATTGAATTGACCTTATGGCCTTCTGATCTGTGCTCTTGATTTTACTGCTGAAGATCATGTAATAATGATGTTGGATGTGGTGTTGCACTTACTGCTTGGAATTTTGACTGACCTTATGACTTCATGACAAATGCTGCTGTTTGAATGACAAAGAACTTGGAAAATTACTGAAAATGTTTTTCTCTTTTTATGGCTGTGGGCGGAGCCTACAGCCATCTTGCTGTCTGTAGCTGGAAAACTGAAGTATTGTGGAATACGTATTTTGGAGTTTTCAATGTATCCTTCCACATCTACAAATCACTATGCCAATTGAAATAAAATGCTCTCTTCTTTCTGTTTAGAATATTGGAGACATAACTCCAAGCTGCTTATCAGATGGCCATTAGGAAACTGAAACAGCTTGTTAAATATTGGTTGCCTATTAAACCGGAGATTTGTTTACCCCCCTTCAAAATGCAACAACTTGCACATTTAAATACTTAGCATTTAAGTAATTTCTTGCCACAAGCTTCTGTTGGGCAGGTATTGTCTTTCAAGAAAAATTAATACCTCATAAATGTCACCCTTTCCCAGCAAATCTAAAAAGATTTATATTTTTTTTAACCTCTTAAGACATGATCTGATAAGTACTGCCTCAGACATATGCCAGTTCTTCTGTGAAGTATCCAGGTGAAATATATAGCAACCAGCAGACATTTTTTGCTATGCTTTTTGGGAAAAAAATATATTGCGCTACAATACACACACACACACACACACACACACACACACACACCATCCTCATGGCCACAACATTTGAAATAAATACCACAATCTATATAGAATAGAGGATGGGTGCCCATCCACGATGAGGCTGTGTTTCCATCAAGGGTATTGACGACATCAGAAAGACCTTGAGAGGGCTCCGTGATGTCATCAACTCCCGACATGGGAAACACTGCCGAAAATGTGGATGTGCAACCATCTACTATTTTATATAGTATATGGTTTCCCACAATGTGTTTGTACGTTGGTAATTCTTGCAGACTGGTCCTGGCTAGATTCCCGTTCTCTCCACTCAGTCCCCAATAATTCCAGTACTCGTCACTGCAGTCCTGTTCCGAGTCCTGTTCCGGAAGATATAGGTCCTTTGCGCAGCAGTCACGCTCTGTTCCAACAACTGTGGCAGTAATTAAAAAAAAACTGCAAAGCAACAGTATGGATACATGGAACTGACTTTAGTAGTCTGTGTCCAAACTGTGTCTATGAAGTACTTGCCCGACTACACCACTCGCTAAGTACAGGCGCCATTTTTGAGTGATTTTTTTGAAAACAGCACTGTTGCAGCCAATCAGATGGCAGGTTAAGGGTAAAAAGTTGTTGTACTATCGATGTAACATTAGAATGATAGTACAACTGTTTTGACCTTTGAAATGCCCTACAACAAGATTTGGAAAACCAATGTTTTCCATACACAGTAAGCCCTAACCATATACTATAATATGTTATTAAACAATAAAGAAACTGTTTATGTCACTGAACACAGTGAAGTTCAGTTTACAGTAGATTTCCTTAAATATTTCTTATCCTGTATTTTGTATCCTGGATAGCACAGGGGAGATGCTACATCTCATTGTTATAGGGATGTTCATTTACACATTTTGCACTGTATTCATTCAGGATGCCCCAGATTAAATGCAATATCTTGGTTTCAGTGGGGTCATGATTTTATAATTTTTATAATGTTTTTATTCAGGGTAGTAGTCCAGATGTAAAATATTGTTTTCAGTGTCTTCTGATTTTACACAATGCAGCATCATATTGCGTAGATGTAGAGCCCCACTGAAAATGAGATGCCATTTCTTCTATGAACTATCAGGGCTAAATATATAGCAATAAGGAGGCATATTCTAGGAAAACACATTGTAAAAATCTGTAAAAGGAAGACTACATTGAAAACTGCCTCTCAGCAGATCTGCATTGTGCAAATTCATTAGAAAGCACCCCAAAAGCTCTCCACAGCCATTTCGGCCAATGTGGCTCCTCCTATCCTGGTACATCCAGACACTGAATTACAAAATTTACTTCTTATTAAACTGTTAACTTACAGGCCAGACAGCGAGAAAAATAATAGTATGAAAAAATAAAAAATATCAATCTCAAAGTAATAAGTAAATCTCAAGAAGCCTTTGAAAATGGAATACTTTGTGAAACATTTCAGGTGTTACAAGTATGTCGTGGTTGTGAGCACTGAATAAATTGCTTTGATGTAACCCTGCAGAGCAGTGATAATTATTTTCTTAGAGGGAGAGTGCCCAGTTTTTACTGTCTTCATAAAAAAAAATACATAAAAAATAAAAACAAAACATTTAAAAAATTAAAAAATTAAAAAAAGTATGGAAATCGCAATATTTGCTTCATTGTGCAACTCAGCTTTGCCTTCCTGTCTCCAAAACAAACATAGTCTTTCATTTTCATTCCTTACTCTATGTGCTGTGCAACTCTTTGCTTTGGTGATTCTCTCCTGGGCTCCAAAACAGATGTTCTCCATTTTTTTTTCAGTGCACCTGTCAGACAGAACATGGGAAAACACTGACTACCTTTGCGCACTCTCCTTTTGGTGCATATGCCCTGATTAGCATTTCTGTGTAACTAACAATATATTTTTTCTAATTGGATTTATCACCATTTTGGCATGACAAATTGTGTTTAAAAAAGTGCTCAAAAACTTCTATTTAGTAAAACTACTGGCAGCCATCTAGTGGGAGCCACTTGCTCCCATGCCTGGCATATGCTAATGTGCCCCTGAAAATCAGTGCATTGGCAGGACAGTGCACATTAACATATCCTAGGTGAGGGAGTGAGAGGCTCTCACAAGACGACTGCCAGTGGGTGGCAGCATAGCTAAATGGGCATTTTTGAGCACTTTTTAAAACTGAAGTTTTAATATCAAAATGCAGTTAGAAATAATATTTTTTTACACAGAAATGCAAATCTGGGGATAAATATGCACTGGCATCAGAGCACACAAAAGTAACTGTGTTTTCCTTTAAACTACGCTTATGCTGTCTGGCTCTGCATCAATATAGTGTGTTTTCACAACCTAGTATTACCATCTACCTATGCTGAGCAGAAAACTTCCTATTTGTCTATTCTGGGGTAATATTTTCTATGTCTACAGCATTTTTAATAAATGTACTACATTATGGTCGAATACCAGCATAGCTGCATACCCGAATACAGTTGAATCTCTGATTACTCAGGTGTATTCAATGAATACTCAATTTATGTATTTGCACACCCCTACTCTATAACAACACTGCACATTTGCACATCCTTATTGTACTGTAATCTATTCTGTGTGATCTGCTGTAACCCCAGTACCCCTACTGTAGCCTTCCTTATATTGTGTGCACTCTGTATACCTACTGTATCCTACCTTATATTGTGCACACTCTGTATACCTACTGTATCCTTCCTTATGTTGTGTGCACTCTGTATACCTACTGTATCCTACCTTATATTGTGCACACTCTGTATACCTACTGTATCCTTCCTTATATTGTGTGCACTCTGTATACCTACTGTAGCCTACCTTATATTGTGTACACTCTGTATACCTACTGTATCCTACCTTATATTGTGTGCACTCTGTATACCTACTGTATCCTACCTTATATTGTGTACACTCTGTATACCTACTGCACCGAGCACAGCAGTATGCCGTGGAGGAAACGCATCCATGCGGGGGCGTTCCCACATACACCACATGTGTGACATGCCATACGAGCATGCATGATGTACAATACATCGGAATGTCATGTCATGGCCCCACATAGGCAATACAAGTCTGGAAATCAGCTGTAAAGTGGAAAATGTGCCACACACACAGCAGTAATGTTTGGCGAAGCATGCTGGCATGGGGGTGACCATGCCCATGATGGCAAACACCACCGGACAGGCACATAGTGATACTTGACACAGTGGGGATGGTCATACACATGCCCAGAATGTGCCACCTGTGCCATACACATGTGCGACAACAACAGCCAAACTGCAGGCCCAAGCACGGCATGCATGCCAACCACCAGGCACCACTGACGCCACATGCCCAGCATGATGACCTGCAGCACACAGGCTGCATCCACGGCACAGTCAACACAGGTATTGGTCATAGAAGCATGACCAGCCCAACACCCATGGCACACACACAAACACGCACACACACACCCCACACACCATGCCAGGGCAAAGAACGAGGCACACACAGGGTCATACAGTCACACACCTTTAATGGCATACAAAAGCAAAATGCCCACACAGGGCAATGCAACAGTGGGGAGGGGATGGATTGGGAGTGCAGGGAGTCCCCCAGCTCAGTCGGATGAATCCTCCTCCATGGCCATGGGGTCATCTCCGGGGGGGGGGGGTCGAATCTGTGAACTCACATTTCTCCAGCACCAAGAACCAGATGGGCCCATGCTAGCACTGCAACAACAATAGCAGACACAAGGGATGTAGGTCAGTACCCACATAAACGACCAGGCCACCAATGCAATGTTGCCACACACACACACACACACACACACACCCCTTTCAAGATCCACCTACCTGCAAGGGGGAGCAAATGGCCCACAGGTCCCCCTCGTTGTCCCTGTAGACCATATCTGATGTGCTCTGCCACAGGCCCATCCGCATCAGGATGTCGTGGGGAAGCCTGTGACTTGGGGTCACCACCACTGCTGGGCCCGGCCCACCCACCTCTCACAGCTCCAAAACCAACATGTCCTTATGCCACCATGTGCCCTGTAAAAATGCACAGGTAGTAACAGTGAGAAGCACACTCAGAGCAACAGGCCTCCCCCCACCAGGCACAGGGCTGAAACAGGCAGTGAACAGGCTGTGGCACCAACTGTCTCCATTCCATGATCTCCCAAATGGCCTCCACTGGTACTCTATCCTGGTACACCTCCATAGTGACACGATACAGGTGCTGAGGAAGGGCTAGCCTGCTGTGCACCTTGACTTGTGGCATTGGTGGAGCCACTACCATGACTGTCTGTGGAGTTATGGCATCCCTGTGTCCAGCCCACCCACTCAACATTAGCATGCCCTGCCCTATAGGACACGTGCCATGCCACACAGCATGCTTGGGACACACTTGTGTGCCTGCAATGCCACTGTGTAGACATAAACACTGGAACAGGCAGTGGCAGTGTGATGTGCCCAGGGGCACTGCTACACATGGTCCTAATAGAGGACACCTTAGAGGAGTGTTGTGCCCATGTGAGGTATCACCAATGGGCATTCAGGCCATGGCTCATGGCATGATGCCTTCATGTGATGGACATCCTGCAGTAGTACAGGCTCAACCATGGCACACTACAGTTCATCTGTGAACTCATGGAGAATGCCATCCATCCCAGCACAAGGTGCTCCATGGCCATGTCTGTGGAGACAAAGGTGCTATGTGCACTGTGATACTATGCCACTGGTACCTTCCAGAGAGTGACAAGGGATATAACAGGTGAGAGCCAGTCCTCCATGTCCAGGGCCCTGCACCATGTAACTGAAGCCCTAGTGTGCCACAAGCAATGCCACATCAAATTCCCTGTGACTATGGCAGAGTTCAGGGCCATTAAGGGTGCATTCCTAGACAGGTATGGAATGCCCAACACAGCAGGTGTGATAGACTGCATGCATGTACCCATACTCACACTGACCACAAATGAGGAGGCCTACTGGAACTGTAAGGGGTACCACAGCATAAACTGCCAGGTCATATGCGATACAATGGGCATCATCATGAATGTCCTGGATCAGTACCCAGGGTCGTGCCATGATTCCTACATCTATAACAGAAGCATGCTGTGACACCATCTGGGCCAGCAAGAGGAGGGATACAGTTGGCTGTTGGGTGAGCACCAATCATTGACTGCAGTAATGGTTGTAGAATGTGCGCTACTGTGTGCCTAATGTCTGTGTACCATCCCATTCCACAGGTGACAGTGGATATCCACTAAGGACGATCCTCCTGATACCATACCTTGCACCATGGCACCCTGTGGAGGAGGCATTCACTGCTGCACATGTGCGGGCATGCGGCATTGTGGAATGCACCATCAGGCTTATGAAGATGTGTTTCCACTGCCTGGACCACACAGGTGGCACAGTGACGCTTGCACCAGGAATGGCATGCAGAGTGTTCACCACCTGTGCCATGCTGCACAACATATGCATCCGACGCAGTGTGCCACAGCCTCCCGATGCACACCCTGAGGAGCATGGTGAGGGACCACCACAGCAATTCCCATGGACCAGTGTTGCCTGGTGATGGTGGTAGGGTGCCACCCAAGGGACAACAAGCTGCAGGATGCATGGCAGTATGGGCCATGTGGCATCGCTTGGCACATGGCACATTTGGCAGGTGAGCGGTTGTGCATGCTGGTGATGATGACACCACATGTCTGAGCCATCCTGTGCTACACATGGTTGTGCTGCTAAGCAAGTGCCACGGGCACAGGTTGGTTGCACTGCCAGCCACTATGGAATCATGCTTTGACCCGTTTTGTGGCCTGCCCAGTGCGTACCATGCTTGTCACAGTGTGTGCAGGACACCCACGCGGGAGGGGGTGCCCATTGTGGTGTGCTTGTGTCCCATATTTGTGCTCCTTGTCACACTGCCTAGGTGACACTGGTCCATGGGATGTCACTGTGCACTGGTGTGGTATGCCTTGGTTGTCGGTGTGGGTGTGTCAGTGGGGGGGCATGTGTGGGGAGTGTGTGTGCCTTCTGGATACGGTCATTGCTGTGGGATCCACCCCCATCGCTGTGTGGCAGGTGTCTGTGACTGCCCACTGTGTCTGCGCCCTTGGCCTGTACCCCTGTTTCTCCTTTGTATGGTCATTGTCTGCATGCTATGCTGTGCTGCCTGAATGCGACGTGACTGTAGGACCCTGACACCTGCGCCTCTTGCGACAGCTGGGGCTGTCTGGGATGCCACCACATGCTGTGGGATACTGTCATGCAGTGCCGCTTGCGCAGAGGTCGATGGTTGTGCGGCATCGGTCGGTGCTGGTGGCATGGCCGTGGCTGGTGATCAGGCCTGCTGCATGGCCTGGTGTGTGGCTATGGCAAGGAGTGCCTCTGCTGTCCGCTCCAGTGAGCGGGCACCCACCACCATCTCCTTCGCGAGTCTGTCCTGGGCACGGGCACTTGTGGCAATGGCCTTGGCCATGCATTCTGTGCTCTCACACCAGCAGCAATGCTCTTGGCCAGCCTCTTCTGTGCACGCACGGATGCCGCCATGACCTCAGTCATGTGGTGCACTGCCTCCGTGAAGTCTTGAGTGGCCTGCAACTGGCCATGATCCAGCCAGTGGAGGCCAGGGTAATAGCTCAACAGTGCTGAGCCACTGCCACCCTGCCCATGACACCTTGTGGGAGGGGGCCCTCTGAGGCATCCGTGTCCTGCTCCTGGGTGTCCGGTGGTGTGGTGGATGCCGATCTCCCTGTGGTCACCATGCAGCTGTCCTCCAGTCACAGGGAATCCTCTTCTGTGCTTCTGTCTGTTCCAGTTACTGTGTGGTCACCTTCATCTTGACCCATTGGTGTCCCACCATCCTCGCCGGCCTGTGTGTCCGTGGTGGTGGTTCGGCTTCTGCTCTCCTCCTGCTGCTGTTCCAGTGACCTGCCATCATCACGCCTCTGTTGGTCCTCTACTGGTGCTATCTGCTGTGCCCCCCCACCTATGTGCCATCAGGGCTTTACAGTGCACCTGTGTGAGGGGTCATCGTTTAGTACACATGCATGTCTGTCCTGTGTTGTGCAGCACCCTGTGTCCATGCCACTACATACCTGCATCACCTGACCACTATGGTGCTCCACTGCTGATCCCAGAAGGATCCTCACCAGCACTGTCATCCTCTTGACCTGTGGGTGGGAAGGGTGACAGGTGGTTAGGGCCATTGTCAGTGGTACTACGTGGTGTGGCTGCCCTGTACGCGTGCTCAATACACTCACCTGGCATGCTGTCAAGGCCTTCGGGCTCCCCATTTGTAGCGACATTGCTGATCATGTCTGACACCACCTGTTCTATGGGCGTGAGTGAGGGGGTCTGGTGGTGGTGGGCCTCCACAAGTGGCGCCTTGTGACTGTTGTGTCCAGCTCATCTTCTTGACCTGGGAACAGAGGTTGTGCCACTTGTGCTTTATGGCAGCCAATGTGTGTGCCTCCAGTCTGGTGGCATATATGGCTGCATGCACATCCAGCTATGTTCTGGACTTTGTTCGGGTGGGGTGCTGAGTGCCCCGTGGTGGAATGGCACATCATAGTGCTGACAGATCTCCATCACCAGGATGGCAACCTGCATCCCCATAAAGTTGGTGGGCTGCAGCCTTTTGCTGCCTCCACCACCCATGCCATGTCCCCCTGTCCCACCTGCCTGCACCATTGTCTCCACCAGTCCACGGTCCTCATTCCTGGAATCCTCTCTCACGTTCTCCACCGACATGTGTCCACATCTATCTGCGTAGCAGTGTAATGTAGTAATTCCACATCTCCATATATGGTGGGGTCAAGGGGCGTTCCTGGTGTCTTACGCTGTCCCAGTCCCACCTTTATGCATTGCTGCATGCCTTCACATACCTCACCCCATTTTCCTGGGGGTGTTTCTGGCTTGTTCATGTGTGTTAAATGTGTGTTGAGCAGTGTGCAGCTGCGTGCCTGCCTTTAAGCCACTTTTGTGTGTAGCAGTGGTCTTTTCGTAAATAGCACCCTCTGTTACTTCCCTTCTAGCTCTGAAATCTTGCCTCTATGTTTTCTCTACTCACTCCTGCAGTTGCTCCTGACACTGGGTACTAGTTTCATCCATTACCATCCACTCAATCCTGCCACTAGTAGTGTACCCCTTCCCCCTAGTTCTTAGTCACTTCCACCCGCTTTTCTTAGAATTGAACATTTCCTGCTTAGATGTATTTGTCTGTAAATTGCTCATTTCATTTTAAATGTTTCCATATTACTGTTATATTGATGTTAATTCTGAATACAGTGTAAGCTGCATACCATGGACAGTTTTGTGCAGCTTCATTTTGTCCACCTAAAGCAATGTCCATAGTTGCCAGCAGGGAGCAGCATTACCTAACAAAATGCTGCTTGTGACATTGAAAGCACTTTACAAAACAACACAGAGAACTTTAGGAAGCTGTTAACAAAACTGTACCCCATAAGACGCCGCATGGAACAGCACAGTATTCACTACAATATGGCAGGTACAGGCATAGTTGTGCTACAAATTTTTTATTTATCTTGCTTACTAGCGCTACATCCCCTTGCCAGGAACAGTACCGCGCCTATCACTTTCCCAGCAGGAGCTCCCTAGCTTCCTTGTGACATACCTACCCGGCACTCCTACTGGCTCTTCCTCACAGTCCACTCACAGTTGCTGAAATGGAGTTACAGTAGACTCCACCGACTGTATTGCTGCTGGCATCACCTCAGGAGGGAGGTTGGTGGTTATAAGTGGGGTAAGTGCTGACGTGCCTAAGTGCCCAAGTAATGTTCGCCGTCATGGGCACCTTCCCAAATGGTGCTAAAAGTAGAACTTTAATGGCTCACTTAGCACTCACTTAGTGCTTATCACACTCATTGGCTGTCCTCAATTGCCATCAGGCAAGGTCTATGTAAACAGGTACAACTAGAATTAGTGCCTATGGGAATGGTTAGGGTTTCTTGTTTTTGTCCGTGTTTCCCAATTGTCCGTGATATCTGTGTGCACCATAGGCGGAGTCGACTGTACTGTATTTTGTAATTTCAGTGTACACTCCTCTTTCCTCTCCTGCCAAGATGCATTTGGAAATGAGTTACTGGGTCATTTCTTTTTTGCTAAACATTTGAAACAAATAGGGTAAACTCTATATCCATTTTGACCTTGTATTGGGTACACACTGTACCCCAGCTGTGTGCTATCTTATTTTGTGCATACTTTATATCCTCACTGTATCCTATCTTATATTATGTACACTCTGCTATCCCCATGGAATCCTATCCTACTTTATTTTGGTGTGCATTTTATATCCTCACTGTATCCTACCTTATATTGCATGCACTCTGTATCCCATCATTGTCTTACTTTATTTTGTGTACCCCTCTGTAGTCCCACTTTATCCTTTCTTCTACTTTGTACACTCTACCAAACTGAATCCTACCTTACAGTATGTACACTCTATACCCCCACAGTATCCTTCCATATATTGTGTACATTATGTGTCCTGATAGTATCCTTCCTTAAACTGTGTACGCTGTATGCCTACTATATCCTACCTTATACTGTGCACACTTTGTACTCCTCCTGTACCCTACCTTATAGGATGCACTCTGTACCACACGATATTCCTACCTTGTATTGTGTACTCTCTGTACCCTTATATACACCACCTATAACCTAATATACACTACCTTATAGTGTGCACACTCTGTACCCCACTGTACCCTACCATATATTGTGCACACTCTGTATCCCTAATGTACCCTACCTTACAATGTATATACTCAGTATCTCTACTATATCCTACCTTTTATGATAAATACACTGCTTCTGTATTGTATCTTTCAATATATTGTGTACATTCTGTATCCCCACAGTATCCTACATGACATTATGTAAGCACTTTATCCTTGCTGTAGCCTACCTTATATTATGGACGCTCTGTATCCCCATTGCATCCTTCCCTACATTGTTCACACTCTGTATACCTTCTATATCTTACCTTATATTAAGTGTTCTGAGACCCAGGTAATGGGGGCTAAACAAATAAATGTACTACTGCCACATATTGCCTACACTATGTATCCCTACTGTTCTCTACCTTATAGTGCGTACACCCTGTAGCTCTACTGCAGACTACCTTATATTATATATACATGGTATCCCTACTGTATCCTTTCATATATTGTGTATATTCTGTAGCTTCACTGTGTCCTACAAGATATTGTGTACACAGTGTATCCTCACTGAATCATATCTTAAATGTGGACACTTTCTAGCCCCACTGCATCCTTTCTTATTTTGTGTAGACTCTGTTTACCTACTAACCACTCTGAGACCCAGATAATGGGCAATAAACAAATAAATGTTCTACTATTACATGCTGTGTACACTCTGTATCCATTATGTACCCTACCATACAATGTGTATACTCTGTATCTCCACTTTATTCTACCTTATATTATGTACACACTGTATCCCTACTGTAGCCTTCCATATAGTGTGTACTGTATCTTAAAATATGTTGTGTACACATTGTATCCTTGCTGAATCCTACGTTATATTTGGACACTTTGTATCCCCACTGCATCCTTCCTTAGACTTTGTACTCTCTGTATCTCTGCTGTATCCTACCTTAAATTGTGTGCACTCTGCAATCCTACTGTACCCTACCTAATATTGTGTACACTCTGTATTCCTTCTATTTCCTACCTTAAATTGTGTATTCTCTGTATTCCTTCTGTTTCTTACCTTATATTATGTACAATTTTATCCCCACTTTATCCTATTTTATATTGTGTACATCTATATACAGTATCTTTTATTTCCTACCTAATATTATGTATGTACAGTACTCCACTGTATCTTACCTTAAATTGTGTACATGTTGCACCCCTACTGTATCCTTCCTTATATTGTGTACAGTCTGCATCCCTACTGTATCCTTCCTTATATTGTGTACACTCTGAATGCCCACTGTATCCTACATTATATTGTGTACACTCTCAATCCCCACTGTATCCTACTTGTAAGGCTATGCCTATGGTTCAGTGGGCGGAGCAACTAACCATGCCCGCGATCAGGCCTTAAAAGGCCCCCTCCTCCTGGTCACTCTAGAATAATTTTTTTGTTGCCGCTGGAGGCTGCATTCTTCTTGCTCCCCTCCTGTCCCTCACTGCTGTGTTTGTCTCCCCCTCTCCTTGCCTCTTCTGCTCTTAAGCCTCTGGCTGCTTTGCTGCTTCCCTTCTGCCCTCTCTTCTTTCTGTGATGCTCTGTTCCCATCCTCGATACCCCTCCCCTGTCTGTTTTTTCTCCCTGCTCCTTCCTTTGCCCTTTTGGCCCTTATACTTCTTTCCTCTTTTGTCCTTTGGCTCATCTCCCTCTTTCTGGGTTTCTCTCTTGCTCCCCAGCCACCACGCAGTTCTGTGTCAGTGCTCCGGGACATGACATCGCCTGTGCACCTGGCTTCTCCCTCAGCACTGTGCCCTGGTGGTTCTGTTGTCTCCCTTCTGCTCCACCCAATCATCCCTCAGTGGCAAGGTTTGCCTTGCCATTCATCACCCGTTTGCCTGGAAACTGCAGACTTCTAGCCTCTCTGTAGTTAACATTTTTGCACAACTCCGGCGAACCACTGGATGATGGCTCATTACATCACTGGCCTTACCCGGCATCCAGGACTGCCACCTGCACTGCAGGACTCCTCATTCCAGCATCACTTTGTGTCCTAAGATTAGACTCCTAACATTTGTCCACATCATTTACAGTAATTATGCCCCTGCATTCTATTCCAAGGCTCGTTGGTGCCATTACCTCATGTTATTTTATCTACTGTTTTAATCTGCCAATGGAACAGTTTCTTGGTGCTCCTGAAGCCATTTATTGTGGTTACATCAACTCATGTATTTATCTTATCATTTGCTTGGCTGGCTACTAGTGATTACCTGCCTCTGTACTTAACTCCAGGGCATGTCAGCCCAGCTACAGCTGCTGGCATTTACTCATAATTTTAGCTTGTCAATTAGCTGTTCAGTGTCACTGGTACCTAGTTCATGGCTGCTCTGTTTTTCCCATGGTGTTGGAGTGTGTTGTTGCAGCTTGCATTGTGGCTCTGAGTAGCAGAAGCAGCTTAATCGTTTGTGTATCTGTAGCTACTGGCTTGCCCAACCTTCACTGCCTTCATGGCTGTCACTTGGCCTCTTGCAAGCTCAATGCTGCCCTTTTCCTACCATTCGCTGCAGCCTTTGGCACTACCAGTACACACACCAGGCTTCATGGCATTAGCATCTCGGTATAGCAAGTCTTTTCATTCTCAAACTTCCCTTTTTCCCCTACCGGCTTTGCAGCCCCCTCTCACCTCCACCATCAGCTGCAGACTTTGTCCAGCCATTCCCTTCTCTCCCACTTGTACAATTCAGTCCACTCCTGAATTTGTCTTCTTAATGGACCTGGTTGGCATGCACGCCTGTGGTTACTAATTTGCATTCTGCTTTATGGCCCCATGTCTGGGTCTCCTTCATTCAGTCCAACCTCTATGCTGGTTTACTCATTCACATCAACTACCTGAGTATACCACTCCTATGGGTCTCATGCTACCTTGACTTGACATGCTCTCCACTCGGAGATGTGCCTTTCGTGTCCATTGCTCCATGGCTCAGGGCTAGCCTGTAGCCAATGGTCTTACTCTGCACCCATGAAGTCCACATCTAGAGCATACAAAGCTCAGAATGGGGTCCTTCTCCCTGGCCCATAGTGAGAATGTTTTTGCTCTGGGTGGCCCTTCAATCATCCTCCATTCTGACAACACTTCTGGATGTAGAATTTATGACTTCAAGCTGCAAGGGGTGGGTCTCTTATTGAGGGCCCCTTTAGCTGCCTGAGCAGGTTCGGATGCACCCTTTCTGCTATCCTCCCTCCAACCGCCTCTAGTTCACCTGGTCTGTTTCATAGGTTCATGTAGGCCAGCTGAGTGCCTCAACAGTCCTTTCTCTCCTCCTTTGCTTTTGGGTGCCTCACTGCAGAGATGATGCTCGCAACCCTCAAAAGCATTCCTGTTGGAAGAACAGAGCGAGAGCTTCCTCCAGATTGGAATCTTTTCCTCTTCCCTCAATCTTGACTCTAAATTGCAGTAGCTGAGCTGTCACTAACCAAAATGTTCTTCAGCCTTGAGGAAAGGCAACTTAGGCCTTGGCTCTCCATAAGTTTCCTCCTCAAAAGTGGTTTTTCCTCTTCTCCATGCAGATGGTCATAATACTTAGATAGAGTTAGTACTTTCATAGGTTCCATGGTTAGGTTGCACTGTTGGATGAAGTCAGATAGTGGCCCCCTGGCTGCTCCCTCCCTCTCTCCTTAGGAAGTCCTGCCCTCCTGCCTTGTGTCAGCTTCCAGTCTGGTAGTTATTCCTCTGTTGTCTCCTGTTTCTCTCCAGTCCTAACCATCTACACCTCTCGACCTCTGTTCCTGTTTCTGTTTTTGATACTGTTTGAACTCCCTTGCTTCCTTCATGATGCTCGACACCCTTTTGGGTACTCTTTTTGGGCTCCTTTCTAAGCTACCTGTAGCCAAGGGAATCATTCCCATGACACCTATAGGGGTGGAACCCTCCTCTAGGGTTCCTTGCCATCGTACCCCTACACGGTGGTATATCCCACAGACAGAGAGATGAGCAGCCACAATGTATCTAAGTCGCACAAGCATAACATCATACCAAGTTGCGTAAGCACATTCAGCTTATATTGTGTACACTATGTCTCCTATTGTGCCCTACCTTATATTGTGCACACTCTGTATCCTACATGATTTTGCATACACTTTGTACCCCACTGTGTGCCACCTTATTTTGCATACACTCTGTATCCCTTCTGTATCCTACCTTATACAGTATATTGTGTATACTCTGTAGTGGCACTGTATCATACCGTATAGTGTGTATGCTCTGTATCTCTACTGTATTCTGCCTCATATTGTGTACACTCTGTACCCCTGCTGTATCCCTCCTTATATTGTGCAAACTGTATCCTCTATTGTACCCTATCTTATATTGGGCACACTCTGTATCTCCACTGTGTCCTACGTGACTTTGCGTACACACTGTACATCACTGTATTCTACTTTATTTTGTGTACACTCGGTATCCCCACTGTATCCTTCCTTATTTTGTGCACAATCTATAACCCTACTGTATCCTTCCTTATTATGTGTACACTCGGTATCCCCACTGTATCCTTCTTTATACTGCGTAAACCCTGAAACCCTACTGTATTCTTCCTTATATTGTGTACACTCTGTAGCTCTTCTGTTTCCTACCTTAAACTGTGTGCACACTACTGAATCCTACCTTACAATGTGTACACTCTGTAAGCAATAAGACATCACAGGGTATGCATTATGGTGAAGTAATTGCACACCTCAGGTGCGTTGTTAGGCATGAGTTGCAGCTGAGTGCTGTTAAATGCGCCTAAGAAGTGCGATTATTTCACCATAATGGCACACTCCTGGGGTGTTGTATTGCTCTTATAAAATGGCATTTAAATATATGACTTAAAATGAATGGAAATAAGAAAAAAGTCTTTTAAAAAGATAACAATTGTAACTTTTATTGAAATATGCTTCCATTTTAACTCTGAATACAAAAAATAGTCCCCATTCTGGTAACTTCTGGGTTAGCTAAAAGCATAAAACATAATGAAAACTGTGTGTGGCACACATTTTTATAAGAAAAAAAATCTTACCTTTCATTTTAAATCAATACAAGTACTGTTTCTTACCAGAAATGTGTTCAAAGCTTTAAACCTGCCAGGTTGCCTTTTTTGGTGTGGGGTGATAGATTTCATCTAAAAATACGCAGGTATGAGTCAAATGTATGTGCTTTTATAAACTTCAGGAATGTATTTCAGCAGTTTGGATCTGCCTCTGCAAATGTGTTTCCCACTTTTGCTCTTTGTTTATGAAGTATTATTGCCTACTTTCTTCATGTTTTTTTTTTTCCCTCTGTCTTTCCCCACATTCAAGATATGGAATGTTTACCATGGAATGTTTGACACGGAATACAGGGATTCAACATTCTACTCAGTTCCACTGGCAGCATGTTCCTCTCTTAACATACTGTACACACATACACACACACGCACAAAACAAAAACCTTTTCTAGACCCACAGACTCAATTATCTTACTGTCAGGGAAAGAAGAAGAGATTTCCTTAATGAGCAGTTACAAACAGAAGGAGGATTTTTCATTGTTAGCAAAGAAACAGTTGTAATGAAAACTATGAACAATGCTTAATGTTTCTGATTTATGTGTTTAAGTAGTGTGTGATAATCAGGGAAACAACATTTAATTAAGTTGTTTTATTTTTTATTTAGTGTAGTTTTATTCTTAGGGCCTAGTTGAAGGTATTTTACTCTGAAAAGACTAGCAGCCATGTTTGTGATGGAAGATCAGTTCTGGTTGTAGGGGGACTGATGAAAGATAGTTCTGGTTGTAGGAAGACTGATTTGCTCATTGTGTGATGTGGTTTAGGACCAGGATGACAACGCATTATTTAAGCAATAAGCCACCAGAGGGTGTGGGTTATCGGGGGATTTACCATGGTTGGAGTGGTTTGCCCACAAGGCGCAGCTGAGTGGGTAAATCCTCACCAGCCATGGTAAATTCCCTGATAACCCATATCCTCTAAGTGGCTTATTGCGATTATACCAAGCTTCTTTTTTTTACTATAATAAAATATAAATATTAAAGAGATTGCTTTTTTTTATTTTTACTGTATTTCTTATTAGGTTAGGATACTACATTGGAGATACTCATCAACAGCCATTGATTATCAAAGGATTTACACCAGTGGTAAACTGCCAGTCTGACGATTTCATTGGCTGCTCACTTATGTACATGGTATAATCACTAATATTGAATGGTCACCTGACTGCTTTTAACCAATTAAATTTCTTTGATTTTTAGACCCATTTTTAAGTAACCCTACTGCATCCTACCTTAAATCATGTACACTCTGTATCTCTCTATTTCTAATCTTAAATTGTGTACACTCTGTACCCTACTGTATACTACTTTATTCTGTGTGCACTCTGTAGCTCTACTATGTCCTTCCTTATGTTGTGTACACTTTATATACCTACTGTGTCATACCTTATACTGTGTACACTCTGTACTCCTACTACATTCTTCCTTATATTGTGGCCACTCTATATATCTACTGTATCCTTCCTTATGGTGTGCACACTCTGTAACCCTATTGTATCCTTCCTTATATTGTGTAGATGCTGTATCTCTTCTGTGACTTACCTTACTCTGTGTACACCCTAGTGCATCCTACCTTATATTATGCACACAATGTAACCCCACTGTAGCCTAACTTATACTGTGTACACTCTATATCCCTACTGTAGCCAACCATATATTGTGTTCACTCTGTATCTTACCTGATATTGTGCACACTCTGTATCCCTTTGGTACCCTACCTTATATTGCATACACTATGTATCTCTATGGTACCCTACCTTATAGTGTTGATATTTGATTCAGCTTTGTAATCACTAACAAGTTTCAATGACATCTGGGTCACTCCTGTAAAATTATCGCTAGTTCCAGTGAGCTTATCCAGTCAACAAATGACTAAACAAACAAATACATAAATAAATAAACACACATCATGTAAATGTTGCATTGCCAAACAAAAATAGCAAGAAGCTGATAGTGCAACAAATCAGGTCATTAACAAAAATATATGTAGAAACAGTAATAAGTTACATAGCATAACAAAATAATCACAGAGGGGGCACCAATCATGTGCAGGAGACTGACAAAATCAGGAAAGACTTTAGTGATTTGTGAAAATGTGAATGATTGGGAGCATTCTGCACAGAACGAGGCAGAGAGTTCCATTTTTGTATGCATGGTTGGCAAAAGCTAGCTGACTAAAGTTCATGGCACATCTATGTCCCATGAGAATGGAGGACTCTGCTGATTGCAGACAATAAAATGTAGCAGGATATTGAAGAAGGTTTGCATGGGTGACAGGAAATCAAGATCAGAGCACTCTGTCCACAAAGTAGCCAGTATGGAAAGAACATAACACATCTGGAGGTGGCAAGCCTAGACCCAAGTAGAGTAAGCAATGGTAAATGAATTGGGGGTGGCCAAGGCAAGGTGGCATACATTGTTGTGTGCTACAGTCCACTTCTTTAGGTTTGCCTTGGTAGTACTAGGGTAGGCCCATAGACCATAAGTGAAGGCAAGAAGCAGCACATCTGGGGCTATGGACAGGTGGGCCTTGGGGGAGAGGCAATGATTATCCCTGTGGGATATATATATATATATATATATATATATAATCCTTTTGACTAGTGTTACACAGATATCTGATCCAATAACCCGACCCGATTGGATTTCCCGTTTTTTAAAAAAATATCCAGCCTGATCGGGTTTTGACTATTTAAGGCACTGGTTAGCACTCATTAGCTGTGGAGAAGTTGAAGCACGCACAATGGCACTAATTGATGATCTGTGTGCTTTATTTCATTTTTCAGAATGGCACAAAAAAGTTTAGTCTGGCAGTATTTTTTATTAGATTCAGAGACTGACGCAAAAGCAAAGTGTGTCGTCTGACCAACCCCAACTTTTACAAGTTCAGGTTCATCGTTAAAAGTTACAGGACCTCAAGCCTTTTACATCACCTCAGAAATAAACACAAGGCAGAACAAACAGAGCTGTTAGCTGAGAAAGAGAAAATAGCGAAGATTGCCAGAGAAGAATGCCATGAGCTTCCAAGTTTAAGAAAATAAAAAAAAGGGCAACCAACTCTTGAGCCATGTATAGTCTGAACTCTCCCGTTACCTAATGACCACCCATGGGCAAAGCTTATAACGGAAAGCATAGCAGAGATGATGGCTTTGGATGAGCAACCCTTTGCAATTGTTGAAAATGTGGGGTTTAAAAGGCTAATGTCTGTGTTAGAACCAAGGTATGTTACACCCTCAAGGAGGCATTTCTCTGATAAAATTATTCTAAGTATATATGGCAAGCTTCATCAAAAGTTATTAAGTGAACTACAGTCTGTGCCAGATATAAGTTTCACAACAGATACATGGACCACTGAATATTCTATTGAATCCTGCTTATTAATTACTGCTTATTGGATCGATGAGAAATTCAAATGGAGAGCCGCTATGCTAGAGCTGAAACATTTAACACAAAGACATACTGGTGAAAACCTCTGCAGAGAATTTATGCAGGTAGTTGAGAATTTGGAGGTTGCAAGCCAGTCAGAGTCATTTAGTAATTAGGGATAATGGGCCAAATATTAACAAAGTCATGAAGTTAAGTGGTGTTCCTAGTGAGGGGTGCTTAGCACACATTTTGCAGCTAATCATCCATGAGGCTATAATGAAACAAAAGACTTGCTTGCAATTGGTAGAGCAATAGTGGGACATTTTAAACACTCCAGTAGTACTATAGAATGCTTAACTGCTCTGCAGAAAAGCCTGCAAGTGCCTGTTCACAGACTTATTCAAGACATCCCCACCAGGTGGAACAGTAGCTATTACATGTTAGAAAGATGGTTAGAACAGAGGTGTGTACTTACTGTGTATGCCTCTGAAACTGAGAACCAAACTCCTAGTTCTACACAGTGGTCCCTTGCTGAAAGTGCCTGCTGCATTTTAAAGCCATTTGAAATCGAAACAAAATGTGAGCCTGCAATTAGCATGTGTGTCCGACATAATACCCACTTCCACGGCACTTTATCATGCTATAGGTGCAATAAAAATCCCTGGCTTACTGTCGATGAGAAAAGCACTTCTTTCAGTGATGGATGCAAGATTTAAACACTACAAGTCATCAAAAGAATTAGAAGTTGCTACTTTCCTTGATGGCTGATATAAATTACATTTTTCTAACAGAAACTGGGAAAACATTTGCTTCAGTGGTGGTAAAAGAACTGGGAGATGAACTGGAACATGTTCAACCCAGAAGCGCTAAAGCCGATGTCAGAATGGATTCCATTCTGGAGCCAGAGGTGGAAGCTGAAGACCAATGGGACACATTTACACAAACTAATGCTGTACCCCAAGAAAGTAGTTGTCTTTCATATTATTTTTCTGTCCTGTCTCCTAACAATCTTTTGTTTCTTTTTCCCCCTCTAAAACAAACCTTTTTTCCCCACAGCATCTGAAAATTCAGAAGTTGCATTCCAAAACACAGAAATAGAAATTTATGTCTCCGAACATCTGCTCCCCCAAAAAACAACACCAGATGCCATTCAGTACTGGGAAACAAACAGACTGAGATTCCCCACTCTTGCAAAACTAGCAAAATGCTGTTTGTCTGCACCTCCCAGTAGCGTTCCTAGTGAGAAAATGTTCAGTGATGCCGGGGACATCATTACAGAGCGCCGTTCTCATCTTTCACCACAGAACGTTAATATGTTACTGTTTCTAAAGCAGAATCTGTTACATTAGAATTTATATGTTGCCTTCACTCAAGTTTGCAATAGTGTAACTATGTATTGATTCAATGTTTTTTCAACCCCCTATATGCTGCTGCACAGATATTACTAAAGCTCTCTAACTCTAGCTGCTATAGCGATTTATTTTTGTGCTTTTAAAGCTGCATTAAAATGCTTTTAAAATGATGTGCTTACAAGGATGTACAATAAATTTAATAAAATGTTTTAAAGTTTACAAGTTTAAAAGTATAATACTTTTTTTTTTTTTTTTGTATGGGCAGATCAATATCTGACCCAATGTTGAACTGGATCTGGTCGGATCATAACCATAAAATATCCAGACCCAATATCTGGTAAAAATTTAATATCCGTGCATCTCTATTTTTCACTTTGCATTGATGCTGAATCACAGTTGTCAGTGGGTCATTGCATGTATAATTCTACTGGGCTTTGGTGCTGATGCTGAAACAGTGTTGTCAGTGGATCTTTACACATAGTTGTTCCTTGCCTGTCCCCTATTCACTCCACTTCTTACTCACTTCTCTGTTTTGACTCTTGCACCTTCTCTGTTCCCCGCTACAGATCTGCCTCTGGAAAAGAACACTTTCCCTTCCCATCTCCCTTCCATCTAGAACAATCTTTCAATGCTTGCTTCATGTGCCCCTTCCTGCCTTGCTCTCAAACAACAACTTACACTTCATTTTGCTCCCTCCTGTTTCTGTTCAGACCCTGATTAGGCTGTTTTGGTTCTCCTCTGTTTGACACCTTTGCTCTCTCCAATGAGCCTTGTGTTGCATCAGTGCTAACCTAGTGTGGCATTTTTGGTATTTGGTCTGCCACTAACGGACCCCTTACCTTCTCTGTGGTCTGCCAGGCTATTTGGTTGCTGCTGGTGAGGACCCCATCTGGACCATACGAATAACTGGATGGATGCATAAAATAAAGAATACAGATTTACTCTATGTGCAGTAGACGTTCTCTTCATGGAGGCAAGCCCCAGACTGAATAAATTCTCTGACTGACAGGCATACATGGCAGTGCCAGGCAGTGCAACAATTAGCTATTTGCAGGTTCTAAGTGTTCATAAAGGGGCGACAGCTTAACATTAAGCCCAATGCTTAGTGTGTGCTTCACATCACCACTGGGACAGTGAATGTGAGCACCACTTGAACAAACAATAAAACTAGAAACACTACTGAAAGAGATTTTAAAGAAAAAAATGTTTTCATGCATTTGAAGGCATTACATTTAAAACAAAACAGTACTCCACTGCGGGGAGGTCTGGACTACACCGGGGATCAGTCAGAGTAGCACCAGAGAGAGGGCAACACCATAATACTTGAGACTTGGTCATGCCACAAGCTCTAAAGTGCAGGGGAACGAAAAAGGAAGAGAGGAAAGGTAGCAGTAGGAGGATACCTAGAATGCAGGCTGAAACTTTAATAACAGTTGCATAACAATAACAACAGGTGGACTGTTCATTGGAAGAGACACTCCTAAAGGGGGAAGGTGTTAATGCAGGTATGCAATACCATAGCAACAGTTGCTGGAGGTACAAGAAACATTTACTGCAATCAATTAACCTAGAAAAGGAATTAGTCCCAAAACACACTAAGTCCGGTAACAAAAGTTCAAGACCTCCATCAACTTTTCTGGTCAGTGGGAATGGAGGCATGTATAAATTGCACTCATTCTTGATAGGATGGGGTCAGGTCATTTAAAGCGACCCAGGAGTTCTGCCCACTGTCAAATCTGCACCACTTGACTCTGTAAGTTCAGGATCCATTTCTGAACTTCTTCCTTAAGATCTTCTTGATTTAGTACACTGATATGTGTACAGGACAGTCAGAAGAAGAAGAAGAAGGAGGAAGGAGGAGGAGGTGGTGGTGATGGTGGTGATGATGATGATCTTGCAAAACGGAATCCGGCTGGAGAGTGTCAGGAGTGGAAAGACCTAGTTGCAAGTTGTCTGGAGGGATCTCAGCTTCAGACAGGATGGCAGGCTCAAGTGCAACTTCATTGTTAGGTGGACTGGGGTTGTCTGGAAGGTTGTTACTCAGGTACCCATGTTTCAGTCTGTTTATGTGGACTTTGTTGTGTACCAGCTTTCCATCCGACTTGGGTCGCAGATGAATGTTAGCAGGAGGCAGTTTTTCTATGATGTAGAAGGAATCAGTCCAGGGGCAAAGCAGTTTCTTGGTGGCACCCGGAACAAGGACCAATCGGTACAAATACACAATGTCCCCAACACAGAATGAAGGCTCATGCGACTTGGCTGCTGAAAATTTCTGCATTGCAGATTTTCTCTGGCCCAACATGGTGATTACAACACATTTGGCAAGTTCAAGCTGTTCCAGCATTGGAATAATGAAAGAAGAAGCTGACTTAGGAACCTCTAGCAGCAAGTGACCCCTGCCCAGTGGAGTTCTTGGGTGATGTCCATGGACTAAGAATAATGGTGTGTACTCTGTACTGTCGACACAAGGGCTGGTATTGTAGGCAAACTGCACAAAGGGAACAAAATGGTCCCAGGTGTCATGAGTCTTGTCCAGATACTTGGAGAATGTGCTGAGAATGGTAGACATCATTCTTTCGCTCTGCCCATTGCATTGTGGTTGGTAACTTGTGGTATGTGCCTTTTTTATGTCGAGAAGTTTGCATGTTCCTCAGACAATGGTGGATGGCGGTTAGTGCCTCTGTCTGAATCTAGGTACAATGGAATACTGTGATGACAAATGACTGCGTTGAGAAAGGCATTTGCCATTGTGGCAGCTTTGATGTCTTTTAGGGGGATTCGTTCCAAATATTTTGTTAGGTAGTCCACAAAAACAAGGATGTATCTGTTGCCAGAGTCAGAGCATGTGGGTAAAGGCCCAAGAATGCCTGTGCTGACTCTCTGGAATGGCTCAGTGGCTACAGGCTTTGGAATGATATGTGTCTTTGTCAGTTTGGCAGGAAGCTTTCTTTGGGAGCAGGGCTGGCAGGATTTACAAATCAGACAATGTCCCTGTTCATGTGAGGCCAGAAGAAGTGAAGCCTTGTCTTTTTGAGAATTCTGTATATTCCCATATGACCTCCAGAGAGTGGAGAGGCATGAGTGGAGAGAAGAACTTGAGGGATGAGAGAGGCTGGCACAGCTCGCTGTACGTGAGTTCTGTCCGCGCGATGACCCTTGCCTTCCTTGGTCCAAATGTGAAAAAGCACTCCGTCATTGAGGAAGTACTGCGAAGCAAAAAAAAAATACATCTTGGCAATGCTTCTTGTTTTGCGGTAAGGTTCCAGACTCTAAGTAAGTAATTATGTCTGTAAATTGAGTGTCACTTCTTTGTTGCATTTTAACAGTTGTCAGGGACAGATCAGAAGTAGAGGAAATGAGAAGCTCTTCGGCTGCTTGCAGTAACTGAGGATTTGTGTGTTTTTCTGTAGAGGCAGTTGGTAGCACCAAAGCAACTTGAGGTGCTGTAGGAGTGTCCACAGGAAGCACATCTGTGGTATGGAAAAGAAGAGCTTGTAAGCAGGATTCTTCATCTGTTGAGAAGGATGTGGAGGGATATCATCTCCGGATTACACCATCGGCATTTGAGTGAACTTGACCTGGTCTGTACTGAATTTCAAAGTTGTAACTCTGTAACATGGCGATCCATCGGGTGAACTTGCCTACTGGCTCCTTCATTTTGAATAACCATCTGAGGACAGAGTGATCAAAGATAGCTGTAAAGGAGGAGCAGCAAAGGTAGCAGTCTTATGGCAAATACCATGGTGAGACATTCTTTTTCTGTGATGCTATAGTTCTGCTCAGCTGAGGAAAGAGAACACCTGGCATAGGAGACAACTAGTTCTGTTCTGACTTGAATTTGACAGCACCCACTGCAAAGAAACTAGCATCTGAGTAGAGTTTGAAGGGCTGGTCGAACTTGGGTAGGCCAATACTGGAGAAGAGATTAGGTTTTATTTTAAGGTTTCAAAGGCCTCCTTACATTCAGAAGTCCAGTTATAGTCATATCCCTTTTTGGTGAGGGCATACAGTGAAACTGTGATCTTGGCATAGTTGCAAATGAACTTTCAGAAGTACCCAGACAAGCCCAGGAAAGTTTGAGGTCTTTGAGATTATTAGGCTCTGGGTAGTCTTTGACTGCTGAGAGCTTCGTCTGGATCTGGGGAGATGCCTTGAGAACTAACCACATGTCCCAGGTAATGAATTTGATGATGTGCAAAACAATACTTCTCTGGGTGAGGCTTGAGACTGGCTTGTCTGAGATGTTCGAACACTTCTTTGAGATGATGGAGATGCTCTGGCAAAGTTCAACTGAAGACAATCACATCATTCAAGTAGACTAGGCAAGATTTCCAAGACAACCCATGTAGTACGGCTTCTATAACACGTTGAAATGTGGCTGGACTGTTCCGAAGACCCATAGGCAGATGTTGGAATTGGAAAAGTCCCAAGTGGAAGCACCATGCTGTGTATGGATGAGAAGATGGATCAATGGAAACTTGATAGAACCCACTGTGAAGGTCTAGAGTGGTGAAGTAAGCAGGACTGGCCACACCAAGGCTGTCTAAAGCATCTTCGGTTGTAGGCAAGGGATGAGCATCCTGCACTGTGTAGGCATTGAATTTTCTGTAGTCTATCACAAAGTGATACCCTTTGTCCTTCTTTACCACCAGCAAGCAAGGTGCACCCCAGGGACTTGTAGACTCTTCAACAATGTCTTGTTCAAGCATGTCTTTGATTATGTCCTTGAGGACTTGTTTCTGTTTGTGTCCCACTTTATAGGCTTGCTGACGGCTTGGTTTCTGATCGGGCTGCACCTCAATGGTGTGTTGCAGGATACTACAGCATCCAAGCTTGTTATCTGGACCTACAAAGACATCTGGGTAATTCTCCAGGAATTTCAGAATTTGTTGCTTTTCTGTTGTAGATGCTGGAAGTTTTGAAGAGGACAGTCTCTGACTGAGGGGTAACTCTGTTGAAGCATGAGCGTAGTAGTAGTACTGACAGGACTGGAGTTGGTGGAACCAGGCTGAGGCTCTTGCATGAGATGGAGCTGGTCCCCTGCAGGCAAGCAGACACACTTTCTGATGTTGGCACCCTTTGAAATGACCACAGGCTCACTCAAAAAACATCAATCACTCACTTCACACATCTTTAAATGAAATGCACAACCTGCATCATTTAAAAAAAAACTTCCACGATCGCAATCCCTGCCTCATAACCCACCAGTCATCCAGCGGACTCGTAAGCTTTGCTGCTGTACCGCTCTGTTTAGTTCAACACACTTGCAGCCACACCACATCATAGGCTCATTTTCCTCACACGCCCTCCCCGGAAAAAAAGTCTCTACTATTGCAACCAAAAATTAAAAATATCATCCTCCTTTATTTCTGTGCCTTCAGGTGCTCTGTTCTCACAGCATACAGTTGCTCCTGCACCATGCTGCTCCGTGTACTCCATAACAGATACTGCCATGCTGTTCAGTATGCTGGCTTTCCTCTCAGTCCCAAAACAATAACAAAAAAGCCTCTATGTCTCTTGTATAAAATGAACAACAAATAATGACAATTCATGCATGTGTCTGTGTATCCATTTGTCTGAGGGAAGCCATGACAACCCCCCAAAAAAATGTACAACTATGGGGACCATTGTAGTACAAAATTCAAGTCTACAAAAACACATCCAGGCAGAGGAACAATTTTATTTAAATAAGGACAAAAAAAATCACTTTTTTGTTACTTATTCCTATTAATTTAAATTTTTACATGCATCTAACATTTAGATGCCCATTTCATAAGCTCAATAAGCCACTCCAGGGTGTGTGTTAGACACTTTAACACATGGTTAGGAGGCTGGATGCACTTGGCAAGTGGCCTCATGTCTCACTACACCTCCTAGCTGTGTGTTAAAGTGTCTAACACACACCCTATCATGTCTTATTGCTTACTTAAAGGGGCAGAAGCTTAACATTAAGCCCCATGCTTAATGTGTGCTTCACACTAGCCTATGCTTAATGCTTCCAGCTTGCCCTGCTGCTGTTCGGATAGGTTCCTAATTTATTCCTTGTACCCTGGACATTATTTATTATTTCAGTTTTAACAGTATGTTATTGCATTAATTTGTCTAATTTGTTCTTTCTGTATTTTATAGTATGCCTGTTATTTATACTCTCAATTTAACAGTTTGCGTTGTTCTCTCATTCATAATTGTATTTATTGCACTGTTTTTTGCTTGTTTCATTTTTGTTGTACAGTACATATTTTTATCCTGTAAACCCCCCCCCCAATCCTACCTGGAAATCAGCAAAGCAGTTTTGGCTCATTGTGTCCTTCCCACTTACCAGTTTTCAATAAATAAATATGTAAGCCATTTGGACTTTGGCACAGACCCTGAGTAACTGGCCACTGGATATGTAACATTGTTTGGCTTGAAGTGTTGATGCTAACTCACTGTTGCCAGTGGGTTATGACATATGTAACTCTGGTTTTGGTGCTGATGCTGAGTCACTGTTACCAGTAGGTCTTTATGTATGTAACCCTAATCAGCTTTGGTTCTGATACTGAGTCACTGCTGTCAGTGGGCATTGGGCCTTGGTGCTGACACTGTGTCACTGTTGTCAGTGGGTCTTGTTGTATATAACCCTCTTGAGCTTTGACTGTCTTAAATCACTGCTGTCAGTAGATTGTTACAGTATATAACCCTATTTTGGCTGTGGCGGTGATCCTCAGAGACTGCTGTCAATGGGTCATTGCAGTGTAAGACCTGGTTGGGCATTGGGCACGGCCCTTTACCACTGCTATCAATTGATTGCCCCCCACAATTTTCCCCTGCTTTTGCCCCAACAATTATAGCCATCCTGCTGCATCATTACCTTGGCCTGAACAATGGGTGAGCATCTGTCTTCACAGTTGACACCAATGTCTTATCATAGTTGGCTGTGGCTGTGCCCCTGCACCCCTAAAAATGACTGTCTACTGTACCACGCTTCCTATGTTACTATTCTCTCAAAGTTTTGGCTAGCAACACATAATTTACTGATGCGGCTCTTTAATTCTGGGTCTTTATATATTTTTAATAAGCTTACACATTTTCTAAAGCAAATTCAGAAAAGCACGACATGTTAAATACAATGAATGTATTTCAAAAGTAATACATCTATTGTTTTGCATTTATTCTCTATCTATATACATGAAACTTTTGTCAATTATTCACTGTGTAAGAACTTGTTTTCTGCTGGTTCAGTATTTACAAAGTAGCAATGTCCTGCATACCTCTTTTTTTCTGACACACCCTCTTCTATGTGGGCAATATCATGATAAGCTGTGTAAAACATATTGGCCCTATTCATGATTATAAAATAGATACTGTAGGACAAATCCTGCAAACAGAGTGGCTGAAGCAGTCTTTGACCTGTGACTGTATCTCAGTACTGTACAGCATCACGGTTAAAGACTGATTACCAAGACTACCAATTTCCTTACACTTTGGGACCATTTTATTTAATGCACTCTAGGGTGTGGTATGGCATAGGATATCACTTCTTGGGTGGTTGAAGGCTCTCGTAGTTACCTCATACCTCACAACACAGCCAAGGCATAACAATGTCTCATAATATACCACACTCTGGTGTGTATTTTCGCCTAAACACTACTTTACTTTGCCTGAACTAACAGAATTTAGCAAACTCCCCTGCTGTTCAATGGCACGTCATTGAAATGGGTAAGTTAAAGCAAAATAAAATGGTTTTAAGCCTGGAGGTAATGTTCTTGGATATAGGACATATTATGTCCTTGTTTAAAATGTCTTGTGAACTTTTAATGTATTTTATGCATTTTAAAAAGTTTTTTTCGTAACAGACTGATTGATAAATTAGTGTACTGTATGCTTGTGTCCCTAAATTTCAAAATATGCTTAGGCCTCATATTTGGCAGCTGAGAACACTCATGCACAAATGCATACTGGGGCCCAAAGAAGAAGAACAAAACCCTTACAGAAAACTTCTGTTACTTTAACTTCAAGTAAACATTTTCAAACTTGTTTGGAGTTTATAACATATGGCATTACTGGTTTTAACAAATTGGTTTCTATCAAAGATTCTCTCCCTCGTGTAAGGTTGCCTCATTTCAGCTAAATTGCTTTTCTGTCAAGTGGGAGGCACAGTATGACATGCAGAATGTGCTGTCACTCGTCATTTGTCCAAACTGTTGGGCTGAGCAGAGATATTACTCACAGAGCGTGGTTTCTTTTATTTAACGCAGCCCAGGCATACACACACACACGCATCTCAGTACTCACCCACACGTTTTGTTTTTATTTTTTTAAATGCTTTTGTAATGGAGTCACAAGTTTTTAAATGTTAGGGGTGGATGCTGGAACTGCAAAAGAAGATGACAGTTTCTCGGCACGCGGGTGCATTGCATGCGAATACCCTCTCAGACTTACTCAAACTGTTCACCCAGTGCACTCAACCCACAGCTGGAGGGACCGCTCTTCCCCAAGAAGGGGTTCCCTGCAGTTGTGAAAATGAGTCTCCAGTGCATATACAGGAAGACTCTGCACAGTGATCTGTTCATATTACAAAGAAATTGAACAAAAATGTATTGACTGTAAAATCTACAGTCTCTGGGGCCAGATTTTATGAATAACCAAATTGACACTTTGAAATGTTGTGATCAGTTTTATTTTGTGCCAATATTTGGGATTTTAATGTTTTTGTAGCACTTTGAAATGGTGGATATTGTTTATTATGAATAACATATGTGATTTTAGCTAATCAGTGCTCAGAATTGCGGGGGCTCGAATCCTGTGTACAGTTGTCTTGTGAGGGAATGTAAAAGTGGAGCTTTCCACTTGGGGGGATAGGAATGCTACACTCAGTTTTAAAATAAAATAATTGACTTGTTCACAGTAGATGTCAATACATAATCTCTGTCTTATGGACTCAAATAAGGTTAAGGTGTCTGAGTCGATAACTTCTGTGGGGATCCTGAGTCGATAACTCCTGTGGGGATTCAGTATCTAAAGATTGTAAAGTTTTATTTTTGTGTTATATTATACAGTGATTCCACTCAGGGAAATCTGAAACAATACCAATCCACTGGGATGCTATGGGGCACAAACCTTTAAACTCCCACACAATACAGTCAACAATTGTTATAATTAGCAAGTTAGCAAATTGTAAGTAATATGCTCACACTACAGTATATACTCGGTATTTTAGTGTGATTTTAGGACGGATACAGCATCCTTTGATTTAAATGAAAGCTGCTGCTGCTCAACTCCTAGGGACCCTAAGTGACCACAGACTGAAAATAAATAAGATTATGGCAACTAGGGTTGCTTGGAATTCATCAATTCCACTTCAGTTGGACTGTTTGGGATTTTAGGAAATTCTGATTCCTAATCTGATTTAAATCTGATTTAAATCCTAAAAGGACATCAAAATCAGAATCTGATCTGATGTGGAATCCTAAATCCCAAACTCTGATATCCAAAATTTCTATTTTAAAAAATCAGTTTAGGAATTATGATTTTCAGACAACAATTCTGAAAAATCCTAAATCCTAAAATATAAGTGGACCTATGAATCCGATTCCATTTAGTGGATTCCGAGCAACCTAATGGTAACACAGGTTATAGGAGGATGTTGGTAACCAGACCCAAACTGTTTATCATGCACACCATTTACATGCCTATCCCAGGTATTATCTAATGTCTCCTACCTCTCCAGGAATTAAATCTGAATTTATTTTTTACCACCAATGTTGCAGTTCATATACAAATTTGTATGCAAATAATTTTTTTGACACTGTATTTTAGTTTATTATTTTATGTCCAACTTTTGTCTTACTTAATATGTTTGTATGTCATTATAATGCCCATTTGACAGATTAATAAGCTAAACTCAACTGAACAGAACTGGTACCAGTAAATAACACAACACACTAAAGTCTGAGCATAACAGTGTTTCACTACAATTGGCTTCCTGAGACCACAGAGTGCTGTGCAAAACAATTTTATTGTGTATACATGCAGGTGTATATTTACAGAGCAGTAGTGGCTAGAGCCGAGGCCAACATTTTGCACCAATGGTGCTTTATCAAGGCCAGTAAGTAGCACCTAGTTTCGGGGAGCTCCCGGATCTTGGGTACCCAGCTGTTGGATCATGGCAGGCTCAAGGGTTATTGCATGTGGTTGGCTAGTGTTGGCACATTGTGAAAAAATAAATAAACCATAACTGTAATTGTGGCCAGATGGTGTAGTTCATTACCAAACAACAGTGGTCACAACTGTGGCCCTAACTAAGTTAAAGTGGTCTGTTTTGTGAACCAGTATACTCTAGTAGGTTACTCATGGCTATTCTCAGGCTGGTAGGCCTCTGTCTTCCACTGCAGTGTTGGCTGGATTTACCAACTCCATCCTGTAGTCCTCTTGGGCCCTCTGCCATCAGTCGTCTCAGCTTTCTGGATGCCCTGGGTCAGGCACCTCTTGCAGATGAGGTGACTCTATTCTTTCAGTCTCTTGTGGTATTTGGACAAATCCTAGTCTGGCTAGTTCATGTGTGACAGTGCTTCACCAAGGGAGCTCCCACTGGGGTCTTTTACCTTGTAATGGTGGCTTCTAGGCCTCTCTGGCTCTGTCACAGTAGAAGGCCCCTCAGGTCTGATCTAGAAAATTAGTGTCCTTGTGACTGCACTGAGGTTCAGCTACAGAGTGGTTTACCCTTAAAGTGGAATGTCTTCAGGAGCAGATTGCAGTGTCTCTGTCTTGCTCTCCTGTGAATTACAGTCTCTTGTTTCTTCTTTGATGAATTATCACAGCCCTCCTTCCAACAGTACGCAGAGCTAGCTCACACTAACAGACATATTCTGCTCCCCTGCTCTGTCTCTGGCAGACTTCAGCAGACAGAGCTGTTGCTGGAAAATTCCTCACACACACCACATACAGGTAGTCCCTTGACTGGCTGAATCACTCTGTCAGTCTTTGGGTAAGTCTGTTTGGCTGTGTCGCATTGCTGGATTGGATACCTCTCTCCCAGGTGACTTAAGGAAGTCTTCCAGTGTCCCTGCTGCCTGTCCTGCTCCCAGGCAGACTTCTGAAGCCTGACTGACTGGGCTGCCACCATCTGGCCCTGGGTTCCATAACTGTGGAGTCAGAGGTGTCTGAGATGGCTGCCTTCCTTGTAGCTCACAAGGGATGTGTCTCACAAGTCTTTTTTAAAGAAGATTCTGCTCCCAACACATCCATTATGCCCCTAGTCTTGTTGTGCATGTTCTTACCAGTGTTTCTGTTAGGTTGGGGCTTCTGGTCAGAAGAATCCCTACTTTTCACAAGCACCATTCATGCTTCTCCAGAAACAGCAGGGAAAAACTTTTCAAAAATGGTGTAGGAGGTACCAAAATGATCCTCCTCCTCTTTATTCCCTCTTGCCCCCACTCCAGCAGTACACAGTACACAGGGGTCAGAAATTAGCACCATGGTGGCAGGATGAAACTGGGCTGAGCTCTGTGGAGCCAAGGTAAACCAAACTGGATGGGAGTGGTAGTTACAAAACTATCAAACGTAATAACTTATTATAATCACTCTAGTCAATGCGAGTGATTTAGAATATGCTTATATGTGTATGGAGGGGTGTCTTGTTGAATAAGAATATTCTCTTGTGCTGTTTATATGGAAACATAGGGCAAGATTTTCAAAGGGATGCATTCATTTTTCAAATGTGAGTACGGGATTCTGCCCAAAAAGTTAGACCACAAAAAGTTGGTCTAACTCCTTGACTGGAATTCCACAGTTGCAGCTGAAAAACAGATGCAAGTCCCGCTGTTGCAGCAGAAATTGACGTAAACTGCGGGAATTGCTGGAAATGTATCCAGACGTGTGTGAATAGAACACATACATTTAGGTGCATCAGCATGGACGCAGTAAGTGTTTTGTCCACCTTTTTGAAAATACTACTCATAGAATATACAGTAACAGGCAGGAAAAGACCTGTGGTCCATTGACTCTGCCTGGTCGCTACCTTAGTCCCAACAGTCCAGAACTCATAGGGCTAAACAGTGCTCCCTGCCAGCAGTTCCTCCTTGTTCATTGAGTGGCCCCTCTGACCCTCTCCCCTCTGTGTCCTTTCCACAAGAACCTTGTGTCTATCTCCCACCCACTCTTGAAATCTGTGATCATCTCAATGTTAAGCTCTGCTAGATGGCACTATGTTTTCGGCAACCTCTCTGTGAAGAAGTGTATCTGCACATCCCCCCCTCCAAGTCGTACATGAAAATAGGCATTTAATTGTCTATTGTACCTATCCAATTACCAAAAACTGAATAAATCAATCAATCAACCCTCCTATTCAGCTTAAATTTGTATCCTCTTACTGCAGAACCCACACATTGCCTAAACAGTTGCTAACACTCCACCTTGTTTGTCCCCTCAGGTAATTGAATATTTCAATCATGCCTCCCCATTCACTTCTGGCCTCCTTGGAGTACATGTTCAAGTCAAGCCAGCCTCTCCTAATAGGTTCTCACCTGTTGCCCGACTATCATTTTAGCTGCCCTCCTCTGGACTGGTTCTAAGTGATCCTTGTTTGTTATGATCCTTGTTCCTGATAAGATGAGGGTTCAAGAACTACTCACAGTACTCTAGGTGTGGCCTCACCAAGGACCTATAGAGAGGCAGGCTCTCTCTTTCCTTCTGCTAGAGAAGGCCCTTCATATGCACCCCAGTATCCTTTTGGCTTTCAATATGCCTTTTTACATTGGACAGTGGACTTGAGGCTTTCATTTATGGCAACCCTCAGGTCTCTTTCTTCTGAAGTCTAGTCTAACTTGAATTCCCACCACCAATCCAGTAATGTGTTTTTGGGGTCCTGTTCCCCATGCAACTGACCTTGCACTTTGGGCATTACATCTGAGTTGTCAGATCCTTGACCACTTTTCTAGTTTATCAAGGTCACCTTTCATGACCATAATCCCATCTTCACAATCCATCCTGCTACATATCTTAGTAGTGTCTGCAAACACATTTTGCCCTGGATCCTTTCTGCACTGTCACAGGTAAACAGATTGAAGAGCACTGATGACCCAGAACTGACCCCTTAGACACCCCATTGGTCACCCTACTTATCCTGAGTGTCCTCCATTAAGAACTACCCTTTCAGTTTTCTACCCTCACCAGTTTTGTACCCACCTTATTAATTCTTCCCCACCACTAAGTTGCTTAACTTCTTCACTAGTTATCTATGAGGCACAGAGTCAAAGATCTGGCTGAAGTCCAGATATAGGCTTGGCCCTAGTTCACTACCTAAGACACTGTGTTAAAGAATTCAATTATGTTCATCTGGCAGGACCTCCCTTTCATGATACCATGCTGCTTGCTGCACTGGAGACCATATTTTTCCAGGTAGTCTGCCAGCTGCTCTTTGATAATAGTTTCAAGCACTTTACTCACTATTGAGGTCAGGCTAACCAGTCTGTATTTTCCCTGGTCCCCAATTCCTGTGCTCTTGTGTACAGGTGCAATGTCACCTACACTACAATCCTTTGAGACCGTAACTGTTGCCAGTGAGCAAGTTAACAGATCTGCCAAGGGTGCTGCCAGAGACTGCCCCACCTCCCTGAACACCCAGTGGTGCAGTCTGGTTGGACCCATAGACTTAACCACCCTCAGCCCCTCAAACCCCTAAGCACTCTATCCTCGGCAATGGTCCCCATCACCATCCATGTCTCCCTCCCAGCTTTATTGATGCAATCCAGCAGTGACCCTCCTTCTGCTGTGAAAACTGGGCAAAACTGTTATTTTAGTTAAGTCTGTTTTTTGCCCATCTTTCTGTATCCAGACCCCATCTTTCTTTAGCCTTTCAATTCCCTCTTGGTTTTTCCTCTTCTGTCTGAAGTAGCTAAAGAAGGCCTTATCATTTTCTTTCACCATTTCTACTGTTTTGACTTCTGACTCCACCTTAGCCATCCTTATGACATTGGTGGCCTTTTTCGGCTTGCTATGGTAGAGATCCCTATTTGCCTCTGATTGATAAACCTTGTACTACCTGAAGGTTGATTTCTGGGCCCAGACTGCCTCTTCCATCTCCTTGGAGAACCAAATAAGTTTCATTTACCTTATTGCCTTTACAATATGCCTTAAACATGTCCTGGATACCTCTTAGATCCCTCGTTTGATGGCATCTCACTTGTTAGCCTCCTCCTGTAATTGGCCTGTCCTCTCAAATCTGTCCCTAAACTGATTCTCCACCCCCCTGAAGTCTGTTCTGCTAGTCTGAGTCTGTTGCCACTGGGCTCCAACAGCTATGCCAAACCACACTGTGTTGCAATCACTTTACCTCAGACGGGCTTCCACTGTTACCCCCCCCGTCATGTTGTCCAGCTTGATAAAACTATGTCAAGTATGGTGCCATCCCATTAGTGCTCTTCTGCACACTGCATTAGGAAACAGTCCTGAAAGGTTTCCACAAGCACTTCCTTCCTATTGCTTCTTGCATCAGGAATGCTTCAGTCCTCATGTGGCATGTTCAGATTGCCTAACAGGACCAATCCCCCCCCCACCACTGCCTTAATAATTTCCTCTACCACTAAGTCTGACTGGTTTGGCAGCAGAACAGCCAAATCTCTTCTGACTGGTTTGGCAGCAGAGCAGCAGTTGTAAAACCTGTTATAAATCATTCTTGCTAATTACTTTATAATATGCTTGTAAGGGCTGTAGAAGTTGTCCCTTATGGTATAAGAACATCACCTTGCACAGCTTGGGCTGACAGAAATGCTCTGCTTGTCATATGAGACATCTCACATAGCACTTACGAACTTATATTTAAGAGACAGTTTTTATTTCTAAACTTTTGACCAAGAAAAACACACTGAGCTGTGACAGCTCACTTCCAGGTGCCTCCTGGAGGTGGGTTACATGGAGCTGTTTTATTAACATGGGGAGTGTTGACCGGGATACCAAGGAAAATCCCCAAGTCATCACAAGCATACTCTTGCTTCCTGTGAGTGGTAGGGGGTGCCTCTCTGTTAGTCTGGCAGTATAGTGGATCCCAGAGAGAAGACAGCGGCTGTAGTAGCTCCAGAGATAGAGAAGAAGGCCTCCTTCCCTGCCCCACTGCCTACGAAGGTCTATAAGTTGCAGAACATGACAGGGACAAAGCTCCAGATAGAGACATTTCAGATGCAGCTGCATTAGATGATCATGACTCAGACCCAGCAACCCCAACATTTTATTTATTTATTTATTTAGATCTCGGATTAAACACCTTTGAGCTATCAGCTCTTTTACATAGGTTCTAGAAGATGGTCCTCAGAAAAGCAAATGCTGTAGAGTGAAATGAATGCTGGAAGGAAAGACCACTTGGAAATGTTACAGGAGGAGGACAGGACATTTAAGAATGAGAAACAGAAGCTTGCACTGCAAAGAGAACAGACTTTGGCAAACAAGAAGAATGTTACAGTAACTTTAACCTCTCCTCCAAATATATTGCCTGAGTTTGCACAAAATCAGCATATTGACAGTTTCTCCAATAAAATGCCATGTGTACAGCAGGTTCAATCCCCTGCCCTGACTGTACCTTGATCACCATGGAGAAGGCATACTAATGGATGCTGTTTGGGAGTCAGGAATGGTCACCAGGAGCCTGACCTATTTTTTCCTCAATATCCCAATGATGGCTGGTCAGTGGAGGGCGTGATGACTAGGACAGGTTGGAGAAAGGTCCTGGCAGCAATAGATGTATGGCAAATCCATGACCTAATGACACATTTCAATCAGAAAGAGCTCTGAACAGTACAATGCCACAGTGCAGTTCAGCTGCTGATGCGCAACCTCAAAGGAAGCTGTTGCTCTATCAGTTGACCACACAAGCGGGAGTGGACTGCCGCTGTTTCAGAAGGGCCAGGTAGGAAACTTGGCACACATGCCTCATAACACTTCTGCTGTTGACACTGAACATACTAAGGTTGTTGTGGAGAATAATCCCTATGAGACTGTCCCTGGCACTGAAGCGTCTGTGCTCACCAATGAACAAGGAGAAACAGAGCGCTACAGCGCAGGTAGAGCAGAATGGCTGCAGGGCTGGAGGGAAAAGTAACTTGCCACAATCAGTTATTAGTTTCCAGAAGACATTCGCTAACAAGCAAGGTGCCCAGTCAATAGATATTGCAAGTAATGGGGAGGAACGAGGTACTAACAGAGGGGGGTTCACAGACTTTGAAGAGCTCACCTCTCAGATGTTGGGGTCACAGGTCACAAGGCTAGAAAGGTAGAAAATGAGGAGTATTTGGATTTCAGGGCACAGTCTTCTGCTCATACTACTAATGACTTGGCTGCACTACTAAGTCAAAGCAGAAGTCCTTGGGATGACACTGAGAATACCAGAAACCCCCCAAACAGTACTAAGGACAATTTCCCTCCAGATCTCATCATTGTCCTTTTGTTACTGCAGAGGAGACTCCAGGCCCCTCTAATGCAAGTGGCAGGGGGAGGAATAGTAGAAGAACTTTTTGGATGGCAGATCTTTTTAACTAATATGGGGAACCAGCCAAATGGAGAATGGGGTTCACCTAAAATACAGAGCAGACTTGACAAGGCAGCAGACAGCGTTTATGTTGCAAAGAAACTGCTGAAAGAATCCATACAGTTTTTGGTAACAGACATCTATGCCCTTTTACATATATCTGGGGATACCCAATTCAGTCAGCTTTAAACCCCCAGTGTTGCTGGGAAGATTTTGAAACAAATTCCATCAAGTAAAGCACTCTCCCCTCTGGTCCTCCTTCATAGTGACACCACTTACTAAACCTTCAATCAAAATGATAACAATCCTTTTTAAAAACAAAGGCATCAACATTGCAGATATTTTGTTTTTGATTAAGCAGCGTATGGAGGTCCTGGATTATCTAGTGCACATCTTGGATTCTGAGGGCATTTGGACAGGGGATGGGAAATCAGGCTGTGACAGCAAATGAATGAACAAGGGACACAACATCTCTCTAGTAGTTTTTACATTGGTCAAGACCAGGGATTTTGTTTTTATGCAGGCCAGCCCAAGATGTGTCATAGATGTAGGTCGCTGGCTCTCTTTAGCAATACCTGTGATTCTCTTGTGTACAGCTTATGTCTAGGACTAGGTCATTGCAGCCTTTTCTGTACAAACTCAGTGCGATGCAATCTATGCGAAGATCTGGGGCACCCTTATATGCACTGCCTATGGGCAGCCCATAGTAAAGGCTCCTTCTATGACCAAGAAAACATGGTGCAAAAGGCACAAAACAGGAGGTCTCAGGCTAAAGATCAAGAAAGACCTTAACACCGATAGAGGACTTGCACAACCTGTCATACAATCCGATTTGGCTTACAATTGAAAAGGAGCTTATTGTTTCCGCAGGCCTGCTTCCAAGGGTTTTTATGCACATAAATCCCAGAGATCTCCCTAGTAGTTTATGTAACTCCCCAGTAGAGACCCAAAAGGTCCATTCTCAGTTATGCTCCTCCTTGGCATACAAGAATAACAGAGACCCCAATCAACCACTGCTAGGTAATCCTAAATTCAAAATAGGAGGAAAGCCCATCAAGGTTTCCTGGTTGCCACAATTGGTCGCAGTAAACATAGGGGACCTAATTCAGGAAGGGATCTGTCTCAATTCTGACGGGATTATTCGGTCTTACAATTTAGGGAGGAAGGACATTTTTAAAGTTATACAGCTTTGTCATTTGTTAGTTCAGAACTTGGAATGTGCTACAGAAAATAATGATAAGGGCAGATTCATGCAGTCACTCAGTGAGTTAGTGGCTTTGCCGCTTGGTGTGTCTAAGATTTATCTTACTCTTTTTGACAGGGCATACCTTCCAATAGAGGGGGTCTCAGGCTACTGGGATTCAGTATTGCAGCATTCAAGATCTGACTGGAATAAAATTTGGCAGAACTGTCACACTTACATAACTCAGGACAGGTTACAACTTATGCAATTCCAGATCCTTAACAACATGTATTTTATTACAGTGAAACTTTATAAAATAGAGAAAAAACCCTCCCCCATTTGCCTAAGATGTTTCCAGGTGGAAGATAACCTTCTGAATTTATTTTGGGAGTGCCCGAGGGTGGCCCTCTTATGGTCACTAATACGACAGAGGGCCGATCCACTCCTAGGTATTAAAGCTTACTTTTCACCAGAGATTTTTTTTTAGTGGAGGACTATGATGGTACTGGGGTTCGAGAATGCAGCTACTACATGGCCCTGATTTCTATGTCAGTCAAAAAATTGGTTCTATCCCACTGGAAAGATACTCATGCCATAAGCTACACTGAGTGGCTGCAGGAACCTCTCTTCAATCTGAATGCCGAGAGGCTCATTGCGAGTTTGCGTCATCGCCTTACAAGATTTAATAGAATATGGGGCAAGTTGCAAGCTCTGTACTCTTTATAGTCTGGTTATCTTATTTCCACTATACAGGGACAGGTAACTGTTTTAGTTCCCACTCTGATGCCATGGGGTGGGCTCGAGGGTGGGGGAGGTGGATCAGTATGGTTATTGTTAGTCTTTTATATGTCATTGTTTGTTTGTTGTGGAAACTAATAAAATATATTCAATTTCAAAAACCAAAAAAGAAAAAGAAAGACCTTCCAAGGACACTAACCTACCTAGAAGAACAGAACAGAAAAGACTTGACCCTGAAATTGACCCTAAGGAGAACCCTGCTTCCCACTTGGACAGTACTGTGGTGGATGGAACCGCTCTGTGAGAGGACCCGTAGCCTATGACACAATCAGCAACAAGCATCATCGTCCCCCAAGCTGAACCACAACAGGAGCCACAATCAGCTCAGAGGTCTGAACAACAAGTCCCAGAAGAAATGGATATCCAGGATATCATTCCCCCACCTCCCTTACTAAAGAGGACTTTAAGGTAACTGGGGGAAAGAGAAGAAGTGCTCGTCCTATCCAAGGTCCAAAATGGAAAAAAAAGACCCTGTGGCTACTCAGAGTCACTTTTATGCCCTGAAGATAACAGAGTGAGATATGGAGGGGGAGAAAAATATTCTGAAGCTTCATCCTAGAAAGACCTATCCTATATGGATGCATTGATCACAGAGCCAGCAAATGATCATAGAAGGAACAGAAGGAACAGCACCTCTATAATTACTAAATAGAAACATGTAGCTTGTGGGTGATCTCATGTGCTTTCTTATGGTGAATCGTATAGTAGGTAATCTTTCTATTGCAACCCTTAATGTTTTTTTTTAACTCTTTTTCCCTCTGGTCACTGGAACGCAGGACCTCCTTCAGGCAACCTCACTCAACTGACTCCCTACTGCCCTGCCTGAGGCTCTCCCGACCAGGGAATCAGGTGCTGAATCTCCTCCTACCACATTGAGCCCTCGACCAAGCCCCCGACTCTGCCACCCCAAGGCGGGGCCACTGTTACTCTTTACTTGGTGCCCTTTCTACAGTCTAGTGGGTCATGGCTCAAGAGTGGAGAGAGATCTGAGAGAGCTGGTCGGGTAGGATCCGACAGTGGGCATGTGGGACAATGCCTCGAGGCACCATCATCCTTCTATGTTCTGGGGTTTTCCACTTTTCTTGTTGCCCCCCCAGGGCGTGGATGTGTAATGATGTCCAGTACATAGCAGGCATGCTCCCTCACCCACCTGCAGGATGTTTGCCATCGCCCACCCCATCCATGGTCTGTGATTGTTGCTGTGCTCTTATTCTCCACTAGAAGCCCCCAACAGGGCAGAGCAGAGTCCCCCCTCCCTCCCAGGAGAGGAGAGCCATCCTATGGATGCTCAATCCTCACCTCCCCAGCTGACCTCTGGATCCCTGAGTCCGCTTCCGAACTCAGATTGCCAGCGTGGCATGAGGTAAGGCAGATGCCTCAGCCCTCAATGCCACCGGGCCAGCTACAACCCTTAATGTCAATAGCATAGGAAACCATAAGAGGAAAGTAACATTTTCTTCATTGGCTGACTTATGAGCGTGGATAATACTGTAGTACACTAGGCTCAGTTGTACTGGAGGCATTTTTCAGGCACAAAGACCTGACCTTGAGGCCTCTCAGCGTGGTCCAGAGGAGAGGACCCTGTTCCAGTGTTGGGATATTATCTAAATCTGTGGATTTTAAAAATCTCTAAATTAATAGATATTGATCCTTGGAGGGCCTTGGTTATTGCCATGGATAGCAGGATAATTCCCTATGGATAGGGGTAATATATGCCCCCAAACTAAAATATTCAGAGTCTTACTTTTTCAGCAAGTACTGCCATATTGATATATGTCTAAAACAGTCATCCTGAGTGGGGATTTTAATTGCCCATTGGCAGCTGGAGGTAAAACAGGTAGGACACAGAAATTATACTGTGATGCAAATTTTTTAAAACAATTGGTAGAATCCGCTGGGTTACAGGATACATATAGGACAGTTTAACCACATGGTGATCATACCTACCACAGAAGCTCCATTTCTTCCCATATTGATTCAGTGGCTTACACAGCCAGTTTGATGTTATGCTTGTGCAACTGTGTTATTTGGTTTGGCCGTTCGCGCACTCTGTTCCAGAGGAATTACCACGCTGTAGGGGTACCAAGGCAAGGAACCCTCAAAGAGGGTTCCACCCTTAGAGGTGCCACAGGACAATTCCCTTGGCTAAAGGTACCTTAGGAAACATCCCAAGGAGAGAGGTGATGCCACTGGAGGATGAGGGGTGGATGTTGGGGTAAAGAAAAAGTACTTGGGAGAGAGGCCCAGAGGAACTGCTTATATAGCACAGGAAGGGGAAGTGGCTGGCTGCTTGTCCATTAAACTACAAGCATAGCCTTCCAATTCAGTTGCCTACACAGCCAGTATGATGTTATGCTCGTGCAACTGTGTTACATGGTTTGGCTATTCACGCTCTCTACTACAGAGGAATTACTACCCTGTAGGGGTACCAAGGCAAGGAACCCTCAAAGAGGGTTCCACCCTTGGAGGTGCCACGGGATGATTCCCTTGGCTAAAGGTACCTTAGGAAGCATCCCCAAAAAGAAAAGTAGTAGTACAAAAGCATGTTAGGAATCAGTAGCTGTGAGGCATAGTAGTAGATTAGGCACCGGGCAGCTTGATATCGTAAAGAGACGTACAGGTTAGCAATGGCATGAGTATGATGGGTTGCATTGAGATTGAGGGGGCCTCCTACAGAGAGAGGGAACAGCAAGTAGGGACACCATCCACCTCCATCCAACAGCAGAACCTACCTAAGGAACTAGGGAACACTAACTACGGCTAACTAATGGTTATGACCTGAGGCACAGAAGAGAGAAAAAAAAAAAAACTTTGAGGAGGAAATCTCTGGGGACCCAAGGCCTAGGCCGCCTTCCTTCCAGGCTTGGGATGTTTGTTTAGTGATGGCTCTGCTGCTGCCATTTAGAAACCCAATTAAGGAGGGTGGAAAATATTCCAATTTGGAGGAAAGCTCTTGCTTGATCCCTCTAACAGGAATGCTGTGGAAGGTTGCAAGAGTGCTGTGTAACATCAGAGGCAACCAAAGTGAGAGGAGGAGAGCAACGACTGCTGAGACACTCACCTGGCCTACCCGCCCTAAAAACAAACCAGGTCAATCAGAGGCAGTTGTAGGGAGAATGCAGTGGAGGTGCCTTGCTAGTAGAATACTAGAGCCAAAGGAGATCACTGTAACTACCCTTCATGGCTAGTCTTAAATTCTACACCAGGAGCTGCCGTCGAGTCTCACGTGGCTAAAACCAGGTCCAGAGCGAGGACATTCCCAGCTATGGGCCAGATGAGAAGGACACTGCCCCAAGTCAAGCATGCTCAAGATGCAGACTTTATAGGTGCAGAGCGAGACAGTTGGCTGCAGGGAGGCCCTGCACCATGGAATGGTTATAGCTGGCATGCCCAAGAAAACAACTGAGGAGGAGCTGAATGAAGCATTGAGTGCTGGGACCCTCACGTAGGTCAGACATGGTAGTAGTGAGCATTCAGCAAATGAATTGCATAAGCAATGAGTGGACCTGCTTCTAGGTCAGTAAGCAGAGTAAGCAAATGATCAGACCTGCACGGAGGTCGAAGAAGCAGCAAATATGAATAGCGAGGTAAGCCAGCCAAGCATTCAAGAAAGCCAATGAAAGGTGACAAATACTCTGAGGATTTTTGGCAGTGGAGGCAGGATTAGAACAGAAGGTAAGTATGCCACACGGGGCCATGGCTCCCTAGCACCACCAAGTCCCCGCTGTAGGAAAAACAAGAAAGTGTGGAAGAGGCTGTGACACACGAGCAAATATTAAACTAGTTTACAGCATCAGCGGTAGCTTAGCTGACCTCCAGAGTGTAATAGCAGTGTACAAACATAAGAGAGCAGCATCAGTATTGAGTAGCTATGAGTTATAGGGGTAGCAATCCAAATGAACAGAGACTGGAGGGAGGCAACGCTCTGAAAGCAGCACTTTGGCTAGGCAGTGCAGTGAAAACAGCAGCAGTGTCACAGCTGCCTGGGGCATAGCCCCTACTTTGCCACAGCTTGCGTCTGATGAAGGTAGCTTCTAAAATCGGGCCCCAGCTATTAGCTGGTGCAAGTGTACTTTACGTCCACTGGGGGTTGCACTAATGTGCTGTCAGCCCATCCCCCAGTTCATGTAGCTCCCCCATGCCCTGACCCCCAATGATAGACTCATTGCCCTGCAGGGCTATTGGTACCCCCCAGCCTCTATCCAGATCCCAATGCCCAAATCCCTGCAGGAGTAGTGTGGAAGTCTTAAAATTAATTCAAAAAAATCCCTTAATCCCTGTTAGCCCTGGTGGTCTAGTGGCCCCTACCCAATAGTGCCAGACTACCCCACTTTCCCCCCAGCCAATACCCAGCTGGCGACTGGCACAGCCCACCTCTCACCACCGTGGCCAGCCACCAACTGAGCTCTGCTATGAGTACGTACTGTAAATAGTGCGTGCTCAGTGAATGACAGCTGCTGTCATTCATTGGTAGTACTATTGACAGTGCAGCTCATGCAGAGCTCAGTGGTTAGCCCATGGTAATGAAGAAGTGAGCTAATATATCTCACCGACATGGTAAGGAGTTGGGGGGAGTGGAAGTGGTCTGTACTATCAGAATGGGGAGTGGGGACAGTAGACCACCAGGGCTACCTACTCCACAATGGAACATGGCAGAAATAAATTTGTTAAAATTGGATATTTTCAGGGATTGGGGCTGGGAGGGGAGCTATCTATTACTATTTGGAGGGATCAGGGTTGGGAGGATAGCTCTGCATGTATATTTTGGGCATCAGAGCTTCAGTGAGCCACTAGTCCACGAGGGCTTCTGTCATACTACAGTCGAGGATCGGTGCTTTTGGGGGTTGGATAACCCTGCGGGCTTTTAAACATTAATCATTGAGGATCGGGGTTTTCTTTTGGGGGGGTCCGATAGCCCTGTGAGGTTTATATCTTTTGAACTTCGGGGATCAGGGCTGGGGGAGTGCTTTCACCCTATTCCTGGGCAATGCCGCAGGCTTGTGGAAATCTATTCAATTGTGCCCTCCATTTGGCACACATCTCATGTTGGTGCAATCTGCGGGACTTAGCCTCTGGGACCCTGCCCGATAGAGAATCGGCAGCAGGGTCCTCGGTGAATCGGCATTTGGCGCAAGTCGCCTATGGTGCAACTTGCACCATGTCTTTGTGAATCAGGCCCCATTAAACAGTTGATGGAGCCAAGACTCCCATCATAGATGTGGGATACAATTTGGTTTAGGTGTCATGGTTGACTCAGTGTATGTGACTCACACAATCACAAAGATTTTGTCCCAGGACATGTAGGGTGTTGGAGACATGGTATCATTTGTTCCTTGAATTTCCTTAATTAGTAGCCTTTGGACAGAAGTTGGCTGATGTATTATGATTACCAGAATTTAAGTGAATTACTTATGAAGTCTTAATTCTCAGACTATATACTAGTAGTTGGTCCAAGCTTCATTCCAGCACATTAAAAGTGCTTTGTTGTATTGCCTAAATACCATATATGGCAATTCCAATGCAGGCTGGTACTTCAGCAACAATATCTTCTGCAATCAGATTAATCAACGTTATTAGAAGTAACATGCAATCCTTGTATATGAAAGAGAGTCAGAGAGTGCTAGAAAGGGCTCTTAAGAAGCTGTGGAAACACTGCAAGGGGTGGAAGTGGTAGTGTTTCTAATTTATTTTTGCTTTGTGGAAAAAAGGGGGAAACACACAGTCTTGTATGTAAGGGGAAATGATGAAGGGTGATGCACAATGGTGACAGGGATTGTATGTATACTTTAAAGTGTTCATAAAGTATTGTTTATGCTAAGTACTATCTGGGTTTCAATAAAAAAGTTCCCCTAGTCATCACTTGCGTCCCTTGTCTCATTTTTTTTTTAACATCCGTGGGTCAGTCATTTTGTGAAATAGGATCCCTTAGTAATTTGCCAGAGATTTTGAGCTTTCCATATATATATATATATATATATATATATAGACTGGAAATTCTACTTACTGAGCAGAATTACTGCAGATTAAATTAGGACAGCCATATCCTCCCTTAATAACAATACTGCTCCAGGAGAAGATAGTATCCCTGGAGAATTATATCAGTTTCTGAGGAGGTACTTATAAATGAGATTGTCATTCTATTCTAATATATGTTATCTACAGAATGTATTTCCATAAATGTAAACACCAGGCTTCTCACTTTAATACATAAAAAGGGGAACAAACTTGTCTTGAAAAATTGGAGGCCCATTAGCTTAATAAACTCATATATAAACATTTTGTCCAAAATTCTGGGTAGTCCCTTGTTCCAAATTTCTGAACATATCTAACCACGTTCCAGTGCTGTTCGGTGCCGGTGACCAGCACAGCCCTCCTCTCACCTCCACGGCTAGCCACTGACTGAGCTCTCAATGAGCACGTACTGTATACAATATGCATTCATTGACTGACAACTCACTCTGAGCTGTCAGTCGGTGTCAACGCGGTGTGTACTGTATGCCGTATAAGCTCATTGAGGCTCGAATAGCCAGTCATGGAGGTGAGGAGGAAGGAAACTGTGCTGGTTACTGGCTGGGGAGCTGGTTGAGGAGGTAGTGGGGTGGTGGGTCAATCTCTCACAGGGTGGGTGAGTGGGAAGTCCACTAGACCATCAGGCAAATAGGGAATGTTACTGAACAAGGGATCACGATGGGAGGGGGGATCACTGGACACCAATGACACTCTGTTACATAGATTAGGCAGGTGATCGGGTTGGGAGGAAGGGACTGCTAGTCACCAGGAAAACTAGTGTTATGACTGGTTGGTGATTGTTGACCACGGTGGGGGGGCTACTACCACCAGGGAATGCGGTTACAGCTTCATGTATTTGACTTCTTGAGCTGGTGATTGGTGAGAGGAGGGACCACTAGACTACCACGGAAATAAAATTAGAACAAGGTGAGGGTGATCAGAGAATGGTGAGGGGAATGGACCACCAGGTTGGCGTTCATTTGCCCTTACAGTTGGATTGTGACCATGATCGGTGAGGAAGGGGATGGACTACTGGACCACCAGGGCATAGGAATGGGTAGATCGAAGCAGGGATGGGATCGGAGGTGGGGGGAGGGACCACTGGACTACCATGGATATTTTCTTCTTTATTATTACAGGGACAGTGATCAGCATCGGGCACTGGGAGGGACCACTAGACCATCAAGATTACATTATTTTTTATTATTACAGGGACGGTGATCGCCGATGGGGGGGGACCACTACCACCAGGGCTTACAGTATGATTTGTGTTTTGACTGTTGGAATGGCCATCAGCGATCGGGGAGGGGGGAGAGACCACTGGACCGATAAGGATATTTCATTCTTTATTATTACAGGAACCGCAATCAGCATTGGTGATGGGGAGAGACCACTTGACCACCAAGGAAATTTTCTTTTTACTATGATGGGGTCAACGATTGAAAGTACCTCTGGCAACCACAAGGGTTGCACGGAATACTGCCAGATCTGGCTTGGCGGTATTTTCTCCACACAAGGGACCTTCTCAACAGGCTCTTGCATAGAGAAATGGTTTGTGAATAGGACTGCAGGGATATGCAGGTCTCCTCCCCCTCATTTGCATTGTGGCCCCCTCAAAACATTGCCCCATCACAAACCCAGTTTGTGGATGACTTTTGTGAATACCACATTTTGCCAAAACCCAGTTTGCACGGTGCAAACTGGGTTTATGATGGGACAAAATTTTGTGACTCTAGCCTCAGGAGGGAAAAAAATGGCATCCCAGTACCCTTTATTAAACATTTGCCTGTTTCAAATGGAGTATATTGATGGCTCATTGCCAGCTCCTGCTACAACAAAAAAGTACTACCCTTGAGCAGTTGCTGTTTAAAGTACAGCATGAATTACATACTGTCTACACTTTTGAATTCAAGACTCTATTACCAAGTAAATTTCACACGTATTGGAAAAGTTTTGAGCATATTACAACAAATATCTGCAGAACTGGGATTGGCTGTTGTGACTATTATGTTTGTTTTCCTTTGTTTCTTTTAATTACTTTGTGTTTTATTCCTTTCTTTATCCATGTATCTTTTGTTCTGGTTTATTTTGATTAACTCATTTTGTTTTGGAATTTCTGCATAAATGTGTCCTGTTTTGATATTCTTATATCAATAAAAAAATTCTCCTAGTCTTAATTGACAAAAGAAGTTAGACATGGTAGCGTTACATAGAACAAAATGGGATTCATGGCCCATGTGTAGGCTAAAATGGATTTTTATGATATAACCTTTTTTGATTCAAATAGTTTGGTTTCTTTAGTTTTATTTATCCCCAACCCCACTTTACAGTCATGCCTATATAGTATATTTTTCCAGCTACTATGGGGGAGTAGATTAAACCTGATTATAACATGACTTGGCAAAAAGCATGCAGCCCTATTGTGCAGTCACTTGGCGTGCCCATGGATTAAATACCATATTTAATCCACGGTTATGCTGAGTGACTGTAGAGATCCACTGGTAGGTTTCGTTATCTACAGGGGAATGAAAGTTGAGTGACAGCTATGTAAACTCCCGAGAAAGCAAGTGGGAGTGCGGCATTTGTCCTGTGCCATCAAATGACTTAAATAAATCAGTACCAAATGATGTAAAATACCTGCTATATAAACTGGCCTGTGCACTCTGATGTCTTGTCGGACAACCCTGAATGCATGTAAAGCATGTGAGCAGTACAGCGTATGAGGTCGGTGTGATCTGTACTCCCGACTCCTGACAGGGTGTCCTGTGTTTGCAGTGGCCTGGAGGCTGTCCTTCATTCCTGTTCTTGTTCCCCCCTCCCCCCCAGCAGAACAGTATAATATTCAGAGCGAGAGCAAGACAGAAACATAGAAACATGGAATTTAATGACAGATAAGGGCCGCTTGGCCCACCTAGTCTGCCAATTTCCCTACCTAACAGATAAGCTGCAGATACTAGTTAACCAACAGGCTACTTCCTCCTACCCCCCACTGGAATTGCCTTATGTCTGTCCCATGCATTCTTGAATTCCACCACTGTTTTTGACTCTACGACCTCCTCAGGAAGGCTGTTCCATGCATCTACAACCCTCTTTGTGAAGAAATACTTCCTCACATTACCTCTAAGCCGTCCCCCATTATCTTCAAATTGTGCCCCTTGTTCTTGCACATCTCTTTTTCTGAAAGATGCTACCCTCTTGGACTTTGTTGATTCCCTTGAGGTATTTGAAAGTTTCTATCATGTCCCCCCTCTCCCTCCTTTCCTCAAGGCTATACATCTTAAGCTCCTTTATCTTTCTTCATATGTCTTCTGGTGCAGACCCTGCACCATTTTGGTTGCCCTCCTCTGGACAGCCTCCACCCTGTCTATGTCTTTGGGGTCTCCAGAACTGTACACAGTACTCCAGATGTGGTCTTACCAACTGTCTGTACAGAGGGCCAACAACTTCCTTTTTCTACTGGTGATGCCTCTCCCTATACATCCCAGTATCCCCCAGCCCTCCTTACTGCCTTCTCACATTGCTGGCCCACCTTTAGGTCATCTGATATGACTACCCCCAGGTCCCTTTCCATTTTGTTGTTGTCAGTATCTCACCCCTATTGTGTACTTTTCCCTGGGTTTTGTTTCCCAGGTGCATTACGTTGCACTTCTTTGCATTGAATCTAAGCTGCCATACATTTGACCATTCCTCCAACCTTGCCAAGTCCCTTTTCATCCTTTCCACCCCACCTTGCGTATCAACCCTGTTGCAAATCTTTGTGTCATCTGCAAAGAGACATACTTTCCCTTCCAGTCCCTCTGCAATGTCACTTATAAAGACATTAAAAAGGACCAGACCCAGTGCTGAACCCTGCGGTACCCCACTAGTAACCCCACTTTCTTCACTGTGGACTCCATTTACTATTATCCACTGTGTCCTGTTGCCCAGCCAGTGTTTTACCCAGGCTAACACCCTGGGACCCATTCCCAGGCTGGCTAATTTATTTATTAATCTTTCATGCGGGACTGTGTCAAATGCCTTGCTAAAGTCTAGGTAGGCCATGTCCACAGCCCCTCCCTGGTCTACTACTTTGGTCAACCAGTCAAAGAAATCAAATAAATTTGTCTGACATGACCTTCCTGCTGTGAATCCATGCTGCCTTGGGTCCTGTGCACACCTCTCAACCTCTCAGCATTAAAAATCATAGCACTGGCCTTCAAAAAATCATAGCAAAGGACCAGAATGTGTAGCACTTTCTTATTTTGAACAATATAATGTCTACAGGTAGTGGGTCCCATATAGTTAGTGATAAAGAATGTTTCTATCAACTTAGTTCAATGATTTAATAGTTTGTGTGTCAAGAAATAGCTCTAACATTATGAGGAACATCAGTAAATCTGTGCAGAGCAAAGGTAAATTTTAATGTGAAAATCATAGCACTATGCAGAATTCATAGCAGTTGAGAGGTATGGTCCTGTGCCGCACTGACCTCTAGGTACTCAACAATTCTTTCCTTCAGAAGTGATTCCATCATTTTCCCTACCACTGAGACACAGAGTGGAGAAAGAGAGCCTGAGACTGAGGAATGAGAGTGGGCCAGCCCGAGGAGAGAGAAAGCCTGAGACTGAGGAGCGAGTGGGGCACACAGAGCGACAGCTACTGGTAAGACATTATTGAGTGTGAGTTCTGGAAAATGTGGTAATTGTAAGAGAGACAGAGCCACAAGAGAGACATCATTACTGCTGAAACGAGATGTCTTAGCTGTAAGATCATTTGAAAACAACGATGAAACAGCAAAGACCTAAGCATACGCCCCCGCCATCTCCCGAGAAGGGCCTGCCAGCAAAGCGTTCTAAAGTGGGAGGCACCGAAGAATCCTCCACTCCACAGCTACTGACAGAGGAGATTTTCTTAGAAGGATAAGCACCTATAAAAGAATCCTTATGTGTGGTAGTGGATGATCTCCAGACATGTAAAAGTTCTATGGCTAGCTTAACAATCCGTACTATAGATAACGAAGTACTGATTTCTTCGCTAGATGACTGGAGGGTGCAGATAGTCCCAGAGATAATTTCGTTAAGACAACAGCTCAAGAAAACAACGGACAAGCTGGAAGACCTCGAGGGTCACTCTAGACGGAACAATTTAGTTATTCTGGGGTTGCGAGAAGGGGAGGAAGGAACCAATCCTATTTTTTTAATACAAAAACTGTGTACTAAGCTATTAGGGCCCTCCCCTAATGGCCCGACCTATGTTATCGAGAGAGCGCACCGGGCATTAAGGCCCACACCTCCAGCTGGCTCCCCTCCCAGACCACTTATCTTCAGGCTAATGAATTATCTGGACAAGCAGACGATACCAGGCAAACTCAAAGACACCAGGGAAGTGCTGTGGGACAATGCCAAAATTCGTATAGCCCAAGACCTACCTCTAACAGTCAGGCAAAAACGCACAGAGCTGCATCCTATCATGGCCAAACTTATTGCTGCCGGGGTACAATTTCGAATGCGATACCCAGTGACGTTGCAGATATGTAAAGATGGACACTGGATCTCCTTTGACATGGCAACTAAAGCTGCTGCAGAACTTGCGGAAATGTTTCCAGACCTTTTCCGGTGAGCAAGAGAGTTGTTTGCTTCAATAGGACTTTAGCATGTAACTGCTAGTAAATTTCTAACTCTAAGGGTCGAATTAATGTTATCTATTAGGATGCTGCAATAGTATGCTACAGCTCGCCAGCATTTTGAATGGCATCCTACGTAGTGTACGAGGCGAGGACTTGAGTAAACACTGATAATCCTAAAGATATGCCCTAAACACTATTTAGTTTTCCTTTTCCTCTTGTCCCTATATGGTAAGCTGCAGATTCATGACAAACAGAACAATATGTAAAGTCTCAAAGTAATAGCTTATCTGACTCTTTATCATTACGGAAAATGTTCTATTCTCTTTGCAAGTTTCCTAAAACTCACAGATTGCTGAATAACCATACTATTCATAAGTTAATATTTGTAAGTTTACAATGAATCTTATTGGATGTGATTAAGCAGGTCTTTACAGTTTAAGACTAAATAGTTAAGAAAACTGGAAGATTTTCTGATGATTGCGGGGGGACGGGGCAGGGGAACGTCTGTTTGGTGGTGGGGTGTGATTGCAACCAAATGATCAAAGGGAGTGCGGTCGAGAGGACTGGAGATTTTGTTATTTTAGTTGGGATAGGGTTAATTTGGTAGAAATTAGTAGAAGTAAATCTACAATAGTTACTGATGGCTATAGGTGAAAGCTAGATATAATTTATAGTCTGACTATGAAGTGGGAAGAATACTGTCATGACCAGTTTCAAAGTTTCCAGTTTATAATTTCCAGTTACATTATCCTTAGGTGTACCAACTTCCATTTTTATCCAAATCAGTTGAAGGGTGATGTCCTATGCCTAGTCTGTAGTTTCACTGTGCTATGGCGTTAAGATATATATCATGGAATGTTAAAGGGGCTCATTCCCGAATTAAACACCATCAAATACTTAGACATCTGGAGACACTACAATGTAATATTGCCCTGTTACAGGAAACACATGCATTGGATATGGAGGGTAACCTATTTAGAAGAAGGCAAATAGGACAGCTATTTGTGGCAGGCAATGCAACTGTGCAAAGAAGGGTAGCCATTCTAATCACAAGAGACACATAGTTTACACCACAACAGATCCACAGTGATAAACAGAGGAGATACCTTTTTATAAAAGGAATTTTAAATCACACTGAACTCATATTGGGCTCCATATATTGGCCTAATGCAGATTCGCCCGAATTTTTTACAACATTAATAGAGACCTTAAACTTATTTCCTAGGTTGCCTACAATAATTACAGGGGATTGTAACCTGGTGTTGACTCCAACACTAGATAGATCATCATATAAAGGAATTATTCTCTCCCCAACACAGAGGGCCCTAAGGGAATTCATAACTATATACAATTTGAATGACCCATAGAGACTTTTAAATCCCATGGCTAGGGGATACAGTTATTACTTTCTGGTTCATAAGTCACTGTCCTGGATGGATTACTTTTTGGTTAACAAGCCAATACTAGAGGGTATAATGGGTAGTGGCATGTCTCCGAGAGTCATATCTGACCATGCACCAGCATGGGTTGAAGGCACTCTTCCTCACCAAATAACCAAAAAGGGCATATGGAAATTAAATACGCAGCTTCTCCAAGATGATGAAGCCCTGCAGTCCCTTAAAGAAGTTATTAATCAATTTCTTAAACACAACCAAGGAGTTATATCAAATGTGAATAAACTCTGGTGTGCTCTGAAATGTGTGGTCAGTGGGGAATGCATACGCTTGCCTGCTGTTAGAAAGAAAAAGAGGGATGTTAAAGCATCATTTTTATTATCACAGATACAGGCCATATAAAATCAGAAAACTGGCCAACTGAGCGAGGAGACCCTAGAGCACTTAACTAAATTAAAGAATCAGTACTCTGAATCTCTAAGGGAACAGGCTCAGTACATGCTTTTCAAGACCCATGTTAAATCTATTGAACAAGGGGACAAAGCTAGCCACTTACTTGCTTTGCGACTCAGGAAACAAGAGGAAGCTAGGGTGGCGGTGGCTCTCAACTCCCTTAAAGATAACTCCTTACTTGCCACCCCTAAAGATATTGTTGGGGAATTTGAGACCTACTACAGATCTTTATACTCACCACCAGCTCCTCCTCCTCCCTCCATTATAGACATACAAAATTACCTTAAAGAACTCCCGCTTCCCTCTCTCCAACAGTCACAAGCACAAACCCTAGACAAACAAATAACCCCAGCAAGAATTGTGGGAGGCTATTGACTCATTACTCGATGATAAGGCACCGGGTCCTGATGGCTTTCCCCCAAGATTTTATAAAGTATTCAAAGAATAACTCTCACCCCTGCTACTGAGCATGTTCACTTATTTATGCACCTACGGTCTTACTGACTCCTCTCTCTTGGAAGCCACCATAATAGTGCTTCCAAAGCCACAGAAGTCTCCACAGATAGTCACTAATTTCAGACCTATATCTTTAATGAATTACGACATAAAACTTTTTGCCAAAATTTTGGCCACCAGGATGACTTGAGTATGGATTCCACTGCTTAGTCCAGAACAAGTAGGATTTGTAGGTGGCAGATCTGCTGTTCATTTAAGGAAACTGTTCCATATACTCTCCGCATCCAGGAATTCACCTCATTCAATGGCGTTGGTAATCCTGGATGCGGAGAAAGCATTTGATAGAGTAAATTGGACTTTTTTATTTGAAGTGCTCAAAAAATTTGGCTTTCCCCACAAATACATACGATGGATACAAGTCTTATATGCATGCCCTACCACAAAAATTTATCGTAACGGCATTTTTTCAGAATTATTCCCCCTATATTCAGGAACACGCCAAGGGTGTCCTCTTTCACCTTTATTGTTTAACTTATATATAGAACCACTACTATACCATCTCAAATATTCTCCCAGAATACAGGGTATTCCGCTTGGTGACTGGGATCTCCATCTGTCTGTATATGCGGACGATATCCTGTTACATATATCTAATCCCCAGTCTTCACTTCCAGTAGTATTATCCCTTGTATAATCATATGGAACCCTATCTAACTGCAAGTTAACTATAGCTAAATCTATGATCATGCCATTAAATTCTCACACTTTCCGAGCTCAAGTAAAGGACTTACAATTATTCTGGGTGACCCAGATCCAATATTTAGGCCTTATAATAACTCCCAATTTGATACAGATTAAGAAAATGAATCTAGACGATAAGCTAGAAAAGATACGACAAGACCTTGACAGGTGGGCTCCCATATATCTTTCTTTACAAGGAAGAATTAATGTCATCAAAATGAATATACTGCCGAAAATGTTCTACCCGCTGAATATGTTGAATTTTTGCCTCCCGCAAACCTGATTTAAAAAGGTTCAACAGATTATTTCAAAATTCAACTGGAAATCTAAACTGCCAAGAAGGTCTTTTGATAGTTTGGGAGCTCCTAAGCAAAGAGGAGGTCTCAATCTACCAAATATTTTCCATTACTATTTGGCAAGCCACATGGCCAAATATTTCCAGTGGTATCCTCTAACTACATCTCCCAATGTAACAGCCCAAGATGCTGATCCAATATGGTTACAAATTGAACACTTATTTATTGAACGTAGTGGCATTTCCCAAAATACCTTATTACATATTACTCCCAAACTTGGTATTAAAGTATTGCGAAATGAAATAATAGGAATGTCATTAAAAATACATGCCCAACTATGTAAAGTTCTAAAATATATGAATACCAAGGATATCTCCCAACCTTTATTTCTGAACCCAAATTTCACAATCGATAAGCAGTATATAAAACCAAGTGCAGATGCTATTGAACAGGACATACCGATTTCAGCTGTGCTTGAACAGAACAAAATCAAATCCTCCTCTGACATCCTTAAAGTCTTGCATCTTCTGTCTTACCAGATATTTAAGGGCTTCCAAAGTAGACACCTTTTTATAACTCAGATGGGGGTTAATATCTGGGACAGTGATCAGAAAGACCTTCTCAATATGTTTTGCATGTTAGCCTGGGGCCTGCATGCTGTCTCCAGAATAACAGCAGCACTATATCCACTTATTTACCCGGATAATCAAGGTATCTCAACTTACTGGAAACCCAATTTCCGGAGAAGCAATTTTCCTGGGATAAAATGTGGCAGTCCATATATTCATATACCTCCAATGACAAACTGCGCCTTATCCAATTTTATATTGTCCACAACATTTACTTTACTCCAGCAAAACTATATGCCATGGGCAAATTACAAGACCCCACTTGTATTAGGTGCGGATTGAATGAGGGCACAATTTTCCATATGCTATGGGATTGTCCTTCCATTAAACCCCTATGGAATACCATAAGGAATAAACTTGACCCCCTCCTGGGATTGGAATCATATTTTGAGCCGGAAATCTGTCTTCTAGGGGACTACTCCAAAATACCAGTCCTAGAACGAAGATATGCTATGGCTGTAATTGCCCACATGGTAAAACAGGTTGTACTAAGGCATTGGAAAGATCCCCAACCTATACCCTACTCAGAATGGCTTAACGAATTTCTATACAATTTGAGAGTTGAAAAAATAACAAGTCTTAGACATTGCCCCTCTAGTTTTGAAAAGAAATGGAATAAGGTATATACATTAACCCTAATTACTAAGTGATATCTGAAATATCACAAACAGTACTACAATTGATCTCCCCTTAGTTGGGAGACTACCAACAGATTTATATCTAGCTATTAATGGGTGGGAGGGTAGTATAAGGGAACTTAAGAACATAGCTAGGATTGTTGTTATAGTTTAGTTGTATTTAGTAGAAACCTGTATATGTGGGCCGATGTAACCCTAAGGCCATATGTTATTCTCACATACTTGTATTAGTTTTCACATGCCTTGTATTGACATGTAAGATGTTTAAAAATGAATAAAGTATATTGAATATCAAAAAACAATGAAACTGACTTGTGCAGTCTCTAGAGGTTCTAGAATGCTGTTCTGCGACTGAAGGGCACAATCACATTCCATGACCTTTGAACTGTGGTACAACAGCATTTTGAAAAGAATGGATTTTTATATAGAACAATGCTCTACTATACACTGTAAAGGAGTTCCAGTCATTAGTAGCTAAGGAATGTAGTGTGTCAGAATTCCAGAATATTAAATATAAATAATTTGTTTTGGGACAAGTAGACACTGCCTGGTCAAAGTGGTCAGAGAGCATTTTGTTAGTGATTTTCGCCTGCTTGAGATAGGGAATATGACAAGAAAGATATCAGTTTGCTCTCCAGAAAAAATATATTGCATTATTGACTTTGTTAAAAATAACTGAAGGTGAAATGCAGCTTATTTGGGAACAAGAGTTTAGATCAGTTTCGAAGAAATTGTATCTGAGCTATTGGAAAAAAAGTTTTTTTTGTTAGTATGAGAACTACTTGCTGGAGGCAAAGGTAATGGTAGTGGCTGTCACTTTGTTAGGCAGTTAGTCACGTTGTGGGAACTGTATATTTCTAAGCTTATAGGGTAATATTTTGAGGAAGATTTCGTTTTGATGAATAATACTGTACACATTTTGTAATAAGGTTGTGTAGTTTGATTTAATTTCTGTTTTTGATTTCTTGTTTTGTATTGTATTGATATTTACTTTTAATAAAAATGCCCCTAGTCTTAAGATAAGTGCAATGTGATCTTTAACTCCCACCTGGACAGCCACCAGAGATGAGCAGAAGAGACCTCAGTGTAACATCTCATTTGAAGGATGGCACCTCATCAGTGCAGCACTCTCTAGTGCTGCATTTCCATATCAGTGCTCTGTATGAGCCAAAATTCCTGTTGGGGGACTAGAACTCATGGTCCTATGATCTTCTGGCCCCAAAGGTGAGTGTGCTACCTATTGAGCCTCTGACACTACATTTTTACAAATGGTCATTAAAGAAGTTCATAGGTATGAGATGAATGAAGGCTGTGCAACTGATCCAGTTGGCCCCCCTATTATTCTAACAACAATAACCTGCAATGCCTTTCCCCATTAGGTATCCATTGAGTCTGGTCTTGAAACTTTGAACACTGCCTACACTTATCACCTCATCAAGTAATCTGTTTAACTTACCCATTAGTCTCTGAGTGAAAAATTATTTCCTTAAATCCCTGTGACTGTCTCCCCTTTACCTTGTACTCATGCTCCTGGTTCTGCTTCTGATATAACAATCTGCCTTAGCCTATTTTTGTGTAAGCTTTTATGATTGTGAACACCATAGTCCTATCACTGCATTAAGAACAGCCATGTTACTCCATCCTCCCCTTACAGGTTGTGTTCTGTAACTCCCCAACAATCTTTAAAGCTATGCACTATACTTTTTAGATGGCAAGCGATATTGCAATGCCTCTTGCTGTCATGCATACATATTTGTGCAGATTGTCAAGATCACTGTTATGTTTAATGTAAGTGACTTGTCTGTGGTGAGGTCTGAATAGTGACATGCAGAATGTAGTACCAGTAGAGAGATTTCCATTGCAGCTTGCTCCCCTGCACACGCACAAGAATTTGCATACCCATGATGCTTTGTACAAGTTTTAGGTGTTAGAATGCATGCATGTGCCTTGGAGAGATTTATAAAAAGAAATTGGAAATTATCTGTCTTTTTGTATTGTTTATGCATTCTACATATTGCACTTCTTGCAAACTGTCTTTCTGTTGCTGCTGCTGCTTTTCAGGCAAGTCACATCAACTATAATATGGGTCTCCCCCCATGCCCCACCCCAACTCTCTCCCAAAGGGCCTCCGCCTCTTTCACCTTAACACCAGGAGCCTCCTCCCCAAACTGGATGCTCTAATTGTCTGGGTCACCCAATTCCATCCAGATATACTCTGTATCATGGAATCATGGCTCTCTGCCAAAATCCCTAACTCTTCTCTCACCAATCCCGATTACAACATATTCCGACAGGACCGAGGAAAATGAGGCGGTGGAGTGGCACTGTATGTCAGGCACTCCATCTCGTGCTTAATAATCTTCAAAGAATCCTGTCCCTCTTCCCACGAATCAATTGTAGCCTACCCATCCTTCCCCTATTCCTTCCCCATCTACATAGGTGCTCTGTATGCCCCCCCAAAGACCTCACTTGACTACATCATCAAGGACATCACCTCGATCTATGCCAAAACTTCTAACAGTGAACTCCTGTTACTAGGAGATTTCAACCTTGACTGGTTTTCCCCTTCCACCAAACCCGCCCCCCTAAGGATCAAAGCCTTAAACTTATTCCAACTTATCTATGAACATACACGTCTAAATCATCGGTTCCAAAGCCACACCCTCCTGGACTGGATCTTATCCTCCCATCCCCATTGAATTTCTGCCTCAGGTATATTCTCCGACATGCTCAGTGACCATTGTGTCACTTACTGCACCTGAAAAATCCACTCTCTGCCCTCTCTGCCCAAATTCATTTGGTCTCGCCCCATACATTGCCTAAATGACACCACTATACTGCATGACTTTGCAAATGCAGACTGGCTTCCAGTCCTCTCCTTGTCAAATGTCGACCATGCCCTTGAACATTTCTGCAGTACCTTCCTGACCATATGGGACTCACACGCGCCCCTATGAAAAGCAAGGGTCAAACGCCACCATCACCCCTGGATCACCGCCGACCTTGTCGCCTTATGTCGTTTCAGGGACAAAGCCTGGAGACTCTACAAAGCCTCCCACGCAGCTCATGATCTCCAATCTTATAAACACCTTAGAAACTACTGCACTAAGGCCATCTGGCAATCTAAATCTGCCTACTTTAAAGCGCAATTCACCCAACACCAAAATCCACCCACTTCTTTCTGGAAGCTGATCAACTCCTTGCTACCCCCCCCACTAAACAAGCATGTCCCACCCTCAGAATTGATGGTAACTCCATCTCGGATCACGCCACTGTAGCAGACCTCTTTAACAAGTTCTTCATCTCCTGTGTCCCCCAACACCTCCTCTCCCTCCCCCCAACTCGGCAGCTCCTTTCCCTTCTGCCACAGGTTTCGTCTTTCCACCCTTCACTCCCCTTGAAGTATACAATGCAGTTTCCTCACTAAACCCTACTAAAACAAGCCCCGACGGTATACACTCTAAAATGCTCCGCACCTCTGCAACGCATATTGCTGGCCCTCTGACCCACATACTAAATCTCTCCCTAGCCACCACCACAGTCCCCAAAAAATGGAAATCAGCCAAAATCATTCCTCTGCACAAAGGTGGAGACCCCTCCCAGCCGGGCAACTACAGGCCCATATCTCTCATCCCCTCCCTAGCCAAAGTCCGGGAATCCCTCATGCTGTCTAAACTGTCAGACTTCCTCTCCTCAAACAACTCTCTCTCACCAGTCCAATCCGGCTTCCATAAACACCACTCCACCATCATCACCCTTCTAAGTGTAACCGACTCCATCCTCTCTGCCTGGATAACAGCCAAATCACAGCTGCTATATTCATTGACCTGGCAAAAGCGTTTGACTCTGTTTCACACACGCTGCTGCTACACAAACTTAGTTCCTTAGGCATCGCCCCATCGGCCATCGAGTGGTTCCACTCGTACCTCCTTGGCAGACAACAATCAGTTCAAATAGGTGACTCAATCTCCTCTCCTCTCCTCTTCCGACCGTAACCGGTGTTCCCCAAGGCTCAATACTTGGCCCCATTCTCTTCTCTCCTCTCTCTTCAATAATGACCTTCCCTCATCCTGTCTCTCCTCCAGTGTACATCTCTATGCTGATGACACTGTCATCTTTGCCTCAGCACCTCCTATGACACTGCCCTCCCCATTCTTCAGTATGATTTCAACAGAATCCAATCCTGGCTTCTCGAGAACCAGCTTACTCTAAATGCAAAAGAAACAGTCACCATGGTCTTTGGCTCCAGACAGAAGCTGGCCACCCTCCCAACCTCCCCAGCACTCACCACCGTGGACGGCTCACCCCTTGAGCAAGTCACAGCCTTCAAGTACCTGGGCGTATGGCTGGACAGCCACCTTAACTTCTCCAACCATGTCGAGGCAATCTGCACTAAGCTCCAGCCCAAGTTCGCTGTCCTCTATCACCACAAATCCTGCCTACTGATCCCCACCCGCTGTCAGCTAGTATGTAAAACTATCCTACCAGTGATAGACTACGCAGACATTGTCTATGGCATGGCCCCATCCTCCTCCCTCTCCAGGCTGGACATCCTCCTAAACTCCTTCTGCCATTTCGCCAACGCTTCCCCCCTCTCACACACCACTGCCTGCTCTACGCTCCTCTCTCCCTGTCCCCACTCCCACACAGGAGAACCATCCACTGTGCCTCCTTCTTAGCTAAAGTTTAGTTGGACTCCCTCCCATTCTATCTCACTTCCCACCTCACCACAGTGACCTCCCACAATTACCCTCTTTGACACAGGGATCCACGTTCCTTCCACCTCCCCTGCCCCCTCACCGTCTCAAGTCAAGAAGCCTTCTCATACCGCCTCCCTCACATCTGGAACTCTCTGCCCTCAATCCTCCACATGGCCCCTTCCAGTTCTGCTTTTACTCAGCTACTCAGGCTACACCCAAGCCCACCATGCCATAAATGCTCTAACGCTCTCAACACGGCAAAGAGTCACTGCTCAGTCCCCTCTGACTCGCCATAGCCACAGCTGCTAAAGCCGACATCACTTCCTCTCTCACTCCTCACTAAGTTTTATAGTATAGTTGAGACAATGTGTTTCCGCCCTGTCTCGCAAAGTCGTTTACTGCATAGCTTAGATGATGTATTGCACTCTCTGTTAAAATTTTTATGTGTACGCCTGTGTTTCCTCATCAATTTTGTTACTCCTTGTACAATCTATACCTGGGTCACACCTGGAAATGAGCCTCTGCTCAGTGTGCCTTTTCCGGTCATCACATTTTAAATAAATAAATAAAATAAAATAATAGGTGTCGCAGCCAGTGATGTTGTGGAGCGGTTGCTTTCTTGATGGAGGGATTACATGCTATTATACAGTCAATATTGAGAATCTGCCATTTTGATTGGCTGACTGGCACTTTTAGCCTTAAGTAAGTCTCACAACAACCCATGCAAAAAGTGCCAGTCAGGCACGATGGCAGCAGTACAACAAAAAAGCAGTATCCATGCACCCTCAAAAATTTCAAAACAAACCCACTTCCATCTTTTCCCTCGCTGAAGCTGACTGCAAAATGCCCCACATGAAAAAAGGATGTACAACCACTTTCTGCCTGTTTAATTACTGACTGCTGCCTCCCGGCTCCTTTGCTGAAAATCCAACATTTGAAACCAGTCACTTACCCATGGTTCCAGTCATGCTCCCGGTCTCTCTCAGCTCCACACATGATCCCTCATGCTCCTCACTCTCGTTGTTTCCTCCAAATACCCCACCCTCCTGATCCCAGTTAAAGTAAAAACCTTTTCCTGACCCTTCAACCCAGACACCATTGAACGTACATTGAGCTCCCACACCTGTCATCAGGATCTGTCTCATAAGCTTAACTACTGGAGCTGCTCCCATCTCACACCCTGCTTACTGTTTAAAAAAACTCAACATGACAAAACACACCAAAAAATCAGCATAACATGTGTCTATGCCTCTATCTGTGTGTGTGTGTGTGTGGGGGGGTTGGGTACACATACATCCCATCATGGGCTCCATATTATACTTAGCAACAAGGGATTATTTAGGTTGAGAGAAAGGATTTTTTACGTAAAAAAAGCAATTAAAATTTTTTTTTTAAAGTAATGTGTAACATTTTTAAGTATTTTTTTTTTTTTATTATTCATTGTATAATCACAATAATCCACTACAGAATGTGGGTTACGGTGGAATTTACTTACTTCTGGTGTCATTTATTCATTCATCCTGCAGCCTTATGACTAAACCACACCAGGAATGGGTAAATCCCACCATAACCCATACCCTATCATGGATTATTGCTTACATATATTATGTCTTGGTCCCCCATGTAAATGGCAGTGATTACACAAACTGATTGCTCACAGTTATCCTATGTTGCTGATCAAGCAAATAGACAAGAGATTATTACTGTACAATCTAGGAAATGGAATGGAGGAAAAGAATGAAAGACAGCTAAGGAGATGGAAAATGTAAAACTAAGTGAGAAGGATTGCTTTGGTACCTCTCAGTACCATTGGTGCCTAAATCAGATACATGCAGCATGTGAACTATAACATAGTATAGAATGTACATTCACATGATTCTTATTAGGGGTGGGCAAATACCTTATTTTGAATATTTGGCTGAATATTCGTATTCGGGACCCCAAATATTTAGACATTCAGTATTTGTATTCGTTATACGTGTACCTGTGGGAGTAAAAGTAAAAAACAAAAACCCCACCATCTTCCCCAGCCCAATCATTTTAAACTGCAACACCCATCCTGCACTCTGTGCAACAAGCCCAATCCCCCTTCTCCCCCACCAGCACCCACAATTAAAGATTTAAAATTAAAACTTCCACAGTGAGCAACTGGCACAACCTGCCCGCCTCCAAGGCTGGCTGCCATCACCTCTAGCACTTTTACTTGTTGTAACAAATTAGCCTCCTACTCAGCACACAACTCCCACCCTCCTCCCCCCAGCACCCAAATTTCATCACATGATTGGCTGTTTTACTATGCAAGCAATCTCGGGAGCACTTTCATTCACAAGAAGGCAGTTGGCCATGGAGAACAGCAGGTTGTATTGGTCACTTTCACCGCACCTAGGGGTGGGTTTCTCTTCATGATAGTTGGGTGCTGGGAGGAGGAAGGACAGATAACGTTGCTAGAAGGTGGGGATGTTTTTACAAGTAAAAGCTCTAGAGGAGATGGCAGCTGGCCATAATCGCAGGTGGGTTGTGCTGGTCACCCATTGTGGGAGGATTTTTTAAGCCTTAAATTGTGTGTGCTAAGGGGGAGGAGGATGGGATTGGACTTGCTGTAGAGGGTGGGGGACTAGGGGTTGCAGTTTAAAATGATTAGGCTGGGGAAGAATGGGAGGGGCTGTTTCTTTCTTTTTTTTTTTTAGTTGCTATAGTATTTCCAGAATATCAATAGGCATGAATAGTGGAGCTACTTGTTATTTGTATTCAAATAATGAATTGTGCATTATTCATGGTATTCCAGAAATACTATTCATTGCTCACACACCCTAATGCTTATCACTTACTGTATCTCACATATTTAAATTAGCAGTATTTGTTAGTGACCATGTATTTTTTTTATTTTAGCAATACTGTATTTCTGGCAAATAACATCAACAATATGCACATTTTCCTTTTTATTTCCTTTCATTCCTGATCTGAAATATGCATTTCTAAAGTTTTTAAAAGTTCCCACTCCCTCACCACACCTGTCATGAAAACAATCAAATATCTTGGCATGATGCTGTACTATTTACAAATAGGAACAAAACAGAAATAAGTGGCAGCACCATCCTAATAGAACCACAGTACACATCCATGATGTACATTCTACATGTAACCTTTACAGAAGAGATTATTAAAAATTGCTAGTAAATGCCATCTTTTAATGACTTGAATCATTAATTACAAAACTAGTTATAAAAGCATTTTTTTAAATATCTGAGGAAATTAAAAAGATACTGATTATGAATTTACAAATGTCAAAAATACATGTTTTGCTAAAAAAAACTATATGATGAAAATATTTGTGGACTAACAAATGCTGTTGCCTGAAATGCTATTTATTTGCACAGGATAGCCTAGCTGAGATGCCACATTTCATTTCTTCTTGGTGCCCTGCTTCTGCTCCGGACTGCATGATGCCTTTCAGTACCATTTATTTCCCTGTGTGACCAATGGTGTTGTAAATATGGTGGATCTAGCAATACTGTCCACAAGTGGCTAGACAACCTACAGTGGTAAAAAAAAAAATTGCAGTTTTTTTGTTGCAGTCTTACCGACTGAGGGTTTTGGCATCCATTGAAATTCTGGCTGTTGACAGGGACCCTTTTCCCACTTCAGAAATGTGTTTTCTTTTTCCCTTGTAGTTTAAAACCTCGGTAGCAATATTTTCAAAGATCCTTGGAACTCACTGGGGCATCTACATCGTCAGATGTTCAGTCTCAGTACAGCGATTGTAGAGAAACATTTTGGTGGCCTTTTCTCTCTTGATGTAATTGTGATGAGCTGGGTGACTTTAGCTAGACTGGGAGGGGATCCATACAAAATCCTGACTGAAGAAAACCTGACACCAAAATCCTGATTGTTACAGTCCCGATGGCCACATGCCCAATAGTATGGCAACCCAAAGTGTTTATATATATTTAATGGGGAGTGCAAGGGAACAGCCCCCTTTGGAACAGTATTGGGAATTGTGCTGTCGGCATTTTCTTCTCATCAGGATTGTGGCTGTTGGAATTTTGTTGTTCAGGCTTCTGTGCATCAGGATTTTGTAGTAGACCTTTTCAGGAGTAATTGTTTAGCATTAGGTCAAAGCCACCTCAGAGCCAATAGATGGAGGCCAAAAAGTTTTTTTTTTAATAGGGGGTGTAAAGGCAGTCCCCCAATTTAAGAGCAGCTCTGCACTTTGGTAAACATTATCATAAACATATTTTGCTTCTTACAGTTTGGTGCAACATTGGTCGCAAGGGAGTCTAGGTGAATCAAATCCCCCCCCCCACCCCACTGCTTCATAAGCAGGGAACAAAATGTTTGCTGTTAAACCGTATACTAATTTATAGGGATTTCTCATCCACCCTACTGCTCACAATGCCCTGTATTTCCCCTAGGTAAGCAGAAACCTACCTTAAAGGTTTGTGATGTCTTCATGTTCACTGTCTCTGCTATTAGACTGTTCCAGGGGTTTCACACCCTCTTAGAAAAGATGTGCATCCAAATGTTATCCCCCCCAATTTACTGTCTTTGAGCCGTAGCTGGTCCCCAAAGATCAATTATTCTGTAACCCACACAATGAGATGTGGTACTGGCTTGGGTTCTTACATATGTCCAGGCACTGGGGACAAACTGGAGGCCCTTTTGCAGCTACTAACTGAAACACAATACATACAACTAATTAAGCCACTGTCCAAATGAATTAGGCAAAGCCTGTACATAAAAACATTTAATAGCTACACTTACACATTGCTGGGTCCCCAAGGGGACACTCATATATTTACAAGATATTTACTTTTAGGGCTTTACATATGGTCCCTAAATTACAGGAACATTCTGCAGAAATGTCTTAGCCCTTAAAATGCTATACACTTAAATATGGGTTCACTAAGTACCAGCACAGGGACCATCTACATCACCATATCCCTGTCTATAGATGCCTTGACTGCTGTACCCAGAGGCAGGCATTGCACTGCAGTGATACAGTGACCTACCATCTGGTGCTTTTGACCCTATGGTCTCCCCCAAACATGAGATACCTGAACTTATTGGGTACCTCTCCCCTGGCTCCCTGCAACCTACCCTCAGCTCCTCCTTACCATGGGGCAAACTTTTCTGAGACCTCATGGAGCGCACACACACAGACACACACACACACACACACACACACACACACACACACACACCTTGGAAGTCCACACTTGTCACATGTGTGTGGCCTCCATCCTGGAGCATGTAACCTCGACAGGATAGAAGAAGGTTTCTCCTGACTTAACACAGAAACATAGAATTTGCCAACAGATAAGGACCACTTGGCTCACCCAGTTTGCTCATTTTCCCCGTCTTTAGAATCAGTGTAGAATCTACTTGATCTCCAAAACATTTACCCCTCCCCTTCCTTTTCCCTAAGATTCCCCTTGTGCCTATCACATGCATTTTTGAAACCCATCACTGTTTTTGCCCCCACCACCTCTGCTGGAAGGCTGTTTCAGGAATCCACTACTCTTTCTGTGAAGAAGTACTTCTTTACATCTCTTCTGAAACTACTCCCTCCAGCTCATCATGCCCTCTTGTCCTTAAGCACCTTTTGTTATGAAAAATATTTCTCTGCTGTATCTTATGTACCCGATGAGGTATTTAAATGTTTCTAAAATACCCTTCCCTTCCCAGGATGTACATACTTAAGTCCTTGCATCTCTTCTCAGAGGGCTTCTGATGTAGGTGCTACACCATTTTAGTCACCCTCCTCGGGACCACCTCCACTTTTTCTATCTCCTTCCTGAGATGTGGTTGCCAGAACAGGACACAATACTCTAGATGCAGTCTTACCAGCAATCTATACAGAGGCAATACCACCTCTCTCTTTTTTTCTGCTAGTGATACCCCTCCCTATGCACCCCAGCATCCTACTAGCCCTCCCAACTGCCTTGTCACACTGTCTAGCCACCTTTAGGACATCAGATATGACTACCCCAGATCTTGTTCCTGCTTGGTGGTCATCAGTATCACACCACCTCTGGGTTTCTGTGCCCCAAATGCATTACTTTGTACCTTTTTACATTGAAACCCAGCTGCCATACCCATGACCACTCTTCAAGTTTTCTGAAGTCTCTGCTCATCCTTTCCATGCCTCTATAATGTCCACCCTATTGCAGAGCACCTCTGCAGAGTCACTTATAAAGATATGAAAAAGGATATGTCCCAGCACTGATTCCTGTGGCACCTTGCTGGTCACTCTCCCTTCCTTGGAGTGAACTGTTTATCACTGCCCTCTGCTGAATATCCCCTAGCCAGTTCCTTACCCAGTTGACCAATTTTGGACCTACTCCAAAGCTACCTAGCTTGCTTACAGTACTAGCCTCTTATGTGGAATAGTGTTGAAAGCCTTACTAAAATCTAGGTAGGCCTTGTCTACCTCATCACCCTGATCTAATTCCTTGGTCTGCTAGTCAAAGAAACCTATCAGATTAATTTGACATGTCCTTCCTCCCATGAATCCATTCGGTCTTGGGTCTAGTAACCTATTGGATTCAAGGTATTCCACAATCATTTCCTTCAGCAGCGAGTCTGTTAACTTCCCCACCACCAATGTCAGAGTGGCTGGCTTATAACTGCCAACCTCATCCCTGCTACCACTTTTGTGAACTGGGACTACATCTGGCCTCCTCCAGTCCTCCAGAACCACTCCTGTTTCCAATGAGCTGTTAAATAGGACTGTCAGACATATAGCCAGTACCTCACTGAGTTCCCTTAATATCATTGTATGCACCCCATCTGGCCTCATTGCTTTGTCCACTTTCAGATTTGTGAGTCCCTTCAGGACTCTGTCCTCTGTCCACCTCCCTCCCTCCAATGCTCTTGTTAATTTTTCTGCCCCAACCCCTTCTTCTTCCTCTATTAATACTGAACAAAAGTACTTGTTCAGGATGACTGCCTTTTTCTGGTCCCCCTCTGCACAGTTGCCCCCTTTCCTTTTTAACCTTAAGATCCCACCCCTAGTCTTTCTCCTTTCATTTGCATACCTTAAAAATGTCTTGTCGACTTAATTACTACCTGGGACATTCTCTCTTCAGTTTGTGCCTTTGCACTCCTTACTGCTCTCCCTGCTTCCCTCTGTTTCACCTGATACATGTCCCTATCCTCCTCCCCCTGTATCCTCTTACACCTTCAGAATGCTACCCTTTTAGCCTTTATCTTTCTGTCATCTCCTTCGAGAACCATAGTGGTCTCATTTTCTTCTTGCTTTTGCTCACTTGCTTAATGCAGAAGTTTGTTGCCTTCACTTGGCCTTTATTATCTTCGTTCACTGTTCCAACCCAGTCAGGTCATCCCCCACTAGCTCATCCCTGAGGCATTCACTCATGTTTATAAAATCTGCCCTCCTGAAGTCCAGGACTCTTGCCATTGTGCGGTATGATTTTGCAACTGTCCTTATCTTGAATCCCACTGTACAGCGATCGCTATTCCCCAGGTGGCCTTGACATCTGTAACATGGTCTGTGTTAGTGAGTACCGGGTCCAGTACTGCCACATCATGAGTGGGTTCAGTGGCTAGTTGCCTGAGGAACTTCCCCAGCAGGGAGTCCAGAATGTCCCTGCTTCTGCTGAAGTTGCATTTGGGAGGTTCCAGTCTACATCTGGCAGATTGAAGTCTCCCACCAGCAGCACCTCCCCCTTTTCTATCATCTCACCAGTGGATTCCTTCAGTACCTTATCTGACTCTTCCCCCATGTGGGAGGTCTGTATATCACGCCAGTGTGAATACAGGCTTCCTTCTATAACTGTAATCATGTGGCCTGAGGCTGCTGTCCTGCCCCATCTTGAAGCCTGAAGTGGGTCATCAGGAACCTTAGGTGAATACCTTCACAGGATACCCCCACTACTCCATAGCTCCCCTCTCTTAGAGACTGTGGGGTCTGCAGATGGTTGTTCTCTGTTCTCACTTCTTCTAATACTCAGTTTCTCTCTGTATTCACCATTTCTACTCTGGAAGGCTGGATCACTTATTCTTCTTCCCACTTCTTCTGGCCAAAAGCACACTCCCTACTGTTCCCTCGGGGAGCTGCTGACCTCTCTTTGCTGTTCCTCTTTTTCAGCCAGGTTCTGGGCTCCTCTGAGCTAAGTGTTCCTGGTCAGCTAAGGCAAGACTGACCTGGTGCACACACCCTCTCCATTTATTAGGAAGAGGAGGGGCATGCAACAGCCTAGGGAGGGGAGGGGCATGCAGCTGCCAACAGTCCTCAGCCACTGAGCACAGGCACAGAACATGTGCAATTACGTAGCAGTCCAGCATTGCTTTAGGAAGTGAGCCTAGAACATTGCAGGACTCTGGGCCTCTGTTACATTAACTTTTGGGTGACCGGGCTTGAACCAGCAGTGAGTGACAGCCTGATTGCAGAGCTTTGAAGAAGTTCCCCACAACCTGTTGGAGAACACCAAATTAAACATTTCCATCTTTTCAACCCTGTTGATACACTTAAGTATGCAGAAGGCTGAGATTGTGTCCCCCTAAGCCTTCTTTTCTCCATAGTGAAAATGTTAAGGTCCTGCAGTCTCTCCTGATAGCTCCCGATCAGGGCCCCCTCTCCCACTTACTACCTCAGTGGTCCACTATTACTTTAGACAAGCGGGTGCTGGAAGTGGTGGGATCAGAGTTGTCCTTGGAATTTGTGACTCTGCCCCTCTGTTGTTCCCAGGCATTATTGGAGGACATGCTGTTGCTGGATTCTCTTCCCACACCACAGAGTGAAGTTGTTCAACTCCCTGGAGTGGCACACAATAGAGCCGGTCCCAGAAAACCAAGCTCAGCAGAAGTTCATGTAACAGTACTTCTTGGTGTCCAAACAGATGGGGAGCTGGTGCCTCATTCTCGGTCTGTGAGTACTGAACAAGTTGATTTGGTGTTGAAGGTTTCACATGTGAACTCTGCTCAAGGTCATTCCATCCTTGGAGCCAAGGGCTTGGTTCTGCTCCCTGGACCTCTAGGATGCATACTACCACATTCCCATTTGTCCCACCAACAAAATCAGTTTCTTTGTTCTCAGGTGGATGGAATCCTGTATCAATTAAGTGTCATCAGTACCCAGGGTGTTCAACAAAGGCCTGAAAGATGTGGCAGCCTTTTTGTCAGGTACAGAGGCAGCAAAGTATTTTCATACTTCAATAACTGGCTTATCAAGGGGGGCTCCTTTTGGGATGTAGAGTGCTCCAGGTACTTGGCCATCCAGGCATTCTGAGATCTTGACTGATTGTCAGTTTGGCCAATCTAAGCTCACCTAAAAGCAGGTGACCCTCTTTATCGAGGGGATCTAGACTCACTCAGACCAGAGCTTGTCTGCCCCCAGAAAGGGTGGAGAACCTGTCCTCCTTTGCCTGATCATTTAAGATTGGAAAATTGTGCATGGCCCAGATTTTCTTCTGGCTTCTGGTCATCATTGTCTGTATTATGAACATGGTACATTGGACCCACTGGTGCATGCAGCCCATTCACTGAGAATTGGGCCCTCAGTAATCTCAGATGCACACAGCCCTGATCCAACTGGTCTAGGTCACTCAGCCAATGCTGGATGCCATCTGTTGGTGGCTGTCCTCCTTCAACCTCTATGGGAATATCACATTTGTCCATCAACAGCCCTTTCTCACACTGATGATGGACACATCTCTATTGGCTGGGGCACATCTACTAGACAGAACACATGGGTTCTGGTCATCCAACAAGACTAGGCTCTGCATCAACCTTTTGGAACTCCATGCAGTTTGCCTGACTTTGGCAGAATTCACACTGATAATTTGAGGTTAGGTGATCCAGGTCAACGTAGAAAAAATTACCACAATGTTCAGCTTGAACAAGTAGGGTAACACACACCCCTTTTTTTTGTGTCAGGAGGTGCTCCGGACAAGGTCTCTGGCTCACTGTCTGCATGACGACTTGCTGGTGGTCCACATCACTGGAGCAAACATCCAACTGACTGACACTCTCAGTTGAGTGGGAGAAGCATCCCACAAGTGATTGTTGCACTCAGAGGTGCTCTCCTAGGTCTTTTCAGTATGTGGAACACCATCAGTGGATCTGTTCCCTTCCTAGTACACCAGAAAGCTGAGATTGTTTTGTGCCCATCTCCTTCAGCAGGGCACTCCACTGTGGAATGTGTTCTCTAAGTGCTAGGCTCAGGACCACTTGTATGCCTTTCCACCATTTACCCTGGTACACAAGGTGGTCCTCAAGGAGTTGAGGGACAGGGCATCTCTGATTCTGATCATGCCAGACTAGCTGTGCCTGTTCAGCTATCAGGATCTTCTCATTCTCAGCAGCAAACCACTGTGGCTGCTACCACTCCTGCTGGACCTGCTGACAAGGTAAGAGGGGACAATCAGTCATTTGGAACTGTAGTCTCTGCACCTGAATGCCTGATTCCTAAGTGCCTAGAGTTCCAGGTTCTTAGGCTTTCCAAAGATGTTCTCATGGTGTTGGAGGCATCTCAGAAAGAGTTGACTCACAAGACATACACTTTCAAGTGGACAAGATTTTCATGTTAATGCGAGGAGCGGGGATTTTTGTTCCTTTCCTGTTCCATCCTGCAGATTTTCTATTACTTCTGTTTCCTGTCTGAGGCAGAGTTCACCATTTCAGCATATCGTGCCTAGGCAGGGTAGACAATGGTGGTACAGGACAAAGTGGTCAGCCATTTATTTAAAGGGAAGGACCACCTCTAATGCGGGAACCATCTCCACTGTAGGACTTACTGCTGGTGCTATCATGGCTACTGGGTAAAGTTTTGAGCCAATAGACATAAGATCTTTCACATATGTCATAGAAGACCTCCTTTTTAGTCACCATTACCTCAGCCAGATAGGTGAGTAAGCTCCAAGCACTTTCTGTGGAGTCTCCATATTCCCACAAGGAAAGGTTCTCCTATACCCCCATTCGAAATTCCTGCTGAAGGTAGTCTCTGAGCTTCACCTTAATCAGACACTCATTCCACTGATCTTCTTCTCATAGTCTTATACTATGGAGGCTGAGTGAACTCTCCACACGCTAGATGTTTGCAGGGCTCTGCTCTTCTATCAGGAGCGAATAACAGAATTTCATGGTGAGGCGTTTGTCATATATGCTAAATTTGCCCTAGGCAGAGCAGCCGCTAAACAGACCATTGATCAAAAGATAACCTGCATTTATCAGTGTTATAGGTTGGCTGGGGAGGAGACACCCATAGGGTTAGAGGCTCACTACACCAGGCATTCTGTCACCACTGTTGCTACTGCCAGGTACATTCTCATTTCTAAGATCTACCTGGTCGAATGCACATGCATTCATATCCCATCACAGCATCGACTTGCTCAGCCATCATGATGCTGCTGCTTCTGGGTCCTCAGTTCTCCTGTCTCTGCCTAATGTGGGGTGTGTGCTTTGCCCCCACCTCCTGAAGACTGCTAGAAATCTGCCTAAGTGTGGATGCTGAACTGAATCTAGGTTGTTAGAAGAGGTCACTTGTTTGTTACCATATTTCTATTATTAGTATTTGGTTCACATTCACATTACCCACTCAAACTCCCTGGCTGCATTCTAATTTCCTTTACACTCTACACCAGCCATAGCTGCTCCTCTTGCCTCCCTTTCCAACTTGGGTCCATCTCCCAGTGCTGGAAGCAAGCTGACTTCCTTCATTTCTACAAAAAGGGTGGCTATTCTTCTCCAGGATAATCAGCTCATCTCCTTTCTCCCTGCTCTGGCTAAAGTGGAAGAAAAACGTGTTCTCTTCCAGCTAGTCATCTACCGTGACTCCTCTTCTTTCCTCTTCCCTTTCTAGTTTGACTTTCCCAAACACCATTCCACAATCTTCTCTCTCCTCTGGATCACTGACTATGTGCTGAAAGTCATAGACCATGGTCTGTTAACCATGGCCATTTTCACAGCCCTAGCAAAGGCTGTCGATAGTGTGCCCCCCCCCTTCTCTAGGAGAAGTTAGGTGCTGTGTTCCTATATGACTTGGTGGTTGTGATTCTGTTCCAATCTCTTGGACTGGTTCCAGTCAGTCCAGTTTATGATGCCCTATCCCTCTCCACCCATCATGTCCGGCGTCCCCTAGGGCTCCATTCTTCACCTAGTCCTTTTCTCTATCTTCATAAATGACCTCGTCTTCATCTGTGTTTCCTCAAACATCCACATGTATGCAGATGAAACAATTCTATTTGATACTGGTGCTTTGGCCCCTGAGTTGGAATTGTCACAAGCCTATTACTTTCTGTATGGCCTGCAGGTCCCTACATAAGACAAAGTTCTGGTGCCCTGCACTACAATTCTGCTGCAGACCCTGCACCAAGTAAGCTACAAGCCAGGGAACATACACCATTAGTATGCTGCTTCATGTGCAGTTTGCAGCACCCTGCTGTAAGAATACTACAGGTCTGGGGACGTGCCCTATTACTCTAGCACTTTGAGTATGGCCCTATATCACCTAAGACACCAACAGGCCACAGTCCTGGTCCCTTGGCTTGGCTGTGGGTCATGAGGGCAGGGGATGGGGGAGAGATGGTCATCAGGATTGAAAGCCCTGATGCCACATTTCCTGACTTTTATGGCTTGATAACCCTAACAGATGCAAACATACTGTAGTTGTATGCAATACATATATTATGCTGGTGCTGCATCACCAGTATGTTACAGTTGCATCAGTATTTGACCCCAGCTGTCCTGGGATGTAGGGACTTAGTACATGGCAGTTTTCAAAACTTTGTCTAAAAATGTTACCGTTGTTGAGTGCTGAAAATATGTAAAATTCCACCAAATTAAAATGCTTTTTTTTACGATGGGATAATGGAAAATATATACCAGTTTACAACTTGAAACTGTCAGATTCATTAGATATTTGCCTAGAATATGGACTTTGATTTGTTTAGCCATGAAAAAAAGACAAGTTAAATAGTTATAACTGTTTTTAGACTACAGAGCACACACATGGGCATATGAAAAAATCAGCTGGAAAAAATATGTGAAAAAAAACACAAATAGATTTTTCATTTGTGAGTGACTTCAGAGTCAATAATGAATGAAACCTGTTTTTTGTTTATGTTTTTTGCTTGTTTCTAGACTACAGAGCCCGTGCATAGGCAAATGAAAACAGCCAGGAAAAGTATATGAAGAAACACAAATACTTTTTCATTTGTGAGTGACTTCAAAGTTAGTAATGAATGAAAAGAAACCTGTGCCTCGTCTCCCATTGGTACTCCACTGCCTGTACCTCTTCACAGAACAAGAACACTTTTTTATTCCTAACTGAATTCCAAGTCATAGTAAAACAGAAATATAGACTTTGATGGCAGATAAGGACCGCTTGACTCACCCAGTCTGCCCACTTTCCTACCTATTGGATAAGCTGTAGATCCTAGTTAACCAACAGCCTACTTCCTCCTACCCCCCCCACTAGAATTGCTATATGTCTGTCTCATATATTCTTGAATTCCCCCCATGGTTTTTGACCCCATGACCTCCTCAGGAAAGCCATTCCATGCATCCACCACCCTCTCTGTGAAAAAATACTTCCTCACATGCCTCTGAGTTGTCCCCCTTCTATCTTCAAATTGTGCCCCCTTGTTCTTGCACATCTCTTTTTCTGAAAGCTGCTACCCTCTTGGACTTTGTTGATTCCCTTGAGGTACTTAAATTTTCTATCATGTCCCCCCTCTCCCTCCTTTCCTCAAGGGTATACATATTAAGCTCCTTTAGTCTCTATTCATATGGCTTGTGGTACAGACCCTGCACCATTTTAGTTGCCCTCCTCTGGACTGCCTCCATCCTGTATATGTCCTTGCAGAGACTGGTTCTTCAAAACTGCATGCAGTATTCCGGATGGGGTCTCACCAACTGTCTGTACAGAGGGATAACAACTTCCTGTTTTCTACTGGCGATGCATCTCCCTATACATCTCAGTATCCCCCCAGCCCATCTTACTGCCTTCAGACATTGCTTGCCTACCTTTAGGTTATCTGATATGACTACCTTCAGGTCCAACACAAATGTAAAAGCCCTCTTCCTCCCCAACCCACCACCGCACCCCAATAATACAGAAACAGGCAGTCAAGTGCTCAATACCTGCCACTTGTCCACCCCCCATGATTGATACAACTACTGATGGAAGGGTGACAAACCCTGATGCTGGTACCCCTCACTCCCTGATCAATACAATTTCCAGTGGTCATGTGCCCACCCCATCACAGATGCTGCCTCATCCCCTGAGTCACTACAGTTACCAGTAGTCAGGTGCCAGACCTCACCACTGGAACCCTCTGCCCCTCTTACTGGCAACACAAGCACCCTTCCCACACCCACTGCCTACAAAGTCCTTCCACACCCTAGAACCCATACAACCAAAACAACCCCTACCATTACCACCCTTCTTACACCCATGCCATTCAGTACATACATAATTATGAATGGTCCCACAGTGGATGATCAGCACAGCCCTACCGTCACCTCAGCCAGTCACCACCCTCTGTTATCATTTAACACCACTGTTTATAAACCTTAAAAAAATTATGGCAAAAAAAAAAAAAACCTAAGTAAAAAAAAAAAAAAAAAAACTGTTGCACATGCTCAGGGACACAGGTTTTTTTTTTCATGCCAAAAAAAGAATTACATTTGGTGGCCTGGGAAATATATTTTGGTGTCAAATTTATGGCGTGGGGGTGGGGTGGGGTAAGCACTGGACCCTCAGGTCTGAAAAAAGTAAATAAATAAAACGTTATGGGTGATTGAAAAAACATACCACCCAAAAAATGCAGAGTCCCAAAAAACATAAACTGCTTATATGTGGGAACTTAATTTTCTTTCCACTGTTTTGTCTTATCACCTATAACTTTACCATTTTTTTTTGTCACTTAAACCCCAAATTTGGGGGATGAGCTACTTAGCACCCCCTTCACAACCACCCAAGTGGCAACTTTGAAACCTGCCGGGTGGGTCTTTCACTTGCCCAGTGTGAAGCATGCTATAGATTTGGTGCCATTACCTATGACTCTGCGGCTTCACATAGGGCCCACAGGGCTCTGCATGAAGCTACCCTTAGATATGATGCTGTTCAAACAGGTCAGTTGCTTTGGGAAGGGTCCACAGAGCCCTGCCTGAAGCAATTTACAGATCTAGTCCCATGCCCAGTGAGTCTGCTGCTTCTCTTAAGATCTTCAGGACCCAGCATGAAGCAAGCTACAAGTCTGGTGCCATACCTGATGAGTCTGCTGCTTCTCGCAGTGATAACTGGTTACCCACTTTGTCATCCTGGTTCTCAGTGTAATCAAATGCTATAATAACTGTGTGTGACATCATTCCCAGTTATTACAGCATTTGTAACACTCGCGCTTCCCTTTCCCTTTTGGGAAGCTTGGTGTTTGTGCTCATGTCCCTGCACCAGATATTATACAAAATTAATCATAGGCCAGCCAGCCTGGTGGTGCTGAGGGTTGAGGCACTAGATGCCACACCTCGTGACATGCCAATGACCCGGGGTCAGGAGCAACCTCAGGTTGCTGAGGGTTGGTGGGGGAGAGAGGATTGAGCATCCGATAAACTGATCTCCTTTTCCTGGGAAGGGAAGGTTGTTATCCCCTTCTTGGCTGCCCCCTAGTAGAGGCCAGAGGGAAGCATCAGAGCAGGGAGGCACAGGAGCACAGGTATGTGGTGTGTGCATGCCTCCACATGCGCACTCTCACACCGCAAGTGGGAGGGGGCAGGGGCAGGGAGAAAACAGAAAAAGGCAATGCTGGCAGGCTCAGTGATGGCCTGACCACCTCCGATCCCAGTCTCGGCCTGGCTTCTGGATTGTGCTCGGGGTTGGGGGAGAACCGGTACTCTTTCCTCAGGCCCAGCCACAAGGGGTAATCCATGGAGGAACCACAGGGGATGAGTGGGATCGGGGGACCAGACTCTGAATGATGAGCCCCCTGCAAGGGAGCCAGAGACACTTGGCAGTCCCCGAGGAAGGAGGAAAAATAGAATAAAAAATAAATAAAAAAATAAATCATAGGCAACTGTGTGCTTATTGAGCTTTTTTACACACTCTTGGTGTGATGACCACATAAACCTTTTGAGCTTCGCTGTTGGTTTATGGTTCATCACACACCTTGGGTGTGTAAAAGAACTTCATAACACACAGTCACCTATGCATTATTCAATATATATCTTTCTCAAACGGTTAGGGAATAAATTGCAAAAACCATGTTAATGCATGCATTACGGCTGAAGTAAAGCATAAAAAGTAGGAAAATGAAAAATTATGGTAAAATAATCCCTGGAACATTGGCAAATCTGTGGTGTGGTGTTTCCCAGGGTTTGTATGATCATGCAATGCAATGTTGACATTACTCTAATGTCGACACTATCTTGGCAGACAAAGTAAAATACTCACACAGCAATGCTTGCATGGGGGGGGGGTGCCGAAATAAGGGTAGCACCAGCAGTGCAACACTTGATTGTTCAAACCTTGAGGAATACAGCTTCATCAAGGTTCTAGGAACTTTTAACCCTATCTTCTTTTTCATTTTTCCTGTTTTTTGTGCTTTGGTTCAACCCTATTGTATGCATTAATGTAGTTATTTCAGCTTATACTGTATATACAAAAATAAATACTGTGCAATGTACATCCCTACTCCAACTAATGTTAGGAAGCTATACACACTTTACCAGTCTACTCCAAATCTGAACACATTTGCTATTAGTCAATCCTTCCCTGATTTTGTACAGAGGATCTACAGAGTGGTGTGGCATCTGTCCACAGAATTCTAACAACTCTTGAGTAGGCCTTAGGTTGGTTAGTTAGTTGGTACTCTCCTGTACTTTCTATTACAGTATTCAATGCAGTATAATTACATTGTAACTACAAGGTAAGTACTATGTAGATATATGGGACAAACATAACTACTCAGCAAATACATATAATTAGTGGAAGAAAATAATTATTACTCTGAAGTTACTGTAGTCCAGAAACTTAATGTAAAGTGTAACCATCAGTGTGAAAGACAAAGTCCCATTGGAATGGGCAGTATGAAAATATCACTTTGTCAGTTGTTCACTGCAGCAGGAAGGCAAGGAATGCTTATATTTCTTGTTAATGCTTGAACTGGTAACCTCTAAAACCCGTAGCAATTTCATGTTGACAACAGTATATGTTTATCCCATTCGTGATGTCCTCAGTCTCTGATTCTTTATGTTGTACAGTGTCACTGCAGGACATCAACATGAGGAAGGCCTTCAAGAGTTCAACAGTCCAGAACCAGCAGGTGGTGTCACGTAACTCGATTCCCAACCCAGTGATGGAGATGTACCAGAGATGTGATAAGCCACCTCCTCTCAACATCCTCACCCCATACAGGTAGAGCATAATTGGAATGGCATGAGAGTTGCATCAGCAATATGTTGCACTGCCAGGTACCATCTGGGGTTGGGAGCAAACCTGGACTCCCAGGCCCTGGGCTGGAAGTAGCCATGATAGGGTTGACTGAAAAAAAGGAGCTCAGCTTCTGGCACTTCCCTAAAGAAGGACTTTCTCAGTTTAGCACAACTGGTCACAAATTAGAACTGTGGTTAAAAAAAACACTGTGCCACACATAGAGAATAATGTATGGGTTACCATGCGTAACAAGGTTTGTGTTTCCATTGAGGGCTTCTGATGACATCATAGGGACCTTGAGGGTGAAGCTTGAATAATGAACAGAATAATGCAGGGGTAACCATGCATAACAAGGCTGTGTTTCCATCAAGAGGTTCTGACGACATCATAGGGACCTTGAAATTGAAGGTTGAATAATTCGCAGAATAATGCATGACAAAGCTGTGTTTCCATCTAGGAGTTCTGATGACATCATAGAGACCTTGAGAGTAAAGCCTGACTAATGTACAGTATGCTGTGCTTGCATCGAGGGGTTCTGATGACACTTTAGGGGCCTTGAGAGCAAAGCTTGAGTAATGTACAGAATAATGCATGAGTAACCCTGCACAACAAGACTGTGTTTCCATTCAGGGGTTCTGACACTTGGGAGACTTGAAGGGTGAAGCTCAAGTAATGTACAGAATAATGCATGGGTAACCATGCACAACTAGGCTGTGTTTGCATTCAGGGATTCTGATGACATTATGGGGCCTTGAGAGCAAAGATCAAGTAATGTACAGAATAATGCAGTGGATAACTATGTATAACAATGCTGTATTTACAACAGGAGATTCTGAAAGCATCATAGGGGTCTCAACAGCAGAGCCTTAGTGCTTTCTGATGTAATCAGAATCCAAGATGGAAGCACTGCCTAGTTGTGCATGAAACAGAAACACAGAAACATAGACAACAATGAAAGAAAAAGAGCAGGCTACCTATAAAACCCTATAAGGTTTGTAAACAACACTATCCACCCCATGCTCCCCACACTACCGCCCTGATCAACCACTAAGCCCTTCATTCTGTCCTAGCTGTGTTTGAAACCATTGATAATCTTGATACCCACCATATCAGCTGTCAGATTGTTCCACAGTTTCACCACACTTTCTATAATATAAAACTTTCTCCCTTTCCTCTTGAACCCCCCCCCATCAGTTTTGACTCATGCCCCTTTGTTTTTGATCCACTACTTACGATAAGTAGTTTCATGCAGTTTACTTTGTTCATTCCCTTCAGGACTTGAAGGTCTTTACCATACCTTCCCTCTCTTGTCTGGCCTCCAGCGAGTACATGTTCAGTGCCTTAAGTTGACCCTCGTAAGATCTGCCCTGCTGACCCTGAATCCTTTTGATCACCCTACATTGTACTGTCTCCAGCCTCTCCTTGTCTTTCCTTAGGTGAGGACTCCAGAACTAGGAACAATACTCCAGGTGTGGCCTCACCAGTGATCTACAGAGAGATAGTAATTCCTCCTTCCTTCTGCTGACAATACCCCTTCCTACACACCCAGCATCTTGTTTGCTTTAATGTAGGCCTTGTAACATTGGCTTGATTGTTTTAGGGGGTCACTGATGATGACCCCATGTCTCTTTTCTCAGTGGTCATACCCAGCTTTACCCACCCATCCAGTACTCTGTCTTGGGGTTCTTGCTTCCTATGTACATTACTTTGCACTTTTTGGCATTGACTTTCAACTGCCAAACCCTAGACCATCTCTTTAGCCTTTTCAAGTCTCTCATTGCATCTCCATAACCCCCTCCTCACTGTCTTCCCTGCCACAGAGCTTAGTGTCATCTGCAAAGAGACACATCTTGCCCTGGATTCCTTATCTCATGTTGCTGATGAACATATTGAAAAGGACTGGACCCTGGACCAATCCTTGTGGCATCCTACTGTGGATCTCCCTCTTCTGATTTGACTCTTAATCAGAGTCCTCTGCTGTCTTCCTTCCAACCAGTTTCTCTTCAGTTTAACTGTGTCCTTCGCTGCACCCAGATCCTCTACCTTCTATAGGAGGCAATATAGCACAGTGGGTTGAGGCTCTGAGCTGCAGATCTGGTGATCTGCTGTAGGTTTGAATCCCACAGCTGCCTAGGTGCATACTGTGTGATCCTGAGCAAGTTATTTAACTTCCTTTTGCTCCCAGGTTGCATCTGGAAACGAGCTTCAGCTTAGTGTGCTACTCCTGGTTAAACAATGTTCCCTTTCCCTTCCCCCTTTCCCTTCTGTGAGGCACTGAGTGGAAAACCTTGTTGAAATCAAAGTAGAGTAAATCTATAGCATGGCCCTTATCCACTTCCATTGCCCAGTCAAAGAATACCATCATGTTTGTCTCTTAAGATCTCCCTGCCATGAACTTGTGCTGTCTACTATCCTGGAGTCCATTGCCCTTCGGGCAGTCCATGAGGTCCTCTTTCACTAGTGTCTCCTTCCATTTACCCACAATAAAGGTAGGACTGACAGGTCTGTGGTTATCTAGTTGCTCCTTGTCCTCCTTCCCTTATGGAGTAGGACTACATCCATTCCCTTCCAGTCTTTTGGAACTACCCCATCTTGAATTGAGCTATTGAATAGCACTACCAGGGGTTCAGTTAGTTCTGTTGCCAATTCCTTGAGCACCCTCAAATGCATTTCATCTTGGTCTTGTCCCTGAGCCTTATCTATCTTTGGGGCTGCTAGCTCTTTCTGAACCCTTTCACTAGTAAATACTTGCTGCCTAATCTCAGGGGTTCCAGCTTACAACTGCCTTCATGCCACTTTCTGGCAGAGACCCTCTGTCCCCCCTTGTGAATACAGACAGGAAGCAGTTATTGAGAACTGCAGCTTTCTGCCTGTCCTCCTCAGTTACCCTACCTTCCTATGTTTGCCTGAAGATTCCTCCTCCTTTTCTTTTTGCTCTAATTAAGGAACTGTTTTTCTTCTGCCTTGACCCCTCCACAGGAAACAGCTCTGTGTCTGCCTTTGTGTTTCTGGCTGCCTTCTTGGTTTCCCTTGTTCTCAGCTGGTACATAGCCCCATTCTTCCTTCCCTTACTAGGATTATTAGGATTACTAGGATTAATGGGACATAAGGGAGCCAACAGGCCCATCATGAATGTCCGCCACATCTGTGGGCTCATCTACACCATGGTATATTTTGAGTTGTAATATTCATCAAGCTGATTTTTAAAGTTTTCCAAAGTTGGAAAATCAACAATGTGTTGCGGCAGTTTGTTCCATGCCATAGATGCTCGTATAGTATATAAATAGTTCCTTTTATTTGTCCTTGCTTTTGGTATGACTAATTTTTGATTATGTGAGTGCAAGTTACCATGTGTATTACTGAACCGGATCCCACAATCTACCATAAGTTCAGGCAATTTTAATTAATTTTTACATAAACAGGAGCTCCCCTCTCTGTCTCCATGCTGTAATCTGTCCTGATATGACCTTCCCTTAAGATTGGGTATTAGTCTAGTAACTCTCCTCTGCACTCCCTCTAGTGCTTTTTTGTCTTTAATTGTTGATGGTGACCAGAATTGAGACCCATAATGTAGACTGGGTCATACATAGCTCTTATATGTTGGAATTATTATTTGTTCTGTTTAGATACAAATGATCTTTTAATATTCCTTATTAGGTTATTTGCTTTTCCTAGTGCTGAAATGCAATGATCGATCGATGATAACCTGTTATTGACCATAATTCCAAGATCTTGTTCTTTTTTGAGAACTTTTAAGAATATTTTGATTTAGTATATGGGTATACATTGGGTTGTTAGATCCAAAATGAATAACTGAACATTTATCCACATTAAGTATCATATCATTTTCCTTTGCCTAGTTTTCAATTTTGACCAAATCTGTTACTAAAGAATAATGTTTTCCCAATGTATCCACTTGGCCTCCCAGCTTGGTATTATCTGCAAACTTTCTGATCATATTCTGAATACCCTTATTCATATCGCTCACATAGATATTGAATATGATAGGGCCTAAAATGGAGCCCTGGGGTACCCCACTCTCCACATTCTTTGACATAGAAGTATCATTTTGTATATGTACAGATTGTATTCTGTTATTAAGCTAAGCATGTACCCATTTAATAATTCTAGAATGTGTTTGGATTAATCTTTTGATTGATATATCATGGGAGACTTTATCAAATGCTTTCGAAAAGTCTAGAAAGATGACATCCCATGGAATTCCCATGTCAAGATTTTTACTTATTTTGTTATAAAATGAAATTAAATTAGTTGTACAGGATTTACCCTTCCTAAAACCATGTTGTGTTATATCCTTAATACCAAGTTTGTTTAAAGAATCTTCTAAATTATTTTTAATTAGTCTCTCTAGTATCTTACAAAAATGGGAAGTGAGACTTATTGGTCTGTAGTTCTTAATCTTAGACTTGCTCCCTTTCTTAAATATTGGTATGATTATTGCTGACTTCCAATCTTTAGGTAATTCAGAAATGTTTAATGATAGATTAAAAAGAATCGATAAGGAATGGGCCAATGTTTTTGCTGCATGTTTAAGAAAATAGGCTTTAATATTATCTGGACCACTGCTAGCATTTTGATTTATGTTTATTAATTCTTTATAAACTTGTTCAGTAGTTACATTAATTTCTTCCAATGATCTAATATTTAAATCAAAAGATGGTGATATTTTTTTTAAAATACTGAGCAAAAATAATCATTACATTTTTCAGCTGTTTGATTATCACTCTCTATAATAACATTATTATCTAATATGGGTCTTACTTTTCTTACTGTTAATTGTTAACCAGGAAGGTATTTATCCTTTACTATTATATTTCTTTTTCTGTGGCACATATTTCTCTTCTAATTGTTGAATTATTTCCTTAAATGTCCCCATGCTGACTCAACTGAGTCCTGTATTAGCAAGGTTTCCCAATCATATTTATAGATTTCTTGATTTATCATGTCATAATTGGCTTTCTTATAATCTCTAAAATTTACTTGATTTGTAGTTAATATTCTAGTCATAGATAAATTGCATGTAACAATATTATGGTTACTATTATTCAGTGGGGCACTTACCACCACTTCCTGTATTTCATCTGGTATATTAGTCACTATCAAATCCAGAGTATTAGCATCCCTTGTTGGTTCCATAACTAACTGATCTAGAGCAACATCTGCACATACATCTATGAATAATTTGTCAAACTTAGTGTTACCTGTATTATCTAACTAGTTAATAACTGGCAGACTTAGGTCTCCCATTATGATTAAATCTCCCATCTTAGAGGCCTCACATATTTGCTCAATTAAAGCATCATTATACTCCTTTGTTGCATTGGGTGGTCTATATAAGTTCCCTGTTGTTACTGCCTTTCTTCCCAGAATTAGGGTTTTAACCCATATTGTTTCAAGAACTTGATCAAAAGTATTGGAAAATGAAAGCATTATTATCAATGTATAGACAAACTCCTCCTCCTCCTAGCCTATTTAATCTATCCTTTCTATACAAATTATATCCATCAATTTCAGTTATCCAGTCTGACCCTTAGTTCCACCATATCTCACAGATTCCTGCCACATTTATTTTATTTTGTAACATCAGTAGATGTCATTCACATTTTTTACTATCATTCAAACTTCTTGCGTTTGTCATAAGAATGTTACATGTTTTCATTTTGATATCTAAAGATGTTTTCCCTGTTATATGTGGCATATTATTATTATTTCTCCTTCCCTCCCCAGATCTTAGTTTAAATGTCCTTCCTTGTAACTGGTGAAGGCCTTCTTTTTGGCTCTCATTGCTTCTGACCTCTCCAGAGAACCATGTTGGTCTCGTGCCCCTTTTTGTTTAGATTACCATTCTCATGCAAGACTTTGTTAGTTCAAGAGTCCCCATCTTTCCTCCACATCCCTGATGTTGTCCACACTCACTAACTTATCCCAGACCATCTCCCTCATCTGGTTGAATTCTGCCCTTTGAAATCTAGGACTTTATCCTTTAGTGAGGGCTTACCTGTCCCAAGGGCTAGGTCAAGCCAAACAGAGTTATGGTTGCTGGACCCTAGTTGCTTCCATACCCTCACTCCTCTTACCACTTCTGAGTTGGTGAGCACCACATCGAGAATGGAAGCCTGCTAGTGGGTTCCTTAGCCAACTGTACCAGCAGGTAGTCCTGTAATGTATCCAGCAGGGCCTCTCTTCTGGAGCTCCTGGCCACTTGAATGACCCAATCAATATCTGGCAGATTTAGATCTCCCACCACCCCCCTCCCCATTTGCCACCCCCTTTCTAGTTCTGCCTATAGTTCCTAATCACCCTCTTTTCCCCCCTGTCCTGTAGTTCTATAGATCACCCCATCCATAGTTTCTTGTCTGAGGATGCTGTGAGCTAAACCTACAGCGATTCTGTTTCCCCATTACCTCCCCGATGTTTCCCTCAGCCACTGCCTCTGTGTCCTCTCTGACATAAAGAGCTATGCCTCCTCCTTTATTTTTTTCCTCTGTCATGCAAAAACATGTGTAACTCCTAGGTGGCACTACTCCAGGAGCTTCTACCTCTGCCTTGGTGGGCACTAATAAGGTTGAGGGGCCTGGATTCCCAATATCTACATTTAAAATGGTTCTTATCCTAGATATTATACATTCATGGTGCCTCCATCCAGAGCTTAGCTTTAAATGGGCTGGTATGGAACCTAGTACAACCCCTTGGGATGCTGTACCCACCCACCATGACCATAAGCCACCCCAACAGATGACACAATAACATTTCCCCACATTTCAATACGGTTCACTATTTATGGACTGGATCCTAATAATATGCTCACAACACCAGTATATGCAAAACAGCAATGAACAATGTATTTGCAGGAAGGGGAAGGGCTTAGGAATGGGGAAAGAAAGGAGTAGAAGTTATGCTGTACAACATTTACAGTGGATTAAATGGTTTTGAACGTGTGCTGTTGAAACCCTCCAGCTGGGTAGATAAGTTGCATTTCTAAATTACACAGAAATCACATTGTTTACCAACCTCACAAAATAACCAGAGCCCAGGCTATCTAGCTAAGCTGCATAAGTCAGTTGACACAATACACATTACACATTGCTTTACTCACACTGGTACCATTCCCCAACATTTGGTATGAGACCCTTCAGTTCCAACCTTAACCTGGATACCCAGTAACCACAGTCTGTTTAGAGGTGCAGGCCTGATGAATGGTGCAGCTGTATGTTGGCTGGCTAACTGAAAAGGATTAAGGCTTAGACTTGAGATTTTAACACTTGAAACTATGTACAGTCTCTTTGAAGGGTGCAGGAGGCCCTGCATTTTAAAATGGGTGCTCCTTTGTCTGGGCTACAAGCACCTGTAGTGCAACCAGCCAGTTACATTTAATTCAGCACATTTTGCATTCTCTGAACATTCAGCACATTTATAATTCCTGGCACATTCAGCACATTTATAATTTTAACACATTCAGCGCATTTGATACTTCAGTTCTTCTACCATCGGCCAGTGTGGCCACCATGGTCCTTTTTAACTTAAATCTTTTAATGGGTACTTGTTCCCTAGGACTAGGGTGACCTGGTTCTTTACATCCTATATTCACGCAAAATTACTTTACCAGTACTCTTTCTTTCACTTTAGCAACTTGAGCACTTTCTGCAGTTCTTGCAAAATACCAATTTCAATGTCACAGTCCCACACCGTAAATGGCTGAGGTTCACAGCTTCCACAGGACGTCTTGACAACAACACAAATACTTGGACCTGCCAGGCAAAGTTAGGATGAGCCCCGGATCTGAGTGCTGTCCTTCCAGTCCTGTAGGCCTTTTGGCAATTTAAACACATTTCAGCACATTTATACAGTTCAGACCACTCATGGGTCACTTAACTCATAAAGGTCCACCCTCGCTGGGCAATGATTAAACACAGCAGATGCAGTGTGCAGAAAAATGAACAGTTCCAAACAGTTAACAAGTCTCTAAGACTTGGCAGCCCCAATAAGCTTTCTCTATACTTGCATCAGGGGGTACAAGAGTACTCACTCAGACATCCTCACGGAATGGTCTTCGTCATCAAAGGTTCCAGAAGTCTTCAACTCTCTCAACACTGAGGCAGGTTCAGCTCTCTCAGAGATGGCTTGGCATCATGTTACAAGGCTCATGCTTTTTACAAATGTGGAAGGGATTTGGCTAACCCCTGGAGGACATTCTTCTGGTGACCCCCAGGCTAGCAGGTTTTGCTTTAAACAAAATAGATCCATCCCTGACCAGGCCACCAGGTCCATTTTTCGGCATGGCCGTGGCTCCTGAAGCCAGTCGCACAAGTCACCACTCCCACCCACTTCTGAGTTCCAGCTCCACTGGATCCAGCCCTTACCGGGCTGTTGGGTAAATTTTTTGGCGTGGCCACAGCTCCTGAACCCAGCTGCATAAGCCGCCACTCCCGGCCGTCTCCAAGTTCCAGCTCCACCAAGTAAGAATACTGCCTTGGGTCAGGGAAGCTGTGGGCAGCAACCATTGGACTAGTGCTCGCTGCCTTGCTCCCCGATTGGACTCCCGCTGCCTGTGCTGCTCCTGATTGGCTCCCTGTATCTCTCTGCCTTTGTTCTGCTCGCTGGGCTCTGTGCCCATAGAAATTCATTAACTTCGCTGAAATTTTGTGCTTGCAAAACCCTGTTTAAATTGCAATGTTTACTGAAATGTGATTATAGCCAGTTTTATCTGTTGATTTAATGAGACTGTATCTGTAGCTCTCTTTCTGCTGCTATCTCCTCTCCCTTCTCTCACTGTTTTTCCCTGCCCTCTAGTTTGGAAACTGTGTAAATTGTACTGCTCCGCTAGTCCCTGTGTCTATCATCTCTCTCTCTCCTGGTGCCAGGTACTGGAATATCCATTGTTTCTGACCTCGGCTGCCCTCTCCCCACCACTTTAGTTAAGAAATTGCTCTCAACCTTTCTCTCACTTCACTCCCCGATTTAATTTTTTCTCCAGCATCACCTGCCTTTGTCCTGCTCTGCTCTTAAGCTAATTCCCACCTCTCATTTCTCCCCCTTAGATCCAGCCCTAACCGGGCCACTGGGTCCATTTTTTGGCATGGCCGTGGCTCCTGAAGCCAGCCACACAAGACGCCACTCCTGCCCGTCTCTGAGTTCCAGCTCCACTGGGTAAGATTATTGCCTGGGGTCGGGGAAGCTATGGGCAACTACCACTGGACTAGTGCTTGCTGCCTTGCTCCCCAATTGGACTCCTGCTGCCTGCGCTGCTCCTGATTGGCTCCCTGTATCTCTCTGCCTTTGCTCTGCTAGCCGGGCTCTGCGCCCATAGAAATTCATTGACTTCAATGAAATTTTTCGCCCGCCCTCTACCTTAATTAAATATGCCTAAACCCTGCCCCCCCGTTCTCTCTCCACCTCTATAGCCCACTGGTTCACCTGTATTTGGCCCTGCACACTTTCCCTCACCTCCTTTCTCTTCCCATACAGTGCCTGCCTAAACTCAGCTCTCTCTCCACCTACTCCTTAAAGCCTCCTCCCTCTGTTCTGTAGACTACCCACTCTCTGTCTTGGTCCCCAGCTGTCCCCCCCTGCCACTTGTGAAACAATGCCTGCCACACGGGCACTCTCCTCCCTGCTCTTACCTCTCCTCTTCCTCCTTGCTCTGCCTCCTATTTTCTCCCTCCCTGGCCCCTGCCACCCCCTCCACTAGCTACTTAGTCATAACCTGCTACTCCAAGGGAACTCTCCACTATTCATCCAGTCCACCTCATGACCCACATTTTGTCAATACATGGGTGCTGCTAAACACCACTATGCCTGGTCGGTGGGCCAGCTTATCCACTCTGCAGCACATTGCGTCTCACTGGGGCTGCCGACTGGAACCTACCTGCTACTCCTTCATAAAATGACATCATAAATTATCCTTTAAGGAGCTACACCTATGCTCTTTAAAACTTCTACTCCTCCTCCAACTGATTTCAGGCAATGTCCATCCAAACCGTGGACCATGCAGCCCAAGCTACAAATCAACTGCCAGTGCACTTCTTCTCACTACTGTTAACATCTGCGGCCTGCTACCTAAGTTTGACACTCTTCAATCCTTTATAAAACAACATAACCCTGATGTCCTAGCAGTGGTCGAAACTTGGCAGATGCCAAAAGTTCCTGATTTGGCAATAACCTTACAAGGCAACAACATTTTCAGATTGGACAGTGTCTCTAAGAGAGGAGGAGGCTGTGCCATCTATATCAAATACAGTACATTCTAATGGTGCACCCCATTGCAACTCTGACACTTGACTCCTCGGCCCAGATCCTATCTATAAAAATGCTCCTTGGACCCAATCAAAAAGCATTCACAATTGTCTTTGTATACATCCCACCCTGGGATCAGGTCAATGGTCTCAGTGATGTTCTCAAGTTCATCAACTCCCAACCTCCTGGCTCTGAACTTATCCTGCTAGGTGACTTCAAAATAAATAGGCAAGCATTGGACGTAGGAGCACATAAAGATACCATAGATGCTGCAAACCTCACACAGATGGTTGCCACCCCTACTAGGACAAACTGTAAGACCGGCACTAGTACCCTCCTTGACTGGGTACTTACCAGCCACCCCTCCAGGATCTGTCATACCATAGTTCTCCCGGATTCCCTCAGTGACCACTCCCCAGTCATTTGTGAATGGTCCAACAAATTTCTCAAGCACCCCCTCCCAAAATCATCTATAGTACAGTCCTCCCATGTGGACAACTTACCCATCTTAAACATTACCTGAAGCTGCAAGACTGGCAACCCATTTACAAAGTGAAGAATGTTAACATGGCCCTTGACTTCTTCATCACCACTTTCAACAAGTCCTGTGACCTCTTTGCTCCTGTTAAAAAATGCAAAGCTAAAACACTCTATAACCCCTGGATCAATGCCAAGCTCCTTTCACAACTGAAATCAAAGGACCATCTATGGGTGGTGGCCAGAGCCACAGACAAGCAATCTGACATACAAAAATACAAACAAGCCCGCAATGCCTGTACTAAAGCTATCTGGCTTACAAAAAGTTCCTTTTACAAGGATACACTCACCAACACCTGGGGAAACGGACGTGCCTTCTGGGATAACATCAAAGAAATCACAGGAAAACAGCCATAAAACTCTCCGGCCATGCTTATGGTTGATGGGATCACTACCCTTGATCCCATGATCATTGCTAACACCTTTAATACAGTATTTACCGACCCTAGTGCCATTCTCCCCCCTGATTTTTTTGAAGAGGACATCACCTCCTCTAACACCGACCCTGCTCAGGCTAATCACCCCCATTTCTACTTTCGGGAGGTCAAGTTGAACGAAGCGCGCTGCTACATCACTGCTGCCATCTCTAAATTCAGATCTAGTGGTGACACCCTGGACCTTAAGTTACTGTTAGTTACTATTGAGGATGATCTTCGTCCCTTAACTAAAATCCTGAATCTCTCTCTCCACACCAGTCAATTCCCAGACAGATGGAAAACTGCCACCGTGACTCCAGTTCACAAAAGTGGTGACGAGACTAGCCACTCAAGCTATCGTCCGATCTCTATACTGCTTCCGCCCTCCAAGGCACTCGAACGCATCACAGCAGACCAACTAACCGACCATCTGGACAAATACAACTTACTGTGTGCTCAACAACACGGTTTCAGAAAGGGTCACAGCACCTCCTCTGCTCTCCTCAAATTCACAGGAGCTGTGCATAGTTCTTTCGATAAGGGCCTTCTTACTGGGGCAGTTTTTATTGACCTCTCCAAGGCTTTTGATACTGTCCACCATCGACTGCTGGTTGACCAGCTTCTGAACACTGGTTTCTCTCCTGACTCAGCCCTATGGTTCAAAAGCTACCTCAAAAACCGCTCACAAAGAGTGAAAATTGCCAGTGCTCTTTCTGATACTTTGCCAGTTCACTCTGGTATCCCCCAAGGTTTGATACTGGGCCTGCTCCTTTTCAGCCACTTTCTAAATTCCCTGCCACAATCTTGCCTGGAGAAAATCATCCTTTATGCCAACGACGCAGTTGTCTTTTCCTCTCACAAAGATCTCATGTCATTACAACCTAATCTCCAACTTGGTTTCAGTACCATTGAGTCATGGTTCTCTAATCACAAATTTGTCCTTAACCACAAAAAACAAAGTCTGTGCTCTTCTGCAGCTCCCACAATCAGCATAAGCTACACCCCCTGGCTATCTCCACCTCGCAAGGGAATATCCTCAAACAGGTTTTTTCCTTCAAATACCTGGGGATAATGCTTGCCCCAACCTCTCCTATGGGACGCACATCGACAATGTGGTAAAAGCAGCTAATACCCACCTTAGTCTCCTCTACCGACACAAACAACATCTCGCCCCTGATGCACTGAAGATTGGCGTTCAGAGTTCTGTGGTCTCGATTATTGACTATGGTCTCATCATTTGTGGCTTTGCCACATTGATTACCCTCAGATGTATTTCAACAGCCCTCAACAAGTCATGTCGGCTTATCACTGCGGCCCACCGTCTCACCCATACCTGCGATCTTTATGCCAAAACTGGTTGGCTCCAGCTTTCTAATCACATTAAGTACCTCACCTGCACAATGGCAAAGAAAATTAGCCTCGGCATTGCATCCCAGGGGGTCACAACCCTGCTTCACAACAATAGGAACAGCATGCAGATCACCAGGGGATCAAAAACTCAACTCCTGCAAGTCCCCCTCTGTCACACCACACAGGGTCAACGTTCCTTCACCAACAAAGCTCCTCTCTGGCTGAATAGCCTCAACCCCACCATCCCTACAGCTCCAACTCTTGGTATCTTTGAAACAGGACTATGGCTCCACCTTACTGCCTCCAGCTCCTGTGACTGCCTCCCCTAATCTGAGCTGTCATCTCCTCCAGCACCTGATACTGCCTCTCATCACTCCCCCCTTTCAGCCACTCTGTACCCCACTAATGTACTTATATCCTATCTGCCCCTCTCCACCATACCTCCCTTCCCCACCCTCCACCCCCTCTATGTTACTGGCACTTCTCCCCACCTTCATCTAACAAATGCCTCCAGCTGCATCTTATTGCCCCTACCCTGCTCTACCCCCTTGTATTCTGTTATCTTCTTCTGCTGTCACTAAACCAAGGCCTCACCTTCATCTCTGGTTAAACAATTTGTACAATCCAGCAAGTGTTTCCACCTTAAGCTTTATCTGAATTTGCCTTTAACTACCTACTGTTGTATTTACTGTGACCTTAGTATTTTCACAACAACACAAAGATCTGCAACAGGGTTGATACACAAGATGGAGTGGAAAGGATGAGAAGGGACTTGGCAAGGTTGGAGGAATGGTCAAATGTATGGCAGCTCAGATTTAATGCAAAGAAGTGCAAGGTAATGCACCTGGGAAACAAAAACCCAGGGGAAGAGTACACAATGGGGGGTGAGATACTGACAACAGTAAAAATGGAAAGGGACCTGGGGGTAATTATATCAGAAGACCTAAAGGTGGACAAGCAATGTGAGAAGGCAGTAAGGAAGGCTGGGGGGATACTGGGATGCATAGGGAGAGGCATCAATAGTAGAAAAAGGAAGTTGTTATCCCTCTGTACAGACAGTTGGTGAGACCCCATCTGGAGTACTGTGTGCAGTTCTGGAGACCCCATCTCAGCAAAGACATAGACAGAATGGAGGCTGTCCAGAGGAGGGCGACCCAAATGGTGCAGGGTCTGCACCAGAAGACATACAAAGAAAGACTAAAGGAGCTTAATATGTATACCCATGAGGAAAGAAGGGAGAGAGGGGATATGATAGAAACTTTTAAGTACCTCAAGGGAATCAACAAAGTCCAAGAGGGTAGTATCTTTCAGAAAAAGAGATGTTCAAGAACAAGCGGGCACAATTTGAAGGTAGAGGGGGAACGGCTCAGAGGTAATGTGAGGAAGTATTTTTTCACAGAGAGGGTTGTGGATGCATGGAACAGCCTCCCTGAGGAGGTCGTGGAGTCAAGAAAAGTGGGGGAATTCAAGAATGCATGGGACAGACATAAGGCAGTCCTAGTGGGGGGTAGGAGGAAGAAAGCTGTTGGTTAACTAGGATCTGCAGCTTATCTGTTAGGTAGGAAAATGGGCAGGCTAGGTGGGCCAAGTGGTCCTTATCTGCCGTCAAATTCTGTTCTATGTTTCTATGTTTCTATCCCCTGTTACGTTCTTGCCTCTGATGTGGAACCTTTATAAAACGGCCTCAGCACAAAGGTAATTGTAATCCTAGATCTGAATAAATAAAAATAAATAAATAAAACAAATTTACTTTTCTGGCAAAGGACAAAGACCCCTTCTTTGTGGAGAGGCTTTCAGTGTATCACAGGGCCATTTGCATTGCTGGGGGACTCCCACTGGAATCTGAAAAATCTGCTGAAACACTCTCTTTTATGGGGCTCTCCTGAGGCTCACTATTGGCTGAGGCTATTGGTTGCTTTGGCTTTGATTAGCTGGAAGGCTTGTCAATCACAAAAATGAATTATTCATTAAGCTTCCTTGATGCACAGTTGGTTTGCTGTTTTGGTGCCTGAATTTAGGTCCCTGCAGTTCTGCATAGACACTTGGAAGTTTCCCATGAGCTCTGGCAAAAGCCCCACAAGTCCTGGCTTAAAAACTCCAGCTTTCCGATTGGCTGTTGGCTGCTCTGTAATGACAGCTAAAACACGTAGTCTCTTAAGCAGAATTAACACAGTCCCAAATAAAGTCCTGTTGCAGCCAGAATAATTAATATAATTGCCCACTTGTCTCCCAGTTCAATAGCCATATAAGTGTCCTTATGGTCACTGCCCAGCTTTAATAATTACATCAGTTTGTTTGCCTGTCACTGCTGCTGATATTTAATGTCTCTTGTTTACAGCAGGCAGGCTGTCATTCTGAGTGCCAGCATATCTGGTACAGCCAGAATTTAGTTATTTATTTATTATTCAAACATTTCTCCTTTTTAACATTTTTCTTTGCACACAGTTATTTTTTTTAAACACTTTTCTTTCTGCCATCATTTATTTACATTTTTTTCCCTTTTCTCAGCAGCCAATGAAACACACAGTTCCTTGAGGGCAGACAGACCCTCATGCATATTCATAACAATCAGGGCTCTGGTTCATTAATATTCATGAGCCCGATCTCTATTGCTCCATGGATTTGTTTATTTATTTACAAGAAAACAGGCTCTCATGGCCCTGGCTGTAGTCACCGGGTTGCTCTTATGCAGATGGGGATGCCAGGACCACCTGATTCTCTCCCGCTTGACCGCAAATTAAGTGGTCGGGAGATCAAAAGCGCAGCATGAGCGTGCGCGATCTCTGTGGCACCGGGGGTGCCAAAATTGAGTAGTGGGGAAGCACAACTGTTTCTTGAGCCCAAATGGACTAAACTCACACCTGGGGCTATACTTTTGGGGCACACAGGCACAGCAAGACTGGGGGAACACAACAAAATGGTAGGCATTGAAGGAGGCACTATGGAGAAGCCGAAACTGGAGCTATTTGGACTAAGATAAGCCCCCAAAATGGGGGGGCGTTACACATGGAAACATAAACAGTGTCAAAAGAAAAGGACCAGTAGGCCCATCTAGTCTTCCCTATTTTTTCTGCCTAGCACTACACCCTGGCCTCTATTTGGTCACAGGTGTCCATCCCTCATCCCTTACTTCTGTTGATAATACTTATGTGCCTGTCCCATGCATGCTTGAAGCTCACCACTGTCTTCACCCCTACCATCTCTTCTGGCATGCAGTTCCATGGGTCTACCACCCTTTTTGTGAAAAAATATTTCCTCACATCCCTCTTAAACTCCCCCCGCTCAAGTTTCATAATGTGCCCCCATGTATTAGTGTTCCTCTTCTTTTGAAAGAAGCTCCCCTGTGCACTTTGTACAAACCCATGAGGTATTTACAGGTCTCAGTCATGACCTCTCTTCCTGTACATGCCCAGCTCCCACAGTCTCTTCTTTCATGGCTTCTTGTGCAATCCCATACTATTTTAGTAACCCTCCTCTGGACTGGCTCCATCCTGTTGATGTCATTGTGGGGGTGCAGCCTCCAGAACTGGATGCAGTTCTCCAGGTGGGGTCTCACCAGTGAGTGATACAGAGGCAATACCACCTCCTCCCTTCTCCTGCTACAGATCCCCCTTCCTGTGCATCTCAGCATCTGACTTGCTTGCCTACTGTCCTGCCACCTTAAGATCATAAGATATGATCATCCCAAGGTCCTTCTCTTGCTTGGTAACTGTTAGCACCTCCCCACCGTCTTATAGGCAGTCCACAGGTTACCCCACCTCAGGTGCACGACTTTGCACTTTTTGGCATTGAAACCCAACTGCTACTCCCTAGATGAGAAAACCAAGTCCAGTACGTGCACTCAAAACAAGGAATGACACCAGTTTCTTCTGAATTAAATGCTTTGTTGCAGAATCCATTCAATAGCCAGTGCACAGACATACTCACTGGCCACTACTAGCCTTGATGCTTCGAGTCAGAAACCCTTCACAGGGGGCATGGATTTGGAAGAAACTGTTGTCTTTCCTTGTTTTGAGTGCAGGTGCAGGTACAGGACTTGGTTTTCTTGTATGTTGGGCTGACCAGCTCTCCCCACCTGTACCATCCCTTGTCCGTGGATTTGCAGCCCACCTGTTGGAGTTTGTTTGCTACTCCCTAGACCCCTATTCTAGTTTCTCCAGATCCCTTTGCATTCTCTCCACCTCCTCTTGGGTATCCATCCTGTTGTAAATTTTTGTGTCATCTGCAAAGAGACATAGCTTCTCCTCCAGTTCTTCAGCAATGTCACTTATGAAGACATTGAAGAGGACAGGTCCCAGTACAGATCCCTGTGGTACTCCACTGGTCACTCTTCTGTCTGCCAAGTGACTGCTATTGACCACCATCATTTGCTTCCTTTCTCCCAGCCAGTTTGATACCCAGTTTACCACTTTCTCCCCAGCTTCCAGGCTGCTAAGTTTGTTTATTAGCCTCCTGTCTGGTACAGTGTCAAAGGTCTTACTGAAGTACAGATAGACCACATTCACTTGCCCTTCCCTAATCTGTTTCCTTAGTTTCCCAGTCAAAGAAATCTATGAGATTTGTTTGACATGATCTCCCTCCTATGAAGCCATGCTGCCAGTGGTCCTGCAGCCCGTATGTCTCCGGGCACTCTAGCAGTCTCTCTTAAGCCTCCTTCAGCAGGGACTCCATTAACTTCCCCACTACTGATGTGAGACTGACCGATTAGTAATTTCTGGCCTCCTCTCTGCTGCCACTGTTAGGCAGAGGGACCACATTGGCCCTCCTCCATTCCTCTGGAACCAACCTCATTTCCAATGAGGTGTTAAACAGCATTGCCAGAGGGTTGGCTAGTAAGGTGCTCAGCTGCCTAAGTACCCTTGGGTGGCTCCTGTCCACTTCCATCACCTTGTTTTCCTTTAGGGCTTCCAACCCACAATGGACTCTTTCTTTTGTAAATGGACCTGTGTCCACCCCACCACCTGATGCCTGTTACTGCGTGTTGGCGTGTTCCCCACTGCACTGTGGATACCGGACAGAAGTATTTGTTTAAAATTTTAGGTTTTTCTTGGTCATCCATTGCACAGTCCCCCCTTCTGGTCTCCTAATCTTCACTATACCACCCCTTTTTTTCCTTGTCTCAGTCACATACCTAAAGAAAATGTTATCTCCATTCTTGACCTCCAGGATTATCTTGTTCTCAGTTTAAACCTTTGTTGTCCTTGTCTGCCTTCTTGCCACCCTTTGTTTCTCTAGTTATAACTCCCTTTTTGCGTCCATTTGGATCTCCTTGTACTTCCTGAAAGCTGTTTATTTCTCATTTACTGCTTTAGCTATCTCCTTTGAGAACTGGTAACCTATTTCTCCTCTTACCCTTGTTTATTACCTTTAAACAACTTACCATTACCTCATTTGTTCCCTTCTTTATTCTATTCCATTGTGCCTCCACTCCCCAACTATCCACATCTTCAAGGTATTTCATAAGGCAGTCCCCCATTTCTCTAAAATTTGCTCTCCTGAAGTCCAGGACCATCATCCTAGTATGGTTTTCCCCTGCCCAAGCCATATACTAAACCACACTGTACTATGATCAATCAAACCCAAGGGGCTACCCACTGTGACGTTTGCTATGTTGTCCCTGTTTGTAAGCACCAGATCCAGCACTGCCCCATTTGTAGTGGGATCTGTAGCCATCTGCCCGAGAAATACACCCTGCAAGGTATCTAGGATGACCTTTCTCCTAATTGTAGCAGCAGGCTACAATTAGGAGAAAGGTCATCCTACACATCCTGTTCTTGTCTACACGTCCAGCAGATTGAAGTCACTCATGATTATTACTTCCCTTTTGCTTGCCATTTTGCCTATGGCTTCTCCCAAAACTCTGTCCAGTTCCTCCCCCTGTGTTGGTGGCCCATACACCACCTGCATACATATAAATACCTTGGACCCCATTTTTAAGCCAACCCAAAGAACTTCCATCCCTTTCCTTTCCCCGCTGAGTGCTGGTATTTCCATTTATACCTTCCCTGACTTATAAAACAACCCTTCCCCCTTTCCTCCCTGCTCTATCCTTACAACACATGTTGTAACCCAGTATGGCCACCTCCCAGATGTGGTTGTTGGTGCACCATGATTCTGTTTAGTCAGCAGGTCCAGGTCTGCCTTCACAGTGGTAGCCTCAAGGTCAGGAATTTTGTTACCTAGGCTACTTGCATTGGCGCACATGGCTTTCCACTCCTTCTATCCCTCCTTGCAATTGCTTTGCCCTCCCTTCATGAGTCCATCCTTCCCCCTACCCTTTCAATGATACAGTCCTTCTCTTTTTAAACTTCACTCTCCCCTCCCACCAGTATTTTTCCCAGCCTCAGTTCCACCTCTTCACCCTCCCATCCCTCCTTGCCCATACTCATATATACTAACATACATACATACTAATGCACACCTGTGAGGTCTACACCCGGGCAGGTTGGCTACAACTGAAGGACAGAATAAACTACCAAACCTGCCTCATTGCCAAGAAATGCTCCCTCAACCAACTACCCACAGGTGTCCAGAACCTCCTAACTCCACACTCAAGCACTCGACCCACAAGTAACTCCTCCACTTAGACCTACAAAGTTCCCAGATGCCACACAGCCCTGGCACAATGTACTCCACTATGGACCAGTGCCTTACCTCCTGACATTATTAATGCCACATCTACTGGATTATTCAAATGCAGACTCCGGCAGCACCTAGTAAAATCTAATAAATATGACTGCTAACATTAGCATCCTCCTGGAGCATCAACCAACTACCTGCACTTACTTCCTGAGAACTCATTGGGTTGAGGGACTCAGATCCCAGCACTTTAGGTTACACCTACCCCCCAATCATGACATTTGCTCCCACTTCCCTACCCCCTCAAATGCTCCCAACTATCTTACTCCTTCCACCCATGTTTGCAACCCCTCCTTCTTCTCACCATGGAGAGCATCCAAGTAGGGTGTTAACCTCTGACGCCGGCTAGCTGATATACTGCCTAAGCTGTTTAATGCTGTTGTACCCTGTAACTTACCTGTACCATATGTAACCCTGTCATCTGTATTGTATTGTCTATGTAACTGATGTGGAACCTATAAATGAGCATCTGCTCACTGGTGTAATCCAAGATCTCAATAAATAAATAAAATAAATAAATAAATACTCCTCACTACCTCTGGGGAATTTATTTCCATTGGACATTTCTCCCTATCCTATCTATATCCTGGATGGTTGATACACCGGGAGAATATCCAACCATTTCACTCCCCTTATCCTCCCTGCCCACCACCCTCTCTATTCCCCTAATCCTTGAATCCTAGTCACTAAGGATTTCCTTGCAGACTTCCTCCTTCTTCTCACCCCCATATGTGCCACCAAGTTGTCCTTTCCATTTCCCCAACTGACTAAGAGTCCCCCCCCCAATGGAGTCAGGTACTTGAGCCTCCTTCAGGGGCGCAAAGCAATTTCCTGTCTAGATGGTATGAGATTGGCCAACCCTCTTGTGGCTGCCCCTGTCACCATGCCCCTTCCCCTTCTCCACCATCCTCAAGCCCCCTGGACCATTTGGCATCTGCAGCTTAGATATATCGGGATGGATTTTCAAAAGGTTTTGGGACTAAATCCTACACCGTAACTCCAGTTGTGGACTGAAATCTCTGCAGCTGCAGAGATTGCTATTCTTATCTGTAGCAGCTGCAGAAGATGTTACAGCTGGTCCAACCAGCGGTAACATTTTTCTGCAGCTGCTTGGATTTCTATGGCAACAGCACCCACAAGCTGCCATAAATCGTGGAGCTGATTTTAAACTGGCTCTTCTTTTGAAAATACCATCACTGCAGGAGAAATTGCAGTTCCACAAGTGGCAACCCACTTGCACCAAGTTTTTCCCACAGCTGTGGGATTTTCAAGAGCTTTGAGAATCTGGCCCATCATCTTTTGCTCCTTCCAGCTGAGTATGGAGCTTAGCAAAGGTCCTGCAAATGGGGAAGTGCTCCCTCCTTCAGAGTGTTACCCTGAATGAATACTTCTGCTCAGTGTTCACCATAGAGAGGGATGGGCCTACACCTCAGGGGAAGGGTGGGGGGGCTCAGCAGTAGAGGAAGTAATGGACATGGAGATCCCAGTTGAAAGGGTGTTGGAGGGCCCAAGGTCCCTAAGGGTGAATAAGGACTGGATGGAGTGCATCCTAGGGTACTCAGGGAGCTTGCAGGGGTCCTGGTGGGACCACTGGTGGATTATTAAAGCACATCCCTGAGTACTGGATTTGTGCCCATGGATTGGAGGATGGCACATGTGGTGCCAAGCCATAACAGTGGGCCCAGGGATAAACCTGGGAACTACAAACCAGTGAGCCTTACAGCGATTGTGGGAAATCTAGTGGAGACTATACTTAAGGAAAGGCTGGTGAGTTTCCTGGAGGAGAGTGCTCTACATGATGACAAGCAACATGGGTTTGTATCTGGTAGATCATGTCAGACCAGCCTTGTTGACTTTTTCAGCTGGGTGACATGGTCACTGGATAGGGGCCATGCAGTGGATGTCCTTTACCTGAACTTTAGCAAGGCATTCAACCCTGTGCCCCATGGAAGGCTGACCAGCAAGTTAAATAGCCTTGGAACAGGGATGAAACTGGGTAGGTGGATTAAGAGCTGGTTGCAGGGCAGGCAGCAGAGGGTGGTACTTGGAGGAGAGCTTCCAGCACCCAGGGCTGTAACCAGCGGGGTTCCGCAAGGGTCATGCAAGGTCTGGTACTATTTAACATGTTCATTGCTGACATATCAAATGGGATAAGGAGCAAGATCAACCTCTTTGCAGACAACACTAAGATCTGTGCTGAGGTGGATAGTGAGGAAGGGAGTAAGGTACTGCAAGAGGATTTGGTGACACTGGAGTGCTGGTCAGCTACATGGCAGCTGGGGTTCAATGCTTAAAAATGCGAAGTCTTGCACCTGGGAGCAAAAAACACACAGAAAAACTACTGGTTGGGGGGAGTGCAGTTAACCACTTTGGATAAGGAAAAGGATCTGGAGGTGCTGGTGACCGGGGGCATGAAACACTCGGCACAGTGCAGGAAAGCAGCTGCAAAGGTGAACAGAATGCTGGGATGCATAACCAGGAGAATCCCTTCTAGGAGGGAGGAAAAATTATGCCTCTGTACAAGTCTCTTGTGAGGCCACACTTGGAATACTGTGTACAGTTTTGGTGCCTCTATTTGAGAAAGGACATCAAACTACTGGAGGGGGTTCAGCGTAGTCCTGGAGATGGGGGACAAACCATTATTTATTTATTTGTTTTTTGTTGACTGGGAAAGGATGACTAGACAATTCTGCCTATTTTCAGCCTTGTCCTGGGGAAGGGGGATATAGATAGATGCCAACTGACATTAAACCAGATGAAGCTGTTGGTGATATTTTTAATGAATGGGGGAAATTTGGCCAGGACACCAGGGAAATTCCTCTGCTCTTTTTGAGAAATGCCATGGGATCTTTAACATGCACCTGAACTACCACCAGAACAGGTGTTTAACGTCTCATCCAAAAGATGGCACTTCAGGAGTGCAGCACCCCCCTCATGCTGTACCATAGTGTCAGTATTGGGATTTAATCCAAATGTCTGATGTGGGGAAAGAACCCATAGCTTTCTGATCTTCTAGCCTCAGAGATGAGTGTGCAGCCTGCTGAACCAATGACACTTTAACATATGTGGACTCACATATGAGGAGAAATTGAGTGAGCTCAACATGTACACCCAGAAGGATAGAAGGGAGAGAGAGAGAGAGAGAGAGTGATATGATTGAGTCATTCAAGTACCTAAAGGGCATAAACAGAGGCAATTCTGAGAGCTTGTTTAAGTTAAATGGGTGAGGGAAACTAGGGGACACAGTCTGAAATTGGAGGGAGGAAGGTTCAAGAGGGAGATGAGGAGGCACTATTTCATGGAGAGGGTGGTGGCAGGTTGGAATGCGCTGCCAGAAGAAGTGATATCACTTCAGACAGTGGGCAGCTTCAAGAGAGGGTGGGATAGGGCCAAAGGGAGGGTCAAAACTGTGGGGAAGATGGGGAAGAAGAGTCGGAGGTGGAGGCACTAAATCAGAAGGGTGGGCGGGGGGCAGATGCAGTTTAATAAACAGCATGCTGCAGACTTGAGCAGACTAGATAGACCAAAGGGCCTGTATCGGCTGGCAATTTGGTAAGTTCTTATGTACGTATAAAGAAGAATACCTCACAGTTCCCACAACTGACTACCGCCCTGCTGTACCTTATCTACATACTGATCCTATGATGACCCTAGGCTGTTGTTAAAAACTTGCTTCCATCTGTCTGCCTAGAACCCTTATACTAGAACCAAAAATGCCTACCTTATGTTTGGAGTTCTGTTAGATATGAAATACTTCCAGCACCTCCCTTACTATATCCTTTAATTTTGCTTTGCTTACTCCCTTAACATATACATAAATATACAAAAAAATATATAAATATACAGTATACATAACTCTCAACCCATCTGCTGGAGAGCCCTCTTCTAATGCACCTAAGCAGAGTTGGTCTGTTATAGAGGCCCCCAGCAGGACTAGTCAGTGGGGGCCCTTGAGTACACTTTAGCGAGGTGGTTACCCATGTGTTATTTTCTATGGTGTCTGGCTTGAGACATAAAATAATAATTTTTTTTTCTCCAAAGAAATTTTGGTTAAATTTTTAGTATTTTGAAAAAAACAAACACACTCCTATCCAGCTGTGAAAAACTCACCAAGGTGAGGGATGGGTTTCTGTTTTTCAAAATGATGGAACAACAGAAGAGTTTATGTTAGGTTAGGGTGAGGGCTCGGGATGTGGGGAAAAGGAAAGCAAAATGGCAGCTGGCATAAGTTTCAAATAATCTAATTGCTGTTGCACCACAGAACAATACAACCACAGAGATTGTACATATTAAAACTAGAGGGGTCTTTGTGTGATAAAATGGGGGCTTTTATGCCGCCATGTGCTACTGGTCTATATGATCTCTGTGGAACTAGCATGCAAATGATTGTAGGGGTCATGGGATGACCCCTGTAATTTTTAATATATATGATTTCTATGGATAAAGAAAAAAGCATTCTGTGACCTTTGAACTGTGGTACAACAGCCATTTTCTTATGTTAGAAAGGTGAGCACAACAACCCCTAACCATATACAGTATTATATTTGTGATTGTGTATGGGGTCACTGATCCTCCTCAACTGAAAAGTCTTGGGGGGAATTCTCGCCTCATAATCACTGGAGGAGCGCTACTGTAAACATGTTATGAGGGAGAGCAAGAACATTAGTAATGGACCTAGTCTAACTGTTAGGAGGGGTTGTTTGGAATCCGCATAACGGTTTGGGGTTTGTTGTTTTCTAACCTGATTTTTGGACCTGTGATTTTCGTAATTACATACCAAAAATCCAAAGTCCTAAATTGAATCCTAAAATCTATTATTACATAGGAATTTAGGCTTTAGAATCCCAAATCCAATTCCAATTTTTATGTCCTTTTAGGAATTGTATTAGGAAAATCAGAAATTCCTAAATTGCTTAACATTCTATTTGGATCAGAACTGGCCAGTCCTGAGCATCCCTAATAGCTGTAAACCACCAAGCTATAGTAGACTGATTAGATGAGCACCTTATGGCATAAAAAGTGAAAGCTGGCATAACCTTAGAAAAACCAGTGGCTCCAGGTTGGCCCAGTGGCGTGGAGGGCTGATACGCTGGGCAGCTTACCCCTGCAATGCCGGTAACCCAGGATCAGGAATGAACTTGAGTTGCTTGGGGGCTGGCGAGGAGACGAAGAAGGAAGGAATGAGCATCTCAAGACAGCTCTCCTTCCTCGGGGAGGGTGGTTCATGTGGCATGCTGCCTGATTACCAGCTGGCAATGGCTGAATGGCAGCACATGTATGTCACCACGTAATGGAAGGGGAACCTACTCTCAGGATGCCAGGGCCATCTCCGCAGAGGTGGAGCTTAGACTTGGCATCCATTGCATGTCCACAGGCCCCAGGGGAGTGAAGCGGTGAAAAAACATGGAGACATAGAAACATAAAAACATAAACTTTGACAGCAGACGAAGACCGTCTGGCCCACCTAGTCTGCCCATTTCCCTACCTAGAGGATAAGCTGCAGATCCTATTTAACCAACAGCTTATTTCTTCCTACTCCCCACAAAAATTGCCTTATGTATGTCCCATGCATTCTTGAATTCTCCCACAGTTTTAGTCCCCACAACCTCCTCAGGAAGGCTGTTCCATGTGTCCACCACCCTCTCTGTGAAAAAATACTTCCTCACATTGCCCCTGAGCCGTCCCCCCTCTATCTTCAAATTGTGTCCCCTTGTTCTTGCACATCTCTTTTTCTGAAAGATGCTACCCTCTTGGACTTTGTTGATTCCACTGAGGTACTTAAATGTTTCTATCATGTCCCCCCTCTCCCTCCTTTCCTCAAGGGAATACATATTAAGCTCCTTTAGCCTCCCCTCATATGGCTTCTCTTGCAGACCCTGCACCATTTTAGTTGCCCTCCTCCGAACTACCTCCATCCTGTCTATGTCCTTGCAGAGATGGGGTCTCCAGAACTGGACGCAGTACTCCAGATGGAGGTCTCACCAACTGCCTGTACAGGGGATAACAAATTCCTGTTTTCTGCTGGTGATGCCTCTCCCTATACTTCCCAGTATCCCCAGCCCTCCCTACTGCTTTCTCACATTGCTGCCAACCTTATGATTACCCCAGGTCCCTTTCCATTTTGTTGTTGTTACTACCTCCCGCCATTGTGTAATCTTCCCTGGGTTTTGTTTCCCAGGTGCATTACTTTGCATTGAATCCAAGCTGCCATACCTCTGACCATTCCTCCAACCTTGCCAAGTCCTTTCTCATCCTTTCCACACCTCCTTGTGTATCAACCCTGTTGCAGATCTTTGTGTCATCTGCAAAGAGGCATTCTTTTCCTTCCAGTCTCTCTGCAATGTCACTTATAAAGACATTAAAAAGGACTGGACCCAGTACTGAACCCTGCAGTATCCCACTAGTAACCTGTCTTTCTTCAGAGTGGACTCCATTTACAATTACCTTCTATGTCCTGTTGTTCAGCCAATGTTTAACCCAGGCTACCACCCTGGGACCCACTCCCAGGCTGGTTAATTTGACTATTAATCTTTTGTGTGGGACTGTGTCAAATGCCTTACTAAAGTCTAGGTATACCATGTCCACAGCCCCTCTCTGGTCTACTACTTTGGTCACCCAAAAAAATCAATTAGATTTGTCTGACATGACCTTCCCGCTGTGAATCCATGCTGTCTTGGGTCCTGTGCCCAACTGGCCTCTAGGCACTCCACAATTCTTTCCCTCAGAAGTGATTCCATCACTTTCCCTACCACAGAGTCAAACTGACAGGTCTGTAGTTTCCTGCCTCTGTCTTGCTCCCACTTTTGTGAAGGGGAATCACATCAGCCTTCTTCCAGTCCTCAGGTACCACACCATCCTCCCATGATTTGTTATAAAGGGTAGTCAGTGGTGTCACTAGTTCTCTGCTTAATTATTTTAGAATTCTGGGGTGAATTCCATCTGGCCCCATTGCTTTGTCCACCTTCAGTTTTAGGAGTTCTTTCAGAACCCTTTCTTCTGTGAAAGGACTGGTATTGACCCCGCAGTCCAGAGTGCTTCTATTGATTGATTTAGGTACCTTCCCCTCCTCTTTTTTTGTGAATACCGAGCAGAAGTATTCGTTCAGTATCCCTGCTTTTTCATTGTCATCTTCTGCCCACCCCCTTGCACTTTATTAAGCCTCACTATCCCTCCCTTGTTCTTTCTCCACTCTCCTAATTTACTTATAAAAGGTTTTACCCCCCTCCTTAACTGAGTTGGCCAGCTTTGCCTTGGTTTCAGCCTTTGCTATTCTAACTGCCTTCCCCGCTTCTTTCTGCTTCAACTGGTACAGTTCTCTGTCTTGCTCTTTCTGTGTTTCCTTACACTTCCTGAATGCTATCTTTTTCTCCATTGCCTTCCCTGCCACCTCTTTTGAGAACCATAGTGTTTTTTCCCTTCATTTTGATTTGTTTATTTGCTTCACAACAAGGCTTGTTGCCTCTGTGATGGCAGTTTTGATTTTTCCCCACTGTTGCTCCACCCCTCCTTCTTGCCCATTTGCTAAAGCTTTTCTGAGACACTCTCTCATTTTGCCAAAGTCAGCCCTCCTAAAGTCCAGTACCCTCGCTTTTGTATGGCTTGACTCTATGGCTGTTTTTATTGTGAACCACACTGTTTAGTGGTCACTTGCTCCCAGATGGCTACCCACTTCTAAATCAGAGATCCTACCTCCATCCCCATTTGAGAGTACCAGATCTAAGATTGCTCCCTCCTGAGTGGGTTCCAACACTAGCTGTCTGAGGCACGACCTCTGTTGGGCATTGAGAATTACCCTGCTCTTGGATGTGGCTGCAGCAAAGGTGCACCAGTTAACATCTGGCATATTCAGGTTCCCCATCAACAATATATCCCCTTTTTCTGCCATCCTAAGGATGCCTTCTATGATTTCCTTGTTCATTTCCTTCCCCTGAGACAGGGATCTGTATACAATCCCCATGTGGATTGTGGTGCCGTTTCCTGTCTCCAGGATGACCCACAGTACCTCAACTTCCCCCTGTTTACCCTTTAGTCCCATTGCTTTGATTCCTTCCCTTACATAGATAGGTACTCCTCCTTCTCTTTTACCCTTTCTGGCCCTCCTGTAAACTGTATACCCTGGTATGTTGACATCACAGTCATGTTTCTCTGTGTACCATGTTTCTGTGACTGCCGTGATATCCAGGCATCCCTCTTCCATCAAAACCACTAGTTCAGGGAGCTTGTTACCCAGACTATGGGCATTAGTACTCATTGCCCTGCATTTTTTTGATGGCCTTACCCCTTTTAGCCCCATCTCTATCCTTACTGCCTTTGTCTTTTTCTCCATTTATCCCTGTCGTTCTCCCTATCGACTTCTCTACCTTGGTGTTTACCTCTTTAACTACCCTGTTTTGGGGGGCTAGGATTTCCCTGCTCCTTTTCAGTGCCTCCCTCTTGGCTAGTGTAAATGCTTGCCAATGAAGCATTTAAACCTATCACGTAAGTTTCTGGTTCCCCTGCCGGACAGATGCAGACCATCGCATCAGTATAGGCCTGTATCCCTCCAGGTGGACCCCCAGCCCCCAATGAAGCCAAAACCCTGAGCTCTGCACCAGTTTTTCCACCATGCATTGAATCCCATGATGTGGAGCACCCTAGTCTCACCCATGCCATCGACAGGCAGCACCTCTGAGAGGATTATGATGCGTGCTACTTGTCTAAGGCCACTCCATAACTCCATAAACTCCCCCTGCACTGCTCTGATCCCATTCCCAGCCAGATCATTTGTCCCTAGGTGGACAATGATGTCTAGCTCCCTCTTCCGTGCTGCTCCTCTAATGATCCTAAGGATTCACTCCCTGTTCCTCCAAGCCATGGCAACGGGAAGGCACCTTACCTCCCTCTCCCCTCCCTCCCCCAGGTCTACCCTCTTAACAATTGAGTCCTCCACTAGGAGTTGTTTCCTTCCCCTGTGGAGTCTCATGCCACCCTCCTGTGGGTCTCCTTTGTGGAGGTTCCCAGCATCTTCCTTGGTCTACACTGCAGTGCCTCCATAGAGGAACCACACTCCGCCAAAACGGCGTATGAATTTTGGAGAGGTAGAGCTGGAGGGATGCACCTCTGTTCCAACATCTTCATCCTTCTTCAGCGCACTGTGGTCAAACTGCCTCTCTTTCTTGGCAACCTCTGAGGCAGCGGTGGTGGCCTTGGTGGTCCCTGTGTGGGAGACGAGGTCCCCCGATTCCTGGCCAGCTCAGCCTGGAAAAGAGCAACCTCCTCCCTCAGCCTAGAGAGATGCCTACAAATGGGACAACGCCACATCCTCCAGAATGTCTCCCGGAAGACTGCCACTCCACAGCCATTGCACTGCACCACTCCCATCATGTCTTATTTGTGGCCCCTCATCTGTTGCTTTGTATGCTTACTCTTTCCTCTTTCTGTTTCCTTTTTTTTTTCTCCCTACTTTCCTACTGCCTTCATACCCTTACAGCTCCTGCTCTTCTTGTTTCCTTCTTACTTGCTCAGAGGCAGCAGCTCAGCAAAGCAGCATGCAGCTACCAAATTGTCCTCTTCCTCCAGAGTGATGACAACTACAGTGATAGTGGTAACTTTCTTGCGCTACGCTATCCCTGTAGCTATTCTGTCAAATGCTATTTTTGCCTCACGGATTATACAACGCTATAATCCACGGGACATATTCATTGAGTACCATTTTAGATTGCCCCTTATCTCCTGAGTTGAATGATATCCCTCTTTCCCCATTTTGAGTCTGCTTTAGCCTTCTTTTTGCAGTTAAAATTGTAGCCCTGGCGCCGTATGCCAGTGGGCTACACCCCCTCTTGCCTGCTGTCCCTGGTACCGGGCAAATGGCCTGGGTCCTGCTACAGTGACAATTGGGGGCTCATTCCCAGAAATATTAATAATAGCATGGTGTCTCCATCCAGAGTAAAGTGTTAGTGGGTCAGGTATCCACCTGGTACAGTCGTCTGGGATACTGTACCTACCCATCTCCCCAACCAACCACTCTGCACACTGTGTCCCCAAATATTTTGTTCCACCATAAACCATATATCTCAACAATAAGTGTATGCAATGAAGTTCACCACCACAGCAGTTTCAACAAACAAATTCATAGCTTTATTCAAGAGGTAAGGACTAAGGAAGGGGAATACCTGGATTGGGGTAGCTGTGAAGGCAAAAAGTAAGATTAGTGCAAAATGCAACTTGAACATATGGACCCGCAGGCCAAGCCCTCCCCCACTGGTACCAGTGTCCCTAAATTGTCTCTAGGGGTGCCCACTAGGTGAAGGCCTGATCGGTGCCATGGGTTGGCCAGCTGTTGGGGCCCTGAAATATTTGAGAAAACTTATAAATGGCAAAACAGAACAATTTCCCTTTTTCCCTCCCAGGAATCAGGTCCTGGGTACTCACAGTTTGTCGATCTCAGCACCAGGGAAATGGAGCTCCTTGATTTAGTGCAACAAAGCAGAAGCAGGCCAGTCAGGATCCCTCCATCTGGGTGGAACTTGCTTGAGGATCTTGCAGCTGGTCACCTTGATTGTAGTTCTGACCGCTTGTCACCTTCAGCTGCTTCTGGCCCGGTGCAGAGCACTGTGGCAGGATGATACCAGCCCCAGAAAGCCCAGACCCAGGAGTGGCTCGGCAGCCCAGCTCCCACGATGGGTCACAGGTGCCCTTGCACCCCAGCAAGCGCTGGTGACCTCATGAGACAGTAAGTCCCACTTGGAATGGGGTTAGCAAGTTTTCTCCCTGGCTCTATGTAAGGATTTTCTTAGCGGTGGGGGTCCTCCTGCAGTTCTTGCACTGAGTTCTCAGAAAGAAACATTTCCAGGCAGTTGCTCCATGTTGTATTTGCTGGCCAAAAATAAGTACCTTAAACACATCAGGGTCTTGGTAGAAATAAAAACATGCACCACAGAAATTTAGGCCTTTTCTGTTTACTTCTATTCAGCACAGACATAAGGGGAAAACTTCTTGGCACACACAGGAAGATTCACAGGCTCACAGGAAGTACATACACATAACACTAACAAATGGGCAGGAAGGAGGGGTGGAAGAACAATGGGGAATAATCAAAACTGCCATCACAGAGGCAACAAGCCTTTGTGTGAAGCAAATAAACAAAACAAAACGATGTAAGAAACCACTATGGTTCTCAAAGGAGGTGTCAGGGAAGGTTAGGGAGAAAAAGAAAGCATTCAGGAAGTACAAGGAATCTCAGAAGGAGCAGGACAGATAATTGTATCAGTTAAAGCAAAAGGAAGCAGGGAAGACAGTCAGAACAGCAAAGGCCCAAACCGAGGAAAAGATAGCCAACTCAGTTAAGAAGGGGGATAAAACCTTTTATAGGTACATCAGGGGAGTGAAGGAAGACCAAGGGAGGGATAGTGAGGCTTAATAAAGGGAAGGGGGGGTGGGAAGAGGGTGACTGTGAAAAGGCAGAGATACTAAACAAATATTTTTGCTCAATATTCTCAAATGAAGAGGGGAAGGTACCTACACCAAACAATAGAAACACTCTGGATACGGGGGGTTGATACCAGCCCATTCACAGAAGAAAGTGTTCTGAAAGAACTCTTAAAACTGAAGGTGGACAAAGCAATGGGGCCTGATGGGATTTATTTATTTATTTAGCTTTTGTTTACCGGGTAAGTACACTAGACAAGTATTATGCTTATTTTCAGGAACGACCTGGGAGAGTACAACATGAGGAACAACAGTCAAGGAGACATGGCAAAGAGAGTACAGTTTTTTGTCACAGTAAACAAACATGTGGGAAATACATCATTTGACACTAGGGGAAACATACAGTAGTAAGCACATTTCAGATTATACACTCTAGACTAGCTAGTTCAACTGAAAGATATATACAGGTTATCATACATAGGAGTGGAGCATAGCTCAAGGACTGGATTGGTCATAATATAACTTATAACATTGTCGTATACACCCCTAGGCTAGTTGGATTGTGGACAGGTACATACAGCTCATCACATTTTTCTAAATATGCACATGTTAGACAGAAACAGAAACACTTGGTAGTACAAGTTTCTACCAAGTGACCAGGTGCAATATGTCATGGTTAGCCTATGACCATGGAGCAATAATGGGTGTAAAAATGCCCAAGGCTTTTTAGGCAGGAGTAGTCAGAAGTCATTGATACAGTGGGGAAAATATCTCCAGGAATTCGATGGAGACACCCTGGGGAGGTTCAGACAAAACAATTTGACACTTTACTCTAGGGAGGTTTGGGGCAGTCACACTCTGATGCTAGTTTTAGGAAACCCCACAGGGAATTTCGAAAACTCAGGTAGGAGGCGGCAGCTCGGATATCCACAGGCAGCGAAATCCAGAGTCTGGGCACACTTACGGTAAAGTCCCGATCCCCCATAAGGGTCCGGGTAGGAGGGACTTTGAGCATCCCTGATGTGAGAGACCTAAATTGGTAGGGGGTGGGATTCAGCTTAGGCAGAAGCCGGGCCAGCCCCTGGGGGGTGCTAGTTCTGATCACTTTCCCAGAGAGGCATCCCAAACCAAAATCAAGGTATCTAGCTGGTGAGAGCCAGCAGAGTTTCTCATATAGCTCACAACGGTGGGTGAGTCGGGGGGCAGCCAAGGCAAAACGACAAATGTTATTGAAAGCAGTGTACTACTGGGTGAGATGTGTCTTTGGAGAGCGAGCAAATAGGTGCAGCCCATAGCTGAGGGAGGGAAGGAGCACACCCTTCGCTAGGGCAAGCCTGGCTGCTGGTGTAAGGTTATACTTGGCCCTATAGGCCAGACCCAGTTTGCAGTTTGCCGCCCTGCAGATGTTAAGGATATGATTACCCATGTCAAGTTGGGGGTCAAGTGTTACCCCCAGATATTTGATGGAGCTCACTATGGGTAGTGAGGATCCATCTGCGCTGGTGACGTGAGGCTTTGATTTTAGCCACTGAGCCAAAGAGCATAGCCTGTGTCTTTTTCAGGTTCAGGACCAGCTTGTGACTAGTAACCCATGACAATACCCTGTTAAAGTCATTGGTCAGGTTCTAGTTTAGGGTAGTGGCATTCTGGGAGTGAGCCAGGATTACCAGATCATCTGCATACATGGTGGCGCTACAGCTGGTAGTAACCATGGGTAGTTGATTGATGAAGAGGGAGAAGAGAAGGGGACCCAGTACCGAGCCTTGAGGCACTCCGGAGGTCACCGAAAGGGGCTCGGAGAGGACTTTATTGAAGCAGGTACGCTGCTTTCTGCCATGTAGATAACCCTTTAGCCATTTCATGGCATGGGGGGAGAGGCCAAGTGACCACAACTGTGCACCAAGCAGTTTGTGGTCAGCAAGGTCAAAGGCTTTGGACAGGTCAATAAATATTGCACCAGAGAGTTTGCCCTGGTCCATGGCTGTCCAGATACTTGATGTAACCAAGATTAAGGCTGTGGTGATGCTGTGTCCCTTACGAAAGCCGTGCTGGGCTGGGGACAGAAGTTCATGAAAGTGGATATATTCTGAAAGCTGCTCAGCAACTACCTTTTCAAGGAGCTTGCTAAGGGTTGGGAGAATGGCAATCGGTCGATAATTGTCAGGTAGCTTGGGATTTCCTTGCTTCAGTACAGAGACAATCCTCGCCTCTTTCTAGATGTCTGGGATGGTCCCCAGACCAAGGGATAGGTTGAAGATAAAGGCTACTGGTGAGGCACTGTGTGCAGCACCAAGCTTAAGGAGTTTAGGCTCCAGGTTGTCTAGGCCAGGACTGGAGTACTGGGAGAGGCCAGCTACGCATTTCTGCAAGTCCTGAACTGATACAGCCCTGAGGTGGAACATTTAACGAGGAGGGTGACCCTCCAGCAGAGTGGAGGAAAGGGGGGTGGGACAGAGCCTCATCAGGTGAGAAGAGGGTTGTGAAGGCAGAGAGGTCAGAGAAGTGATTATTTAGGGAGTTAACAATAGTATGGGGATTATTGCAGGAGACTCCATTTATGACCATGTCCGTAACCCCTGGATGGGAGGATCTGCTGACAAGGTATTTAATATCTCTCCAGAACCTCCTGGGATTACTGGCAGAGCTTAGTAGGGCGGACTTGCAAAAGTCACTTGTTGCTGCCCTGATGGCCTTTTTCCACTTGTTCCTGAGGTGTCTGTACCTTTCAATAATCATGGTATCACTGGTACCTTTGGAACGAGCCCAACACTTATCTCTCTCCCGCATCTGAGCTAGGAGATTCCCATTTAACCAGAGGGTATCGGACCCCCTCACCCTACGGGTGACCTTGGGAGCATGCTTGTCTTGCAAGGCCCCAAAGGTGGAGGGAAGTAAGAAGTTGCTGCCGAGGGGTCAGTGGCACCATACACCCCAGACCAGTCAGTAACTCTTAGGTCTTCCAGGAACTCCCCAGTATTGAATCTAGAGTAGTTTCTGACAGGCATAATTTTATGTGGAATTTTGGGGGTGGGAATTTTCCATACACAGAAAACTGGTGAGTGGTCAGAGATGGAGTCTGATAATGTACCCGCTGATGAGATCCTGTCAGGACGGTTAGACATGATCCAGTCCAGTAAGGTGCTGGAGGATCCATTTGCTGTCCGCCTAGTTGGTTCCTGGATGAGCTGGGTCAGGGCAAGGTTAGCAAGCAGAGACTCAAACTGCTTAACATTACCACTATCCCAGTTAAGGTTTACATCCCCAGGATTATGAGTTCGTTATCCCCGACTCTGGGACCAGTTTTGTCCATGAGGTGAGTTAATCCAGGTAGCCCACCTCTTGGAGGATTATAGGTGCACACCAGGTGCAGTTTCTTTGCATCCCCAAGTAGCAGTAGCACATGTAGCTACTCACAGGGGGACACGTTTGAATCCTGGTGGGCAATTTGGGAGATTTTTAAGTGGCTCTTACGGTAGATTCATCCCAGAATTCTAAAAGAACTAAGGGTAGAACTAGTGACACCACTGACTACCCTCTTTAACAAATCATGGGAGGATGGGGTGGTACCTGAGGACAGGAGGAGGGCAGATGTTATTCCTCTTCACAAAACGGGGAGCAGGGCAGAAGCAGGAAACTACAGACCTGTTAGTTTTACCTCAGTGGTTGGGAAAATGATGGAATCACTTCTGAAGGAAAGAACTGTTGAGTACCTAGAGGCCAGAGGGGCACAGGACCCAAGGCAGCATGGATTCACAGTGGGAAGGTCATGTCAAATGAATCTAATCGATTTCTTTGGCTGGGTGACCAAAGTAGTAGATCAGGGAGGGGCTGTAGACATGTCCTACCTAGACTTTAGCAAGGCATTTGACACAGTCCCACACAAAAGATTAATATACAAGTTGGCTAGCCTGGGAGTGGGTCCCAAGATGGTAGCCTGGGTAAAGAATTGGCTGGAGAACAGGATACAGAGGGTAATAGTAAACAGAGTCCACTCTGAAGAAAGGGGGGTTACTAGTGGGGTACTGCAGGGTTCAGTACTAGGACCGGTCCTCTTTAATGTCTTTATAATCATCATTGCAGAGGGACTGGAAGGAAAAATATGTCTCTTTGCAGACGACACAAAGATCTGCAACAGAGTTGATACACAAGGTGGGGTGGAAAGGATGAGAAGGGACTTGGCAAGGTGGGAGGAATGGTCAAATGTATGGCAGCTTAGATTCAATGCTAAGAAGTGCAAAGTAATGCACCTGAGAAACAAAAACTCAGGTGAAGAGTACCTAGTGGGGGGGGGGAGATACTAACGACAAAAATGGAAAGGGACCTGGGGGTAGTCATATCAGATGACCTAAAGATGGGCAAGCAATGTGAGAGGGCAGTAAGGAGGGCTGGGGGATACTGGGATGCAAAGGGAGAGGCATTGCCAGTAGAAAACAGGAAGTTGTTATCCCTCTGTACAGACAGCTGGTAAGACCACATCTGGAGTACTGCTTGCAGTTTTGGAGACCCAATCTCTGCAAAGACATAGACAGGATGGAGGCAATCCAGAGGAGGGCAATTAAAATGGTGCAGGGTCTGCACCAGAAGACACATGAAGAGAGACTTATGGAGCTTAATATGTATAGCCTCGAGGAAAGGAGGGAGAGGGGGGACATGATAGAAACTTTAAAGTACCTCAAGGGAATCAACAAAGTCCAAGAGGGTAGCATCTTTCAGAAAAAGAGGTGTGCAAGAACCATGGGGAACAATTTGAAGATGGGAGGGGGGGTCGGCTCAGAGGTAATGTCAGAAAATATGTTTTTCACTGAGAGAGTTGTGGATGCATGGAACAGCCTTCCTGAGGAGGTTGTGGAGTCAAAAACAGTGGTGGAATTCAAGAATGCATGGGACAGTCATAAGGCAAGTCTATGGGGTGAGTGTAGGAAGAAGTAGGCTGTTAGTTAACTAGGATCTGCAGCTTATCCATTAGGTAGTGAAATGGGCAGACTGGGTGGGCCAGGCGGTCCTTATCTTCCATCAAATTCTATGTTTCTATGTTTCTAACACTCCAATAAAGTCCAGTGCCAATTTGAGTGGGTGCTAGCCTTTGTCTCAGTAAGGGCAAGTGCAGTTCAGCAGGGGGAAACTTCAGACATAACAACCCCCTGCACACCAGTCCACAATTTCTAGTTTAAGAGTGTCCACACTCGTTTCTTTGGCTGCAGCAAAATCTCAGTTCTCTGCCACTTTAACCAGTTCACACAGGATACACACAGTTCCTGGCTAGCACCTCGATGACCAGTGATGCTCTGGCTCTTCAGAAATTGCAATTACAGTCCACACAAGCAAACAGCTTCTCAGCAGAAATTGTACAGTAGCACTCAGATAATCTGCTCAGTCATCTCATCCAGGTTAGCTTCTCAGTACAGGATTTCTGCCACATTTAGTTTTCTCCCAACAGCAAAGCAACTTCTCATTACCTGGGTAAAACAGGATCACAGTTCAGTATCTTTCTGTATTTCCCCTTCTCAATTCAGCCTGCAACAAGCACTGGGGAAATCAGAACCATAGTTCTGTCGCTTCCCTCTCTCGCTCCAATTCTGGCAACAGCAATCCTCAGATGAGGGCCTGGGTAAGCCCTTAAAAAAGTCAAGGTCCACTTTCACAGCACAGCACAGACCTGATGCATCCAGAGCCCGGGAACAGACTGAAGAAATCTCAGAATGTCCACACTGTAATCAGTCAAAAACCCAGCATTCTGATTGGCTGATGGAGCCTATCAATAGTCAATAACCATAGGGATCAGTACTTCCTGCTTGTTCATTGGGGCATGATCTAAGTGCGAGAATTAGTCCCCTCCTTTTGCCAGGAGTCCCTTGGTGTCCAGTTTGGGCATCTAGATCAATGATTGGCTGCAAGTCTGGGGTGAAATGTCACAAACATGTCAGCTTCCATTTGTTTATATGGAGTCCCATTCAGCTTTATACAGTCTCTCCCCTTTATCAGCCTGCTGCAGCCCAACACGATACCTTATGGCCACCAACACCCCACTGGAGCTTAGCCCTGACTGCCCTCTATTAAACTAGCCAACTCTCATTAAGGTGCCCCCAGCTGTTTAGCTGTCACTGCCACTGAAACACAGTCCCCCCAGGTGTTAGGCAGCATCTTATTAATACAGAAACATAGACTTTGACGGCAGATAAGGATCACTTGGCCCACCCAGTCTGCCCATTTCCTTTCCTACTGGATAAGCTGCAGATTCTAGTTAACCAACAGCCTACTTCCTGCAACCCCCCACTACAATTGCCTTATGTCTGTCCCATGCATGTTTGAATTCCCCCACTGTTTTAGACCCAACAACCTCCCCAGGAAGGCGGTTCCATGCATCCACCACTCTCTCCGTGAAAAAAAATTTCCTCACATTACAATCAATCAATCAATCAATCAAAATCTTTATTTATTCAGGCGAACATCATTGAGCATAGCTCATTTACAAGATGGACCTGAGTGGTCATAACAAAAAAGGTTACAGAGTGTATACAAAAAACATGATATTGAAATAGCACAAATACAAACATTTATGAGTGAGATAGATATACAATTATTTACATATATACAAGGCAAAGGACAGTAAACCAAAAACCGATTAAAGGTGAGAAACAAACAGTCTGGTGGGGATAAGGCTTGGATAATGGTAGATGGGTGGGCATATATGTTTGTGGTTTGATGTGGAAAGGACCAGAGCAACGATAGAAGGATAGGGATGAGATTTAGAAGGGGGTGGGGAGAGAGAGAGGTGGGGGGGGGTGGGGGTGGGAGGACTAGGCTTTGTGGAAGCAATTGCATGAATCTGGGATTAGGCTGGTGTACAGCTTTTTGAAGGATGTAAGGGGATCAGTGTTTCCATTTTCAATGTCTTTTGGATAGAATTCCAGATAAGTGCCGAGGATAACTGATTGCAGCTCTTCCATACGGGTGCAGGTGATAGGAATCTTCAGCAGGATCAGTTTGTTGATCCTCAAGGTGTAGGGCCTGGATGTGATCTGGTTGAAGCAATCTGAGATGTAGGAAGGAGTTTGTTTGTCAGAGCTTTGTAGATCCAGATAGCAGCATTTTTCTTCTTCTATGTTGCAGGGATGTCCAGCTGATTGCATTGTAGAGAGAGCAATGATGGGTGCTAGAGGAAGGTCAGTAATGAATCTAATAGCTCTATGATACAGGGTATCTAGTTTGTTTAGATGGAGAGGGAGCAATGACCAGAGGAAGTCAGCATAATCAATGAGGGACATGAATGATGCAAGGATTAATCTTTGTTTGGAATCTTTGGTCAGGTAGTGTTTGATTCTATAGAATAGACCAAGTCTTTGTTTTAGCTTTTTCAGGAGCTCTTCAACGTGGGTAGTATAGTCTAGTTTATTGTCTATCCATACTCCTAGGTATTTGAATTTGTCAACATATTCCAGATTTTCACCAAGGATGGTGAGAGTTGTGGGAGGGTGAATGATGGGATAGTGGAAGAACAGTTCTTGTGGGCAAAGAACATAGCTTTGGTTTCTTAGCATTTAGTAATAATTTCTTTTTAATAGGTTATGCTGGAGGAGGGAGAATTGAGACTGTAGGAGCTCACAGGCTTTTGATGGTGAGGATCGCTCACATAAAGTACAGTGTCATCTGCAAAAGGTGGATATTAGAAAGAGAGATTGGAGTCAATATTGTTGATGTAAATGGCAAAAGGATGGGACAGGATGGAGCCTTGGTACACCTCTTAGGAGTGGCTTAGGGGTGATAGATCACCATCATTCTTTACCAGTTGTAGCCTTCCAGAGATAGCATCTGAACCATTTAATAGAGAGTGAGTCAAGGCCTATGGAGTTTAGTGAGGTGATTAGAAGATCATGATCCACAGTGTCAAAGGCTTTGCTTAGATCCAGAAACACAGCACAGGTATTATTCTTTTTGTCTAGGGCAGTCTGCCAGTCATTTGTGACTTTTGCTAGAGCAGAGATGGTGCTATGCATTGATCTAAACCCAGATTGAGCTGGGTTTAGGAGATTGTTGGTATCAAGGTAGGCAGTTAACTGAGAGTTTACCAGCTTCTCAAGCATCTTGGATAGTATTGGTAAGATGGAGATGGGCCTATAATTATTGAGGTCCATGGGATCACCTGCCTTAAGTAGTGGAAACACTTGAGCTGTTTTCCATATTGAGGGGATAGTACCAGTGACAAGTGATAGATTGAAGAGATGGGTGAGGGGCGGTTAAGGCATACAGTGCTACTTTTAGAAAGTAGGATCCAGGGTCTGCACCGCACTTTTGGTGGTATCTAGTTGGAGTAGGAGGTCTTCTACTTCTTTAAACAATATTGGTTTGAATGAGAATGTGAAGCAACCTTTGATTCTCAGTAGATTGTAGGTTTAGAGATGATCTTAATAGGTTTGCAGGAGAGGAGTCAAAGCCAGGCCAGCTGTAGTGAAATGGTCATTGAAGGCATTCAAGATATTTTGCTTGTCGGTGATTTCAATATTATTTAATTGAATTTTGGATGGTAAGACAGGGTAGAGGTTTGACCTAGGATGCCCTTTATGGTACCCCAGAACCTGGAAGGGTTGTTATAGGAGGCATCTAGTTCAGCTGTGTAGAAGGTTGCCTTGGCTTTTCTTACTTGTTTTGTGCAGGAGTTTCTGGCTTTTCTGAATTGGAGCCAGTCATTTGGGTCCTTTGTCTTTCTTGCCCTTTTCAGAGTTTGTCTCTGGCAAGCAGTCGTGATTTATGGTCGGGAAACCAGCGACAGGATTTGAGTTTGGTTCTGACACTGGTGAGGGGTGCATGTGAATTGAGGGCACTTATGATTATATCATTTAGGATTTGAAGAGCTGACTCTATTGAGGCTGTGAGATAAATTCTTGCCAGCGTGTGGTGTGGCACAGATCATGGAGATATCCTGTAATGTTAAAGTTCTTTTTGACCATTGGAGGAATTTTGCAGGATTGGGTGGCTTGATTGTTGATCTAATGGCAGCTATGGGGCAGTGGTCACTTATGTCACTGAGAAGTACTCCTGCATAGGGATAATGATGAGTTTATTTACCAATATAATATCCAGGAGTGTGCTGTTGAGAGTATTCTTTGGGTTGATCCTTGTTGGTTCTTTGATTAATTGAGAGAAACCATAGGTGTCACAGAAGGTTACCAGGGTGCAGATGCATTAGTCAGCCAATTTAAGTTCATGTCTCCTAAGATGATGGTGTCTTCAGGGCCCAGATTAGTATGGATCCTAAATGGGATAGGAGTTTGAGGTCTGCAGAGGGGCCTATAGCAACCAACCAGTTGAAAGGAAGATGTCGGAAGGGTTATTTTAATAGACAAGCATTCAATTCCTTTGGTTGAGATGTGGAATTGAGGCAGGATGCAGAGATATTTGCTTACATAGATGGCAACCCCACCGCCCCTGGATAGACGGTCAGATCTGAAGAGCTGATAGTTGGGAAGGTTTATTTCACTATCTTTTGTTGCATATTTGAGCCAAGTTTCAGATATAACCAGACAGTCTGGTAGGTGTAAACCCAGGCCTGTATTGATGAGAACTTTTAGGAGGCTGCAGGCATTGAAGTGAAGAAAACTCAATCCATTTATGGAGGTTAGGTCAGTTGGAGAGATCGAGCTTTCAGTGGGTCCAGGGTTGATTTCCACAGTGCCAACACAGACCAGCAGAAGAAGATTAACTTGATGAGGGCACCAAGTGATAGGAGTAGTGAGCAGTCAGGGAGTTTTTCTTCTTTCTTGGGATCCAATATATAGTGGCTGATGATCCTGCTGCGTGGTTATCGAGATTATCATAGATTGCCAGCTTAATGGACAGGCGTAGGGGGTAATTGTGTGCCAGTATGGTAGCAGGGGATAGGAGTTCCAAACTGGTTGTGAGCCTTTTTGGGATTCCCCAAGGATTATTGTGCAGAAGTGGTAGTATAAGTATGTATAGTTTAGGGGTATCCAATGGGGACAGTAGAGGGGGCAATGTTGAGTGGTCACCCTAAGCACCTTGGTATGGGTTCCAACAGTTATCTCATCTGGATCTAAGGAAGGTGAGAAGCAAAGCAGCAGAAGTAGGGGCAGTAGCATGGTGGAGGGTAGGAGAGGGTTAAAGAAAGTAAGATGATGTGAAGAGAATGAGCTCAGGAATTGGCTGGGAGAATAGCTATGGGCGGGATGAGATTTGGCGGGAAGGTGTGTATAAAAGAAACACCCTGAGGGGGTGGGGGCGGGCAAAATTTGCGGCTTTCCATTGCTTTCTGGCTTTCTCCCCGGCCTCTGGTTCCCTTTTGGCTAGCGGTGGCACGCCCATCGCTGGCTCCGGAGCCCTCTGGTGAGTGTGTCCTCGGGCAGGCCGGCTAGAAGGGAGGGACAGAGGAGGGCAGTCAGAAGAAGCACTTGCAGGCAGTGGCTTGCTAGAGGTGCTAAATTTTGCTATTTGCACAACAAAGACTTGGGGGGTTGAGGCGCCTATGCATCTAGCCCAGCACAAAATTAACCCAAAAGACTGTAATTACTAACTAGTCAGGGTAACAGGCATTATACAGAAGTACACAGTAAATCAGCAAAAACAGCCCTTTTAGAAATTTAAAACTTTTCACATAAAAGGCAAGTAAACTCGAGCAGTTTGGTGGTGCAAAGATACAACAAAGTCAATGGGAGAAGGCGCACCAATCAGAGGCTGGCAAAGTTGGCGGTCGCCTTCTGATTAGCTGAGCGGCTTTCCCGTACCTTTCTGGCTTTCTCCCCCGGCCTCCTGGTTCCCTTTTCGGCTATGCGGTGGCCGCCCGCCCGCTGGCGGCTCGGAGCCCCTCTGGTGAGTGTGTCCTCGAGGGCAGGCCGGCTTTCTGGCTTTCTCCCCCGGCCTCCTGGTTCCCTTTTCGGCTAAGCGGTGGCCGCCCGCCCGCTGGCGGCTCGGAGCCCCTCTGGTGAGTGTGTCCTCGAGGGCAGGCCGGCTTTCTGGCTTTCTCCCCCGGCCTCCTGGTTCCTTTTCGGCTAGCGGTGGCCGCCCGCCGCTGGCGGCTGGAGCCCTCTGGTGAGTGTGTCCTCGAGGGCAGGCCGGCTTTCTGGCTTTCTCCCCCGGCCTCCTGGTTCCCTTTTCGGCTAAGCGGTGCCGCTCGCCCGCTGGCGGCTCGGAGCCCCTCTGGTGAGTGTGTCCTCGAGGGCAGGCCGGCTTTCTGGCTTTCTCCCCCGGCCTCCTGGTTCCCTTTTCGGCTAAGCGGTGGCGGCCCGCCCGCTGGCGGCTCGGAGCCCCTCTGGTGAGTGTGTCCTCGAGGGCAGGCTGGCTTTCTGGCTTTCTGCCCCGGCCTCCTGGTTCCCTTTTCGGCTAAGCGGTGGCCGCCCGCCCGCTGGCGGCTCGGAGCCCTCTGGTGAGTGTGCTCGGGTAGGCCGGCTTTCTGGCTTTCTCCCCCGGCCTCCTGGTTCCCTTTTCGGCTAGCGGTGGCCGCCCGCCCGCTGGCGGCTCGGAGCCCCTCTGGTGAGTGTGTCCTCGAGGGCAGGCTGGCTTTCTGGCTTTCTCCCCGGCCTCCTGGTTCCCTTTTCGGCTAAGCGGTGGCCGCCCACCCGCTGGCAGCTCAGAGCCCCTCTGGTGAGTGTGTCCTCGATGGCAGGCCAGCTTTCTGGCTTTCTCCCCCGGCCTCCTGGTTCCCTTTTCGGCTAAGCGGTGGCCGCCCGCCCGCTGGCGGCTTGGAGCCCCTCTGGTGAGTGTGTCCTCGAGGGCAGGCCGGCTTTCTGGCTTTCTCCCCCGGCCTCCTGGTTCCCTTCTCGGCTAAGCGGTGGCCGCCCGCCCGCTGGCAGCTCGGAGCCCCTCTGGTGAGTGTGTCCTCGAGGGCAGGCCGGCTTTCTGGCTTTCTCCTCCTGCCTCCTGGTTCCCTTTTCGGCTAAGCGGTGGCCGCCCACCCGCTGGCGGCTCGGAGCCCCTCTGGTGAGTGTGTCCTCGAGGGCAGGCCGGCTTTCTGGCTTTCTCCCCCGGCCTCCTGGTTCCCTTTTCGGCTAAGCGGTGCTCGCCCGCTGGCGGCTCGGAGCCCCTCTGGTGAGTGTGTCCTCGAGGGCAGGCTGGCTTTCTGGCTTTCTCCCCCGGCCTCCTGGTTCCCTTTTCGGCTAAGCGGTGGCCGCCCACCCGCTGGCGGCTCGGAGCCCCTCTGGTGAGTGTGTCCTCGATGGCAGGCCGGCTTTCTGGCTTTCTCCCCCGGCCTCCTGGTTCCCTTTTCGGCTAAGCGGTGGCTGCCCACCCGCTGGCGGCTTGGAGCCCCTCTGGTGAGTGTGTCCTCGAGGGCAGGCCGGCTTTCTGGCTTTCTCCCCCGGCCTCCTGGTTCCCTTTTCGGCTAAGCGGTGGCCGCCCGCCCGCTGGCGGCTTGGAGCCCCTCTGGTGAGTGTGTCCTCGAGGGCAGGCCGGCTTTCTGGCTTTCTCCCCCGGCCTCCTGGTTCCCTTTTCGGCTAAGCGGTGGCCGCCCGCCCGCTGGCGGCTCGGAGCCCCTCTGGTGAGTGTGTCCTCGAGGCAGGCGGCTTTCTGGCTTTCTCCCCGGCCTCCTGGTTCCCTTTCAGGCTAGCGGTGGCGCCCGCCGCTGGCGGCTCAGAGCCCTCTGGTGAATGTGTCCTCGAGGCAGGCGGCTTTCTGGCTTTCTCCCCGGCCTCCTAGTTCCCTTTTCGGCTAAGCGGTGGCCGCCCACCCGCTGGCAGCTCGGAGCCCCTCTGGTGAGTGTGTCCTCGAGGGCAGGCCGGCTTTCTGGCTTTCTCCCCCGGCCTCCTGGTTCCCTTTTCGGCTAAGCGGTGGCCGCCCGCCCGCTGGCGTCTCGGAGCCCCTCTGGTGAGTGTGTCCTCGAGGGCAGGCCGGCTTTCTGGCTTTCTCCCCCGGCCTCCTGGTTCCCTTTTCGGCTAAGCGGTGGCCGCCCGCTGGCGGCTCGGAGCCCATCTGGTGAGTGTGTCCTCGAGGGCAGGCCGGCTTTCTGGCTTTCTTCCCCGGCCTCCTGGTTCCCTTTTCGGCTAAGCGGTGGCCGCCCGCCCGCTGGCGGCTCGGAGCCCCTCTGGTGAGTGTGTCCTCGAGGGCAGGCCGGCTTTCTTGCTTTCTCCCCCGGCCTCCTGGTTCCCTTTTCGGCTAAGGGGTGGCCTCCCACTCGCTGGCGGCTTGGAGCCCCTCTGGTGAGTGTGTCCTCGAGGGCAGGCCGGCAATCAGAGGCTGGCAAAAGTCGGCGGTCACCTTCCGATTGGCTGAGCGGCTTTCCCGTACCTTTCTGGCTTTCTCCCCCGGCCTCCTGGTTCCTTTTGGCTAAGCGGTGGCCGCCCGCCTGCTGGCGGCTCGGAGCCCCTCTGGTGAGTGTGTCGTCGAGGGCAGGCCGTCTTTATGGCTTTCTCCCCTGGCCTCCTGGTTCCCTTTTCGGCTAAGCGGTGGCCGCCCGCCCGCTGGCGGCTCGGAGCCCCTCTGGTGAGTGTGTTCTCGAGGGCAGGCCGGCTTTCTGGCTTTCTCCACTGGCCTCCTGGTTCCCTTTTCGGCTAAGCGGTGGCCGCCCACCCGCTGGCGGCTCGGAGCCCCTCTGGTGGTGTGTCCTCGAGGGCAGGCGGCTCAGCTTTCTCCCCTGGCCTCCTGTGGTTCCCTTTTCGGCTAGCGGTGGCCGCCCGCCGCCAGGCGGCTCGGAGCCCCTCTGGTGAGTGTGTCCTCGAGGGCAGGCCGGCTTTCTGGCTTTCTCCCCCGGCCTCCTGGTTCCCTTATCGGCTAAGCGGTGGCCGCCCGTCCGCTGGCGGCTCAGAGCCCCTCTGGTGAGTGTGTCCTCGAGGGCAGGCCGGCAATCAGAGGCTGGCAAAGGTCGGCGGTCTCCTTCCGATTGGCTGAGTAGCTTTCCCGTACCTTTCTGGCTTTCTCCCCCGGCCTCCTGGTTCCCTTTTCGGCTAAGCGGTGGCCGCCCGCCACTGGCAGCTCAGAGCCCCTCTGGTGAGTGTCCTCGAGGCAGGCGGCTTTCTGGCTTTCTCTGACCTCCTGGTTCCTTTTTGGCTAGCGGTGGGCCGCCCGCGGCGGCTGGAGCCCCTCTGGTGAGTGTGTGTCCTCGAAGGCAGGCCGGCTTTCTGGCTTTCTCCACCGGCCTCCTGGTTCCCTTTTCGGCTAAGCGGTGGCCGCCCGCCCGCTGGCGGCTCGAAGCCCCTCTGGTGAGTGTGTCCTCGAGGACAGGCTGCCTTTCTGGCTTTCTCCCCTGGCCTCCTGAGCCCCGAGCTGTCCCCCCTCTATCTTTGAATTGTGCCCCCTTTTTCTTAAACATCTCTTTTTCTGAAAGATGCTACCCTCCTGGACTTTGTTGATTCCCTTGAGGTACTTGAAAGTTTCTATCATGTCCCCCCTGTCCCTCCTTTCATCAAGGGTATACAGTACATATTAAGCTCTCTCAGTCTCTCTTCATGTGGTTTCTGATGCAGACCCTGCACCATTTTAGTTGCCCTCCTCTGGACTGCTTCCATCCTGTCTATGTCCTTGCGTAGATGGGGTCTCCAAAACTGCACACAGTATTCCAGATGGGGTCTCACCAACTGTCTGTGCAGAGGGATAACCACTTCCCCTTTTCTACTTGTGATGCCCCTTCCTATGCATCCCAGTATCCACCTGGCTCTCCTTACTGACTTCTCACATTGCTTACCCACCTTTAGGTCATCTGATATGACTACCCCCAAGTCCATTTCCATTTTTGTTGTTGTTAGTACCTCCCCTGCTATTGTGTACGCTTCTCCTGGGTTTTTGTTTCCCAGGTGCATTACTTTGCACTTCTTTGCACTGAATCTAAGTTGCCCTATGTCTGACCATTCCTCCAGCCTTGCCAAGTCCCTTCTCATCCTTTCTACCCCCCCTTGTGTATCAACTCTGTTACAGATCTTTGTGTCATCTGCAAAAAGGCATACCTTTCCTTCCAGACCCTCTGCAATGTCACCTATAAAGATGTTAAAGAGAACTGGACCCAGTACTGGGTCGCTCATTAATATGCATAAGCACTTGAGCAGCCCTGTTGTCCCACTCCCTCTGTGCAGCAACCACGGACCTCTTCCCAATTCTCCTTGGGTATGCAGTCCCCAAGCACATTAGGAGGGGCACCGGGACCACAAACTCCCCACTCTTGAACTGCAATGGTGGTTTGAAACTTTAAAGTGCTCCTTGGCACCGAGGCGAGTGCAGGCCAAAACAACATGCTGGCAGCTCGTGACCAAGGAACTACACCCCGAAGGGGAGGAAACAGCATACAGGCAGAGGAAAAAATGTGGGGGCAAACCATGAGTGCCAGCAAATTGAGGACTAATGGGGGCATATCCAAGTAAGCCCCCAGAGAGAGGTTACAAAATAATAAAAGGAATGCTCCCTTTAATATAGCTCAGATCAGGTTTTCATCAGCATCTTTTGTTCTTTTTGAACACCCATTGTTTAAGATCACTTTTACTGTGACTATAATGAACTAGTATGCAGAACAACACTGCTTCCAGTCCTTATGAAACAGTAGGCATGCAAAACAGCTGAGAATACTGATAAAATCCTTGTCCAAGCCATATCAAAAGAAATGCCCCTTTTATTATTTCAAATGTGAAAGAAGTGCTAAAGCAGGGTATCATATTAAGTCAGCAAGTAAGGAGCAATCTAAAATAGAATAAAAAAGGGTGATTGTATAGTTTGTCGGACCAGCGGTGGAGCTGCACTTATAGTGTAACTGACGATGAGCAAACGTCATGTTGCGTAGCTACGTGCAGAGATAGCCTAAACTGGGGGGGGGGGGCACAACTCCCCGATGAAAGGTTAAGTACATTGATTAAGTCTGCTATTATGTTTGTTTTTTACACTTTTTCATGATGATTTATTTTATTTGTGGTGGTTGTGTCAGTTGACATGCTTCTCATTCACATAAGCATTAAGCTAAACACGTTTACAGCGGAAGCGATGCGATTCCCGCAGCTTTTGCGCTACGCAACCTGAGTGGTCTGACTCTCTACACAATCGCCTAAAAAAGTATAGGTTAAGATGTTCATCGCTGTCATGCACTGCTGCTTTCATAAGCACACCTTGTTTCTTCCGTTGAATACAATCTACTCAGCCGATATGCTTTGGCGGGCTTTTGTTTTGTAAATAAATGATCACTTTTTGACTGCTGTTGAGTTTACCTTGTATTCTCCTTCTTCAATGTTCATTCATGTTTCCTAGCTATTCAGTGATGCCATTTACAGTTTTGCAGGAGGTCACTGAACAGCAAACGTGACATCACAGAATGCTCAGAAAGGGTAGAAACAGATGTCAGTAAACAGTAAAGAGGGAGAACACAAAGCAGACTTTGTGACAGTGAAAAATAATGTGTTTTGCAATTATAAACAAAGCATATCAGATGAGTGGATGCCATCGAAAAGAAGAAATGGGTCTGGCCCATCAGCTGCCACTTGCATGCTGGCGACCTGTGTTCAGAAGGGAGCTCAAGTCATTGGAGGCTGGCCGGGCAGAGGGAGGAGTATTGTTCCTCCAGTGAATGCCTCCTAACCATTCCCAGAACTAGGCTGAAATCAGCCAGTGATAGAACGTTTAGTGCTGCGGCCCCTGTTCTGTGGAACTCCTTACCAACTATCGTTAGAGAGGCTCCATCGGTGGATGTCTTTAAGGCCCAGTTAAAGGCCTTTTTCTTCTCTAAGGCATTTAATTTAATTTAATTTAATGTTTAGATAAAGACTTATAGTTTAGGTTTAGTGTGTAATGATTTGTATCTGTTTATATGCATATTTATTATATTAAGATGCCTGTTTTAATATTTTGTACGGCGCCCAGAGCCTCTGGGATTGGGCGTCTTTTAAATAAATTTTGCCTTGCCTTGCCTTGCCTATTGAGTGTCCCAGGAGAGAGGATTGTGCACTACTGCCACCAGGGCCAACACAGGTGGCAGTGCAAGCTGGAGCCACGAATGGGTTGATAATGCCTCCTGACTGCGATGTGAGCATGCATGCCTGCTCATGTCTCCTGCAGTCCCTGCCTACACTGGGGCTACACACCCTTTGGAGCTTGAGGAACCCCAGAGGGCTTTCCACAGGAGGTAAATAATAGGTTACTGAATGCAGATGAATAAGCACCAGAGACAACAGGTGATGGGGCTAAGGGGGGGCAGGAGTGATGCAGGCTGGCCAGGTAGAGGGGGAGTAAAAAGACAAAAAACTAGAAATTAAGAAACAGGAGCATATTATAAGGTATTTAAAATAGTTTCCCAATTTGTTTAATACCCTCTGAAATTGCTCCCCTGTAACGTTTTTCTGACACCTCCCAGTGCAATGCTCACTGTTAATGACTGGGCTATGAATCTTCTCGAAGCCTTCATGGATTATACCATAACCCTGTTTATGCTAACTTTGGCTCCAGTAGCCCGAACCAACATACTAGCACTGAGGTGCGTCTCCTTCTTTCACTACAGTTTTCTTCCTTCCAGTGTAAAGAACGAAGCTGGCAAAACATGAGCTAACATATGCAGGTGACTGACTATGTCTGGTCTTGAAGATGTCTTCCTTTCATGTAGTTCATGATGTCACCAAGCAAAATGACATACAGAAAAACAAACTGAAAGCTGAGATATCTTTTACACCTGGAAGTGTTTTGTCAATTAAACAATTTCAAGGATAGGGTATACCTGTAGTTGCCAGCGGAAGCTCTTGAATTAAATAGTGTAAACAGCATAAATAATATAAATTGTAAGGGACAGGAATGCAATGAGAATGCAGGATGGGACAGGTATGTTCAGCCAGATGGTGATGTTCCTAAGATGTTTAAGCACCCGTAACTTTTGGAGTTTGCAGATGCACAAATACAGGGTGCTACAAACAGTCTAGTCTACGTGTTGCAGTTTTCAGTTTCTGCCACACACTAAACAGAGACTTAGTCACTCGTGGGTGGTGTCTCCAATGAGGCCAGCTGCGGGACTGCAAGAGTCATGGAGGTCTGAACATGGCATAGCACTAGTCACACAGGAAGCTTGTGAGAAGTGATGCTACTGCTCTAGTATTCCACCCGCCACCTGATCCACACCTTTATGCCTACTTCTGGGCTGTTACATCATGGATTGTTGTTGTTCCATTACCCAGTGATCCATCTCAGATGGTACAGTGGTCCCCTCCCACATGCTCTTTGAAGCCACATGATTCTCTGTTATCCAGTGGCATCCCCCCCATAACCCCCCCAAATGTCTGCCGAGTCTGAGGTCCCACAATAATCACCTTCCCCTACAGGCTTCTCTATTTCTGATCACAGCCTAGTGTATTCCTTTAACCTTGGGGATGATTGTCAGGTGTTACCCAGTATAGGAAAAGGTTAAGTGTTAGCTCCCTCAGTCACCAATGTCATGTGAGAAAAGGAGTCTGGAAGTGGGATTTCTTGCTAGGATTACAATATCTAGAGAGGAAGTGGGGGGAGTGTTCCCTGGGAGAGGGAGAGAGACAGATACTATGTGTGAGAGAAATCAATCGTTCTTAAAAATACAGAAACACTCCAGGCCTGTGAGGCAGAGGGGCCTTCTCCTGAGAGTGAACTCCTGCTGGATTGCCAACTAGCTGATTACAGCTGTGAGCCTATGAAAACAATTAAATATCAGAAATGGAGTACCAAACAGGAAAAGGGGCTCAATGCAAAGACAGAAAGGACAATTGGGGAGGGCCTTTGTGGAGATCTAAGAATTGGTAGCCCAGTTCCAACAGAATGCAGTGCCCCTCATGTAAAGTAGCAGCGGGGTTAGAGACTTGAATGGGGACTCACAAATGTTATCCCCATACCCATAGGACAAAGGTGCCCCTGCATCAGGAATGCAATTTGTCCTGGTATAGAGTGGAAACAGGGCCAGGGTTTGAGTCTTTGGGACCTAAGAGTAGGAATTCCACCTCCTCTTAAGGGCACAGAGCCTTCTGTGCACATACAACTGCCGTATAGGAGAAAGAAAGGGAGATCTGTCTGCGAAAAAGGGAACAGGGAAAGTATGAGACAATAAGCCATAACTGAATGCATATTTTGAGCAACCAATATGTGCCTGCAAGGTCCTAGAAAGAAACTGCTGGTGGAGGTAAAGAAGAGAAGATGCATAAATAAATTCCATCTGGGGCTGACTTTGTTGAAGGTAACACACCACCACAATGACAATTTTATAGCAAAGACCACCACAGCGATAAATCTTGCCAGGTCACTGTGATGGTCTCGTTACACCTCCGCCCTCTTTCTGGGTGTTCGCCCCACCCAAACCAACTCTGACTTGGAGTTGGATATTTAGAAGATGCAGTGGTGTGGGGGCACAGCCCTGCATGGGTGTGTGGGGCAAAGCCCCCCAAAAACACTTGTTCCATGGGAACAATGCCGACAGTCGTCATTGTGCCTGTCACTGTCGGGCATGTCGACAGCATCATTTGTTGAATTGTGTGGACATTCAGGTTTGTGCCTGCTTTGTATTTAATTCTGGTGCACCAAATTCTCCCCATGAAACCAAATCAAAAATATACCACCTGAGATAGGTCTGGACCTCGACTAGCCTGCTGAAAGAAGTTAATACCCGAGGGTCCCAGAGAGCACTTTGCAACACTCCATTTGTCTGCCTGTAATGGTTATACTAAATGTTGAGTCCAGTATTTCAAGGGTCCCCACAATTTGAGAATGTTCCTGTGGGCCAACCACATGGCAAGCCACAACCCCTTCCCTGTGTGGTTGCAATATTGTGCTGAGAAGGCTTGCAACTCCCAGTTGCCAGTGTGTGCAGCACTATGAGGCCTAATTGTACGGAGTGGTGCAACTTGATCATTATGGTTACTTAGAGACAGTCCCATGTGACTGTGTATGGTGTCTTGATGTTTTTATTTTCTAAGGTAGAATTCTAAGAAAGGCATTGCATTCTGGGACTAAGCATCCTCGGACCCTTATCTCAGCTTTAACCCCTAGACTGGAGCAGTGGGATGTCTGTGGATTGAAAATGGTAGAAAACAACTACAGACACCACCCATGGATTGGGAGCTTCATGTGCATTGAGCAGTGCACAGCTCATGTCACTTATGGATCTCAGCCACCACACCTCTTGCAGCTGTGCCAATCTTCCAGCTAAGTGCAAGCAACACCACCCATGCCTCCGTCCGTGACTTCATTCCTCAGGGACAGCCTGCATACTTGCAGGGCTCTGCAAGTGAGCATTGAACCCTCAGACACAACACTCTAGCATTATTTTCAGAATAGCCTTGTGACAGTTAACCCTTTCATTCCCCCTCCCAGGAATCAGTGGGTTAACACAAAGGTATTGTATAATTTATTGCTCATGGAAAGGGTTACCAATACCCTGTTGGTTTGAGAAAAAATAAGTACTGAAAAAATATATTGATTGCGGACTCCAATTTTGCAGGCTGAATAGTGAAGGGTAAACCTATATGCTGTTGGAGGTGAACGTGGTTAATTCTTTTGTTTACATGCTCCTTATTGCACTCTGTTTGATCTTTTTTGTTAGGGATGACAAGAAGGATGGCCTCAAGTTTTATACAGACTCCTCATACTTCTTTAACTTATGGAAGGAGAAAATGCTACAAGCCACTGAGGATAAAAGAAAGGAGAAACGTAGACAAAAGGTAAGAAGCCTGTGAAAGTTCTAAATTACTAGCAGTGAGGCCATCCAATGGAGTAGCACATTTTCTTGCCATGCACCGGACCCAGGTTTGTGCCCAAATCTGGGACTCCATTAGGGTCTATGTGGAGGAACAGTGCCATTTAAATGGATATCCATGATCTATGGAAGAGCTGCACAACTTCCCCTTGTGGCTATGGGATAGGAAGCTATGCAGCCAGAGGCAATCCCCCTCCCCATGGTTGGCTGAAGGGCATGCATGTGTTGTGTGGGGAACTTTGTGAAGGCAGGCCCATTCCTTTTCCAGAGGCCAGCATCTCAATGAGCTAAGTTGAGCTCCTTCCCTCCTCCCCCTCCCCCACTAGCTGAACATATTGGATCCCTTGGATCCCATCATTGTTGGCAAGAGGGGCCTACTGTTGTGATGGCTAACTGCAGGGTGGCTTTGGTGATGTAAGGGTAGGCAGGATCTAGGGAGAAATGGCAATGAAGTTTGCAGCACTATAGGAGGGGACCCAAGTGTGAGGTTGTGGGGGGGGGGGGAAGGGGAGATGTTTAGAAAAGATCTAGAAAGAAAATGTTTCAAGTCTCAAGTTTTGAAGTTCTTATTTAAAACAATCAGAGACGATAATTATCCAGCTGGGTAAAAGCTCATTCTCAGTTAACTTCCCAGTACACATCATTGAAAGTTTGTACATGAATACATCGTTACTTGTGGTTACAAAACAACTGAGAAAGACAGAACTATAATATGCATACAACATTTTAAACATACTCAGAGCAACAAATATAAACACAGTCAGACTTACATTAAAAAGTTGATGAATAGTGAAATAAAAGGTTTTCGTATGTAAAGGAATATTTTGGGAACGAGTGAATAGCATGACCTAATAACTGTGAATGTGAGTGTAAAACACAGATCTGTAGAACGTTCTGTCCTTTGAAGTTCTACAGGATATGCTGTAGCTAAATTCTGACCCCAGGTAATGGAATTGTACAGAGCAAACATTTATATATGGTGAGAAACACAATTACCTCCAGCGGGTTTCCTCTGCAATGGAACTCTTTTTGCAGAGCATGAGATGTCAACAAAGTGTCACTGTATCTCAGCTGGCAGAGTATCTGGGCCAAATGACTGAGGTTTCAAGTCTCACACCGGCACTTATGCTCATAATCAATTCAGACTCTGGAGTGGAGCACAAGGGGGCAGTGCACTGTTGGAGGTAGGTGAGTGCGAGAAACGAATATCAATTCCCAAATAATAACCCTGAATAATGGGGTATCCGGTACTCAGGACTGAAAACTGAGTACTTCTAATACTCTGGGGTTTTAGTAAGGATGCTAGAATACTCTGTCAGCACTTCTGGATACCCCCAGATTTCACAATTTTGGGCTTGAGCTAGTAATATGTTTACTGGATGTCCGCCCCAGAGTGAGACAGATTTTTTTTATCTCTGGACACTGGATTATGAAAATAAATCTATCCCATCCCAGTGGCCAGGAGTAGTCTTATGGCCACCACTTCACCATCCCAATAATCCCCCTCCATCTCCCTCATCAGCCCACACAGAGCTGGTTTACAAAAGAAAGTGTCCAGGCTATGGGCATTGTGCCAGGAGTCGACAGTATCTTTTAATTGCATCCACCTTCTTAGCCTGACGCCCCAGGTGCCAAAGGGAGATTTATAATATATGGGTCCCCATCCTGACCCACTGTATGGCTAGCATAGTAGATGCCCCTCCCCGGCCCACAGTGTTCCTCTACATTAGTTTGTCAGTCAGTGATCTGACTGTAGTCGTGCACAGTGCGTACTCAACAGGGAGCGGCAGGAGTGGTCTGTGTAATGTTGCTAGGCAAACTGATTACTCCAGTAGTATAGTGCAACTTGGTATAGTGTTAACTGTTTCAGCTTCAGCTCTCTGTTGGTTTGGATTTGGTTCTGACCCCCTCTGTGAAACACCACAAGGCTGGTACAAGCAAATTAGAAAACAAAAAGACCAGTTCCCAATGCTGCCTATGGTGTGTTTATTTTTATTCACAGGTGTGAAAAGAACAAAAAAAAAAGTTAAACCAGATTTTGTACACCTTTATAGAGCAGCAGTGTGGCTAGCAAGCAGGCAGGCTCCTACCCCAAGTTTTCCTGCTGCTAGCTTTTTAAAGATCCTGGGCCCAGTTTCATAATTAACAATTTATTAAGCCGGGAATATGCCGTCTGGCATTTTTTACATGTCCAATAGTTAACAAATAAATAAGCAAGTAATCATCTCCCTAGGTTTTCAGCCGCACAGTACCTCCTTACTTAACCCGTTTTTTTGCTGCGTTGCGCACATCCTTACATCTTTTACAGGAGTGATGTGTGGCATAAAGAGTCAGGAGAGGTGTCTTTCAGTGGCCCAGTGGGACTCCCCTTCTGAATCCTAAAGTCAAAAGTGTCAGTATTACTGTCCGCCCCCCCCCCTTTTCTCGGTTTGGGTCACAATTGTGACATGGATCCTTTGTAAAAGAGCTTCTAGCTCAAAGGTGTTACTCCAAGATGATTAATTAATTAATTAATTAATAAAACAATTGTGTCATGTTATGACATGAGTGGTGTTGTGATGATGCTGTCCCAGACCTGGTAGGAACAGGTAGGACAGGATGTTCAGGCTCAGCACTGTTTTTTATGATAGAACTTCTTGCCAGGTTCTGATGAAGCCAGAGGAACCTGTTTGTGATGCTCCATGACTAGCTTGCAATTTCTCTGGGAGAGCGATACATAGGAGTGCTGACTTTTATTTTGGCCTGGAGATTGGGGCTTCTTAATTATAGGTGGGGGGTATCTCAGAGTGCTCATTAGTTTACATAGAAAACTTAGAGAACTTTGGGAGTGACATGAGCTCTGGAGCTCCTCTGTGTATATTCTAGCATCCGTGTGGAGTGCAGGTTTTGTTCAATAAATAAAAATGCTGCAAGAGCATTGCCAACAGGGTTACACCATTAGGTAGGCTCTAGTCTGTTCTGTCCACCACTACTTAAAGAACTTTGCTGTTGTCCAGCAGGGTCAGTAGGATGATTCCATCTTGCTGAGATGAGCACAGCTCTAGGCACAACTTTAATTTTTTATGTTCACTGTGTGCACCTGCACACAGTGAATATGTTGGTAGAAGAGTGCCTTTTGAGAGGTGTGACACTGTCAGTTCAATGCAGAATTTGGCTACAAGGGACGAGTCAGTGCTACACCAGTTATCAGCCAGGCTGATCATGTCACTGTTCTGGCTTGCTGGGTGGAAACTTCATGTATTTCAAAAGAGAGAGCTGATCCAATCAAAGGGTGGCTCTTTCCATCGATCTGCACGACACCCCTCAGCAAACAGCTGATCAGGGTTCTGATCAGTCTGCCTGATGTCACCCACTTTTGGTTTGGTTGTTTGTCTGTGCTCCCCCACTCTCCACTCCACTGATCCCTTCCTTCATTGTTGCCCTTCCTTGGTTGTCTGTGCTTGTTCCCCCCCGCCCACTCCTTCTGTTGTTGTTATTGCTGCTCTGCAGCTTGTCTGTGCCCCCACCCCCTCACTTTGTTTGTGTGTGTCGTCTTGTGGCTCATTCTTCCTTGCGTCCCCATACGTCTGGGGCTGTTCCCTACTGCTGCAGTCAGCCAGATCACCTGAACCACAGTGGTGCCTCCCTCTGCCCTGGTCCATTCACCTCGCTGGATCCCAGTGGCTCCAGTGGCTCCGACCGCACCACAGCTCCACAATTATTTTTTTGCATTTACAATAATTTTCTTTTTGTGTTCACATCCTGCCTGCTGTGTTCTACAGATTCCCCTTCCTCCAGTTGCCAGGCACTGGGAACCTATGCTCATGGTCCCCAAGCATGTCCCAGCTGGTCCAACAGCTCAATGGCTCCTCCTCAGTAATGGCTCAGTCCTGTGGTGGTGGTGGTTAGTTCGTCATGGTGGGGCAGCAGTAAAAGTCCATCTCCTCCATGCAGTAGCCTGAGGAGGTTGTGGGAGGTGGCGGATCCAGGACTCTGTCCTGATCCCTTCACAAGCAGTCCTGGCTCACTCCCTCAGTGGTGCTGCTGGTGCCAATGACGTCAAGCACGGTATAATAGTAATACCATTGGCGAACATTCAGCATTGACAGATGCTTGTTTACATCATGTTACTAGCCATGGAGATTCTTTCCAGTCAGTCACTAGACCTGATTGTAAAACTGTAAATATAATTATTATAGAACATAAGAACCCAAGAATAATAGATGGAAGTTGGCACATGTGCCTATCATGGCTGACCCCAGACTTCTCAGTAGTAACTATTCAGGTCTACCTACCTCATGCACCTGTCCAGACCATGCAACTTTAAACTCTTTCTTATGTTAAATGAGCCAAAAGTCAGAAAACAATTTCTTCTAATCCTGATTAGCTCAGCTATTTGGTATAGGGTCTCAGATGTAATACTTCGTCTGGGACCATGAAGACAGATTGCTGAGTGCAACACTAGGATTGTCAGAATCCAATAAAGGTTTGGGCTGTGGTTCTGGTCTAAAACTTTGAAAATAGTTCTAGGGTTCTAATCTTCACAAGTAACTCTTTTGTGCGTGGGGACTGAGCAAAAAGAACAAAAAAAGATACTGACAGGAGAAAAAAACATAAATAAAACCCTGCCCTCTTAGCACAGCAATAATACTATTTCATTGCACATGTAGAAATGAGAAACACATTGTGCCTTTCAGAATGCAAATGCCAAGCATCACAGTGCCATACATTTGGCACAACAGCATATGAGCAGCCCAGTCTCATATTATCTCTCTCTCTCTCTCTCTAAAGTATTTTAGGATGTCATTCCCAATACTTGGTTTGTTTTCCAGGCTGGCATCTCCTGTTTTTGAAATGTCTGATCAACACATTATTTAGAAGCCTTGGTACTAGGAACCCATGGGTGTTCTAGTCCTAAATTTGAACTCAAACCCCACGGTTAAGTGTTCTAATCTTTTTTAGAACTAGTTCAGACAATCTTATGTAAGACCAGTCACCTTTTGTGTGAGGTGTACTGATTTTGTAGTGTTAATAGCTGCCAAATGAATGACTGCTTTGAGCTAAACCTGTAAATTGACTGTCTCACACGTAGACCAAATTTAATGCTGTGCTTGAACTTGGCTTTAAAGCTTTCCATAGGAGATCACAGTCGGAATTATGCCCTTGCCACAAACTTGCGCACGTTGAACAGCCACTGACTGGGCATGCTTTTTTAGGGGGTGGGGGATGACACACAGTGCCATTTTATTTTTAACTGTGTATTTACTGTGAGTTTGGAAAGAAAGCAATCCAAATTTAACATAGCAGAAACAGAACAATTGCAAAATATGTCTGAGAAGTCATTATGCAGAAAAATACATTCTCTTTAGGAAAATGAATCAATCTTGTTCAGGTTAACACTGACCTAAATGGGGGGCACAAATAGTGTCACTTAAACAATGGAACTTCATATTTAATTTTTGAGGGATCTGGTGCCAGATGCCTGTTTTTCCATTATTTGTCCTCAGTGCACTCTGCTTCCTTCTTACAACTTGTCCCAGCACCCAACTTTGACCGTGCAGGAAAGTGGGTTGTGGTCTTCTACATTACCCCACGTTACAAAGAACTAATTCCAGAGTTGCTTCATATGTAAAATTCTTAAAGATACTGACTAGTTGCACTTATCAGACATGATATTGTATAAGAATATCAGATGGCTCTTGGGTCATTTGATAAACTTTTACTTTCTGAACCATGTGTTACTACAGTTATGGGGCAGAAAGTTTTACCCATATCTGTGCTAAAACTGCATTGGTCTTTCTAGTTTTACATATTGAGAAAAATGATCAGCACTCAACAACATCCATAACAGCAATGGATATACCCCTATTGCATATATTTACCAATGCCAAAATATTGCCTATTAAAAGTCCTGGGAGGACTGCTATATCCTGTCATACCATGCTCTGTGTGGAGACAGGGATTCATTTTGGTGCTGTCCCTGGCATCTAATTGGATGCCTGTGGTCTGCCACAATACTTCCTATGTACCCACCCTGACCCCTCCACACAGCACTCTGTGTGTAGCTCCTGGGGGATGGAGGTCATAAATGCTGGCAAGTGCCCTGACTTTAGAAGATGTGGAGAAACACACCCCAGATATGTATGATTCATGCATATCTGCAGTGCCTTTGTGGATCAGCCCATAACTCATTTCTGAAAACTGTGAACATGGTGAGCAAGTCCATCTGTAACCTAATAATCCAGTGGGTCACTGTAGGTGTCATGTTAGCCAAACCTAATGTGCCAGTAGCCCACAAAACTGATGATAATGATTGAACTACATACTTTTTTGACCAGTACACAACCTTAGTGCTAAAATATGCAGCACACCATAGGCTTTGAGGCTTACAGTCCACTCACCCTTGGGTGGCAAAATGCTGTGGGAGGAATATATCTAACTAGATTCCTTTTCATACTGAAAGAGTGGTTAGATCAGCCTAATGCACACCCCAAAGTGTCTTTTAACACTTAGAAAATGGGTAAACAGAAAATTTAGAAACAAAAAAAGGCAACTTTTTTATCTAAAAACAGGTATTTTCTTTTGTTAAAGTTACTAGTAGAAAGTCATCCTTCCCAGGCTGTCAAACATCTGTCTACATGAGAACATAGGACAATTTTGGACAGAAAGGGCTTGATTCTTGAATGTGTTAGACAGCCGCAAGCCTGGGGTGCACCGAACACACAGCGCATGGGGTTTGTGGCAGTCCGTGGCTGGCAATCGAGATTCTCGATCCTGTGTGCCACGTGCCACAAGTTAGACCAGCTTTTTATGGTCTAACTGCGCAAACTTGTTTACAGGATTTGCACCAAATATTTGGCACAAGCTGCCATGAAGAGGGTAAAGTGCCACAAATGCACGTGACCTATGAGAATAGGGTGCACCATGCAGCAATGTGTTTGGTGCATCACGGGGTTTGAAGCAGGGCTTAGGAAAGCCCTGTGTCACCCTTTGAGAATCGACCCCAAATAGTCCATAAGACAATCTAGAATGCCCGCTGCTTACAAGTGATTAAACCCAGTGATACCAACACTACCCAAATAAGCATCCAGACCCTTGTTGAATGTCTGCAGTGTCTTACTGGCTACCAAACCAGGTGACAAGCTGCTCCATGTAGATACAATCCTCTGCCTGAACCAATATCCGTTTTTCACAGTCCTATACACGTCACCTTTTAATTGGTGATTGTGTGCCCTTTTCTTGGCTAGTGTGTTTCCCTTAAATACAGGCCCATAGCTGTTATGATATCTAAATCATTCAGTGCCTTATATATTATGATGAGGTCACAAATAGAGATGTGTGAAGTTGACAGATTTTGCTCTGCAAAATAATTTGTGAAGTTTGCCACATTCATGAAGTGTAAACTGCTGATTTTGCAAAGTTTTTGGTAGGTGAAGAGGCACTTTTTCAGGAGAAGTTATGCAAATTAGTTGGCAAAGTTGCAAATTTGCCTTAACTCTACCTTAACTTTGCTTGACGTCACCAGAAAAAGTGCCATTTCCATGGGAAAACTAAATGTGAAGGTGCAAAGTGGCAAAGTGTAAAATTTGTAAACTTATTCGCGAAGGCAAATTTTGCAACTTTGTTGGAACTACGCAAGTGAAATAAAACTTCACAACATCTCTAGTCACCGCACATCCTTCTGTACTCTGATTGAAATCATTTTAACTCATGTAGCCTCTGCCCATAAGTGAGTTTGCGCATTCCCTTCATGCACTTGCTGTACTTATGTTGGATTGCCTCTTTTTGCTGACCTCCTTGATTAAATAAGGTACCCCATACCTGGACACAATACTCCACATGGGGCCTCACCAGTGACCTGCAAAGAGGGCATCATTACATTCGTATTTCTGCTGGTAAAGCTTTTCTTAATGCAGTGAATGCTTCTATTACACTTATTTATCACTTATCTACATTGTGTTGCCTGCTTCAGGTTGCTTGATGTAACAACCCCAAGATTGCTTTCGCTAAATGTATCTCAGTATGTACACCCCTAGAGCAGAGGAGGGACAGGGGTGGCATGATCGAAACATTCAAATATCTTAAGGGCATTAACAAGGTGAATGGGTCGAGCATGTTTCGGCACAAAAGGAACAGTAGGACAAGAGGTCATGACATGAAAATAGAAGGATGCCGACTAAGGGGAAATGTGAGAAAGTTCTTTTTCACAGAAAGGGTGGTGGATGCATGGAACAGCCTTCCTCAGGAGGTAGTGGAAGCTAGTACAGTACAGGGCTTCAAAAGAGCTTGGGATAGGCACAAGAGAATCATAGAGATAGGTAGGCATATATAGTCAAATAACTAAGAATAGTCATATGGCACATACATCAGGTAGGTAATATGGGCAGACCGGATAGGCCTGATGGTCCTTATCTGCCATCAACTTCTAAGTTTCTATGTTTCTGTGCTAGCTGATTCTCTTATGCAGACCCCATTTAGTCTATATGCAGCCTCTTTATTCTTCTCTCCAAGGTGCATCACTACACGTTTTTTCTGTACTGAACTACAGTTTTATCTTCTGTGCCCATTCAGCAATTTTGTTTAACTGTCCTTGGAGTGATGTAATCTCCTCATTACTATCCAGCATCATTCCTATTTTGGCATCATCTGCAATTCTTGCATGCCAGCCACCTATATATTAAAGAGTGTTGGTCCTAAAGCAGACCCCATTGGACATGACTGGTTACTATATCCCATGCTGGCATAAATAATTTTTTCTTTACTCTTTGTTCACAGTTTGTGAGCCAACTCTGAACCTGTCTAGCAATTTGACTGTTTATGCCTCTATACCTTATTGCTGCCACCAGGTCCTTGTGTGGTACAATGCCAAAGACCTTTCTAAAATCAAGATAAACCACAGCCACTGTCATTCCTTGATCTAATGCCTTAATAATGGGTTTGAAAAAGCTCAGAAAGTTTGGCATGATCTGCCCCTTCTAAATCCATACTGTGACTTATCTTCTAATCTGCTTGATTTTGTCTGATTCTTGATAAATTCTCTGATGATGGACTCTAACAGTTTCACTATCACTGAAGTAACACTTACCACACAGTAATTTAATTTATCTCCTGTGTTATGCTTTTTGTGGATTGATACCACACATGCCACCATCTAGACTTCTGGGATTTGATTAAAGATATGCGTCAGAGGTGTCGTGATTACTATGGTTATTTCTTTCAGTATCCTTTCATGCAGTTCATTGGGCCCAATGGATCTGGTGATATCTAAGTTTAGTAACAATTTTAGGATGCAATCTGCTTTAATCTTGATGCATCCCTCATGCCTTACACCAGAGTCCAAAGTGTCTAAATCTGACTTCTGAATAGAGATGTGTCGAAAACTTTGCTGGTGAAATTCGCGTGAAGTGGTGAAAATTTGCACTTCATGGAGCTTCACAAAGCTTTTCTAGACCTGAGAAACTTCGACTTCACCCGACTCACAAAGTTTTTGCCATGAAGTGTGGAATTTTGCCATGAAATAATTCCACACTTCGCAGTAAAACTTTGCACTTTGCGGTTGAGCCACACGCTGCAAATTTCGAGAAGTTCACGAATTGCGTGAAATTTGTGAATTAATTCATGGAGCGAAGTTTGTGGACTTCACCCATCTCTGCTTCTGAAAGACCAAACAAAATATTTGTTAAAAGTTTCAGCCATATCCAGTTCATTTTCTACCTTGTTACCCAGTTCCTTTAATGTTACCACTGTTTTTTCTCTGCCCTTCTTTGATCTTATATATCTGTAGGATTATTTGTAGTTATTTTATGTATTCATGACAATGTACATTGCCATCTTGTGTTTAGCTGCTCTTATTTTCTTTCTATACTCTCTTCATATTTTCATATACAAGTCCCAGTTGTCTGCTGTCCCACTCTGTCTTAAATTTTTAAAAGCTTTCCCCTTTTCTATGTGACAGTCTTTTGAATTTACTTGAGAATCACAGTGGAATCTTTCCCTTCATGTTGTATTTCCTAACTACCAGTACTGTATATATGTGTTGTCAGGTTCTTTTAATTTTGTCATTAACAAATCCTACATTTTGTCTCTTGACTTACCTCTGAAGACTTGCTCCCATTTCCAATTTTACATTTCCTAACTAAACCCTCTTAAAGGATACTTAATTCTTTTAATTGACCTAGTCAGTTTAAAAAAATGGCTTCATAGCCTTGTAAATGAAAGGCTGCTGTTTACATTATGCTAAAACTGCATTTATTTGATTCATATCAATTCTTAACTCATATCATTTAAAAAATGCAAACAACAAGCCTCCTGATTCAAATTTCTGTCCCCAACTAACCATAAAGTGACTGCCAATGTGCAGCTTGATGAGGTCATTGAAGCGAAACCCCCCAGAAGCAGCTAAAGCCATGCAACAAGAAGTGCTGCTGTTCAGGTGTGCTTACTTGACTGGATGAGATGTATGCTTGTGCGACTTCAATACATTGTGGCTATTTGCCTCTCTATCCATGGGATATACCACCCTGTAGGGATATGATGCAAGGAACCCTAGAGGAGGGTCCTCCCATAGGTGCAGTGGGAATAATTCCCATGGCTAAAGGTAGCTTAGAAAGAAGCCCACAGGAAAGAGAGATGAGCCACTTGGGGGGGGGGGTGGATGGTGGGAGAATGAAAAGATGAATTCTGGAACAGTCCAGGAGGAGTGGCCTTTTAAAGCCTGATGGAGGAATGATGTAGTTGCTCCACCTATTAAACCTCAGGCTTAAAGCCTTCCCATTCAATTGTGCTTACGCAACTGGATGAGATGTATGCTTGTGTGATTTCAGTACATTGTGGCTATTCGCCTCTCTATCCATGGGCTATACCACCCTATAGGGGTATAATGCAAGGAACCTTAGAGGAAGGTTCCACTCCATAGGTACCATGGGAGTAATTCCTATGGCTAAAGGTAGCTTAGGAGAAAGCCCAAAAAGAATACCCAAAAGGGTGTTGAGCATCAAAGAGGTGAGAAATCAGAAGATAACTATACCTGAAACATATGTGACAGACATAGATAGGAAGGACAGAAGAAGAATGATAAAAGGCAAAGACTATGAAAGAAAGGAAATTTGATGAGATGCAGAAGGGCAAACTTCCTAAGGAGAGAGGAAACAGCCGGGGCCAGCATCCGACACCATCCAACAGTGGAACCTAACTAAGGAACCTAAGAAAGTACTAACCCTGACTAATATTATGACCTTTGGCATGGACGAGAGGGAAAAAAAACCCTTTGAGCAAGAAACCTCTGAGGATCCAAGGTCTAGGTCACCTTCCCTCCAGGCTGAAAGACATTTTGATTATGGATGGCTCCGCTACAGCAATTTAAAGCAAAAATTGAGGAAGGAGGAAAATCCAATTTTAGAGGAAGCTCTCGCTGTGTCCCTCGAAATGGACATCTGTCGAGGGATACGAGTGATGTCTGCAACTAGAAGCTCAAAAGCAAGAGAGGAGGTACAATGATGGAAAGAAGCCTTGAAGGCTTGAATGGTTTAAAGTGGGACATTAAATTAATGATGGACGATGATGGAGAGAAGCCTGTCATCTCCTAGCAAAGGGGCAACAGACACGAAGGCATGTCTTCGAGTAGAGAGCAGGTCGGGTCGAGGTAGCATAGACCCATGAGGGTTATGCTCGAGTAGTCAATGTGATGGAGTAGACCCATGTAGAGATCAGATGAGTGAGGGATACCCAGATGCGGGCATGAGAAGACTGATGGTGATAATAGCTGCAGGAGTGCAGCAGTTCGATGAGGTAGCATAGGACTCAATGAGAGGTATGCTTGATTAAGCGATGAAAACAAGTAGACCCTGAGGTCAGACTGAGTGAAGGAGAACTGGACTCAAGCACCTGGATACCGTACAGACTGAAGTAAGAAGAGGATATGAATAGGAAAGGTGATGGCAGGATAGGGAAAAACCCCAAAAGAAGGCAAAACTCATAGAAGGAGCAGAATGGAGGGAGGAGGGAATGGGAGGAGAAGGGAGCAATGCATACCAAAAGTGCCCAGAAGCATGGAGGCCGAAAAATGGATGCTGTCAAAGGAGAACACAGTAAACGAGCGGTGTTGACTGGGTTAGGCACTGAAAGCAAGAAGAATGAGCAGGAGGGGAGATAGAAGGAGCAATGAAGTGGAAACGTACCTCCCAACCGCTCAGCATCAAAGAGCACAGCACTGGCAGTCAAAATCAGTGCAAATGGCCAGAATGTGGAGTACTTTCTCAGTGGAAACAGAAATATGTCCACAAACTGTGGGTCCCAGATAGTCATGATGAGAGATGTTGCTATCCACAGTGTTCAATGATTTAATAATTCAAGCATCCAGAAATAGCTCTAACAGAATGACCTATAAGAAAAGGGTGCACCATGCAGCAATGTGTTTGGTACATCACAGGGTTGAAGCAGGGCTTATGAAAGCCCTGTGTCACCCTTTGAGAATCAACCCCAAATAGTCCATAAGACAATCTAGAATGTCCACTGCTTACAAGTGATTAAACCCAGTGATACCAACACTACCCAAATAAGCATCCAGCCAAATAGCTATACCGAAATAGCTCGAAAAGAAGGAAGAATACCAGGAAACCTAAGTGAGAAGTGAGAAATGGAAAAATTGAGGGTAAAAATCAGAATGCTACTCGAAAGTCAGAGCAGGTGAGAGGTTTGAGTGAAAAGCAGAGGAGCTATGAACCAAAAGAATCAGCAAGCAGGAAAATGGCAGGCAAGAGGGAAAGACCGCTGAGGAACCCAGCATGCAATCAGGTACCAAGGAAATGGAAATTGGAGGTGGCAGCAGTGCACTGAGAGAGAAACGAGAAGATAAACAGAGGCGCTCTGGGTGAGACGCTGCCAAAAGCTGAGGATGGCTGATGATGTCGCACCCGGAAGCACTGTGCAGCAACTGATCACAGCAGATGCTCCCATACCCAGAAGTGAAGCAACAGGAGCAGCAGAGCGAACAGTCACTGGGAGCGCCCACCGAATGCTAAAAAATGTAGCCACAAAGCCAGGATACACGACGAACGAGCAAGGAGGATAGGCAGAAAAAAATTAAATGAGGAATGTGGCAGAGGCAGTGACCAGAGAGGGAGCAGGTACAAGAAGCTGAAAGGGTGGCAGAACGATGCTGCCAATGGTCTGCATACTGCGGAACAAGTAAGGAATGGGAGGGGGCAGAGGACAAAGGGGAAAATAAGGAAACAGAAGGAAGGGGAAGAGCTGGCCGCAAAAGCGGCAGATGGGAGGGGGGAGTGCGGCAGGTGAGTTGCCTAAAGCATCATTAGAGCAAAACGAGCAAAGGAAGGAACAAGCAGGTGGGTGGAGGCGACCTCGTAGCAAACCTACAGGAATTGAAACGGGTGAGGAAGGCCGTCGCTTCCAGCCACAACAAAAAGACTAATCCTGGAACAGTTCAGGAGGAGTGGCCTTTTAAGGCCTGATGGGGGAATGACGTAGTTGCTCCGCCCATTTTACCTCAGGCTTAAAGCCTTCCCATTATGTATAAAGGAGTGCAAAAAATGTGCCCAAAAAAACAAACAAAAGGATAAAAATCATCACTTAGCCTCTGTATTACTTAATTAGTAAAGGGGTTAGGTGTTGATTTTCACAATTTTGCTAGCAGATACAGAATGAATAGCATGATTCAGCAATACAGTACATGCTCACGCAGTCTCGATGCCATCCATTTAAACAAGCACCCAATCCCACCCCCCGCATGAAAATAATTACCTTTTTTTAGTTGGCACTGGAGTGTTTATTGTTTCTTTTACTGTTGCTCTAGTTAGTCTGCATGTCTTGGCACTGCTGTGCCACTGGAGCTCTTGTAACCCCCCTCCCCATCAAACAGTAGCAGCATCCTCTCTTCCAGTCCATATTACGGTAGTCGTGTCTCCTGGTTCAAATGTATTGTCCCCAATTTGAAGAATGTTTGGTGCCTACTGCTGTGGAAAAGAAAAATGTTGCCACGTTGAAGACTGATTAACTTTTCCTCTGCTAATGAAAAGAAAAGCTCTCCCTCTCTCTTTGTCTCTCTGAAGGACTGTAGTCACTCTGCCACCACATCTACCACACCTATCTCTTCTATGTAATTTATAGCCCTCAGTGGCCTTTGACTATGTGTCATCAGTTGACCACCAGGATTCAGTTAATGCACAGATATCAGTGTTATCAGAAAGTAATGGAATTTCCAGCTCTCCCATTTTATTGTTGACAATTCCTGCGTTTATTAACACATGCTTCTATTCTTTGATCCTCAAGTTCTTATTAGCTTGTCTAAAGCATTTAATAAAAGTTGTACCCCTGTCCATCATGTTGGTAAAGGCAATGTTGAACCAAACCATATTATGGTCTTTTTTACTTAATGGCTCATCTGTCCTACATGATGAAAATTTCCCTTGCAGTTACTGAGTGCCAAGTCTAAATGTTACACCTGCCCCCGCCCTGTCTTGGGCATATTGCTCAAAGCAAGTCTGCTAATGACCTTTAGAAAGAGTCTTTTATTACCCTCATATGAAGACCAATTTATTTCTGGATAGCTAAATTTTCCTAGAAGTATAACTCTGTGTCACTAATTTTCCTGATATTGCTATGCAAAATCTCATTTAGCCCCTCCCTCCCTCTTATCCAGGGAACTATAGCATGCCCCTAAATACAACATTATCCATTGTCCATCTAATACCCTGATCCATACAATCTCTATATCAGGGTTCTAAGCATTCTCCATTACTTCCACCGCAATGTTCTCTTTTATGTAAATAGCCACCCTGCCACCACATCTACCACACCTATCTCTTCTATGTAATTTATAGCCCTCAGTGGCCTTTTGCTATGTGTCGTCAGTTGACCACCAGGATTCAGTTAATGCACAGATATCAGTGTCATCAGAAAAATAGTAGAGTTTCCAGCTCTTCCATTTCATTGTTGACACTTCTTGCTTTTATTAACACACACCTGCATTCTTTGATCCTCAGTTTCTTATCAGAGATACAACTGCTACCTAGACACTCCTCACCCCTATCCTCAGTTTCTCTGATAGAATGGCCCTAGATGGACATATTGGCATTTAAACTTCTATCTTGCTTTCTCCCTCCCCCAGGCCCCTTCAAGGTAAGTTCAACAAAAACGAAATAAAAAAAAAAGTTTAAATGTTTGCTAATATGCCAATTTAATTTTTTGCTGAAGGACCCTAGCTCCTGTTTTATTTAGATGCAGTCCATTATGTTTGAACAGTGAAGGCTCTGTGTCAAAATGGTCCCAATTATGAATGAATGTATGATTTTCCCGTTATGCCTATACCCTTAGCCAGGTGTACATTCTTTTTATCATGTATGTTGTACGTCTTCCAGCTGTGGAAACTGGTAGAATCTCTGAGATCATGACAATAAATTTTCTTTCTTTTAACTTTCTGCTAATGATCTCAAAGTCTTTTTAAATCTCCTCCACCTGAAGTCTGATGACTTTTGTGCTGACGTGCTGTACAACTATTGGATTATCACCAGACTCTGATAAAGAAAAAGCTCAAATTGTAATGAGAAAGAAATAATGGGACCTGCTGGGAACTGAATCAAGGCCCCCAGAATACTGTCTCAGTGCTCTAACCACTGAACTACAGGCTCCCATGGTTAGATGTGGTGTAAAACACTAGATTCTCACTTATATTAAAAACTGTAGCCCCTGGCATACAGCACAGTGTCATGATATCCTTCCTGTCCCTACATGTTGTGAAATCAGTAAATATTGCATTCAAATCACCCAAGACAACAATGCTACTATCATTTTTTCTGTGTTTCAGGCTGTCCCTCCTCCTTACGTCTTGTATCAAATTATCTGTTATCAGTTTCATTTGTGCCAGTTGCCACACTGCTATCTACAAGCAGAGTCTTGGTCACAGATCTCAAACTATCAAATCTGTTTCAGAGGGGTAACACATGATGGTGCACCATTTTTCATGTCTTTGACCTTTTGCCTCCTTTAACTGCTGTCCAGTCTTCCTCGGTCTTCAAACTCCTTCTCAGCCTCCTTTGAAGCTACTGTATGTCTTTTTTACATTTTTCACTACCTCTATACACAGGTGAGGTACATGGGACCTGCCCCTCCCTTGAGGTACTGTATTGGATACAGTGGTATCTATATCTCCCTCCATATTAAAGAAATCACCCCCCAAGAATAAAACATCGACCTCTCTTTGCAGGTTTTGGACATCATCAGTAAGTTTGATGTGCTTACGCAACTGGATGAGATAATATGAGATGATGCTTGTGTAACTTGATTTGCTTTATGGCTTTCCACCTCTCTATCTGTAGGATATACCACCCTGTAGGGGTACGATGCAAGGAACCCTTGAGGAGGTTCCCCCCCTACAGGTGCCGGGAATGAATGTGTCTGCTAAAGGTAGGTTAGGAAGAAGCCCAAATAGAATACCCAAAGATGTCAAGCTTTGGAGAGGCGAGGATGACGAATGAATTCTGTGAAGTAAAGGGCTAACTTCCTAAGGAGAGAGGGGAAAGCCGGAGCCACCATCCACCTCCATCCAACAGCGGAACCTAACTAACTAACTGAAGAAAGCACAAACTCTAACTAATATTATGACCATTGGCATGGAGGAGAGGAAAAAAACCCTTTTAGGAGGAAACCTCTGGGGATCCAAGGCCTAGGTCGCCTTCCCTCCAGGCTAACGATGTTTGATTTGAGGACGTTTGTCGGTAAAAAGAATGGTTCATGAACAAGGGATATGAGTAAGAAGGATGATGATGAGATAGGGAAAACTCCAAAGAAGCACAGATTAAAGAAGGAACATGAGGCAGCAGTGACCCAAGAAGGGCATGCTCAAGTAGTTGATGGGAGAGAGTAAATCCATGTAGAAGTCAGAGGAGCAAGGGGTATCCAGATGTGCTCACAAGGAGATTCCAGATGTGTTGATGAGGAGACAGAGGATAATGCAGACTGGCTTGATTGAGCAATGCGAGTGAGCAGACACTGAGGTTGAAGAGGCATGCTTGATTATGTGATGTGACTTATTAGACCCTGAACAATTAGACCCTGAGGTTGTAGTCGATGAGGTAGCATAGGATTCAATGATAGGATGATTTCAATGATAGGAATGCTCGAGTAAGTGATGTAAATAGATAAATCTTGAGGTAAGGTTGAGTGAATGATGACTGGAGTTATGAACCCGATACATGCAGCAGGATGGCCACGGGTAGATAAGGTGGCATAGGAGTAATGATAGGTATGCCCAAAAAGAATTATCGATTGCAGGCCTTGAGTAGAGGGAATCCTGGAAGAATGATACAGAATTGGAAGAGGAGGAGACAGGAATGATCTTGAAATGAACTGGTATGAAGGTAGTGTGAGTAAGTAGGCTCCTCAAAAGGAGGTAGATGATTAGACCTTGTCCTGAACTAGACGCTCAAAAGCGAAAGAGGAGGTATGATGACGCTAAGAAGGCAGGGCTGCGTCTGGAACCAGAGGGAAGAGGAGACATGAATGAACTGGAAAATGAACATGAACTATGGCAGAGAACAGCCAGCCAGCCCTTAGCAAAGGGCAATAGACAGGAAGGCATGTCCTGGGGAGGAAATGGAGTCGATTCGAGGTAGCAGGGATAGCATGGATGACAGAATGCTGACCAAGGTCATGAATCTGAAGACACACAACTGGAGGGCCATGATTTGATGAGATGGCATGAACCAGAGGCAATTCAGGGTGAGCGATCGAGGAGCAAAAGTGGACGATGTATGATGAGGAGTGAACTAAGAGTGGAGTTAAACTATGACAGCTGGTACTAGAAAAGGCGCTAGAACTAGGAAGGTAAAATTTAAGAGATGAAGGAGGTGTGATAATAGATTAAAGCTATGGAAGCTGGTACCGCAGGACCCAGCCGATACTGGATGAGAACTGCAGGAAGGCGAGCTTGATGAGGAGCAGTAGGGCAAGTCAGATGAGGCTGGACAGAGTCAGCCAGAACATATAACTGAGGATAGGTATGCCCAAAAGAAATATCGAGTGCAGGCCAGATGAAGGCTGCTGAGGTATACAGAGTGGTCAGGCTATGTGCAGGTCGAGCGATCGAGGGGAGGTCAAAGAAAGGAAACTGTGGAAAACCACTGGGATTCCACAGGGTGGGCTATGCCCAAAAGAAATATCAACTGCAGGCCAGGAGTTGAGTGAACCCATGATGGCTGGTGGGAGATGACAACCACTGGAGAGCAGCGGCAAGGGGGAGAGGGAAACGTCAAAGAAGGATGAGTCCAGGGCTATAGGAGGCTAGAGATGTTTGGAGGTGGCCCAGTGATTCAAAAGTGATAACTGGTGAATCTGCAACAGGTATGAAGATGGAACTGGCGCTGTGTGAGTTCAGCTGTAGGCTACAGCACTGCACATGACAATAAGAATTCATTAGCAGTGTGCAAGCATGTCTCCTGATTGGGTTAGAATTGCACCGTGACATATCCAACAGTGCTACCGTCAATACCAAACATAACATACCCCAAAAGCAAGAGAGGTGTCATGATGTCGAGGGAATACAAGAAGTACTGAGTGGGGAGCAGCAAACTGCAGGTTAGGACTGTCAGTCCCATTCACCTTCAGACCTTGGTACCAGCCATTTCAGGTGCAAGACCACGTTGCTCCATCTGCGGAGCTCTGGTGCCCTCTTGCATTCAAAAAGTGGCTCTGCACAGCTGGACTAGAGGTCGTTTCGCATGAGCACATGAGACGGAATGCACAAGGAAAGAATCACTTCAGGGAGAGGTAGAACACTACGCTGAAAGAAGTAAACTGAGTTATTCGGTTCGAGGTGGAATATATAACGAAGACAACAGAGAGGGAAGGAAGGCAGCACAAGTGAGGGGAAAAACAGACAGACAGCCATGGACAACAAATGAAAGAGGAGAACGGTGGGGGGGTGCAGGTAGGGACAGCTGTGCAAGGCGGACGGCAAGGATTGGGCAGCTGAGCCACACTGATGTATGAAGAGTGAGGGAAATGGAGGCGGGCCAGAATGAAGAGGAGTCAGGAAGGGACAGAAAGAGAAAGCGAGCCAGGGAATGCATGGGCAAACCCAGCAGAGGAGGCAGGGTGAAGGAGGACAAGGAACCACCGGGAGCACTGGCAAGGGGAGACAGAACAGGCAGGAGGAAAAACTGAGTAGGGCAGAAAAGGAATGCTCAAATGGCCAGGAAGAAGAGACAGGGGTGTAGAAAAATGAAGGAGCAGCCAGAGGCAGCTGCCAAACGTGGGGTGGAGCAAAGGCGACATAAAGTCAGAGTGAGGAGTCAGAGAGCAGTGCCTCCAGCTGCAACAAAAAAGAATCCTGGCAAGGCCCAGGATGTTGTGACATTTTAAGCTCGATGGGGGAATGGCGTTGTTACGCCACCCATTGAACCTCGGGCTTAAAGCCCTCCCATTGTTTTAACTCCTGGATTTTGTCCATTCTTTCTAGTCTTATTTTAAGATCCATATTTCCCTTTCAAACTTAGTTATATGTGTGTGTGTGTGTGTGTGTGTGTGTGTGTGTGTGTATGAAAAAAAAAATATATATATATGTATTCATTGCAAAAAAACTCCATTAATGCATCAGTTAGGTTGAATAGTACAGTAACAAAAGTCTGGAAATGTGCCGTTAGGATTCAAAATCCTAACTCCGCATCCCCCTCTACACACATACATGCAAGCAAGGGAAGGGCCAAGGCAACACAACCAATCAGAGACAACCAGCATCAGGTAACGGATGTAACGTAAAACTCTCTAAATGTACTGCAAGACACATACATCATCATGGGTCACCAACTCTATGAGTTCTGCCACCATCATAGTGCCTTGGGGGTACACACACATGCTGGGCAACCATGGGTGATGCCGCATATTAAGCATTTTTGTGTTACAAACAGCAATAACAAGATTTAAGCAGATGCCTATATTTCAATAGTGAAGAAGTGATGCAACACACAGTATGTTATCCACAGATAGTTTCTTGGAAATGAGAGTTAGTATAAGCCTACCAACAGTCACTGGATGTTTGCATTTATTTTTCTGATAAGAGTGAGTCAGTCCTAATAACAAATGGTAGTAATAATAAAAGTAATTATTTGTAATTTATTGCTTCTGCCAGAGAACAGGCAGAGAACACCAAGAAGAAGGAGCTGCTGTTATAACTATACTTATCTACTGGTACTATATTGCTCTCCTTCCTTCCCCTCCCCCACCAAGCCAGTTCTACTTTTATAGGCACAGGATTTGACTGACAACAAAAACTTCCTGTTTGGGAGCAGGAAGTGAGTGATCACAGAGCCACAAAAGACTCACCATCCTAGAAAGAAAAGAGTAGCTTTCCGTCCCCCCCTAGCTGCTGGAGGCCTGACTCTGAGCAAGTAAGGAGACTACTGAGAAATATAGGAACTTCTTGTCTCAGAGCAGGAAGACCAGGAGCTTAAAGGGCACAGAGGCAGTGAGTAAATAGGGAGAAAAAAAATAAACAGAGGAAAGTGTAAGTATTTCAAACAGCAGTTAAGGGGCCAGAAATAAGACGTGATGGGAGTGGTGCAGTGCAGTGGCTGTGGAGCAGCAGTCTTCCGGGAGACATTCTGGAGGATGCGGAGGTTGCTCATCTCCAGACTGAGTTGGCCAGGATTTGGGGACCCCCACTCCCAACCAGGGACCACCAGGACCACTGCCATTGCCTCAGAGGTTGCCAAGAAAGAGGAGCAGTTGGACCACAGTGGGCTCAGGGAGGGTGAGGGTGGTGGAACAGAGGCACATCCCTCCAGTTGTACCTCTCCCCAATTCATATGCCGTTCTGGCAAAGTGTGGTTCCTCTATGGAGGCTCCCACAGTGGAGACCAAGGAGGATGCTGGGAACCTCCACAAAGAAGACCCACAGGAGGGTGGCATGGAACCCCACAGGGGAAGGAAACAGCTCCTGGTGGGGGACTCCATTGTTGGGGGTGTAGAACTGGGGGAGGAAGGGGAGAGGGAGGTAAGGTGCCTGCCTGACGCCATGGCTTGGAGGGACAGGGAGTGAATCCTCAGGATTGCTGGAGCAGCTGCATGGGGGAGGGAGCTGGATGTCATTGTCCACCTAGGGACAAATTACCTGGCTGAGAAAGGGATCAGAGCAGTGCAGGAAGAGTTTGTGGAGTTGGGGAGGGGCCTTAGACAAGTGGCATGCACAGTAACCATCTCGGAGGTGCTACCTGTCTATGGCATGGATGAGGCTAGGGTGCTCCACTCCATGGGATTCAATCAGTGGTTGAAAAGCTGGTGCAGAGCTCAGGGATTTGGCTTCATTGAAGAATGGGGGTTCACCTGGAGTGATGCAGGCCTATACTGGCGTGATGGTCTGCATCTGTCCTGGAGGGGAACCAGGATCCTAGGTGATAGGTTTAAATGCTCCATTGGCGAGCATTTAAACTAACTAAGGGGGGAGACACTGGAAAGGAGCAGGGAAATCCTAGCCCCCCCCAAAAAAAATCAGGGTAGTAAGTGAGGTAAACACCAAGATAGAGATGTCGATAGGGAGAAAGACAGGGGTAAATGGAGAAAATGACAAAGGCAAGAAGGACAGGGATGGGGCAAAAAGGGGTAAGGCCATCAAGAAATGGAGGGTAATGAGTACCAATGCCTGTAGTCTGGGCAACAAGCTACCTGAACTGGTGGCCTTAATGGAAGAGGGATGCCTGAATATTGTAGCAGTCACAGAAACATGGTACACAGAGAACCATGACTGGGATGTTAACATACCAGGGTACACAACTTACAGGAGAGACAGGGAGTGTAGAAGAGGGGGAGGAGTAGCTCTCTATGTAAGGGAAGGGACAAAACAACAGAACAAAAGAGTAAATAGGGAGGAGAGGAGGCACTGTGGGTTACCTTAGAGACTGGAAATGGCACCACAATCTGCACAGGGGTTGTATACACACCCCCATGTCAGGGGGAAGGAATGGACAAGGATATGATAGAAGGCATCCTTAGGATGGCAGAGAAAGGGGAGATACTGTCGATGGGAGACCTGAATATGCCAGATGTTAACTGGAGTACATTTGCTGCAGCCACATCCAAGAGCAGGGCCATTCTCAATGCCCTGCAGGCGGCATGCCTCAGACAGCTAGTTTTGGAACCCACTCATGAGAGAGCAATCTTAGACCTCATACTCTCAAATGGGGACAGTGAGAGGATCTCAGATCTAGTAGTGGGTAGCCATCTGGGAACAAGTGACCACCAAACAGTGTGGTTCATGATAAACTCAGCTACAGAGTCAAACCATAAACAAAAGTGAGGGTACTGGACTTCAGGAGGACTGACTTTGGCAAGATGGGAGAGTGCCTTAGAAAAACACTAGCAAACAGGCTAGAAGGAGGGGTGGAGCAACGATGGGGAAACATCAAAACTGCTATCACAAAGGCAACAAGCCTTTGTGTGAAGCAAATAAACAAATCAAAATGAAAGAAAAAGCCACTATGGTTCTCAAAAGTGGTGGCGGGGAAGGTTAGGGAGAAAAAGATAACATTTAGGAAGTATAAGGAAACACAGAAGGAGCAGGACAGAGAACTGTACCAGTTAAGGCAGAAGGAAGCAGGGAGGGAAGTCAGAATAGCAAAGGCCCAAACTGAGGAAAAGATAGCCAACTCGGTTAAGAAGAGGGATAGAACCTTTTATAGGTACATCAGGGAGCGTAGAAAGACAAAGAGAGGGATAGTGTGGCTGAATAGAATGGACGGTGGGTGGGCAGAGAGGGACAGTGAAAAAGCAGGGATACTGAATGAACACTTCTGCTCAGTATTCACAAAAGAGGAGGAGGGGGAGGTGCCTAATCCAATTAACAGAAGCACTCTGGATAGGGGGGGGTTGATCCCAGTCCTTTCACTGAAGAAAGGATCCTGAAAGAACTCCTAAAACTGAAGGTGGACAAAGCAATGGGGCCTGATGGAATTCACCCCAGAATTCTAAAAGAATTAAGGGGAGAACTAGTGACACCGCTGACTACCCTTTTTAACAAATCATGGGAGGATGGTGTGGTACCTGAGGACTGGAGGAAGGTGGATGTGATTCCCCTTCACAAAAGTGGGAGCAAGACAGAGGCAGGAAACTACAGACCTGTCAGTTTGACCTCTGTGGTAGGGAAAGTGATGGAATCACTTCTAAAGGAAAGAATTGTTGAGTACCTAGAGGCCAGTGGGGCACAAGACCCAAGGCAGCATGTGTTCACAGTGGGAAGGTCATGTCAGATGAATCCAATTGATTTCTTTGACTGGGTGACCAATGTAGTAGACTAGGGTGGGGCTGTGGACATTGCCTACCTAGACTTTAGCAAGGCATTTGAGACACTCCCACACAAAACATTAATAAACAAATTACCCAGCCTTGGAGTGGGTCCCAGGGTGGTAGCCTGGGTAAAACACTGACTGGACAACAGGACACAGAAGGTAATTATAAATGGAGTACACTCTGAAGAAAGAGGGGTTACTAGTGGGGTACCACAGGGTTCAGTACTGGGTCCAGTCCTTTTTAATGTCTTTATAAGTGACATTGCAGAGGGACTGGAAGGAAAAGTATGCCTCTTTGCAGATGACACAAAGATCTGCAACAGAGTTGATAGACAAGGAGGTGTGGAAAGGATGAGAAAGGGATTTGAAGGTTGGAGGAATGGTCAGAAGTATGGCAGCTTGGATTCAATGCAAAGAAGCGCAAAATAATGCACCTGGGAAACAAAAACCATGGGAAGATACATAATGGGGGGGTAAAAACAACAAAATGGAAAGAGACCTCTGGATAATCATATCAGATGATCTTAAGGTTAGCAAGCAATGTGAGAAGGCAGTAGGGAGGGCTGGGGATACTGGGATGTATAGGGAGAGGCATCACCAGCAGAAAACAGGAAGTTGTTCTCCTTTGTACAGACAGTTGGTGGGACCCCATCTGGAGTACTGCGTCCAGTTCTGGAGACCCCATCTACGCAAGGACATAGACAGGATGGAGGCAGTCCAGAGGAGGACAACTAAAATGGTGCAGGGTCTGCAAGAGAAGCCATATGAGGAGAGACTAAATGAGCTTAATATGTATACCCTTGAGGAAAGGAGGGAAAGGGGGGGACATGATAGAAACTTTTAAGTACCTCTATAGAATCAACAAAGTCCAAGAGGGTAGCATCTTTCAGAAAAAGAGATGTGCAAGAACAAGGGGACACAATTTGAAGATAGAGGGGGCATGGCTTAGGGGCAATGTGAGGAAGTATTTTTTTCACAGAGAGGGTGGTGGACACATGGAACAGCCTTCCTGAGGAGGTTGTGGGGTCTAAAACTGTGGGAGGATTCAAAAATGCTTGGGACCGACATAAAGCAATTCTTGTGGGGAGTAGGAAGAAATAGGCTGTTGGTTAACTAGGATCTGCAGCTTATCCTGTAGGTAGGGAAATGGCAGACTAGGTGGGCCAAGCAGTCCTTATTTGCCATCAAAGTCTATGTTTCTATGTTTCTAGTATAGTTTACAAGTAACATGTGAAAGCAACAGTTGTAACATCCAAAGCTAACAATAACATGCTGCTAATGAGTATTTCCAGGTAACGCAGCAGTATAACAACATGTGATGGTGCTAGTTTCATACCTGAGTAGTATCTTAAAAGTACTAAGTGTCATCGCTATCTTTCCTGCTACCACATGCCCATGTGGTAAAAGCGATACCTGCAGCAACCCAACTGTTGAATAGTGACACATAAAAATCAATATTTTGAAAATGTGTACAGACTAAGTCTCATTGTATGAAGAAGATATGCCAGCAATAATGTCTCATCATACTGTGCTGGCAGTATAGAGTCAATAATACCATATTTGGTTTTTCATTACACAGTGTTATGTGAAATAAGTATAGTGTTGTGATTATTGTGGTTACAGATGTGACAGAGTGGTATAGCGTCTTACAATCTTGCATGTGTCTAGCGTATATGTGTGTGTGTGTGTGTGTGTGTGTATGCATGTGGAGGGTGGGGTGGGAGGAATGCGGAGTTAGGGTTTTGAACCCTAACAGCACATTTCCAAACATTTGTTGCTGTACTGTTAACCCTAACTGATGCATTAATTGAGTTTTTTGCAATGAATTTCCCTTCTTTTTGAGAAAGTGTAATGTAAGTGGTTTGCGTTAGTAGGAGCAAAGATTTGCAGTTTTTTTTAAATACTTTCACAAATCACGAAAGTTTCGCAAAAAGTAACACAACATTTTTGCATTTGAGAAAGTATTTCGGCAGTTTCTTTCCTGATTTGTGAAAGTATTTTTCCCCGATGCTTGAAATGGCATTTCTGGGGAGTTTCACCGTGCAAAAAAAGATAGGGCTGGCATCTTCAGGACCCAACTAGGTAAACCCAACAGTCAGTGTTTACCTAGAGGGCCCCAAATTTAAATGCCAGGCATTTTTCTCTCTCACTAACTGAAAACAAGATGACCACAGCATGAAAGTAAAAGAGCCGTTTGTAAAAGTAAAATTGCATTTGTGAAACTTTCTTGAGACACATATCTTTTCCCCCATTGACTATAATGGAAAATTTGTTTTTTTGAATAACTTTTGAATGGTTTAATATTTTTACACCAAATCTTTGAACAGCACATTGGTGACCCAGACTGCATCTTCCCTGAAGATTTTGGACCAAACAGATTGTATGGGCTGTGGGTGCGAACAAAGAAATGTGCAAACGTCCTTTTTTGTGTTTTTTGGTGTTCTGTAGCTCTGCAACCGTACATCTGACTGTAATGTAACTTGCCATATCCAGAGACCTATGGTACCAGATTGTGCATGCGAAATTTCAGGCAAATCCATCATATGGTGGCAATGTTATTAAGGTGCAAAAGTTGAGGTTTAACATTAAAGTGCTTACTCGATCCTAACTATACTGGCACTACTATGCCAGTACTATATATATATATATATATATATATATATATATATATATATATATATAAATACTGGTGCGTAGCACCAGTATAGTTAGGGTTGAGTGCAAACTTCTGTATTAAAACCAAATGTCTGAACTTTAATAACTTGGAACCGTTCAACAGATTTGCATGAAATTCGGCATACATAATCTCTAGTGGCAGGTCTCTTGACCTGATGAAGTTTGTGTGATTCTGTTGTGTGGTTTTAGAGATACAGAGTGTCACAAATCCTTATATTTACCAGCTTTTTGCTGTTTCTTTGTCCACCTATATCTCAGAAATGGTTTTAGGTTGTCATCTGAACTTTTCATGGTAGAAAGCATTTGCCTCACAGATGTGCCCTTTGAAGGTTTCATGAAAAAATATTATTCCTTTCAAAAGTTATTATACTTTTAATTTTCCCATTATTTCCTGTGGGAAAACTTAGATGTTCCGCACGAAAATACTTTTGTTTTTGCAGGAGTTACTGTATTTTCGCAAGAAGGGTCACATAAAGCCTAGTTTGTTTTCACAGACCTCCCTTGTTTTCGCAGGAGTTACTGTCTTTTTGCATGTAGGGACACATAACGTCGCAGGGAGCCTACTGTAGTTTTGCAGAGCTCTGTTGTGTCTGCCATCTTGTTTTCTCATTAGCGAGAGACAGAAAATTAAGAAAACATGTTAAAATGATGTAATATAAAAAAGAAACATCAGAACTTAGCTAAACAGGACCTGTTTAACTACATTCTGATGTTTTTTTTTAAATTGCGTCCAGAAGCACCTTCTGTGGGCACCCGAAATCCTGGGTGCCGAGGTTAGTGACAGGACCATCTCTGCTTCATTCTCTGTATGAGAACAATGGAATTTTCTTGACTCCTGCAGCTGCAGCTGGAACTTGTGCTGCTGGCTGCAGGTTTAGCTTATAGCCATTCCTTTCCCTGGTGTCTAGTGTCACCCCCCCACCCGTCGATCGCTGTCCCTAGTGGCACCCCCTTCCATATGTTTCCCTGGTGTGTAGTGGCACTCCCCCTTCTCCCATATGTTTCGCTGGAGTCTAGTAGCACCCTCCACCCTCTGATTCCTGTTATTTATTTATTATTTATTTAATCTGACACTGGGATTCTGACCCCCAGTCTCAGATGCCCCCCCAGTCCCTTGCTTTATTTGTTGACATCGGGGGGCCCAATCCCCATGTTGGCAGAAGCCCCTCCCTGCAATATGGGAAACTGGGGAGCCCACTCCCATTGCCCCAGAAGATTTATTCTTTTAACTTGTAAAAAGAAAACCACACCAACATCTTTTTTTTAACCTGAAAAAAAGAAAACAGTCCCTCATCATCCCTGCTGTCACCCTCCCCCATCCCGAGCCTCCCACTGAGCACCCAGCCCCCCTCATCCCCCTTTACCCTATACTTACCTCCAGAGGTCATCCACTGTCATCTTCTGTGGACTGGGAGATGTCTGCACTCTTCAAAGCTGAACCGCAAACTGAGGAATCAAGGTAAGTGCCGTATAATGTATTTCAAAGGAGTTTTGAACTGATGTTCATAACTTTGCCATTTTAAGGTAGTTTTTCACCAAATTTTCAACATGGGCTTTTTTGGGACCCCACCTCATGGACACTGCCACTGTTGTTTTGTTAATCGGGCCTGGAAGGTGATTTTGTGGTGATTGCACGAAATCATCTATCGGAACCAATTAATGACAGTGCCAGTGTTCATGAGATGGGGTACCAAAAAGCCCATGTTGAAAATTTGGTGAAAAAATTCCATAAATGGCTGCATTACGAACATTCATTGAAATGTTTCTATGCACGTGCTTAACTTTGGTAATTTTTAATATTTTGACTCCAGATTTTTAACATAGCCATTTTTTCATACCACCTCATGAACAGTACAGCTGTCATTTTTCACATCTGACCTGAAATGTGTTTTCACAGAGAGCTGTACCAGTTAAGGCAGAAAGAAGCAGGGAGGGAAGTCAGAATAGCAAAGGCCCAAACTGAGGAAAAGATAGCCAACTCAGTTAAGAAGGGGGATAAAACCTTTTATAGGTACATCAGTGAGCGTAGAAAGACAAAGGGAGGGATAGCGAGGCTGAATAGAATGAATGGCGGGTGAGCAGAGGGGGACAGTGAAAAAGCAGTAATACTGAATGAATATTTCTGCTCAGTATTCACAAAAGAGGAGGGGGAAGTGCCTAATCCAATTAACAGAAGCACTCTTGATAGGGAGGTCGATCCAGTCCTTTCACAGAAGAAAGGGTTCTGCAAGAACTCCTAAAACTGAAGGTGGACAAAGCAATGGGTCCTGATGGAATTCACCCCAGAATTCTAAAAGAATTAAGGGAGGAACTAGTGAAACCACTGGCTACTCTTTTTAATAAATCATGGGAGGATGGTGTGGTACCCGAGGACTGGAGGAAGGCGGATGTGATTCCCCTTCACAAAAGTAGGACCAAGACAGAGGCAGGAAACTACAGACCTGTCAGTCTGACCTCTGTAGTAGGGAAAGTGATGGAGTCACTTCTGAAGGAAAGAATAGTTGAGTACCTAGAGGCCAGTGGAGCACAGGACCCAAGGCAGCATGGATTCACAGCAGGAAGGTCATGTCAGATGAATCTAATAGATTTCTTTGACTGGGTGACCAAAGTAGTAGACCAGGGAGGGGCTGTGGACATGGCCTACCTAGACTTTAGCAAGGCATTTGACACAGTCCCACACAAAAGATTAATAGTCAAATTAACCAGCCTGGGAGTGGGTCCCAGGGTGGTAGCCTAGGTAAAACATTGGCTGGACAACAGGACACAGAAGGTAATTGTAAATGGAGTCCACTCTGAAGAAAGGGGTTACTAGTGGGGTACACGAGGGTTCAGTATTGGGTCAGTCCTTTTTAATGTCTTCATCAGTGACATTGCAGAGGACTGGAAGGAAAAGTATGCCTTTACAGATGACACAAAGATCTGCAACAGGGTTGATACACAAGGAGGTGTGGAAAGGATGAAAAGGGACTTGGCAAGGTTGGAGGAATGGTCAGAAGTATGGCAGCTAGGATTCAATGCAAAGAAGTGCAAAATATTGCACCTGGGAAACAAGAACCCAGGGGAAGAATACACAATGGGTGGGGAGGTAGTAACAACAACAAAAAAGGAAAGGGACCTGGGGGTAATCATATCAGATGACCTTAAGGTTAGCAAGCAATGTGAGAGAAGGCAGTAGGGAGGGCTGGGGTATACTGGGATGTATAGGGAGAGGCATCAGCAGCAGAAAACAGGAAGTTGTTATCCCTCTGTACAGACAGTTGGTGAGACCCCATCTGGAGTACTGTGTCCAGTTCTGGAGACCCCATCTCCACAAGGACATAGACAGGATAGAGGTAATCCAGAGGAGGGCAACTAAAATGGTGCAGGGTCTGCAAGAGAAGCCGTATGAGGAGAGACTAAAGGAGCTTAATATGTATACCCTTGAGGAAAGAAGGGAGAGGGGGACATGATAGAAACTTTTAAGTACCTCAGTGGAATCAACAAAGTCCAAGAGGGTAGCATCTTTCAGAAAAGAGACTTGCAAGAACAAGGGACACAATTTAAAGATAGAAGGAGGCGTTCAGGGGCAATGTGAGGAAGTATTATTTCACAGAGAGGGTAGTGGATGCATGAAACAGCCTTCCTGAGGAGGTTGTGGGGTCTAAAACTGTAGGAGAATTCAAGAATGCATGGGACAGACATAAGGCAATTCTTGTGGGGGGTAGGAAGAAATAGGCTGTTGGTTAACTAGGATCTGCGGCCTATCCTGTAGGTAGGGAAATGGGCAGACTAGATGGGCCAAGCGGTCCTTATCTGCTGTCAAAGTCTATGTTTCTATGTTTCTATTGTGTGTAATGGTGTTTTGGCATGGATTTGAAAATTTTCAGCTATGGGGTTTATGAGGTGGGGTCATAAGAAGACTACATTCAAAACTGGGGATCAAAATATGAAAAAAATGCCTAAATTATGACCATTTATTGCAATTTTGGTACGCCCACTCGTAACTTCAGAAATTTTAAATATTTTGACCCCAGATTTTCAACATATCCTTCTTATTACCCGACCCCATGTATGCCACAGCTGTCATTTCTCAAATCCTGCCCAAAATGTGTTTTTATACCTGTGGTGTGAAATAGTGTTGCAGTTGCGCAGAATTTTGTTTTGGTGTGGGTTCAAAAATTTTCTGTAACAGGGTACATGAGGTGGGATAATAAGATGGCTATGCTGACAATTTGGTCACTGTTGTCCTATGAATGGAAGCACAGTGCCCTCACAGGGCCAGGAGGGCCCTGTGCTTCCACTGCTACATACGTTTACATATGTATGGAGGGATGGGAGCACAAATAAGGATATGATTATACTGTCTGAAAAAGTAAGGAAATTAATTGCAAAAAGCTTTGTTAATGCATTAGTTAGAGTTGTTACTAAAGTGACAAAAGCAGGGAAATGTATTGTTAGGGTTTCCAACCCTAACATCCCACCCACACCCTGCAGACACTGAGAGACGTTGGGGGTGTTGCTTGGGGTCATCAGCCCTTACGCTCACTCCATTTTCCTATACTGTACCCATCTCAGCTTATTTACTTATGGAATGGGGTGAGCATTATGGTTGATGACCTCAAGACACCCCCCCGATGCCTGTCACTCTTATACCACATTTTCCTGCTTTTGTTGCTTTAGTAACCACCCTAACTGATGCATTAACAAAATGTTTTGCAATGAATATACAGTATATATATATATATGTATAGTAGATATGTATATAGCTATATATATATATATATATGTATATATCGATACATATGTATATATAGATATATATTGCATACTGTATAAAATTACTTTTACCCCCTCTGATTCCTCTGCAGTGTACATTTTGCAGGAAATGCATAAGTCCATTTTAATACGTTCACAGTGTTGGCAGTACTGCCTGTTGATAGATTTAAAAGTTAAGGACAGCAACACACAGTATCAGTCTAGCCTTACTGAAGTACAGTTGGCACTATCCTTGGTAACCAGACCTTTACAGCCTCACCTCAACATGGCTATCAGTTATAAATCTGGTGATAATTACAGGCCAGTCCCCAGTCTTCCATGTGTGACATGGCAGACACCTGCCTCTGCTGTGTCCGCCCCTGTCTGTGCTCGCTGATGGCCCGCAGGGCTGGTGCAGTTATAGAGGGGAACCCAGAAATACTGCTGCAAGGGTCACACTGCTTGGGATCCTGGCAAAATTAAAAAACACAAGGATGAAACTCCTTAGGTGCTAAAAATATTGACTGGACTCCCTAAATGTTATAAAAGCCTTAAAGCACATTACTTTAATAGCACAGCTCCTTCCATGTTTTGTAGTACTATAGTAGAATATTGGACTACAATACCCAGAATGTCTCCTGTAGCGCATGAAAGAGAGTCACGAAGAAAGAGTAGCTTCTTGGTTTTTTTTTGTTTGTTTGTTTTAAGAGGGATTTGTTAGTGTATTAGAGACAAAGTGAGAAGTTTGTTTATAAAAGAAAAACAATCACTGCCATACTGTAGATTTTAAACTAGCATGGATTTGTCCTCTACCGTGTCTGCCTCTGATCATGCTCTACCAAATCCATATATTCAATACATAGAATGTTTGTTTATCATAAAATGCAGGAATTCTAACTTCTGCAGAATTCTACTGGCTGACTGTTCACTTCCCTTACACACAAACACAAAAAACAGAAGGCCCCAATAATGCCAGTGATTCAGTTTTATCTTTGGCAGGTTAAGCATGAGAGATTTCCCTGGCAGGCTGATAAGGATAACAGGGGGATTTGTCATGGTCAGAAAATAAGCTCATGTAAATAAAACTGTGAGTAGTAGTTTTTTTTTTTTAATATGCATATGTGTACAAGGAGGGGATTAGTGGTGGTGGTTCTTATTTTGCAGGCGTTCTATTTTAGGGCCTAGAGGATATTTTTCGTGAGTAAAGATGGCAGCCTTGTTTGTAATGGCAATCAGGAAATTTTGAAAAAGGCATTGATATTGTTAATGTGCGACATCCTGATTGCCAGCATTTTTTGTTACCTCTACATTAGACTTATCTAAGACATAGAGGCCAACAAATGAGGATGCAGGATTTTCCCCACTCATTTTATAAAGAAGCATGACATTGCCATCTTTGATGTAGGCTGCCTTTTCCCCATGCACAACAGGAATATAGTATATTGTTGTGTATGGAATTCGGTATCTCTCAAAAAGTTGTTGTGCACAGCTGAAAAGTTGTGCATGTTCTAAAAATGCTGTTGCTCATGTTCCATTATTGGTGCCTTCAGCTGTGTGCTACCTCGCCCCCACTCCAGCCACTTTTGTTCTCATAGTATGACTCCACCCGTGTTGCAGCAGTGAGAAGGAACACAGTTGGAGCAGGAACATCAGCTTGGTTGGTTTCTGGAGACCACCCACCAAGACAGAAATCCTTCAAGCTGGAGGAAACAATCTGGTTGGGTGATGGGACTCCTGATTTTTTTTTTGGAAAACAAAATTTTCTTATTGGAGGGTAAAGGGGCTAACCTCGACAATCAAGGTGAAAAGTAAAAATTGGAAAAACCATAATCAAGGTTAAAAGTTGTAAAACATAAAGTATGGGCAACCATACACAACTCACCCCATGTTTCTGTCTTGCGGTTGAGAACAGCATGGCCCTCTCAACTTCACTCTCAAAGTCCATATGTTGCTGTCCTAGCCCCTCAACTGAAATACAGACTTGTGTATGGCCACTCATATATTACTCCTTATATGCGGATGTGGAAATCTGCTCTACCACAATTCAACAATGGAAAGTCAGGCTGACCTTGGGACTTGGATACATGGATAGGCCCCTATCCCTTGGAAAAACTGTCTGTTACTACACCATATACCCATCAGTCAAAGCTTTAAACCCATCAATAAAATCTATATGCCACAACAATTAAAGATGTATACCACAGCAATTAAATCTCTTTATCAGAGCAATCAAATCTATGCAGCACAGCAATTAAATCTACATATCAAAGCAAATAAATCCATGTATCACAGTAAGAAAATCCATACATTACAGCAACTAAATCATATTACATGATTGGGCCCTTGTCCTCATTGAAAAATACATAATTTATTTCTCCATATATGATAGTAGCCAGTTAGCATATATGACACCAAAACTCAATTAGCCAATTAGCATATATGACACCAACACCATCCATAACAGATGGTAATTAACTAACATTAAGTAATTACAACATGCTATAACATTGTAATTAACACTCTATTACAAGTCTGGACAAAATATATACATGTTATTACAGAACTTTAACATGTGTAACAACCACTTGAATAACACATCTAACAACAACCTACTAACCACCCACATTATATCCCTAATAGTCTCTCCAACTGCAGCCCCTGCAAAAAACAGCCCCTCCCAAAAAATCAATACAAACCACTTTTACTGCTCCCTCCATATCACTTGCCAAACTAACAACCACACACAGAAATTAAAGTTAAACTGTATAAAATGAAAAACTCCTGAATCACTTTCTAAACATTTCACATGCTGTGCTTCATTTTTCTGTAATGGGTGAGGGAGCCACTGATACTGACCACTCTCAAAATGGCCTGGTCGGGTCAGGGCTCAGGTCCACCCCCACTACCATAAACATGAATTCTGACTATGCCAACTACCCGGAGGTGGATTTCTGTGATGACACCTGGCCAGCGGTTGTCAGGGAATTTAGGGGAAGGGGGCCCAGGCCTAATAGCCACTAGCTGGGACATGCAAGGAGAGGTGTGAAGCTGATTCGAATGCAAAACAAGGCAAAAGTTTATTGAACATTACTAAAATAACAATACATACTAACTCTCTAAACTCTAACCTTTAAAAGATAGAACTATCTATAACATTACTAAATTACTATACTGTATACTACATTCTGTGCTAACAATAAACTACCCCTAATGTTCTAAATGTATTACTGTACAGTACTTAATCATAACATAAGCTCTAAATGCATTACTGTACTGTGATCAATCCTGACACAAGCTCTAAGTGCATTACTGTACTTTCAACTAGCCACCCTTGCATGTCTATGGGGAAAAGGAAGGGGACAGGATGGGGAACCAGCTGTCCAGGGCAGGAAGTAACACAGAACCAGGATACAGAACAGAAGACTCTTCTGAGGTGGTATAGATCTTTGGCTTCAGGTCTCCATGGACCACTGGGACAGATCACCCTTCCAGGAATGGGTCCGACATTACCCAGCCACAGCCCCTTCATGGACTGCCAGGACACCAGGATGAACAGAAAAACAGGAACCTAAAAGAAACAGACAGGAACAAGACAACTGGTCATGGAAAAACAGTGTAGGGGCACCTGGGATGGCACACAGGCAGGGGGGTGGTGGCACAAATAAAACATTTCTTTTAAACCTGGTGTTGGTAGTACAGTAGTTATTTCTAGCAAAGGTTTTCTCTGAGCACTGTGCTCACTCATTGCAATCAGTAAAACAGTTCAGCCATTTGCAATCAGTAAAACAGTTCAGGCATTTGCAATCAGTAAAATAGTTCAGGTGGTTGCAGGTCATTGAATCAAACATATTGCAGGGGCCCCAAACATCAATTAGTCTTTTCAAACAGTTCTTGGCAAACAGTCTATTCCTTGGGTACGTTGCCCCTTTAAATCCAGTCTCTCATGCATTTCCCTTTAAATTCAGCTTTAGGCATTAATCCATATTCATTTTAGCATGTCAAAAGTTCCTGCCTCCTTTCCTACTGTCTCTATGGGGCTATCTTTCATAACTCCATCCATGGGTGGTCCATTTACAGGGGCTTTGCTCGCCCCCACAGTTCCTGGCTCAATGGAACCTCTTTCAGATTGCACCCTGTAGGTGGTACTGTTCTTCAGGGGCCTTGCATGGCTCAACAGCTGCTGTGGGTGCCTGGAAGTGCCAGATTGTTTAATTTTTTTCCTTTAAAAAAAAACACCAAGTCTGTCTTTTTCTGGTGGCCATCACCCGACTGCAGTGCTGCTGCCACTCACCCTACCACTCAAATGGACCTAGGGGCAGGGACTGATGAACAGACACAGTGGGGAGGCCTGGATCTGCCTCCTCCCACTCACCTCCATGGATCTCTGCTGGTATTGGGATGTGGGGAGGTCTGAACTGCCTCCTCCCACTCACCTCCTCAAACGTTGGCTGCTGGGTTGCTGGTGGTGGGGATGGCCTTTTGCTGTTTCCACTTCCCCTCCCAAAGAACCTCCTGCTGCTGGGCTGTTGCTGCTGCTGGAGAGGCTAACCTGGACCTGCCGCCCCTCCCAATGGGACATCATCACTGCCGTGGCACCGGACTGATGCTGCCCAAGACTGGAGAGGGAGCGACCAACAAGAGGACCGGTCAGGACATCAGGAGGGATGCAGGACCACAGGTAAGTCCCTCCCTTTGGCTGAGCCTCAGAAGGCCTACTGCTCCCCCTCACACTGTTGCTGCTGCTCTCTCTGCTCCTCCTAATGAACTGAATGGCTGCAGCCATTCAAATGGGCTGAGAATTCTGAACGGAATCCTCATGAGCCCATACCTGCCTGCTTGCCCTCATGACTGGGACCCATGAAAGCAGGTTCCTGGTGTGAGGTAACTGAGGGGGGGGCGGTCTGTACAAGATGCAGCAGGCAGGGAAAAATGGAGCAGAAATAAAACTTATTTTAAAATGCAAGCCCAGCTGGGGCTTTGCATTTGGGGGGGCACCTAACCTAAACTGAGGCACCTAACGCTGGGGCATCTAATGCTGGGGGCACCTATCCCTACCATGGGGCACCTCTAAGAGGGGCAGCTGTCTACCCTGGGGCACATGACAGGGACACCTCTCTCTGTGGGGCACACCTACCCTCCTAGCCAGCCCTGGAGCACCTGGATGCCCATTTTTGGAGGCCACCAGGAACTCTGGGGCACAACATTTCTAACTGTGTAAAACAGGCCCCCTTAATCACTTTCCAAACATTTAACATGCTGTGCTCCGTTTTGCTAACTGTGTAAAACAGGCCTCCTGAATCACTTTCCAAACATTTAACATGCTGTGCTCCATTTTGCTAACTGTGTGAAACAGGCCTCCTGAATCACTTTCCAGACATTTCACATGCTGTGCTCCATTTTGCTAGCTATGTAAAACAGGCTTCCTGAATCACTTTCCAAACATTTCATATGCTGTGCTCCATTTTGCTAACTGTGTAAAACAGGCCTCCTGAATCACTTTCCAAACATTCCACATGCTGTGCTCCATTTTGCTAACTGTGTAAAACAGGCTTCCTGAATCAGAGATCCTTTGAGAAAGGAATATGTAATTCTGAAACGCTTCAGCATGATTTATTGGTATGCACATTTGCACTTTAATAAACTGAGCATACATGATACTTGGTGAACAGCCTGTTATTTTGGGTGGTGAGTGTGGGATTTTGACTGTTTACACTTACTTCCTGAATCACTTTACAAACATTTCACATGCTGTACTCCAGTTTGCTAACTGTGTAAAACTGGCCTACTGAATCACTTACCAAACATTCCACCTGCTGCCTTCCATGATGCAGTCTTGAAAAACACTAAAGGAAAAACTGATTGAACCAGCCTCCCTTATATACAAAGCCACTGCAATATGGAAACATTAAAGGAACAAAACTATGTAGCACTTCAAATACCTTACAATATGGAAAAATACTACAGAAAAATTTTAGGGGGAGTACTACAGAACTATGAAAACACCACTCTGACTTAAGCAAATACTCTAAACAAGCTATGCAAAAAACAACCACTTTCTCATAAAGCAGAGCCTACCAACCTAATGTAATATATATAAAATAAAAGATGGCAAAGTCTGGTATACCCATGAAATAATACCATCTTAGGGTTGAACAAGCTCATAAAGGCCACTCACCCTTCGGCTCATGGCTTTGTTACCTGTTCAACCCCTCAATGGTATTATTTCCTCATATACCACACTTTGTTATCATTTATTCTCTATATATTACAACAATTAAACCTATATATCACATCATTTAAATATATATATCACAGCAATTAAATCTATATACCACAGCAATAAAATCCATATATCACAACAATTAAATGTGTATGTCACAGCAATGAAATCTATATACAGTCAATTCCACTTGTGTGCACATGATTGTGGAAAGCCAAACATGTGCACACAATTGAAAATGTATACATCCGAAAATCAGACTGGGACTTCAGTTTTGGTGCCGGTATTCAGCTTTGAAACTAATGATGTAGTAGAAGTTCGAAAATCATCGTCTCAGATGTTGCTGCTCTATTTTCTTGTTTTTTACTATATCTCCTACCTAGTTTCACACCTCTTGTAACTGCACCATTCAACTGCAAAAGAAATCCAAAGCACATTTTACTTTCATTTTGAGCTAAAAGCAAACAGAGCTCCGACTAAAATCGTACTTACAATCAATGAATAGACAACCTTGCTAACTGCACTTTCCTTCCTAGGTATTTGTACAGTGTCACCCGAGGCCATCCATAGTTACAAGTGGTTTCTTGTTTTTTACCATGTCTATTGACACCTCTCAGAACTGCACTGTTCAGTTGCAAAACAAAACAAAAAAAAAAAAAGCGCATTTAACTGTTGCCAATTCAGTTCAGCTTTTTGGACTGCCTGCTGTGAGATCTCAGACAAAAACAAAAGTGTTAGCCCTGAATCTGAGTACTGGCAGACATAAAAAGCAATCAATAATTAGGCAATGAAGGTAGCCAGGTGCCCCAAGTGTAGTTAGCCGCAATTAGCGGCTCATTAGGGGACCATTAACACATGGTCAACATGACCTCTCTAGCAGGTAATCAGCAGATTAGGCTCAGATCAGGCTCTAATTACATTACAGCTGCCTGAAATTTGTGCCCACAACTAAATTTCTTTGTGCACAAAGCCAAATGAAATGCAGACAGAGAAAAAAGGATCAGGGCCATGAATATATTGTGCACACAACCAAAATGTACACACAACTGAATGGCACACAAATGGAATTGACTGTATCACAGCAATTAAATCTATATAATACAGCAATTAGATCTACATACCTCAACAATTAAATCTATATATCATGGCAATTAAATTCATATATCACAGCAATTAAGTCCCTATATCACAGCAATTAAGTCTATATAGCACAGCAATAAAATTTATAAATCACAGTAATTAATTCAATATATCACAGCAATTACATCTGTTTAGCACAGCAATTAAATCAACATACCTTAATGATTAAATCCATATATTATAGCAATTAAATCTGTTTATAAAATGAGTAAGACAAATTTGCGAAAATCCAGTCTCCTAACTTGATGAAACGCACCTCATGACCATGCATTATTCCACAATGAACGTCCACCTGCCCTTCTTTTCATCCTTTAGAACCTTTTGGACATTTAATAAGACAGATAATCCACTACAGGGCGTGCAGTCGTGCTCTGATATATGCATGCCTTGGGTGGTTGAATGCACTTGACCTTTATCCTCATGCCTCACAATGCACCCAAGACATAGGTATATCAGAGCATGACCACACACCTTGTAATGGATTTTCTATTACATATCAAACAATTAAATCCATATATCACAGCAATTAAATCTTTATATGGTCATACAAAATAGCAAACAGAAAAAGGCCTTATAGTCAGGGCCCCTACTTTTCTGTGGCACAGTGGGACCAAGTTCTGTGGCAAGATTACCATTTGCTGCAGAACTTCTGCAGCAGTGGTTTGTAATTTCTGCAGAAGTTCTGCGGCACTAACAAACTACCACATCACAGTGTCAGCTTGTCATCCTGTTTTCACTTTCATGGCAGTGGTTATAGCAATCAGGATGGTGGAAAGCACAGTAACACTAGTTCAAAAATAACAGACTTATAAAAATAATTTTATGCCTGCAAAAGCAAAACAAATGTCTCTCCCTTAAGGTCCTAGCCTGTTGTATAAATGATATATGCAGAGGGGATCTTATGTGATAAATAAGGTATTTCTATATGCATGCTATCTATCCCACTAATGAGGTTTCCACTATCTACCACTTATATATTTGTATGTGCTTTCTACACCACTCATGAGGTTCCCACTGTGTATCACTTATATATTTATATGCAATTTGTAACATACATACAAATATGTGTGTTTGTGTGTGTGTGTGTGTGTGTATATGTGTGGGTGGTGAGAGAGGCAGAGATACAGTATGTGTGTGTGTGTGTGTATGTATATGTATGTATTATATATATATTTTTTTAATTTCCATGAACTTGCATCCTCATTCATACAGGTCCCATTGGAAATGGAATAGAGGAGTTATCGCAAAACTCATTTTTCATGTCAACCTGCTTTCCCTGACACACTGCGTAACACCATCAGGCCATGACATGTATGTAAATTGATTGTGAGATAGAGCTCTCCAGCCCATCACAATATGTCCACCATGTGACAGAACACTGCACCATACCTTCCCAGGCTCCGAGCAGTGATGTGTTCCACCAATCCTTGTGCTGCCCAGCCAGCTCCCAGAGCTAATCTCTGTACCTGAGTTGCCAGCATGGAAACACAGCATGCTACCCTCTGGCAAAAACAGCTGTCCCTGCACACAACATTTCTCCATAACTTTTAGGTGATTCTATCAACCAGTGACAATATGTAATCAATAACCTTGGCAAAAATGCGTACAGTGCAATTATTTATTTAACAGGTCTATTCTTTCAACAGGTCTACACATTATTATATTCCACTTTTCTGGGCATAATTATTTTATTTTTCTTAAAAATGACAGTTAAATTCATTTTACCAGTTATTCATTTCAGATGGCATCTCTACCTTAAAGGCACAAACAGGTTTGTACAAAGTGAGGTATGGACTTAACAGGTCTGTGCTATTGACAAGGTTTTGTTTAAGTTGGCCCTAGTGCAGTAATGTAAGAAAATTGTATTAGGCTGTAGGGCAGGTTGAGCAAATATCACCATGTATGATGTGCTGTGCCACCGTCTCTGGCAGTGGGAGCTGTGGTAGATAAGTGACTGTTCATTTCTGTTGCAGAATGCAGCCATTTCATTAGCTAATGTACGATGTTATAGCAATGATAACATCACATTCTGAGCATATGGGGGGTTTGGATATAAAAAGAGGGGAAGGGAACCAGATTCTATGGATAAACAGAAATATTAATAAAAAATCACCAAGAAGAGTGACTTCTGTGGCACTGAAGAAGTTCTGTGGTAGATTGTAAGTTCTGCGCAAAATTCTGTGGCTGCAGAATTCTAGGGGTCTTGCTTATAGTCTATCGAGTCTGCTCTATTGAGGTAGCCCTAATCCAGAGATTACAGTTGGCCACATCGTCCCTCCCCTGCAACTCTGACCTTCCCCTTCACCCTGTCCCACCCTCCCTTGAACCCGCCAACCATCTTTTGAGTGATGACCTTAGATGTGAGTTCAGCCCACCCTAACTCTACCATCTCTGTAAAAGAGTGTCCCCTGACCTCCTTCTTGAATCTTCTCTCCTCCAGATTAAGGCAGTGCCTCCTAGTGTTCTTGTTATCACAGAGACAGACACATTCCCTGATAGCCACCTTGTTTATGCCTTTCAGATACTTGAAGGTTTCAATCATGTTTTCTCTTTCCCTCCTTTCCTCTAGTGAGTACATGTTGAGCTTGCTTATCCTCTCCTCGTATGCCAAGCTGATTGTCTTTTTCAAATAGGAACTCCAGTACTGCATGCCACACTCCAGGTGCAGTCGCACTAGGACCTCTACAACAGCATTACAACCTCCCCCTTCTGCTCATGAACCCTCTAGCAATGCAGCTTAGCATTCTATTTGCTTTTGACTGCTGCCTTCCTGCATTGTGTGGCCTGTTTAAGGTCACTGGTGATGGCTACCAAGTCCTTCTCCTCCTGTTTCAGTGATCCAGACCCCCCCAGACTGTACTCTGCCCTTTGGTTCTTCCTTCCAATGTACATGATCTTGCAGTTCTTCGCATTGAACCCCACCTGCCAGATGCCTGACCTCCTGTCTAGCTTAGCCAGGTCCTCCTTTTGGTCCTACACCCCTTCATCTGAATCCACCCTCCCACACAACTTGATTTCATCCAAAAAGAGGCAGATCTTACCTTTAACTCCATTCCCAGTGTCGTTTATGAACATATTAAACAACTCTGGTCCAAGCATTGACCCCTGCAGGACACCATTTGTAACTTCCCTTGTACCTGAGAGCCCCCCCCCACCACCACCACTACCCTCTGGATCGTACCGCTAAGCCAGTTTGTCACTCACCTGGTTAATTTGCTCCTGCCACTAGGCCCTCTAACTTCATTATCAACCTCTTGTGTGGCACTGAGTCAAAGGCCTTGCTGAATTCCAAATACAGAATGCCAACTTCCTGACCATTGTCTGCCACTCGTTACCCAGTCAAAGATGAGAATCAAGTTGGTTTGAAAGGACCTCCCTGACAGAAACCCATGCTGTCTCTCATCCTGTAGTCACTGGCTTCAAGGAACTCCATTATTCTTTCCTAAAGAATGGTCTTCATGAGCTTATACACAATGAAGGTCAGAAGGACAGCGTAAAAATAAAAACAGCAGTGCACTGAGAGTATTCCCAATGGTGCTGCCAGATAAAGATTTAGATCAGAAAAAGGGACAAAGAAAATTCAGTGCACACACAGAAACACAGAAGCTGATGGCAAGTAAGGATTGCAAGGCCCATCCAGTCTGCCCATTAAACCTGACACACCGACAGGCTGTGGCAAAAAAGTGCATTATTTATTTGAAACACTTACAAGGTGTAAACTGCCCTGTGCACATTCGCCCACCTAAGGACTTCATTATGGGGGCTCATTCATTCATTCGTTACCTCCTTTAAAATGCAGTTCATACATATTCATGATAAGACACATGCAGTATGTGGAAATTGTAGACCCCATCTAGTACAGCATATCATTTCATTACATATCAGATAGACACCAGTTCCAACTAAAATCTTGAAAAATGATTTAAAAACCATTAACATTTTATCAGGGACACTGTAGCAATTCCCTGATGGTAATTTTGATAACATATTCACTTTAATAAAGGGTGTGTGTGAAAACAAGGAGATATAGTGAGTAATGTCTGGAGAGTTCACAGATCAGCAAAATCAGATTTAATTTTCATTCTATATTTAAATACATTCTCCTAAAGCATCTCCAAATTACTATAATTACACATTCCTGTTTAAAGACCTTCACAAATTTTACCATTTCAAAGCCAATCCCCTCCAGTTTCACCATCAGACTACCATCAGGAAAAAGGGGATTTAAGAGTGGATGGCTTCTATCCAATAAGATATAATATAGTAAACACTTCATTTAAAGGAGGCAGGTCAGACGGACTGGCCTGTAGTTCCCTGGGTCCTCCCTAGACCCATTCTTGTGGAGTGGTGCCACATGCATGGTCCTCCATTCGTATGGTACCAGCCCCATATCCAAAAAAGCTGTTAAACAGGTCTGCCAGCAGATCTGCCAGCTCGTATGTCAGTTTCCTCAACACCCTTGGGTGCATACCATCTGGGTCCAAAACCTTTTTTACATTTAGTGATATGAGGCCTTTCATAATCATGTCCTCCGTTATTCGGTCCTTAACCATGGTTCACCCTCTTCCCCCCATCCACCCTTAGGGCTCTGGTCCATCCTTTTCTTTAGTAGAGACAGAGCAGAAGTATTCATTCAACACCACGCTTTTTCTTTACTGTCTTCCACTCACCCTTTCTGGTTTTGTTTCACCTGCCGTCGTGTCTCTCTAGTCACTGATAATATCTGAAGAAGGCTTTCTCTCCCCTCCTTAATCCCTTATGCAATTTGTAGCTTCTTCCTAGCCTTGGCCTGTGAGATTATACTACTGGCCTCCCTAGTTTGCTCCAAGTAGACCCCTTCATTCTCATCCTTTGAGAACTTCCTGTACTTCTTATATCCACTCTCTTATCCCGGACGTGAGGCTCCCCTCTCTACTGAACCAACTAGGTTTTCTGGCCTCAGAATTCTTTCCCTTATGTTTTAAGCATGTGTTGGTGGCTGCCATAATCCCTTCCCTTATTACTGTCCACCTTTGTCCCACACTCATGTCTTCCTCAAGGCTAGCTAGTTGTCCCATCAAAATCTCTCCCATCCTACCATAGTTGGCTTTCCTGAAATCTAGCACTTTTGTCTTCATGCTTGATGTTTCCTTTCCTATGTTGATTCAGAACCACATGACATCCAGTGGTCACTATTCCCCAAGGGCTTCTCCACCATGATGTCCTGGACCAGGATGGCTCTCACCTGTGTCCGTTCAGTCAGCTCCTAAATCAGGGACACATCCTGGACTGCATCCAATGACAGTTGGCTTCAGGTACAGGGGGTGGTGGCTAGGACACTCCAGTCCACCTTAGGGAAATTGAAATCCCCCATCACTACCACTTCACCCTTTCAGCTGCTATCCTGATCATGGTACCCAACTCCCTATCCTTGTCCTCATCCTGATTAGGTGACCTATAAATTACACTCAGTCTTAATTTTCTTCCTGCTGCCATGTGCATTTGTACCCACAGTGCCTCTATTTTCCAATCTCCATTTTCCTTCCTAGTGGCAGTAATTTTTATGTTTGCTTGCACACATGTGCAAGAAACATATTGCAGCAGCTTGCTGAAGTAATGAGTTATGGAGGAGTGGCAGTGTTGTTGCCAATGCCAGCAGCCCATTTTGGGGCTGGTCTGTGTGGCACCAATAGAGGATCATGCTGTCCCTGACAACAGTAGTGTAGCTTGCTACCAACTTGAAGCAAACTCACTGCTGCAATCAGGGAGCGCTCCATCATCAGCAATCAGCTGTTTTTGCTGCGGGGTGGTCCCTGACTGCAGCAGCCTATTACAATTGCATTGTCTGGTGTCCCCTTTCAATAAACATGGCGGTGGTTCTTCTTCAGCCTCTCACAGTCCCCACAGAAACCGACAGACAGCCACCGCCTCTCACAGTCCCCATTAAAGCTGAAGAGGGTGCCCAGTCCCCTTGTCAGCATGCCTCCTCCCCAATTCATTTGCTGATTGGGTAGCCCAACCCACATCAGCATAATGTGCTCCCCCTTATTTGTTGTGTGCCGAGGGGGGTGCCCAATCCCCCTCGGCTCATGCACCCCTCCCACGCACACTGTATGGCCAATGGGGGTGCCCATTCCCCATAGGCTCCAGCCCCCCTGCCAAAAAAAAAACAGGTGGCACGCTGGGAGCCCACCCCATCATGCCAAAAGCATCCCGCATTGTCATTTTATTTTTACCCTGTAAAAAAAGAAAATGGTCCCTCGCTGTCTCTCTTGTCCTCTCCCCCAATCTGCACCCACACTCTCTGCACCCCCCACACCCCCTCACCCCATACATACCTCCAGAGCCCAGCGTGATGATCTTTGGTGGACTGGGAACACGTCTGCACTCTTCAAAGCCGACCGCGGACTGAAGAAATGCTGGTAAGCTGTATAATGGCATAATTGTTTTTTTTTTTTTAACTTATGTGGATATCCCACCCATGTTTTTGACTTTTGTCACCAAATTTTCAACATGGGGTTCTTGGGACCCCTCCTCAATAATTCAGTCACTGTCATGGTGTTATTCAGTCCTGAAAGGTGATTTTGCGGTTACTGCATGGAATTACCTTTTGGGACTGATTAATGAAATGACAGTGCCACTGTTCATGAGGTGGCCTCTCAAAAAGCCTATGTTGCAAATTTGGTGAAACAATTTCAAAAAATGACTGTGTTATGAGCGTGCGTTGCGCAGTTTCCACGCACACTCATAACTTTGCGAATCTGTAATATTTTCACTCCAGATTTTCAACATAGGAATTTTTCACACCTCCTTGTGAACACTACAGCTGTCATTTTTCACTACCTGCCCAAAATGTGTTTTCACACTTACAGCGCAGAATAGCACGGTTGCTGTGGGAAATATGTGAGTTCAAGACAGATTAGGAAAATTACAGTGACACTGTTCATGAGCAGAGGTCCTAAAATGCCTATGTTGAAAATTTGGTGACAAAAGTCCATAAAATGGCTATATTATGAGTGTGCATTGCGCAGTTTCCACGCACCTTTGTAACTTTGTGAATTTGTATTATTTTCACTTCAGATTTTCAGCATTCACATTTTTTCACACCTACTTATGAACAGTACAGCTGTCATTTTCCACATCCTGGCTGAAATGTGTTTTCTCACATTTGGCACAGAATAGTGCGGTCACTGTGGGAAATCAGTGTTCAGGACAGATTAAGAAAATTACAGTGACACTGGTCATGAGCACAGGTCCTAAAATGCCTATGTTGAAAATTTGGTGACAAAAGTCCACGAAATGACTATGTTATGAGCGTGCATTGTGCAGTTTCCATGCACACTCGTAACTTTAAAAATCTGTAATATTTCCACTCAAAATTTTCAACATTGTCCATTTTGCATACCTCCTTATGAACAGTACAGCTGTAATTTTTCACATCCTGCCTGAAATGTGTGTTTGCATATCTGGTGCACAATGACGCAGTCACTGTGGAAAATCAATGTTTGGGACAGATTAAGAAAATCATAGCGACAGTGTTCATGAGCAGAGGTCACAAAATGTCTATGTTGAAAATTTGGTGAAATAATTCCACTAAATGACTGTGTTACAAGCATGCATTTCACAGTTTCCACGTACGCTCGGAAGTTCAAGCATTTTTAATATTTTCACTCCAGATTTTCGTCTCTTCACACCTCCCTATGATTGGTACAGCTGTCATTCTTCACATCCTGCCCGATCTGTATTTTCGCACATCTCATGCAGAATGGCATGGCCGCTGTGGGAAATCAAAATTTGGGACACATTAACAAAATCACAGTGCCACTGTTCATGAGTAAAGGTCCCAAATGCTTTCATGAGGTGGGGGTCACAGAAAGGCCATGTTGAAAATTTGTAGTGCAAATACCAACAAACACCCGGGGCGCTATGGTTTCTAACCATAATGTCCCACCCTGTACAGACTGACAGGCATTAGGGATGTGCCTTTGGATTGCCAGCTGTAATGCACACTTATTCCACCCCCACCCCCCACTCTGAAGTCAGTGACAGGCATCGAGGTGTGCCTTGGACTCTTCAGCCCCAGAGTTTACCCCATTCTCCTATACTGCACCCATTTCAGCGTATGTCCTTATGAAATGGGGTGACTATGAAGCCGAACACCCAAAGGCACACCTCAGCACTTGGTGTCTACAGGATAGGGTGAGGTGAAATGCCGTGAGCATTATGATCGATGATCCAAAGGCACACCCCAATGTCTGTCCATCTCTGCAAGGTGGAGGTGGGGTTGGCATGAATTCAGTACTTCACTGCCACTCCTATTCTGCATCTTTCTAACTCCTGCACATTCAATGCTAATATCAGAAAGCAAACATTCAGCATTGACAAATGCTTGTTTATTTAGTTATTGGATTTTGTTAACTGGACAGGCCCAGTAATACCACCCCTCCCAACATCACATGATTAAATCTATATATCACAGCAACTCAGTTCATATACCACAGCAATAACATCCATATATTAAAGCTGCATACCACAACAATTGCAATGCTCTGTGTAGGGCATTGTGGAATATGGCAGTCCTCCAAGGAGTGTCATATTCTGCCCTTAAAGAATCTTATATTTTCTTTTCTTTGGAGACCCTCAGCCCTCCATGCCAGCTCAGAGGGCTAGAGCATCAGGCCCGAGGACACAATAGAGTCCTGGGTGGGCTTGGTGACATTTACATAGAGGGTGGGCAGATGTCTCCTTCTTTGTGGAAGATTCCTACTCTCTGTGCCCCCTCCCCAGTGTATAAAATAGCATCAGTGGTTCAGTAGGTAGCACGCTCACCTCTGGGGACCAGATGATCAGACAGTCATGGGTTCCACCCCACAACAGGTATTTGGGATAATACTAGTAACTGACACTATAGTGCAGTACAAGGGGGGTGCTGCACAATGGAGTTTTCATCCATCGGATGGGTTGTTAAACTTCGACCCTACTGCCTGTACTGTATTTGGTCACTGTCCAGGTGGAAGTAAAAAGATCCCATGGCTCTTAGTGACGAAGAGCAGGGGAACATTAATACAGAAGTACAATAACTGTGTTTGGAATTCAAGTTAGAAAATTCAACACAAAAGTGACAGTTTTGTAACTAAAGTGACAAAATACAAAGTAAGGGGAAGGAAAAGTTCAAGTGGTAAAGAATACTGAAAAACAAGGAAGAATGAACAATCAAAAGCTGATATGTCATCTCAGCATGAGAAAACACAATGCTGGGGGTAGGATAGGAAAAACTATCACAGAAAAGGGAACAAAAGAAACCTTAGGAAAACAAAACCTTTCACATATTTCCATCTAGCCGTTAAACATGGCACAGTGAGTTTCTAGCTGTCTAACAAATACTTTGTGAGTAATTCAGAAGCAATCATTTGTACGAGTGAAGCAGGGATTATGTCCTTCTGATGGAACAATAGCGCACATCGTGAGTGCCACAGGTAGAATTTAATTACAGTAATTACCAAGCATATCATGCTAGCGTCATGCTTACTACAGGTAATAATACCTAGTACAACATTACGATACGTCATATTTGCCCAGGATGGATTACCTCAGTGCATGGCTAAAGTAGTCCAAAAGGTATGTGCGTATGGACAGTCAATGAAAAAGCATGCCATCATTTGTAGGTATGTCTCACAGCCAGGTGGGGGGAAATTACGTTCCTGGATGCTTTTATGTTTCTAGTTAGCTTTTATGCTTAATCTGCCATGGCAGCTCAACCATTGTACATCTCACGTTTTTGAGGGCGTTCTCCCATCTTGTAGAAAAGTATGTACTAAGGCCAAATCTGTGGGCAGGAGGCCCTTAAATTGATCATGTTCTTTGAAGTTGGAATCCATGATGGTGTCATAGATATGATCCCTTGATGGCAGTGGCAAAACTGAGAGATTGACCCACCATCTCCTGATTTTTTCTAGACATGTATTGACAAATACAGGGATATTAGGCACTGATCTTAACTTGGTAATGATGAGGTCCACTTCGTGAGGAGGGCTAGCCACCATCTGTCTACCCAAGGTTGCCAAACTTTATGCGAACCTTGAAGGGAAGGAAAAATGTTGCAGTCTAAAAAATGCAAAACTAGAAAACCGATGAATTAATAAGTCGCAGTCCTCCCTGTCTCACAGGGATATACAGGACATTCCTCTTAATTTTCTTTATGTGACTACCCCAAACCATTTGAAAAAAGATGCTGTACAGTTTTTGCCTCCAAAGTATTGGGCAAAATGTACACTGTACTGAGGTAAGTAAAAAAAGGTAAAACAAAAGGTTTTTATATGGCCATCTTTTTTTCTTAGTCTGTCTCCATGGTCTGTCTCTATTTTTTCCACACCAGTATCTTGGCTTCACATTGTTCTGATTTAGCCTCCCAGTTTTTAGTGGCCTTATCACCCTTACCATGTGTGACTCCCAAAATGCGCACTAGCTTGTCGGTGATGGTTATATTACCAATGTGTGAAATGGGAACTTTCTGACCCAGTTACTAGAATGACACATTTCTGAAGATTTAAGTTAGCACCAGATATTGGGGCAAATGACTGGAAAAAATCTAACGCTATTTCTTCTGAGATTTTATACTTTACGAACAGGGTTACATCATCCACGTAAGCAGCAATTTTAACTGTGGTGGAGCCTAAACTGGTATTGCTACCAGAATTTTGGGGGTGTAATGAAATTTTACATAGGATGGGTCCAAAGAGAATACATACAGCAATGGGCTGAGAGGGCAGCCCTGTCAGACTCCCGTCCATATGGAGACCTTACATATGATATAACCATTAATGTTAGGTAGGACACTGGTTGAAACATATAGTTTCCACAGCCATCCTGTAAAAGCATCTAGGATACCATAATGCTCAAGCACTTCGAATGAATATTGATGTGATACCTTGTCAAAGGCCTTTCCTGATCCAGTGACAAGATGTACCCCTTGTCTGCCCCATGTTCACCCAGGTCCACTAATTCACAAATCAAAATTAAGTTATCCCAAATATTATGGCCTCTAACAGAACAAGTCTGATAAGGGGAAATGACATGGTTGGCAACCATGGCTAGTCTGGCAGCCAATACTTTAATTAGTATTTTTGAATTGTTATTAAGGAGGCTTAGAGGCCTCCAATTTACTAAATCCATGTCAGCCCCTTTTTTGAACAGGAGAATTTGAATTGCGTCCCCAAATGAAGAAGTGGGATCCCCCTCATTTAACATCCAGCGTAGACTACTGGTAAAATTATACCTAATGTGGTCTCAAAAGATTTGCAAAACTCAGCAGTGAGGCCATCTGGACCTGGAGCTGTATTCAGTTATAATCTTTTTATAGCTGAGCTAATCTCCCGCTGAGTAATAGGACCTGTCAGGTGTTGTAAATCCTGTTGAGGTGTGTGGGGTACATCCACATGAGACAAAAATGTTTTAGCAGATGGAAAAAGCCATTGAACATGAAACAGAGACTCCAGGTAACTTTGTACTGTTGACAATATGTTGTCTTTTGTGGTTATCAGATGCCCAAAGTCATTTTGTACAGTAGAGATTTTCATTCGCTGAACTCTATCTTTACAGCTTTCATAGATGTTGCCTGTACCCCTTTTACCCTGTGTGCCACACTGATGTTCTATCTGCAATGATCTATGTCTATAATATTGTAATTGCTTCATACATTCTTTTATGTAAGTGATTTGGTCACTGTAGTCCCAGGACCCTGAATGCATCAATGTGACTACCCTTGCATTCTCAGTGACAAGTATGTCATATAATTATTCCTACGAGAGATGCTACGCATCAGCCATGTAAGATCTGATTTGGTACCCTCCCACCATTCACCGATGTCATCCATCATGCATCACTGTTGTTCAGGCACAGGTCAGGAAGCATAGGAATACCAGGAGCACTTTCAAAATTCGCAAATAGCGTTTTAGTATTAACAGCAAAATAAAACAAAATTGTTCAATATAACCATTTACAATGACAGTACAAACATAGAAAACAAAGTCCTTCTGAGTGTTTTCTTCTCAATTTCAAATCTCAGTCTCTTTCTCTCCCCTGCAAAACATTGCTGCTCTTTTTACAAGTCTGTGCCTGGGAACCTTGTTAAGAAAACAGCATGCTTCTCACACAATGTTCTTGTATGTTTCCAGTGTTCTTGCAGGTGCAGCAAAAAAGAACATAATGACCTAGAACTGGCCTCTTGTTTACACCATCTCAGAGAGCTTGCAAACCAGCTTCTCAATTTAACCCCTTGAGTTCCAAATACTTTTTTGCTATCATTTCAACAGCATAACTATTTATAGTTTTAGCTTTTCAATCATTTCAACAGTATAATTATATACAGTTTTAAACAAAGGGATTCTAATATCAGTGACATTTCCACATAAAGATTCACATATATTTTTATACCCACAGCTATGCGGGGGGGGGGGGGAGACCAAACAGCAGGGGAAGGCAGAGAGATAGCAAGAGGCAGAAAACTGTGAACCATTGGAGTGATCAGTTCCTAGGTCTCACAAGAAAATTTGGTTGTGCAACCACGTCCAGCTCCATCGCGCTTCAGATGGAGACTGACTCTACAACGGACAGTATAGCCCCCTACTGTCAGAGTAGGGGAGTTTTTATTGATAAATAAACATACATCATAACTCTTCAAATCCAAATTCACAGTAAGATCACAGTACAATCAGAAACAGAGCTCTTCTATTTAAACTCTAAAAGCTCTTTGGTTATAAATATTATAGGTGTGGAATTCAAGCAGACCCACTCATTTAAACTTAATGATATGTGAAAATCCTTTCCACCATTTCATTACTTTACTAGAATTATACATTTGAACATCCTTTAGATATACCTTATACATTTCTTTGGCCACCATTTGTCAGAACCCCTCATATAATACTCTTTTTTAATAAATTACCCATTGACACCTTACCTGCCATAAAAAAAAACCCACAAACATCCAAAAAACACTGATAGAGTATTTTTGTTAAGGTGGGCAAGACTTGGGGGATAAATACCTATAACCAAAATGTCATAATTTATATTCTTTAATCGTGAAAAATTCAATTTCTTGGCTACATAAACCCATAATTGTTTTACATAAGAGCAGTATAAAAAAATGCTCCATAGTTTCTTCTTGATTTAAACAATCTGGGTAAGGACAATTCCTTTCTTCTTTTGCTTTGTATTTTGCTGTGCCTCTAATGTTTAATCTACCATACATTACTAGCCATTGCATTTCCCACATAAAAGCAGGCATTCTTGCATTATTCAGTTGGTCTCGTATATAGGAGTTTTGCGCTGTGGGGCAGTTTTTAAAACTCTGTTCAGTAGGGTAGGTTAAACTCATGATCACCTTATATAAAGTTTTTACCATGTTAGAAACAATAATTTGTTTAGTAATTTTCCACTTGTACAGTTTTTGAACCGCAGGTTTGAAATATACTGGAGTATGTATATGGGAGTTTAATTTAGGAGCCAAATTAACCCAAGCTTTAAGATATCGACCTGGTACTATCATCCTCCAAATACCTTCTCTACTATTTGGTCTCAAAATTATGTTTTTAATGGATTATGATAAAAAGAGGGAGTGAAAAAAAGTAATAAGGTCAATCATTCCTAACCCTCCTTTTGTAATGTCCAGATAAGTGAAACATCTTTTAACTGGATTTAACCTATTTCCCCATAGTAACTGGAAAAAACAACTGTAAAGTCTGGTCTCATACTGGATTGGTAGAGGGAAAAGCATCGCTACATATTGTAAACAGGGAATAATAAACTGTTTAATGATTTGAATACGTTTAGATTTCAAGAATTTATAATTTTTCCATCTAGAGACTTTTTGCTCTACTTTTATCAATGCTGACTCCCAATTTCTTTCAGAAAGATTTTGAGGACCAAACATAATACCTAATATACCTAAGGGTTCTGGGGATATCAAAATATTATTCTATTAAAATGCATGGTGACCACCTGCTCCCAAAATCAAACTCCTTGTTTTAAGCAGGTTAATTTTGGCCTTAGATACAGCTGCAAAAAGGTTAAACTCAACTAGGAAGTTCTGCAGATGTTCATAATTACTAAAAAATAAGCAGACATCATCTGCATATGCTTGGATACATAAATGTGAACAAGAATGTTCTCCGTCAATCCCTATCCACTTACAGTAGGTGATAATGACAGAGATCGGATAAGTGGTTCTAATGACAAAATATACAACAGGGGACTTAATGGATATCCCTGATGGACTCCTGCTTTTAAAGTAAACCCCTTAGTTAGAACTCCTTTAATAAAGGGGTACCCTATAGCTGAAGAATACAATGATTTAATAATATTGATCATCCCCTGTGGGAAACCAAAAAAGTGTAAGATCGTAAATAAATAGGTATGATCAACCCTATCAAATGCTTTCTCAAGATCAGCCAATATTAAATAGCCAGTTTTGCCTTCTAATGAAAAATGCTCTATTACATCTCTTATAATAATAAGGGCAGATTGTATTCATCTGTGAGGAATACTACAATATTAATAGGGTGTAATTATTTTTTCTACATGAATTTTCATTCTGTTATTTAACAACATCGTGAATATTTTATCATCTGAATTCAAAAGTGGTATGGGTCTCCAATTTTTTATATCCCCTTTATCTCCTGTTTTATAAATGTGAATAATGAATCCATTCATAAAAGTCGAAGACACACCCTTACCCATCATAATAAATTGAAACACTAAGAGTAAACAAGCTGAAAGTTCAGTTTTAAAAGCTTTATACAATGAATTAGGAAGTCCGTCCACTCCTGGGGAAACACCTTCTTTCAGATTCTGTATCATGGCTTCGATCTCTGACACTAAAAAGGGGTCAAGGAGTTTTTTTAGCTTTGTTTGGTAAAGTCGGAGAAGTAATTGTATCCAAATACGCACTAATCTTTTCTAGCTGAATAAGTGAGGAAGGATACAGGGATTCATAATGGGATTCTATAATAGAACTTATATCCCTCTCTGTTACCACTTTCTTACCCTTTGATATCAAGAACTCCATTAGAGTAGCTTCTTTAAAGTTTCTACACATTTCGAATGGGTCTCCTAATTTTGATTTTTGAGTATGGTTAGAAAGCAAGGCCTGCAGTGTTTTTGCTCTGTCATATTGCACCTGCTTCATTTCATTTTTAATATTCTCTATTTGTTCTGAGTAATCTACCCGAGAGGTATTAGCATTCATAACTAGATGCTGTAATTGTTTCCTGAGCTGTAAGTATGAGAATAAATTATTTTTTTTCTGTAAGGAACCATATCTCTTAAACCATCTGCTTAAGTCCATTTTAGTTTCCATCCACCATGTGCCTAAATCAGAGTATAAAAAGACTACTGATAATTGAGCTTTTAAAAGATTTGACACTGAATACTGCACATAACTAATACTAAGAATAGAAGTGTTCAGTTTCCATCTAAGAGTCTTTTTTGGTACTATAGTCAAGACCCCGAATTAATAAATTAAAAGTAAATGATCTGAAAATTCAACTGGCATTATTTGAAATTTTCTGGTATGGACTTCTGTAGAGATAAACAAATAATCAGTAGTGGTTTTTAATTTCCCTTTCATGTAGGTATAACTAGGCCCAGAATACCTATACTGAAAACAATTGATGAGTCCTGCAGTTTTAACTTTTGAAACTAATGAATGTGAATCACAATACATTTTTTTATTAGTTTGCCCTTTTGATACCAGACTACAATTAAAATCACCTCCCCAAAGGATTATCGAGAAGTAATTAAATATGGTTGTACCGCTTTCATGCAATTAATTATTTCTGCTTTTGTTTGCGGGTTATATATATATATATATATATATATATATATATACATATATACACCCCAAATTATCCCATTTTCCATCTAAAATTAATACCCGCCCTGGAATCAGATCTATCAATCTATCCAGCAAAAAAAGAAAGCAATTGAACAAGATACCTACTCCGTCTGCGCTATCCCTTCCAAAAGATCAACACGAGGGTCCCCATGGCCAATCTCTTTTAAAAGAAGCAATTTGCTCTATGGAATACATCCATGTTTCTCGCAGAAAGCAGACAGAGATATTATCATCATGTACTACCTGAAACAGAGCTTGCCATTTGGTAGTATTCAGAATACTATGAGTATTCAGTGACCCCCATTTTTGTGTTACCATTACTGATGAAGTAAGCCTAACACACTATTTATTTTTTCCTTTTTTTCTTTTTCTTTCCTTTATATTCTTCCACTGTTAAACCACCAGTTTCGGGCATGGATTTCTGTGAATCAGAATCCATAATATCAGGGTTCGACCTTAACATAGAATTACTAGTCCGGGGCATAGTGCAGATTGCCTCGGACTAGTGCAGATGCCTCCCTACCTGTCTGTGTGGGCTAGTGTGGTTTGGCGTCTGACGTCAGCTTCTGCAGTGCTGGCAGCAAAATTACACCGAGGGTATGGAGCTCTAATCGGCCACTACTAGAGATAAAAGGCCCCAGTACTTCCATAGTGCCTTGCAAGATCCTGACCGGCTTATGCTATGGCAGCATATTGGCTAAGTTGTCCCTGATCTTCTGATTGGCTAACGAATGTTTCACAAGCCGGCAGGAACAGCACTGGAAGCCGACATCAGAACAGAGAGCACCAATTGTATTTTGAGCTGCAGCAGCGGGGGGAGTAGGGGCAGGAGAAGAGAAGAGCTCAGTGACATGGATGGGCGGGTACACAGCACACAGGCTGATACCGGGATTGGGCAATGTTTACAGTGAGCCTGGTCATTGGCAGCAAGCAGGGATGGAGGGGGCTTAATGTGCCAGAATGGGGAATAAAGGGTGTCGTTCGGAAGGCCAAACTGCGGAAGATTTGAACATTTGAAGAAGGCGGAAGAAGAAGGCTGGTGGCAAATTGATTGGGACAGTCAGACAGGCAGAGAGTGCTCTTTAGCATCGGATGATCTTACCACGGAAGTTCAGTGTCGGGAGACTGGCAGTTTCGGCAGTGTACCATCCAATCAATTTTGGGACTCAGGCCTGCTGTTTTGTGGAGTTTGGCATCTTCTTGGGGGCTGTGAACTTGAAAATTGGAGACGGACAGACTGAGAGCTGGATCACTCGACTGCCACAAAAGAATGCTAGGCTGTCAGGTGCAATCATTTATTTTCAGATGGGTGGCAATGTGGTGGGCAGGTTTCAGGACAGGAATAGCTGTGTTGACTGACTTTTGTTTTTTTTACTGCCTATTTTTTCCCCCGATTGCTATTTGCTGCTAACTTCTTGCCATTAAAGCCCCAGCCAGCCCAGTAACTGCAATGGGGGGGTGGGGAGAATCGCTCGCTGCGTGTGCAATTTTCCTGCATTTTTCTTCTGTTCACTGCCTGCTAATGGGGGGCAATGGCTTGTTGTGGGGTGGCCATGTGGCTTCCTGTGGGGATGGGCATGATTGTCTTGCTTGCTGTTCTATTTTACCATTTTCTGCCAAAGCCTTTGGGGGGGGTTCTGGTCACTGCCTGTAAATGGGGGGAATGTGGCTTGTTGCGGGGCTGGCCATGTGGCTTCTTGAAGTTCTTGTGGGTATTGTCTTGCTTGATGTGGGGCTGGTGGTGTTGGGAAGGGGAGGAAGAACAACAAACATGAGTTCATGCCTGCTGCAAGTGTGTGCTGGGGTGGCTGCTGTTCTAATTTTACCATTTCCTGCTGTCTGTGGCTTACTGTGTGGCTGTTACATAGATACATAGATACATAGACAGTGTTGGCAGATAACGGCCTATGGCCCACCCAGTCTGCCCATTTGAGCTTGTAAGTTCAGTTTGTTTTCCTAGAAGTCTGTTGCCCCTTACCCCTGACCTCCAGAATTCCTTTATGTCTATCCCATGCATTCTTAAATCCCGTGATTGTTTCAGCCCCCACCACTTCCTCTGGCAGGGTGTTCCACTTGTCCACCACCCGTTCTGTGAAGAAATTCTTTCTGATGTTTCCTCTGAATCGTCCTCCCTCCAACTTCATCCCATGCCCTCTAGTCCTGGAACATCTTTTTCGCTTAAAAATAGTGTTTTCCTGCACCCTGTTCCTCCCTTTAAGATACTTGTATGTCTCTATCATATCCCCTCTCTCCCTCCTCTCCTCCAGGGAGTACATGTTCAGTTCCTTCAACCTGTCTTCATAGGACTTGTGATGCAATCCATGCACCATCTTTGTTGCCCTCCTCTGAACCTTCTCTACCCTGTCTATGTCCTTACGTAGGTATGGTCTCCAGAACTGTACACTGTACTCCAGGTGAGGTCTCACTAGTGTCTTGTACAGCGGAATTATGACCTCCCTTTTCCTGCTGGTGATGCCTCTGCCTATACATCCCAGCATCCTATTTGCTTTACCTGCTGCCTTGTCACACTGTTTCCCTACCTTGAGGTCATCAGAGATGATAACCCCAAGATCCCTTTCCTGCTTGGTGCATGCTATATCCTCACCCCCAACTGATATATTGTGCCAGGGTTTTGTGCCCCATATGCATTATCTTGCACTTCTTTGCATTGAATTTCAACTGCCAAACCCTGACCATTCTTCAAGTTTCTGCAGGTCGCTTCTCATTCTGTCTACACCCTCTGGTGTGTCTACTCTGTTACAGAGCTTTGTGTCATCAGCGAACAGTGAAATTCTGCCTTCTAGGTCCTGCGCAATGTCACTGATGAAGATGTTGAATAGGACCGGTCCCAGCACTGATCCCCGTGGTACCCCACTGGTCACTCTTCCCTCTGTGGAGTGACAGCCATTTACCACCACCCTCTGTGTCCTGCCACCCAGCCAGTTACCTACCCACCACACTACTGTCCTGCCCACACCCATATTCCCCAGTTTGTGTAATAGTCTTCTATGTGGCACGGTGTCAAAGGCCTTGCTGAAGTCCAGATAGGCCATGTCCACTGCCCTCCCCTGATCCACCTCCCTAGTCACCCAGTCAAAAAATTCAATGAGGTTGGTCTGACATGACCTCCCCCTGGTGAAACCATGCTGCCTTGGGTCCTGTAGTCCATTGACAACCAGATGTTCTACCAATCTCTCCTTCAGTAGTGCTTCCATGATCTTCCCACTACCGAGGTGAGGCTGACTGGTCTGTAGTTCCTGCTTCCTCTTTGTTCCCACTTTTGTATAAGGGACTACATCTGCTGTCCTCCAGTCTTGGGTACCTCCTGTTTCCAGTGATCGACAAACAGGATAGCCAGAGGTTCAGCCACCACCTCTCTTAGTTCTTTAAGGACCCTGGGGTGCACCCCATCTGGCCCCATTGCTTTATCAACTCTTATTACTTCCAGTTCCTTCAGGACTCTTTCTTGTGTAAAGGGACTTGTGTCCATTTCTGCACCATTCTCACCCGCTCGCTGTTGGTTTGTGGGTCCAGAAGAACAATTATTTTCCTACACAAAATGTGCTGCTTAGTTCATTCATGTCTGAGTTATAAGGTGGCATTTGTTTTACTGAGTGTGGGGTCGTGGGTGGTGGGATGGTGTTTTATTGTGAAGTTGTATGGGGGGGTGGGACTGAGGGCAAACTGTCAGTGCACCTGTCTTTTTCTTTGCAGCTTCAAATCCTTGATTACTCCAAGCTCAGGTAAGTGTGTTTCTTTACATCACAGTAGTTCTGAACTTGCTGAGGTTGTGTGGGGGCAGTGGGGAACTCTCTGAAAGTGTCTTCTGGTCTGGGTTTGCCATTGCTCTCGTCTCATATTAAACATATTTTCCGTCCATTTGTTATGTTGACTGCAAAATGGGAGTGGGTGGGCTGGGCATGTCTGTGGCTGGTTGTGGAGCTGTTGCTTTGGGATGCCACTGCCAGAGCAATTCATGTTTGACCTAAAATGTACTGCTTAGCTGAATCATTCATGTCTACAATTACAAAGTGTGGTATCCTGGTATGTTTTGCCGGAGTTTGGGGTGGTGTTTTTGTAGTGATGTTCTGTCATTTTATAGAGCTAGCGGTGATAATTGAACTTTTTTATTTTATAAATGGTTTCATTTTTTTATTTTTTTTTATTTTTTGTATCATAGAATCTTCACCAAAGTCAGCGTAAGGGAGTGGTGTGGGCAGGGGCCTGCGGTTGGGGAGTTGGTCAAAAAAGACACAGACACTTAATACACAGAGCAAAACATTTTATTACCCACGCCATCCATAACAAGAGTTAGTACAATGTGGAAATACTTCAAGGAAGTGAGCAACCCAGCTAATAATAAAAGAAAGCGAACAGAAGAAGAGAAAATAATTAGGGATCGGGGAATATGATCGAAGTAAGAGAAGCCATCTGTTTCAGGCAGCCTGGCTAGAAAAATATGACTGGCTCAGATACAATGCCAGTAAAGATGTGGTGTTTTGTAATGTGTGTCAGAAGCATGATGATCTGCAGTCGGGCAAAGGGGGAAATAAAAGTAATTTTCACCATGGAACTGATAACTTCAGACTGGAATTGGTTACTTTGCATGGCATTAGTGAAAGTCACATTAGGGCCCAAAAAAAGAGGATTCCAGCTCCACCATCCCAGGTACGAGCACTGCAGAGCGCATGCTGAAGACTATGAACCAGGCAACTCTAGATCATCTGGAAAAACTATTTCAGACTTGTCATGCCATTGCAAAGAAAGGGCATCCCTTCAGAGACTGCATGGATGTGCAGTCTGGACAATATGAAGGGACTGGACCTCGGCTCAACATACCAAAATGGCAAGTATGCACGCCGTTTCATTCACTATATTGCAGAGGTGGAACAGATCTCCCTGAGAGAGAAGATAAACAGCACAAAGTTATTTTCCCTCATCAGTGATGGCACCACCGACTCTTCCATTACAGAGGCCAAAATTGTTTGTGTGTGATTTGCCACCGCAGACAAAGTGTGTAACCAGCTGGTGGGCCTGCAGACCGTGGCAAAAGCTGATTCCCAGTCAATAAAAGGAGCTATTCAAAAAGTTGTGGAAACAAAGCTCAACATACCAACTGAGGGGTGGACAAGAAAACTGGTGGGTTTTGGCAGTGATGGAGCAGCTTTGATGGTCGGCAAAATCAATGGGGTGGCTACCCTCCTGAAACAAATGCAGCCTTGCGTGCAATCAGTACACTGCTTTGCACATCGCCTTGAGTTAGCCTACAAGGGAGCTTTGAAAACCATCCCCATTTATAACAGATTAAGCAATCTGTTGCTGCATGTGTTCTGCTTCTACCACAACTCACCGCTAAATAGGAGCAAACTAAAAGAAGCATACGAAGTGCTACAGATACGTCCTTTACTTCCGACTAGAGTTGGTGGCACACGATGGCTTCCTCACCTCCAAACGGCTCTGCAGATTCTGCTGAAGGGGTGTCCTGCTATAGTTCTACACATGACTCAGGTAATTTTTACATGATTCTGTAAACACATGGCATGGTTTTAATTTGTGTATATTTTGTTGTGCATTTTTAATGTTTCTGTTTTGTGTTACAGATGCAGCAAAGGTTGGTGTAAATCTGGAGAAGATGAACAAGGCTGAAGGCATACTGAAGATCCTTCGGTAGGCAGATGTCATGAAATTCGCACACTTCATGTTTGATGTCGTTGGTGTTCTTTCAGTTCTGTCCTGTGTGGCTCAGAAGAGGGATACAACTGTAGCTGATGTGTTTGCGACTATGCAGTCAACCCTGGAAACTTTAAAAAACATATACTACAAGGTGAGTACTGTGGTATGAGCTAAAGAAGGATGCAATGATCTGCTAGTGGCTAGCCTAGTAATAGTTTTCAATGTCTTTCCTTTTTTTTTGTTTCTCCTTTAGGCCTGGACCAAAGGAACAAGTGGAGGGTGTCATAGAGCTGTATGGACAAACACTGGTAGGGAATTCAGGCATCACTGCTGTCCGCAGAAAGGAATTCAAAAGTTTGGAGGAAAATCTGCAGAATTGTCTCCTTGATGCAAGCCCACAACTTTTTACATGCTGCAACAGTTGCCAGCTTTACCCTATGGCCAGACAAGGAGAGTCAGCAAGGTAGAACAGAATTTATTGTGGGCAATTAGATAATTGTGCTGGGAATGGAATGGGATGGCAGGGACAAAAAAAAAATCTAACATGTTTATTTTAGGGGGTTTCAGAATTTGGAAACCAGGAAGTGGCCTTGATTGTAGAACACTACAAACCAGTCCTGGAAGGTGCCACTGTGAAAACGGACATGATCGAGACAGAGTGGACTATGTTGAAATCCGAACTGTATGCAAGGTATGTGAACGTTTCTTTGTCAATTCTGAGTCGAATGTATTTTTAAAGAACTTGTGCCATATTTATGGAGAAAGAAAGTTAATGTGTGTAAGCTGTCAGTGTGTTGTATGCTTCTCGTTTGCTTTTCTTTTTTTATTTTCCAGATTTGAGCAGATTCACAGTCTGACTTGGGAGAAGGTGAATGCTGCTTACCAACATAAATACCCCAACATCCTAGCTCTTATGGATCTTCTGTTGACACTGTCTGCAAGTTCAGCTGAGGCAGAGCGAGGTTTCAGCCAGTTGAAACTGACAAAGTCCAACCTGCGTTCCAAGCTGCAGTCGGACACAGTGACGGACCTCATGGTGGTACAAATGAATTCCCCAGACATTGACAAGTTCAATCCCCAAGAAGCAATCTGCCTTTGGAACAGTGGGGGACAAAGGAGGAGGCAGCCACAGACTGGAACTGTTGTGGCACGGCAGCAGGATGACTATTCAGCAGACTCACAAAGTGACTGTAACATTGACTGTGACAATGATGTGAGTGACATTAGTAGTGCGACTGTGTATCTATCCGACTCCTAAGATGAAGATGTATGAATCTGATCCTCATGTCATGGCAATCCTTGAAAAAGAACATTGGGGGGGGGGGCGTGGGAATACAGTTGACAAATGCTTATATTTTGAAACAATTGGTCATTTGGTCATTTTGTCTGTTGCTTCAACATTGTATAAATGTAAATACATTTTTAAACTGCACTGCTTTCATCATTTATTCATTGTGTTGTGGGTAGAAAGCACATGGTGACTCTGACTGCAGACTAGTGCAAATCACTGCAGGCTAGTGCAATTTTAGACTGACTTGTCCTGCTGGCTAGTGCAAAAAAAAGTTAAGGTCAACCCCTGCACAATATCCATTTCAGAATCACCCCGGTTAGTAAATAATGCCACATAGGAGTTCTGAGTCTCAATACTAGTATTAGAAGGGGAGGATTTAGGTCTGAGATTCCAAGAGGATCTCCTTGGTGGTAAAGGAGAAAGTGGGATATTTCCAGTAGGGGGTTCTTCAGATTTTTCAGGATCTCCATAACAAACTGGTTCTAGAGTCTCGGAATTTAGAAGACACTCCTCTAATTCTCCTTTTTTTTCTCCTGTCCTTTCTCGTTAATCAAGGAAACAACATCTACTGAATCCACCATTGTGGGGGTTGGTCTTAGTGGGTGGCACGCTGCTGTTAACCTCCTGTTGTTGGACAATAGCCAAGCCTTGAGGGCCTTCTCCTGTTTAGAAGAGGCATCCTGGGCTTGCTGAATCAGTAAATCTAGGCTAATGCAGGACACCTTATTCTTTGTGGCCCAAGGGCATTCTCGGAAAACATGACCATAGCCTTTGCAAAGGTCACATTTAGTGTGGTTTGCACATTGCATCGTTACATGTCCTACCTCCCCAGAATTATCACACCTTGGTTGTTCACTAATACTAGATAAATGAGTTCTGGATCCACATTTGTAGCAAGCCCTTGGCTGACCCCCATAGAAACAGACCCCCATCTCTCCCTATCAGGAAGGAATTGGGAATGTGCTCTATCCCAGTGTCAGATTATCTCAATTTTACTTTATACTTCCACCCTCCCGTCCAAAATTGTTCCGTATCTAGTGTAGGTTCAGGATCACTCAGAATCTCGCACTTCTGAGCCAGCTAGTAAGTTATATCCTCCACATGGACCCCCTCATTTCTAAACATAACTGTAACAAATTTAATCAAAGGTTTTGTTAGAGGAATCACTAAAAAGGGAGACCACGTGGGGGAAAACTTAACTTGATTATAGCGTTCCCAGGAAAGATCTAACGCTTATGATGTTCTGAAGCTTACGTCATAATTATCTTCCCCTGAAACATTTATAAATGCAAAGACATCCCTTGGGGAAAAGTGGAGAGAATCCTATATTAAACATTTTCCCACATAATGCCTATCAGGACAGTCAGTTAATCCCCCTTTATAGCGGATGCGCACTGCATTCCTGCTTGGTGCAGCTCCCCTTTTAGAATGTGCAAAAAAGATCTGACAGTAAAGGTTTCTGTGGACTTAAAGAGGAACGTTCACTATTACCATTACTAGGGCCTTTCTCTTTGCTAAGGTTTTCTTTGTCATGCTCTAGACCTATAGTATCAGTTTTGTTTGAAGTTATTACAGATTTTAATGTAATTGCATGACCCCCCGTCTCAACCACAGGTAAATTAACATTTGAAGTGGCTTTGATAAGGATCATATCTTTTACATTTGGTTTCCAGTCCGGAGTAGAGTTTTTTAAATTAAATGAGGGGTCCCATAATGGGACTGGAGTTCAAGATCCTGTGGCTGTCTTCTCCCAGCCTGCCTCCAGGAGCGCCTTTTGTGGTGGCCAGGTTTCATCATGAAGTACTGCTTTAGCTGATCTGTTTTGAGCTAGACCTGGCGCTGCTCCTATATCCGGGTTCTTCATCTTCGTATCCCCAAATCCCCTGACAGTAATGATATCTGAGTCAGCTTTAGTTACGCTGACTCGATGAGAAAAACTAAATTCAGTCACCTCCCCGTTTGTTGGTTGCCTTCCCTTTGGAAAATGACCGGGCTGTCAGTTGCAGGGGGCTGTTCACGTTTAACCGGCATTTTAAACACGAAGCCAGCCTCTTTGGTTAATTTCAACTGCATGTCGAAAGGCTTTCCATTTGCATCCTTAGATTTATCAGAGCCCTCAGTTTGACTTTCGCTTTTCGAGTGAGGGTTGATTTTATGTGGGACAGCATTCTTATTTGTTAGTATGGGCTTTAGGCACTCGCTCTCATTCGCGATTTTCCTGCCAGCCGAGCTACAAGGCTCCATACTGCTTTCAATAGCTTTTGATAAGACAGGTTTTGTAGACTCTCCCTCCATTCGTGAGCTCACCCTGAGTTTTTGACTACCATTGCTGCTGTCAGAGTTAACTCATGGTCTATCCGATATATCAGCTGTTGTCCTGGGGCTCTGAGGGATCAATTCAAATTGTAAGTCTTTGTTTTGTGATGGTGACCATGGTATTTCAGTCTCAGTAAATAAAGTATCTTCTCTTTTTAAATCAATCTGATCTCAGAAAATATGATGCTCTCTGTTTTGTCGATAATCCTCTGAAAAACCGATCGCTTCATGAAAGACATCTTCTTGGTCCATTTCCAATTCATCAACTTGAAAGGCCTCTGCTTGTGATGCAGTAGAAGGTGAGGCCTTCTCTTCCACCAGACTCAAAACCTCCTCCTCTGGTGACTCTCCCAAAGTGGCTATCCTGCTCACTGATAGCCTATCCACCTACAGGAGAGTAGGGGAATTTCCTCCGGTATCATTACCTACATTCCCCATCATTAAAAAAACAGTTCCATGTAACTCACCCCTCAGGATGCACCTGGAAACAAGTTGTCACAGCTTAGTGTGCCTTTCCTGGTCAAAAATTGTAAATAAATAAATTATAAATACTTCTGTGGAATGTACAAATGTGTATCCCCATCCTCAAGCCCACACCAACCATATTGCCCACTTAGTGGCATGGATCGGGTTGGGGAAGCACTTCTTGGGGGGGGGGGTCTCCTTGGGGGTTGTGGATGTGTGGAGATCTCCTGAGGCCTTTGTGACTTGGGTCCTAAAGCCTATAACTCAGTGTTAAGCATAATTTCAAGAGAGCTGTTGGGGGAGAAAAAGAAAGAGGGAGAGCAATGTGCACAAGCCTAGCAGCTGTCCCTGATTATATCTTACGTAATTTCCTCAGTTCCTCTTAATCTTGACATTTCTGTCGCTGAATAACAGGAATCTGAAACAAAATAATTACAGCTGGCTGGCCTGCTGGTGCGGTGGTAGAACTAATTCTTGCAGTGCTGACATCCTGAGCTCGGGATGTTGGAAGGTCAACCAGTGGGAGGAGGACTAAGTATCCGAGGGACTACTCCCCTCCACTGGGGAGGGGATGGCATGGTGCCTGGCATTAGTGTGGCCACTAGCCCTGGCTTGGGAGCAGAGTGCTGGGACAACAGCTCTGGAGGGCAGAGAGGAGAGGAGAGGTGGTCATCTGGTGTACTGAATACAGGAGCATGCCCAGTGATGCCACTAATGTCACTGCATGCCCCTCCATTGCAGGGGAGGAAAACCATGGGAAGGAAGTCACTTTGGCTGGCAGGATGATCCTCTGACCACTTGCAGGCCCAGCACTGGCTACCTTGTTGCCACTTTACTGGAGCCTGAGATGTGGGTCAAGCATGGCTGTCTGCCACCCCACCACGGGGGGGGGTAAACCATACGGGATGTCAGAACCAATAAGTCTGCAAGACATCAAGTGATAAGGCTAGGGGTGGGTCAAGGAGGAGGGAAAAAAAGCTAACCAGGTTGGGAGAAAAATGGATAATGACAAAATAATTCAAGTTACGAGAATTGTAAAATTGCAGTTCAGCCAGAATTACGCAGAATTTGGGAAAGTTCCTAGAATTTTTGCCTAACTCTGAGTAATTCCATTGAAAGAAGAATTCCAAAATTCCAAAAGTAGAATGCTTAAGAAAACAAAACAAAAAAAAAAATCCTGCAAGTTATTAAGCCTCAGTTTACGTAAACGGCAGCACAGTATTCAGCAGTTTACATAAATCGCAGATTCATTTTCTGCAGACCTCCATGGAATAGTATTCTGTGGTTTACGTAGAAATGTTTTTCAAAGCCCTGTATCATGGAATAAAAAAAAGTAATTCCAGAAAGCAGTTTGTAAGCAGAATTGTCATTCTGCACACATTTGTCCAGTAGAACTACACAGCTCTAAGATAATTCATGCCATCAATGATACTGTATAGGTCTCTTTCAGAAGGTGTTTTTCACACCAGTCCATGTATTATAATAGCTTCTTGAGCTGACGTTGCCATTTTTCGAAGATGTGCCCCCCCCCCCAAGTCTTGATCATTTGTCCCTGATGTTTCAGAGCCTTGTCCTTAATTTGTGTGACAAGGGGTTGAGAGGGCTGCACTGGTGCAAATTAGAACAAAAGGGATGGGAATGGGCTTTTTGGAGTGAAAATAGAATTGTCTTTTGCAGATACTCTAGCTTGAATGATGGTGTTTAATAAAAAATGTTTTTTAATCACACAACATTGGCACAGTGCCCATCATGTGATTTTTATTTTAATAAAAAGAAGGAAAAGCAGCAAAGTAAAGTGTTCATAAACTTGATTATAAACAAATCAAAACTTAATTTAACATATGGGCACACTTTTTGTGTTTGGAGAATGAACACATCTTTCTTCGAAAATTCAATTTTCCAGTAGGATTGTTTCATATACATGGCTAAGGAACTGGAGATAGCATTCTTTCTCAGATTCTGAATTACTTGTGCTTATCTGTGCTGTGTGTAAGCGGAATTTAAAGACACATGCTCACTTGAGCTCAGCATGTACACACTCTCGTAGGAGAGCATAAGTGTGTGGGTGGGGGGGAGGGTTGAACTACAGTAAGAGTGAGCTTGTGGTCATTCACACAAATAATACCTTACCACTGGGACTTGACAGATTGCTGCAAGCAGCTTAACACAGAAAAGGCAAAGAGTGTAACCTCTTTAGAATGGGTGGGTGGATTGAACTTGTCAGGAAATCGGCTGCAATGTGTTAGTTGCTGATACCTTTACCTGCTGTGACAGGAAAGGAAAGGAAAGAACAGTCAGCCTGAGGAGTTTGTGCTTTTTTAGGGCCAAGAACATTAATATAAATGAGCTGCAGAGCTCTGTTTATAGTTTCTGTGTGTCAGTCAGGCAGGGGAATTTCTTTCAAATTGAAGTGGCAGAGTTGCAGTCATATTATATTCCCTGAGTTTTTGAACGATAACATTATTACCATTTCTGCTACGCTAAATTGAGGAAGACTTTTTTTAGGGCAGTTAGAAGCAGAGTACATTGGAGTTTAATTAGACTGCCAGAAAATTTAGAAGGTATAGGAATTCAGAACATGTATAGAAGTCCATTGCACAACAGGAGTTAGAGGGACAGTTCATATTAGAACATTTTTTATCTAGGTCATTGTGGACTCCTTTCCAACCCCCAGTGATGATCCCCACTGTTTGTTTGTTTATTTATTTAACATACTTTAGAATTACAACCTTTGAGTCAGGGACTCATTTACAAAAGCTCCACGTCAGAGTACAAAAACAGAACATACAGAATATAGTAACAGCGTGATAGAATTATGGGTTACATACATGAAATTATAGTATCAACAGGAGTACATGATTATAGTTACATACAGCCATGTTTCAAAATACAGTTTGAATAGTTAGGCAGAGTTCGGTAGCTGTCATAATAGATCTTGAACTGGTTTATCATTTTTGTTTCCAAATCCATTTGTATGGCGGCGCAGTTCATTTCATATTCACCATACACGCGCTTAAGGTTTGTGGCCAGGAGTCTGCCCTGAGGCCCGTACTATCCCATATGCTCAGGAAGCAATGTTTGTTGCATGCTAGCTTATCCTGAGGTCAGTTTACACTACCTGATCTGCACCATGGCAAGAGGTGCAGATGAGTTACATCAGTGCAGCTCAGGCACTGTAAACAGTAGGGGGCGTTGTAGATAGCTGCAATGCGGCACAGGATGATCCTTGTTTTGGAGGGTTCATGTATAATTGCAGGTGTTTTTGGCTGACATGTAAACATGCCACTCAGCCTGAAATGGTACAGCCACGTGACACACTGCACCACGCCATACTGTCCCACTCCTACACTGCCTTACCTAAGCATGGCCACTTCAGTATGTCCATAGCTTCTCATGACATTAGTTATTATATGTAAGACAGAGAGAATTGTGTATGAGTAAACATACACAACAATGCTGTTTTTCACTCAAGATGTTTCCGTGGTAAGATGAGACCTTGAGAGCGCAGCTTGAGAGGTCTTATTGCCACAGAAATGTCGAGATCAAAAAACAGCATTGTTTGTGTATGCACAATCTTTTATAGTGTATGGGCAATCATCGGAGCCCAAAAGAAGATCCCCCCTTGTAAAATTGGTTTACTTTACCACATGATATTTCGGTTCTTCCCTGTGTCGGTTGCTTCCTTGGCCAGCTCTCACCGCTGCTGCCACTCATCGTGCATGCGTGAATATGTTCAGTCTTGTTGTACTGCAGTAGTGACATATCTAGTGCAGCACAACAACAATTTGACATCACTACTGCAGCACAGCAAGGCTGTTCCAGGAATGGAATTCCATCTAGAACAGTATTCCACCATTCACTACACATCAGTACTCTCAAAATAAGATGAGGACATTGCAATTGCTATGTTGCATCATGCAAAAAGTAAGGCTTTTATGGATTACTTGATTTTGCCAGATGGCAGTATGCAGCCTGCTCCCTCCTCCCCCCACTAAAAGCAGGTGGAAATACAATGGTGAGTTGACTGGCTACACAGAAAGTTTGGTACACCGACCTTGCAATAGTGCACAATGCTGTGTGTAAATGGCAGTTGACAGAGATGCAGGAGGAGTGGCAGGCAAGCAGTACACACTGCAGCAGAACACCAACATAAGTGTAAATGTGCCTTTATACACACATACCAGGCTTTGGCACAGTTACAGCACCTATGTGGAACGTGCACTATTGTAGCCATTTCCAGTGTGCCCACCACACAGGAGCTGTGGAACAGTGCAGAATGGAAGTGTTGCAAGCAGTCTGGCTTTCCCTACCCCCTGTGTTTTATTTATGTCCCTGTGTTGGCTTTCATCACGGCAAGTGGATCACTTCAGGTGGTGTGAAGCATTCACACAGAGGCTCGATTCTCAACGAGGGCTTAGACTGACACAAGCTGCAGCAAACAGAAGCTTACATCAAAGCCCAGTGTGCCAGGGACCCTGCACCAGATTCTGGTTCAGGAGGGGTCCCAGCGCCTAAGTCCCACACTTGTGGCAACCTCTCCTGTGTGACAAACACATGGTGCACAGGAGGGGTTTGCTGTGGGCTCCAAGTAGCAAATGCTAGCGGTCTGCCTGATTCCCAATCCATTGGCCAAATAAATGAATACCCATTCCTGGTGGCCTAGTACCCCCCAACCCTGGCAAGAAGTGTCCACCACCCCACTCCTCTCCATCCTTACCCCATAGCTGGTGACTGGCACAGCCCTCCATTCACCACCCTGGCCGGCAGCCAGCTGACCTGTCCCTGAGTGTGTACTGTATAATACAGTATGTACCCATTGATTGACAGCCAGATGTCAATCAATCAGCATGTACTGTATTGTACAGTTCACACTCAGTGACAGGTCAGATGGTGACCAGTCATGGTGGTGAGAGGAGGACTGTGCTGGTTGCCGACTCGGGGATCGAGGGGCAGGATGGAGGGCACTACCTGCTGGGGTGATGGTGGGGCCACTAGACCATCAGGGATGGTTGTTCATTATTCATTAAATATACAGGCAACCTCGGGGATCGGGGTCCACTAGACCACCAGGTATGGTTGTTCATTATTCATTAAATGTACGGGTGACATCGGAGAGAGGGGAGAGAGGTTCACTAGACCACCAGGGATGGTTGTTCAATATTAATTAAATATATGGGCAACATCAGGGATCAGGGAGGACAGTCCACTAGATCACCAGGGAATTATACTACATAATATTTATTGGGGACATCAGGGATCAGGGAGGGCAGGACACTAGACCACCAGGGAATTATTGAAAATATTATTTTATGGGGACTTCAGGGTTCGGGAAAGGCAGTCTGCTAGACCACCAAGAAATTATTGAAAATAATATTTATTGGGGACATCAGGGAAGGTGGGTCACTAGACCACCAGGGAAGTTATTTGAACATATCGGGAGATTTGGACTTCGGTTGGTGGACCGTGGCACACTGCCACAATGTGCTACACTCTACCGGAGGGATATTTTTAAGTACTCTTAGACCAGCCCTTGCTGGTCTAATGCTACTTAGAATTTCTTCGTCTGGGAGGGTTTTGTGACTCCCATTTTCAAGGATGTGGCAATGTGTGCCTGTCTCATGGCCCCTTACACCATGCAGCAGCCCATTTTGTGGCACACCAGTGGTGCTAGCGCCATTTGGTGCAGGCAGCCTGTGGTTGATGCAGGCTGCCTTTGAGAATCACCCCTGGTGTGTCGTTTGGTGCAAGGGACACTGCGCAATTTATTGTGGTGCAAGCCACTTGCACTGTGCTGGGAGCTTTGAGAATTGGGCCCAGGGACTTCAAACTCTTGCACAATTTCAGCTCCCAACCACTAGAGTTTTACAGGAGCAGAAATGATCAGCTTACAGTGCACCCAAATGTTTTGACACTTATCCTCTAGCAGCGTATCAGTTACTCTGCACCACTCATACCAGTGCAGAATGCTCAGTCTGTACAGACCTTAGTCACAAGAAACATGATTTTAAACAAAGGGTGTTCAAATACAGGTGAGAATTTTGATGAAAACCTGGGGGCAGCCATACTTTTTTTTTTTATCTCCCTCACTTTCCACCAGTTTCCCACTCCTTCGGGTCTTGCAGGGGACCTGTCTGCATACCAGACTCACCTCTTGCTGCCACCAAAGGTGTCATCCATACCTAAATAAGATAACATTCCAGCTGTGTCTGCACTCAGACTGGTAATTGTCACTGCCTCGCAGCAGGAGAGACAGACAAGATGAACTGTAAGTCCCTTCTATCATCACAATATTATGTTACTGCAGGTTAGATGCAGGAGCAGGCATGCAAGGTAGGGTCATGGAGCAGGGCTTTCAGTCCAGAAGGGGAGGAAGAGGAGCAGATAGGGAGGCTAGACCAAAGATGAGGGGTGGGTCATAAAAGAAGGGAGACTACCCTACCATAGTCTTAGTGTGAGGTAAAGAGAAACAGTGGGAGTTCACAGATCAGAGGGAGCAGGAGGATAGAGTGGGACAGGACTGTAAGTAGTCGAGAAAGGAGGGTGAGAAACCAAACCAAAACATGGGAGTAAGGGAGGTATAGCGAGAAAAGCACCAGCCCTTAAGAGTTGGAAGGAGAAGAAAAAATAGGGGAACCATTGATGAGAGCTGGTCAGGGAGCTAAGGGAAAAGTAACAGAAGATGTGGAGGAGAGACTCCAGTCTCGTGGACCTACATCACTGGTTCAACACCAGCATATTGACCCGATGTCACAGCGATGGCTGCATGTCGACAGCAATTGTGGTCGGCATTGAAACCATTGGAGAAAAAGTGTTTTTTGAGGGGGGCTGCTGTGCACCACATCAAAAGCAGGAATAACATGCATTAAATGGACATCTGATCCCATTTACATACTGCATGTGTGGTGGTGAGGGAAATTTGGAATACTTAACATATAGCTGCAAGATAACGTTTACAGTAGCACAAGACCTGTTTTTTCCCTTGGCTGTGAACGCTTAGATCCTGATCAGTTTTTCTTTGAATTTTCTGTTCAAAGATCCCTTAATGTGTTGCTGAATTTACTGACAATTGCACTACTGACTGCATTAGACATATTCATTTTCTCAGTTGCCATACATCACAGCTTGTACTGTACTAATAGTATTGCTAATTCCAGTTTCTTTATTTCTACTCTGCTTTAATAAACTGCTTCTGTATCACCTAATTGGCTTGTGTTACAGTGTCTGTCCACAACGTGAAGCATTTTGGGATCCACTTCTGCTGCATTGCATTGCTTTGTATTGTATGGGACTGGTATAAAAACTGATTAATGCTAGCTAGCAATTTCTCATATAAAGAACAGTGGTGTGTTCTAACTGAGGCTCTCAATGAAAAGCGACAGATGCTATTTAAAATGATCTGATATTTGGATATAAAGGAAACCCCCTGATTAAAAAATAAGGGAGCACCATAGTCCAATATCATTAGCAAAACCTGTCTGGCTATAATCGACCTAGCCTCATCAGTTAAGGCATTTATGTTTCTGCACCAGAAACCCAATTTTGGGTTATTTTTTTGCCAATTATATCCAAATGTCCCATATAACATAATGAGGGGTCCACATAAATGCCCAAATATTTAAAAGAGTCGACTTGTTAGATCTTCACTCCTTTTCTACTTTTGATGCATAAGTCTTTCCTACCTCAGGCCAACCTCTGAGCCATCCCAAACAACATTAATTTTGTTTTTTACTCATTCAGTTTTAAACTGCTCATTGATAACCAGTTCTCTGACTTTAAATATTCTTCCTGTAGGACATCTTGCATGTCACTAACAGAGGAACCCGAGGTGAGGAAGACTGTGTCATCCACATACAGCACACATTTAGATTTACAGAACACTTTAGGCGTATAATTTACAAAGATAGAAAATAATAATGGCTCTAGTACTGAGTCCTGGGGTACACCTGCATTTACTTTTGTTGGCTCTGATAAAGCACCCTCTATCCTGATCCTTTGTATATGACTATCCAAGTAGCTATTAAACCACTGTAAACCTGCTTCAGATATCCCACTTAGTTGTAATACACTACTACAGTATAGGTGTACAAAAGCAGCTGTCTCCAATTACAGCTTCCTGCTGTTTCTGACAGAAGAGAACTTTGGTTTCAGAGAAAGAAACAGAAGTCTAGAACTACAGATTTTTTACTAATTAATCACTTCTATCTCAGCAGGAGTCAGTGCTTGCTTGGATTAAGCAAACAGATACTTTATTAGAAGAAGGGGGTCTCATTTAAGTAAAAAAAAAGAAAGTCACTGTGTGCTTCTCTGAGGAAGGGGTCTGTATCAGCTTAATTTACTGAGTCAGAGCAGAGGGTGAATCTAATTGGGGGTGTGGCTTAGCAGCTTAGGTGTACAAAAGCAGCTGTCTCCAATTACAGCTTCCTGCTGTTTCTGACAGAAGAGAACTTTGGTTTCAGAGCAAGAAACAGAAGTCTAGAACTACAGATTTTTTACTAATTGCCCTCCTTCTCACCCCTCCACCCTCTCACTCAAAGCCAGTTCTACTTTTATAGCCACTGGATTTGACTGACAACAAGAACTTCCTGTCTGGCAGTAGGAAGGGAAGGATCACTGAGACACATTAGTTTCATCGACCTTGAAGGAACCTAAAAAATAACTCTTCCCCCCCCCCCCGGCTGCTGGAGGTTTGAATCCAAGCACGAAAGAAGGAGATTACTGAAGACTATAGGAAGTTCTTGTCCCAGAACAGGAAGGGCGAGAGTTGTAAGGGCACATGGACTGTAGGAAAGTAAGTGTAAAAATACATAGAGGGAGGAGACAGTAAGCATACAAAGCAACAGGAGAGGGAACACAAAATAAGTCAAGATGGGAGTGGTGCAGTGCAATGGCTATGGGGAAGCAGTGTTCCGGGAGACATTCTGGAGGCTGTGATGCTGCCCTGTTTGCAAGCACCTCTCTGGTCTGAGGGAGGAGGTTGCCTGTCTTCAGACTGGCCTGGCTAGGATTCATGAAACCTCTTCTCCCACCCAGGGACCACCAGAGCCACCGCCATTACCTCAGAGGTTGCCAAAAAAGAGGAGTGGTTGGACCAAGATGGGCTCAGGGAGGGAGAGGGTAATGGAACAGAGGTGCATCCCTCCAGTTGTACCTCTCCACAATTCTTATGCTGTTCTGGCAAAGAGTGGTTCCTCTATGGAGGCAACTGCAGTGGAGACCAAGCAGGATGCTGGGAACCTCCACAAAGGAGAACCACAGGAGGGTGGCACGAGATCCCACAGGGGAAGGAAACAACACCTGGTGGGGGACTAGATGATTAGGGGGATAGAAGTGGGAGAGGAAGGAGATAGGGAGGTAAGGTGCCTGCCTGGCACCTCGGCTCAGAGGGACAGGAAGAGAATCCTCAGGATCGCAGGAGCAGCAGCATGAGGGAGGGAGCTGGATGTCATTGTCCACCTAGGAACAAATGACCTGGCTGTGAATGGGATCAGAGCAGTGCAAGAGGAGTTTGTGGAGTTGGAGAGGAGTCTTAGACAAGTAGCATGTACAGTAACCTTCTCAGAGGTGCTGCCTGTCTATGGCAAGGATGATGCTAGGGTATTCTGCACCATGGGATTCAATGAATGGTTGAAAAACTGGTGTGGCGCTCAGGGATTTGGCTTCATTGGGGACTGGGGAGCCACCTGGAGGGATGCAGACTTATACTGGCACGGTGGTCTGCATCTGTCCTGGGGGGAACCAGGATCCTAGGTGACAGGTTTAAATGCTTCATTGGCAAGCATGTAAACTAGCCAAGGGGGAGGCACTGAAAAGGAGCAGTGAAATCCCAGCATCCCCCTACAAAACACAGTAGTTAGAGAGGTAAACACCAATGTAGAGAAGTTAGTAGGGAGCAGGACAGGGATAAATGCAGAAAAAGGCGGTAAGGACAGGGATGGGGCTAAAAGGGGTAACGACATAAAAAAAATAAATGGAAGGTGATGAGTACCAATGCCGGCAGTCTGTGCAACAAGCTTTCTGAACTAGTGGCCTTGATGGAAGAGGGATGCCTGGATATTGTGGCAGTCACTGAAACATGGTACACAGAGAGCCATGACTGGGATGTCAACATACCAGAATACACAGTCTACAGGAGGGGCAGGGTGGGTAAAAGAGGAGGAGGAGTAGCTCTCTATATAAGGGAAGGGATTAAAGCAACAGAACTAAAGAGTAAACAGGACGTTGAGGAGTCACTATGGGTCACCCTGGAGACAGGAAATGGCACCACAGTCCGAATGGGGGTTGTGTACAGACCCCCATCTCAGGGGGAGGAGATGGATGGGGAAATGATGGAAGGCATCCTTAAGATGGCAGAAAAAGGGGAGATATTGTTAATGGAGGACCTGAATATGGCAGATGTTAAGTGGAGTACCTTTGCTGCAGGCTCATCCAAGAGCAGGGTCATTCTTGATGCCCTACAGGGGACAGCTAGTGTTGGAAGTAGAACCCACTCGGAAGGGAGAAATCTTAGACCTGTACTCTCAAATGGGGAAGCAGAAAGGACCTCAGATTTAGAAGTGGGTAGCCATATGGGAACAAGTGACCACCAAACAGTGTGGTTCACAATAAACACAGCCATAGAGTCAAGCCATACAAAAACAAGAGTATTGGACTTTAGAAAGGCTGACTTTCAGAAAATGAGAGAGTGTCTTAGAAAAGCACTAGCAAACGGGCAAGAAGGAGGGGTGGAGGAACAATGGGGAATAATCAAAACAGCCATTGCAGAGGCAACAAGCCTTTGTGTGAAGCAAATCAACAAAACAAAATGAAGGAAAAAAACACTATGGCTCTCAAAAGAGGTGGCAGGGATGGTTACGGAGAAAAGGTAGCATTCAGGAAATGTAAGGAAACACAGAATGAGCAGGACAGAGAACTTTATCAGTTAAAGCAGAAGGAGGCAGGGAAGGCAGTCAGAATAGCAAAGGCACAAACTGAGGAAAAGATAGCCAGCTCTGTTAAGAAGGGGGATAAAACCTTTTATAGGTACATTAGGGAGTGATGAAAGACCAAGGGAGGGATACAGAGACTTAATAAAGGGGAGGGAATGTGGGCAGAGGGTGACAGTGAAAAAGCAGGGATACTAAACAAATATTTCTGTTCAGTATTCACAACGGAAGAGGAGGGGAGGTATCTAAACCAAACAAGGGAGAAACTCTGAATAGGGGAGTTGATACCAGTCCATTCATAGAAGAAAGGGTTTTGAAAGAACTCTTGAAACTGAGGATGGACAAAGCAATGGGGCCTGATGGGATTCACCCAAGAATTATAAAAGAACTAAGGATAGAACTAGTAACGCCTCTGACTGCTCTCTTTAACAAATCATGGTAGGATGGGGTGGTACCTGAGGACTGGAGGAGGGCAAATATGATTCCACTTCACAAAAGTGGGAGCAGGGCAGAGGCAGGAAACTACAGACCAGTTAGTTTGACTTCAGTGGTAGGGAAAATAATGGAATCACTTCTGAAGGAAAGAATTGTTGAGTACCTAGAGGTCAGTGGGGCACAGGACCCAAAGCAGCATGGTTTCACAGCAGGATGGTCATGTCAGACGAACCTAATAGATTTCTTTGACTGGGTGAGCAAAGTAGTAGACCAGGGAGGGGCTGTGGACATGACCTACCTAGATTTTAGCAAGGTATTTGACACAGTCTCACACAAAATATTAATATACAAGTTAGCCAACCTTGGAGTGGGTCCCAAGGTGGTAGCCTGGATAAAAAACTGGCTGGACAACAGGACGCAAAGGGTAATAGTAAACAGAGTCCACAGTGAAGAAAGGAGGGTAACTAGTGGGGTACCGCAGGGTTCGGTACTGGGACCGGTTCTCTTTAATGTCTTTATAAGTCACATTGGAGAGCACCTGGAAGGAAAGGTATGTCTCTTTGCAGATGACACAAAGATCTGCAACAGGGTTGATACACAAGGTGGGGTGGAAAGAATGAAAAGGGACTTGGCAAGGTTGGAGGAATGGTCAAATATGTGGCAGCTCAGATTCAATGCGAAGAAGTGCAAGGTAATGCATCTGGGAAACAAAAACCCAGGGGAAGAGTACACAATGGGGGGTGAGTTAATAACAACAACAAAAATCGAAAGAGACCTAGGAGTAATTATATCAGATGGCCTAAAGGTGGGCAAGCAATGTGAGAAGGCAGTAAGAAGGGCTGGGGGGATACTGGGATGCATAGGGAGAGACATCAACAGTAGAAAACAGGAAGTTGTTATCCCTCTGTACAGACAGTTAGTGAGACCCCATCTGGAGTACTGCATGCAATTCTGGAGACTCCATCTCCGCAAAGACATAGACAGAGTGGAGACTGTTCAGAGGAGGGCAACCAAAAATGTGCAGGGACTGCACCAGAAGACATACAAGGAGAGACTAAAGCAGCTTAATATGTATACCCTTGAGGAAAGGAGGGAGATGGGGGACATGATAGAAACGTTCAAGTATCTAAAGGGAATTAACAAAGTACAAAAGGGTAGTATATTTCAGAAGAAGAGATGTGCAAGAACAAGGGGGCACAATTTGAAGATGGAGGTGGGATGGCTCAGAGGTAATGTTAGAAAGTATTTTTTCACAGAGAGGATTGTGGATGCATAGAACAGCCTTCCTGAGGAGGTTGTGGAGTCAGGAACAGTGGGAGAATTCAAGAATGCATGGGACAGGCATAAGGCAATTCTAATGGGGGGGGGGCGTCGGAGGAAGTAAGCTGTTGATTAACTAGAATCTGCAGCTTATCCATCAAGTAGGGAAATGGGCAGACTAGGTGGGCCAAGCGGTCCTTATCTGCCGTCAAATTCTATGTTTCTATGTAATCTCTGGAACAGTAATTTGTGGTTCACTGGATCGAACTCCCTGGTTAGGTCGATGAACACTGCCCCCAACAGCATGCCTTTATAGCAAGCATCGAGAATGTTGCTCGTCAACCCAACCAAAGCAGTTGTCGTACTGAAGCCCCTTCTGAAACCATGTTGTTGTACTGACAAATCATCCTTCCCCTCCAAATATGAAACCAATTTTCCAGATACACATCTTTCCAGAAGTTTACTCAAGATTGACAATAGTGAGATGGGCCTATAATTTGCCACATTCATTTTCTCCCCTGATTTAAATAGTGGGATAACAATTGATTCCTTCCAAATGGAGGGAACAATCTCTGTGTCCAAAGACAGGTTAAACAAATAGGTCACTGGTTTCACTATTTCCTCAGCCGACAACCGCAAAATCCTTGGGTGCAATAAATCGAGACCCCTACCTTTATTTTCATCCTACAATTGTAGCATATTCAAAACTTCTTTCTCAGATATGGGGCCAAATTTAAACTCTATTTTTTCATCTATATTTCTCAGCTGATTCGACTTTAACCTTTCACAGTATTTATCTACACCAATTCTCCCCTCATCCTTCATCACCTGACCAGCAAAATACTCATTTTCATAATCAGCAATATATTTTTCTCCTATCATTGGCTTGTCTTCTTTAAGTAGGTAATTCATATCAATTTTTTTGAGGGGGGCTACAGATATCGTGAAAGGATGACCAGAATGTTTTTGGATTTTTCAAATTTGTTTAACTGTTGTTGGTGAAAGCATAATGATTTTGCTTGTTTAATCTCTACTTTTACTTTGTTTCGTTTTTGCCTATACTCAGTCAGATAGAGAGCTTGAAAGGACCCTGATGTCTTCAGAATGAGGGTTTCTCAGAAATTGCTGAAACTGAATCAGATTCATTGGATTCCAAGCTTTTTATGGGAATTCAGAACTTTGGTACTTAATGCCAACATTCTGAATTTGACAACTCTGGTCGGAATTGGAATCCAATTCCAAATTCTGATTCTAAGCATTTTACCATCTCCCAACCCAGTAGAAAAAACCCTCCCAGTGGCCCCACTGGTGCTGTATGCCTGGTTCAACTTCATGCAGCTGTCAGTGGACTGGAGGAATCCAGGGTCCAGTAGTGCCATGAGCAGGCTAGGCAGTTAGGGTCAGTGGGTGGTGATCATTCTACCCCCTTGACAACATCAATAACCCCTCCCCAACTTCATTGCCAAACTTCCTCCCCCGAGCAATCTGATCCCCCACCCATAGTAGAGAATTTTATTATGAGAATGTGGTGGCCAACTGACAAATAACCCTGTACAGCAGGCACTCAGACACATTAAGCAAGACATGTGGTGGATGGGTGGCTACCCAGGGCAGTCTTTCAGTCAGCCACCAGTTGAGGAGAGGGATGCTGGGTAAGTGAAGTCTGGGTAGGAAATGGGAATCAGGATAATGAGTCAGACTATTGTGTTGTAGGGGGAGCACACTGCATGCTCGGTTTAGGAAATTTCGGGGCACTGCTATCTATTAAAGCAGACAACTTAATAAAACTTTAAAAATACTAGCCTCAACCTGCCTGCTATTATGGGTCTGGGGAGGGTCACTTTTTACTATGGGCTGGGGACCAGGTTGCTGCAGTGGGGGAACTGGGGAACTTGGCACTGAAGTTGGGGAGAGGTTGCCAATGCTGCCAGGGAGGGTGCTAACCACTGCCTGCTGACCCTCACTACTTGGCCTGCTCATCGGACTTCTGGACCCCAGACAGCATAGTAGCATGAACATACTCAGCTTGCAGCACCAGTGGACCACCGTTGGGGCATAAAGTAATGGGAGGGAGAACAGTGGGGGGGGGGCGGGGGTAAGGCATTTCTCTTGGCCCACTAGGGGATCATCGTGGTTTACTGAATGGGGGAGGTTTTAAAACACGTGTTTGGAATTGGATATGGAAACTGAATTCTGGTTCTGATGCCACAGTAGGAATCAGAACCAAACTGGATATTTCAGTTATCTGACAAATGAATGAGAGAAATACAGTAAATCAGGAGATTCTGAGCATTCCTAATTAGAACCCCAGATGGAAACACAGCCTTGTTGTGCATGGTTGCCCATGTAATATTTTATATAGTATATGGTTACAAACATAAATAAATAAAAGCTGCTTTTCTTTCTTCCCAAGAGATCTTCGGTTTAAATTTTGTATTAAAAAACAACAACAGAAAACCCCCCAGAAAACAACCCTCACCCAGCTGCTGTTAACCCACCTGGGTGAGGGATGGGTTCCTTTTTTTTCTGTGTGAATTTAGTGCTTGTGAGAAGTGCTGGATTGACAGCACTGGAACCCAACGTTCTCTATTTATCCACATGATGGGTACAGCACAGGAAATCACAGTGCAAGCTTCCTCCCACTACCCCACCAATGTGCCTCAACTGAGTCATGGAGGGACACCACATAGGTGAGAGGGTAGTTCAGACTTCATGCACATTCAATCCTAGGACTCTCATGTGAGACCGCGAACAAGGGTGCCAGTTAATGCCAGTTGTGTTGGTGGTTTTGTGATGTGGACACTTGCTCACTGGGAAGTGGACCGAGACCATCACAACTCATTTCACATAGGCCACTGACACAGCCCTTGGGTGATAATGGCTTTCAATCACTACTGACCAGTGCTGGATTTGAACAGATGACCTGGAGGTGAAAGGCTCCTTAACCTGCTACCAATCCACTGAGTCATCCAGTTCCTCATGAGGGATGGGTTTCTGTTTTCTAAAATGATGAAACAACTGAAGATGTATTAGGGGAGCATCTGGATTCTGTGTGCATGGGGAGAATGAAAGTATACAGCAGGTGGCACAAATTTCCATTGTAATGTAAAAAATTGTCATTCCACAGATGGGTACAGCAGCATTCTATCACAGAGGAACTGTGGTACAACATAAAGAATATTGGTTGGTCAACCATGCACAACCAGTCTGTGCTGCCACAGAGGGGTTTTGATTACATCAGACCTCGAGAGTGAAGCTCGAGATATCTGATGTAACTAGGAGCCTGAGGTGGCAGCATAGCCTGGTTGGGCATGTGTTTGCCCATCTAGTATTTTTATAGTGTGTAGTTTTTGTTTTAGTTTTTTTTTTTAAAGGTGCTTCATGGCAGCAGCGAATGTGCAGGCAGTTTCAGTTCTGAACTTGAACTGACTGCTGTCTTGAGGATTTCCAGTCAGCTGGAACATTTTTGTACAGAGAAGGGTGCAACCACATTCCATAACATTTGAAATGTGGTACAACAAGGTTTCAGCTGGCTTGGAAATCCATACAAAACAAACCCTCACTATATACTGTGTAGAGAATACTGGATGGGCAACTATGCATAACCAGTGTATTGTGCCAACGAGGGGCTCTGATTCCCCCTGACCTTGAGAGGAAAGCTAGAGAGGTCCATGGGAATCAGAACCCCAAGGTGGCACAATACAGTGGTTATGCATAGAATTGCACATCCAGTGTTTCTTCATAGTGTATGGTGCCCCTGAAAATAATTGTAAAAAGTTAGATTTTGTTTTAAATAAATGTTTGCTGCCGCACATTATTTCTCTGTTTTAAGGCTGGTTGCTAGGGTCAGTGACATGGTTGTTATGGAGCAGATGCCCCTACTTGTCCATAGCAGGCTTTGACTGGTTGCCAGAAGAAAAATCATGGCTGTTCTATTTCTCGCTAAGTGAGGATTTACTGCAAGGGATCTTCTTAGCCGTTGTAACTTAGTAGTTTAAAATATGTGGTTGATCCTGCATTTTTTTTAAAAATAAAAGTATAAATATCTGGTTGATCCTGCTTTGTTTGCATCTCGGGCGGTTTGAGTGATCCTGCTGGCTCCGGTACAAGTTACTATGTGGTTGATCCTCCCATTTCTGTTGCCACAGCTGTTGTGGCTCATGCGCTTTGAAAACAAGCTGAAATGTTGTTGTACCACAGTATGGTATTACCGCGTTCCATGACCTTTGAACTGTGGTACAACAACATTTCAGCTAAGAGGGTTTCCATGCTGAACAAGACCTCACCATACTCTATAGTGCTTTAGCTAGGATGGAAACCATTGCACAAAGAGGAGTAACTGTATTCAATATAGTACTTTTTTTTCTGCAATGAATCAAGACTACAGCCTGGATGTGGAGAAACAGATGCCTGATAGGTTGTTATAGTTAAATAAGAAATAACAAATGATAATCTTAATTTTTTTTACAGAACACTGTCTTCTATTTAATATTTTAGTTGTTTGTTTACTGAATTTTGATAACCGACTAGGCCTACTAAGACAACATCCCTTTTTCAGGGGTGACCCAGAGTTTATTTTCATTTAATTTCATTTGAAAAAAATGAAAAGCCATTGGACAAAATTGCCCATTTTCATAGGTGACTGTGGTCAATGTATACAGGTATAATACAAATGTTACAAAAACATTACATATATTAGCAATGAATAACAAAAACTGAGTTACATATCATAACATATAATTACAAATAAGAATCAAACATTTATCATTTTGGCATTCAAACAAAACACAGGGGCAGTAATTAGGTGTACTAAGTGCAGATACAGGATAAGAAAGCTATTAGTTAGATACTTACAGATATTACAATACTAGAATGAAATAAACACTCAAGACATGGATTAAAAATGCTTAATAGTTACTCGGAGAGATACCAGTAGGACAGGGGCAGGGGCAGGGAGGTGAGAGCAAAACCTCCAAATAGACAATAGGTCCCAAGATAGGATAGGGTATAACAGTGCAAACTGGATGAACCAATGGTCTTTTTCTGCTTTTTCTATGACATGTTCTATAGTGAATGAACAAGATGTTGCCTATTATGAAGCTCGATCGAGAAGTTTGCAGCCTGACACAGAAAGAAATGCACTATGAACGTAATATTATTTTTAATGTATAGTTACACTAAAAGGAATAGAAAATGACCTACTGGTATAATCATCAAATATTTCCATTTGTAGGTGCATGCCAGACACAGTTTGATAGGTGATGATCAATTAAGAATGGTGAAAACTGAGATCAGAGCAGCCATTAAGGAGAATCACCAAGTTTTTGTAACGGAGACATGGCTTACATGTCTCTGAAGCCGATGTTGGCAAAAGTCCACCTAGGCAGATCTCCCCCTAGGCAATCCAGCCTGAACAGGAGTGGAAGGTATTGTATATTGGTACCGACCAGTATCCTTTTCACTTACCAGTCAACTGAGCCACCTCTGACCCACCCCTATGCTCAGGCATGCAATGACGTACCCAGGGACAGCATTGGGGCATGCCCCATTACAATTAATTGGGTCAGTTTTACTTATGCTTTTTTGACAAATATGGCCAGATGGAGAGCAATCAAAGACACCGTTTGACTGAGAAGGCTCTTGTTAGTCAACCAGTGGCTTTGATTGCTCTCCATCTGGCCATATGTGTCTATAAAAATGTACATAAAACTGACCCCATTGATTTTAATGGGGCACATCTTCACACTCTCCCTGGGTGCATATCATTACGTGCCTGAGCATGGGGGCGGATCACCTGGAAGTGGAAGGGATTGGCTGCTTCACTGGTCAGTACTGAGAGATGATCCCTTCCACTCCCGTTCAGGCAGGACTACCAAGGGTAAGATCTGCTGAGGCAGATTTTCGCGGACGTGGCCTTGCCAAAACTATAAAGTACATTAAAAACTTGTAAAGTCACTGTAAGTACCTCCATATTGAAGGAATGACTCCAATGCAAATCCATGAAGATATGGTCAACACACTTGGGACAGAAGCTCCTTCATATTCAACTATCAATAAATGGGCTGCTGAATTCAAGCGTGGCAGAAAAAGTGTTGAAGATAATCTCAGGTCAGGGCACCCAAGGAAGATGACCACTGAGGAGAACATTGATGCAGTCCATCAAATGGTGATGAAAGAAAGTTGAGTAACTGTACAGCAGGTAGCCAGCACCTTGGGCATCAGTTTGGGGGCAGTACTGAAAACTTGAGCATGAGCAAAGTGTCAGCAAGATGGGAGCCAAGAATGTTGCCACCCAATCACAAATGAGCCAGAATGGACATTTCAAGCCAACTTCTTGCACAATACAAGAGGGATCCAGCAAACTTTATTAGTCATATTGTAAGAATGGATGAAACATGGGTTCACCATTTTGATACAGAGTCTAAACAGCAAAGCAACCAATGGAAACATCATGTATCTCCAACACCAAAGAAGTTCAAGCAGGCTGCCTCAAGTGATAAAATCATGGCCTCAGTCTTCTGGGACTCTGAAGGTGTGATCACGATTGATTATCTTGAAAAAGGAAAGACAATAACTGGTTAGTACTATGCTGAGCAATTGCGCAAGCTGAGAGGAGCCATCAAAGCCAAACGCTGTAGAAAACTGATGCGAGGTGTTTTGCCCCTGCAAAGACAATGCTTCACCCCACACAGCACAGGTTGCAGTTGATGCTGCAAAAGAATGTGGGTATGAACTGCTTCCTCACCCACCCTTCTCACCAGATTTTACTTCTTCAGGCAGTCTACCTGTTCCCAAAACTGAAGGCTGAACTCCGTGGGAAGAGATTTGCTAATGATGAAAGAGGTGATAGCTGCTGGGGATTCTGGGGGGACAAAGTCTACCATGAGGGATAACAACGATAGAATGACGCTGGACTAAGTGTATTGAACTGAAAGGGGACTATGTTGAAAGATAAAATATTACTAGGTTCACAGTGCATTTCTTTCTCTGTCAGGCCATAAACGTTTTGATTGGCCCTTGTATTGTAGCCACCAGTATATTCAGAACTCTTTATAATTAAAACCTTTCTCTAATATCCAGGGAAACCATTTCTATAAACTATTGAGACACTATTCAGCTTATATTTTGTTAATGTTCTGCATTATGCCCCCCCATTCTTTACTGCTGCCTTGGGATATTTATAATAAAACAGGATCTTTGTGTCTCTGACTTCATTCCCACAGATTATGACATCACAAATGCAGAGCTATGACTTTGGTGGGGAGGGAAGAAGGAGAATGAGATGAAGTCTGGGCACACAGAAAATGCTTTCATGTCTAACATTATACAGCCTACTCAACCCTAACTATAGTGGCGCTACTGTGCCACTATCACATATATGATTTTGATTTGATTTTATTGATTCGGAAGATACCTTTGAGCCCAAGCTCTTTTACAAAGGTCCCATGTCAGTGAATTAGACAACGTACAAAGTAGTAATCATAAAGAAAATCTTAAAAAAACAACACCCTGTTTAGACATGTACACATAGACATTGTGGATTACAGGTTAGGGCGGTGAGTTATATGAGCACTGTTATAAAGGCAGAGAATAGTGCAGTCCCTAGGAGCCTTGTCATCAGGTAGGGGAAGGGGGATGGTCAGGGGAAATTGTATAGCAATAGGTGGGTGTTAAGGCTAGGCTGTGGGGGCCTTGTCATGACCAAGTGCAGCCAGGAGAGCTTGAGGTGAGACAAGTGCTGCACCAAAATATATATTTTTAATTCTTTGGTAATTGTGTAAGGCACACAAGGCGCAAGTGTCTGTTTTCAGGGGTGACCCAGGAGCACTGGTAAGGTGAAGTCACTTGCTCAGAGTCACACACTATGCAAGTAGAGTTTGTGGGATTCAAACCCAGGTCTGCCGGAAGTACCAAGCGCATCCATAGCTTGTTACTCTAATCTCTAGTCTACACTACAAGCCCCTATTGACCCCACTGTAACTTTGCCAAAGAGGCCAAAGGAAGCAGCAAGGTCTGCCCAGCAAATAGGTTAAAATTTCCAGATCCAGGGTAGAGGGGATCTTGGAGTCAAACCTCTGTAAGTGTGCATGGTCTGATAGCCAAATTGACAAGATTTCTGTATGCAACCAGGCCTATATTTTCCCCAGAAATGTGTAATGAAGCAAATCTAGTGTATAGCTGGTGAAGGCTAGAAAAATGTGTATAAATTCTGGTACAGTATGTGGATGAAGGTGATGCCACACATCTACTGAGCAATATTCCTGGAGAAGTAGGTGGCCATTTTTCTGTGCTCTAGTGTCCCTTGGTGGGTTAGGAATCATCGTATCTAAGTGATCATAAATCATATTGTGGTCCCCACCCACAAGTAGAGCACCTTGCTGCATCTGCAAAATCCTGCCAAACAGTAAAGTAAAAATAAGGGATTCTGTACCTGGGGGGACATACATGCTAGCCAGAGTAATATCCCTACCAAGGTATTGACCCAGTGATATTGCTAGTCTACCTGGGAATAAACATAAATTGGTCAATTGAACTGGGGTAACCTTCAGAACACGAATTTCAGCCCCCCCTTCATTTAATATTCCTATAACTAGAAGCCAACACATATGAGAAGGCAAAATTCTCCAGCTTCCGATGTTCAGATTTATTCTGGACAGGTGAATTTCCTGTAGGAAAACAAAGGGAGGTCTAAATGTTTCAATCACACATAGGGCTTTGGGCCGCTTTACTGGATTGTTGACGCCATTCACATTTTGTGAATAGATTAAAGTTTGTTTAATAGAGACCATACCAAAAACTGAAGTATGGTGAGGCTAAGTCCTCTTGTTCATTCACAGGAATGCTCCCAGACAGCACTGCCCACAACCCAGGATCCAGACCAGTCCTAGATATGCTCCCCATCCTATGGAATAGTAAAAATTTAACCAGAATATTATGTGCCTAAATGTGGTGGAGGCACCCTGTAGCCTGTACAACACAGGAACAAAAAGTTGCAGCTAACAAGTAACACGAATCATAATCAGTGACCAAAAGTATATATAAAGAACAGACACGTTCCCCTCCAAGAAACAATGAGGAGGGGTTATGATAGTGCTTCCAAGGCAGGAGGGCCAGAGCTTGGGACTTCTACTGGATTGAGGAAAGGTCAGAGTGGAACTACAGAAGTCCTCAGTTGGGAGGAAATGTGACCCCACGGCTGGGTACGGGCCTCTCCAAGGCTGCTCAGCACCTCCTAGTGGAAGGGAAAAGAGGAACACAGCTAAGTGCTAGGAAATAGCAGCACCATGAAGGAGCCAAAGGCTACCAAGAAACAAAAAACAATTGTACATACCATAAACAGTGCATATTTGTGCAGCCCTGCACCCTGCAATATAAGACCAAACATCAATTAAGAAGAGGGGAGAGCGCAATGCAAATAATGAAATGTATTGGATCCAGTGCACAACTTAGAAAAGGGAAGCAGAAAACTGTTTGTATATACTATTGTAGATAAAGCAGGAAGAACAAACCCCCTACTAGCAGTTTGTGACTCTGAGTGTAGAGCACAAACAGACTGCATAGACTACTCACTGGGGAGTAATCTCTGGAGTGTCGCTGTGCATTACAGGGGTAATCATCAGTATGTAAAGTTCCAAGGCAGAGTGGGAAGCCAAGCTCAGGACATTGAACCGGGGTAGGAAATGGTGCCCCCTTCCGAACTTGAGCAATATACTGTGCCTCCAGATACATCAAAGTAAGCAGGTGGGGTAAACTGTTGAAGCTCCACTAGGTGGTAGAGACTTGCCCAGAGGCCAAAGGAAGCAGCAAGGTCTGCCCAGCAAATGGGTTAAACATTCCAATCCAGTGTAGAGGAGATCTCTGCAGCCCCCACAGGGACACTCCAGCATTGCCAAGTGGCCCTCATTTGGACAAATGACCTATGAGAGCTGAGATGGCAGTAAGCACCATTAGTCCTGGGTCGGGTGTGCCTCTTCCCAGCGCTCTTGGAGTCAAAACCTCTGTAACTGCACCACCAAGTTAGAGACCCATAGGCCCCCACATGTTACTTAAGCAATAAGGCACAACAGGGTGTGGGTTATTGGGGGATTTTCCCACGCTTTGTGTGGTGTGTCACAAGGTGCAGCTGAGTAACTTAACCACACAAGAAGTGGGTAAATCCTCCAATAACCTACACCTTGGAGTGCCTTATTGCAATTACACAATAGACCCAAATGTAAAATAAATTTAAAATGTGTTTAATTATGTTTTTTACAAATGCCATTTCTTAGTTGTGGGTTACTGCAGGATATACCCATGGTCATGTGATGTGTTTTGATCAATGAGGTTACAGGATTTTCATACCCCATTTTATAATCTGCAGTAATATAAACCTTATCCTAATGTAGCGAGCCAGGCCCAGCCACACTACAAAAACACTAAATGGTGTACAGCGCCGGAAATCCAAAGCAAGTGCAAAAGTCGGACTGCATGTCCAAATAAATGTTTTAGAAGGCAGAAAAGGTCCCACATCACATAAGTAAAATAAAAGGCACCTTTAATAGCACCCAATTCAGGAGATGTGTATCTCCATAGAGGCCCAATCATTCATCCCAGTACTTACAGAGCAGTGGTATTATGGCATAAAACTGCCTAGTTTTGCAATTCAGAAGATAAGGACATTGTATTCAGGTTCCTGTTGCTCTAGAGAAACACTGGAGCAAATGTTGTATGTCCTTCCTTGTAACATCCATTTGTACCTGATGATCTGGCAGGGTTGGGAAATGTAGGCTGTCAGAGGTACCCCAGTGGTCTGTAAGGAATCTAGGTCACTGTGACTTTGCCAGCTTGATGACCCTCTTCCACAAGTCAGCTACCTCTTCTTCCACATCTTGGTATATGACAGGGCCATCAGAGTAGAAAACCCACAGCTTGGCAGGAAATGGAGTCTGAAATCTCAGCTGCTTATCCCACTGGACTGCAAGAAGGGGCCCGAGGTAGCGTTGTTCCATTACTTGCAGGGAGTTATCATGGTCCACATACACATGGACCCTCTTGAAGAATAGTTATTTTTTCTGCCAGAGGCCAAACAAAAACCTTTTTTTCACTGCATAATTCATAAACTGGAGGATGATTCATTGAGGCTTTTGTTGGTTGTAGGCCTGTGCAAGCCCAAGCATTCTATTGGTCCATTCTTTATTAAGAACAAAGTCAAATGGAAGATCCAGCCGGGTGCAGAAAAAGTAATCTGGAAAGGTGTGCAGATCATTGCCTGCTGCCTTCTCCTAATCCCATAGAACTGCATGTTTTTCCTGTGGGAGCATCCGTTGAGGTCATCACACTTAGCTGACAAAGTTTTGTCTCTGAAGAGCCTCCACTAGTAGGCTGACTATGCATGTGGCTTGCTTGTCCAGTTTGAAAATGGCGGCTTGGTGTTCCTGTACCATCTGCTGTAGGGAGCTGATCTCAATGTGTACTTTTTCAAAATCTGCCTTAGTTTTAGTTTGGAAAGTATGGAGCCCCATCAGGATGACATCTAACTTTTCTTTACTCATATTGGGCCCTATGCACTAATGGGCAGAGTGGCTACGTGGCGCATATCTGCGGCACACAGCCACTCCACACCCATTGTGCCCTCTGCGTGGGATGCACTAATGGAGGGCATGCAGCATCTACGCATCTGTTCCCCAGCCATGTGAAAAGCAATGCCCGGGCGGGTGGGGAGGGTGCGGGGAATTGCGCCATGCACTAAGGTATGTAGTGCCATCCGCAGGGGGCCATAGTGGTGTGCAGGATATGCCAACGGAGACCCTGCCATAACAGCAATACACGGCTAGTGCTGTGCACACAGGGTTCTCCCCTGCTCCTGGCAGCATGTGGACTTCAACCTCCCCCCACACACCAAGAGTCCCCCTCTCTCCACCTGGCAGCATTGAGGGTACCACCGCCACTACTTGCAATGACCCTAGGTATGTAACCCCCATTCCCACTCGGGTCACGGCAGTGCCGTTCCCCCCACGTATGCTGGGGGCCACGCCGGGCCACTTCCAGGTGACGGTGCACAGGGACTGGGGGCGGACATGTAGACACAGCCAGGTATGGGGGAGCACAGTACATTACTGTGCCACCCATGGGGATGGGATCGAGGTCATGGGGTGGGCATCCGCAGATGACCTGGCCAGGGTGCTGTACGATGGGCCGGGGGGGCATGACTACACGGTTGGAGGTGTGGTGTGTGGTGGTGCATCTGGGCAGGGAGTGGCATTTCAGCAGGAGGGGGACATCCGTGCGGCTGGGAGGAGTGCACCCACGGGGGTCAGTGCCTGCAGAAGGGGGGGACCAACGTATGATGTGCATGGCCGCGCAAGACCACATAAAGGTGGTCCGTATGCACTGCCCCGGACCAGTGCCATGCCACGCAGAAGATCCACTGTGGGACCCAAGGCTGGGCATTCGACTGGCTGCACGCCTGGGTCTGGTATTGCACCCCCACCCACCCCATGCGAACCTGAGTGCTGGAGGGGGCCGCAGACTGGTGGCCGGCGGTCGTGAATGCCGCCAAGTGCGCACATGTCTGCAGGTGCAGAGCTCCGCAGGTGGGATACGTGCCTTCGGTATGTACTTCCCACCCATTAGTGCATAAGCAGGGCTGGATTAACAAGTTATGGTGCCCTGGGCACTTGGAATTGTGTGGCCCCCTGTAACTTAACCAATATGCCAGGGGTTTGGGGCCTCATAGGCCCCCTGAAGCTGATCAGTTTTCAATGCCTTAAAATGCATTTTGAATAGTTTCCAGCTATTCTGCATGCCATTCTTGGGGTGGAAATACTAGTTTAATGTTGGATGGCTGGAATACATTCACACAGAGTGTCAGCACTCAAGCAGAACTATGCATTGCTGGCCCCTCCACACCAACATCCCACTGCCCGATCAGACAATAGCCTGCCCTGTGGCTGTGAGCAGTCCTGACCCCCAAAGTCTCCAACCTGGGAGGGGGCGCAGACCTGTAGAGTCTGGGATGGATAAATTTAAATGAATAAACGAAAGTGATTGGGAAGTTACAGCCACAGATGAAGGCAGTACGAGTGACCAGGGAAGAAGTCCCCTCTTCTTTGCAAAGACTGCTCAGAGTTTTTACTTCAACCTGGATACCCACCAGGACAGCACCGGGATGGGTAGAAGGGATATTGGTTTAACATCTCATCTCAAGGATGGCACACCGCAACAGTACAGCACCCCCTAATACTGCACCCTGTTGTCAGTGTTTCAGGTACAAGTTCAATCATGGTGAAGGACGAGAACCCTTGGCCTTCTGGTCCAGAGGCAGATGTGTTACCAACTTAGTCACATGGAGATATTTAACACCAAGTTCCTAGTAGCATGGCGATTACCTTCTGATCTTCTGGCCTCCAAAGCAAATGTGCAAACTTGCTGAGCCACTGACAATGCTTTTATTTACCCGCAGCATGTCTTCCTTCCTTTTGACCATGACCAGTGCCCACGGGGAGGACCTTGTCATGGTGGGGTCAGTGGCCACATACAATGTATAGGTCCTACAGGCAGACAGGATGGGCCTAGCCGTCCTGATCTGCTGACAATTTCTATGTTTCCCTCAGGGCTGCACAAGGATATATGTTATCCATTTCTGGGGAAATGGCCCCATAGGCAGAATAAGAAAAAAAATTCACAAAGGAAAATTTTACAAAGAAACAGAGCTTGCCGTTAAATAATGACCACTTGCTCCACCTAGTCTTGTTTTCTGCTGATTTTTCCTTCCATCCCTACAATATTGCTTCAGATATATATAGCTGAAGCAGTATAGCACAGTGGTTTAAGGCTCTGAGCTGCAAATCTTGAGACCGGGGTTTGAATCCCATAGTTCCCACTTGCATACTGTGTGACCCTGAGCAAGTCACTTAACTTCCCTGCGCTCCCAGATCACACCTGTAAACAAGCTTTCAGCTTAGTGTGCCACTCCTGGTTAAACTAACAATTTGAGGAAAAAAACATCCTACTTCACCTCTGATCCATTCTATTCTCTCTCTCTCTCCACCCTCCTTTCCACAAAATTCCCTCACCCAATGCATTCCAATTCTTACCTAGAGAAGACTTTATACAAAATAATGACCGCTTGTGGCACCTGGAACTTGACCCACCTACTCTGCTGATTTTTCTTCCATCCCTGTCCTTCGACCTTACTGTGCTGCTGCAAATCCTACTTCATCTCTGGCCCATGCTACCCCTCTCCCCTTTCTACAATCCCTTTCGACGCCCCCCCCCCCAACCACAACAACATTGTTTTCACCTGACCAGGCAGCAGCCACCTCCACTGTAAGGCTGTCCATTTATTTTTTTTAAATTAATTTACCAACCTACCTAAAGTTGAAGAAAATGAAGTGAAGGATAGTCAGTGAGTGTGGTGGTCTGTCTGTCTGGACTGGGTCACTCCTCTGTACAGTGCAAATCGTCCCATCCTCCTCTCAGTCTTTCCGCCCTGGCCATTCTGCTTTTGCTCTGCCACTGCCCAAATAGCTCAGCTGCTGGTACTGCTGCTACTTTGTTCTTTTTGTTTAAATGAAAAATTACAGCTCGGTTGTAGCAGCAGCAGCCAGGCACAGTAGTGATGCGGTTGGTCCATCTATCGGATTCGGCACAGGTCGGGAGGAACTGACTCTTGCTCGCTGGTGGCGTTTTTTCTTCACTGTCTTCAGTGGACAGCTTCAAAGCAAATTTTCTCTCTTGTGCTATGGAACTCTCCTCGGCTGTAGGAGTTCCATAGCACCAGAAGGGTCTGTTTTATGCTCCACGCACGGACCTCAGGGGGGACAGAAAAGTTCAGATCCGAGTGGGCTGGGGGTGCTAAGCAGTAACGGACCAGACTGGAGCCCTCTGATTCGTTAGAAGGGGCTGCAACATCAGCACCTCTGACGTAGACAAGCTTGAAAGTGGGGGAGCAGTAACAAGTGGCAGAGCACATTAAACAACATGGCGTGGACAGCATGGGGCGAGCCATTTCGGGACAGTAGTGAACCAGCTGGCAGGGCACACGGATGAACCAGTGTGCTGGTGGACTTCAGATTTTGAGGTATGTCGCCCCCCACCACTGAGGTTTAGCAAAGGTACAGGAGGGAAGAAAAAAAAAGATGAGAAAATCAGGTGGCCCCCTCAAACTCGGTGGCCCAGGGCAACTGCCCTGTCTGCCCTATGGTTAATCCGGCCATGTGTATAAGGGCCATTGTCTGGAGCTTTGGCACTAGACACCGCCATCACTACAGAGAGTTAGGCCTCCCCTGTTAGTCTTCTGATTTGTATCCACCAGCATCTGATGTCACAGGAGCGATATTTCTGTGAGCGCTTCCTCATAGATGAGCAGCAGCCCTGATGAGGTAAAACAAGGTATTTTTTCTGTAAAAGATGAATATGTGTGTAGCCCAGGTGCTTTGTGCCAGTGGGCTACTACCCCTGCCTGTTGACTACCACACAGGTAAAGAGGCCTGGGTCCTGCTACGGTAGTGACCAGGGGTTCTATCACAAAGTAATAGTAAAATAGTGTGGTGCCTTCACCCAGAGTAGGTTGATAGCAGGCCAGGTGTCTGCTTGGTACAACCCCCTGGGATGCTGTACCTTCCCACCTCCCCTTCCAACCACCCCACACACTGGATATCAAGTTGTTCCCCAATACCATATACCACATATACTTGACAGTTAGCTTTCACAAAATACCCTCCATACAGCAATTGCAACAAAATATAGCTTTATTCTGAGGAAGGGCTAGTGGAGGGGTACCTGGAAAAGGAAAGCTGTGAAGAGAAAAAGGGGTTAGAATAGCTAACGTTAACAGTGCCAGTAGGCCAAGACACTCCAACGTCCACCCCCACTGGTACCACTTAAACCCCAGTTCAGTCTATAGGGGTACCCTGTGATGGTGCAGGCCTGGTTGGTGCTGGGGGTTGGTCGGCATTGGGGCCCTTGAAGAATATTTAAAGGATGAAGCTTTAAAGTTAATTTTAAACCTTTGTTTGCAGACAACCTTCCCCCAGTTCCCTTGGTCAGGGCAAGCCCTAAGTTACTCATGGTTCCGGAGAGCTGAGCAGTCTCTGATGCGGGGGGAGGGGTGGTTCCAGCAGTTCAAAATCTACAGTTTCAGTTCAACGAGGGCAGCAACAACTAGGCAACAGTAGATGTTGAGAAGACTTGAGCTTGCTTGAAGGTCTGGCCGCTTGTCACATTGCTTGGAGGTCTTGCAGCTTGTTCCCTTCAGCCTAATCAGGCCCATTGCAGAGCTCAACCACAAGGCCCACCAAGCCACAGAGGACCCAGACTCAGGAGTGGCTCCACAGCCCAGCTCCCTCACAGATCAGAGTGCCATAGCACTTCTGCATGTACCAGTGGCCCCCTGCAGCCAGTATCCCCCACTCGGTAGGGGTTAGCAAATTTCCTACCTGGCTCTGAGTTGCAGCTGGGAATACCCTGGTTCCACCTTTCTCTCAGACAGGAATGCAGCTCCGCTGTGCAGCCAGACAGTTTCTCAACTTTTTTCACTTTCCAGTGCATTTGGGAAACAGATTCCAAACTCCAGACTTGCAGTTCCTTTCCACAGCTGGCTTTCAGCCACAGTAACAGGTCCCTGAAGCATAGGACACCAGCTCAACCTTTTTCTTTCACAGATTCTCCAATTCAAATGCAACATCCAACTCTTGCACTGGCTACACACAATTCCAAACCTCTTTTCTCAGACCAGGATGTTCCTATCAGTCCCAATAGGTGCAAGAACACTGCAGCAATAAGTTTCCTCAAAACCAGCACTTCCACACAAATGCCTGGATCGCTCAGCAAAAATGCACAGCTCCTTTAAACGAGAATCCTTCACCTCCAATCCTCAGGCAAACTCTGTTTAAGTCCTGTGAAAGGCCTTTAGACTTTTCCACACATAGCACTGAGCCCCTCTTGACTCAATAAGAGCCCAGATTAGTCTGCCCAAACTGCCCAAAGTCCCTGGGATTTCTCCTGAAAATCCTGCCCTCATTGGTCAGTGCCAGTTATCAATCACAATCATCAGCCCTCTTTTATTATTGATTGGAAAGGTCTCTTGGTGCCTGAAATTAGTTCACACTTCCTCCCATGAGCCCTCTCACACAGTTTTGGGCACCTACATCACTGATTGGCTGTCCATTAGGGGTCAAGTATCACAACATGGCTGCTATCATTCAGTCCCACAGCAGTCCACATATTGTCCCAACTTTAGAATGTTATTGCAGCCAGACAAAACAGTTTATATACAGTTACACCCTCATTTGTTAGCTGGCTCTGTCCTTTGTCATGTGTCCCCATATTCATATTTATCAGTTCCCCCTGCAGCCGGTTGCTAGCTCCAAAAACACAATCTCCCTAGGAGCAGCGATCCAGCTCATGTTTATTCAAGACACCTCATTAATATTCACGAGGGCCACCTTTAGAGTAGCACTACACACCACCTTTATTTATTTATTTTGTTTCTATTTATTTATCATTTTTTCCCTGGTTTTTGCCCACCACCCAGCCTCATATCCTTGGCACAAGTGTGCACGTGTGGAGGCACGCGCATACCATGCACTGTGGGATGCCTCACCCTACTGGTCACCCACACCCACCCGCTCTACCACCGGACTTCCACCTGGTGATGGTAGGACTACGGGAGGGTGACCCCCTCCCTGGGAGAGGAGAACTGCCACAAGGCAGCTCAATCCTGCTCCTACACTCCCCACCCCCCTGTGCCAGCTCCTCAGTGCCCTGAGGTTGTTCCCAAACCCAGGTCACTGGTGTGGCGCGAGGTAAGGCAAAAATGCTTCAGCTCTCTGTGCCACCAGGCTGGTCCATTGCTGCCTCTATTAAACTAACTTTCAGTGCCACTTTTCAGGTGCTTCCTTCAGGTGTCTGACCCCCACTTAACTGAACACGGGGGACAGAATCACTGAGGAGGGATTGGGGCAACTGCTATGGTGGTTGGAAGCAAAAGGCACTACTGAGCACATGTGGGGCTGTCTGAACTGTACCAGAGTGCATCACGGGTCAGCGGCTCCATGGTCCAACTCCTTCAGGCCAATCAAAGGGAAAAATAGCACTAGGGGCTGAATGGAGAATCGGGGGACAGAGGCACAGGCCTGCACTCCTCAGGGGCAACAATCAGGTAAGCCCCCATGGAGGGGGGTTACACTCCCCCCTTAAATGCTTGGCATCCACGCCAAGCCTATAAGTAGGAGCCACTAACAATGTAAAACAATAAATCTTAACATTTAGCACAGTTCAACATTTCTATCTAGACACCTGAATCCTATCTACTCAGTCAGTAACAGATGAAACAAGAATCACATTATGTACAATCTGTAAGACTAGGCACTTTGATTTTTGACAGCTGTCAAATGCCAGGATATGTGTGTCACCTGTACTTTCCCCACCTTTGGTTGCCCAAAATCACATGTAGTTTGATACACACTGTTAACACACTTTTTACCCTTGGTTTCCTTTCGGTGCCACTTTCCCCTCCCTGTTTTCCGTTTTGCCATCTCCCCTCCGGGCCTGGGAGGTTTAGCACTAGCAGGACACATGTAAACCTTTGGTAATGACCTGGGGGTGACATAGATACCCATGTGCACTACAAATAGGGGTAGGTCAGAGGGTGCTCCCTGGGTGTCATATGTCAAGCAAAGGTTTCACAGTTTTCCCCGAATGTCTTGGGGGTTCTTGCTCTTTGGCCCTGGTGGTCACCCGCTGTTCAGAGGTGGGATTGATGTCTCTTGCCCCGTGACTGTTTCCACTTCCTCTGCTGTGGGGTGTCCCATCACCAAATCACTTCCTTCACTCTGGCCAGTGGTGCTATCTCGTAGCCACTTTGAGAGCTCAGCCGGACCACTATTCAAGTTCGAGGTGGGCTCTCCAAATGCATTGACTCAGGGAAGCTGTTCTGGAACCACTCAAAAGGCTTAGCTGGACTAGTATTTAAGTTTGGGGTGACCCCTTCGAGGGGCATAATAAGAGCACCTTCCCATAGAGCACCCTGTTCAGCAGCCACAGCCGCGCCCACTTCCCCAGGTTCATCATCATCTTGAATCTCAGTTTTTCTTGTGGTAGGCTCCTCTGCCACTAGTTCAGTTTCTAATGTCAGTGGTGTTCCCTGAAACAATTTACCCAGCTCAAGAGTGGGACAGAAATATTCAGGATGAACATTAGACTCTCTCCAATTCATCAGCCGACTCTTCCCCCTCTGTCGTTTCCTCTGTCTGGGCAGAACCAACCCCTGGATGCTCACCACTTGATTTCTTCTGTCGTCTGTGTGCAGCAGCTTGAGTAACTGGAGGTGTGGGAGGATCTGCTATATCAGATACTGGGCCTATCACTTTGTCTCCTATGGGCAGAAGATGATTTCTATGAATGACCTTGTTTCCACTGGATTCTCCTTCTGGTCAAATCTTATAAGTCGGCAGCCCATCCAGTTTTTCCAGTAGCACATAAGGTGTACTTCCCCATCAATCAGCAATCTTGTGCTTTCTGGGGATACCCAATCTCCTCAATAATACTCTGTCCCCTGGCAGTAAGTCTTGCGCCTGGACTTTCTTCTCATATCGTTCCTTGTTAGCCTTGTTCTTTCTGGCGGACATTTCAGCGGCTAGGCGATATGCATCATTTAGTTGTTGTTTGAGTTTTCTTACATACTATAGGTAGTCACCATCTTTTGTGCCATCCGCTGATACCCCGAAGCACAAATCTTCTGGCAGGTGGGCCTCCCTATTGAACATGAGGTGGTATGGGGAGAACCCGGTAGCATCATTCCAGGTACAGTTGTAGGCGTGAACCAATGTGCTGACACATTGACTCCAGTTACACTTATCTCTGGGGTACAAGGTTCCCAGCATGTCTAGTAGAGTTCTATTAAACCTTTTGGGCTTGGGATCACCTTGGGGATGGTAGGGGATTATTGGGGGCTTTCTGACTCCCAACAGAGACAGCAGCTTCTTTATTAGCCTGCTTTCAAAATCCCGGCCCTGATCTGAGTGAATCCACTGTGGCACCCCATAGTGCACAAAAAACTTTTCAACCAACACCTTTGCTGCAGTGGAAGCCTTCTGATCTTTGGTGGGGTAAGCTTGGGTGTATCTGGTAAAATGGTCAGTGACCATCAGAATGGTCGAGATATTCTTGGAGTCTGGTTCCAGGCTAAGGAAATTCATACATACCAGTTCCATGGGGGCACTTGTGACAATATTAACCAGGGGGTGGCTTTTTTGGGAAGAGCTTTTCTGGATGCACCAGTGACAGGTTTTGCAATATTGTTCTACATCCTGTCCCATTTTGGGCCAATAGAATCTGCAATGGGCCAGGTCTAATGTGCATTCACTGCCCTGGTGGCCCATGTCATTGTGGACGGCTTTTAATACTGTTCATCTGAACTGGTCTGGCAGCACCAGTTGTATTTGGTGCACTCCCTGTTGGTTTTGCACTTCTCTATACAGCAGGCCATTCTTTAGTTTTAACTTGGACTACTCTCGCAGCATCAGCTGGGCATCTGGGTTTCTAGTGGTAACTTGTGCCAGGTTGCCCCTTCTCTGCAGGACACTTAGAATTTCTCCAGTGGCTGCATTGGACCTCTGTTCCCTCATCAGCTCTTGAGTTGTTAGCTGAGGCAAAAATCTCATATCCAGAGTAGTTAGATGGCAGTATGCTACAGGGAGATAACTTCCAGAGGCTCCTAGACTCTCCACTAGGTGCAGGACAGCCTCAGCTGATGGGAACTCTTTAGTGTCAAACTTTTTGCATAATGCCTTTACAGCCTGCTCAGATATCTGCCTCCAGCTTGAGTTTTTGTCTTGATGAGCTGGGGGATGTTGGGACAAAGCATCTGCATCTATATGGTTTAATCCTAGGTGGTACTCGATGCAGTAATCATTTATTTATTTTTTATTTAGTTTTTGTTTACTGGGGAGATGGGCTAGCCATAGGAATGACTATTTTCAGGCACGACCCGGGAGGTTACAGAGTGGAATTACATAAAACACAGAAACAAAACAAGGTTTTACAGTAAAAATATAAGCTAGGTGATAAGAGCAAGGCAAAAAACAGTGTGAGTCATGAGAAAACATGTGATAAGGCAATTTGTTGGCAGGTGCAGGACATAGCTCACATATTTGCAAGGAATTATCATGATGCAAAGTTCGGCGAGAGGTTCATTGACAACAAACAACCAAATACTTGAAAGGAATTATCAGGTATAATGAGCAGGGGAAATTACAAAATAACATATGGTAGGCAGATCCTTAGGGGAGAAACATTTACACGGTTTGGGAGATTGGGCACAGAGTATTGCAAGTAGGAGCTTTTCGGCAATGATTACAAAGATCTAAGGAGTTAAGAATTAGTTATAGTAGGAGAGGGCAAGGGGTTTGCGATAACAAGCCAAAGAGGAGAAGCACATCAAGTTGAGAGGGGAGACAAGTAGACAGACAGGGGGAGGATAAAGTGCAAGGCATTAGGTAAAAATAATAGAGGTGGAAAGGGCTGATAGCCACCTGTGACCAGCTGCGTCCAGCTTGGCTGTTGTCTTGACGTACATCAGAGGGTTATTATCAGTCTTTACTGTAATTTTCACCCTGTACAAGTATTCATGGAACTGATCTACAATGGCTCACTTGAGTGCAAGGAATTCTAGCTTATGCACCTGGTATTTTCTCTCTGCTGGATTCAAACTCCGACTGGAGTAGGCTACTGGATGCAAGCCCTCCGAGTATTTTTGATACAGGACAGCCCCCAAGCTGCTGAAACTGGTGTCTGCATGTAAGACATAAGGTTTCTGTGAGTCTGCATAGGCGAAGACTGGAGCATGGGTTAAACAATAAATGATGTCTTCAAATGGTCGTGCACAGTCCTCAGTCCACCTGGGACCGAATGGCTCAGAAGGTTTGAAGTACTGCTCTGACATAGTTGGGGCCCCAGGCTGCTTTGGTGTTTTACTTTTGTTGGTTGGTGGGGGGTGCCCTGCAGCAAATTTAGGAGTGGTCTGACTACCTGGGTATAATCCTTAATGAATTTCCTATAGTACCCACAGAAGCCCAACAAACGCTGTAACTCTTTCAAGTTCTGAGGTCTAGGCCAGGAGGTGAGCGTCTCAGCCTTACTGGGGGTTCATCTGAATATCTTGTGCTGATACTATATGCCCGACATATTTGATAGTAGCTTGAAAAACTGGCACTTGTTGATAGAAAGCGTCAGACCAGATTCCTCCAACCAATCAACCAACCAGAACTCTTTGTGCAATCCTGTCTGTAATGGATGAACTTTGTTGTACTTTTTTCCTCTGGATAACTTCTATGTGCACCTCTGTACCTGGGTTGCACCTAGAAATGAGCCTCGGCTCAGTGTGCCTTTCCCAGTCACCAAATTTTAAATAAATAAATAAATAATAAAATCCAATACTTTCAACAGCCTTACCTCGTGTTCTTCTAGGGTCTTCCTGCAGACTATTATGTCATCCAAATACACCAGGCACTCCAGCAGATTCATATCCATGAGGCACTGGAAAGTACCAGGTGCCCAGAAATGCCCTGGGGCATCTGCAGAAACTCATAAAACCCAGGGGCATATAAAAGCGGTCCTCTCCCGGTCCTGCAGAAACATAGAAACATAGATTTTGACAGCAGATAAGGACCGCTTGGCCCACCCAGTCTGCCCATTTCCCTACCTAATGAATATGCTGCAGATCCTAGTTAACCAGCAGCCTACTTCTTCCTACCCCCACAGGGCCATGGGAATCTGATAATATCCACTCCTCAGGTCTAACACTGAAAACCATTTGCTGCCATTTAGGCAGTCCATGGCATCCTAAATCCGAGACATTGTATACTGGTCTAGGACTGTTCCCTTAGTCAGTGTTTGGTAATCTATGCATATCCGAATGCCCCCACTTTTCTTTCTTACCACCACTATGGGTGGGATGTACAGGCTCCTAGACTCCTGAATTATGCCTGCAGCCAGCAGTTGCTGAAGATGCCTCCTCACATCATCGATGTCAGCTGGGGCAAGATATCGGGACCGCTCTATAAAGGGGTGCTGATCAGTAAGACATATGTGGTGTTGCTCCCCTGTCATGCAGCCCACATACCACTCATATAGGGAAAACACCTTAGTCCTTCTTGACAGCTTTTGTCAAACTCAAGTCTTCCACTCGTCGGGCATAGGGGAGTTACTCAAGTTAAACAAAGTAGGGTCAATACCAGGTGGGACACCTCCTCCAGGGGCAGCTGGCTGCATTGCCGTGTCTGCACAGTAGACTTGGGCTAAGGTATGGCCCTTCCAGACAACCACCTCCCTGTTCATCACATTCTTTACTTGCACCGTGACTCTTTGGACGTACACATGCACACATGCCGTTAAGACACTGGACTTTATGAGTAGGCCAGCTGGCAACACATGTTCCTCTGGGGCATCCAACATCAAAATTTTGGTCCTCACCTCCTTCTTCAACTGTACCATGCCACTAATATTACACTTGGCATTGGGTGGCAGCACTATTTCCTCAACATCCCACTTCCAAACTATGCCCAACAGTCCATCCTGCTCCTCAGCAATGGTCTGCACATGCTTCCTGTATGCTGCCTTTATTGTTGGGTGGATTGGCAACTTCCTCCCCTGTTGTTCAGCCTCCTAGACCTGGCAGAGCTGGGCCAGTCTTCCAAACATGTGGGCATTGGTACTCACCAGCACCAGTACTCCATCATATATGCCAGTCTCTGAGCAGATTAAAGCCAGAGTCTCAACTGGGTCTCCCACTCCGGTCACTTTTGACAGGAAAGCTATCCACACCTTGACATAGCCCAAATAGGGGTAGGTTTTATCGCTGAGATCCTACACATGTAACCCCTCCAGTGGCTGCAGTTCTAGATGAGAGAGATGTCTGTCATACCAGGACTTAAAGATAATGGTCACCTGGGAGCCACTATCTAAGATGGCACGTGTAGGCACCCCATTTATGGTGACGGTGGTCTCTGTTTATGGTCCCACCAGCTTATCTGTATCGGAGAGTGCAGGGGTGGTGGCTTTTGCTAAAGACTTCCTTACATATACTGTGGAGCTGAGCTTGTTGGGGGGCCCTAGTATACTCCCTTACTGGGTCCCTTTGAAGTTTCCCTGAGGCTGGGGCTCTATCCCCAACAACTGATCTCTCACTCTAGCTGGAGCTTCCTTTGACTGGCACTCTGCAGAAATGTGTGTCCTTCCTGCATCTATAGCAGAATGTGTCCCCGCTTCTGAATCTGATTGGATATGGGGCTGCAGGATGGGGCTGGGGCCCTTGATGACTGAGTGGCCCTGGATACACTAATGGAGCTGGAACTGTGGCAATTGCTTGAGCCATAACTACTCTTCACTCAGGGTCCCCTTCCCTTGACAATCCTTGATTTTTAAGCTTACTGATGGCTTGGCACAGTTCATGAATACAGGTTTCAATCTAGGGAACCGCAGGGAGCACCTGAGCCTGCACCTCCAGGCCCATCACTAGGAGGGTGGCTGGGGCATACTGAATGGTTTGACTAGAGAGAACATCAGGAGCCTTAACAGAGCCAGAAGTAGCCTTATCCAGTGCCTCCCTACACTCCTTTAACAGTACTTTGAGCTCAGAGACCTCAGAGGGTGGGGGGGTATCCTCCTGAACCTAGGCAGTGGCCACCACTGCAGGCCGGTGTCCTCACTGAGTGTCCCTTTCCTTCACCTCCCTGACTTACCTGAGAAGGACCCTAAGGGAGGGGGACTACCCAGCCTATCCTTCAGGCCCAACTTTAACAGTAGCAACTCTGAATACCTGGCACCCCTCAACACCTGTTCCAACAGAGTCTTATTCAAATCAGAAGCCTGTATCCCCCCTTTGCGATACACTTTTTGCAGGACTTTCTCCAGACTAGGTCAGAGTGCCATAGCACTCCAGCATGGGCCACTGGCTCCCTGCAGCCAGTACACCCCACTCGGTAGGGGTTAGCAAGGTCCCTAGCTGGCTCTGAGTTGCAGCTGGGAATACCCTGGTTCTACCTTTCTCTCAGGCATCAGGCAGGAATATTGCTCCAGTGTGCAGCCAGACAGTTTCTCAACTTCTCCACTTTCCAGTGCCTTTGGGCAAGAGATTCCAAACTTCAGACTAGCAGTTCCTTTCCACAGCTGACTTTCAGCCACAGCAACAGGTCCCTGAAGCATAGGACACCTGCTCAACCTTTTTCTTTCGCAGATTCTCTAATTCAGATGCAACATCCTACTCTTGCACTGGCTACACACAATTCCAAACCTCTTTACTCAGACCAGGATGTTTCTGTCAGTCCCAACAGGTGCACGATCACTGCAGCAACGAGTTTCTTCAAAACTAGCACTTCCCCTTAAATGCCTAGATCGCGCAGCAAAAATACACAGCTCCTTTAAACAATGAGAATCCTTCATCTCCAGTCTTCAGATGAACTCCGTTTAAGTCCAGCAAAAGGCCTTTAGACTTTTCCACACACAGCACTGAGCCCTTCTTGACTCGATCAGAGCCCAGATTAGACTGCCCAAACTGCCCAAAGTCCCAGGGATTTCTCCTGAAAATCCTGCCTTTGCATTGGTCAGTGTCAGTTATCAATCACAATCATCAGCCCTCTTTTATTATTGATTGGAAAAGTCTCTCGTTGCCTGAAATTAGTTCAAACCTCCTCCCATGAGCCCTCTCACACAGTTTTGGGCACCTGCATCGCTGATTGGCTGTCCATTAGGGGTCAAAGGATCACAACATGGCTGTTATTCAGTCCCACAGCAATCCACATAGTCTCCCAACTTTAAAATGTTATTGCAACCAGACAATGCAATTTATATACATATTTTCCCCCCTCAATTGTTAACTGGCTCTGTCCTTTGTCATGGAACCCCATATTCATATTTATCAGTTCCCCCTGCAGCCGGTCACTAGCTCCGAAACTCAATCTCCTTAGGAGCAGCAATCAGCTCATGTTTATTCAAGACACCTCATTAATATTCATGCGGGCCTCCTTTAGAGTAGCACTGGCCACCACTTTTAAATTAATTTTCAGTGTCACTTCTCAGGCAATCCCTTCAGGTGTCTGACCCCCACTTAACTGAACACAGGGGTTAGAATCACCAGTGAGGGATCGGGGTGATCGCTACAGTGATCAAAGGCAAAAGGTGCTACTGCGCATGTGCAGGGCCATCCAAACTGCACCGGAGTGCAACACTGATCAGCAGCTTCGCCTTCCAACTCCTCCATTCCAGTCAAAGAGAAAAATATCACCAGGGGCTGAACAGAGATTCGGGGGGGGATGGGAAGAAGAAGGAGGCACAGGACGGCACTCCCAGGGGCAAAAAGCAGGTAAGCTCCCACGGGGGGGTTACATGTGAGCTAAAATTAGCAGGTCAGAAAGACGGAGCTCTGGCCTAAGGCTCCATCTTGGGTGCTGACATCACCAGAAATCCCCGTCCATTACAGTTTTAAGCATATTGTGATTTGCCAGAGTCCTACAGAACAGTTTCTGTTGGCATCAGCAGGACCTAAATCTTATAACATTCTTGAATTAAAATGATAGACTATTCCATTCCTGATTGCTAAAGACACTTACAATATACTAGGTTCTCTGCCCCATAGAGGTCTTTTGTTCATACTGCTTTTCCTGCCCTAAATTTGTAACCCTCTGCTTATAAATTCAGAATAATTTCTGTGGCAACAAGTTGTGTTGTCATAAACTGTGAATAATGACTTCACGGCAGGACTTAGCAATGGGAACAGATCAAGGGTACAGAAAAAAGATCCTGTTTCATGAAAAATGCCTGTAGTAATAAGAATAGGAGCTGCAGAGAATCACATTTTTAGGAATTTTTGACAGAGTGAATTCAATTCATGCCAGTAATGATTATTTTTCAGAAAACTAGAAAATATCTCTAATAAATCTTAAAGAACCACTGATGCCTCCATGGGAACTTTGAAAAATGTAATATTTGTACACAAAGCAGCTTATATCTGTCATGAGCTCTGTATTTTTTATTCTCAGTTTTTATTACTAAAGTCATATGCACAAAAGCAGGATTTCTGTTCCTTGAGGGTTTCATCTGCTCCTAGTCGTTATTCCAAACCTGATGTCATAACATTCTGCTTGTGACATCACATTTATATCCATGGCAACAGACTGTGATGTCACAGCAGAGCATTATGATTTCAAGTAGGGAATGTACAGCAGGGGCAGAGGAACTCTTAAGGGATAATGTTTCTATTTTTGCATGAACTTCCTCAATAATAAATAAGAGGGAGGAGAAATCTACAGAAGGTAAATGCCATACAAGCTGAATTGTTTAATATTATCTTTTCCAAAGTTTTCCCAGAGGTGTCAGTGGCTCTTTAAAGGAGAACAGCACTGAACCTGTAAATCATTTTGCTTGCAGAAGCTGATTTTTATGTTCGCCTTAGCACTTGCACAAAGCAAATATGTTGGTGTGATAGTGGGTTTTGAGAGGCGTGTCACTGTCAGTTCAATGCTAGCAGTCTGCTAGGGGCTTATCAGTGTCAAATCAATCATTGGCCAGGCTGATCATGACACTCTTCTGGTCTTGCAAGGTGGAAACTTTCTGAAGCTCAAAGAAAAGAGCTGCCCGAATCATAGGTCTGCGTAAGCCACCAAGCAAGGAGAGCTGATCAGCATCATGATCAGCCTGCTGTGGTCCCCTCCCCAATGTAAAAACATCCCTCCCACCCTCTGCCAAGTATCCTTTCGACCACCCATTGCTTTCCTCTTATTACTTTTCTGAAACTGGGATGCCCAATCCCCAGTGCCGGCTAGTAACCACCACCCACCCGTTTTTACTGCATGACACTGGGGATCCCAACCCCGGTGTCACCAAACATAACAACAACACTGGGGTGCCCAATCCCCAGTACCAGTACCTGAAATATAGAAAACTGTTCCTTGTAGTCTTTTTTTATTTTTATACACCCAGAAAAAAAGAAAAACGTTCAATAATATCTGTTCCCACCACCAGCACAGGACTGCCGTTACCCTCCCCTGACCCTCCCACTAGCATCCACCACCCACCATCCCACACTCCTCCCCCACTCCTTACTTTTAATTTTCTGAGACTGGGATGCCCAATCCCTGGTGCTGGTTAGTAGCCTCCCATTGGACCCTCCCACTCAGCACCCACCACACACCTCTCTAAAGCCATAATTCTTTCTGGATTTGAGACACAGCTCCAGTCTTAAATGCTGGACTGAGAACTGAGGAAATCAGGTAAGCGGTTTGATGTATATCAATGGGTTTTGAACCTGTCCTCATAACTTGGTCATTTTATAATATTTTCCCCCAGATTTTCAACATGGCCTATTTTGAACCCCACCTCATGAACAAACATGGTGAAATTATGCAAATCTGCCCCAAAGGTGATTTCACGGTCGCTGCACAAAAATGAAAATTACGTACTTACGGTAATTATTGATCTTTCTGTGTATCTTCACCATTCATCACTATTGGGTTCCTGGCCAGAAATCAGGACCCCGCGAGAGTTTTTTTTTTTAAATGTTTTTGCATGGGTGGAGCTGACGCAGTGATGGTGTCACCGAGGCCGACGCACTACGTGGCATTCGTGGTTGGTAAGTCAACTGTCATCGGTGCCACCCTCTTGTCAGTTCTGAGCCACTCTAGAGTGAGAAATAGGGAGGGAGGGAGGAGGGTGGGACAAGGAAGGCAAGGGATAGATAAAAGGAAAGATATACAAAACAAAAGGAGGAATAAATGGCTGAGAGGGCAGAAAAAGAAGGAAGAGGAATCTAAAGGATTGGGAGGGGCCCCAATCTCTGGGAAAGAAGAAGAAGAAAGGAAGAAGGGAAGGAAAACATTTTCTTGGTGGGGAGAGGACAATGCCAACTGACTCTGCGGTCTGGACCTCCCAAATTAAGACTGAACAAGATCAGACCTTCTGCCCAAGAGGAGTGGAGTAACAAGAGAACCTGGCAAGGCAAGCAAGGTTAACCACATAATTAACAACTTCTGGCAGAGGACAACTATCCTGGAGGGATTAATCGTAAGCTTGATAGGCACAGCTTAAGAAGTCCAGGAGCCAAGGCATGTCCTCTCCCCTATCCAAAGGAAAAAAGTGGGTGGAGGAGCTTCAAGAGAAGAGCCTCCCCCAAAATAATAGAATTGGGTTAGTCCTGAAGGACAAAGGAGAAGGGGGATAGAGGGGGCTCTAACTGCAGCACCCCACCCTTAAGAAGGGGTGAGGAAGCCGCAAGGCGATAAGGAGAAAAGCCCCCTTCTACCCCCCCAACATCTAAGCTGTAGAACTGGGATTCCCCTTTGTGTCTCCAAGGTCCCCTCACTCCTGGCCAAAGGAAAGGAGGGAGGGGAGGAGAGAAGCACACAGAGGAAGGGGGACCCAGAGACTGAGGCCCCAGGGGGATGGAGGGTGGGATTTAGCGATGAATGGTGAAGATACACAGAAAGATCAATAATTATGGTAGGTACGTAATTTTCATATCTTATCTGTGTCAGTCTTCACCATTCATCACTATTGGGTGAGTAACGAGCCCCCAGAAGGGGGCCAAGGACCCTAAGAGACTAAGCCCCTTATCCCCCAGTGGGGGATACACTGGAGGGGAGAACCTCTATGAGCCTGGTAAGGCCTAAGACTGGTCTGAGTGAGACGGGAACCCCCCAGAGGGGGAAGGAAGGTGCCCTGACAGTTGCCATCTCACTCTATGGGAGAAAAGATGGGTTCTCCAGTAAGCGGAGGAAATCACCCTATGCCGGGCCATGGGTGACAGCTGGGAAAGACAAAGCCATGCCATCTGCCTAATGCAGATCGCTGTCCCTATGATTATGGAAACTACCTTGTTGGCATTATAGGATACCCTCGCTTGGTGCCTTGCTAGCTCCAGGCCCTGAGTAGAGAGTGCAATGGCCTGTCTGGTTACCTCCATATCAGGCAGAGAGACTAGGAGCTGACCTAGCCTGGACCACAAGAACCTGTCATAGGATGCATAGTGGGTCTGATGAGATGCGATGGACAACAAGATCTGTGCAGAGAAGAAAACCCTCCTACCCCAGAAATCAAAATCCGAAGAGTCTGAATCTGGGGGCCGGTCATGGTGAGGGGTGCAAATCTCAGAAGGAGTGTCCAACTGCATCAAGCCCGCAAGTGGGTGAGGCATGTGACCTGGAGACTCCAAGGGAGCGCAATACCTCTGGCGCAAGTCCCTTGGGGCTGGAACACTGGAAAAGGGATGCTGCCAGAAATGCAGTGACACTTCCCAAAAGGGGACAGGCCAGGCAGGAACCACCAGGTTGGCTGCACTGAACTCGCCTAAGAAGGCGTGCATCACATGTGCAGTATTGCTTTCTGAGCCAGGGGTGATCCGGAGATCGGCCATCATCCTCACGAGGAAACGCTGATACGAAGAAAGATCAGCCACAGGGGAAATGTGGACAGAAGGTTACTCTCCCTCCGAGGAGGGGGATGAGGAAGTGGACGAGTCCAGAGATTCAGGGGGTGGCTGCTCGGGAGGAGGGCAGAACACCCTTTCGCCCATGGCCCTAACATATGTTGGAAAATGAGTAGCCGATCCCCTGAACTGTTCCCAGGTCAGAGGTCCCTTAGGACCGGCAATACAAGGGAGAGAGAGGGGGATGGAGACAGAGGAATAGGGGCCATATCCTTCAATGAAGAGGAACATCCTCTGCCCGGGCAAGAGGGCCTAGCGGATGCTCCCAACTGGAAAGGAGACCCAGAAAGCCCAGCAGCCAACAGCTGATCAACCTTATTGGAACTGCTAAGACCATGCCCTTAGGAAGAATCCCCCCTGTGAGGTGACTGGGACCATGAGAGTCCAGAAGGATGGTCCCTGGCCTCCAAAGAAGAGGTATCTCTCAAGGAGAGAGAAGGGGAAGGGTGAGGATCTGCACTATGGCTCCTCCCCAACCCGGGTGGGTTCTAGGGAGAGGCCGCCACACAGAATTCAGGTCCCTCAACCCTTTGGACTCTGAAAGAGCCCTCTGCCTTGTAACCACCGGCCTAGGCAGCTGGCAACTCCGAATGGACTCCAAGGAGACCACCCAGGGTGCAGCACCCTCCCCTTCCTTGGGTGTTCCATGCTGTCCCAAGTGCAGACTGTCCAGGTATGCCAAAGAAGGGAGTATCCCAGCTGAAGGGATAAACAACCCCCCCGACTCCAGGCTGCACAGCAGTGGTCACCTGGACTACTGCTGGTTGGTCAGTGCCACTGACCCCAGAGTCAGGAAGAGTTGCCCACTCCCCAGAGGGAGGCCGAGTGCGGGTCACTGAGGGGTCAGAAGACTTGGAGCAGTCTGGGAGCCAGTCTGGATCTGACCCAGAATCCTCCTTCGAGGAGGTGGAAACCGAGGTCCAGTGCCAGACCATCCTCAGATCCCTGCCCATTCCAGGGCCTCAAGAGGTGCCAACCTCAGCCTCAGCACCATGGCCGGTGCTACACCCCTCCCTGGTGCCACAATGGCACAAAAGTCAGAGGCGGCACCAACCACGGCACCAAAGCCAGAGTCGGCGCCAGCCATGGCACCGCTCTCCTCCCTGGCACCGTGAATGGCACAGGAGCCAGAGATGGCACTGGCAATGGCACCCAACTCCCCCCAGTGCAGCATATGGCACCAGAGCTAGGGACAGTGCTGACCATGGCACCGTCCCCCTCCCCGGTGCTGCAAATGGCGCCAGAGCTGGAGATGGCTCCATCCCCAGTCTCGGTCTTGAGAATGGTGCCAGGACCAGAAATTGTCCCAGAAACCAGAGGTGTACCACCCATGGCACCACTCCCATCATCGGCACCACGAACAGCACTGACAGCAGAAATGGCACTGAGAGATGGCCCTGCACCATCCACGGCGCTGTCCAGGGACCCAGTGCCGTAAGCAGCACTGAAGCCTGAAACAGCACCAGCGGACGGCATTGAGGACAGTGCTGGCCCGGACCTATAGGCCCTGGGATGTGACACCGGGGGAGCACTCTCCTCCGAGGAGGCAATTGCTGGGGTGGTGTCTCCCGCCCAACCCCCAAAAGGGATGGGCTGGGCCTCCTGCAGCACAGAAGGAGCCCCCACCACAACAAGGCTAAGAGAGGTGGAGGCCCCCTCCTCTGCGTCTATATAGAACCAGGAGGGGACCCAGAGGTAGGGTCAAGTGTCCGTACCTTGGCCTTTCAACTGCGCACCCATCCCCCAAAATTCGGCGGCATGTACCCTACTTTAAACACACACAACTCAATGATTCAGTGGTCCATGGAGAAGCAGGCATCACAGTTATCCATATCATGGTTTGGGCCAAGGCAGACGAGACACCGATCATGAAGGTCCATGACAGAGTAAAGGCGGCTGCAGGGGCACCGACGCAGAGGAGGCTGCCCCGTCTTAGACAATTTTTGGCCCCTCGAACCAGACATGGTCTACTGAAAAATCAAACAAACACAGTACTCAATGGCGCTGGAAATGAAAGAATAAAAAGAACAGTCTTACTAGGGACTCAGCGGCGTCGAGCAGAGGCGTTGCAAACAGAACCGACAGGACTTTTCGACCACAACAAGGCCAGTCAGAAACTAGGCTGCACTAGGCTGCAGACGTTATGTCGCAGTTTTCTTGAAACTCCTTATGAGGTCTGACCTCTACGGTGGGAGACAAAGAACTGACAAGGGGGCAGCACTGACGACAGTTGACGACCAACCCACTAGCGCCATGCAGTACATCGGCCTTGAGGGCAGCACCGTCACTGCGTTGGCTCCACCCATGCAACAAAAAAAAAAAATCTCCTGCGTGGTCCTGACTTCTGGCCAGGAACCTAATAGTGATGAATGGTGAAGACTGACACAGATAAGATTAACCTTTCAGGCAAAATATGAACATTTTTCCACCCTTGTTCATGAGTTGCAGTTATGAGAAAGTTATGTTGAAAATTTGGTGTAAAAATATTAAACAACAACAAAGTTATGAGCATACATTTACATTTTTCAACACACATTCATAACTATTAATTTTCAATATTTTGACCTCAAATTTTCAACATAGCATTTTTTCACACCACCTCATGAATGTGACAGCTGTCATTTTTCAAATGGGCCAAAATGTGTTTTCGCACTTGTAGCACAAAAATGACCTTTTGAGTAGGATTTGAACATTTTCTCCACCCTTGTTTATGTGGTGTGGTCATAATGACAATTTTAAATAAAAATATTAAAGAAACAACAAAGTTAAGGGCGTATGTTGAAAATTTTCAATGCACGCTCGTAACTTTGTTAATTTTAAATATTTTGACCCCAAATTTTGAATAGCCATTTTTTCACACCACCTCATGAACATGACAGCTGTCATTTTTCAAATCCTGGCCAAAATGCATTTTAACACATGCCATGAGATGACATTTTGGCCACTATTTTATAAATGACAACTTTCATGTTCAGGACGAGGGGTCATTAAAGAACTATGTGGAAAATGTGGGGTCAAAATGTAAAAAAACAAGTACGTTACGAAGAAATGTTGAATTGTTCCAACTTTTATTCAACTTTATTTTCATAGATTTTGACCCTAAATATTCAACATATCCCTTGTGTTACCACACCTCCTGAAAATGATGTGTAATTTTTCAAATCACCTCCAAAACTTGTTTTCACAGTCACACTGTGAAATCACCTTTTGGCTGGGATTCTAAAATTTTCACCTCTCTTGATCATAACGTCAGTTCAGAAAAAGACTTGGAAATTTGTGGTCAAAATGTGGGAACCCACTGAAAACTAGATATTGCCTCTCAGCTGGCCTATTCTGGATAAATACAATCTGAAATTGTGTAAAAGCGGGACTCCACTGAAAATAAGTTATTGCCTCTCATCTGCTGAAGCCTGGTTAAATAATATAATAAAAATGTGTACAAGCAAGACCTGGTACAACAGCAGTGCAAGTGGCAAATATTCGGCATTGACAAACGCTTGTTACGTGCTGGTTCCAGTTACAGTTCCATCTCTACAGGCTTTTTGGTTATCCTAGTGGGTGTGTTAGATTTACACACAGGTAGCAAGTACCATTTTAGAACGTTATGATGGAGTTTATGTCCCTTGCACGGCTCTTCAGTTGTTGGTACAATGCACCCATGTCCTCCTATAGAACTTTGGGGTTGAGTGGGACATAAACTACATCATAAAATGACACTTATAATCAGAGTGTAAATCAGAAACACCCACTGCGGTTATTAATAGGCACATATAGATGGAATAATAACAGAACTGGAACTGGGATTTAAAAAAACAGCTTCTATTGGGCAAAATTAATAATTTGTGTATTTCAAATGTTTTACCAGGAAAGACGTACTGAACTGGTAACGGCTGCACGGCCGCGAGGTAAGGGGAGGGCAGCGAGAGGGAGAGAATCAGTTGTGCAGTAGACAACAAAATTTTCCTAGCATCCCAGTGGATACAAAAAGGACATTTAAGCAGCCAAAAGGATGCAACATAGGGCATCAAAATGTTCACTGGTATGGGGGACAGGAGCAGCTACAGTTTATCCCTTACGGAAGTGGCGGCCGAGATTTTGCCACTATTCCCAGGTAAGCTGCTGCAAGTATGAGAGCATCTCCAGCTAACCATGCCCCTCAGAGTCCAAGTGTACACCGCCAGCAAAACTGCACCCTTATAAGCATGCGAGTCTGATCACAATGAGCTTGCTGTTAGCACCACCATGACCAGTACATCTGTAAAATCCTAGATCTATACTGTATAATAAACAAACTAAGTGATCTTTTTCTGTATGTGTATTCACTGAGGCATTGTACATATCTGTACAAGGTTGCTTATTATTTGGGGAGCTTTGCCCCCACACCACCATTTAATAGTAAATTATTTAAAATCAACTGTCAGAATGTACGTAGAATGTAGAATCTTTTTAAAATACCAGGATTACCTTGTTATTGCCCTGATAAGGAATGAAAACTTGAGCAACATTTCATCCAAAATTTCAGGCACCATTTTGTGGGGTTTGTGGGGTTAAACTGCAGCCAAGCTGAGGGACAGGAACTACGGGGATATGATGGAGGCCTCTAACATGTATACCCTGGAGAAAGAGGAGGCTGAAAGGGCACCTGATCACAGGTTTTTGCACACACAAGGGTATCATCAAGGTCAAACAGTCAGAAATGTTTGATCCTGTGACCTGCCGCAGGACGCTGGGACGTGCTCTGAAGCTCAGAGGGGCTAAATATAGGAGTAAAGTCAGGAGACAAGTTTTCTCCAAGAGGATGGTGAACTTATGGAACAGCCTATCCGTGGAGACAGTGAACACAAAGACAGTACAGGTCATAAAGGTAGGCCTAGACAAATTCCTGCTTACCAAGGGAATCATTGGGTACCCCGGGTAGTGGAGCAGGTAGGGAATCCCAGTCAGCTGGTACCTGTTTGCACAGAATGATAATCTCATCTGTAATTGTGAACAGGACAGAGGACACACATGATAAATTAGAGTCTCTTTTTATTATGTTATTATATCACTGTTAAATTGAAGTTTTCTTTGGCAGACAACAGTTCTTCTTGGGGGTGAGGGACCACATTTTTTTACATGGTGTATTTGATGAACAACCCATAAGTGGGATGAATGTGTTAAAAGCTATGTAACAAGGTTTTTGTTTCTCACCCAGGAGCAGAGGCTGGTGGAGGATGCTACACGGGAAATTAAGAAGGTGAGGAAAGCACGAAACCGTCGTCATGAGTGGAACATCATGGCATATGATAAGGAGTTCCGTCCGGATAACAGATTTTCTCCGTCTCCATACCATGCTGCATCTTCAGAAGGGTCACTGTCTCCGGATAGCAGGCAAGTTTTTTAACAATATTGTAAACACGACATCCCCATTACTTATTTGCCTAAGTTCCTGCTCTGCATCCTCACTTTTTTCTCTCAAATCCATCCTATGTGATCTGTCAGCACTGTACTTACCTGTTCATGCAGCTAGTCCTTCTATAGCCAGCCCAATTTATTTAGTTATTTGGAAAAAACTTTGAGCACACGCTCTTTTACAAAGGTTCCACGTAACAGATTGCAAAACAAAGTACAGTAGGAGAAAGCAAAGGTGCATTACAATGAACCATACAGCTTGGATTCAGAACTTACAGAAATAACTCAAAAACATAGGTACAAGTTAAATAACAAGAAAAAAACACTTTATGGGGTGGGGGGGATAAGCAGCCACAAAGTGCCTTGTCAGTAGTTCAGAGGGATGGGGATAGCTGGCAGAGGGGTGAAGAAGGGAGGTACGAGAGAGAGAGAGAGAGAAGTAAGTACTGCAGTGTAGGTGAGAGGGTGGGGAAGAGGGACGATAAGGTATAGGGAGAAATGGTGGGGTGAGGGGAGACTGAGCAGAGATGACATGCTAGAGTAAAATGGTGGGGTGTTAGGGGGCATGGTCAGGCAGCCAGCATTAGTAGTGACTGTTTGGGAAACTCATGGGACTATGAATTGGGGGAAGGGGAGGGGGTGACAGGTGCCGAAGGAACATGACACAAACTGATTGCTGGGGCAAGTCATGAGATGGGACAGAGGAAGGGGGTACCTAAGGCCTGCCTAGAGCTTGCTGGGGGGCAGAGATAGCAGGTTGGCTGGACTCGGGGCAAGTGCACTTAGAGAGTGTTATTAGGTGCTGTTTGAGGTCAGTTTTGAATTGTGCCAGACAGTTGGTGGCCAAGAGGTTCCCAGGAAGTTCATTCATCCATAGGGGGACCTGGTAGGCAAATGCACATTCCCCAAGTGAGGTGCAATGGAAGGGGATCACCAAGACCCCTCTAGTCCTCCCTCTGGTGACCTGTAATGAGTTGGCCGCCTTGATCAAATTGCCTACACAAGGTGGTGTTTTACTCAATAGAGCCTTCTTCCCTAGGATGCAAGTCTGGAATTTGACCCTGTTACTTAATGACAGCCAATCGGCATGTTCATACAGAGTTCAGGTGTGAGTACCACGCTCAGCATCCAGGGTGAGTCTCCAGGCTTTGTTGAGCATAGTCTGAACTCTCTTGAGCGCTGTATCCGTTGCCGCCCCATAGACCACTAGTCCGTAGTCAATAGTAGATATAATTGAGCTGTGGACTGAGAGGTGGAGGGCCTCGGGAGAGAGGTATTGCCTGTGCCTGTACAGGACACCAATCTTTGTATTGACTGTCTTGACCAGAGAGTCAATATGGTGTGCAAACATGAGGGTATCATATATTATGACCCCCAGATACTTGAACAAGTGAACTTGTTCCAGCAGCTCACTGCATGAGTTGGAGATGATGAGGGGGTGGTGCTTATTTTTGTTGTGGGGGCTGGACATAAGCAAGGCCTTGGTCTTCTTGTAGTTTAGTAGCAACTTATGACTACTGAACCAGTCCTGGATTTTGGAGGAGGAGTTCTGCAGGTCAGATTGTAGGGCAGTCTGAGACATGCTGCTGCTCAGGAGCACAGCATCTTCTGCATACAGTATGAGTTTGGTGTCACAGGCTGTGGGAAGGTCATTTAAGAAGAGGTTGAAGAGTAGAGCCCCAGTATTGATCCTTGGGGTGCCACTAATGATACTTCTCTTGCGCTGGATACTGTTTGCCCAATTTTGACACATTGATTTCTCCATATCAGGTAGTCTTGGAACCAGCAAAGGGCATTGGGTGCCACACCCATGTTTCGCAGTTGGGTCAGCAACAGGGGGTGGTTGACTGTATCGAAGGCTTTGGTGAGGTCAATAAAGACAGACCCCAACAGCTTACCTTCATCCAGGGCCTTATGTGCATAGTTTGTGTAGTCCAGCAGGGCAGTGCTGGTACTGTGATTTTGTCTGAAACCATGCTGGTTGGGGCATAGTAGATTATACTTATTGAGGTAATCGACGAGTTGACCCACCACAATCTTTTCCAGTGCCTTGGACAGGGGGAGAGGATCGAGATGAGTCTGTAGTTGGCTACTAGAGATGTGTCACCTCTTTATGCACTGGTGTAACTAGGGCCTGCTTCCAAACCACTGGGAATTGGGCCAGGGCCAGGGACTTATTGTACAATGTGGTAATGGGCACTATAAGAACGTCCAGGGTGAGGGATAGAAGTTTCATGTCTATCCCGCCACTGCCCAGTCTGGTTTTAGCTAGTATTTTCTTGACCACAGTAAGGGCCTCCCTCACCATCACCCTTTTAAAGTAGAAGGTCGGGTGAGAACACTGGGTAGATAAGTTGTTGGAGTGGTTCAAGCCAGGCTGAAAATAGGCAGGTGGTAGCACTGGCGTAAGATCGGTGAAGGCCTTATTGAAGGCTTCTGCAATAGCTAGAGGGTCTGTAGTGGGGGTGTTACTGATACTAAGCAGCTTAGGGTGTTTCTTGTCCTCCTTTCCAAGGATGCTTTTGATGTTATCCCAGAATCTTTTCCCATCACTCCAAGAGTTGCAAAGCTGGGCCTTGTGATAGTTGGCTTTGGCGAGCCGGATTAGCTTGGTGCAGCGGCTCCTGGCTGTTCTGTAGCACTGGTAGTCATGCTTGCTACCTGTGTTTCTGGCCTTCTCCCAGAGTATGTCCCTTTCTTTCAAGTGGGAGAGGAGCTCCCCATCAATCCAGCCATTTGTCTGCCCCCAAATTTTTCTTTTCATGAGCAGGGCATAGATGTCACAGATGGAGCTAAAGCCCTTAATGAAGTAACTGAGGGCCTGATCAAGGGTAGGCGCCCGGTCAATAGGAGTCCAGTCATGCAGGGCAAGGGCTGATTTGAGGGCTCCAAGTTTACCCTTCCTCAAGACCCTGCTTTCAGTGAGGATGGGTGGGCTTTTGGTAAATTTATTAGACCACAGGAAGGTGATTGGGGACTGGTCACTTAGCGTGTCTGGGAGAACCTTGATCTCAGAGATCTGGGATGGTGAGCTTGCTAGGACCCAGTCAAGGAGGGTACTGTTTCCTGTCTTATAGTTCTGCCTGGTGGGGCAGGTGACAAGTTGTGTCAGGTTGGAGGTGGCTATCAGATCCTTGAAAGGGGCAACCTCCTTTCCATCCCAGTTTATATTAAAGTCCCCAGTAATGACAAGCTCCATCCCCTTTGGAAGGGTGCCGATAATGTCCATAATTGTGGGAAAGCCTGCTGTGGCTTTCTTGTGGGGTAGGTAGATTGTGGCAAGGATGAGAGTTTTGCCATTCTGGCCGACCTTAGCCTTTATCACTATTATCTCATGGTCCTCAGCCACCCTGGTTCCAGGGAGGACAGTGCACTGTAGAGAGTCCCTGGCATAGATGAGGCATCCCCCACCTCTCTTTTCTATTCTATTAATCCTGTATGCTTGGAAGCCTTTGAGTGCAACTTCACTATCTTTAATTCTACTGGTCAACCAGGTCTCCGTTAGGCATAGGATGTCAGGGGTATGGAGGGCCATCCATGCCTGTAGTTGGTCAAATTTTGCGGTTAAACTGCAGATGTTCAGGGAGGCTATTTTTAGACCTTTAACCTTATGAACACCAGGGCCCATTGAAGTGAGTGGGCCTGGGTTCGAGTGAATGTTGCCAGAGAGGAGCAGGAGCATAAAGATAACCTTTCTGGAAGAAAGGTTAATGCTAAATTTGGCTTGTACCTTCCGCCGTCGAGGCTTTAAATGATTCAGGTGGTTGGACACTGGTTTAATTATTGGGGTATAGCTAACCATTACTACCCCTATGTGAGGGGAGGGCGTGTGGCCACCTGTGTTTGTAGGGTAAGGCCGAGTGAGTCACTGTCCACAGCCAACTGAGGCAGTCTCTGAAGGTGCGTTTGACAGCCATGCACTACCCAGTAGTGTTTCAGAAGGGGGTAGCAGTGGCCCAGCTAGGCATCTGGTGCCAGCTGTACCAAGCCAGGTAGCAAGAAGCAGAAGTAGATAGCACCCTTTGATGGGGAACATGGCAGCTTGATTCAGTCGTCAAGCCTGACACACTGATGCCAAAGAGAGGCTGTACAGTTAACCACTGTACCTGGTGGTTTTTAGTGAGAGCTAGAAAGAGGAGTTATACTAGATAGGGAAATTGCTTCGCAAGAGACAGTGATGCTGTCACTCAAAGCTTGAGCAACTGGCTGGCAGAAACCTGTAGGAGTGAGCTAGTAAGCTGGGGTGGGGTTTAAGCATATTTAAACAGGACCAGTGGTGGGGGTGGCTGAGCGGACCTAAAAATCAGGCAGCTAGGGCTCCCTTCCTGGAGGTGATGAGTCCCTGGGTGCGAAGTCCATACCTGAGCTTCTGTGAGGGGCTGATGGCTTCAGATCTGGACTGTGGATGGCAGTCTGGCAGGTCGGGTTCATCAGAGAACCACGGCTGTGGCTCTCAGACTAACTGAAAAGAGAAGGACAGAGGGAAATTAAATAAGAGAGGCAGGGGGGTGGGGCTGCTTGTGGAGCTGAAAAGAAATACAAAATGGCTTAAACGGGGGTGTTGCTGACCCAAAATGTTAGGCAAGGTGTCGGAAGGTCTGAGAGAGCCAGAACAGGGCTATTTAAAACACAATACCAGAGTAAAATGGTGAAGGGGGGGTTGAAAGATCTGAGCTAAGATCGCTACTGGGTCTTATGAGGGAACACTCTACAGGCACTAAGATTAAATCAGCAAACTTGAAACTCTAAAATGCTAGCAAGACAGTATTAACAGAAATCAAAATCCAGTAAAATATAATTCAAGCATTAACAGTGCAGAGCTATATGGAGCCAATTAGAGTGCTCCTGGGGCTAAACTGCAGCCAATGGGTCACAGCAGTACCAGATGCCGGATTTAAATCCAGAAACAACTGTCCTCATGTAAAAAAGGAAAATCAGGCAGCTAAGGCTCCCTTCCTGGAGGTAATGAGTCCCCGGATGTGATGTCGGTACCTGAGCTTCTGTGAGGTGCTGGTGGCTTCAGGCCTGGACTGCGGATGGCAGTCTGGCAGGTCGGGTTCATTAGAGAACCACGGCTGTGGCTCTCAGACTAACCTGAGCTTCTGTGAGGGGCTGGTGGCTTCAGACCTGGACTGCAGAAGGCAGTCTGGCAGGTCAGATTCGTCAGAGAACCACAGCTGTGGCTCTCAGACATGGAGGGCTAAGGTGCTGGTGTCTTGGTGAACCAAGTTAGGGAATGGTGTCGGGTCATCAGGGGCTGGCCAGGGTGGGAGTGGATCAAGTGTCTGAGGTTGGGGAGGCAGGTTTTGCCTGGCCAGAGACTGCCACCAGGTGGAGGCCTGGTGGTGGCGCAGCATGGGCAGCAGAAAAGGAGGGACACAGTGGGGAATGTCAGCTGGCAGCATCTCCACACACAAGGCTAACGCTCAACAGCATGGAGCGGGGATAAAAATGGAAAATTGTGCATCAAGGGCTTAATGAAGCTCAGCCCACCTTTTCCAGTGCCTTCCCTGACACCTGAACTTTGCCACTGGTCTGTCTCAGATTATTCACTGGGGGGGATGGCCCTCCCTCCCTCCTCCAGCTCTGCCATGAGGGGGAATTCATGGAGAGACCTCTAACCATTATGAGTACGAGTGGAAGCAGGAGTCAGCTTGGAGAGGCAGGCACTGGACTGATTAGCTGCCCCCAGATGCAGGGGTAAGAAATAAAATATGGAGAAAAAAAATCAGTCCTGCTATACCTACAATACTGTATGTACTCCCCTAAAAGTCAATCTCTCATACAGATCATAACTACATTAATGTTTATGGACAGAAAAAGACTCATGCATGCTCCGGGGGGGGGGGGGGCTAAAAAGAGGAGAAATAATAGCACAGGCCAGGACAGATGACACCCCATGCTGCTCACCACACTCAATGTCCGGTCCATTGCCACTGCATCCCAGAACACCTTCTGCTTTCACCGCCACCATAGGTGGCCAGATGCCTGCAAGGTAGAAATGCCGAAGTGGCTGAAGGCATACCTGGCCCTGGGGGACAAGTTGGGGGGAGTGTAGTGGTGTGTCGTGGATGGACTGTAGGTCCCTGGATGACAGGCTGGCAGAACCTCAATGAGCAAGAATGAGTGCCTAGAAGGTGGTGGAAGGAGGATCTGTCTGTGGCTAGGGGATAAACAAAGTTTGAAAAAAAGAAAAAGACTCATGGTCCATCCAGTCTGCTCTGATCAGTCAGGTTTTCGTTGTCCAATTTGGATTCAGAACCCATTCTTAGTCCAGCTACTTTGGGCATCATTCCTTTGGTAAAGCCAGAACTGGACCTTGGCATTCTTTTGATGTGTCTTTTGGTTCTCCATTGGAGTCACCACAGTTAGTTACCCTTACTTCCTTTGTCTTGTTCCCTTCCCAGTTGCCTAGTTCCAGCACCGTTACCTGAATTTATCCATGAGTATTAGAAAGTAATTAGGTCTACAGCATGTACAGGGGCTGACTGCACAAAGAGCTTGACCAGTAGTCCATTGGATAAGCCATAATTCTCCAGGACATTGAAGATCGAACTCTGATAGTTAGCCTCCTTCTTGAAATGGATGACACTTCTAGTGGCATATGCAGCATTTGGAGCCAGGGTAATCTCCCCTCCATCTTGGCCCCACACTATTCTAACCTTGCCATCCGCATTTGCTGTCACTCACTGGCTGCATCTCTGATAGTCCTGCTTCACTTGTCCATGGAAAGGTAGCACCCAGGCTTGAGGTTTAACTTTTCTCTCGTTACAGAACTGCTTCAGTCACCTAAAGATATGAGCATTTGTGCCAATAATCATGGGGACATGGCTGTACATCCCGGACTCTGGATATACTAGGGCCAATCCATGAGTTCTCCAACCTCCTTATCTGGGAACTCCATAGTCACAGCTATGCAGCCCTGGTAGGGATAAACTTTGTTGCTAAGGCCCCATACATCCAATCCCTGCAAGGGCAATAGAGGAAAATAGATGAGATGCTGGTTGTAGAAGTCCCTGATATCAACAGAACCTGAGCCCTGTTGTTAAGTACAGCCTGAGTCCTCTGTCTGTCAGTCTTGACATATATTTCAGATGAAGGCCCAACCAGCATGTCTGTGGCAAACCCTGGGCCATGCACAGTCTTACCTGCAGATTGTGCACCATTTTGGGTGAGTATTGTGTTGCCAGAGCTCCAGTGCATTCTCCTACTGGGACTTGTTGGCATTACCCTGATTCATCACTTTCTGGATCAGCTGTTCAGTAACCTTCTGAAGGTCCTCTGAGTTACAGCAGTTCTCACCACCAGCATCTATACTGTACATCCTGCACCACAAGCAGATTTTGTCCTCCTGGGCCCCCATTACTCTGGACAGTGGTCTTAATTTGCTTCTCTCATCCTCCTTCTGAGAGGCAGCATCCCTGTGAGGTGATGCCATCCTTATTGGTGCTGGTGGTCTTCCACCATCCAGGCATGCATCAATATATTGCTCCATTACCATTTAGGTCTAGGTTTCAGTTCTTGCAAGTAGGTCTGACATCCCCAGAACCTCCTGTGCGTCCCATCACAAGCCAGTTGGCACTCTGATTGACCATCACAGAAGACTATCATTCTTCCTGTTCTCATACTTCTCCAACTATATTCTTGTACAAGGGTGGCTTGTCCACATGATCCCTGAGGTGCAGGTAAGTATCTTGTTGGCATATATTGCTCCTTCAGTCACCTGCTCTACTCTGGTCTGATCCATGTTGGCCACATTCGGTCTTCTTTTCTAGTAGGCCCATTGGGTAACCTTCTCCATCTTTACAATAAACTCTGACAACTTCCCTCCCTCTGTCTGTCTGTCTGAGGAGAGCCAGCAACATCATCATTTTCCTGGGTTTCTGTATGCTCCCATATAAGCATTCTAGCATGGTCAAACACTTCTTTGCTGTGTCATCACCTTTGAAGAATAGGGTCCGTGTAGTGTCCAAAGCTGGATAGCTCAAGCTTTCACTCAAACAAGACCTCTTAGGCTGGCCCAATGGCATGGAGGGCTGAGGCACTGGGTGCCTTACTTCCTGCCACACTGGCAACCTGAGTTCGGGAATGACCTCAGGTTGCTGGGGTCGGTCAGTTGGGAGAAGATCGACCATGCATTGGGCTGCATGCCTCTACTGGGGTGGGGAGGCCTGTCAGCCTAGTCTTAGACTGCCACCAGCTGGAGGCCTGGTGGCAGTGCAGTCTTGGGCAGCATGAAGGGAGGGGCTGCAAGTGTGGATGCATGTGTGCCTCCACATGCATGCATACATGCACTGTGGCAGGGATAGGCCAAGAAATGGAAAACAATGGCTTAATGAACCCCTCCCATCACAGTCTGAGCTGCCACCAGGGACCCTGGTTCACACCAGATAGATAACTGGGGGAAGGATGGCCCTCCCTCCTCTGGTCTTGCCATGGGGGAAAAACTGTGGGGCAACTCAACGGACCAGGTGAGTCCCAGGGAAGGCAATCACCAATTGGGAAATGCAGGGACAGCTGCCCTCAGCAGCTGCCATCAGCCATGGGAGAAAGATCACTATGAATGAAAAAATCATGAGACATCTTCTTGTGGTTGGAGCCCTTCAAGTCATTTACCATCGCTGTGGCTTACTCACTTCAGGTGCCCAAATCATCTTCCCCAAGAGAGTAGGCCTAGTCCTGGGGAATAGCCTCAATCTCCAGTACTTCTTGTACTTTCCATAAGGGTGGGACATTGTCTCCATTAACTGACCTATGGCATCCAGATAATTGCAGAGGCCATGTTTGACTCCACAGGGTATGACTTTCCCTTCAGATCTTTAGTAGTATTTCCTTTCTGGGCAAGCCAGTCCTTTACTCACACTTTCCAATCAGCTCCCATCCAAGGTTGACGTCACTGTCTAAGGTGTTCACCTGGCTAAACAATTGCCATTTTTCCACCATCCTACCTGCAGTTAGGGTATGGGGTAGTGCGTCAGGGTCCATATCCTGGTCACATTCCATGACGATGATAAGGGCTTTGAAGCCCTATTAGCAAGTCACCCATGGCATCGCCTTTGGCCTCCCAAGACCAGCAGAGTGTTTGCCCAGTATCCAAATGATCCTATGCTTGCTCCATCCATCGAAGATATTTCAGGCCAAAATTAGCTTTGCAGTGTCTTACCCTTCCACTATGTACCATTGTTCCACTTCTTGGAAGGCCATGTTGTTTGCAGTATGTTTTTACCTTTTCAGAAGGTGGGGGGTGTCATAGATAACTATTTCAGCAGGGCTGGTTCCAGGATGTACTGGGCCATGGTGCAAAACTTTGTAGTGGGCACCCTCCTGAAGTGCCCCCCACCGCTGCCTGCCCACTGACTATGCTCAGCTTATTCAGGACACAACTAACTGTTGTAAACTAGGCTGTAGCAGGACTGGAGGTCGCTGACGCCGGATCCAATACCATCCCGGTATGTCTTATGTTCTGTCCTTTCCTTGAATCTCTTCTCTTATCTCAGTCACACTTCTGAGTCCCCCATGCTGGAAGCTGACTCGCTGAGGCCCCTAGCCTAGCACTCTGCTTCTGCTCCTCCTCCTCCTTCCTTATCTCAGTTCCTCCCCGGACCCCACCCCAAGTAAGTTTGCTACTTTCTTTGCCAGCAGCTGCCGAAGAACTGCCTACTAAACTGGAACAGTGACCAGCCCCGGCCCGTTGGCCAGCAAACTCAGGGCAGCACTCAGGCAGTCAGCTCAGCATGCACACGGTCTACAATGTCAGTGTGGGTGTGTGTGTGTGTGTGGTTTTTTTTTTCATTCACTTCTTTTGCTGTTACAGCACAGCACAACACAGTGCTGCTGATGCTGTTTAAGGCTTTTTAGGCCGACTCCGACTCGAGCTGAAGAAACCTCCGGCTGCATCCAACAGCTACCTCCACTCGCTCAATCTGCACACATCTCGTGAGATTGTGTGAGGGAGGGTACTAATGGGTCGCACAAGCATGGTTTGGCTCCTCCTGCTGCTCACAGGGCAGCCTATCTGCATGAGCCGAGCAGCCTGGCTGTGGATAAGCCCACCCCCCAATAGGCCCCCAAGCAGCAATGATTGGAGGGAGCACTGGAGAAGGGAAGAGGAGGAGGGAACGGTGAGCGCTGCATGTGTGTGAACTGGAGGAAGGAGGGCCATGGGGTAGGGAGCGAGTGGAGCTGTGGAGCGCAGCGCATCATGCCAGAGAGCCAGCCAGCCAACAGCTTGAGCCAACATGATGGAGGAGGAGGAGCTGCCCGCTGCCAAGGTGGAGCAAGCACAACTGCAGCCACTGCCAGCCCAGGAGCAGAAGTAGGAGGAGGAATCAAGGAGGAGCTGAGCTGAGGAGGTAGGAGGAGCAAGCAAGCAGCTGTGAGTGCGACAGGCCAGTGAGGAGTGGTGTGGAGCCAGACTCGAGCACACAGGCGCAGGCTCTTAAGTTCCCATCCCCTGTAGTTCTAAATGGCTGTGATGGGGCACCGGGGGATTTAAAGGCACAGCAGTAAGTTATCCTCCTCGCTGCTGAACACAGCCACAAGTGTGATGTCAGAGGCACATAGGCCGGGTGGTAGACGGTGATAGCTTTTTTACCAACAGGGGGCACCGGCACATGTGCCGCTATTAAATAAAATAAAAAAAAATACAAAATGAAATTTTGATTTCGGGGGTCATGGGCCCCCCTGGCGGTCTGGGCCCTGGTGCAGTGGCATCCCTTGCACCCCGTCTAATGCCGGCCCTGTGTTTCACCACACTTGTGGCCCATGAGGATGACCTGTTGGTAAACTAAAGACTGGATCCCAGCTGTACCTCCAGAATGTAAGGCCCCTGTAGGGTGAGTGTCCTCACCATAGACTAATGATTAGGGGGCACCACTTTCTTACATTGCCACTGGGTCACTGTAGCTGTTTTTGTGGCTTCTGGGTTCATTTTCTCCTTCACAAGTGAGGTGCATTCATAACCAGACAGTAGAAGTGTGGTGCCTGCACCTAGAGAAAGATTTAAGTGGGCCTGGGGATTTGTCAGTACAAACCCCTGGGATGCTGTACTGGCCCTCCTCCCCACTGTGGACACCCCACTAGCAGGTTCCAATAGATTCAGTAAAAACACCACTTAATTTATCAATGCAACAATCAAAGGTAAAAAATGGGTTTGTTTCAATGTGCAGCTACTCAGACCTGACCCACAATACCCTAAAGGTAACTGCTCTTACACGCCCTTGCTAGGCACAGTCAAAATAACTGTTCCCAGGGTTGCCACTAACAAGGCCCCTCAAGGTCCAGCCCTAGCACGTCACTCATTCCCACACGAGAATGCACAGTACTGTGTGTGATCTTGCCCTCCTGCACTGAAGGCTTATACCCTGTTCAGCCTGGGGCTGGTATTCACCTTTCCTACACTCACAAGGGAGCTCTCTGACAAGTTACTGTACTGGGCACCCAGTGCTAAATCAGTGCAGGCCTGTACATTACTGCAGCTGGTTGGCTGGTGTTGGTCATATTACGTCAACAGGGAGCAATTGTTCAAATAAAACCTTACAACCCAAATGCCATGCAGTTGTGAAAATGGCAGCTTAGCCACTGAACCTGAGGTATTTGCACCTCTCTGGCCTGATGGCCAAATACAAAGAAAGAGTGACCCCATCTGGGCACAGATGCAGGGCTGAGCCTTATTTTACTTCTGGTTTCGATGTGTACTGGATCTTCCCTCGTCTGGCAGGGCTCTGGGACTCTGTCCATAGCAGTCTCACTTGAGCAGCTGTACTGTCTCTCCGTTCTCCTGCTTTACCTGCTGTCTGGCTAATGCTGCACTGTCTTCATCAATTTGACCACTGTGACTTGCACTGACCCAAATGTCAAGACCGCTGTACCCTCAGGGCGATGGTAGCCTGACATGTGGCTATGGCGCCTGCTAACAGATCTTGTAGCAGTCTGGCTGCAGCTTCTTCTCAGCTGTCTCTCTCTGTCTATGCTGGCAGTTTACAGCATTGACCAATGTGCTGGCTAGCATGAGAATGGCTCTCTTTGTGCTCTCTCTCTGAGTAATCAGCTTTTACTCACAGTTCAACCATTCACAGATGCACAGCCTGTCACAGCTCAGCTCGGTCTCTGCTGGACAGTCATCCTTCTCCACCAAAATCTCGCATAGATTTGACCAAGAGTCAGCACAGTTTTTGCTAATCTCTTTTTTTTTTAAATTCCAGAAACGTTATTAAATTTTCAACAAACAATACAAGACTGAAACAGAGAATAATAATAATACAATACAAACAGATCAATAACACTCAATACAAGCATTAGATCGAAAGAAAATAACCCCCTGTTATAAAAGAAGATGCTAGTTGAATGCGATATTTGCCCTCCCCCCTCAATTCACCCACTCACGCAGCTCAGCAATATCAAAGTGACCAAAAACAAAATCTTAAGGGGCCACAGACATTATCTCCAGTAATTGGACTAGGGAGGAAGAAGAGAGGAATCCAGCTTAAAAGTCTAGTTCTTCGCACTAATAGATAGGAGAGCGAAGAGGGATTCCCATCGAGAATTAAATATATGAGAGTGCTTTCTATGGCTAGCAATGTGCTTTTCCAGCATGAGAGCATTCATCATCTCACTATGCCACTTCTGGAAGGGTGGAGTCGAGTCGTCCAGCCAGTGCCATAAAATCAAGAGTTTTGCAACCGACGAAATAAGTGCCATGTGAGCTTTCCGAATGCTAAATAGTCCCTGCGGAGAAAGACCCATAAGGCAGCTATTCTCTTCTAAAAAAAAAAAAAAAAAAACAAAAAACAGCTTCATTGGTGCTCAGGGCTGTCAATCAAACTAAGCAGTTTTGAAGGCCTGCTTCCTGACAGATGATTGACTGACAATAGGACGCCTGAATTAATTAGGTCTTCCTGTAACCCATGAGCTTTTATAGCTCCCAGTCAATGCTCAGCAATGTGACTGGTTGTGGGGATGTGTCAAAGAGCGACATCATGGCGGTATCCTTGCTGTTGATGGGTACTAGCTCCTTGTTCATTCAAATAGGGCTCCTACCCTCAAAATCATCTGTTGAGCCCCCTAGTTTGTTTAACACTGTCATGCTCCAGCGTCCTGTCAGATCATGATGCCAGTTGAGAAAATGGGTCCGCGTGAGCATGATCGCTCACCCCCTTCATCAGCAGTGGGAGGCCACCTTTGATGTGTGGCTGGAGCCACAGTTACACAGTGGCACAAGAGACACTGAAGAAATCCATCCCCATCAGCTCTCCTCCCATGTCCCTTGCACAGTTCAAGGGAGAAACAAACAACAGAAGTCCACTGGGGGGGGGGGGTTACAAAGGCATTTCAGGAGTTGGGTTGCCTTTGTTAACTTAAAAGGGAACAGTCAGCACCTAGGGCCTCACATCCAAGTGTGCGGCTGGTCCTAATTTTGCACTTTGTATACAAAAACGTTTTTTTTTCTTATTGTTTTCTGCAGTATATAGTAAATTGTATCAGGCTGTTTTTTTTTCTTTTTAATTTTGTTTATCAATTTATTTTTTTGTTGCCTGAGAAAGAAAGACTACGCAGTTCTGCTTATTTCCAGCTTCATCCCATGGGTCAGAGTGGGTGTTATAGATGGAAACCAGCTGACTGAAACTGACCCAGATTAAGCTGTTTGTGATATTTTTAGTGCATGTGTATGTGTGTGTGTGTGGGGGGGGGGGGGGCTTGACCAGGACATTTTAGTGGCTTGCAAGCTGACACTTCATGTAACTACAAATCACAGGATCTCCTGCATCTTACATCAGAGGAGGGCTGCAGTAGTGGAACATTCAATAGCCTACAGTGAATATTTAAGCAATTTACCATGGCAAGGGTGTGGGATATGCTAGGATTTACAATGGGTGGTGCGTTGTTTGGTCACGAGGCCGATAGGCCGTGTGAGCAAACTACACCAGCCATTGTAAATCCTAGCATGACCCACACCCTTGCCATGGTAAATTGCTATTATGCAATTTTATTTTGGCGCTTGAAAAGAAAGACTTTTTTTTTTACATATTACTCAGGTTGATTGCGCCAAGAGCGCAAGAAACATATTGGGATAGCTTGCTGAGAAGCAGGCTGTGGAGGCAGGGCACTGTTGTGGCCAGTGCCCCACAGCCTGCAAAAGTTTGTCCCATTCCCCAATGCCGTGGCAGGTTTCGCTGCTGGTGCACAAGTTTGATGTTCAAACGCCCAGACAATTTAGCTGCTGCAATCAGGGGCCACCTTGTCATTGCAGTGTAAGCCATCTGCTACAACGAAGGAGTGACCCGTCATTGCAGGGCAGAATATAAAAACCCTGATATTGTTTGTGAACACGGTGGCGGGTGGCCGCCATATTCACAAACAATATTAACCCCCCTCCATCATGTTTTTCTGCCGACAGGGGAGCCCACTCCTCGTTGGCATAATGTAGCCCTCCCCCTGTTTAACTGCCTGCTGACGGGGTGCCCAATCCCCGTCGGCAAAAAGGAATCCCCCCTTTTGTTGTTTGCTAGCGGGATGCCAGTCCTCATTGGCACAAAGGAATCCTCTCCTGTTTACACTGTCTGCCGACGGGTGTCAATCCCCATCGCACAAAGGAATCCCTTTGTTGTTTGGCTGATGGGGTGCCCAATCCCCGCCGCCGCAAGCTGGCTCTCAAAAAGAAAGCCGTTGGTGGCATGCTGGAGCCCACCCTAGTGTGCCACATGGCCCTGTAAAGGAAAACGGTCCCGCAAAGTCTTTAGTTTTTTTTTGTACCTGAAAAAGGAAACTGTCCCTCGGAGTCTCTCGCCCCCACAACCTGCACCCACCCACTGCGCACTGTGCCTCCCTCACACCCTCCCACCCCATACTTACCTCCAGAGCTGGGCGCGACGATCTTCGTGGACCGGAAACATGTCTGCACTCTTCAAAGCCAACCGCAAACTGAGGAAATGCTGGTACGCTCTATAATGTAATAATTAGGGTTTTTCCAACTTTGCTGCATATCTCTGGCATTTTTCGGAATTTTGACACCAAATTTTCAACATAGGGTTTTTGGGACCATACTGTCACTGTCATGGCATTAATCGGGCCCGAAGGGTGATTTCGCGGTCACTGCAAGGAATCACCTTTGGGGGCTGATTAACCAAACGAAAGTGCCAGTGTTTATGAGGTGGGCTCTCAAAAAGCCTATGTTGCAAATTTGGTGGAAAAAATCCCAAAAATGACTGTTTTACGAGCGTGCGCTGCGCAGTTTCCACGCACGTTTGTAACTTCGTGAATCTGCAATATTTTCACACCAGATTTTCAACATTGGCATTTTGTCACACCTCCTTGTGAACAGTATAGCTGTCATTGTTCACATTCTGGCAGAAATGTGTTTTCACACTTCCGGCGCAGAATAGCGCGGTCGCTGTCGGAAATCAGTGTTCAGGACAGATTAAGGAAATGTCAGTGATGCTGGTCATGAGTAGAGGTCCTGAAATGGCTATGTTGAAAATTTGGTAACGATATTCCATAAAATGACTGTGTTAAGAGCGTGTGTTGCGCAGTTTGTACTCACGCTCGTAACTTAGCAAATTTATATTTTCACTCCAGATTTTCAACATTGCCATTTTCCCACACCTACTTATGAACAGTGCAGCTGTCATTTTTCCCATCCTAGCCGAAATGAGTTTTTGCAGTTCCGGCGCAGAATAGAGTGGTCGCTGTGGGAAATCACTGTCTGGGACAGATTAATAAAATGACAGTGATACTGTTCATGAGCAGAGGTCCTAAAATGCCTATGTTGAAAATTTGGTGAATGATAGCCCATCAAATGAGTGTGTTACAAGTGTGCATTGCACACTTTCCACACACCTTTGTAACTTTGCAGATTCGTAATATTGTCATGCCACATTTTCAACAATGGCATTTTTTCACACCTCCTTATGAGCAGTACAGCTGTCATTTTTCACACCCTGACTGAAATGTGGTTTCACAGTTGCAGCACAGAATAACATGGTTGCTGTGGGAAATCAGTGTCCGGGACAGATTAAGAAAATGACAGTGGCACTGTTCATGAGCAGAGGTCCTAAAATCCCTATGTTGAAAATTTGGTGATAAAACTCCATAACAAGACTGTGTTACAGCTGTTTCCACGCACCCTTGTAACTTCGCAAATTTGTAATATTTTCACGCCACATTTTTAACAGTGGCAGTCTTTCACACCTCCTTATGAACAGTACGGCTGTCATTTTTCACATCCTGGCTAAAATATGTTTTTGCACTCCTGAAGGAGAATAGCACGGTTGCTGTGGGACATCAGTGTTTTGGACAGATTAAGATGGAATGAATGAGAGGGGGGAGTGACCGAGCTCAACTGAGCTCTGTCTGGACTGCTCCGGATTTGTTTGTGGGCAGAAAAAGGTCCCAACGCAAGAGGCCAGTACAAAAGGGCAACCTGCAGCACTGGCACAAACAGAACAAGAGAGTAAGTGAAGGAGGGGGAGTGAGCGAACTCACCGGAGCGCTGTCAGGACTGCTGTGGATTTCTTTGTGGGCAGGAAAAGGTGTCAATGCAGGCAGGGGCCCAGTAGAAAAGGCCAGCCTGCAGCGGTGCGGGAAACAGTACGAGTGAGTGAGACAGGTGGACTGAGTAAGCTCAACGGAGCTTTATCAGGACTGCTGCGGATTTCTTTGTTTGCAGAAAAAGGCACCAATGCAGGCAGCAGCCCGTACAAAAGGGCCGCTTGCAGTGCCAGGACAAACAGAATAAGCGCATGACAGAGGGGGACTGAGCGACCTCAATGGAGCTTTGTTGGTACAGCTGCAAATTTCTTTGTGGACAGACAAAGGTGCCAACACAGCCAGGGGCCCTATACACAAGCGCTGCCTGCAGCGCCAAGAGAAACAGAATGAGTGAGTGACAGAGTGGTAGTGAGCGAGCTCAACGGAGCTCTATTGTGACTGCTGTGGATTTCTTTGTGGGCAGAAAATGCGGCAACACAGGCAGGAGCCCAGTACAAAAGGCCAGCTTGCAGTGCGGGCAGAAACAGAATGAGTGAGTGAGAGAGGGAGAGTGAGCGAGCTCAATGGAACTGTGTCGGGACTGCTTCAGATTTCTTTCTGGCCAGAACAAGCCACCAATGCAGGCAGGAGCCCAGTACAAAAGGGCAGCCTGCAGCAGCAGGAGACACAGAATGAGCGAGTAAGGGAGGGGGAGTGAGTGAGTTCAACGGAGCTCTGTTGGGACTGCTGCAGATTTGTTTGTGGGCAGAAAAAGGCAGCGATGCATGCAGTGGCCCAGTGCAAAATGGCAGCCTGTAGTGGTGGGAAAACCACAATGAGTGAGTGAGAGAGGGGGAGTGAGCGAGCTCAACGGAGCTGTATTGTAACTGCTGCAAATGGCGACAATGCAGGCAGGAGCCCAATACAAAAGGGCAGCCTGCAACGTGGGCAGAAATGGAATGAGCGAGTGAGAGAAGAGGAGTGAGCAAGCTCAACGGAGCATTGTCAGGACTGCTGCAGATTTCTCTGTGGGCAGAAAAAGGCGCCAACAGAGGCAGGAGCCCAGTACAAAAGGGCAGGCTGCAGCGCCAGGAGAAACAGATGAGTGAGTGACACAGGGGGAGTGAGCGACCTCAACTGAGCTCTGTTGGGACAGCTGTGGATTTCTTTGTGGGCAGAAAAAGGTGCCAATGCAGGCAGAAGCCCAGTACAAAAGGGCAGCCTGCAGTGCCGGGAGAAACAGAATGAGCGAGTGAGAGAAAGGGAGTCAGCGAACTCAATGGAGCTCTATCATGACTGCTGCGGATTTGTTTATTGGCAGAAAAAGGGGGCAATGCAGGCAGGAGCCCAGTACAAAAGGCCAGCCTGCAACCCCGGCAGAAATGGAATGAGTGAGTGACAGACGGGGAGTCAGCAGGCTCAACAGACCTGAGTCGGGACTGCTGCAGATTTCTTTGTGGCCAGAAAAAGCCACCAACAGAGGCAGGAGCCCAGTACAAAAGGGCAGCCTGCAGCACCAGGAGAAACAGAATGAGCGAGTGAGAGGGGGAGTGAGCCACCTCAATGCAGCTCTGTCGGGACAGCTATGGATTTCTTAGTCAGCAGAACAAGGTGCCAACACAGGCAGGAGCCCAGTACAAAAGAGCAGCCTGAAGCTCTGGAAGAAACAGACTGAGCGAGTGACAGAGGGACAGTGAGCGAGCTCAACACACCAATGTAATTAACATTCGGCATTGACAAATGGTTGTTATTGTTGTTATTGCTCTGTGAGAAAAAAATAGTACCCATCTTCATGTCCCCAAAGCAAAAGTGTGTGCAGTTTCAGTTTGTGCATGCAGTGATGTGGGTACCCGGGGAGGTTCAAAACTGCGAACAGCAGTCACTGAGAAAACGAACATATGACGAGGTTTTATCTGGGATGAATACAGCGATGTACAGGTACAAGTGTGTGTGGAACATCATGGGACTGTTTTTTTTTTAATCAGGCGAGCTTTACGTTACTGGGGAGGGGCTGGACTCATTGTTAGGACATTGTTACTGTCTGTTCCCTCTGTGCCACTCCTGATTTCATGGAGGTTGGAGTGATTTTGGGGGAGTCATTGGTGCAGCTTAGTGGGGAGCTGGCACCTCTTCCCGTTGGTACTGTGGAGGATTTACAATGGGCATGAGGTGCCAGTTGACCAATCGGAGCCTGCCATTTTTAGACCCCATTGTATAATAGAGTTTTTAAAAGGTCTGATCTTTTGTTTGCTGGTCCCGCTGTCTTCCCTGGGCTGAGTACAGTCACAGAGGACTGTACCTAACCCGGGGAGAACAGGGGGGACGAGCTAATATCTGACTTGAGCTTATAAAATCTGTAACATACACTGCAGGCTATTCAGTCTCTAAGTGCTGCCACCTTGCTCTGATTTCAGCTGCAGGGGATTATGAGATTTCTGATTTAAAGAGACACTTTCTGCTTGTGGACCAGTTTTCAGTGTCCCTTTACTGATTGTGCCTGCCACTGCTATAAGCCAGTATCCACATACTTAGTAGGTAAAAAGAATATATGAGACACAAATATAAATATAAACATAAATGTCCCTATCTTATCTGGAGCAGTACCCTCCTTCCCGTGCGTTCCCGATACTGCTGTGGCGCTGAGTGTGCCAAAGTCATGCATGAGTGGGTGTGGTGCTTTTGGGTCATATAAAAAAATAGATGTCTGTATTCCATTAACTGAGCTTATTTTGGCAAATCTTTTCTTTTTTTTAAAATGAGGGTTATTTCAGCGTGAAATTTGCAGTTTGGAAAAGTGAAACTAGACCTGGCGCATGCTCATCAGCAACACGCATTCATGGAATCTGGTTTCGCCTTTCAAACTGCAATTTCACATTGCAATAACCCTTGTTTTTAAAAAGAAAAGTATTGCTGAAATCAACTCAGTTAGTGGAATACTGCCATCTTTTTTTTTATATATGACCGAAAATTGCCAAACTCATTAATGCACGAGTTTGGTGTAGTCAGCGTCAGAGCACTACCAGGACTTGTGGAAAGGAGTGGACCACTGCAGGTAAGGTCGGGACGTTTATGTTTATGTTTGTGTCTCAAATACTTTTTTTTACCTACAAAGTATGCAAATACTGACTTACAGCAGTGGCAAGCATAATCAGTAAAGGGACACTGAAATTTGGTCCATAAGCAGGCAATGTCCCTTTAAAGCAAATGTCAGTTGTAAGTCACCAAATCAGCCCGATACAGTCTGCTGTTCTGTAGTAAACAGTAAGTAAAAAATGGTTTTACACACAAAGTGCGAATTGGGACCAAGCCCACACTTGGGTGTGAGGCCCTTTGTGCTGACTGTTTCCTTTTAACCCTTGGAGCACAAAGTACTTGGCCTTACATCATGCATCATCATGACTCCCCTAGGGATAGAAATGAAAAAACAACAATGTAGTTTTATACACAGTTCAGCAAATATTTCTTCTGTGTTCTGTATTTAGCCAACCCCCCTTTCCTTACAAATCTTCACATTAACATGAAAACAGGATTTCCAAGTCCCCAGGTCTTCATCTGTTCTGGCTGCTTCTCTACACCATCCTCTGCATGTGACATCACAGTGTTACTATGGAATAGAGCTGCGTGGAATGTGAGAGTCCACCTATGGAATTCATGTGGAATGGCAATTCCACTTCCGAAATGCTTTTCAGAATTTCTTTTTTGATTCCACAGAATTGTGTAAAGCATTTCAAGGAAACAGTGACATAATACTCTGTAGTTTTCGGGAAATTAATCGGCGTTTTACATAAATGGCTGAATACTATTCCTCAGATTAAACAAAAAACATGCCACTTTCAGAATTTCTGAATTCTGCTTCTGATGGAAGGTGGCAGAATTAGGGGAAATTTCTGAAAATCCTTGGAATTCTGACAAAAGCTGAATTTGAAAATTCTGTACATCTCTAATACGCAACAACACTGATGTCATACAAACAGATGAACATACGAAAATGCCAGCAGAAGAAGGCCCAATGGTCTATCAAGTCTACTCATTGCAGAGCTCATGCAGACTTGCTACATGTTGCTCCATCCCCTGCCCTGTCACCCTAACCTTCCCCTTGACTTTATCCCAACCCCTTTTAAAACAGAGGATTGTGATGTCAGGTGTAGACGAGCAGACGTGGCAGATGAAATCTGTTGGACAGTGATTCTGCTTTCACATTAAATGTATTTAGTTATGAAGGCGAAAGAGCCACTCATGTGATCAGCTGTTTTACTATGCGAGCAAGTGCAAGAGCACTTTCATTTAATAGAAGGTGGGCAACTCTGGAGAAGGGCGAGTTATGTCGGGCACCTTCGTTGTCACTTGCGAGGCCTTCTCTTCTAAAAGAAAAATTAGGTGCTGGGGAGAGGAGGGTAGGAGTTGGGTGCTGCAGGAGGGTGGAATATTATCATTGGAAAGTGCTAAAGACAGTGGCCTAGAGTGGAGGCAGGCTGGTTGTACTGGTTACCCATCGTGCGATTTTTTTTTTTTTTTTTACAAACATGAACTTATGGGTGCAGGGACGATGGCGGTATTTCAGTAGACGGAGGGGAGTTGGGGGCTGCATTTTAAAGGATTGAACTGAGGAGGAGGGTGGGGGCAGTTTCTTTATTTTTTTTATGCTTTACAGATAGTATTTCCCAAAGAGGAACAGGCATGAATAGTGCAATTATTCGTTATTCATATCCGAATGATGAATAGTGCATTATTTGTGGTATTCAGGAAATCGTATCGTTACACCCCTGGGGCCCGATTCTAAAAAGGTCAGATACGACATGCACAAAGTATGCCAATGCCAGGGCGCATAAGAGCCATTACGTGTTAAAACAAGCAATTTAGAACACTCTGAACATACACCATGCCTAACACAAGTACGACGTGCGCAATATAAGACCGTGCATATTGCAACAGCGGTGTATACAATGCCAAACAAGCATATTGAGAAATAGGGATGCAGAATGCAACATGAGTGGGTCAGTTACTGGGAGAGCCAGGAGAAAACACAACTTTAGCCACGATGAGTTGGACATACTGGTCTGAGAAATACTAAAGATCACAGGCCTGCTATTGAGCCATGGAGGTGACATAGCCAAAAGAGTCAGTAGAAAGGTAGCCTGGGACAGAGTAGCTGGGAAAGTAAATGCAGTGGCCACCCAGAGGAGGACCGTGCATGACCTCCAGAAAAAATACAGTGACCTAAAGAGGTATGTGAAGCAGAAGCTCACCCACAACTGTCACAGTGCCCAGGCCACTGGTGGAGGACCACACCAGCAGCAGACACTGATGTTGCCAGAGCAGAAGCTAGCTGCACTGCTGAGCCAGTACAGCATCAGTGGAGATACTGACCTGGACACCTTCAGGCTGCAGAGAGGCACAGATATGTGGACATCTAGGGAACAGAAAGAACATGCCAGAAGATAATGCACACAGGACAAGCAAGGCAGCGTGTACAATCCACTAGCAGCCCCACACAGCAGAGACCCATGGATGGAAGGGCAAGTGTTCAGTGGCACACACAGGCTGGGGGGGGAGATAGTGGAGTGTGCCGTAGCATGCTGTGCAACAGCACATGCCTGACATTGGGGGGTGAAGGTTAATCGTTCGGTAACCCTCCTGTTACCCGGGGTTACAAGAATCCCAGTTAGACCTAGTGGCAGGCAGGGAAGGCAGCTGGTAAAACTCCAGTTCAATGGATTTCACACTGTCTCACTGTGTTCTCAGTCTCAGCTATGTTTGAGGGATGACATCATTTTAGAACTGTCGCAGCTGCATAAGCCACACTTGAATGTTGCAGCTAGGGAAGTTAGGATAGAATGTTGGGGAATTTGAAGTCAGTTGAGTAGCAGTCTGTAGTAGAGTGTTGAAGACGGAAGAGGTGTACTGTTGCTACAGGCCCTCAAGAGCACTTAGCACTGCCAAGGAGCTATATTTTTGTTAGAGGTGTGTGTTCTCACCTGAAGAGGAACACAAGAAGAGCCAGGTGAAGTGGCAGAGACCGTTTCCAGTGGTTCAGGGCCCCATCCCTGTGGGGATGGGGGGAAGGATTCAGCCTACTTCCAGGGGCAATCCCCTGGTCCGGCTAGGAAACAAGAAGCTGCCTGAGTTTAAGTTCGTGCTGAGGCACCAGAAGTTCTGGATGAGATTTCTTTGAAGAGAAAACACCTGTGGGGCACCTGCAACCAAGGGGTGAGTCTGCTCTGATAAAGGGCCAATGTGTTTTCACCTGAAACAAGATGAAGTTAAGTGACTGTTACTGTGGGGTCAGGAAAAGACAGTCAAGTACAGTTTTGAAAGTTGTGGGAATTGGACTGCTTAACTCTGTGGGAGTCTAGAGAAATGGACACAGCCACTCTTTAAGTATGTTTCAAGTTCAGCACAAGTGGGATGGAAGAACAGTAGATTAAATGTGACTTACATTTAAAGAGAATCTACACAGTAAAGTGTTTTCAGAGGATGAGGTGTTAAAGTCCAGAGAAATGGCCGGGTATGAATTTTGGGAGCCAGAGGTGGGAGACCCCCCCATCAGTAGTAACCAAATTCACCTCTACGGGTTTGCTTTGGTACACCTGTTGCTTTCTCTCAGGTACTTGGCCAGTGCCTGAGGAAAGTACCCAGATGTGGGATTGATGAAGAAGATCCCCTGATGGAGCCAGAAGTACTCAGAGGTGGTTTAGGGAGTCACCGAGAAATGTTCCATGCTATATAGAAAGTGTCCAAAGGGCTGGCATGAGAGACGAGCCATGGAAGGAAGGTAGTCCAGAGGGCTAGCAAGGGAGTGGAGCCAAGGAAACTGAAAAAGAGTTGAGTTAGGACCGAATGCCCAGAGTGTTTCGAAACTTGAGGATTTCAGTGTAAAGAGGATGTGTTCTCATCTCCAAAAATCTGCATTACCAGGAGTGTATCCCCGTGGGAGTCCATCTATGCTTTGTTATTCTGTTGGATGTGAATAAAAGCCACACTTTAGAATCCCAACTTCTGGTATTGGACATTACAGTTATTGCTTCCTGTGTCCGGAGTTATTTGGGGGCCCCTGTGCAGAGTAGCCAAACCTAGCCAACATGCCGAGTGACACCTTTCTCCCCATGTTTCAACTTATAAAAATGGAGGCACCGCATCATAGGACCCAGGCCTCTCAACCTGTGCACTAGCTACACAGGCAGGGGTAGTAGCCCTCTCAGTTTAGCGCCGACTGGAGGTTACAGTTCTGTAGCACAACATGAACCGCATATGATGGCTAGTGGGGTGGAGGGTACAGTGTTATGTAGTGAGGTGGGAAAGCACACACTGTCCATGGGGGTGATGCATACTGTCTGGTAACACCTCCTGGAACAGCACATGACACACATGGGGGTGATAGGTGGCACTACTGTGTGTGAGCTGGTGGTGATATGGGACATGTACCAGAAGAGCCACATGCTAGCCATAGGTGGGTGCGTGACATGTCACACACTATGATCTGCAGTGGCATGTGAGGGGCAGAGGCACGCATGTACCACACACACACACTGGCTATGGGGTGTGGTATGGGGTGGGAACACATGCACAGGCACCAGTAGCAGACACAGCGTACTGTGCAGGAGCCCAGGGACTGAGGTGTGGCAGGGACCACTGTGTGAGGCAGGGTATAGGTACATGCCAATTGTGTGGGGCTAACACTGACAGCATGTCCACTCGATAGGGACTGCATCAGTGCATGGTGCCAGCAGGACCAGAGGCATTGGAACGAGCAGACAACAGCATCCCAGCAGGAGCACCGAGGGGACAGGGGAAGCCAACAGCTTGGAAACAAGCACCTCCACACCAGCAACATCGGAACATGGAACAGGCAGCTTAACAACAGCAATACCCCTGCAGGGACCAAACGTGACCTCACCAGCAACACCTGAGCAAACAACAGGCAGCTCCACAACAGTGACACCGGCGCAGTCCGCGGCAGACAGCTCCACACAAGGGTCATCAGCTGAAGATGCTACCAAGGAACAGACCACTGGCAGTTCCAGGACGGAGGATGAGGACGGTGCTGTGGATGAGAGAGGGGCAGTACACAGCACTGGGCAGATCAGGACAGTGCAGCAGGTGCCAGTGACACCGGCCATGCATCCAGCGCTAGTGACCACACTCTTGAGACGCACAGTGTGGGTGGGAATGTGACAGCAGCCAGTCAGGGGATGGTGGCAGGGGAACAGAGCCCCAGCAGTTACACAGCCTTAGAGGCCCAGCTGGATGACACAGTCAGGGAGCTGCAGGACCAGGTGTCACCACCAGCATACATTGGTGACTTCTGCCAGTCGATAGTGGCAGGACAAGGGGCTATGAGACAGGAGCTGGTTGCTATCAGAGAGGCCCTGTAGGAGCATCATCAAAGGCAGGAAGGCCACTTGACTGCTATCAGTGCTGCCATACATGACAGCAGCAGGGAGACCTCAGCAGTGCTTGAGGCCATGGCGCAAGCTACCCATGGCCTATGCCACTGCACACAGGGGCACATGGAGTTTGTGGTGCAGTGCACCCAGGTCATGGAGCGCATAATGGTACAACAACAGGCCCACAATGAGGCCATGATCAATGCACTGCTGGTGATAGCTGATGCCATGCATGTGCAGCACCCACCCATGCAACAGTGGATGCTGCCACACACGGTACCATGTGTATACACCCAGATCCCCATACCTGGCAGCAAACATACACAGATTGGTGCACCACCTACAGTGGCAGGGCCTAGCACAAACTGGTAATGGATGATGCAGCATACACTAAACACACACATTGTGGCCACTGTGGGTGATGGTACCAATGACGAACAGACTGTGACCACAACAAGGGCGGAACCATCAACATCAGTAGCAGTGCAGACAGTTACCCATGCATCACTCACATGCAACACCACAACCACCACAACTGCCAGTTCAGGTGCAAACCCAGTACCAGCGCAGCAGAGCACCCCAGATGTGGCTACAGTTACACATGCTGCACAGACTGACAGTCCAGGCCAACAGTGTGGGAATCATGGAAGGGGCACTGTCACACCTATTAATGCCCACAGTGACACAGCAACACAAACGGGGCAGGAAAAGGAGGAAGGGAGCTGAGGAGGGGACTGATGCGCAATGACAGGAGGATGTTCCTTGTGCATCACAGCAGGGGGATGACTGCCAGCGTGGCACAGATGACAGTGCACAAAGGACTCAGACTGCACAGGGTAGTGGTGTGCATACATGCAGCAGGGCTGTGCAACAGAAATAACAGCATACACAACAGCAGTAGATGACAGTATAGTGTGCATATATGTGAGTGGGTGATCACAGAGACAGCTGATTATAGGCAGTGTGTCATCGGTGGCATGCAGTGCAACAGTGTGGACACGTATGCATATTATACTGCACAGTGGGTTGGGTGGTGGTGGTGCAGACAGCACAACAGTGTGTGTGTGTGTATATACGCATCTGTGGGGGAGTACAGTACTCAACATTTGTGACACCGTGTACAATGTCATAACACTGATGTACATGCAAATAACTGGCTACACACCAAACAGTGTTGATGTAGTTGTCAGTGTCTGCCATAGTACTGTTAACGGTGACTGCAGTGCCCTGCAACTAGGACATCCCTGTATTTCGGTGTGCAGTGTATCATAGGGTGGTGGACTGTAGTGGCATACTCCGCCGATATCATGGGACATTGGGGTATGTGTACCATGCCACTGTGGCACATATGCATGCACTTGTCTGTGTCTAGGTTACATGCAGGTGACAGTGGGGAGGGGTGTTGTGTGTCCCTTGGTTATGTCCCTGACCATTACTAAGGGGTGGGTACAGCACTGTGTGGGGGCAATGCAGGGTGATGCCATGCATGTGTGGGGTCCTTGTAGGGTCACATGAGTGTTGGCAGTGTAACTGTTGGGCACGATATGTAGCGTGGGTGCACCATACACAGGCAGGACAGTGTTCAGCGGTGTGCCGCGGAATACGTACTGTATGTGTGTGTAACAGCACCCTCATGGGAGGGGGTGTACTGCTGTGTGCAAGTATGGTCCGCAGCCAGGTTGGACCCTGCAGTATGCCACTGGGGTGGGCATCTGTAAATGTGCGTATATGGACTGGTATATGAACACACATGGTGAAGGCATGACCCACCAGTGCACATGGTGCAGCATGGCTGTGGCATATGGATGCATGTGGACAGGCCATAGACATCACCATATGGGAAGCTGTATTTGGTGTGAGGGTGTGTGATCCATGCAGCAGTACCCAGCCCATACACAGGCATGGCATGATGGTGGGGGTGGTAGAGTATGGTGTTGCGACTGCAGCCACCAGTGCAACCATGGTCAACAGGGTGGGGGACATATTGCCACACACCTGCCATGTCCGACATGCTTTGGGGTAAACCGCTATGCCTGTTGTATCTGCAAGTCCCAACAGTAGAAAACCGGGCACAGGGCTTGCATCGAGACAGTCAATGCGGGGCATCTGAACATGCATGGCATGTGAACAGTGTGCAGGGCACTCTGAATAGTGATGCTGCACCATGTAGCTGTAGCCACCAGGCACTAAGCACCAGCCATGGTCACTGGTTGCAGTATACAGTGTCACCACGATGGGTGCTCAGTACCGAGCAGCACGTCTCTGCCATTGGCCGATGTCCTGCAACACTAGGAACACATGCCAGCGGTGCCACCTGCAGGGTCAGTGACACCCTCAGGTGGGGTGGTACCATACACGCCCACAGCCTGCACATTGTCCCAACTCCCCTGTGCAGGGGTATGTGTACATGCTCAACACAATGCACTACTGCCAATGCATTGTGCCATGTATCACTGTACTATGTGTCGTGCCAATAGCTGTGTGGTGTACAGCCGGCACACATGGACCATATGGCCATAGCAGACACACATACAACACCACCGTGGTGCTGCGTGCATGTGACCACTTATGTACTATGCCTCCCACTCATGCAGCACAGACACCTTTCCATAAGGAGACAGCAGACAGGAACACGTTGACTGTGTAATACACAAACAATTTACTGTGTGAACAATTCAAAGAAACATAACATGTTAGGACACACACTGAACTATAATGTACATTGCACAATACCATATGACAGTGTAACCCCCTCCCCCAACTGACTCGTATACAGTGTTGAAACATATGTACATATCCGCCCACCCCAGATGAACAACAGTCAACAAGACATGATATATACAGGTAACCCCCAGGACTACAAACCTTTGTTAAACGTATTTACAGATCTGCCCACCCCATCCCTGACAATCAATGTACATAGCTGCCACAGTTCAATGGGCATGCCCCCCCAGCATGACACTGTCCAGCCAGGTGTGACCAGTACAGTTAACGGTCCCTTAAGGCAGCCATCATGGCCCTGAGGGACCCATGCAGTCTGGCAACATCCCCCAGTATGATCTCAACGAAGTCTGCAAGATGCCTGTCACGGTCGATGGGCGGTGCCTGTGATTGGTTGGCCGGCTGCCCCTCATCCACCACTATATCATTCTGTGCTTGGCCCAGGTCCACATCTAATTGTGGTGGCTATGGGTCCTCCACCTGCTGTACCTGCATGTCCATCGCCGCTATGGATGCTGGACTACCACTGTCATCTGGTGCAGCCTCTGCCTGCTGTGCCTCCTGTACCTGCTGTGCCTCTGATCCCTCCTGAGGTGGCTGCTGTGCACCTTCCACCCAGTTGCTGTTCCCCCAGCTCACCCACTGTACCCTCCATAGCTTCCTTCGCATTCTCCTTGTCTGTCTCTGGTGGGAGTGGTCATGCTCTGCATCGCATATGCCTGGTCCGTTGGTGGTATGCCCTGGCATCCCTGTGCTTCTGCTCCACCATGGCCCTCAGGAGGGCTCTGTGTCTCGGGGTTCATGGTAGATGCACACCTGTTGCAGGGGAATGTGACACATGTCACTGATGTGTCATTGCTCACCATGTAACATCACGTATGCGCATGAAGTGTATATGGATGTCATGCTGTATGCACATTCATCATGGTCCACTGCCACACTCTTACCCTGCTGGTGTTGTCCCTGCCTGTCCTGCTGATGCCCAGCCTGCTGTACTCAGTCTGCCCATCCTCTCACGGCCACATGTCTGGGACCTCTCTGATCTGTATCACAAGAGATGTGACATATGTTAGTTTACCTTGCACATGATTGTGCATGCAGTTGCAGTGCTGTCTAGCAGTGCTCCTAAACGGTTCACTACTCACCTTTCCTGGGCTTGCCTCTACCCATCATGTCAGCGTCCCTATGAGCGGAAATGTCCTTCAGACAGACAAGTATGTCCCTGTCCTTCTGGTACATGTCCTGCCACTTACATTTCAGCTGCTTCATGGTCCTCTTGATGCCTGTCATCTCCTGCAGCTGGGCACCTATGCTCCTCCACACCCTGTCCCTCTCCTGTGGTGTGTGTCTCCTGCACCCTGGTGGCAGCAGTTTGTTGTGCCACTGCTGCACAAGGTTGACCAATTGTGCAGTCTCCACAGGGCTGAAATTGGGTGCTCTTCCACTTAAGGTGGACATTGTTTATGGAATGCAGAGGTACACCCAGTAAACAATTGGCAGTGACTTGTGTGAGGTGTGTACAGCTGCCAGGCCTGTTGCAACACTTGTGGCGTCGTTAGGATTCAGCTGCACGTGTGTACCGCACGTGCTGTGAACATAACACCTGCAGGCCGCAAGTACGTTGTTCTTCTCGCATGCTGCTACTGCATGTCATTTTCTACACAAGTGCCCTGTGTTGCACATGTATATGCATACATTTTGATGCTGCCTGCCAATCTCACACTGACAGTGATTATTGTGTGTTGTTTTCAATGCAATTGCATTTCTGCTGTTCTGCATGCTATTGCATGTTATGTATTTCTCCCACTGCATTAGGCCACAGTGTTCACGACTATGGCAGGCTGCTGTCAGCTGCTTACGTTCTCATTTGCCTGCTGTTGCCTGTACTGCAGCATCTGATACCCATCACATACACACACAACACCATCCCCCCCCCACCCACTATGTGGCTGTTGTACTGCAGGACCCTTGCAGCACATAATCTCCCCTATGCAACACACCATAACTGGCCACAGTGTGTACATCACAGTGGCCATGGCTGGTGTGCTGCACTGGGCTGTACATGGTTGTGTTCACACACATCTCCCTTGCAGCACATGGTGCTGTGGCAGGTCATGCTGTGTGCTGTTATTCCTCCCCTCGTAACATACATGGGTGCTTCACATACTACAGTGGATGTCTGTTACCACCAGTTGCTGCCACCACACATGGCTGCTGTTCACATTGTACAGTGTCCCCATGTTGGGTGTACAGCACCAGGCAGCATGGCTGTGTACCACTCCGCTACACATGGCCAGGTGGATTATTGCCACTGGTGCTTCCTGGTGGTGTGCCACAGTGCATTAGGTGAAATGTTGCACTATCAGCTCACATTGTGCACGTTGCCCTGCCTGGGCACCTGCTGCTTGGTCTTGTTGCAGTCTGTCATGCTCACCAGGCTCCCCCTCCTCCTCATCTTCCACCCCCACATCCTTCTCCTTCTCAACCACCATGTCAGGGTTTGGCAATCAGTTCTGGACTACAATGTTGTGCAGCATACAGCACGCCATGAAGACCTTGCATACTGTATCCGGACTGTACTGCAGTGCCCCATCTGATGTATCCAGGCACCTGAACTGTGCTTTCAGGACACCAAATGTCCACTAAATGACACCTCTGGTGGTAGCATGGGCATCATTGTATCGGACCTCACCAGGGGTGCTAGGGTGCCATAGTGGTGTCATAACTCATGGCAATTGTGGGTATGCACTGTCACCTGTGGAATGTAAGGTGCATGTTCAGTGTGCATGTCACATGTTGGCCATGTGGGCATTGTGCATAGCGGTCATGGGCAGTGTCTCTATATGTCACAGGTACACATCAAGGAGCCAGCCGCCGGTGATCTGTCCCCTTTGGAATGCCTCATGCAGGCCACAGTTGTGGAGGATGTATGCATCATGGCTGGAAGCAGGGTACTGTGCTACCACATCCAGTATGCAGCACTGGCTGTCACACACCACTTGCATGTTCATAGAGTGGAAACCTTTTCTATTGAGATGCACCTCTGGCTCCCCTGGTGGTGCTCTGATAGCCACATGTGTACAATCAATGGCACAGAGCACATGGAGGAACTGTGCAACATCATAGAAGGCCTGCTTCACTTCCTGCTGTTGATGTGCATCTCTGGGGAAGGTGATGTACGCCCCTATTCAGTACATCATTGCGTCCAGGAACTGGTGGAGGCACCTGGACATTGCAGGCTGTGAAATTCCTATGGTGTCACCAGTGGGTCTCTGGAAGGTTCCAGTTGCAAGGATGCACAGAGTGGCATTCACCTTGACATCCACTGGTACTGGGTGACCCCTATGGGTGGTACTCTGTAGTTCATCCCATAGGTCATCGCACAGTCCTGCAATGATGGTCTTTGGCAGGTGGTAGTGTGCGATGCATTGGCCCTCCGTGAGGTGTCGGTATGATGTCCTGGCGATGTACAGTTGTGGTGCATATCATCTGGCTGCTATGTGCTGCACTGGCTGCTGCCTCTTCCCCTGGTTCCAGCCATTGTGCTGCCTGCGATGTCTCTGCCACCTGTCTAGTAGTGCTGCTCCCAGTATGGCAGCTGGTGCTGACATCTCTCTCTCTCTCTCTCTCTCTCTGTCTCTCTCTCTGTCTCTCACACACACTCTCTCTCTGTCACTCTCCCTCTCCCTCTCTCTCAGCTGGGTGTCTTCACACTGCTTGCTCAACAGTGACTCTGCTGGCTGTCTCACACAGACACCTTTTATACTGTAACACGCCAAATAGAGTATGCACAAGGAAAGTGGTGCTACAATGCTAAAAATTGAAATTTTGTAATGGCAAAAACAGAGCACACACAAACCTCCGATAAAATAATCAGGGCGCCAGCCTCATAAAGATAAATTACATTTATTGACTACATAAAAACAAAAAAGAGGCAAAGCCTGATGCATTTCAGATGTGCTTCCATCCTTTATCAAAGGGTACAATCATTCGTCTCTATGGCTCTTAAATACTAGTACTGCACAACATCATTATGATGTCATAGTACAAATTGCCATTCCATTAAAAAAACTTAATCCTATATATACCCATTTAAATCTCATGCATAGAATTAATGCTACACATATGCACAATATCATTCATTTTTATATCAATAATACTATTATAATAATCAAAACTCTTAAAAATATGGAACTGCAAGAGAACAATAAAAGAGGATGAATAAAAGAATAAAAAATTAGAGAAAAGAAGTGGGGGGTCAAGGGAATGGGAAGGGAGGGAGGGGGACAATGTTGGAAAAAGGAACCAAGAACTTAAAATAATACACATTATTATAAGTACCATTATTAACAAACATAATCACAGAGCACAATATTGCTACTATTTACATCTGTTATATAAAAACCTAAGGCATTTCAGAAGTATGTGTTATTATTCTGTCTTAGGTTTTATATAACAGATGTAAATAGTAGCAATATTATGCTCTGTGATTATGTTTGCTAATAATGGTATTTGTTCCAAGCGGCTATAAGATATTGTAAATATGTGTTATGGAGACAGTGTCATGGATCTTGTTTATGTGTATTATTTTAAGTTCTTGGTTCCTTTTTCCAACATTATCCCCCTCCCTCCCTTCCCATTCCCTTGTTCCCCCTTCTTTTCCATAATTTTTCATTCTTTTATTTATCTTCTTTTATTATTCTCTTGCATTTCCATATTTTTAAGAGTTTTGATTATAATAGTATTAGTTATATAAACATGTATGATGTTGTGTATATGTGTACCATTAATTGTATGCATGAGATTTAAATGGGTATATATAGGGTTAAGTTCTTTTAATGGAATGGCAATTTGCACTATGACATCATAATGATGTTGTGCAGTACTAGTATTTAAGAGCCACGGAGATGAATGTTTATAGCCTTTGATAAAGGATGGAAACACGTCTGAATTGCATCAGGCTTTGCCTCTTTTTGGTTTTTATGTAGTCAATAAATGTAATTTATCTTTGTGAGGCTGGTGTCCTGATTATTTATGGGAGGTTTGTGTGTGCTCTGCTTTTGTGATTAACTTATATACTGTGTAACTTACACCTGCCCCCCCCCCCCCGGTGTATGTTATGCCATTTACGATTGGTGTTCCTTGCGTCTTGGATGTTTCCAGAATCCTGGCAGTGTGGATCCTACCGCTGTGTTTGGCATATGTCTAGTTACGCAACTGTGTATCAAGCGGTTGGTGCATATGCGCCGTAAGTGGTCTTTGGGTATTGGTTTACGACATGGCGCATGTCGCTGTCTAGAATCCTGCATGTCATAACTGCTTAGTGCATCTCACATTTACAGCATTCATATCGGCGCATCTGCATTACGTTTGGCATATCCTTTTCTAGAATCAGGCCCTAGTGTTTAGCACAGAAAAGAGATGAAAAAGAACCTGGAAAGTGTCAAGATATTATATTTTTTTGTAAGTGCACCTGGTGATGCCGGGGCATGTTAAACTGACTTTCCTTTGAGCTGGCAAATAAATGCATCAGAAAGATTACATTTACTGGGGCCTGTACATGAACCGGGTGTGGGTATGTATGAACGGCATGTACCTGACCCACACAGCCCCACACCCGTGGGCACATCAGTGCTGGACAACATTCACCATCACCGGCTGCCTGTCCACAGCCCCACCCCTCAGGCACAAAGCAGCGCAGATCAGGAATATGGCTGCGTGGGCAGGCATACAATCAGATGCCTGTCCTGGGTCTTGGAGTGGATCCTGCTGCGCTCATGCAAGTGATCCTGGGACAGTGTGCAGCCCTATCTGGATTTAATGCCAGGTGTTTGCCTGAATGGACACCCCCAGCCCCCCTCCCAGGGGAGCATGGTGGCTGCTGCCAATGTGTCCAGGGAGATCCTGTGCTGTCATGCCCAGCTGTTAATCTGTAGGGGAATGTGTAAAGACTTGCAGCCAGGGTCCCCCCTCATGCAGTATTACCCACACTGGCTCAGCATACAAGTGCAGTCATGCATATGTGCAGCTCGGGCATCCCCTGTCACACCCCTGTCCTGCCCCTGGCACAGCACCATGCCGCTGGCCAGGGATCCCATGCACATGGCACTAGTGTGCCTGTGCAGAATGCCACTGTGGATGTGCAGATCACTACTGTGTGGCATTCGGGCATAGGAATGCCTATGCACTGCCCATGCACAGTGCTTAGGCATTTACACATAGGGCCCACTGTGAGTAGTATATGGTACACATTTACGCATAGGACCATTTGTGAGTAGTATACAGTACACAGCATTCTACAGATCTCATTCCTACTTAATTGAGGCATAGAAAATGACTACTAAACAAGACTCGGGATGGTTAGAGTCAGTATGAGAAGGTCACAGATAAAATTAACACTCGTTTGTAGGAAGATGGGCTTTTTTGAATCACCGAATGATACATTCTTTAAATGGGGACACCTGAAGTATTTATCTAAATTTGTTTACCGAGTTGGAGCACTGGACCAAGGTCCATTTTCAGTCTTTAGGAAATAAAAACATAGACAATGATGGCAGAAAAAGACCACTGGCCCATCTAGTCTGCCCATAACACCTAACAAACCTGGGACCTATTTTCCATACAGGGTTTTAACCCATACTATGCATCCCCATGCTCGCAGCCCTATCACTGTCATCCTGAGCAACCACTGAGTCTTTCACTCTCTCCCAGCCGTGATTGAAACCATTGATAGTTTTGGCGCCCACCACATCAGCGGGCAGATTGTTCCACAGCTCCACCACCCTTTCTGTAGAATAAAGATGTCTCACTTCCCTCTTGATGTTCCCTCCCACTCAGTTTCCACTCATGCCCCCATGTTCTTGGTCTGATACTTATGCTAAATAGTTCCTTGCAGTTTGCTTTGTTCATTCCTTTCAGGAACTTGAAGGTCTCTGTCATCTCTCTCCCCTCTTTCATCTGGCCTCCAGCGAGTACACAGAAATATAGACAATGATGACAGAAAAAGAACAAAGGTCTATCCAGTCTGCTCGAGTTCCTTACTTAGCCCTGGGACACACTGTCCCTTAATAGATCCTAGCCCTTCCCATCCTCCTCCCTTTCTCCTCCCCTTTTCTGACACCCGAGCAACCACTATACCCTTCATTCTGTCAGAGCCATGCTTAAAAGCACTAATGGTTTTCACACCCACCACCTCCGTCGGCAGCTTGTTCCACAACTCCACCACCCTTTCTGCAAAATAGTACTTCCTCACATCCCTCCTGAACCTCCCTCCTATTAGCTTCCACTTATGACAATGTGATCATGAGCAAGTATTCAAATTAAATAGTTCCCTACATTTCACCCTCTTAATTCCTTCTAGGAATCTGAAGGTCTCTATCATAGCTCCCCTCTCTTGACTGACCTTCAGCAAGTACATGTACAGTGCATTGAGCTGATCCTTGTAAGATCTGCCCTGCTGACCCTAAATCAGTTTGGTCACCCTATTGTACTGTCTGCAGTCTATCTGAATCTTTCCTTAGGTGAGGACTCCAGAACTCTGCACAGTACTCCACATGGGGCCTCACCAGTGATCTATAGAGAGGTAATAATAACTCTTTCCTTCTGCTGTCATTTCCTTTTCCTGTTTTCCCCAGCACCTTGTTTACATTACTGTAGGCCGTGTCACACTGGTTTGATTATTTTAGGGCGTCACAGATGATGACCATTAGGTCTTTTTCCACAGAGGATGTGCACAGCATTGCCCCCCCATCCAGAACTCTCGTCTCATGTTCTTGTTCCTTATGTGCATCACCTAGCACCTTTTGGCAATGAATTTCAACTGCCAAACCTTTCACCACCTCTCTTGCTTTTGCAAGTCTTTCTGCAGCCCCCTAACCCCCCTCATTGCTGGCTACCCTGCCAAAGAGCTTAGCATCTTCTGCAGAGATGCATCTTGCCCTGGATTCCTTCTTCCATGTCACTAATGAATGTATTGAAAAGGACTGAACCCAGGACCAATCCTTGTGGTAGCCCACTAGTGACCTCCCTCTCTTCTGATCTGATTCTCTTCTGTTTCCCTTCTAACCAGTTTCTCATTATCAATCAGTGTCCTTCACTGTACCCAGATCCTCTAGCTTCTTCAGCATCCTTCTGTGAGGCACTGAGCCAAAAATCTTGCTGAAATCGAAACAGAGTAAATCCACAGCATGGCCTTTACCCACTACCTTCATTATGCAGTCAAAGAATATTGTCAGGTTGGTCTGACAAGGCATTCCCGCCACAGACCTATGCTGTTTACTATCCTGAAGTCCATTGCTCTCCAGGTAGTTCATGAGGTCCTCTTTCACTAGTGTTTCTATCAGTTTACCCATAATGGAGGTAAGATGACAGGTCTGTAGTTATCAGATTACTTGTTGTCCTTCCCCCCTTATGAAGTGGGACTATGTCTGCTACCCTCCAGTCTTTTGGTTTTCCCCCTGTCTGAACTGAGCTATTGAGTGGCCCCATCAAGGGTTTAAGTAGTTCTGTTGCCAATTCCTTGAGCACCCTTGGATGTATCCCATCTGGCTCTGGGGCCTAATCTATCTTTAGGGCTACTAACCCTTTGCAAACCCTTTCACTGTTAAATACTTGCTGCCTCATCTCAGGGATCCCCTTACAGCTTTCTTAATGCCACTCTCTGGCAGAGGCCACCTGACTTTTCTTGAAAATATGGATCAATAGTAGTCATTAAGAATGGCTGCTTTTTGCTGTCCTCCTCAGTTACCCTTTCCCTCTGTTTGTCTAACAATTCCTCTTTCATTCTTTCCTTTTTTACTGAATACATCAAAATAACTGTTCCCCCATGACCTCCTCCGCAATATGCAGTTCTGTGTCTGCCTTTGCTTCTCTGACTACCCTTTTGGTTTCCCTTGTTCTCATTTGGTACTGTCCACATTTCTTTACCTTATTTTCCCTTGTACCCAGTGAAGGCCCTCTTTTTGGCTTTCACTGCTTTCCTAACCTTTCCAGAGAATCATATTGGTCTCCTTTACCATTTTCTTTTAATTACCATTCTCATGCAAGACTTTGTTACCTTGAGACTTGCCCCCTTGATTGCCCTCCATCATTCTTCCATGCCCCTGATGCTATACACACTGACTAATTTGTTCCAGATTAGCTCCCTCATCCGTTTGAAGTCTGCCCTTCTGAAATCTAGGACTTTAGCCTTTGATGAGTGCTGTCTTGTCTTTAGGGCCAGGTCGAACCATATAGAGTTATGGTTGCTGAACCCTAGTGGCTACCCTAGGCTCACTCTTCCTACCACTTCCAAGTTGGTGAGCACCACATTGAGAATGGCAGCCTGCCTAGTGGCTGTGATAGGGTTGACTACGTCTCTGTCCCATTTGTTTTAGAAAAAGAGTTAAATGCAAGGATCTGTTCTATCCTCTCCTTTTCTGACTCTTGTCCATCTGGTTGCACAACCCAGTGTCCTTGTGAGACCTAGGAACCAATCACTCTGACGATCTCACGATTCTCTGCCTCTTGCTATCTCTCTGGATTCACTTGCTGTTTCTGTATTTTCTTCCCCTTTGCATAACTGTGATTATAAAGGATATGTGAATCTGTATGTGAAACTGGAATCCCTTGGTTTGAAACTATATTTAGTTATACTGTTGAAATGATTGCAAAAAGCTATTTGGAACTCAAAGGGTTAAGCTTAAGATGCAGCATAAACTTTTGCAAAGCTATCAACAAGAGATCAGTTCTGGGACACCATGTTTTATTTTGTTTCACCTGCAAAGAAATTGACAAAAGTTCCAATACATTTTGAGAAAAACAAATATTCCTTATCAAGCTCAGTATGAAGTTAATTACCAGGCAAAGACTTATTATAAAAAAGAACATCAATCTCTGCTGGAGAGACTGAAACTTGGAATTTGAGATCCCTCAGATGAAGGACTTTGTTTTCTCTGTTTGTACTGTCTTTGTAAATAGTTATACTGAACAATTTTTATTTTTATTTTACTGTTATTGAGAATAATAAAATGCTACTTTGCGAATTTTATACCTGCTCCTGGTTTTCCCATGCTTCCTGACCTGTGCTGCGCCAACAGTGGCCACTAGCCACTGTATAAAATAGCCCCTAGGAAAGGTCTGAATGATTCCAGACATAATGTAAACCTCAACATGTTGTGTGTTTTAATATACATACAAGCTTGTTCTGTGATGCTGCATAATGGTAGGTCAGTATCACCGTTTTCTATAAACAAAAAAAAAAACTGCAGCAAACCAAAATAATCTCTAAATTCTAAATTAATGATAATAAAAACACAAAAGGAAAACTGTACCACACTTGTCTACAAAAGTTTTGTCGGGTCATTTCAAGTGACTTATGTTCCATTGATTCAGACTGAATAAGATGGGTAAATTCAGCTGTATCCTGAGGCATCTTAAGTAGCCGAATTCAGGTTCAAATGAATCCGATGGTTTAGCTCAGTGCCTCAGCAAGGCAGTACCATAAAGCTGAAGTATAGCTGAAATGAGCATAGTGCTCTAGCATGGTGTGATGCCAGGGTGCTGAGCTAAACTTTTGGATTCATTTTGAACCCATCTTCATCTACAGAAGATTCCAGGAGATATATTTGAGTTTAACCATCGTATTCTATTCAAATCTATGAGACAAAAGCCTCCTGAAATGATCCAACAATCTACTTTTGATAACAGAAACAAACTACTAAAATATCATGTAATTTGGGGATAAGGTTAAAAACCCAACTCCTCTCCTCTGGCACAGCTTCTGTTATGAACTTTTTCCAGTCCCTGAGGTCTTCAAACCAAAGTCTCATCTCTTCTTCTCATAAGCATGTACACTGGTTATAGAACTTTCTTAATCTGTTGCTCATATTTTGCAGAATTGCCTTCCAGCAGTCTGTGGTCTGCCCCATCTCCTCATCAGTTTAAACTTTTAGCTCGGAATTATTTCCTTGACTGTTTGATTTGCAATTCTTTGTATGTATGCCCACACATGAAGTATTTTTTGTTATTTGACATTCTGTGTTGTCCTCCTGGGTCTTGTCTGAAAAAAATCCTTGACCCAGTACACTCACCTGGTAAACAAATGAATAAAAGGCTCTGTCCACACTTGTGTTCTTACAACATTACTAGAAGTCTGTAACATTACAAGAAAAGTAAACACAGTTGCGTACACACTGTTGCATAGAAAAACTGTTTTACAAACTGTGTTTAAGAACTGTACTGGAACCCTGATTGGAGTATGTTTCTAGTATGGTTTCAGACCAACACGGATACCTTAAATTGTGTTAACAGTAGTGTGGATGCAAATCATGCTGTAACACCTCCATAGCTGTTCTGTGCCTGGGAACTCAAGAAGGCAAGCATGGTATCGGAGTGCAGTGTGGACGTTCCAACAAACATGTTCAAACACAGAAAGCGAAACTTCATTAAAAACATTTTTAAAAAACAATGCAAGTGTGGACAGGGCCAAAGAAACATAAATAAAATAAAAGTTATTTCTGATGTTCCACTTATATTCCCTTGTTGTATTTCATAGCATCCCCTGGAGATCCTTGGACAATCACAGAGTCCTAATTCTGCCTATATGCCTAACCCTCTTGCCATTTTTGCTTACAGGCATGCATCTAGTCAAGGCCTCCATTACATTCTGCTTATATTCTGCTTTTGGTTCCCCTGCTTGGCATTTGGACTTTTGGTGAGGATTGTATTTATCAACTGATCCACAACCATTTCCTTCTTCTTACTGAAATCAATGCTTCATTACTGAGTGTGCCATTTTGCAGGAAAAAAGGAGAGTGCTGCTAGTGTGCACAAAATGATGAAAATAGCATTTTTCATGGGTGTGAGAATTTTGCTTTACACAAGGAGTTGTGCACAGGTTCTTAGTCCTTGGGCCATATCAAGCCCTTTGAAAATTGGGCCCTTGAAGTGTAGCATCCTGGGGCCCAGTTTTCAAAAAGCTCAGTTTTGCCCAGGGACTAAGTTCCTGTGCACAAGTCCCTGTTGCAGGGAAAAATCCCCATGCCGTATGTGCACGGGCATCATTTTTCCTTTTTTTACACAGTTATGGGAAAAAGGTTCACTCATGCTGCAGCAACAACCAAATTGCCAGCTTAAATGATGGCTCCGTCACTTGGCCGACACCTGGCACAGTGCTCAGACAATCTGCTCTCTGGCAGTTGGAGTGACAGGAATTGCAGGGGGCTATGATCGAGACATTCAAATACCTTAAAGGAATTAACAAGATCTACATTGAGAATCTTTCTGGCAAAAGTTAGAACAGAAACGGCAGAGAACACAACTACCAAGTAGCAGGGGGTGAGGTTTGGAAGGTACAGGATGGAGGCCAGAAGGCATTTCTTCACTGATCCGGTGGCACCAGGATGGAATGCACTGATGGAGGGGCTACTAAGTCACAGTACAGTTGGAGGGTTTAAAAGATGGTGGAATAGATTCATGGGGAAGGTTAGGGTGATGGGAGGAGGTGTAGCCACATGTAGCATATGTGCATGGTCTTCGCATCAAGCAGTCTTGCTAGACCTTTGGTCTTGTCCTGCTGGCCTTTTGTATGTTCACATGCAGTGGTCGCAGAACAACCCAGTCCATGGCCATAGCCATGAATGTATCATTTGTTTGTGTATTTATTTCAAAAGTTTTACCAGGAAAGACATACCAAGCTGACAACAGCTCATTTCCAGATGTGTCCTGGGGAGGAGTATGGAATGGCATTACAAAAATAATAGTCCTATACAAGCAATACAGTACATCAAAAGGAGCAGAATCTTAAACATTGCAGGGTATAACAGGGCAACAAAGTACATGCAGTAGGTAAAAATTGAATATGGATAGGCAAGGGGAAATTACTCCAACAGGTATAGCTGGGGGAAGAGGAGAGCAATATGGTTAGGGCAATATGAGTAGGGGACAAATGAGATCAAATAAGGTGAGGAGTCCTGGACAGCTGCATTTGGGGTTAGAAAAGTTACAAAAAAGAGACTTAATGGAGGAGGGAGAGGCAGATTGGTTTGATAGGGGAAGAGTGTACCACAGTTTAAGAAAGCGATATGAGAGGGCAGCTTGATGAATGGTAACTCATGACATTTTCTCTAAAATATTAGATAGCTTAGTTTCCTTTCTAAATAGCCAGATCATCCTGGCAGATTATACCAATTGTACTGGAGACCACATCATAGATAAATTCAGTACTTTGTATTCACTTACTAAATCAGACCATGATTTGATAGATACCCCAAACAATCCTGGAGTAGCAGAGATCTGGATAATAATGAACCTCTCTGTCAAAGAATTTACATGTTGGTTGGCCACTCACAAAACAGGTTCCATTATAGATCAGATATTTATACCAAAAGGTAGCACAGATGAGGTTATCTCAAAATATATCCTTCCTATGTCAGTACCTCATCATTGCCCAGTATTACCTAAAATGTCATTCACAAATCTAAAATCAAAAAATAGGTGGAAAAATAATTTTATCATACAACAGAAGGACATCCAAATTAGAATAAAATCACAGAATGTTTTGAGATAAACAATCCCAGCAACACAAGTTGGTCAACTACTTTGAAAGCTTTTATGTGCTTTCTAAGAGGCTACTTAATTGGGATCACTTCTAACCCAGAAAGAAAAAGGTCTTTAAACTAGAAGAAACTGGAGGAAATAAAAGTTTTAGAGAATTGCTTGTCCAACTCAAACACAGATGAAGACTGGAGGAATTGGTCTAAAGCTAAGATGAAATATAATGCTATATATTTTTTTTTTCCATGTACTATTTATTTCTAAATTTTTTCTCCCCTTTCCTGGGGTCACGGCGTATACATGAGAATGCATGCATGGAGGTGCGCATGCATGCCAGGATCTGGTGACCCCTTCCACCCCACCCCAGACTTGCATTGCCGCTCCTACCACCTGCACACCCATCAGGCCTCCACCCGATGGGTGTGTGACTACGGAGGAGTGTGCATCTACCCCTGGAGGGGAAATCCCACTCCAACCCTCCCCCCGCAGGCTCCCTGGCAACCCGAGGTCATTCCCTAACCTGGGTCACTGGCATGGCGCGAGGTGTGACGTCCAGTGTCCCAACCCTCAGTGCCACCAGGCCAGCAAAATATAATGATATTTTAAGAGGGGAAGCAGAGTTTGCTAAAAGAAAAGCTAAGTTTAACTATACTGATTCAGGTCATAAATCCTCCACAATATTAAAGACTCAATTAAAACAAGCATTGAGTAAGACCAACATAAATTGCAAAAACCAACATAAATTGCATTAAAAACAAAGATAATAATTACTCATTGGCTTCAAAGAAATTAATGAAGATTTCAAGAAATTCTATGAAGCTCTCTATTGTAAGCAGCCTGAAAAAATGTTGAAAAATTAGAGAAGTTTTTTTGAAGGCTTACACCTACCAGAAGTGGACAAATACTGTATAGTATAGAAAAGTTTAAAAGACCAAATTTGAATGTGAGATTAGGACTATTAAGGATTGAAAGAAAAACAAAGCATCTGAGCCTGATAGCTTTTCTTACTATTATTATGCTACCTTTGGATTCGACCTATTGCCTCATTTAGTTGAAGTATATAAAGAGTATTTAGAAAAAGAGATACTACCCCCTTTCGCGCAGCATGGCTTAATAATTCTTAATCACAAACAAGATTAGGACCCCCTTCTATGTAAAAATTATAGACCACTCTCTTTAATTAATACATATATTACAATATTAGCTAAAATGTTAGTGAAAAGACTAGAAAATGTCATTCAAAAATTGATTACACCTCAACAAACTGGATTTTTAAAAGGAAGATTAGCTGCTGCTAACTCTAGGAATTAAGAGGAGCTGAGATAGGGCAAAATGAAGGGTCATGGGAGAGGGGGTAGGGTAGGAGGGGCAGCTGCAGAGTAGGGGTGCTAGCTACAAAATCGAGCAGACTCGATAGACCAAATGGCCTTTTTCTGCTAGCAGTTTCATATGTTCATGTGTTAGGAATATTTTTTCATTTGGTTGACTATGCAAGGAAGGTAAAATCACCTATGAGATAACTTTCTCGTGATGCTCAAAAAGTCTTCAATCAAGTACACTGGCCTTACCTATTTAAACTACTGCCAATCTGTAGCCTCCCTGCAGAGTTCATCAGGTGGAGCAAGACCATGTATAAAGGTCCAACGTCAGTGGTCCTTACTAATGGTCTTATTTCAGCTGCCTTTAGCCTAGAAAGGGGGACAAGACAGGGCTGTCCGCTTTTGCCTCTTTTGTTAATTTAAACATTGACCCATTAGCTAAAAGGCTAACAGCTAATATAAATATAAAAGGTATTATAGTAGAGAATACTTATGTTCACTTTTTGCAATGATATACTTCTCTCTTCTTCAGAACTCAAAAAATCCATCCACTCTGTTTTAAAAACTTTAGAAGATTTTGGTGAATTATCTGAATACAGAGTCAATGTAGAAAAAAAAACAAGGCTTCTACTACTTAATAACTTACGTAAGAGAAAGGACATAGAAGTTTTGGGTATAGAATGGGCACCAGACTATATCAAATACTTAGGGTTACAAATTTATTTATTAATTCATTTATTTATTTGATTACTGGGTAAGATACAGTATACTGAGCTCAGGGATCATTTTCAGACATGACCCGGAGAATTCACAGGACAACTCAGAAAACTGTGTCTTTTAATGTTGTTTTAGCCAGACAACAAGCTCATAATTACCTACCCAAATGTAATAAACTACACTTGGGTCTGTGGGCTTGGCTGGAAGCCATTAAAATTATATTACCAAAGCTTATTTTCCTATTTTATGTGATCCCTCAAAAAATAACCATCAATTTCTTAATAAAACTAGAAGGGATAATTAGTACATTTCTCTGGTCATTTAAAAGAATAAGGTGTGCATATTAGAAGCTTAGAAGGCCCATTAGAAACATTTGATGGCAGATGAGGACCACTTGACCCACCCAGTCTGCCCATTTTTCCCTAACTACATTATTACTGCAGACCATTCTTGATCTGCAGCTCCTTCTCCCTTCCCCTCCTTTCCACAATGATTCCCTCGTGCCTGTATCATGCATTCTTGAACTGCACCACTATTTTTGCCCCCACCATCTTTGCTGGAAGGCTGTTCCAGGAATCCACAACTCTTTCTGTAAAGAAGTACTTCCTCATGTCTCTCCTGAATCTACCCCCCCTCCAGCTTCAAAGCATGTTCCCTTGTTCTTGAACACATTTTCTTCTGACAAATACTCCCTCCTGTATCTTATTTACCCCGTGAGGTATTTAAAGGTCTCTATCATATCCCCCCTCATCCTCCTTTGTTCCAGAGTGTACATATTGAGGTCCTTTAATTTCTTTTCAGAGGGCTTTTGATGCAGACCCTGCACTATTTTAATTGCCCTCCTCTTGACCGCCTCCACTCTACTTCCTTCCACAGATGTGGTTTCCAGAACTGGTCACAGTACTCTAGGTGGGGTCTTACCAGTGATCTATACAGAGGCAACATCACCTCCCTCTTTCTGCTGGTGATACCCCTCTCTGTGCACTCCAGCATCCCACTAACCTTTCTTTTTGCCTAGCCACAATGCCTGGCCACATTTAGGTCATCCAATATGCTTACCACCAGGTCTCTTTCCTGTTTGGTGTCATCAATACCATTCCACCCATTTTGTACTCCATATCTGGGTTTCTGTGCCCTAAGTGCATTATTTTGCACTTTTTTACATTGAAACCCAGCTGCCATACCCTTGACCACTCCTCTAGTTTTCTCAGGGCTCTGTTCATTCTTTCAACCCACTCCCCGGAGTGTCCACCCTATTGTAGAACTTGGTGTCATCCTCAAAGAGGCAGACCTTCCCTTCCAGCTCCTCCACAATGTCACTTATATATTTTTTGAAAATAGTAAACTTTATTGGAAGATATATACATGCATACATACAAAAACCACATACGCTACACAAAGGTTATGTTTAGGGTGATACATGAGTGCAGTGCTGGATACAATGCCCCGTCATCATTCAGGGGTCGAAGGTAACTGGTGTAGCACTAGTATGGTAGTAAGTTCTTCAGGTCTGATTATGCTGTGGTGTTTGAGGGTGATAATGAGGACTGTTGGCATGGTGATCTGTTAGTGGGGACATCGCCTGTTGGAGTTTGAGTGAGAAGTGTGTCTTGCATGCCCCATTGCTTTTGGAAGCGTTGGGGTATATGGCATATGTGGCAGATCATCTCCTCCATCCTCAGGGCCTCCAACATCACTTTATGCCACTCCATGAATGTTAGGATTTTGTTGTCTAGCCAGTGTTTAAATATAAGCTTCTGGACCATCACTGAGATGAGGTAGATATAGTATTTCCTGTTGCTTAAGATTCCATCCATGTTGAAATCCAACAGGCAGGTCTGAGGAGAAAATGTCACTTCTAGACCAGGCATCGGATCTAGTTTGGATTTTACCTCCTCCCATAGGGATTTGGCTTTGGGGCAATCCCACAGAATATGTTTAAGGGTGCCCCTATCCAAATGGCATCTACTGCATTGGTCTAAGCTTAGTTTGCCCATCCTGAAGAGTCTAACTGTGGTGAAGTACAAGTTTTGATTTATTTTGTATTGCATGAGTCTTAGGCCATCAAATTTGAGGCATTTGTATGTCCCTCTCCACATTGCCTCCGTAACTTCGGGTTCTTTCAACTGGGGGAAGATCGACGGCCAGTAGGCACATGCGGCATTTTTGGTGTCAGTGGTGAGGGATAATAGTTTTCTGTATAGTATAGTAGGGAGATGACATATTGCTAGGTGGCAAGGCTTTGGAGCTCATCCCATTTTCAAAAGGTGCTCGTGTCCCATGGTTTAGGTCAGAGTGAGGTGGCTAACATTTTGTAGCTGGAGGAAGGGGGAAATTGGAGCTCAGGTGAAGGCCTTCCTTTTTTGGAAGACTTTGAATGGGACGAGGGAGTTATCTTCTATTAGGGAGCCAGGGGGGATATCATATCCCCTAGGAAGTTGTATGGAATTGTTTTGTTTTGTATCTTGAAGTTAGGGTTTCCTGCCAAGGGTTGTGCAGGGTCTAGTCGGGGGCAGGTGGACAGTTTGTCGTGGAGTTATTTGCACACTTGGATAGAGGTTCCAATGGAGACAGGTTTTAGGAGTGGGGGGGGGATGTTCCTGTATGGTGTGCACATGAGCTCATGGGTATTGATGTTGGCAATGTGGCATAAGTCTGTCTTCATCACTTTCCACTGGGGGATATACACCCCTCCACTTCTCTGTCTGCTGTACCTCGCCACCATAGGAACTGGCTAGCGTGACTCGCCAGGTAGTACAGTTGACAGTCCAGTAGTTGTAACCCACCTTGCTCTTTCAAAGGGGTTAGTTTGCGGAAGGCTGTTTGAGGGGGCTTATGGTTAGAGTAGACTGGAGTTGTGCAAACCAGGCATTGGAGAGGGTGCATCCAATCATGGTGATTGGGTATAGAAGCTCACCGCTCTGTGTGGTTCATGAAAAACATGGGCAAGGAGGGGATAGGAACAGGGATGAGGGTGTTAGACTTCAGGAGGGCCGACTTCGTGAGGATGGGGGAAATAGTAAGGGGAGCATCTGGCCAGAATCTGTCCAAATATGGACACTAACCGGAGGTTGGAGGTCTTCAAGCTGGGGATTGAGGAGGCAACCAGAACCTGCACTGGGCTCCAGAGTAAGAGGGCAAGGGCCAAGACACCTAGCTGGGTGAGCAAGTAGGTAATGGAAAAAGTAAGAAAGAAAAGAGCCGCCTTTAGGAGGTTCAAAAAAACAGGGAGAGGGGAGGACAGAGAGGATTACCTGAAGGAGTCGAAGGAGGTAACAAGAGCAGTCAGAGCAGCCAAGGCATCTAGAGAGCTCAGGTTGGCACAGGGCATCAAGGAGGGGGAGAAGGACTTCTTCAGGTACATCTCGGAGAAAAAGAGTTGTAAGGACCAAATCGTAAGGATCGGGGGTAGTGGGTGGAAACGGGGGCAGAGCAGGCAGAAACACTAAACAAATACTTCTGCTCTGTATTTACTAAGGAGAATGGAGAGGTTGTACCCAAGGGGGGTGAGAGGGCAGGCACGGGGGGGGGGAGTAGGAGGAGGTGACAGATGTGGAAATCACAGTGGGCAGGGTACTGGAGGGCTTAAGAGCATTAAGGGTGGATGAGGCGCCAGGGCCAGATGGCATTCAACCCAGGGAACTGAGAGAGCTGATGGAAGCCATGGTGGAGCCCTTGGCAGACCTGTTTAATGCCTCCTTGGTCTTAGGGATTGTACCTCAGGGCTGGAGGATGGCACACATTTATCCCTCCATAAGAGCAGCCCCAGTGATGAACCAGGGAACAACATGCTGGGAAGCCTCAAATCCATTGTGGGAAAGCTGATGGAGATGATCCTGAAGGAGAGGCTGATATCTCTTCTGGAGACTAATGGATTGCAGGACAGTAGACAGCATGGGTTTGTCTCAGGCAGATCCTGTCAGACCAACCTGGTGGATTTCTATGACTGGATAAGCAGGCAATTAGGCAGGGGTGATGCAGTGGATGTCCTGTACCTGTACTTCAGTAAGCCATTCAATTTGGTGCCACATGGGAGGCTAGGAGCTAAACGGGAGAGCACAGGGGTGGGGGTGAAGATGGTGGGATTTGTATGAACTGGCTGCATGGGAGACAGCAGAGGGTGGTGGTGGGAGGGGAACTCTCATCTCCGAGGTTTTTACAAGTGGGGTGCCGCAGGGCTCTGTGCTGGGGCCAGTGTTGTTTGGGATATTTATAGCAGACATCTCAATAGGCAACAAGAGCAAGATCAGTCTGTTCGCAGATGACACCTAGATGGGAGCAGTAGTGGATGATGTAGGACGGTGGCAGGGGTTGCAGGATGACCTGTCAAAATTGGAGACCTGGTTGGACACTTGGCAGCTGGGGTTCAATGCCAAAAAGTGCAAGGTGCTACATTTTGGAGCTACAAATCCAAAGAGGAGCTACCAGCTGAGTGGGGTTCAGCTAAACACGACAAAGGAAGAGAAGGATCTGGGGGTGATTATAACAGGCTCAATGAATAACATGGCACAGTGTAGGAAGGCAGCTGCAAAGACCAACAGGATGCTGAGTTGTATTGGCAGGGGTATATCCTCTAGGAGGGGGGAGGTGATCCTGCCACTTTATAGGTCATTGGTTAGGCCACACCTGGAGTACTGTTTGCAATACTGGCACCTGTACCTGAAGAAAGACATTAGGTTACTAGAGGGGGTGCAGTGCAGGGCAATAAAGATGATCCAGGAGCTGGGGGACTTCCCCTACAAGAACAGGCTGAGGGAGTTGAAAATTTGCTCCCTGGAGGAGAGGAGAGATAGGAGAGATATGACTGAAACCTTCAAGTACATGAAAGGAATAAACAGGGCAGGAATATAGGGTCTTTTCAGGTTGAGGATGAGGGACACTCAAGGCCATGATCTGAGACTGGAGCAGGGTAGGTTCAGGAGGGAAATGAGAAAACACTTTTTTACGGAGAGGGTGGTGGCTGGGTGGAATGTATTGCCTGCAAAAGTAGTATCCCGTAGAACTGTGAGCTGCTTCAAAAGGGGATGGGACAGGGTAAAGGGGAGGGTCACAGGAGGGGAGGAGGGGAGGAAGGGGCAGCTGCAGTATAAGGGCTGCTAGCTGCACAATTGAGCAAACTCGACAGACAATATGGCTTTTATCTGCTGTCAGTTTTGTATGTTTGTAAGCCTAGTGAGTATGTTCATTGTTATGAAGTTGATGCGAGCCCGTAAGGTCTGTGGGAATGAGTTCCAGTGGTCTAGATCTTGTTTTATATGTGCTTTGAGAGAATTTATTGTTTTTTGTTATTATTTTCCTGTTCTGAGAGACCCAGATGCCCAGGTACTTAAGGGAATCAGGGCACCATGTGCCCCCCCAGCTGTGCCTTATATGTGCAATGGTTAAGTGGCATCAAGCATGATTTGGTTAAGTTCTGCTTGTACTCTGCTAGTTGTTCAAATTCCTGTAGTATAGCAAGCATGGAGGGGATGGATTGATTAGGTTTGGTGAGGTGCAGGAGGATGTTGTCTGAATAGGCTGAGGCTTTGTATGTGAGACTTCTGATGTGGACTCCTAGAATGGACTCTTCCAGGTTGATTCTTCTTGTCAGGGGTTCCAAATACAGGTTGAACAGGTAAGGGGAGAGAGGGCAGCCCTATCGTGTGCCTCTCTGCAGGAAGAGGGAGAGGGAGAGGACATTGTTGCCAATTATCTTGGCTGTGGGGTGTGAATAAAGGAGTTTGACCCAGACAATAAAATCTGAGGGGAAGCCAAACTCCTGTAGAGTCTCGAACAAAAATGTCTAGGAGACCCTGTCAAAAGCCATTTCAAGGGGCGCTGTGGAGCATCCAACAAGGCAGACGTCTTCTCTTCAGGCTCTGTACTGCAGGTTGAAAGCTTTAAAATTCTTGCTAGTTTAAGAGCAGAATTGGTTGTTACTTTTTTGATTAATTGCCTCTGGAATCTCTCGATCGATATGAGCTCGAAAAAACACAATTAACCTGCTGCCTCAGGACTAGACACTTACTTTAATCAGCCCTGGACTGGTGCACCATCCAAAATGGGAGGCCTGACTCCTCAGTCACATTCAGATCTCGCTCAGATACTACCACTTCTCACCAAATTACAGGAAACGGGGAATGAAATGAATAAAAGATTGGCAACTATGGAACAAAAACTCTCTGACTTAGATATAAAAATTTCTACTAATCAAACATCGATTGCTGACCTTACTGCCTCTTCAGAATGTCAGTCGGAGGTCAGCACTGGATTGATTTGTGATGTCAATTATCTGAAGGCGAAAGTAGAGACACTTGAAAATGGTCTAAGGCAAAGGAATGTGCGCATAGTGGGCTTCCCCCCCCTTGACTTGCAAGCCACTCGGAATTGGAAAGGCTTACCTGAAGTTCGGTGGCCAAGCAGCCAGTCACTCCCACTTCCTGAGCTATATAAGCAGTTCCTCTCAGGCTCACTGTGAAGCATTTATTTCTTTGCCTACTGCCATCCCCTTGGGTTCAGCCTCTGGGATTCTGCTGTACTCAACCTGCATTTGACCTTGCAGAGTCTCAGCATTCAATGTTCATTACGATCTCAGCACGGCGTGCTCATTCAGCTCACCAGCTTTCAGCTCTCAATCAATTCTGGGGCATGCCAGCCATTCTGTTCTGGAGCAGAGTTCCTGCAGCTAATGGTCTTGCTCTGCATTTAGTCCGCATCTCGAGCGTGTCCAACTTGGGGCAGGATCCTTCTCACCTGGCCCATAGCTGGGAATGTCCTCACCCCGGGCTTGGCTTTAGCTGCCTGCTACATGACAGCAGCTTCTGGTGTAGAATTTAGGGCTAGCAGTGAAGGGTGGTTACGACGATTTCCTTTGGCTCTAGTGTTCCACTATAACGGTTAGCCATTGACTTTAGTGATTTCCCTAGCAAGGCACCTTCACCACATTCTCCCTATGACTGCCTCTGGTTCACCTGGTTTGATTTAGGGTGGGTAGGCCAGGTGAGTGCCTCAGCAGTTGTTGCTCTCCTCCTGTGCCTTGGATGTATGTATTGTTGCAGAGTTTTCTCGCAACCTTCCACGGCGTTCCGGCTAGAGGGTTTGAGTGAGAGCCTTCCTCCAAATTGGAATATTTTCCACCTTCTTTAATTGGGTTTTCCAAATTGCAGCTGTAGAGCCATCACTAATTAAACTATCCCAAGCCTGGAGGGAAGGCGACCTAGGCCTTGGATCCCCAGGGATTTCCTCCTCATGGGTTTTTTTTTCTCTCCTCTGTTGCCTCAGGTCAATACACTTAGCATACTTGTTTCTCCTAGTTTCTTTAGGTAGGTTCTGTTGTTGGATGGAGGTGGAGGATGTCCTGCCATTCCCTCTCTCGTTAGGGGATCCCCTAATCTCAACGCAAACCATCAGTATCATGCTATGCAAACCTGTATTCATTACGTTATCCACCTGAGCATCTCATTGCATTATCCAACTGCCTATGCTTCTTCACTACTATGTTACAGTTACTGCTCCTATGTCACAGTTATTGCTTGCTCTTATGCTATGTGTTGCCTTCTTTTTGGGGATGATACTACATTTCTTTTTGGGGATTTCTAAGGTACCTTTAGCCACGGGAATTGTCCTGTGGCACCTCTAGGGGTGGAACACTCTCCGAGAGTTCCTTGCATTTGTACCCCTACAGGGTGGTAATTCCTCTGGAATAGAGAGTGCAAACAGCCAAAACCAAACTAACACAGTTGCACAAGCATAACACTACACTGGCTGCATAGGTCAGTGAATTGGAAAGGCTTGCCTGAAGTTCAGTGGTCAAGCAGCCAGCCACTCCCACTTCCTGAGCTATATAAGCAGTTCCTCTCAGCCTCACTGTGAAGCATTTTTTCTTTGCCCCACCACCCTCTTTTCCTCCTCCAACAGCAGCACTCTCTCCTTAGGGGGATTCCTAAGGTACCTTTAGCCACGGGAATCATCCCGTGGCACTTCTAGGGGTGGAACCCTCTCTGGGAGTTCCTTGCCTTCATACCCCTTTAGGGTGATAATTCATCTGGAATAGAGAGTGCGAACAGCCAAAACCAAACTAACACAGTTGCACCAGCATAACACTATATTGGCTGCGTAGGTTAGTGAATTAATGTCAACAGTGGACTGATTGATCTTTGACGACCTGGGAGTTTGTCAAGGGAGATGGGAGTTCGGGTGGTACAGGCCTTCACAGTTCATCTGTGTCCAAGGCCCCGAAGTAATACCTCAGAGCGTCCACTAACTGCGATCTTCACCCTATCCACACCAGAGGCCAGAATTCCCCTACTGCAAACTGCTCGAAGTAAAGGCAACATCAGATGGGAAGGCAGCTGTCTTGGGTTCTTTCCTGATGTATCGTCACAAACCCAACAGCGAAAGAAACAACTACAGCTTGTGAAAAATCCTTGTGGGCTAAAGGGGTGAAAGCACAGATGCTGTTTCCTGCAAGGCTACAAGTTTCACATCAGCAAAAATCGCATTTGTTTACAGATCCTGAAGCAGTGGCCAGCTTTTCAGAAAAATTATTTGCCCAACTGGAATCAGAGGCTTTGGAGAATGATTCAGACGGAACCAGCATGAATACAGCGGGACTGTAGCTGATTCTTGTAATTAATTTGGATGGTTAGAAGACACCCAGGGACATTTTTAAAATGTTGTCCCTGAAGGATGCTCCAAGACTGCTGTTGTTATCAGGCAGGATAGGTTAATTCAAATGCTCTGTTTTACTTGTTTGGCATTTTAATACTATTTCCTGCCTGCATGTTCATTGACTTTATTGCTCTCGGATTGTCTTTCAATAGAGGTGCTTAAGTGCACTGCTCAGTTTGTGCACTCTGAACTCTTACTGGGATCTTCTGCCCCTGCATGACACCTTTGGAGGTGTCTATATGTGCAGGATTCAACGTTAACTTAACTGAGCCCAGACGATACTAATACAGGCCCAGTTGCATTTGACCTCCCTCCAATAATGTCTTTAAGTTCTGTGAGGGGAGGAGAAGCTTGGTGCATAGATTTGATATTACTGTCCTGTGGTGAGAGTAACATTTTCTATGTGCTTATTACCTCCGTTAATTTACTCCTTGGAATATTTGAAGGGTGAAGGGCTTATGCTGGGGAAATGGTTATTTAAACAGAGAAACTGACATTACCCTTTTTGCCTAATGTTGTTTGCATATATGCTATTGCATGATATGTGCTCCTGTAACTTGAAAATTCATGCATAAAGAGTTAAAAAAAACACAAAAAAAACTTTTCAGCATACAGGGAGAGTAGCACCGCTGCGGATTCACTGTCCCTGGAGGCTGCCATGATGTGGTTTAACCTGTGTAGTTGGTCTGAAGCTAATCTTCCCTGCATGAAGCTCACATGTTTGGAGCCTATGAGGGGATTCCAAACTGAGCTCAGTCTGGCTGTTAGGACTTTAGCTAGTATTTTGAGATCAGTATTCAGAAGGCAGAAGGGACCTATAGCTGTCCATGCTGGAAGGATCCTTGCTGGCTTTAAGGAGGAGGGTGATGTAGGCCTCTTGTAGGGTTGGGTCATGGTCCATTTTTGTTTTGGCCTCATTAAAGAGGCATGTCAAGGGGTCAGCGATGTCATGTCTGAGAGTGTTGTAGCAGTTTGTGGAGAAGACATCTGGACCTGATGCCTTATCTAATGGCAAGGAGGAGATCCCCTGATGGATCTTATGTTTGGTGATATCAGATCTTAGTCTGTCCTGTAATGCTGGATCGAGTTTAGAAAGCTGTGCCTGTCTAAGAAAGTCCTTTATTGCCTCAGGGAGGGGGGGTAGGTCATTGAGGGTGTATAGGTTCATGTAGAATTCCTTCAAAGCCAATGCTGTCTTCCCTGGAATGGTTGGTTAGTTGGCTGTCTTTGGTGTCTATACTGAGGATCGCTTGGTACATCTTCTGTTGTTTGATTCAGAGAGCCAGCAGTTTGCCTGCCTTTTCCCCTTGATTAATGTATTTTTTTCTAGACCTGAAGATAGCAAACTGCTTGCTCTCTGAGGAGCTCACTGTATTGGGCTCTGGCTGTATTTAGGCAAAGTAGTGTATTCGGTGAGGTGTCCCTGGAGAGTTTTCCCTCCAGGACTCTTACTAAATTTGGGGTCTGTTTACAGTCTGCTTCTTGATTCTTTTTCCATGCTGAGAACAGGCATGCAAGCTCACCTCACAGAGCGCATTTAAATCCCCCTCCCACAGGTGTTTCTGATTAGCTACCGAATGTGAGATGATTTCAGAAAAGGCTTTTGTTTTGTCATGAGTTATAGAATTATGTCCAGGGTTAGTCTGTCCTTGAGAAGGGTATTATTTATCTTCCAGGCCATGTCTCGGTCTGCCTGATCAATGGGAAATAGGGAAAGAGTGGTCAGAGATCACCACTGGACTAATTTTGCAAGTTGTGGTGTTTTTCAGGGCTGACTGGTTTACCAAGAAGAAGTCAATCCTGGACTGTATGCAATGTGTATTCCTGGTCGGTGGGGTGGAATGCCCTTCAGATGTCTACCAGACCAGTGGAGTCCTAGTTCCCTAAGGGCTGTCTGTGCTGGGGAGAAGCCTTTTGACTAGGCCACAATGTATACAGACTGTCATCGAGGGGTAGGTTCCAGTCCCCAGCAAGTACAGTGGGGAGGTTTGGCATGGAGGACAGGGTTGATAAGAGGGAGGTGAAGAAATTGGGATTGTCTGTGTTAGATCTTTATACCGAAGCAAGAATGAGTTCGGTCTGGCCAAGGGTTCCCCGCAGGATCAGGAATCTCTGACCTAGGTCTACGTGTTGATCCATAAGTTGGAAGGGGAGGGATCTATGGATCAGAATTGCTGTGCCCGCCCATCTGTTGTTTTCCTCTGCTGTGAATGCCTGTCCCACCTAATCCCATTTCCATAGCAATGCTTGAGTGGAGGTGGTGTGTGTCTCATGAAGGAAAGTGATCCTAGTTCCTAGGGATTTTAGGTGTTTGATGATCTGGAAATGTTTTTCTTTGGTCTGGGCTCCTTTTATGTCTCAGGTAGTGCAATTATATGGACTAGCCATTTGGATAGGGGTGGGGTGTCAGTATATGCGTTTTCCTTGTGAGACTGGACGCTCTTGGGCTATGATATGAAGATGTAGCTTTTTGGGGGATGTCTGTACTGAGGTACAGTAGTGTTCAGAATTGTGGTTGATGGTCTTTTGTCTGTGGAGGAAGGGAGAACTTGGATGGAATCCTATCAACAATGCACTTGTTACAGTCCATAGAAAACAGTGTATCACGTAACATGCAGCAGCTAATACAATTTACTAACAATACAACTAAAAGGCCTAAGGCCATTACGTACCTAACTAAACTAAACTCTGGGTGGGGCACGTTCATGCCAGCGCCCACACCGGAGCCCGGTTGGGGGGATTGCTGTATGTGACATGTCCCTGGAACACTGGGTCCACTATGAATACTTATACTTGTGGAGGCCCTCTGTCTGTGGTTAGGATTGTGAGATGCCATTAACTGAGGAAGTGAGAAAACTGTTATGCCGTCTGTGGCAGCAGAAGAATAGAAGGATCATAATTCCGGGGGTCAGGATTTGGTTCTATCATGATGCTCACCATTTAAAGGAGAAGTCCACTCAGAATGTGCAAAAACAAATGTTATGTAGAGTGTTTTGATATGTATGTTAAGCCCTAGTGTGTCCTTCCCTCTGTCTGCTATTAGGAGTTTTTTCTAAATTAGCCTGCTAGCTGTATGGTAGTTTTACGACTCCTGCGGATCTCCATCACAAATAGGTTTATTGGCTTTCTTTCTCCTACGATACACCCTGGCTCATGTGACACTGATGTAGCCATGCCCTTAGATTTAGCAGGGTCTGTCACAGCTCAGCCACAAAGATAATACTTCTTTCAGAGAAGTCACACTGCTAGATTTTGGGTGAGTGTAATCATTATTGTTTTTTGATATTAGTACCTTGTACTGCTATGTTTCAACCTAGAAGGTAATATTCAATTTTTGCTGCTTAGTACTGGTGCAAAAACTGAAAGTGACTGAGAGGAATAGAGTAAACAGTGACATGATCCAAACACACACACATGCACACACACTCACACAGAGCAGAACATAGCAGGACAAGGTACTGATATCAAAAAATTATATACACTCACCCAAAATCTAGCAGTGTGTCTTCTCTGGAAGAAGTAGTTTTTCTGTGGCTGAGCTGTGACAGACCCTGTAACAAGACACTGGCTTCCTGCAGGGGCAATTAGACATCACATCAAAGGGCACGCTGGGAAGACTACAGGCCATAAAAGAAAGCAGAATGGCATCCTCCAAGGGCAATAAAACAGTTAAGGAAAGTTAGGAAAAACATCTCTCACAGCCAGCGGAAAAAAAAACACTGGGAACTGGTTAGAACACAGAAAAAAGACTACTACATATCTTTTTCTGATTTTAACATGGAGTTTTCCTTTAAGGTGACGTTGGTAGCTTTCTGTATGGCCATGGGTGTGAACATTTTATTTATTTATTTTATTTAGTTTTTGTTGACTGGTTAAGTGCACTAGACAAATCCTGCCTATTTTCAGGCACTACCCGAGACATGATCTCCTCTCCCTCCAGTGGGCATTGGCAAGGGGATACAGTAACTTAGTGGTGTCATTTGTGGTATGAGGAGGTGCAGCATCATCGATGACAGGTGCTTCATTGGTCTATAGCCTGTTTGGCTCTATATAACCCATCCCCACCCTCGCTCCCTAGGCACTTTAGCGATGGTCGCTGAGTGTGGGTTGCCCCCGATTTATCATGGCATCATTGTGCTGGTTATCAACAGGGTTGGGACTGGGGCAACACTGTTTGTTTCTCGTCCCTTTCAGTTTGGTAGTCAGCGGTCAAGGCACCACTCACCTCCTTCCCTCACCCCCGGAGTGTATATACATCTGATGGTTGAAGGAGGGTGGAGGCAGTGCTGGAGGGGTAGGATCCTCGGGACCTCTCCTTTACAATCAAAGTGTCAGTCGGGCTTCAATGTAACTGACATGGGGCAACTGGCCTGTCAGAGTTGCCTGGAATCGGGGGCTCTGAGGGTCGTCTGGGTTATGAGACTGTAGAAGTGCCCATTGGTGCATGTTGTGCCTAGCAGTAGTGCTGGGCTTGGATTCCTATCGTGATGACGATAGTCAGTTTCTGTCTGTTGTGGGGGGGGGGGTTCTGTGTATATTACTGGGGGTTTGAGGTGGCCTGCATCTCTAATGGGATAGGCGTGTGTCCTCTTAATGCCTGGCACATTCATGCCCCATTACATCTTTAACTGCTATCCTTAGCTAGCCTGCGGCCAGCTGAGGGGTGGTGGTTTATGTTCAAGGTTCCTGAGTGGGTGAGGGGTCAGACAGGTCTGGGGCATGCCTCCTTACTCCTGGCTGTTTAAAACATTTTTAGGCTAGTGCAAGTATTATTGGCTTATTCCAGGTGTGCCCATCCATCCACAGGAGTGTTATCCCTTGGTAGGACTCACTTGCCCCCTTCATCACCCCTCCCTCCCTCCCCTCCACACGCCACACATTAAAGGCATGCAAAGCATAATTTATGGCAAAACAGCAGCCTGTATATCTTGTTGCTCTTAGTACCCGAGTATTTGAAAAGAGTCCCAGCAAGAAAGTATCCTTGTGTGACGTGGAGTCAGGTTTCAGGTATGGAGAGTTTGACAGCTGCTATGGCCCACTCTGGTCCTAATTCGCATCATAGCGCTCATTGCTTTGGTTTGACCTGTAAACATTTGCCTCGTGATTACAGTTGTTCCGTGGTGATGTCCGAATGATGTCCTTCTGGTTTTAGATTTGCATCTGGAGTTACAGCACTCTCTGCAAAGGAATGTTTAAACTAGTGACTGGTTACATTGTTTGAGAGTCTTTACATAGTTTGTTTACAGGACAGTACAGTGATGAAGGTATGGTTCTGTGATGTCTGCAAGTAGTTGCTGTTGGTGGGGTTAGGGCTGTCCTTGAGTGTGGGGGCATGTCCCTCAGAGGCTTTTGATTTCATCATTGAAGGGGATTCATGTGTAGTGGGGGTTAGGACTTCAAGATGACATGGTAGGTGGGAGCTCCAGTGGCTGAGTTGATCAGAGAGATACATGTGGTGTTCCTCTGAGGGAAGAATTCTAAGGCAGGCATGCGGTCTGGGCAGGCACTCTTCAGTGCCCTGCTGGTATGTGGGGTATGCAAGTTATTTTTTGCCCTGCTAGAGATAAAGGCAGTGGGACTGTTGGCTGGGAGAGGTTGGTGAAGAATCTCAAAGTTCAGTGATAGTGTTTGCATCTGCCATCTTTGGCTAGTAAGCTTGCCATTTTAGTGGTCTGATTACCCTTGCGATAAAATCCCCACCGGGGCAATGATATGCAGACCTTGCTGTTCCCAAGCATTGAAAAACACGTTTTGATTGCTACACCATGCATTGGGTTAAATAAATAGTCTGAGATCGAGATGGAAAGTGGGGGAGGAGGAAGATATCAGCATGCAGGCACCTTTCAGCATTCAAGCCTGCTTTCAGTACATGTACATCAGTTTCCTGGAGTTGGTACTTTTAGTGGGGAGAGGATAAAGAAGGGGTTGCAGAAGCTAGAGAGGGAGGAATTTGAAAGAGGCTTACCCGAATCCTTCTTGCATGTTCTTGCTTTGTGCCCTGCTTGTTGCAGGGGATTGGTCAGGGAAGACTTTTGGCAGGATTCTAGGCAGTTCCTTTTGAGCTGTATCAGCATTTGGGTACCTGTGGGTGCTGTTAGGTAGTGTGACTACGAGCCTTGCTGGGTAAGACATCCTGAACAGGATATGGGCTTGATGAAGCTTCTTTTTGATGTTTTGGTACTCTTTTCATTTATCCTGCACTGCAAGAGTAACACTTCTGTAAATATGAATCCGCTGGCCATTCCAGTACAGTGGCCCTTTCATCCTGGCTTGGGTCTGGATGTGCCCATTCTCTTGGAGGCTGGTGCAATGGATAATAATAACCCTTGGCTTGTCCCCTTTTTCTGAGCTTGTTTGTAGGATCGGTGGGCATAGTCCAGTGTGTAGGCAGTATTTGTCTGTGGGGGACCCACAAGGTCAGCTAGCAGTTTTTGAGTGAAGGTGATTATGTTAGATATTTCTGCAAGTTCGGGTACTCCCACAGTGACCAGGTTATTTCTTCAGAGATAGCTCTCTTGGTCTTCTAGCTGGTCTTCTAATTTGCCCATTTTTCTTATGGAGCTCATGGGCTTCCTAAGTGTCTCTTGTATGTGTATCCTCTGTTGAGCTGACATGAGCTTCCACATCAGAGACCTCCTGATTTAAATTCTCTAGTGCAGGTGTGTAGCTTCTAAAATCCGTGGCAAGATCACACATGGCAACTTTCATTGTAGACAGCTCTCTAATAAATAGGTTCAGCTTATCTATCGGTTGTTCCATTGTGACTATCAGCACAGGGGAATCTGATTCTGAGCCCTGTTTATGTCTTTTGGGGGTCTGAGTGTCTGGTGGAGGAGCGAGTATGGTTGTAAAGTCCATCTGTAATTGCCCTTTTTGGATCCATACTCGGGGAAAACAGCAAAGTTAATTTCTGTAGAGTTTCTTCTAACGATTTCTGCCTTTTTAATTAGTGCAATGTTATTTTAAACAGTTAAAAGCCACATTTAAAACTTTTAAACCATATAGCTCTAAGGGAAGCAGCTGCTCAAGTAGAGCTCATCACGTGACTCCTGCAATGTCACTTATAAAGACACTAAAAAGGACTGGCCCCAGCACTGATCCCTTCGGCACCCCACTGGTCATCCTCCCTTCCTCGGAGTGAACTCCATTTACCACTGCCCTCTGTCGCATGCCCTCTAACCAATTTCTTATTCAGTTTACCACCTTTGGATCCACTCCTAAGCTACCTATCTTGCTTCATAGTCTCTTACGTGAAACAGTGTCGAAAGTCATACTGAAATCTAGGTAGGCCACATCCATGGCTCCACCCTTATCTAAATACTTTGTCACCCAGTCAAAGAAATCTATCAGATTCATTTGACATTACCTGCCCCTGTGGAACCATGCTGCCTTGGGCCTTTTAACCCACTGGATTCAAGAAATTGTGCAATCTTTTCCTTCAGCAGTGATTCCATTAAATTTCACACCACTGATGTAAGGCTGTCTGGCCTGTAATTTCCATCCTCCTACCTGCTACCACTTTTGTGTAGTGGGATTACATCCACTCTCTTCCAGTCCTCCAGAGCAACTCCTGTTTCCAGTAAGCCATTAAATAGGACTGTCCGAGGTGCGGCCAGTATTTCCTTGAGCTCTCTCAATACCTTTGGATGCACCAATTCTGGCCCCATTGCTCTTTGTCTTACCTTCAGATTAGTGAGTCCCTTTAGGACTCTCTCCTCCAAAAAAGGACTAGTGTCCACCTGCCTCCCTCCAAAGCTTCTGTTACTGATCTGTGGCCCCATCCTTTGTCCTTCCTCTGTAAATACTGAACAAGAGTATTTGTTCAGGATGTCTGCCTTTTTCTGGCCCCCCTCTGCACAGTCCCTAACTACCCTTTTTAATTGTACAATCCTACCCCAAATGTTCTGGTCTGCCAAAACCCAGGATTAAACGAGCAACCTTTAGATCTTCAGTCTAGTGCTCTCCTAACTCAGCTATTTCAGCTCCCTAAACACTTCCATTAATGCTGGAGGTCTGAGAGCACCAAACCTAAAATTATATTGTCTGACAGGTAAAATACAACAGGTCTCTAAATGGGCTCTATCTATTATGGATGCTACTTACATACCAGGAGCCAGATTCAAAAACCTTTGCCTGGGTGCAAATTCAGTTTGCCTGGGACAAACTGGGTTTTGCCCAGAGGTGACTTTCGCAAAGCCCAGTTTGCACCCAGGCAAACTAGTGAGGGGGGCTACAATGCAAATGAGGAGGAGGAGACCTGTATATTCCTGCAATCCCATTCACCAAGGTTTTGCTCCATACAAGGGCCTTTGCGAAGGTATTTGCATTGAGTAATTTACCACTGACAAAAACCTGGTGGTCATCTGCACAACCCTAGTGGTTGGCAGAGGTACTGTGGCTCCCAGCCCCTTCCCTGGTCCCTGATCTCCCACCCAATAACCAAAAAACATGTTACCATAGTGTAGGGCCCCTCCCCAATCCCTGATCTCACCACCTTGCTCCCCTCCATCACAATCATCAGTCAGTGACCGGCACATCCCTCCTCTCCCCATCATGGCTGGCTGCATACTGAGTCCTGTTAGAGTGCATGCTGTTACAGTACAGCTCCTTGACTGTGATTGACCAAACACAGGCAAGAAGCTGTACTGTATACAATATACATTCCAAGAGGGCTCAGTCAGCGACCAGCCATGGTGGTGAGAGGAGGGCTGTGCTGGTTGCTGACAGAGGATTGGAGTGGGAGGGTCAGGGTGGTGGATCACACTGGACAGGGTGGGGGGAGGGACCCTAGACTACCAGGGAATGGGGTTTATTTTATTTATTTATTGAAATTTGTTGACCGGATGAGCCCACTGAGACAACAGAGTCCCTTTTTCAGGGGTGACCCGGAATTAATTACAGATGAAAGGCACATTAGCATACAAGAGACAAAGGTAGGGCAATTAATCACATTGGGTCATACATAAGGAGCACACAGTTGACAAAATAAAACAGGTAGCAGTGGAGGTAGCCAGATATACAGGGTAGGTGTACAGGTGGCCTGCCACTAATCAATGTAATGGCAAATAGAAACAGGACAATACAGGTCAGAACTCAGGAATGCAAGGGCACCAACATTGCAAGTGCAACAGCACTGATTTGCTACCAGCAAGTGAGATTTTAGGGCATTTTTAAATGAGTACTGAGTAGAGCAGTTTGACACAGCTGAGGGTAGACTGTTCCAGAGTGGCGGGGCAGAGCTGGCAAAGGACCTATCTCCAGCTTGGGTTCATGTTCTAGGGACTTCCAGGACAGGGTGGGCAGCAGACCTCAGGTCACATTTAGCTCTCTTGAATAGGAGAAGTCCATTCAGGCTGGGAGGGGCTGGTAGTTTGGCTGTTTTGAATGTCAGACAGAGTGTAGGGTACGCAAACCCTGGCCTCGAGTGATGGCCAGCTCAGAGAGGTAAGAACATTGCAGTGGTGATCTTGGGGATGGGCAGCAGCTGCAAAGTGGGCGATTTTGTGGTAAAGGACTCTGGGTGTGTTGAGTTCAGGGCCCTGAAGAGGTTGTAATAGGGGAGCACCATAGAGAAGCACTATAAGAATGGTACCTGTGGTGATTGCCATATGAGCTTCCCTGGAGAGGAAGCCGCCAAGTCTGTATAAAAGGCCAATTCTTTGATGGAGGATCTTGGTGGTTGCTTCAATGTGCAGACCCAGGGTTTGCTCATTTGGGGATGGTGATCAGTGACAGAGGAGGGGGGAGGGACCACTACACTATGGAAAATGGAGTGTTCATTATCAGGTGGGAGATCAGGAAATGGGGAGGGACCCTTCACCATGGAACAATGTTTTCTTATCATGTGGGAGATCGGGCAATGGGGAGGGACCCTACACTTCGGAAAAATGTTTTCTTATTATCAGGTGGGTGATCGGGGAATGGAGTGGGACCATACACTATGTAAACTATATATATAAACATGTTGGTTGGGTGATTGGGGAGGGGCCCTGAACTACCAGGGTACATTTCTGTCATTGGGGGATGTTAATCGGAAGAGGAGGGGCACTACACTTGGGACTGTGGCTGTGTGGGGCTTGGGCATGTGGGGGGGGCGCTGCACAACCCCACACAAATGCCATGCAAATGAGTCCATAATGGGCAAGCTACTAGCCACTTGCCCCTTGCATACCCGATGGACTAATTCGCATAACTACTTTTGTGAATTGCCTTTTAGCACGTGAGCACTACTGACTGCAGGGCTGTTTTCCTGGCTAGCTGTGGGACCAGCACTGCTGGGGATCCTGGTGCTTTTCCTGGGTTAGCGCTGCCCCCACCTGCCCCTATTCACAGTTGGATAGCGCACCATGCTATCCAACTGTGAATAACAGGTTTGCTCACCAACACAACTGCAAAGTAGAGTGCAAACTTTTGTGTGGCACTTTACATTGTTTAGTAAATCCTGGCCCAGACTGGTTAGTAATGGTAAGGGACATTGCTAGGGCTAACCAAATTGGCCCATGGAGTTCATTGTTCGTTAAATCCATAAAAAACCCTATTTAACTTGGTGATCTTGCATTCCCTATTAATCCTGTCACAGGTATCTAAGTTAATTAATTTAAGCCTAAATAGGTCTTCACTTCAAACCGTATGATACAATCCAAATCTTACCTTAAGTAACATCCTGCTGATTAAAATTGAGTGGCTAAGTAAAGGCATTTGCACTATATAAGATGTTTTAAATGGTCAGACCTTTGAATAATTTGCAAATTTTAAGAAAAGAGAAAAATATCTTTGAGACAAGCATTCTTATTCAGTGTTAAAACAAACAAAACTTTTAGATAGAGACAATCATTTTTATTCAGTATTAAAACAAATACTTTCAAAAGCTGATCTAAATATGTTTAAGATTACAGCAAATACTCATGACTTCTTGAAAATAGCATTGAATGCCCTCACCATTTCTATAAACTTTTCTTGGAGTCAGATGGGATAAAGCTGCTGAAACAATTATTTGGTGGTCAAGAATATAAGGTAAAGATGTATTAGGATGGAAATGGGACAAAAGATAGGAATTCTCTAAAGCATTCTCTTTGGTGAACCATAAGCTAATTAATTGCAAAAAAACTTTGCACCAGTTAGGGTTAAACTGATGAAAGTGGGGAAATGTGGTGTTATGGTTTTCAATGCTAACACCCCACCCCTACCCTGCAAGCAGCAGAAAGAATAAACTTCACAGCAGTGGTTATCCTGAGTCTTGGCAAATCAGGCCTGGGGTTTTCCTTGTGGTTATCAACCCTAACACTCTCCCATTCCATCAGCAAATAAGCTCGGCAAGTGCAGACTACATGAGAATGGGGTGAGCATTAGGGAAGATAACCCTAAGAAAGACCCCAGGCCTGATTTGCCAAGACTCAGGACAACTAAAACCATAAAGCTTTTTTTCTTTTTGCTGCTTGCAGGGTAGGGATGGGGTGTTAGGGTTGGAAACCCCAACACCACATTTCCCTATTCAAATTGGCTTAACCCTAACTGGTGCATTAATGAAATTTTGTGCAATGACTTTCCTTACTTTTTGAGACTGTAGATCTGTATTGTCATTCACACAGGTCCCTTTGAGGCTTGCATGAACACATCCATCTGATTATAGCGCCACAGTCAAGCTGTAAGCAGTTGCACCAGGGACGCAGTGCCAAGCTAAATAACAAGTAATACATTGAAGAAAGGTTTTGCCAGCACCTGCTTGCACTACAGTGCTCATTAGCTCCCAGAGTAACTTGCCCAAAGTCAGCAAAAACAGAAAGGTACAAGGAAGACTTCCAGTAAGGTGCTTAAATAAAGTGCATAATTTTATTGTATTGTATACACCTAAAACACTTCCTCGTGCATACCCCCTCCTCACTTGTAGCGTTTCTCATGATCGTGCTTCACTCTCTGGCACTTTGTCAAAGAAATCCTTTGACAAAGCTCCAGTGGGTGTGAAATGCATCAGGAAATATGCTGCAAGTGAGGAGAGGGTATGCATGAGGAAGTATTTTTGGTGTATACTATACAATAAAATTAAACACTTTATTTAAGCACCTTATTGGAAGTCTTCCTCATATCTTTCTGTTTTTGCTGACTTTTGAAAAGTTACTTTGGGAGCTAATGAGCACCGTAGTGCAAGCAGGTGCTGGCAAAACTTTTCTTCAACATCCATCTGATTACAGAAGTGCAGTGCCCTTTGGGCCTAGCACTTCCATGCCTCCATTTATTCACATGTGTATGTGGGTGTGCAAGTACAGGGCCATGTGGGCCCTGTGCTTCCGTTCCTACAGAAAAGCAATTTATGTGCTGCCTTGTAATTTATTTTTGCAGGGATGGACCATTTTCAGTTCTTATTTCATAGGAGCTTAGTGTTGCACTAGTCATTAAGACCTTTCTATTGAGATATACACTGTCCATTAACTCTAAAGATTGTCAGAGTTGCAGCTTGTTAAAGTTGCAATGTTATCCTATGGGAATTGTAATTTTTTTTTATTTTTATGCTTTTTTCTATGACCGTTAAATTGTTTTGAGGGGTGTTACAGTATATATTAGTGTTGTAGTACTGATTAGGATGTTTATTATGATATATAGACTATTCGCTAACTCTGTATATTGATGGAATTATGGCTGGTTAAAGTTGAAATGTAGGAAAAAAAAAACTGAAGTCCAAATTCTTTTTTTGTATGAAGGGATCTTTTTTCGTGAGGTTGTGCCATTCATATGAGAAAAAGATTGCTTCTTACAAAAAAAAGGGGAAAAAAAATCTAAGTTCAAATTCTTTTTTGTACGAAGGGATCTTTTTTCATGAGGTTGTGTGGTTCATATGAAAAAAGATTCCTTCATGCGAAAAAAGAATCTGAAAAAAAAAACTAAGTGACAATTCTTTCATATGACCCTATTTTTTTCATATAGCCATACCGAAAAAGAAATTCAGGTCACAGGAAATATTTTAAAATGTGTTACAAACACATTTCTAGGTGAATTTTCAAAAAAAAATACCTCTGAATCCACCTAAGGAGGTCCCAATTAGCAAGAGACATGTGTTGGTCTATCTACAGGATATTAGTGTTATGGTTTTTCCAATTTTTTTTTTGTTGAAAAAAAATAAATGGAAACAGGATGACAGCCATATGAAAATAAAATATTACTAATGAAAAAAGATTCCCCCTCCCATACAAAACAGAATCTTTTTTCATATGGTCTAAATTATTTTTCCATATGAAATGGCTATCTAAAAGACTGTACTGAGCATGCTCAGAACCAAAATATCAAATCTTTATAACTCCTGAAGGGATTAATCTATGTGTTTTACCAAACAAGTGAAAAGCATTGCTATGGCCAAATGCTTTCTACCTGAAAAAGTTCAGATCAAAATTTGAAACTGTCTGGGCATTGGGTGATGACAAATACAAAACAAAAAAAAAGCTATTTTCACTTTTTCGCTGTCTGGATCTTGGAATCTGCATATCTGACTAGAACAAAACTTGACAAGTCAAGAGACATTGGCCCAGAGACTGTGCATACAAAATTTTGTGCAAATCAGTTGAATAGTGGCAAAGTTATTAAAGTGTAAAGTTAGGAGTTTAACATTAAACAGCCTACTCAACCCTAACTATAGTGGCGCTACCCTGCCACTAAAATACAGTTTACAATCCTAAATAATTTATATTATACACCTAAACACATGAAAAATATAAAAGTGAAGGAGACATATCCCTTCCTCAAATATGCCCAAGAAGGGCTAATAAGATTTATATTTTGGAATTGTCCAATCTCTAAAACATTCTGGCTAGACATTAAAACTAAACTTACAAACTTCAAAGAAGTCCAGAAACACATGAACATTAAAACATGTCTGACTGGCAGTTTTGCTTCCTATCCAGAAATAACCTATGAAACCAAACATTCTATTTCTCTGATTTCTGTAGCTGCAAATAACAGTATTCTTAGAAATTGGATGAATAACAGATCCCCTTCTTTATGTGAATGGTCAAATGAATTGATGAGAACTATTAGGTTGGAAAGACTGCTACGCAGTTTGAAAAACAACTTGCATAATTTTGACAAGCAATATAAAGCCTTAATTATGTATTTCCACAAGCGACATAGTTGAGGCTCAGCATTAGTTATTCCTTCAGAATTTTTCCTTTCAGCTAAATTCCAGACTTATAAACTTCATTTCTGTTCCTACTGCATGTAATACCTATTTAATGTCTTCTTTTTCTTCTTTTTTTTATTTTCTTCATCATCTCTCTTTTTGCTTTTTCTATTTGCTTTGGTCATATTCACATATCTTCATTTGGATGCATTTTTATTTGCACTTTAGATAAGGAATGAGACATGTTAGTTATAGTTACTGACTGTAGATACAATATTATCATTAGATGAGCTTATTTTCTGTTCTTAATACTCAGAATTATTTCTTTATGCAGAGAATATTGCATTCATTTCTTCTTATTGTAATCTGATTAAATGGCAGCTATGTGTTTACTTCGTTTATATATTATTTTCTAATGTTAATGTTACATATTTTGAATTCTTATTCCAATAAAAATATATTAGCAAATGAGCTGGCCTGGTGACACTGAGGGTTGAGGCTCTGGACACCACACCTCGCACCACACCTGGGTTCGGGAATGGAATGGACTTGGGATGCCAGAGGTTGGCAGGGGAAAGGGTGGATCGAGCATTGCAAGGACTGCTGTCCTGTCTCTGGGGTGGGCTTGAGGGATGCATCAGGCTTGAGCAGCCCCGGTGATGACAGGGGGCAGCACAGGTGTGGTGCAGCAATAGGGCAGAGCTCAACAAGATGCCTGCATAACTGCATTGTGCATTATTGCACTGTCAGCTCTAGGGGCTACTGGAGGAAAAATGGCTGGGCACGACCATGCAGCTTGATGGCTGCGCTCCTGCTGACCTAGAGGCCTGATGAGGAGCTGCGTCAGGGGGGGTCTGGTCCAGCTCTGGAGCGGAGAGGTAGGGGAGACCCTCCACTGGACTGGGCATGGCCATACTGGACCCCTCACATATCAAGTGAGCCCAGACGTCCTCTGGGTTGGTGGGGGCCAGAAGCTGGATGCCCCTGCCTGTGCACTGCAGTAGGGCGCAAAAATAAGAGGAATATAAAAAAAAAGATATTAGCAAAAAAGCTTGGCCAACAATAGATTTCCTAGACCGAATAGAAAGGGAGTGGAAAACATTATTGCAAAGAGGGTAAAAGGAGGAAGAGTAGAGATGTAAGGTAGGAGCAAAGGGAACCAAAGCAGAATTTGGATATAAAGGAGAAACAATGGGAAAGGTGTCTGGCATCAAGAGAGGGGAGTGAAAGGGCAGAGCAGAGTGAGTAGTGGTGGATATAAGGGAGACAGTCTAAGACAAAAAGAGTGAAAGAGGGGTCCAGTCTGACAAGGAAGGATTTGGGAGCTCCACTATAGACTGTGTCACCATAGTCAAAAATAGGGAGAATCACCTTTAAAACAGTGTCACAGTGGCCGAAAGCTGGATACTCACTTTGTTCCTGTAGAGTGCACCAAGCTTGGGGTGGAGCTTACGGTGTATGGCATCAATGTGTACAGAGAAATCAAGATAGTAGTCCAGCCAGATCTCAAGGTACTTAAAGGAGGGTACATAATCAGTTGCAGCACCATCAAGGGTTGAGATAATGGGAGGGAATTGAGTCTGATAAGCTTCTGTTGAGTGATAAATGTCAGACATCTGTCGGGTGCATGCATTCCACAACTTCAGCAACACAGCAGGTGCACTGCAGTGATCCAATCTTATTTAGGAAAATAGAAAAAAAGCGACAGAAATTATTAGCAGAAAAAGGCTACTTTGTCCACTCAGTCTGCTCAGGTGGTCCCTGTCTAGTCTCCTTCTATAGATCCTAACTGATCTCAGGTGAAGCTCCAGCCTCTCCTCCTATTCACTAATATTTCCTTATGTCTGTCCCATGCATACTTGAAGTCCCCTATTGTTTTTGCCTCCCAGCACTTCTGCTGGCAGTCTATTCCAGGCATATACCACTCTTTCAATGGAAATAGTACTTCCTCACATCCCTTTTAAACACCCACCCCTCCAGCTTCATCACATGCCCTCTGGTCCTTGTGCTGTTCTTCCTTTGAAAGAGACTCACCTCCTACACCTTGTTCACCCCTGTGAGGTACTTGTAGGTCTCTATCATGTCCCCGCTCACTCTCCTCTCTTCCAGGGTGTACTTGTTGAAATCCCTCAGTTTCTCTTTGTAGGGCTTTTGGTGTAACCCCTGCAACATTTTAGTTGTCCTCCTCTGGACTGCCTCTCTCTCTCTCTCTCTGCTGTCTGTGTGCTTTCTGAGATGTGATCTCCAGCACTGGACAAAATACTCCAGGTGGGGTCTTAACAGTGACTAATATAGGGGCAACATCATTTCCCTTTTCCTGCTGGAGATACCTCTCCCTATGCATCCCAGCATCACATTGGCCCTACCCACTGCTTTGAGAAAACCAGGCAGGTGTTAGTATACTAACAGGCAGCATACTGATGAGCCAGTCTGTAGGAAGAGTAGTGCACAAGATCTGTAAAAGAATGCTAGGAGAGAAGAAATATCCAAACTGTTTGGTTTTTGTGCATCTCTCCAATCTCCATTTGTAAAAACTAGTTGTTAGTCCCCTGACCCACTCCCTCCAGCCCAACTCCCACTCAACCACCTCCTGTTGGCCTTGTGTGCATTTCCATACTATGAATCTGGTTTACACAGGATGGGATATTGCTGCCTTGTGATTCATGGAACCAGTTCCAGCTATTTTCTGAATCCCTGACTCCCTTATTGCTTTGCAGAACTTGACCTTTTATCCCTAGATGCACTTGAGTAATGATGTATTTCTGGCACAAACATCAATGCATCCTTTTTTCTTTGCATTGTATTTTACTTCTAAACAGAGGTGTTGGACTTTACATTTTTTAAAAGTCCCTGCTCTTGGCCACACCTGATGGCTCCTATGCAGTAAGGGAGCAATGCCTACGTGCCACATATCTGCATCACACAGGCAACTCAAAGTCTGGGAGTCATTCATCAGGGGTCCTGTGGACCCCTGCAACATACACAAAAGAGGGGTGCACCACTTACACACTCGATCCCCCTGCTGTTTGCACAGCTATGTGTGCAGATGGTTCAGGGAATAGCCAGAGGGCATGCCCGCACTCCATGCCATTCACTGAGGAACAGAGTGCTGGGCGAGGAGGTGCAGGCTACATGAGCAGGTACAGAATGTAAAAAGATACTGTAATTAGGCTGTGCACACACCATATTTTGAGAAAATAGAAAGTGTTTTACTTTATAGCAAACTGCAAAAACATGGCAGACACCCGGGCTAACACCCCTATGTATTAACCCTTTCACATGGGTCTTCCTCAGGGGGTGGAGTTAGCCATCCAACAGACTGTTTAAATACACCCCATAATTATTAATCAATCAATCAATCATTATAACACAATTAAACAAACAGTGCTATTAGATAGGAAAAAAACACTTGCAAATAAGTAATTTAAAACAATTTTGAACAAAAAAGAAAATATCCTAAAGCCACAGTGGTCTGTATCATATACTAATTTAATTTTATTGAAATAATAACAAATTTCTTTTATAAATAACACTTTCCAAGTATATGATACCCAGTGGCTATGAGTTAAACTTTTAAGCATAAACATATATTTTAAAAGTAAAAGTTTTCTTAAAAACTATTACATCATAAACTCCTCATTACCATCATACTTTCAGTTCAACTGGTTCATGCTTAGAAAAAGTTTATATACAACAAAGCATAGAAGGTCAGGCAGAGTGCAAAAGGTCATTTTCCAAAAAGGGGCTAGGTTCAATATAATCATTCAAGCATAATAATAAGGCCCTGAAAATGGTATTCACTGTATTTTACATCAATTTATTACATTAGCCCTGTCAGAAAATACAGGAGGTCACCTAGGTTGCAAAAGGTCGAATCATAAGTAAGGGCTAAAATCAGTTTGGTCATTTAGACCCAATGGTGTGTATGCTTCTAGGATCACTGTCCACTTTCTTTCACATCGATTTAATAAATTAATCCTATCCCCTCCTCTAATTGGGGTGGGTGGGATTATGAACAATGGCACGAAACCTCACTCCCTTAGGGCTACTGGTACTGTTGTGCTTTTCAAAAAAATGGGCTCCTAGTGCACTCTCACAATTAGCATTTATAATTGCCCTTATATGTTCCTGAATATGCTTCTTCAGTGATTGAATGGTCCTTCCAACATAAAGTTGTTTGCAGTCACACCAAACTGCATATACAGTAAATGGATTTCTGCAGTCCAAATATTTATTTAAAGCACATATCTGACCTGTTCTTGGATGAATAAAATTCTCCCCTGTGGCCACATATTCACAGACATTACAGGACCTACACCTAAAAAACCCATTATGTACTGATATAGGCTTTTTAACAGTCTTTGGGTTAGTAAAATGACTAGAAGTCACAAAATCACACAGATTTGGACCCCTCCGGTATGACTTCATAGGTGCATCAACCAGGTTTAAACTTATCTTCTCATCTGCTAGTAGCACAGATCACCTATTTCTTATAATGTTTTGAGTCTCATTTGATCTTGAATTAAAATTAATAACAAAAATAAACCTGTTATTTGTGGTCTGTGCTAATTTTTTGGACTTCTTCATTAGCAGACTCCTTCTCTTTAAACCCCTAACCTTCCTAAGGGCATCATAGACTATCTGAGCACTGTACCCCCTCTCTTTAAAACTTCATGTTAATAAAGCTGCTTCCCTTTCAAAATCATTATCTAAAGTACAATTTTGACACAACCGAAGGAATTGGCCAAAGGGAATACTCTGGACTAGTGACCTTGGATAACACCTTTCTGATTGAAGTACAGTATTTCCTGATATTGGTTTTCTATAAATAGTACTAATTACTCGATTGTCTGCAACACATAAGTTCACATCCAGGAACTCAACCTTAACTGGATCTATTCTATGGATGCATCTAATGTTCAGGCCATTTTCGTTTAACCAACTGAGGAATTCCTCTGCCAGGCTCAAACCCCCACCCGAAACATAGAAACACAGAATTTGATGGCAGATAAGGATCGCTTGGCCCACCCAGTCTTCCCATTTCCCTACCTAATGGATAAGCTGCACATCCTAGTTAACCAACAGCCTACTTCCTCCTACCCCCACCTGTAACACAAATGATATCATCAATAAAGTGATGCCATTTTACGATATAATAGTTGTTAAAAAAAACTTTTACTTTTAAAACCATCATTTGATATTTGTGATAAAATAAAATATATGTTTATGCTTAAAAGTTTAACTCATAACCACTGAGTATCATATACTTGGAAAATGTTATTTATAAAATAAATTTCTTATTATTTCAATAAAATTAAATTAGTATATGATACAGACCACAGTGGCTTTAGGATATTTTTTTTTTGTTTAAAATTGTTTTAAATTGCTTATTTGCACATTTTTTCCTATCTAATAGCACTGTTTGTTTAATTGTGTTATAATGATTGATTGAATGATTGGTAATTATGGGGTATATTTAAACAGTCTGTTGGATGGCTAACTCCATCCCCTGAGGAAGACCCCATGTGAAAGGGTCGATAAGTAGGGGTGTTAGCCCGGGTGTCTGGCATGTTTTTGCAGTTTGCTCTAAAATAAAACATCGTCTATTTTCTCACAGTATGGGGTGTGCACGCCTTATTACAGTATATGTTTATGTTCTGTCACTGTCTTTGGTTGCAGCACCCTTATGGAAACTGATGTGCGTTCACTTGCCGTGCACTTTTACATGAGCAGGTACCCTGCCATAGACTCTGCGTGCCCCCCCCCCCACACACACAGTGCACCTGCTGGCTGTGGTAGGAATTTAATTCCCCCTTCCATGCTGCCTCAGTCTTCCAGCCTGGTAGAGGGCTGGGAGCAACCATTGGGGTGATCCCCATTGAAATTTGAGAACCTTGGATGTGTGGTGTCTCACAATCCATTGATCCATGTGGAACAAGAGTTCTACTTTTGGACCATAACAGGTATCCAAATTGATGCCTGCCTGTGTCCAATGATCCACCCCCATGCACCAATGCGCCAGGGGGCAGAGCCATGGACAAGTGCCCTGCGGTGACTGGCAACAGGGAATGCCATGCCCTGCACACCTGTCTATATGTGTGGATGTGTGCAGGTTGGGTACATGCCTCCCACAGGGACCCAGCCTGCAGTACTGCATATACACCATTATGAAGAAATCAGACATTCTGGTGTGGTGCTGTGCTATTTACCATCAGAAATGCATGCTTTCAATCTTCTTAACATCCATAGTATAAATACAGTATATAAAGTCAAACAGTAACTTCAAGGGAAGTTTTTTTTTTTTAATTGCTGGTGACTGACATATTTAATGACTTGAGTCATTAATTATTAAATTGATAATGAAAGCAGTTTTAAAAACAACTCAGAGAAAAAAAATCAAGATGATGAATCTAATTATGTCTGAAATATAATAAAGCTAAAAAACTACATTATGAAATGTTGTGCCAACTAACAAATACTGCTGCATTAAATTCTAAAAAGATTAATAAAGCATCCATATTATAGCAATGGGAACTTACGTTAGTTCATCTTTTTAAACTAATTTTAAATGTGGTCCACTTTTTTCTTCACATTTTCCCAAAATTACCTGTTTAGAAACCCGATAACTGTGGGAGAATCAGTACACTTCTGGATGGTTAAAAGTACTCGGCAGTGCTGCATGCCTCATAACACACAGCAGAGACATGTGTGGATTTCTCAGATCGCCCATGTTGGCATGACACATCTTATACTGTGCACTGCAAATCCTGGGATGGATGATGCATTTTCTATTAAATTTTAGTAGCACAATAAAAAATGACAGTACACACTGAAGTAGATATTTGCTCTTTAATTTGGTACCCCAGAGGAATGGGTGATAACAAAACGTTCAGCTACCCACTGACAGGAAAAGGATGAGTCAACACAGTGGTATCAGTAAATGGATTTGCATGTTGGAGAGTTCTCTGTCACTGCAACAGAAAGGGCTTAAAGAAACTTACACTATTAAAACAAGCATTTGTCAATGCTGAATGTTTGCTTGCTGGCATTGGCATTGGTAGTGTAGAAGTTATGGAGCTGCATAATAGGAATGGCAGCAAAGTATTGAACTGAAGCCAACCCCACCACCACCTTGCAGAGAGTGACAGGCATTGGGGTGTGCCTTTGGGTCGTCAGGCATAATGACAAAGCCATTTCACCACACCCTACCCTGCAGACACTGACAAGTGTCACAGTGTGCCTTGGGGTCTTTGGCCCTTATGCGCACCCCATTCCATCAGGAAATATGGTGAGATGGGTGCAGTATAGGAGAATGGGGTAATGTTTGGGCCGAAGAGTCCGAGGCACACCTTGATGCCTCTCACTGGCTGCAGGGTGTGGGTGGGGGTGGAGTGGTATGAGCATTACAGGTAAGAATCCCAAGTCACACCCCTGATGCCTGTCAATCTCTACAGGGTGGGGCGTTATGGTCGGAAACCCTAACGCCTTAGGCATTCATTGGTATTTTCACTCCAAATTTTCAACATGTGTTTTTTGTGACCCCCACCTCATGAAGAGTGGCAATAACAGTTTGTTAGCCGAAAACTGCTTTTGCACAGTGACTATGGCATTTGGCACCACAGATGCAAAAACACATTCCGAACAGGATGTTAAAAATGACAGCGGTACTGTTCATGGGGAGGTGTAAAAAATGGCAATGTTGAAAATCTGGTGTGAAAATCTTAAAAAAACTGGTGAAGTCATGAGCGTGCATAGAAACTGTGCAACACACACCCATAATGTAACTAGTTTGGGGATTTTTTTACAGCAGATTGTTAACACAGGCATTTTGGGACCTCCGATCATGAACAGTGTCAGTATGATTTTCTTTATCTGTCCCGAACAATGATTTCCCACAGCGACATCAAGATCTCTCGCGCTGAAAGTGTGAAAACACATTTCAGCAATGTTGGAAAATGACAGCCATACTGTTCATAAGGAGGTGTGGAAAATGCCACTGGTGAAAATCTGGACTGAAAATATTACAAATTCATGAACTTACGAGGGTGCGTGGAACTGCATAATACTCACCGTAACACAGTCATTTTATGGAGTTTTGTCACCAAATTTTCAACATAGCCATTTTAAGAACTCTGCTCATGACCAGTGTCACTGTGATTTTCTTAATGTGTTCCATACATTGATTTCGCACACCGACTGCGCCATTGTGCGCTACATGGTCGGAAACACATTGTGAGCAAGATATGAAAAGTGACAGCTGTACTACTCATAAGGAGGTGTGGTAAAATGGCAATGTTGAAAATCTGGAGTGAAAGTATTGAAAATTTGCAAACTTACGAGCATGCGTAGGAACTCTGCAACGCATGCTCGTAAAACAGTAATTTTTAGGAATTTTTTCACCAAATTTTCAACATAGCCATTTTAAGACCTCTGCTCATGAGCAGTGTCATTGTGATTTTCTTAATTTGTCCCATACATTGATTTCACACACTGACTGCTTCATTGTGCGTTAGTGTGCGGAAACACGCTTTGGGTCAGATGTGAAAAATGACAGCTGTACTGCTCATAAGAAGGTGTGGTAAAATGGCAATGTTGAAAATCTGGAGAAAATATTAATTTATTGAACCTCTGACGTGCGTGGGGAACTGCATAACATACGCTCGTAAATAGTCATTTTGGAATTTTCACAAATTTTCAAAATAGGCTTCTTGAGAGCCCACCTTATGAACAGTGTCCTTTTGTTAATCAGTCCCAAAAGGTGATTTCATGCAGTGACTGCGAAATCATCCTTCGGGCCCAAATAATGCCATGACAGTGACAGCATTCATGAGAAGGGGTCCCAAAAACCCTATGTTGAAAATTTGGTGCAAAAATTCCAAAAAATGCCTGAGATATGCAACAAAGTTAAAAAAACCCCTATCTATTACATTATACAGCTTACCGGCATTTCCTCAGTTCGTGGTGGCTTTGAAGAGTGCAGGCGTGTTCCATCCACGAAGATACGTCGCGCCCGGACTCAGAGGTAAGTATGGGGTGAGGGTGGGTGTGGGAGGCAGGGTGTGCAGTGGGTGGGTGCAGGTGGGGGCAGGGGGGACTGGGGACCCTTTTTTTTTACAGTTTTTTTAATGATTAAAGCGACGTGGGACGTTTGCCACACTGGGGTGGGTTCCCAGGCGGCAGCTGGAAAGGATGTTTGGGGGCTGGAGCTGACGGGATTGGGCACCCCATCGGCCATTTAGGCTAGTGCCACTCTGGGGTGGGCTCCCAGCGTGGCAGCTGTAAGGCTGTTTGGGGGCTGGAGCTGATGGGGATTAGGCACCCCGTCTAGGCTGTGCCGGCGTGTGCCATGCTGGGGTGAGCTCCCAGCGTGGCAGCTGTCACACTGTTTGGGGCTGGAGCCAACAGGGGATTGGGCACCCCGTCGGCTATACTGTATGTGCATGGGGTGAGGCACGTCAGCACGCAATATGCGTGCGTGCGTGTTGGGGGGGGAGCTCTGCTCACTGAAGCGGAGCTCTCCTTTTCAATTGTATGCCACTGCATTTTCAGCTGTCATAGACAGCTGGAGCAGTGATTGGCAAACTGCGACCACGCCTGCAAACACACTGACTGAATTGGAAGAGGCTGACACACCTCTGGAAAACTCAGATGACGGCACTATGTTTCTTGCACAAGCGTGCAAGCAAACATAAAAATGAAAAACTTAGACTTTCTAGTACATAGACACACCAGAGTCTGTGGAAATGTAGTTTTCCATCTTGGGATTTCTAGTTTGACCCTGAAATCACAAGTATCTGACAAACTGCAACTCCCAGAATGCACTATGTTCTCCTCTTTGCTGTGACTGCCGGATACACTGCCAGATGCACTTATTCAAGGACACTGGTCAAAAAAGGCTACAGCCAGAGGCAACAGAAGCCTGCAGGAGATAAATGCATTCATTCTTAGCAAAGCACACATAGAGGTTTAATATTTTTATATACTTAGCAGGGAGATTATCAGAAATGAAAAATGACCATTCTTTATTGACATTTCACCCCTCTAAAATTGCAGGAGGCATTCTTTTAGTTCTATTTTTGTTTTTGTCTTCCTCACAATGCTTTTGGTGCCATAGTTTTACTTTTTTTTTATATCAATATTTACTGAATTTCAGAAGGAAAAAAAAACTCTATACAAAAAATTTAAGAATGATGTGAGAACAAACAGTAATAAAGAAAATAACATGTAACGGGTAAATAGAACAAAGATGCAAACATATGTTTTCCCCTAAAATAATAAAAAAAAAGTAAAACCTGCACAGATAAGATATAACCATCCAGAAACAATTTGTATCTTATTTAGACTTTTCTGAGAAGAGAAGTTAAGGAATAAGAGGAGATTAGATCATCTTTAAACTTTCCATAATTGTTGGACTCGACTGGTGGCCCTGTGGAAAGGCATCACATTCCCATGCGGTGAGACCTCAGTTCGAGAGCTGACAAGGGTTCCTATAGCCAGCTGTCTAGGCGGGGGGAAGAGTGCTACCTATGGCAACAAGCTGTAGCCAGGGGAAGGGTCAGTATCTTGATCCTGGGCCACAGCACTCCTTTGCAGCTGGATGAGGAAACTAGATTTTTTATTGTGTGGGGCAGGCGAGACTGCCAATGCAAGGTGCACATGAGGCTCTGGTGTGGCTGTGCCTGGCACCTTTTTGGGGAAGTGGGAAGGTCAAATAGCATTGGAAAGACAATAAACATAAAATAAGCCTGATTGGAGTCAAAGATGAAAGTCAGAACTCTCAAGGCCTGCTGTTGTGGATACCCTAACCCAAGCAGATGTGTGTTCCTTGGAGGGATGGGGGTGATCCTTTTCTCACAGTGACACCACAGCTGGCAAGCCTTGGAAGAAGCCGGATGGGGACTAGTGGTGGACAGGGCTGGGAGCTGGCTAGTTAGATGGCCAGACCTTGGCAAGAAGTGGCAAAAATTAAATAGAAAAAACATTTTGTCTTATAAACTCTTGTCAGGGCATAAAACTCCAGGTGTTTTTAGGCATGACCTCCACACTTCAAGTTATCATGGAGACATTGCAGAAACTGACACGGGACTTTACCTTTATACAGTAGGCTGACTCATCATCTCCATATTGGGCACTGCAGTAGAACATGCTGTACAGTACCATAAGCATGATTACTGATGCCACTGCAGATGTGGTCTCAAGTTGTTTGGATGTTAGCAAAAAAAGATCAGATATCCTTGGAGATCACAGTTTAGCTAAACGCTGGACATATCCGAAAATGATATATCTGTCTGGGGAACTGTGGGGCAATTTTATTATTTCAGATTCATCTAGTCTATTAAAATTATCCAACCATCCAGCACAAAAGAAACCAGTTAAAAAAAAAGTTCAGTGCCACCCCTCCCCCGTAAGTGAAAGAGGTCCCTTCCCCCCCCAACCACCACCACCATCCATGTGTACATTACTGGCAGAGGCCTAAAAGTCACATTTATGTTCCCCCACTCCACCCACCTGCATCCTCCAGGCCCTCCTCCCTTCGCCATACCTCACAAAAGCTTGTGCATGTGATGCAGGAGTCACAGTGCATTTTCTGATAGCCAATCAAGGCTAGGAACAAACAAGAAAGGGAGGAAGACCAGAAGGTCAAAGCACCAGAGTGAGTAGCCTAAGATAAAACTAAGGTTCCCTGGATTTCCAGTTTAACTGAACTGCACCACTGCACTCTGTGTATTCGACAACATATTGAAAAATAAAATGAGAAGAGCAAGTACCAGACTCCAGGTGCAGTTTATTTTTTGAGCCTTACCATCCAGGTCTGAGTGTATTTCTTTCTTGTTTATTCCTCCTCCCACCCCTGTGCAGTCCCTGACACCATCCGTTAGAATAATTTGAGATCCCTCACCCACTTCCATAAGGGTGGTGATTTCCCTTGGGCCAGTCAAGTAGGTGGGGTGCAGGAAGGCTAATTCTAGGAGCAGTCATGTCATGCTTGCAGTTTTGGTCCTTCTCACATAGGTTACCTCTCACTGCAGCAGCATACAGCCTCCATTAGCAATCACTACCAGCTCAGTATCTGACATCACCCACAAACTTTATAATCCTGTATTTATCTGCTTCCTGCCAGTGGCTATCCCATTTAGGCTATCTTTTCTCAGTGACCTCCCAACCCGACATGTCAGACAATGTGGCTGTCCAAGACCGTTCTGAACCTTACAAGGCCCAAGAATGCTATGGTGGAATCCTCCTATCGCTGGTTTGGGTGCTTTAGAGCCTTTTTCTTCCCATACCATGCCCTTCAGTGAGCTTGACCACACTATGCCATCCTCACTGGTTGTGGTGCTGATATGGGGGGGCAGCTAGTGTGTCAGACCTCTCCCTGTGCCTGCTCATGGAGGCATTATAGTAGCGGGATAATGTAGAACCCAGTCCACAGATTCTGAAAATATTACCTTTGCTACAATCCTGAGTCCTCTGGCCCAGGGGCTGAGAGTTGAATGTATGATTTGAACCTGGGTCTCCACATGGTCTTGCATCATGCCACTCTCTGCACCACAGGGCCAGGTTTCATACAAACCTGATGGAGAAACAAGAGCAGTCACAGGACCAAGGTGGCCATTCACAAAAAATTACACTTAGAGCGATGGCAAAAGTCAAAAATAAAAGCATACTCATGACAAACTGTATTCAATACTGCATTTATTCCAAAGGTGATTCAGTGCCAAACATTGAAAGCTGAAGAGTCCCTGCTAATGGGTATACTGCCACTAGTCCTTCCTAACGTTTTGCCTTTTACGTCATGAGGCTTGATCAGAGGTGGCACACACCATAGGTAGATCCCTATTTTAACTTTTGTTACCTTAATGGTAATAACCTGTTTAGGCTACTATGTGAAGCCAAAAGGACTTGTCCTGTGGTGCATGCCACTTCTGACAAAGCCTCATTAAGCAAAATATTAGGTCAGACTAGCAGACGTATACCTGCCCGGCAGTGGCTCTGCAGTTTTTATTGTTTGGCATTGAATCATCTTTAGAATAAATACAATACTGAATACAGATCCTGGAAGGAAGACCATAAGGATGAAGCGCCAGGGTTTTTGATTTTTGTTATTTGCCAGCATTCTAAGGGTCTCCTCTGTTTCTTCTGAACATTTCCTACAAAATGTTTTGGACTATTTTGGGGGTTCTTGGCCACCTGATGGCTCAGCAGCTGACCATTACATTACCACATGTCCTACCTCGGCTTGGGTGGCCATGGGCATGGAGTGCTACCCGGCCACAACATTTCCTCAGCGTGAGAGGGTGTGAACTGCACTCTGCAGCTGCAGGGACCCCTGTAGGGGGGGCCATGGAGCTTGTATCCCCATAAGAGATGCTGCATGGCAGCGAGGCAGGCAGTGTGAGACTGTGCATGACATCAACGGATTGTAGGAGGGCATGAGAGAGAACGCCTATTAGAAAAACATCAACCCATTGGGATTTGTATGACAGCTTAGGGTGGTTTTCTATGCAAGCTCACAGAACTTTCTTCATGGACTACTTTATTAAAAACCCTTTTTATGTATTTAAGTAATAAGGCATGCCAAGGCATGAGTCATGCTGGGATAACACCTTGGGTGTGTTTTCATTTCATTTTTATTTAGGGTTAATACCATTGAGCATTGCTTATTTGCAGTGGTGAATCCAGTACATTAACAGATACAAGTTGCACACAAAATTATAATATTATTAGATAAGTTATACATTTAAAACCTTTTTTAGGCTTTACAGACACAGTACTGTTGTGTGTATCAGAAGGGCCACAGACCATCTGAGAAGTGATGTTATCACAGTGACTCATGCCTTAGAATGCCTTACTGTGATAATAAAATGGATCCATTCATGTATTTACAGTCATGAGTAGACTGTTTTATAGGTATTAGTTATACCTGTAAGGTTGTGCCAAGATAACATCATGGGTGCAGCTGGCTCTAATCCAGTCAGCTTTCACCATTTTTTCTATCCATTTTGTAATTTGATTTTCTCCTTTACCCGAATTATTGACAGGATAAAACATTGAAACAGCTCGAGGAATTGCAGTTCCTCTGATCAATATCTTCTTCAAGAATCTTTGGTTGCCACTAATATGGGACAAAAAGCATTTTCTATTGTTGCTCCTAAGTTTTGGACTTGTCTCCCCCACTCACTGCCTCCAGAACCCCATCTTATTTTGTTTAAAAACAGTTTTAGGAATTGGTTTATGAACCAGTCAGTCTTCCGGTGTGTAAATTAATTGAATACTTTTTGATTATAAAATGGGCAGGAAAAAAGTCCTGCAACACAATTTGTCAGGTTGGGTCTTTACCTATTGGTAAATCCTGCAACAATGCATGGCAAAAAGACCAGCCAGCCTTATTACCTGCATTAAAATCCTTACACCTACCTCTTGAAGTTTTCACTTCTTAAAAACTGTCAAATGGCAGTCACTGACTCCTGACAGTGAAGGAGTTGGATGCTCCTATATGCAGAGACAAAAGATTTTTGTAGGATTTACACAGGAATGTAAAGAAACTACCTAAATCATTAGTGGCTCAATGGGAGGGCCCAGCAATGCTGACAGCAACACTAAGACAAAAATAACAGGATTCTGACATGGAGTCTGCAGTTTGTTGGTAGATTACAGTACTAGTTCACCATCATTACCCTTTTTATGTTTGCTTGCACGCATTTGCAAGAAACATAGTGCCACCATCCGAGTTTTCCAGAGGTGTGTCAGCCTCTTCCAATTCAGTCAGTGTATTTGCAGGCGCAGTCGCAGTGTGCCAATCACTGCTCCAGCTGTCTATGACAGCAGGAAAATGCAGTGACATGCAGTTGAAAGGAGAGCTCCGCTTCAGTGAGCAAGTTCCCCCCACTCAACACGCCGCGTGCTGGCGTGCATCTGCCTACTGTATAGCCAATGGGGATTCCCTTCCAAAAGCTTACAGCTGCCATGCTGGGAGCCCACCCCAGTGTGACAAGCCCGTTTGGCCGACTGGGTGCCCAACCTTCGCTCGGGTTGCAACTTCAAACAGTTTTACAGCTGCCACGCTGGGAGCCCACCCCAGTGTGGCACAAGTCTGTATGGCCGACGAGGGTGCCCAATCCCCATCGGCTCCAGCCCCCAAAACAGCCTTACAACTGCCATGCTGGGAGCTCACCCCAGTGCGGCACTAGCCCGTATGGCCAACGGGGGTGCCCAATCCCCCATCAGCTCCAGCCCCCCCAAACAGCCTTTCCAGCTGCCACGCTGGGAGCCCACCCCAGCATGGCAAACGTCCCGTGTCGTCTTCCTAATTAAAAAAAAAAACAAACTGTAAATTTGAAAACGGTCCCTCGCAGTATCCCTGCCCCAACCCGCATCCACCCACTGCACACCCTGCCTCCCATCCCCACCCCATACTTACCTCCAGAGTCCGGTGTGACGATCTTCGGTGGACCGGGAACATGTCTGCACTCTTCAAAGCCGACCGCGAACTGAGGAAATGCCGGTAAGCTGTATAATGTTATAGATAGGGTTTTTTCAACTTTGCTGCATATCTCGGGCATTTCTTGGAATCTTTGCACCAAATTTTCAACATGGGGTTTTTGGGACCCCTTCTCATGAATGATGTAACTGTCATGGCGTTACTCAGGCCCGAAGGGTGATTTTGCAGCCACTGGGCAAAATCACCTTTCGGGACCAATTAATGAAATGACACTGCCACTGTTCATAAGGTGGGCTCTCAAAAAGCCCATTTTGAAAATTTGGTGGAAAAATTCCTAAAAATGACTGTTTTACGAGCGTGCATTGCACAGTTCCTACGCATGCTCGTAAGTTCACGAATTTTCAATATTTTCACTCCAGATTTTCAACAATGCCATTTTACCACACCTTCTTATGAGCAGTACAGCTGTCATTTTTCACATCTGACTCAAAACGTGTTTCCGCCCATGTAGGGCACAATGGCGCAGTTGGTGTGTGAAATCAATGTACAGAACAAATTAAGAAAATCACAGTGACACTGTTCATGAGCAGAGGTCTCAAAATGGCTATGTTGAAAATTTGGTGAAAAAATTCCTAAAAATGACTGTTTTACGAGTGTGCGTTAGCAGTTCCTATGCACACATTAAGTTCATAAATTCAATATTTTCCTCAGATTTTCAACATTGCCATTTTACCACACCTCCTTATAGCAGTACAGTTGTCATTTTCATCTACTTCCTAGCGTGTTTCTGCCCATATAGCGCACAATCGGCGCAGTTAGTGTGCGAAATCAATGTATGGGACACATTAAGAAAATCACAGTGGCACTGGTCATGAGCAGAGGTGTTAAAATGGCTATGTTGAAAATTTGGTGAAAAAATTCCCCAAAATGACTGTTTTAGGAGTGCATGTTGCACAGTTCCTACGCACGCTGGCAAGTTTGCGAATTTGTAATGTTTGCACACCAGATTTTCAACAGTGTCATTTTACCGCACTTTTATATGAACAGTACAGCTACCATTTTTCACATCTTGCCCAAAATGTGTTTCCGCACATGTAGCTCACAATGGTACAGTTGGTGCGCGAAAACAATGTTTGGGACAGATTAAGAAAATCACAGTGACACTGGTCATGAGCAGAGTTCTTAAAATGGCTATGTTGAAAATTTGGTGACAAAACTCCATAAAATGACTGTGTTACGAGTGAGCTTTGCATAGTTTCCATGCACCCTCATAAGTTCATGAATTTGTAATATTTTCAGTCCAGATTTTCACCAGTGGCATTTTTCCACACCTCCTTATGAACAGTACAGCTGTCATTTTCAAAACATGGCCAAAATGTGTTTTCACACTTTCAGCACAGAAATGCGTAGTTACTGTGGGAAATCATTGTTCGGGACAGATAAAGAAAATCACATTGACACTGTTCATGATCGGAAGTCCCAAAATGCCTGTGTTAACAATCTGCTGTAAAAAATCCCCAAACTAGTGACATTACTGGTGTGCGTTGCACAGTTTCTACACACGCTTGTGTCTTCACCAGTTTTTGTAAGATTTTCACAGCAGATTTTCAACATTGCCATTTTTTACACCTACCCATGAACAGTACCACTGTCATTTTTCACATCCTGTTCGGAATGTGTTTTTTGCACCTGTGGTGCCAAATGCCATAGTCGCTGTGCAAAAGCAGTTTTCAGCTTCCAAACTGATATTGCCACTGTTCATATGTTGGGGGTCACAAAAAAAACATGTTGAAAATTTGGAGTGAAAATACCAACGAATGCCTGAGGCATTAGGGTTTCCGACCATAACACTCCACCCTGTAGAGAATAACAGGCATCAGGGGTGTGACTTGGGATTCTTGCCTGTCATGCTCACACCATTCCACCCCCCACCCACACCCTGCAACCAGTGAGAGGCATCAAGGTGTGCCTCGGACTCTTCGGGCCCAAACTTCACCCCACTCTCCTATACCGCACCCATCTCACCGTATTTCCTGATGAAATGGGGTGCGCATAAGGACCAAAGACCCCAAGGCACACCATGACACTTGTCAATGTCTGCAGGGTAGGGTGTGGTGAAATGGCATGGTCGTTATGCCTGACGACCCAAAGGCACAGCCCAATGCCTGTCACTCTCTGCAAGGTGGTGGTGGGGTTGGCTTCAGCTCAATACTTTGCTGCCATTCCTATTATGCAGCTCTGTGACTTCTACACTACCAATGCCAATGCTAGCAAGCAAACATTCGGCATTGACAAATGCTTGTTAGAAGTTGCATTGGCAATGAAACACTGAAGTTGTTTGAAGGTGGGATAGTATATCTATTTGAAATGCATCTATTTTGTAGTTGAACATTCCTTTTTAAGTTTGCCATGCCTGCACACTGCAAACTTATTGCTATAAGTAGTGTGTGCAAAAACTTCAAAAGAACCAGCTGCAAAACAGCTGATTGCTGTTAGGTCATGGAACAAATATGTGTGGAATGCAGATGATTCTGCACATGCACAGTAGAGCCACTGCTTTTGAGCATGTGCGGAAATGAACAACGTGGGGATGCACACCTTCCTAGTAAAACATTTCAAGAAAGAAATATACCGGACGCACACTTCCTGGAAAAGCTGACATTGAGGTGCCCAGTCCCAGTGTTGGTATGTATCCCCCTCACATTGTGGCACATTGGGAGCCCACCCCAGTGTGTCCAGACAGTTTTGTAATGTATTTTCCACGACACCTGGATGCCCACTCCTGGTGTCAGATGTCCCCAACCCCCCCAAGCTCACTTTCTTTGCCGATGGGGGTGCCCAATCCCCGTCAGCATCATGTTCCCCCAAACTCATGTGGCATACTGGGAGCCCACTGCAGTGTGCCAAAAGTATTTTTTTTAACCTGCAAATAAAGAAAATGGTCCATCGGAGACTTTTTTTGTTTGGTTTTTCAACCTGCAAAAAAGAAAGCGATCCTTAGTTATTTCGCCCATCCCCCTCCCTCATCCCAACCCCCTCTGTGCACCCACCTCTCTGCACCCTCCCTCACCCCATACTTACCTCTGGAGGTTGGGAGCAGTGATCTTCTGTGGACCAGGACACGTCTGTACTCTTCAAAGCTGAACTGCGAACTGAGGAATCAGTAAGCGCTGTACAGTATAATGGGAGCCAGTGGGGGGGGGGTCAACTTAGGTTGATATTTCAGCCATTTTTAGGACTTTTGGCTCAAAATGTTCAACATGGGGTTCTTGGGACCTCACCTTGTGAACACTGGCACTTCGTTTCTCGGTCCCGAAAGGTGATTTTGTGGTGGCTACGCGGAATCACCTTTTGGGACTGATTAACAAAATGACAGTGCCACTGTTCATGAGGAGAGGCCCTAAAAAGTCCATGTTGCAAATTTGATGAAAAAATTCCCCAAAATGACTGCGTTATGAGCGTGTGTTGTGCAGTTTCTACGAATGCTCGTAACTTTGACAATTTTTATTATTTTCACTCCAGATTTTCAACATTGCCATTTTTTCACATCTCCTCATGAACAGTATGGCTGTCATTTTTTACATCCTGCACAAAATGTGTTTTCACATCTGTGGCGCAGAATGGTGCAGTCGCTGTTGGAAATTAACTTTTGGGACAGATTAACAAAATCACAGTGTCACTGTTTATGATAAGAGGTCCAGAAATGGGCAGGTTGAAAATTTGGTGAAAAAATTCCAAAAAATGATTGCGTTACAGGTGTGCGTTATGCAGTTTCTACGCATGCTTGTAACTTCACCAATTTTTCATATTTTCACTCCAGAATTTCAACAGCACCATTTTGTCATACCACCTCATGAACAGTACAGCTGTCATTTTTCACAACCTGCCCAAAAAGTGTTTTCGCACGTGTGGCAACAAATAGCACAGTTGCTGTGCAAAATCACCTTTCGGGATTGAGTAACGAAATTATAGTGGCACTGTTCATGAGGTGGGGTCACAGAAAGCCCATGTTGAAAATCTGGAGTGAAAATATCAACAAACGCCCAGGGTGTTAGGGTTTCCGACCATAATGCCCTACTCTGTAGAGACTGACAGGTGTCTGGGGTGTGACTTGGGATTGTCGGCCGTAATGCTCACGCCATTCCACCCTGCAGCCAGGGACAGGCATCAAGGTGGGCCTTGGGGTCTTTGGCTCCAACGTTCACCCCATTCTTCTATACTGCACCCATCTCAGCATATTTCCTTATGGAATGGAGTGGGTGTAAGGCCTGAAGACCCCAAGGCACACCATGACACCTGTCAGTGTTTGCAGGGTAGGGTAAGGTGAAATGGCATGAGTGTTATATCCGACGACCCAAAGGCACACCTCCAATGCTTGTCAGTCTCTGCAGGGTGGGGGTGTGGCTGACGTCAATTCAATACTTCACTACCATTCCTAATATGCATCTCTCTAACTCCTGCACTACCAATGCTAATGCCAGCAAGCAAACATTTGGCATTGGCAAATGCTAGTTATACTTTCCAGTGATGATTTTGTCAAAGAAATGCAGTCGTTTACCTAAGAAAGTCCTTGTTAGTTAACGACTGCCTTTCTTTTTCAAAATCGTCACTGGAAAGTATAAAAACTAGCTGTTACAAATTGCCCCCATTAAACTCTATTGGGCGTCTCCTCGTGCTGTTCCTTAAGTAATGCGGCAAACTTTCAGCATTGACAAAAGCTCATTTTATGGGTTCTAAATTCTGCAGCAACCCATAGCAAAAGGACCAGTCAGCCAGCATCATTAACTGCATTAAAATTAATTACTATCGATAGCTCCGTTTGAAGTCAGAACCATCCATTGCTTAACCTTGATACCAAATGGCTGTCAATGTGAAAATATACCTGCTGTACCCCTTGGAACTTTCACTTATTAAAAACTGGAAAATAACAGTCACCCCCCACACACACACACTGAAAACCTTGAACAAGGCCTTAAAACAACAAAAACTCCCTTAAATTAAAAGTAATAAGAAATAAGTTTTAAATAGTTAACTGCCCTCTGATTTTCCTTTCCACGCCAATTATGTATTCTGATATCCTTTGCTCAATTGTTGGTAAATAAATACTCTAGCGTTGAGGTTCTCTCAGCTCTACATAGAGTTCAGCTCTTCTCAGCAGCTACTTCTCTTTCTTTTCATATTTCTAAGACACTCCATGACCTCAGCCACAGCACACCGTGCCATGCTATTCACCTGAATGGCCTGGAATTGCGATACTGTTGTTGTAGAATGTTCAGGCACATAGGTGCCGGAACCAGGGGGGCGGAAGGGGCGGTAGCCACTCCACTTTTTATTTCTGTATGGCAAAAACTAACATAGAAAAAGTTCCCTTTGTACCCTTATAAGTGCCCTTTTGATTCTCAGCCCCCTCAGCTTTTACCATCTTCCGGCACCCTTGTTCAGGCAGTATGACAAGAGAGAGGGAGAACAGACACTATTTGCTGAGGAAGAAATCAAAAGTGCTATAAGTGATTTACCAAATAAAAAAAGTCCTGGACCTGATGGTCTAACTAATGAATTCTATAAAACATTTAGTGATATATTAGCCCCATGGATAATACAAATGATGCAGGAATGGGTGGATGCAGAGGGGACTATACCTCAATACATGCTGCAGGCAAAATTAATCTTGATTCATAAAGAAGCAAAACCAAAAGTCCAACCAAGCAGTTGTAGACCAATTTCACTACTCAGTAGTGATTATAGGCAGCCTGGTGGTGCTGAGGGCTAAGGCACTGGATGCCTCACCTCATGCCATGCCAATGACCCAGGTTCGGGAACAAGCACAGGCCGTTGGAGGTCAGCAAGGGGTAGAAGGTGGAGCTGGATGAAGCTGCTGGAAGGCAGCTCTCTTCTCTGGGGAGGGAAGGTAGCATCCCTTGGCTATTGTCTGCCTCCTGGTGGACGTCAGGAGACAGTACAGGCTAGAGGGTGCATAGGTGTTGCTGTCGGGAGGGCCGATAGGGTTGTTACTGGGGCTGTAGTTCTCATGCATGCCTCCACGTGCATGTGTGTACTCCTGGGGTCTTGGATGAAAAATGGAGGAAAAAAACCTTCTGGCAGGCAGGATGATGTTTGACTCCCTGTAGGCACCGCTCCTGGGCCAGGCATAAGGCAAGCCCTGGCCATTACGGGTGACAGAGCTGGGGGGGGTCAGTCAGGCTGAAGGGGCAAGCTGGGACAAGGTGCATAAATAAAGTAGTAAAATATTGGTAAAACAATAGCTGATAGACTTCTTCCCATCATTCCCCTCCACATCCACCAAGACCAAAATGGTTTCATTCCAGGGAGAACAGCAGCCTCTGCAGTAAAAAAAGATTCAAATGTGTATAGAATATGTGCAAGGACTACAGGACACCTATTATTCCCTAGCACTTGACGTCAGCAACACATTTGATTTAATTAATAGAACATATATGTTCTATATTTTAGAGAAATGGAAAATACCCCATAATATACTTAAAATCATTCAGGCCCTATAATGTAACCCAACAGCTAATATATTAATAAATGGCATCTGGCACCAGAAATCTCGATGGAGGCAGTGGAAAGACAGGGGTGCCCAATGATTGTTACATTATGTTTGGAACCATTGCTTAACACCATAAGAAAATGTTCAGAAATTAAAGGTATTCATTTTCAGAACTTAGAAACAAAACTCTGTGTATTTCCAGATGACACATTAGTGATGTTTTCAGATCTTAATAACTCAATAGATGCTTTATTAAGAATCATTAATACATTCTCCTCTTTTTCTGACTTTCAACTAAATGAACAAAAATCAACGATTACGCAATTAACTAGAAACAAAACTGATAACGACTTTCAAATATCACAAAAATTCAACAAAGTAGACCAAATTACATTTTAGGTGTCATTCTTACCAACCAAATAAAAAAAAATTGATATAAATTACAAAATAGCTAGAGAGAAAGTTGTGGGCAAGCTAGTTATCTGGAATAATTTATCTATCTCCCTATGGGGAAGATTACAAACTATAAAAATGATGGTTCTTTCATATTTGATATTTATACTCCAATCAATTATCAGAATCCCTACTTATAAATGGTACTCAGACCTAAAAAGAATCTTTTTAAAATTCCTGTAGAGAGGGGGAAAACCGAGGATTGCGTGGTGTACAATGATATTAGCTGTGAAGGAGGGAGGCTTTGGTTGCCCTGATCCTTTTTCTTATTTATTAGCACAAACAGTAGCATTAATGTGGGAATGGGCCTTCCATCCACGAAATGACTGCTAATTTTGCAAGAAGAAATTAAAAAAATCTACCCACAGATTTTAATTAAAAGTCTTGGGCAGGATTCACAAAAGGGATGCACCCAGCGCATCCGAGATGTGCCAATGCATCGATTTGTCTACTATCATGATTCTATAAGGGGACGATGCGGCACATTGCCAATGTGCCGGCCGCATACATAGACCCATCCACCACCTGTAATGCTGCTAGCCAAGTCTGGAGGGGTTGCGCTGGGGGCGTGCCCATGCATATGGCGCACAGCCCCATTCACAACCCAACTTGGAGGTGCATCTCCGGAGCAAGTCCGGAGATGTACCCCCAAAAGGTAAGTCTACAACAAGTAGACTTAAGTGGGAGTCCACCCACAGGCAGGCTGCTGTAACGCAGACAGCAGCACAGCAGCCTGCCTACCCTGGCAGTCCAGTGTTTACCCTCCCTGCCTGTATCCCCTACCTTGAAGATAAACTCCCATTACATGCCCTGGTGTTATAGTGGTACCCCCCTCCATGCCTGTAGCCCTGGTAGTAGCAGCAGCATATGCGGCAAAACACAGGTTGACAAGTAAACCCCCCCTCCCCAACCCGATCACAACAATGATGGATCTCCCAAAGTCTCCCTGGTGGCCCAGCGGATCCCCCACCAACTCAGGTACCCCCACCCTGCTCCCCCCATCTCAGCATGTTTGCAATGTCAATGGGCAGCTCAACCCACCCACAAACTGCCTTGGCTACCCGCCAACAGAGTCTTTCATGAATGACAGCTACTGTACTACTGTAAGCCCATTGGTAGACTGTGTCCACCAATGGGCTTGCAGTGCATACTGTAAGCTGTCATTCACAACATTATGAATGATCTGTGTCATTCACAAAGTTGTGAATGGTAGCTTACAGTACACACTGCAAGTCCATTGGTCGACACGGTCTGCCAGTGGGCTTACAGTAGTACAGTAGCTGTCATTCACAGACAGCTCTGTCAGTGGGCAGCTGTGGTGGTTTGCGGGTGGATTGAGCTGCCCGTCAACATTGGAAACATGCTGGGATGGGAGCAGGGTGGGGTGGGGTGCCTGAGTGGGTGGGGTGTTCAATGGACCACCCGGGAAACTTTGGGAGACCCTTCTTTGTTGTGATTGGGTCAGGGAGGGAAGGGGGGTCTACTTGTCAACCTGTGTTTTGCCACATAAGCTGTCACTATTACTAGGGCTGCAGGCAGGGAAGGGGGTACTACTATACCACCAGAGCATGTAATGGGAGTTTATCTTCAAGGCTGAGGATACGGGCAGGGAAGGGGGTACCACTATATCACCAGGGCATGTAACGGGAGTTTGTCTTCAAGGTCAGAGATACAGGCAGGGAGTGGGGTACCATTATACCTCCAGGGCATGTAATGGGAGTTTATGTTCAAGGTCAGGGATAAGTACAGGGAGGGGGGTGCTACTAGACTACCTGGAACTTGCCACATTTACTGTCACCATTACTGGGGATGTGAGCAGGGTGGGGGGGAACAACTGGACCACCAGGGATATGTTGTGGTTTCCCACTCCAACCACAATCAGGCCAGGGAAGGGTGAGGGGGTACCACAGGCCTACATGGGACTCTGTGTGCAGAGCACAGCCCTTGCAGGGCACCCGGCGCATTCTACAGGGTCATCCCTGCAATACTCATGCAAATAGGGCCATAATGACATGCAAATGGCCATTGTGCCTTGCATGCCTAATAGCCCCATTTGTGTGTTAGTAGCTGTGAATGGCAGCTGTGGCACACCGCATCTGGAGATGTGCTGACCCATTGGTTTCCCAGCCTGACCAGGGGGTTGTGCTGGCACATCCCGGGCTGGGCAGAACTGTGGTATTCACAGAGGGGATGTGCTGGGGGCATCCCCCGGTGCATTTTCTGTGAATACCACAGTTTGTGCTCGGCACATCTCATTTGCACCGGAGCATCTGAGATGCACTGAGCTCAAGTGCTTTGTGAATCCTGCCCCTTATATTTTCTACAAACTACAAAAAATCGAAAGAGAGAGGTCCACTTCACTATGAATATGAATATGCGACAAAGGCCAAAAAAAAAGATTAAAAAAATAGCTTATACCATGGTTGCATGCTCCATGCAACATTAATCAACTTCAAAACAAATCCAATATAAATAAAATTTATAAACTACTCCAAAAGGAAGAATTTTTTAAATGAAAACATTTAATCAAGGACAACCAGTTTATACCGTATATACATTATAAAGCAACTTTATCAAACCCTAAAATACAATAGTTACATAACATACATAACAATATCTAAGGACTTTAAAGATTACTGACAAAAACATGAGACAGATGAAAAAAATCTATCAAAAATTTTAGAAGCAGAAGAAAAAATGATGATTACAACCAAAAAGAAAAGACTATCAATATTCTATAATTTGATTATCTAAGCACAGAAAATATCAAAAACAAAGCAATACATGGGGAAAAGAAACAGGACAAACACTTCAAGAAAATCAGTGGAGGGTAATATGAGTGGGAGCTAACAAAATATTATTTCAGCCAAAAATAGGAGTATTCAACAAAAAATAACCAACAGCGCATACATTTTTCGGAACCCACTCATGAGGGAGCAATCTTAGACCTCGTACTCTCAAACGGGGCCAGTGAGAGGATCTCAAATCTAGAAGTGGGTTACCATCTGGGGACAAGTGACCATCAAACAGTGTGGTTCACGTTAAACTCAGCTACAGAGTCAAACCATACAAAAGTGAGGGTACTGGACTTTAGGAGGGCTGACTTTGTCAAGATGGGGGAGTGCCTCAGAAAAGCACTAGCAAATAGGCTAGAAGGAGGTGTGGAGCAACAATGGGGAATCATCAAAACTGCCATCACAGAGGCAACAAGCCTTTGTGTGAAGCAAATAAACAAATCAAAACAAAAGAAAAAGCCACTATGGTTCTCAAAAGAGGTGGCTGTGAAAGTCAGGAAGAAAAAGACAGCATTCCGGAAGTATAAGGAAACACAGAAGGAGCAGGACAGAGAGCTGTACCAGTTAAGGCAGAAGGAAGCAGGGAGGGAAGTCAGAATAGCAAAGGCCCAAACTGAGGAAAAGATGGCCCACTCAGTTAAGAAGGGGGATAAAACCTTTTATAGGTACATCAGCGAGTGTAGAAAGACAAAGGGAGGCATAGTGAGGCTGAATAGAATGAATGGTGGGTGGGCAGAGGGGGCCAGTGAAAAAGCAGGGATACTGAATGAATATTTCTGCTCAGTATTCACAAAAGAGGAGGGGGAAGTGCCTAATCCAATTAACAGAAGCACTTTGATAGGGGTAAATCCCAGTCCTTTCACAGAAGAAAGGGTTCTGCAAGAACTCCTAAAACTGAAGGTGGACAAAGCAATGGGTCCTGATGGAATTCACCCCAGAATTCTAAAAGAATTAAGGAGGAACTAGTGAAATCACTGGCTACTCTTTTAATAAATCATGGGAGGATGGTGTGGTACCCGAGGACTGGAGGAAGGCGGATGTGATTCCCTTTCACAAAAGTGGGACCAAGGCAGAGGCAGGAAACTACAGACCCATCAGTCTGACCTCTGTGGTAGGGAAAGTGATGGAGTCACTTCTGAAGGAAAGAATAGTTGAGTACCTAGAGGCCAGTGGAGCACAGGACCCAAGAGCATGGGTTCACAGCGGGAAGGTCATATCAGACGATCTCAATAGATTTCTTTGACTGGGTGACCAAAGTAGTAGACCAGGGAGGGCTGTGGACATGGCCTACCTAGACTTTAGCAAGGCATTTGACACAGTCCCACAAAAGATTAATAGTCAAATTAACCAGCTTGGGAGTGGGTCCCAGGGTGGTAGCCTGGGTAAAACATTGGCTGCACAACAGGACACAGAAGGTAATTGAAAATGGAGTCCACTCTGAAGAAAGAGGGGTTACTAATGGGGCACCGAGGGTTCATTGGGTCCAGTCCTTTTAATGTCTTCATCAGTGACATTGCAGAGGACTGAAGGAAAGTATGCCTTTTGCAGATGACACAAAGATCTGCAACAGGGTTGATACACAAGGAGGCGTGGAAAGGATGAAAAGGGACTTGGCAAGGTTGGAGGAATGGTCAGAAGTATGGCAGCTAGGATTCAATGCAAAGAAGTGCAAAATAATGCACCTGGGAAACAAGAACCCAGGGGAACAATGCACAACGGGCGGGGAGGTAGTAACAACAACAAAACAGGAAAGGGACCTGGGGGTAATCATATCAGATGACCTTAAGGTTAGCAAGCAATGTGAGAAGGCAGCAGAGAGGGCTGGGGGTATACTGGGATGTATAGGGAGAGGCATCAGCAGCAGAAAACAGGAAGTTGTTATCCCTCTGTACAGACAGTTGGTGAGACCCCATCTGGAGTACTGTGTCCAGTTCTGGAGACCCCATCTCTGCAAGGACATAGACAGGATAGAGGCAGTCCAGAGGAGGGCAACTAAAATGGTGCAGAGTCTGCAAGAGAAGCCGTATGAGGAGAGACTAAAGGAACTTAATATGTATACCCTTGAGGAAAGAAAGGAGAGGGGGGACATGATAGAAACTTTTAAGTACCTCAGTGGAATCAACAAAGTCCAAGACGGTAGCATCTTTCAGAAAAAGAGACTTGCAAGAACAAGGGGACACAATATAAAGATAGAAGGAGGGTGGTTCAGGGGCAATATGAGGAAGTATTATTTCACAGAGAGGGTAGTGAATGCATGGAACAGCCTTCCTTAGGAGGTTGTGGGGTCTAAAACTGTGGGAGAATTCAAGAGTGCATGGGACAGATATAAGGCAATTCTTGTGGGAGGTAGGAAGAAATAGGCTGTTGGTTAACTAGGATCTGTGGCCTATCCTGTAGATAGGGAAATGGGCAGACTAGATGGGCCAAGCGGTCCTTATCTGCCGTCAAAGTCTATGTTTCTTTGTTTACATCACACCTGATCTCCTGGCAAAAATTAATCCAGCATACTCTAACTATTGTTGGCACAACTGCAATTCAGCTGGTACACTTATACAAAATTTATGGTCATGTCCTGTAGTCAGTGCTTGGTGGATGAACCTCTGTCTGGAACTAATTAAAATAATGGGAATAAAATTCCCATGTAATGCCACAATACTAATTTTAAATCTGTATGACACCCTAAATTTAAACCAAAATCAGGAGAAAGTACTAAGTCTGGAAACTCTAGCATTAAAAAGAGTAATTTTAAAATACTGGTATAACCAAAACCCCCCTTCAAGCGTCACGCAGGAATTGTGGTACACCTTCAAAGAAACATTACTGTTTGAAAAACTTGGCTACACAATAGAAGATCTAGATTATTTTTAAAATAACTCCTGGAAAGATGTAATGATTCTATTACCTCCTCTAATGAGACTATAAGGTAACCTTTATGAACTGGTATAGTATATATATATATATATATATATTATATATATATATATAGATATATATATATATATATACAGTATATAGGAATGGAAGTTGGGGGAGGGAGGGAGGAGAGCAAAGGATTAGATATGGGACTCAGAATGAATGATGTGGCCATATTACATGATTGTGCAACTCTAAAGATAAATATGTGTAAGAACCACAATACTTGTAAAAAAAGAAATAAGATTTGTCATATGAAATGTAATGTAATAAATATATAACAAATTATGATCTAAGTGAAATGATGTCTGTAATATGGCGCATGCTGACTGTTACCCAATAAAAAAATTCTAACTGAAAAAAGAGAGACAGAACGGAAACTGCAGATGAGAGAGGGATACAGGATATTAACAAAGGCAAAAAAAAAAAATTGAGTAATATAAAAAGGTCAAAACATATCAAAATATTGGAAAGACACTAAAAGGAAAATGGGAGGGCATCTAGAGGTGGAAATAATGGTTTCATATCATCTTTAAAACAAACAAATTAATCAAATATTGTTTTCATCCCCACATTACACGCATTCACAGTTAAAAAACATGAAGTACTGTACTGCTCAACTGTTTTGGCAGGCCACATTCTCCCTCCTCACCCAAACAGACTGAGATGTACACAATACCCTGGAGAAATGGCCACAGCCATGTGCTTATTGATAATAACCCAAGTCACAGCAGCACTGTGACATGCGCAGTAAGGGAGTCATAACAGGGCTTTGGATGGTCAAATCTTGATCCTGTTCCATACCCTTACCCCAAAAGGGACCCTGAGAGCGGACCCCACTCTCCCAAAGGGTGCAGCATCTGCAAGGACACCACCCTCTGAGATATAAGGGATGGCTCTTGGGCCATGTGACATGCACCCCTTCCCCATTGGACGGCACTACAAATGCAGGCCATGCCTAAAGATGCTATCCCATGACCAGCCCCTGTAGGGTGCCTCCAGTCATCTGGACCCTCACCTCCTGCCAGCCTCAAGGAGAACCATCTGTTTAGACACAAGTTTCTTCACTACACCATTGTACACTCCTTGTGAGACTACAGTGCCATCATCTATTACATGATTGTGACAACATGCCACTAGAACCTAGCCTAAAAAAACTCTTTTACCCCACCAGAGAAAGTGAAAACACCCAGAAAACCTCTTAGGAAAAAAAATGGGGAAATTTCTTCTTGACCTCTAAAGCAGTCCCCCATAATGGGAAAGCAAATTCCCTGCTCCCTGACATCCCCTTGACCTGCTTTTACAAGGATGGGAAGGTGGGGATTCTGGCCAGAGTGGAGACACAAAACAAATTAGCACAGCTGTGCATCAGGTTAAATACCCCCATTGCTCCTTCCCTCCAGTCACAAGCTCTTCATCCCTGGGGATGCTACCTGCCTACCTGGCCCCTCCCCTATTGGGAGTGTCCCTGCCTTACCTCACTGACATTCTGGCTCAAGTATCAGAGGAATCAGTAGCCACAGAAAAAGGCCTGCTTGCTGGAATCATTTGTAGACTCTCCATTTCATTTTCCGTTGTTTATTTGCTAAACGTAAAAAATGTCCCTTCTCTCCTTACGTGCTTACAATGGAAATTTCTGCTGTTTACTCTGCCACAGTTAAAACTGTGACCCCAGTTCCATATTATATACAGTGGAGTCAGCTAGGATTCAATGCTCGTATCACAATTTCTGCCAGTGATATGCTGTAGAATATTACAAGAACATAATGTAATCCAATAGCAATTGCTCCAATTTATCCCACAGGAAAGCGTGACATGCTTATCACAGAGCATTGCATCCTGGCTGACTCTGCTATATACTGTTTTCTAGTTTGGGGGGGTCAGGGAACCTACAAAGGAGGGGCAATCCTGGTCCTGGTACTCACAAGCAAGGAATCAGCCAGGAAGATTAAGGACAGGGGAACCACTAGACAACAGTCTGCATCTTTCAGTATGGTTTAATATTGTAACAGGGTCAGAAAGTATGTGAACACCAGGACCAAGACCCTAGACTTCAAGAGAGTAGATTTTGGGGTGATGAGCGAGCTACTCGGAGTCAAGCTGGAGGGTGCTAGGGAGCAGGAAAGAGGGACAGCACTCATCATCACAAGGAGAGTCACTCTCAAAAAGACTCTTGTCACATGTGAGCTGTACCAAAAAGTCAAAACCTTTTATTCAAAGTGCAGAGTGCCTTAAAATTGCTAGAAAGCAGGTCAGGTAATCACACACAAGTAACCATACTCTCTGAGGTGTTTTGCATGGTAATTTTTTTCAAGGGCCCCTTTAACTCATTGAAGCAAAAAAAAAAGTGCAGGGTCATGCATATAGGTAACAAACACCCAAAGGCCAAATGCAGGATGGAGGGTAAGGGTGTAACATTCAAGAGAAGAATAGGATTTGGGGGTAATTGTGAAAGCTTAAAGTCATCTGCACAGTACAATAAGGTGATGGGGAAGGTAAAAATGGATTCTGGGTGCATAAGCATGGGATTTAGTCAAGGTCATTTCTAGCATCTAAAAGATTATGGGTTTGAGCCCCCACCCCTCCCACCCAGTGAAAAACAAACATATGGGGGAGTCAGTTTAGGAATTGGGCATCTTTATTGGGGGCTAACGAATAAAGATTCCGAGCTCCAGCCCCTAATTCCCACTCCTAATGATGACCCTGGACTTAGTAGAAAACAAAAGGAGGTGATACTGCCACAGCACAGATCATTGCTGAGGCTGTATTTGGAATACTGTTTGCAGCTCTGGAGCCCCCATCTTATTAAGGACGATGATAGAATAGATATAAGCAGTACAGAGGAGAGTAACAAAAATGATTCAGAAGCAGCAGGGTGGGTTGTATGAGGAGAGTCTGGAAAGTCTGGCTATGAATACTCTGAAGGAAAGGGGAGGAATGACTGAAACATACAAATTAAGGCAGGAAAAAATAAAGTTGATTGTAGCAAGCTATTCACTAAAAGGGGCAACAAAAACACCAGGGCAGCCCAAGTATATTGGTACAGGAGGGGTAGGTTTACAAAGGATGCAAGGAAGTATTATTTTATGGAACAGGTGGTAGATAACTGGAACAGACCACCCAATGAGGTGATCAGTGTAAAAAGAGTGGTAGGCTTCAAGCAGGGTGGAACAGCACATGACCTTGGTAAAACATGCAGGGGAAGAGGACACTGGAGGGGGTGGCCATGGATGAGTAGGGTCAGTGAATCATACTTAACTCTAGGTAATTCATTCATTTTTATTAAATGGGTTAGACCATTGAGTAAAACTCATTTCAAATGGTGACCCGTGGCATTTACAATACAAGTACTGAACAGTTGCTTACATATAAAAAGCATAAAATAAACACATAGTATGTTACAAATACACATTGCAAGCACATGCAATCACATACAACACTACATTTGTGTCAACCACAGCAGGCCTTAGTTTGAGTCAAAGTTGTCTCTAGAAACCAGTGCTTAACAGCATTTTAAAAGTGAATTCTTGTATTAAACAAACGAAGCTTAGACGGAAATGTGTTCCAATACCTAGGGATTAACTGACTGAAAAAATATTCAGAATGTTTAGTTGTTGTTTGTGGAACTAATACCTCACGATATGCTGCTTTCTGAAGGGAAGCATTTATATCCCTGACTTCAAGTTTTTCAGCCAATTAGTCAGGAATTTTTCCTGTAACACTTTTATAAGCCAGAAAAAAATTATGAAGTCGCCTTCTTTCAGATAAAGAAACCCAACCAAGTTTATTGTACATGAGACAATTGTGAGTGTCCCTAGGACATTACAATGTTAATCTGGCCAACCGGTTGTGCAGTATATCCAATTTATGTAATTTACTAGGTTTGAATAATCATATAATATGTCACCGTAGTCAAATAATGGAAAAATTTGTGATTCAATTATTTTCTTAATCATACACCCACCCAGGCAGTTTTTATTCCGGTGTAATAAACCCACCCTTTTTCCAACTGAACCAACAAGCTTATCCACATGTGAGTTGCCCTTAGCTGAGGAATCCACCCAGTAACCCAAATATTTATAGGTCGTTACCTGATCTAGCTTTGTCCCATCAGTATCAAATATTGATAGACCAGGGCAATTCTTAAGTTTCTTGGCAGAGCCAAAAACCATGCATTTCGTCTTACCAATGTTCATTTTGAGTTTTAACATGGTAATCAGACAGACCATCAAAACTTAACTGCAGTTTTGCCTGAATCTCTTCTAAAGTTGGAGCAGAAATATAAACTATGGTGTCATCGGCATACAGATGGTAAGCCGCGTGGTCTGTCCCGTAATCAATGGGACAGACCATAAGCCTTCTTCTGACTTCAGTTTTTCAAAGTTTCTTTGTGTTTTTGTTATCCATCATGACATAATTCTTAGCCAGTCAGGACTGTTTATTTCTAAACAGTCTGTGTATTCTTTTAACCATTATAAATCACTAATGGCATTTCAGCCAACCAGCACACAGATTCCCTGTACATCTTCAGCCAGTTCAGTTTATTTGGGACCGGGAAAGACTCCTTTGAGCAAGCTAATTTACAAGGAGGCCCTGGGAGGACTATACAATACAAAAAGACAGCAATATATATTACATGGTAGTAAAAATACAGCAATTAAATTTAATGAGAGACAATGATCTACAGTGCAAGGAGAAAAGAAACAAATTTGGGCACAGTCCCATTTACAAAGCATTTTCTCCATGCAAGGGCCTTCTGTGGGGTTCGCCTTCATGGAGAAAATATCACCGAGGAAAACCTCCTCTTAACTCCATGCAACCCTAGTGGTTGCCGGAGGTAGTGTAAGGCGCTCCCCTGACCCACTACACCTTGTCCCTGGTAGTCTAGTGGTACCTCATCCCTTTCCATTCACGGATCACTATACCAACATTAAAAGAACTTCTTCCCTGGTAGTCTAGGGTTCCCTTCCCCCATCCCCGGTCTCTGATCGAAGTCCCACTAGTAAAATATATTCTTCGCTAGTAATCCAGTTGTCCCTTCCCCCCATGCAAACACCCACCCAATAAATAAATCACATTGGTGTCCAGTGTACCCCCTCACCCTCATCCTTGGAATAACACTAGTGTCCTATGTCCCTAGTGGTCTAGTGGACCCCACCTCCCACCCTTGCAGACAGTGATCTACACCCTGCTCCCTCATGCTGAAATCCAGCTGGCACCTGGCACAGCCCTCCTCCCACTACCATGGCTGACCACCAACTGAATTGTGAATGACAGAGTATAGTATCGCTATACACACTATTATCACCCGACCCAACCCTCCTCTCAGCACCCCCACCCCTAGAAACATAACAGTGAAACTTGGGGTGCCCAATCGCCAGTGTCATGGTTGTGTTCCTGACAGTTTTTTATAGATTTTCTTTCCTTCCCCCACCCGACCCTCCCTCTCAGCACCCCAAGTAAAATAACAGTGACACTGGTTTGCCCAATGCTCCAGTGTCGCAATCAGGAATCCTCAGTCCTGTTTTTTTTACCTTTTAAAATAAAACTATCCATCATTGTCATTTGCAGCCATTTCTACCACCACCCAACCCTCCCACTCAAACTCAACATGCACAACCCCACACACCCCCCAAGCCCTTATTTACCCATTGAGTGGGTCCAGTACCGTAATCCTCTCTGGACTGCAGACATGTCTTCACTCCTCAAAGCTGGACTGCGAACTGAAAAACAGGTATGAGGTTCAGTGTATTTCAATGGCGTTTTGAACTTACTGGCATAACTTGGGCATTTTTTCATATTTTTGTTCCACATTTTCAGCATGTCTTTTTTGGGACCCCGCCTCATGAACAATTGCACTGACATAAGGCAAATCTGTCCCTAAAGGTGATTTTGTGATCCCTGCATAAAATCACCTTTTGAGTAGGACTTGCAAATTATTTCTGCCCTTGTTCATGAGGTGGCGTCATAAGGAGGCTATGTTGAAAATTTGGTGTAAAATATTAACAAACGACAAAGTTATGAGCCTACATTGAATTTCACAAATGCAGGCTCGTAACTTTGGTGATTTTCAATATTTTTATCCCAAATTTACAACATAGCCATATCCTTACAGCATCTCATGAATGTGACAGTTGTCATTTTTCAAATCCTTGCCAAAATGTTTTTTTTTTTACATCCCGAAAGGTGATTTTGTGGTCCCTGACTGTAATCACCTTTTGGACAGGAGTTGAAAATTTTCTTTGCTCCTTTTCATGAGGTGGGGTCATAAGAAGACTATGTTGAAAATTTGGTGTAAAAATATTAAAAAATGACAAAGTTATGAGCCTACATTGAATTTTGCAAATGCAGGCTCATAACTTTGATCATTTTCAATATTTTTACCCCAAATTTACAACATAGCCATATCTTTATAGCACCTCATGAATGTGACAGCTGTCATTTTTCAAATCCTGGCCAAAATGTTTTCTTATATCCCAAAAGGTGATTTCGCAGTCCCTGCATGAAATCACCTTTCGGACAGGAGTTGAAAAGTTTCTTTGCCTTATTCATGAGGTGGGGTTATGAAAAGGCTATTTTATGCATTTAGGTTGGGATATTCAAAGGGGTTGCACATGGCGCAACAGTGTTGTGCCATGCACAACCCACCGATGCACCCCAGCGCGATATTTAAAAGGGGAAATTGCCCCACGCAAATCACCAGGGCACACCAGTAATGCATGCGGTGCAAGTGTGGGGGGCATGCCCATGCATATGAGGCACATCCTGATATTCAGCCCGGGATGTGCGGCGCATATGCAGGCACACATCCGCCTTGCGCCGCACAGGTGGGCGCACAGATGTGCCCAAAAAAACAGGAGCAAGGACTGGACACCCACAGGCAAGCTGCCATATTGCTGGGTGCAACACAGCAGCTGCCAGCTGTGGGTGGCCACCCGAGCCCTGTCGGCATTGTCGAGTGGTGTAGCACCCCCAATGCCCGATCGCGGGCTTTAATAACTAGTTAACTCCCTGGTGGTCCAGTGGACCAAACTCCATGCCTGATCATGGGCTGTAATAAATATTCTACTCTCTGGTGGTCCAGTGGACCGAACTCTGTGCCTGATCGTGGGCTATAATATATATGTTACTCTCTGGTGGTCCAGTGGTACCCGTACCCCTCCCACCCACCCACTCATACCCGCCACCCGCTCCCTCAGTCAGTGGTGGGCGGCAGCACCACCCACGAGCCGTCAGCCGCCCGCCAACTGACAGCATACAGTATGGCTGTATGTCCATTAGTCCACAGCATGGGCCAATGGTCATGCAGACCGTGCCTGTACTACACAGTCCCGAAATGTGAATGATTCATTCATTTCAGGACTGCGTAGTACAGCACGGTCTGCATGCCATTGGCCCACGCTGTGGACTAATGGGCATACAGCTGTGCTGTACGCTGTCAGTCGCAGGCAGCCAGATGGCTTGCAGGTGGGTGCTGCCACCCGCCGCTGACCGGGGAGCAGGGTGGGGTGTATGAGTGGGTGGGTTGGGAGGGGGTACGGGTACCACTGACCACCAGGGAGTAGAATATTTATTACAGCCCGTGATCGGGCATGGAATTTGGTCCACTGAACCACCAGGAAGTAACATATTTATTATAGCCCGCGATCGGGCAATGGGGCTCATTGCCGGTGAGGGGCAAGGGGTGTCGGTCCCTGACGGCTGCAGCCTGGCAGGGTGCCAGGCACAAGTCACAGGGGATCAGCGCATCTGCATGCAAATGGGGCCATAATGACATGCAAATTGCCTCATTTGCACCTTGCATACATTGTGGCCCCATTTGCATGTCCACTGCTGAATATCACGGTTGCTGTGCCTAGTGCAACGGCACTTGTGCTAGCGCATTCCCCTGCTCCTCTCTGGCCACTTGCGTTGGTGCAGTGCCACTGTGCCATGCGCAATGCGGGTGGCCATGGTGCCATATTCAACGGTGTGGAGCCATGGTGCAGCACTATTGAATATTGCCCAGGCCACACCCTGGTGCATCCCATTTGCGCTGCACCCGGCTTGCGCCCCTGCCTGGAGCAGTTCTGAATATCCCACCCTTGGTGTAAAAATATTTAAAAAAAAATAAGTTATGAGGCTATGCTGAATTTTGCAAATGCAGGCTCATAACTTTCGTAACATTCAGTATTTTAACCCCACATTTTCAACATAGCCATTTTGTTATAGCACCTCATGGATGTGGCAGCTGTCATTTTTCATCTCCTGCCAAAATGTGTTTTTGCATCCCAAAAGTTGATTTCGCAGTTCCTGCGCGACATCACCTTTAGGCCAAGAGTTCAACATTTTCCCTGCCTTTCTTCATGAGGCAGGGTCTACAAGGCTATGTTGAAAGTTTGGTGCAAAAATATTTTAAAAGTAGTTTTCAATATTTTTACCCAAATTCCTGGCCTGCAACCCTACCAACTCTGGCCAGAGTTTGCTTTTTACACTGTAGCAAGTGACTATCCCCCCACATGCACATACCCACAACACAACTGCAATCCCTACAGTAATCTGCCACACTGTAACAGTTTTATAATATTTGTCTCCCTTTTTAAAAACAATGGCTTTAATAATTGAAAGTAGTAGCGGTAGCATGTCACATGTTCAGTGCTACTCCAAAACAGCCTGTCTCACCTTGACTCCACTCCTGCTCTAACCAAATACAGGAAACAAGAGACATGATTTTTTTTTTTTAAGAAAAACACTTTCCTTAACTGCAGAGTAGATTCCTATCCCGATCATGCTCCATCTCCGAGTTGCCATACCCGTTGCAGTCCATCTCCATTCTCCGTGCCTGTTGGAGACTGTGAACTCACGAATCAAACCCCACTCCACCAAGAAAATAAAATAGATCCCAGGTGAGCCTGGAGGGACAGCAATCACTATTGCAGAAGCTGGGTGGGCAATAAAAGAAGCACAGCAGGTAAAGGCAGTAGAATAAACAGTCAAGTACTGTACACTGCACAGTTAACTGAGTAAACAGTAAAACATTTGCAAAACACTACAATGCCCCCTACTGGCAGGTATGCAAGTAAAGGGACTACTTTAGCAACAAAAGGACTTTCTATTGATTTGTAGTAAATTTTTAATTTTTTTTATTTTGTCAATTGTACATAAAAATGTCACATGTGACAAAGCCCATTTTCTAACTGCAATAATATCCTCCAGGGTGGGTGGTGTGGGCTATACCAAACCTTCCAAGGACTATAGGCCCTCCGTCTGCAGCGTTGGGCCTCATTACACGCTGGGTGGTCTGGTATAGCCCCAATGCCACCCACCTTATTGGGTATTATTGCTTACCTAAATAACTAGTTGCCAAAATAAATGAGAAAAAAAATAAGTTCTAAGAATCGTATTAAATGAAGATTGTACATGCTAACAGAAAGTAGTGGGTGCATCAGTCTTTCCCTTCTCTTGCCACAGGTCATATGTGTCTGATGCTGGAGAGCAGTCTTACCCAGCTAGCCCCAATCACCTTGCCCAGCATGCAGCAGCCTTGGCCTCGCTGTTGCCAGTGGAGAGCAAAGAGATAATGGCATTAGCTAACCAGGTGCAGGAGCGTGGCTACAGACCGTCGGCTCCAGGAAGTCGTCAGAATTCTCTCAATCGAGTCCAGCAGCCACATGTGCCTCAACTCTCGGACTCTATGTTGAATGGGCCAAGACCTCAACTGATCAAGGATTACAGGTACAGTATATCATTTTGACTGGAATTGTCTTTTTCTGTCTTACTTTTCCTGTTTAGTAATTCTGTTCCTCTCTTCCTTGCATTTTCATTCCTTCTTCTTTGCCTTTCATTCTCCTCTCTAGCCTTCTGTTCCCTCTACTCCTATAGATGGGTAAGCCAGACAAATTTCAAATAGAGTCAAGTCAGGGTCTTGCCAGAGTTTTTAACCAAAGCAGAAGTCACGCAAAGGGGATGACCACAATGCATGCATGTTGTCTCTCATGAGTTATCAGACCCTAAAATTCCACCCCTCTGTAGAACTTGCATAACACTGCAGAATTTTGTGAAGTATATTAAAATAATACTTGTTTACCACTTACTTTAGCTGTTTTCCTCTATTTTTATTTACTGTAAGCCCCCCACCCCTGCCTTTTGCAAATGACAGGTGGTATGCTGTTTGAATCTGACAGCATTACCAAGTGGGGACTTGGTTAGGGGAGTAATAGGTTACTCGGCACAAGGGCTAGGTTTGGTTACTCTGCACAGGGGCACCCAGTAACTCCGAACACAGGAAGCAATAACTGTAATGTCCAACACCAGAAATGGGATTCTAAAGTGTGGCTTTTATTCACATTCAAACAGAACAAACAAAGCATAGATGGACCCCCACGGGGCTACACTTCTGGTAATGCAGATTAAAAAGATCAAGAATACTTCCTCAACACTTCAGCCCTTAGGCTCCGAACCCACCGGGCACACAGCCTGGACTTGCATGCTGCTTTGGGTACACAGCCTGAACTTGTACACTATTCTGGGTTTTCTCTGGCTCGGCTCCCCTACCGGACTTGAACACCTTCCATATGTCATGGAAACCTTTTCTGGTGGCTCCCTAAACCACCTAAGAGCACCTCAGCTATATCAGGGAATTATCCTTTTAATCCCACATCTGGGTAGTTTCCTCAGGCACTGGCCAAGTACCTGAGAGAAAGTAAAGGTGCCACAGAGCAAATCCGTAGGGGTGAATTTGGTTACTACTGATGGGGGTCTCCACCCTTTGCTCCCACAATTCATAGCCGGCTATTTCTCTGGACAGTAAACATCTCATTCTGTAAAGTTTGGCAATGTAGATTAAGGCTAAATGTCTGTCACACTTCCTCTACTTGTCTTGCTTTCCCATTGTGCTGAACTTGAACATACTTTTACTTGGCTTAGCCCATTGCTCTAGGCCCCCCACTGATTAAGCAGTCCAATCCTCACTTTACTTCACTTGTTGTGCTGGACTTGAACCTACTTGAATTAACCGGCAATGTCTATTACACTAGACCTCCTACAGATTAAGTAGTCCAATCCCCACTTTCCAACAGTTCACGTGAAAAACATTGGCCCTCTGTCAGAGTGAACTCACCTTTTGGTTGCAGGTGCCCCATAGGCGATTCCTCACAGGAATTCCTCTCCCACAGCTTCTGGTGCCGCAGCACAACTTGAAAAAGGCAGCTTCTTCCCTTAGCCAGAACCAGAAGGGTTGCCCTGGAAAACAGGCAGACCTTTCCCATCCATCTCCTCAGGGATGGGGCACTTGGACCAGTAACAGCGGTCTCCACCACTTCAACAATCAGCTTCTGTGTTCCTCTTATGGTGGAAACACACACCTCCCTTACAGTAGCTCTAAAACAGAGCTTAAGGCTCTGAGAGCCTGCACACAGACAGCTGTGCTACTTCCTCTCTCCAAGACTGCACACAGACACTGTTCAAATTCCCCCAACATTATATCCTAACTTCCAACTGCAGAATCCAGTGTGACTCATGCAGCTGCGAGAGTTCTATGGTGATGTCATCCCTCAGTCTCAGCTGAGACTGAGAACAGAGTGAGACAGTGTGAAATCCATTTAACTGGAGTTTCACAAGCTGTCTTCCCTGCCTACCACTAGGTCTTACTGGGATTCTAGTAACCCCAGGTAACAGGGGGGTTACATTACTCTGTAGGCTGTCTCCCATGTTTAATCTCGGATGTCAGCAATTACATCACAAGGGCCATGATAATCAGAAGAGTAGCATGGTACTAACAGGAATAGCATTGCGCTAGCTGAATATAGTGCATCTGAATGGGTTGGGGGCCATATTCAAAAGGCCATATAGTCTAGCGTGAAATGGATAGAGTGATCAAGCTAATGACAGTCCTGTGCCCATGCAAGTGAGGAAAATGTCTTGCATAGAGCACAGTGGTATATTAAGAGGATTTTGGAAATGCTAAAAGGCTGCCAAGGCAATACTTTTACTGCTCCAAAACACCTAAACGTATCAATGTACACAGTGGTTATGTGACCCCCTGCATCTCCCCAGGCAGCACTAATGCCAGGCAATGCCATGCAACCACTCCTGCCCCATTCCAGTAATAGACAACAACCACAACAAAACTTTCCCTGGTAGTCCAGTGGTAACCCCCTGCCCTGATTAACCTGCTGGAGAAGGTCCAGAGGAGGGCTACAAAGATGATAGCGGGTCAGCAGGGTAAGGCATATAAGGAGAGATTGAGGGCACTGAAAATGTACTCCCTGGAAGACAGAAGAGAGAGAGAATGGACCTGATTGGGACCTTCAAGTACTTGAAAGGGATAAATAAGGTTGATAAGGAGAGTCTCTTTAAGCTGACTGGTAACCATAACACGAGGAGGCACAGTCTTAAGCTGGAGAGTGGGAGGTTTAGGAGGAAGGTCAGGAAGCTTTTCTTCACAGAGAGGGTGTTAGACACTTGGAATGTGCTGCTGGAAGAGGTCATCTTGTTGAAGACAGTGGGCAGCTTTAAGAGAGGCTGGGATAGGCATGGGGAAGGCAAGGATCATGGGTAAGGAGGATGAGAGGAGTGGGGAGGGAGGACAGGGACAGTAGCTCAAGCTGTGGACCATGCAATACGAGCAGACTAGATAGACCAAATGGCCTTCTTCTGCTGGCGTGTTCGTATGTTCATATTACCATAATAAAATGAAACTTTGTCTGGTAACTCGGTAGTACCCCCCTCCCACCTTGATTTTCATTATATAACATTGTACTCCCTCCTTGGTCCACTCACTCAGCATCGACTCACTTCTACCCCTGTTCAGCACCTAACTCACCTTACAAAGCCCATGGATGTACAGCAGGCAGAACGGTGCACGGCAACTGGCACAGATCCTCCTCTTACCACCTTGGTCAGTCACCCTCAGAATTGCGGACTGGGTGTGCACGTGCTGTAGAAGCAGCAGTGGATTGGGTGTGAATTGGGCTACCACTGGATTACCTGGCAAAGGTTTTTTAATGACGGGGATCGGGGAGGGATACCACTGGACTAAAAGAGAAGTTTCATTTTATTAGAGTGATCGAAGCAAGAGGAGGGTACTACAGTTGCAGCCAAAGACCTGGTCAGATATTTCCAAATATTTGCAGTATTTATAATGAGATTCTCTTTGGTGGCCCTTTAATGCTGCTGCAGACAGGCAGGGAATTTCTATAGAGATATCACAGAAAATTCTACAAATATCTGACCATGTCATTGGGTGCAACTGTACTAGACTACCAAAGATGTTATTGTGTCTACAGTGGGGATCGGGTAAGGATGGAGGCAAAAACTGAAGCTCTGTGTAATACCAGCATGCTTGCATACAGAGGTGAAGAGGCATTTGCAAGGCTGCTTGTGGCTGCATAATGGCAACTGTTGGTGGAAATACAGGACTGAAGAGGTCAAGCTGACTTTGAGAACTCAGTACGGTGAATATCAAAGAGCAATCTCTCATAAGAAGACAGCGTTGCTGTCCAGGGAGATTGCTGCAGGAAAGAACAGACTGGCTCAGCTCTTTCAGACTGTGGGTAGGTTACTTCATCCTACCTGTCTACAGTCAATAAGAGCAGTTTCAGCCATCAGGTGCCAAGAGTTTGCTTGGTTATTCTCTGACACAGTGTCTTCTGTCAGGTCTGAGATTGTACCAACAGGGCTGTCATGGCTCTGCAGAGGAGAGGTGGTTGTCACTAGGAGCATGCCTCCAGTCTGGAATAATTTTAGGCCAGTGGGGGCGGAAGAGGTTTGTGAGGTAATCTTAAAGTTGCGGCCCATTTGTTGTGAACTGGAACTGGGCCTGACACATCTACTCATGGGCACTGTGGGGTCTGTAGGTCCAGTGTTTGCTGAGATTGTCCAGTGCTCTCTCTTGGAGTGGTCGCAGAAACATAGAATCTAATGGCATATAAATGCCACTTGACCCACCCAGTCTGCACATTTTTCTCTACCATTATTCTCACCACAGCACTTTCTCCCTCCCCTCCTTACCACTACGATTCTCTTGTGCCTGTCCTAGGCATTCTTGAACCCCACCACTATTTTCACCCCCACCACTTCCACTGGAAAGCTGTTCCAGGAATCCACCACTCTTTCTGTGAAGAAGTGCTCCTCACATCTCTCCTGAATCTACCTCCTTCCAGCTTCATAGCATGTCCCATTGTTCTGGAGTACATTTTTCTGAACAATTCTTTCCTCCTGTGCCTTATTTATCCATTTGAGGTATTTAAAAGTCTCTCATATCCCCCTTCTCCATCCTCTTCTGGGGTGTATATATTGAGGTCTTTTATGCTCTCCTCATAGGTTTTTGATGTAGATCCTGCACCATTTTAGTTTCTCTCCTGTGGACTGCCTTCACTCTGTTTATGTCCTTCCTGAGATGTGGTCTCCAGAACTGGATGCAGTACTCTAGGTGGGTTTTACTAGTAATCTATATGCGGGCAACCACTTCCCTCTTTCTTCCAGTTATACCCCTTCTTATGCACCCCAGCATCCCACTAGCCTTCCCAACTGCCTTGTCGCACTGTCCGGCCACCTTTAGGACATCTGATATGATTACCCCCAGGTCTCTTTCCTGCTTGGCAGTTGTCAGTGCACTTGACTCATTTTGTACTCAAATGCATTATTCTGCACTTTTTTACATTAAAAATCAGCTGCCATACCCTTGACCACTCTTCTAGTTTTCTCAGCTCTCTGCTCATCCTTTCCACACACACACACACACACACACACACACACACACACACAGCCTGAGCGTCCACCCTGTTGCAGATCTTTGTTTCATCCAAGGCAGACCTTCCCTTCCAGGTCCTCTTCAGTGTCACTTATAAAGACATTAAAGAGGACCATTCCCAGCACTGAACCCTGAGGTACCCTGCTGGTCACTCTTCCTTTCTCAGAGCAAACTCTATTTACAACTACCCTCTGTTGCCTATCCCCTAACCAGTTTGTTACCCAGTTTACCACCTTGTTACCCACCCCTAAGCTACCCAACTTGCTTACTAGCCTCCTATGTGGAACAGTGTCAAAAGCCTTACTGAAATCTAGGTAGGCTATGCCCACCACCCCTTCCTGATCTAATTCCTTGGTCACCCAGTCAAAGGAATGTATCAGATTTGTTTGGCATGACCTCCCCCTGTGAATCCATGCTGCTTCAGATTTTGTAACCCACTGGATTCAATATAATCCATAATCCTTTCATTTAGCAGTGTTTTTATTAACTTTCCCACCACTGATGTCAGGCTGACTGGCCTATAATTGCCAGCCTCTTAACTCTACCTATTTTGTGAAGTGGAACTCCATCTACCCTACCTCCCTGAGCTCCTTCAACAGCCTTGGATGCACCAAATCTGGCTCCTAAGCCTTGTCTTTCCCTTATGTTTTCAAAGAGGCACCAGTGAAGCACCTTCTGAAGAAACCATCTTTGGACCCAGATTGCTTAGCAAATTATAGACTGGTCTCTGACCTTCACTTTTTGGGAATGATTACTGAGAAGATAGTGGCACTGCAGCTCAAGGCACATTTCACTACCTTTGACATCTATGAGCCTCTCCCATGAGGATTTAGGTCTAGGCACAGTATGGAGACCATGTTGGTCAGGGTGCATAATGATCTCCTCAGGGCTAGAGTCAGAGGGGAATGGTCAGTTCTCATTCTACTCGATCTCTGTTTAGCATTTGACGCTGTGGACCATGGTGTGTTGTTGGTTCATCTTAGGGAGCTGTGTGGATTCACTGGCACCATTATCAACTGGTTTGAGTCCTTTCTCAGAGATAGGATGCAGAGGGTGGTGAAGAGGAATTTCTCCTCACTTGCAAAGCTCCTGTCTTGTGGAATTCATCAGTGCTTGATACTCTCATCCATGTTGTTCACAGTGTACATGCTGCCCGTGGGAGAGAACATTAGATGTTACAGAGTGGGGTTTTACTGCTATGTGGATGACACCCAGCTGTATTGTCATTTTCACCAGTGACACATGATGTGACTGAGGTACTGAAGTTATGCCTGGCTGAGATTCAGGACTGGATGTCCTCAGGCGGGCTGAAGGTCAACCAGGACAAGATGGAGGTTCTGGTGACTGAGCCTGGTGTCAGCAGGGTGCTGAGGTGGTAGGAGGGGTGACTGTCCCAGTGTTTGGTTCCTCTCCATTTGTTGCCTCTGCTACGATGAACAATCTGGGGGTTATTCTGGATGATAGGTTGACACTTGAGGCTCAGGTGTTGTCTATTGTCCAGAGTGTCTTTTACTGCTTTAGAAACATTGCTTGGATTAAAACCTTGATCCCACCCAATGACCTACCCTCACTAGTTTGTGTTTTTGTGACTTCCAGACTCAACTACTTTAATGCTTTTTACCTCAGGGTTAGTGGAGGGGTCCTACATTGCCTGCAGCTGGCGCAGAAAAGAGCAGCCAGGTTTCTTACATACCTTTAGAAGTCCTGTCATGTGACCCCAGTCCTGTGTGACCTGCACTGGCTGTTGCTGAGGTGGCAAATCACCTTCAAGGTCAGTTTATTGACCTACAAAGCCCTATACGGACTAGGCCGTGGCTATCTGAGTAACCTCCTGACTCCCTACCATACCCATCGCCTTCCCTGCTTCTCCAAGGTGGGCCTCCTAGTGGTTTCCAGGGCATGACTAAAAACATCTGGCGATTGAGCTTTTGAGGTGGCTGGCCTGGCCCTGTGGAACTAACTTCCAAGATTTTTGAGGAGGGCCTCCTCATTGGAGGCTTTTAGAAGGGGCCTGAAGTCATACCTATTTGGCCTTTGGATCATAGGCAAGGCCCCTATTATCAGACTTAAGATTAATTATTTTGATTAATCACTTATTTTATTTATACCCATTTTATTTATTATTTTTTACATAGCTATTCAGGAGTTTTTATATTTGAAAATTATTTTTATGTATGTATTTTCCTGACCTTTGTACAGTGCCCTGAGCCCCACGGAATGGGCATTCAACAAACAAAATGCTACCTTCTTGCTTTATATGGTCATTAGCATGCCAGCCTCTGAATATGGCACCCAGGAGAAAAAGCGCTGACCTATTTGGGATGTTCCTGCAGAGCTACCACAGTCCGATATTCATACAGGCAGCACACTCCAGATGTGGTGCGCTGCCTGTGTGAATATGCCTTCCTGATGACCACATGCTAGTTCATGCATGGCTGAAATGTCTACATCTGAGTATCGGGACCCAAAGTATTTTAACCAATAGATCTACAGAAATTGCCCACAGGCATTGATAATTCATTCCACAGAAGCTAAGTGGTTGAAGTTCAGGAATCCTGCAGTAGAACTTAGGGTTGAATTGCTGGCCAGAACAAAGGCCCTTATCACAGATTCCTGCCACTGAACTAACTGTACTCAGGCACTTGTGCTGACATTTAGTACACTTGGAGGTAGCTTACTGTGATGGAGTGACAGTCTGCAAGAGCAGCCGTGTGCTGGCTCCATGATGAATGCAAAGAGAGGACGCACACCCAAATTGTTTTGATTATGCTCCTCTTCAAACCAAATTACACTTGTTCACTCAAAAGCCTCAAACCCAATGCAAAACATCATGGGTATGCAAACATATGCATGAACTTGCACCACGTCAGTGACCCGGGTTCGGGAATCAGCCCAGGCCATTGGGGGTTGGCAGGGGAGGGAGAGGATCGAGCATCTGGAGGACAGCTCTCCTCCCCTGGGAGGGAGGGGGTTCTGACTCGGCACTCGACTGGCCTCTGGCAGAAGCTGGAGGCACAGCAAGAGCATGAGCACACAAAGAGGGTCGGGAGTGAGGGCATCGGCGGAGACGCCTTGATGTCAGGGCATAACCACTCCCTTAGAACAGAGAAAAATGACACCAGAGTGCTGAGGGGGAGGAGCACTGGGAATGGATCCTAATAGCTGCTGCCTACCTGACCACCGAGGGACCCAACGAAATGATGATTGATCGGGGTGTACAGGCCCCACCTCGTACCCACCCTGGAGGGCATAGCCACGGCTCCATGGGGGTCTTCTGGGGATCCAGGTGAGGCAGCAGTGAGGTAATTCCCTTGGCATCTCCTGACTGAGTGGGGCTCTGGTGTATGGAGAAAAGAAAAACTACAATTTAAAAAAAAAAAAAAACATGCATGAAGCTGGCTGACAAGTCTTTACAAGAACAAAAGTTGTCTTTTAAACAGGTTGTTATACTGGTCCAGTTAAGACGAAGAATGATAAACTACAGACACATGATATTCCGGAAATCAATCTTCACCATTGATTCCAATAGTGTGTCTGAGCCAGAGGTGCTAGGACCCAATGGGAGCCAAAAGTTTTCAGAGGGATGGACCCGAGTCAAAGCAGCATGCGTGCACATCACTGTGAGCATGCATAGTCACCTGCTTACATCAGCGCCTGCCTCCAACTGTCCCAGTCCCTTTTTACCATACGTTGAGTGCACATCAGAGTTTTGTCACTCATCCACTGGGAGTCAGAACTTCATGTCTGTATGACAACAGCATTCACTTCCTCTTAGTGTTAGTATTTAAAGCTAGAGTTTGTTATTTTTCTGTCAGTTTAGTGTATTTTAACAAAAATATTTTTCTGTCAGTTTCTCTCGGCCCTACCGATTGTTGATGCTTGAAGGCCATGGAGGACGGTAAGGAGCCTATGCAGACAAGCTGCTCAGGCAGTGGGTCTGTATTTGGTCCACTTTCCCAGTCGGGGAAGGGTTCTGACTTTGGGCAGTTCTGTGGACAAGGGGAAGGACATTCCTCCCAGAAGCACAAATGAGCAGCTCTAATCCTGTTCTGCTTCTGGGTTATGACACCGCTTCGCCTCAGCTTCTTCCTCTTCTAGCTGGAAGGGGAAGAAGCAGCACCGATCGAGGTCACCCTTTGTCAGGTCTTCCACAAGATCTCCGGTCTCCAGGAGCCAGAGGCCCTCACCATCACCTTTGGTGTCACCGAGGGCCTCTGATTCTAGGAGGTCTGAGTCTTGGCCCCAGAGCCCCCCCATCTGTAAGTGGGGGCTCCAATGGACAGTTCCACTATTGGGCAGCTCTCTTGGAGCAGTGGGTGCAGCATTAGGCCCACATGCATCTGCCAGTAGAATCAGTCCTTGGTCCTTCAGGTTCAATGGAACTGAAGCCACAGGTAGGGCCATTGGGCCAGGTAGAGTGTTTGACTCTGGCAACAGCCCCAGGGTCCTTGCTGGTGACTGCACCACCAACCTCCTGTATGACTGGCTGCTCTCCCATCCTGGGCCAGGATAGGGCCAGCCATGTGCCATTGCTGGTCACTCTGGTGCCAGCTAGGTTGTTAGAGCTGTTCTGGCACTGGTTCTGGCACTGGGCTTAGGCTCTTCAGATCTGGTGTCAGGTCCAGTGCTACGTGGGCTTCTAAAACTGGGGGCCTCTCTGGTGCTATATCTGGTGCTGGTTCTGGCTCCACCATAGACACCAGTCCCTTTCCCTGTCAGGTCCGGGGCCTGTGTCTCTGGGTTGTCAGGCCTGTGAGCCTGGCCTGTCTTATACCCTACTTCTGAGGGGGGGTGTAGCAGGGAACGAGTCACACCCTGACCTCATTTTCTCTGGGGGCAGTGATGATGACTCCATCTATAGCCTAGAGGCCTAAGACCCAGTTCCTGTGTTTGTGCCTCAGGAGGCTCTCTTTCCAGGCTTTGCTCAGAACTGTGCACTCGGCATCGAATTCTGAACCAGCATCCACTGACCAGGCTAGCGCCTCCAATGGGAGTTTCTAAATGTGCCTAGTATGCCTGTCAATTTGTTTTCTCCAATTCCACTGCATTACAGACCCTGTCTGATACAGTTTAGCAAAGCCCTGCTTTAGTGGCAGCTGTTCCCAAGCAGGCAGACAGTAGTATACTGCTCCCCAAAATAAGCCACTGTATGTCACTCAGCCCATAGCTGATGTGGTTTTTCTTCTCATTAAGAATTTTATTTTTTTATTTTATTCTTTGGTAACTGGATAAGGCCCACTAGACACAAGTGCCTGTTTTCAGGGGCGACCCAGGAGCACTGGGTGGTTAAATGATTTGCTCAGAGGCACACAGTATGCAAGTGGAGGTTGTGGAAATCAAACCCAGGTCTGCTGGATGTACCAAGCTCCCTCACCACTCATTACTCTAACCTCTAGGCTATACTGCTAGACATGACAGAACAGAATAACAAGTTGTTCCTAGAAGGTAATTTCGCACCTTGTTAAAAGGGAGTTGTGCTATGCTTCAGCAGCTGTGAGTATGAGGATAACTAGCTACAAAAGGTATTTCTCTAGTATATGTCCTTTGGAGTAACTCATACTCTCTGGCAGAGTCTCTGCAAGATTCGAGTCTAAACAAGATATTTTGCTGACTGCCAAGGTAGGAATTGTGTCTACCAGTCACCAGCTTCAATCCTCTTGAATGCCTTCAAAGTTGCATCTTGCTCTGTCCTACATGTATTCATATCAAGCAGAATTCCTGGCTCCAGACTGCTGGCTTCTCCTAGAACATCCCGCACAGATGATGTGTGTTCCCTGGTTGGAGCTCACCTGTTTGGACAGGAGGTGGAGCAGTCTCACAAGGTGGCAGGTGAACCTAGAACAGTCCTCGAGCCCTCCAGACCCAGTGCCCTGAGTCTTACTTAATACTTTGTATGCTCACCGTGCATCTAAGGAAATTAGGACTCCCAAGTCTCCCATACTTGGACATTGGCTAACTTCAAGCCTGTCCAGACCAGAGACAGAACAGGCATTAGCCACTGCTTCTTGGTTCCTGACTTTAATGGGGTCTTGCTGAACTTTGAACAGTCTCAGCTACAACCCTCCTAGCCTTTCCTGTTCTTAGGAGCTATTCTGGATCAACCCACATCCTCTGGCTTTCTTCCAGAGAGCAAGCGGTAAGAAATTCTGCAGCTGGCATGCCACACAATGGGGCACAAAACTGTGCAAGCCCACTCCATGCAGTGCATGCTAGGCCTTATAGCCTCTTCAGTGTTTACAGTGCTAACAGCATGTCTGCACATGAGAATGGCTCATTGGGTGCTCAGTGCATAGTGGTCACAGGTATTGCACCCTCAGATTTACCCCATTCAGGTGACCAATCCCTTGATTTGGTTTCTTTCATGGTGGTCCATGGAGGACAACCTCCTCCAAGGCTCCCTTTCTCTCAGCTGGAGCCTCAGGTAACTCTCACCATGGATGACTCCCTGTTGGGGTGGGGCCCTCTGTCAGGGCCTCTAGTGATACCCATAAGAGACTCATCTCCACAATGTGTTGAAGATACAAGCTGTGTTTGTATGGTCTGAAAGGAATAATTGTCTTGTCAGCCACAAAACTGTCCTCCAGACAGACAAGTCTGTCATGCTCTACATCAGCAAATTAGGATGAGCACACTTTTACCCTCTCTGTAGGAAGTCTATGAGAATGTTAAAAGGTTTCTGCAGCTGGGGACCCTGCTTCAAGCAATCTATCTACCTGGCATTCAGAACACTATGGCAGACCAGCTTATTTGGTGAGTGGGGTACTCCAGATGTGGGACTTTTTGCATCCCCACTCAATGCCAACTGCCTCAATCCTGATTCGATTCTGCTTCAGAAATCCAGGGCATGGCATTGTTTCTGTCAGGATGCATTCAGACTGTTGTGGCAAATTCGTCCTGTATGCATTGCTGTCAATCTCTCCTTCAGACAATATTGCTCAAATTGGAGGTACAGTGGGGCAAGATGATACTAGAGGCTCCCACTGGCCTCCACAGATTCAATTACCTATGCTGAACAGACTTCAATCAACAACTGAGGACTCTTCCACCGAGGAATGACAAACTGACACTGGGTCACCTAGTTCATCCCTACCTGCACTAGAAGTGAACAGGTACAAAGTATCTCAGAAGGTCTCTAAAATACTTTTGGCTATGTCTAAGCCTTCCACTATGAAGACATACACAGCAGAATGAAAAGGATTTTCCATCTAGTGCTCTAAAATCTACATGGACCCCTTTTTAGTGCCACCTAACAGGGTTCTGGAGTACCTACTGGACCCCTCTACTGCTGGCCTTCAATATTCCACAGTAAAGGTCCATATGTGTGCTTGTCAGCATACCATGTGCCCGTTTGTATCCTCTACACTTCACAGCTGCCACTGTTCAAGAGATTCCTTGAGGGATTTTTTCACACAAGGCCTCCCAGAAGGAAGCCAGTGGCCTTGTACTAATATGTTCACTCGCAAGCTCTTTGAGTCTTGTGACTTAAAGTTTTATACTTGAGAAGCACTCAGGTGGTCATCACCTCTGCTCTCAGAGACTCTGAAGTCCATGCTTGGTCACAGATCCTACGTCTCCTGTTTTTCCATTAACTAATGTAGTCCTCCACAAACACACACCAAGTTTCTACTGAAGTGGTGTCAGAGTTCCATCTAAACCTGGCTTAGTCCTCCTACATTGCCAACATCCAGAATCAGGGAGAGAGGTCTCCCAACTATCTGGATGTTAAGAGGGTCCTTAGGTTTTCCTTGTTAGAACTAAGGACTTCACTAAACAGCTCTTGTCTCCACTAATCCTAATCAGATGGGGCAGCCCATTACAATCAGGTGCTCAGATTGTAAATTACCTTTGTACCACCACTACCCGTGGCTAAGGTTAAACTGGAGGGCAAGGTTCATTCCCTCTCCACCAGAGGGGTTTCCACATTCCTGGCTATCTTATGCTCTGTGCCTATTGGAGAAATTTGCAGAGCTGCAATTTGTAGCACAGTGCACATTTTTACTAGCACTATGCCCTGAACGCCCTTGCCAGGGAGCACCCAACCTTGGCAGCACAATCCTGGATGGATTTCCATCCTGAGTGAGCCCTCATCTCCAGCCTCCCTAGTTTAGGGGCTTTTTCGGAGCTTGGTACTCTGACCCACTAGTGGGAATCAGTGGTGAAGACTGATTTCCTGGAAGATATGAAAATTATATTCTTACTGTAATTCTTGATCATCTAGGAATATCTTCACCATTGATTCACATGCTGGCCCACCATCCCCCAGACTCACTCCAGTATGGTTGTGTTGGTCTTTGCCCATTATGCTTAGGCTGCAAAGATATTGTGTTACTGGATTGGTGGCTCTTCTTCTCTGGCCACCAGGGATATCTTATGCCCTTGGTTTAAGGGCATAGTTACCTGTTAGGTTATGCTGCACCTCCTCTGTAAAAAAAGTTACTGAGGCAGTTGGGAGCTGGCACCAATGTAAGCAGGTGACCGTGTGTACTTTCACGCTGTACCACACATGCACGGTGCTTGTCTCGGCTCCACCCCTCTGAATAGTTCTAGCTCCTAGCACCTCTGACTCAGACCCACTAGTGTCAATCAGTGGTGAAGATATTCCTAGATGATCAAGAATTACGGTACAAATGTAATTTTCATTTTCACCCTGTTTAGAGATCCTCACTGCTAAGTAGTTAGCAACACAGCACACTATGTAAGTCCCAGAGGGAAATCAGGAGTTTAGTACATCCGAGAGTAGCATAATGGGGAGGCAAAAAAACCCCAAAAAACACTTATGCAGCTAGTTTGGCTCTTGACTACTTCAGAAATTGGGTTCTAGAAAGACACCTAAACCTAAACCTCTAGAAAGACACGTAAACAACTTTTTGGCAATAAAATATTCCAAAATTCGACTTCATAGACAGGTAAAGGAAAGGCGGCTGTTTACATTGAAGCCAAAACTACATTTATATAAGTAGCTTAAATGCAGTTTCTTAGCATTTAAAAAATGTAAACAACAGCCTTCTTATTTTAAAAGACCCACCCTCTCAGATCCCTAAAATCGCCAGTGAACATGCAGTGTAATTATGTCACTGCAGTGAAAGGCAGAGAGTTCCATTACACTCTAGAGTGCTAAACTTGCACTTTTTATGGACTCTTTTCAACATAAGTATCAACAAAATTGTCAAAATCATAACTTAACGTGTGTATTATTTTTATCAATACACGTCAGGCTATGATTTTGTTATTTTCATTTCCATAAACCTGCTGAAATTATCCCTTTTTAATCTCACTGTACAAGATAAGTTTTGAAATACCTGGTAGTCCAGTGGTTATGCCCTCATGATGAGGATGTGCTGTTGGTCGTCTCCAAATACAAAGTTAGATGTCATTGTTATTTCAAACATGTTAAAAATAAAAAAGCCAGTTCCTCTATATTTTGCAATGGCAACCCCTTCCCCCCCACCAGCAGTCAATCAGCCCACCTGCCTGCACGACCACCTGCAGTTCTGGTCTCAACAAGCTCCTGATGCATTAAAGAGTACTGTCCACCACAGTGTCTGAAGCAAACGCTCCTAGTCAAACAAACACCACACCAAGCTAAAGAGTGCTACCCCTTGACAGTGCATGCTGATACGAACCACTCCCATTCTTCTTGGCTGGCACCACTAAATGATGCACACATACATCATAAGCACGTCATTTAGTAGTGCCTGCTGGGAAGAATGGGAGTGGTTCAGTATGAATGGGCAGTCTTGAAGGGTAGGACTCTCTAGCTTGGTGTGGCATTTGTTTAGCTAAGAGTGTTTCCTCCAAACACTGTGATGGACTGATGTTTAATGGATCAAGCACGTGTTTAGATCACAGCTGCGTGTGGTTGTGTTAGCTAGCTGGCTGCTGGGGGCGGGGGTTGCCATTGTGAAATACAATGGAACCAGTTTTTTTCTTACATGGATGAAATAACACCAGTTACATCTAACTCTGCATTTGGAGAGGACAAGCAGCACATTCTCATCAGGAGGACATAACCACTAGACTACCAGGTATTTCAAAACGTGTCCTGTACAGTGCATTTGAGAAATTACAATTTCAGCAGGTTTATGGAACCAAAAATAACAAAATCATAGCCTAACATGTACTGCTAAAAATAATACACATGTTAAGTCATGATTTTGATTGTTTAGGTGATATTTATGTTAAAAATAGTCCATGGAGGGTGAGGGCGTGTCTAGCAGCCAAGCTGTGAACAGCACTCCAGCACAGCTCCACATCAATAAGAGAATACTTGCTATTTTTATAAAGATAAAAGCATACCAAACTACTTGGAACTACTAGATTCTGCACCAGCAAAACTTACTGATCCTGGGCATACCAAAACAACAGCTCTTGGTATAATGGGTTGCACAAAAACAACGACTGGAGCAGATGGGGCTAAACAAAAAGAAACCTGACTAGGCCCAGACAAAGAGAAGGATCCCTCTGACTCCAGCCTAAATCAACCCTCTAATGCCACACTGCTAAAGGCCATCCAAGCTATCGACAAAAAAAGGATGACTTCACAACCAGACTATTGGTGACAGAAACTAAGCTGAATGTAGTGGAAGAAGTGCAGTAGCTCAAGGAGCTAATAAAACTGCAGAGAAAGCCATGACTGCAACATCAGCTCCGGTAAAAGAAAATCTTTTACTCTGTCGCTGTCTGGAAAATTTAAAGAATGGAGTGCGGGCATCCCACATCTGCATATTGGGCTTACCAGAGGCTGAGGAAGGAGAAGTCCTCAATAACTTTCTGGAACACTGGCTCCTGGAACTTTTGCAGCTGGATACACTGGTCTCTGTGCTGCGGGCATATCATGTAAATGCAAGAGGAACCCACCTTTATGTGGACTCAGCTCATCCTCAGATCCGTACAGTACTGTCTGTATTGGGGTCCATAAAAGAAAGGGACAGTGTACTACAGGTGGCAAGGAGATGGGGCCCTATTCAATGGCAAGGGGCACCCATCCATATCTTTCCAGACCTCAGCTTTGCCACCCGGCAATGCCGTAAATCGTTTGATGTGATCCGTTCACAGCTTCGACAGCTCGGGGTGCACCATATTTTATTAATGTCAAGCAACTGAAGATCGACTATGGTAATAAAATATACCATTTCTTGGCCCTCGCAGATGCTGGGAAATTGTTGTCTCAGATTGGAACAGATTAAACAGCCCGAGGGTCAGAGTCAGATTCTGAAAGGGAGGAAGACACCTGATATAGGTAGGAACTGATTCCAGTTAGTCGCCGCATGGCAGAAGGGCTTAGAGGCCTTGGACTCAAATTGAACATTATCTGTTGCTGTTTCTCCTTTAATGTGGACATATTAAGCATGGAAATGTGCATTTAGAGTTTAAATTCAAAAATCTTTAGCCGGCTCATTGGCACAGCGGCTGGATTTCCGTTTGTGACGCCGGCGACCTGGGTTCTGGAACGGACTCGGGTCGTCAGAGAGCCAACCAGGGGAGAAGTTTGGAGCGTCCGTAGACAGCTTGCCTTCTCCAGGGAAGAGGGTGGCGATGTGAGTCAGGCACCTGCTGGCCCCTGGCGGAGGCCGGGAGCATGACAGAGTGTTAGAGGCTCAAATTTCCAGGGGAGTGACGGACATCGGCGCTCACCTTGACATCAGGTATGGCACTCTCCATGGGGAGAAAACCGGAAAAAAATGGCTCTCTGGCGAGCCACATGACAGCTCTCCGGTGAGCCAGATGACAGCTCTCTGGTCCTCTTGCTACCGTCATGGCCCCACAACCTCCCATCCCAGCAGCACCTGGACCCAATGCCGCAGTGCGCTGGATGACCCCCACCGGTGCCTTCCCTCTCGGAGGAGGGGGACCCACCTGGTGAAGGGTTACACCGGGCTACCTCCAGGTGTCTGCGATCTGGGGTTGGGGCAGGTCATGGGGATGGTGGACAGACGGGACAGGACACTGAGGGCCTGAAGGAGATGCTCGCCAGATGGAGCAGAGGAGCATAAAGAGGATAAAACAAACAAACAAAAAAAATCTTTAAGTTAATTGGGTGCAATTTCTGGTAATTTTCTTTTAGATGTTAAAAGGATTTTATTGAGAGAGATAAATTCAAGCATCTTTTATGACATAGTTTATGTTCATAAATTGCCTCTCATTTCTGTTGTTCAGAGTTCCAGCTAATGGGTGAATATTTGTCTCTCTTTTTATTAATAAGTCTGGTGCTCTAAAGAGGATTAGTTCTCTAATTACCCAGTAATAAGGGGACAATGTAAATTGGAATATAGGATATTGAATAATTCAACGTTTGTGTGGATTTCACAGCAGAAAATTAGTTAATTATAATATAGCTATGATATGGGTGGTGTGGAGCTGTGTGGGAATGCCCAGTTGCTGTTTAATGTTGTTTTTCTTCTTATATATGGATATTGGGGAGGTTTCACCTATCAAAGGGTGTTATATGTGATTAACTAGTATGTATAATAGAGTTTTTTCCCCACTCATGACAGCAATAGCCTTATGATGTATCTTTTGGATAATAGAAATTATAAAGGTAACCTCCACATGGTGTACCATGTTAGGAGTGCCAAAAATACTGTTTAAATCATATGCTGTTATTATTAGTATGGGGTACTGTCCTATGGAAGATACTTGTATCAATTGTACTACAAAATCAACACACATACGTTTAAAAAAATGGTCCCTACAAAGTACAAGTCTAGCACTGTAATGTCCAGTGGAGCTCTCTGCTTCTTGTTCCAGTGACGTAATTACAATGCACAATTGGCAGCCATTTTAAGGATCAGACAAGGAGGGTTTTAATGGCAAGCCTCTTGTTTAGATTTTTAAAATGCTACGAAACTTCATTTATGTTAATTATGTAAGTGTAGTTTTGACATCAGTGTAAACAACAGCATTTCCTTTACCTCTCTATGAAGCTGGATTTTGATATTTTTTATTGCCAAAAAAGTGGTAGCTTAGGTGTCCTTAAAGCAAGTCACTGATGGCTTACCCATCTCTACTTTTCCCTTCCTCGTCTGTCTCTCCTCCATGCTGCTTCCCAGTCCAGAGTCCACAACCTTGCTCATCAACAAGGCTACTAATACTCATTTTTCACCAGAAAACCTGTTTAAATGCCAGACTGTGGACTTTCTACACACCAGTAAAAACATAACATTTCACAGAATTTGGCATTTTATTGTTACCCGAACAGTGAATCTGCAAAACATTACACATTCTAAAAATTCTTCCTTATACTTTTTTACAATTCGCTTTATTTGAATTTTCTGTATATTTATTCTTTTATTCTGGATACTTGCACACATACTAAAAGTTAGGCAGGAGAATCCAGGCACAATCTGGAAATTAGATTAGCATTTGCCAGTGTGAACCCCAAATTTCAAATCTTAAAAGTGGAATTTCATTACTGTGAACACTATAAATCAGTGGCCTTGCTCATCAGCTTTCTGCTTCTTCAGTTGCCACTTTCCATACCCCATTTCATATGCCATTTTTCTTTCTTGTACACCTTACATTCTTTTTTTTATTTCTTTTCCACGTTGTTGTCTTTTCTGTCCTTTCAGTCCTTATTTCCAGACATTTTTCCCTGACCCTCTGAGGCCTTTGTGAGGAATGATTGCTGTGATTTATCCCTGGCTCTGTGTGGGCTGTGTAGTTTCCACTGTGATGACTAGATTGATGGTGTATGAGCTCCTTTCACTTGTGACCTTTTGCTGTTCTCAGACTTCACAGACTCTTGGCGATTGCTCTTCTGTATCACAGCCAAGCATCAAAGATTTTAAAGCCAATTTTAGCAATTGCTTGAATTTTAATATTTGCTATTTGAAGCACTGTAAAAGCTCTTAAAAGGTTTCCAAGCACTTGATTTGCTTTTTTTTCTCATTATTGTTACAGTTCCATATTTAGGAGAAATGTCTCATTTCATTTGTTGTTTTGTCAGTTGTCAAGATGTGTATATGCTTGTTCACGCTGCAGTGTTTTTTTCACAGCTATAAATAAATCAGGGGAAAGGATATTTAATAACCAGCATGCTCCTGAAGCTGTGCAAGTTCCTCCTCAGTACTAATCAGCTGAAATAGAACTGACGTCTTTAGCTGGAATTTTTCCTTTCTCTCCCTGTCCAGTGAGATTTAAGTACATCTCAAGCTGCCAGTGAGTGAGATCTCCAGGCCAAAGACATTCGACTGAAAAATTCTATAGCAATAATAATGACTCAACCAATCAGCACGGACTGCTGCCTTGCACGTGACACCCCCTTTTAACCACAGTGGGCCTCTCATGCAAAGTTTGTAAAAGAGAAGCATGTCACTTACTGAATGGTTGTGGGCATACCTTTCAACTGCTATGGCATTTGCTAGCACTACGATTTTTGCATTCAAATTTATCCTTGTTTTGCAATGGTTTACTAATGTTCCTCATAATGTTAGAACTATTTCTGGACAAACAAACTGTTACAACATTGAACTAACTTGATAGAAGCATTCCTTAACACTACACATGTGTGGCCCACTATTCGTAGGCATATTGAGTTCTATTCACAAAAGTGCAGATTGTATGAGCAATTAGCATGTACAGAGCCTGCACAGCTCAGCACCTGGGACAGGAGTGCACTGGCTGGTATTCACCATCACTGGCTACCTGTCTGAGCCCCCCCCCGTGCACGTTTGCACAGGGATGGAGCAGAGCTGTGTGGGAGTGGATCACTGAACTCAGGCAAGCATTCAATTGGATGCCTATCCTGGGTCCCAAAATGGATTCCCTGATGTGTGCTTGCAGGGCATCCTGGGAAGGCACAGACCCTGGTGAGCTGACACCAATGGGCAAATGCCCAAATGGCTGCCTTCAGCCTTCTCTGGCAGCCCAGTGGGCTCTGGCAGCAGTGAATGTGTGTGTGGGGGTCCTGTTGCTGCAGTGGCTGATGGCTATCCTTTGGGGGGGCACATGAAAGTTACAGCAGGGTCCCCTCTCATATAACTTGCACCATCCAGGCCCAGCACTCCATATTTTAGTGAATGGCAAGGAGTGTAGCCACACCTCCTGGACACCCCTGGACTGCCAGTGGAGCATAGCTGCACTGGCAACTGGGGCATCCTGTGTGCAATGAGTTTCTGCACCTGCTATGAATGCCGCTGGGTGTCCACTGGACCCCACAGTGCATGGCAGTCCAACTTACAGTTGCCTACATACTTCAGATACGCAGCACGTAGGCAATCCATACATTTGTGAATAGACCTCATTATTCTTAAAAATAAGAAAGTGCTACACATTTTGGCCATTTGATGTGAATTTTGAAGGCCAGTGCTATGCATTTTAGTGCTGAGAGGTATGGTTGTTGGGGAGGCATTCATTAAAATGATACATGTTATTGACTTAATTTTTAAAACACATAAGTCTAATTAAATATTCATTAACCCAGCGAGGCTCCTTATTGGTTACTGGATCAGACATTAATCTATTTGAAATGGCTGATCCAACTACCAGACATGTTGTGTGCCAGCAATGTATGCTATGTGAGATGATCTCATGCCACACTATTCCCTCCACAGTGCTCAAAACATCAAATGTAAGTAAAGAAGAATAAAATCTAAAAGCAAGGCTGTTACAGCTCGAGGGTCACCTTATGGACTTCCAAATTTATGAACCATTCCAGTCCGGATTTAGGGCCTTGTAGAGCATGGAGACCACATCAGTTAGGGTGCTAAATGACCTGCTCAGGGCGAGGGATAGAGGAGAGTGAATGATTCTCATCCTCCTCAATCTCTCCTCAGCATTTGACACTGTGGACCATGGGGTGTTATTGGACAGGCTGAGAGAGTATGTAAAACTCACTGGCAAGGTCATCAGCTGGTTTGAGTCCTTCCTCCAGGACAGGTCTCAGAGGGTGGCACTTGGGAATTATTCCTCAGACCCAACTGATCTGCCCTGTGGAGTTCCTTAACACTCTGTCCTCTCCCCCATGCTGTTTGCAGTGCACATGATGCCCCAGGATGAGGTTATAAGGCAGCATGAGCTGAGTTTTCATTGCTATTTTGATGATACTCAGCTCTATCTGTCCTTTGCACCCGGGAGATCTGGTGCGGTCGATGTGCTGAATGAGTGCTTGGCCAAGATCCGGGCTTTGACATCATTGAACTGGCTGGGACTTAACCTGAGGAAGCCTGAGGTGCTGGTGGTTGAGCCAGGTCAAAGGGGAGGAATAGGGGCCTCTGGGGATAAGCTGGGGCTTTTTATTGGCCCAACTGAACTGGAGGCCTCCCCAAAGGTGAAGAATTTGGGCATTGTTCTGTGCAATGAGTTGACACTTGATTCTCAGGTGTTGGCTGTCATCTGGACCGGGTTTTACTATATCTGGAACATCACCCAAATTAAGTACCTTATTCTCCCTGATGACCTGGCCATGTTGGTACATGCTTTTGTCATCTCAAGCCTTGACTGCTTAGAATGCAGCAGCCTGGTTGTTGACTGGACACTCGAGGTTCAGTCATATTACACTGGTGCTGCGTGAACCGCATTGACTGCCGGTGTGCTGGCCTATCACCTTTAAAGTAGATATTTTGACCTGCAAGGCCCTATACAGGTTGGGTCTAGGCTACCTGAAAGAGCTTCTGCATCACTACACCCCGTCTCACTCTCTCAAATTGGCTGGAGAGGCCCTCCTAGAGGTCCCCAGGGCTAGGTTAAAATCTTCCGGGGTCCGGGCATTTTAAGTGGCAGCCCCGGTCCTCTGGTATTCACTACTGGGGTACGTTTGGGAGGCACCATCCACAGAGTTATTTAAAAAGCACCTTAAGACATTCCTGTTTGAGCAGGCCTTCGGGAGCTGAGGAATTTATTTTGGGACCTCAGACAGCTTGGGAATCAGTCTGTTTTTAGACTTTTAATGGGTTTGTGTAAATTTTGTGTATTGAGTGTTGACTGTCCCTTACTGCTGTATTTGTATATTTTGATGTAAGAGTGCTCTGAGTCCACAGGGAAGGGTGCCCGAAATAAATAAACTCTACTACTGCTTATTGCTATTAGACTTACAATAGCAATAACAGCCTCAAGGCTGGTCATTTACTTGGATTAACAACTGGATGACACAGGTGTCCTTTGGCTGCGCCTTGTGCCACCCATCCCCCCAGTCTGGTCATTCATTACTAGGAAATTACTGACTCCTTGGTCATTGTTGCTTGCCTGTAGGTGCATTAAGTTGCATTCTTATGGTCATTAGAGTGCCCCCCATGCATCCTTTGACTGACAGAAGTGCTCTCCAAATGATTTACAGATCTCTTACGCTAAGAATGTACATGGTCAAATTCTCAGGGATCCAGCAGCAGTTTGTTGCACAGCAGTGAAGGAGACACAGGCTTTCAATTGGATTCAGGGCTCCCATACCACAGTAATGGGGGAGGTAGTTGCCGCGTTCTACCGCAACAGTGGCTACATGCTGGGGCCAAGGAGATCACTTCTACTGTGTGGGTGGGAGGGGGGACTATGTCTGGCATGAGACCACAGTAAGTTAGCGTGCATGTGTGTTGCTGTTTGTGGTTGAGGGCACGGTCAGATGAGCAAGCTGGCAGAACAAATGGCAGTTACTAAGATGATAGCACTGGCATGTTTGGCCTGCCAACTGCTCATATCATAGCAGTGTCAGTGTCAATGTCAATGTTGGTGGCTCAGCAGGTTGCACACCTGCCTTTGAGGGCAGAAGATCAGAAGACTATGGGTTCCATCCCCACACCAGGAACTTGATTAAATACCAATACTGACACTGTGGTGTGGCATGAAAAGGGTGCTTCACTCCAGAGATGCCGTCTCTCAGATGAGATGCTAAACTGAATCTGTTTGTTCTGGTGGTTGTTCAGGTGGCCATTAAAGATCCCGTGGCACTTGCAGAAATGAATAGGGGTATTTTATTTAAAGGAAAAATAATCATATGCACATAATAAATCAATTTTCAAATTACATCAATCAACAAAAACAGTAGAACTAATGCCCCCCAAAAAGAAAATAAAACAATATACACACTCAAGATAATACCACCTCTTAACTGAAAATACTGAAATCCTACTTTGAACTCACAACATTACTTCACTTGTGCCTTAGCAGTTACAATCTAAGGAACCCATGCAGTGGCTTTCCAGAAAGAAGTAAACATATGCCACAGAAGAATGTGTTTCTCTACCTGATAAACTCTCCTTAATGCCTTCCCAACCATACCAATTACTGCCTCAGGGCTGCAGTATTTCTGTTGCAATTGCAAAGTACCTGTGGTTTGCCAGAGATAAAATCTGCAGCAGACACAGTACAGTTGTAATATGGATTGATGGAACTTATCCTAATGGTTAGGGTAGAGACTGAAGACCACAACCTAATGATCAACTGTGTGAAATAATGGTTCCAACCACAGTCTACTAAAAAGTGACCAATAAAAAGTGACCAATAAAAAGTGACCACAAGGCTTGTGCATATGAGCATTTTAACAACAGCTGTGACTGTGTTTTCAGGGTATTAGAACTAGGGATGGGTGAAATGGTTTGGCAAAAATATGAACTGACCTGAGCATGTGGAAGTGTTTGTAACGAATGGCTTCTGAACACTTTCGGCTGTTTGGATCAGTTCAGATGGCTGTTGTATCATGGGAAATGTAGTGCGAGAAGTGCCAGAGCAGGAGAAACCCACAGAAGGGACCAGAGACAAGACTCTGCATCCTCATTAGATGGCTGAGCTGTCTGTTTTCCTAAGGTGGCACCTGATTGGGTTGATGCTGTACCTTAGACCTACGCAGTGGAATCAGGACAAAGGAGCAGTAGCTTCTGTAGGCTGCTCCATGCTGCAGATTCTGTGTGCTTGTGCAACTTGCATTTTAATTACTTCTTAGACTTTTTGCCCAGTTGGGCAACAGAGGAAGAAAAAGTCAACTCTAAAAAAAATGAAAGAAGAATTTAAATTTTTTATATATATATAAAAAAGTACTAAAACAAAACAAGTGAATTAAATTTGGGGAAGTTGGGGTTGGGGAGTATGGGACTGGGAGTCGGGGATTCAGAAGGGGACTGAACCGAGGACTGGATGTGGGAGTCAGGGATAGGGGCGGGGAGTAAGTTATATTATTGAAGAGACTCGGGGAGTTGAGAAGGAACTTGGAGGAGATGGGGGCAACTTGCTATGAGAAACAACTTGAAAACAGACTAGAGTGCAGACAAGAAAGAAGAGAACAAGAGATTGAAGAGAGACTTCACCGTTAAGTGCTAGACTGCCCTTTTTTGGGGGGGTAGCAGTCTAGCAGAGGGGGTGAAGTCTGTTGAGCTGTGCCAGTATGCCACCCACCACCACACCACTCCCAATTAACCTTATTGCTGTTTGCCCAATTGCCCCAAATTACAACAAGCCTACTTTCAGTTCTCCTGCCTGTGATCACTCAGTCACTTCAGTGGGGATTTCTATTTTTTTATTTAATACAATCTGTGTGTGTGTGTCTGTGTGTGAAATAAAAAATCTGCCAGGCTAGCTGGTCATTAGTACACCAGTGACACTTTTTGCATACCAAGTGGACCCCCTCCCCCCAAGAAGTCAGTCATCTATCATCTTCCCCCTTGTGCCTGCTTAGTGGGGTATAACTCTAGCTCAGTGGGTGGGGCATTCCATCACATCACATGGAATAAATAAAAAACAAATCCTTGAAGGGAAAAAGTACTGTGTCAGAGAGGGTTAGGCCAGGCAGGGCCCCTGAATATGTGTATGTAGCAGCAGTGCCTACAGCATCATCCTTGGCTTAGGTGGTATGTGAAATTGTTCTGTGTGTGTGTTTGTGTGTGAAATAAAATCTGCCAGATAGTCATCAGTGCACCAGTGCCACTTGTTGAATACTGTGTGACCCCCAAAGAAGCCAGTGATCTGTCATCTTCTTCCCTGTGCTCACTCAGTGGGGTATAAGTTTTGGCTCAGCTATCAGGGCATTCCATCACATCATGTGGAATAAATACAAAAAAAATCCTTGAAGGAAAAAGTACTGTGTCAGACAGAGTTAGGCCAGGCAGGGTCTCTTAATCTGTGTGGGTAGCAGCAGTGCCTGCAGCACCACCCTTGTCTTAGGTGGTGTGTGAAATAATTGTGTGTGTGTGTGTGTGTATGTGAAATAAAATCTGCCAGATCATCATCAGTGCACCAGTGCCACTTGTTGCATGCTGTGTGACACCCTCCTCCCAATAAGTCAGTTATCTGTCATCTTCCTCCCTGTGCTCACTCAGTGGGGTATAAGCTTTGGCTAAGTGAGCAGGGCATTTGGTCACATCATGTGGAATAAATAAAAAATCCTTGAAGGGAAAAAGTACTGTGTCAGAGAGGGTTAGGCCAGGCAGCATCCCTGAATCTGTGTGGGTAGCAGCAGTACCTGCACCATCACCCTTAGCATAGGTGGTGCATGAAATAATTCTGTGTGCATATGTGTGCTTGTGAAAAAAATCAGCCAGATAATGGTCAGTGCACCAGTGCCACTTGTTGTATACTGTGTGACCCCCCCAAGAAGTTAGTCATCTGTCATCTTCCTCCCTGTGCTCACTTAGTGGGGTATAAGCTTTGGGTCAGCTAGCAGAGCATTCCATCACATCACATGGAATAAATACAAAGAAAATCATTGAAGGGGAAAACGTATGGTGTCAGAGAGAGTTTGGCCAGACAGGGTCCCTGAATCTGTGTGGGTAGCAGCAGTGCCTGCAGCATTGCTCTTGTCTTAGGTGGTGTGAGAAATAATTCTGTGTGTGTATGTGAAACAAAATCTGCCAGATAGTCATCAGTGCACCAGTGCCACTTGTTGCATACTGTGTGACATCCTCCTCCCAAGAAGTCAGTCATCTGTTGTCTTCCTCCCTGTGCTCGCTCAGTTTGGTATAAGCTTTGGCACAGTGAGCAGGACATTTGGTCACATCATGTGGAATAAATAAAAAATCCTTGAAGGGAAAAAGTACTGTGTCAGAGAGGGTTAGACCAGGCAGGGTCCCTGAATCTGTGTGGGTAGCAGCATTACCTGCAGCATCACCCTTATTAGCGTAGATGGTGTGTGAAATAATTCTGTGAGTGTGTGTGTATGTGTGTGAAATAAAATCTGCCAGATAGTCATCAGTGCACCACCAGTGCCACTTCTTGCATACTGTCTGTGTGACCCCCCCAAGAAGTCTGTCATCTGTCATCTTCCTCCCTGTGCTCACTCACTCAGGTACAAGCTTTGGCTCAGTGGGCAGGGCATTCCATCACATCACATGGAATAAATAAAAAAAAATCCTTGAAGGGGAAAAAGTACTGTGTCAGAGAGGGTTAGGTCAGACAGGGTTCCTGAATCTGTGTGGGTAGCAGCAGTGCCTGCAGTATCACCCTTAGAGTAGGAGGTGTGTGGAATAAAGTAAGTGTGTGTGTGTGTGTAATCAAATCTGCCAGCCAGTTGTCAGTGCAATAGTGACACTTCTTGCATATAGTCTGTGTGACCCTCCCTCCAAGAAATCAGTCATCTGTCATCTCCCTCCCTGCGCTCGCTTGGTGCAGTATATGCTTTGGCACAGTGGGCAGGGTATTCCATCACATAACATGAAATAAATAAAAAAAAATAAAACAATCCTTGAAGGGAAAGTACTGTGTTAGAGAGGTTAGGCCAGGCAGGATCTCTGAACCTCTGTGAATAGCAGCAATGCCTACAGCATCTACCTTAGCCTAGGTGGTCTATGAAATAAATTCTGTGTGTGTGTGTAATAAAATCTGCCAGCCACTCAACAGTTCCACTTCTTGCATATTGTCTGTGTGACCACCCCCCCAAGAAGTCAGTCACCTGTCATCTTCTTCCCTGTACTTACTCAGTGGGGTATAAACTTTGGCTCAGTGGGCAGGGCATTCCATCACATCACATGGAATAAATAAAAAAAATCCTTGAAGAGGAAAGTATGGGCAGTGTCCCTGAATCTCTGTGGATAGCAGCAGTGCCTGCAGCATCGTCCCTTAGCCTAGGTGGTGTGTTGAATAAATTCTGTGTCTGTGTGTGAAATAAAATATGCCACCCAGTCAACAAGAGTCACGTTTTGCATACTGTCTGTGTGACCCCCCAAGAATTCAGTCATCTGTCATCTTTCTTCCTCTGCTTGCTCAGTGGGGTATAAACTTTGGCTCAGTGGGCAGGGCATTCCATCACATCACATGGAATAAATAAAAAAAAAAAAAAAAAATCATTGAAGGGAAAGTATGGGCAGGGCCCCTGAATCCCTGTGGATAGCAGCAGTGCCTGCAGCATCGGCCCTTAGCCTAGGTGGTGTGTTAAATAAATTCTGTGTCTGTGTGTGAAATATAATCTGCCACCCAGTCAACAAGAGCCACTTCTTGCATACTGTCTGTGTGACCCCTCTCCAAGAATTCAGACATCTGTCATCTTCCTCCCTGTGCTTGCTTGGTGGGGTACAAGCTTTGGCTCAGTGTGCAGGGCATTCTGTCACATCACGTAGAATAAACAAAAAAAAATCCTTTAAGGGAAAAAGTACTGTGTCAGAGAGGTTAGGCCAGGTAGGGTCCCTGAATCTGTGTGGGTAGCAGCAGTGCCTGCAGAATCCCCCTTTGTGTAGCTGGTGTGTGAAATAACATCTGTGTGTGTGTGTGTGTGTGCAAGAAATAAAATCTGCCAGCCAGTCATCAGTGCACCAATGTCATTTCTTGCATACTGTCAGTGTGACCCCCCAAAGAAGTCAGTCATTTGTCATCTTCCTCCCTGTGCTCACTCGGTGGGGTATAAGCATTGGCTCAGTGGGCAGGCTATTCCATCACATCACGTAGAATAAATAAAAATTAAAAAAATTCTTGAAAGAAAAGTATTGTGTCACAGAGGTTAGGCCAGGCAGGCTCTCTGAACCTCTGTGGGTAGCAGTAGTGCCTGCAGCATTAGCCCTTAGCATAGGTGGTGTGTTAAATAAATTCTGTGTCTATGTGTGAAATAAAATCTACCAGCCAGTCAACAGTGCCACTTCTTGCATACTGGCTATGTGCCCCCCTCCCCAAGAAGTCAGCCATCTGTCATCTTCCTCCCTGTGCTCGCTTGATGGAGTATAAGCTTTGGCTCAGTGAGCAGGGAACTCCTGTCACATCACGTGGAATAAATAAAAAAATTAATAAATAATATCCTTGAAGGGAAAGTACAGTACTGTGTCAGAGAAGGTTAACCAGGCAGGGTCCCTGAATCTCTACAGGTAGCAGCAGTGCCTGCACCATCAGCCCTTAGCCTAGGTGGTGTGTGAAATAAATTCTGTGTCTGTGTGTGAAATAAAATTTGCCAGCCAGTCAGCAAGTGCCACTTCTTTCATGCCATCATTGAGACCACCATCAAGAACTCAGTCATCAGTCATCTTCTTCCCTGTGCTCGCTTGGTGTGGTATAAGCTTTGGCTCAGTGAGCAGGGCTTTACCTCACATCATGTGGAATAAATTTAAAAAAAATCCTTGAAGGGAAAAAGTACTGTGTCGGAGAGGGTTAGGCTAGGCAGGGTCCTTGAATCTGTGTGGGTAGCAGCAATGCCTGCAGCATCGCTCTTAGAGTAAGTGGTGTGCGAAATATAAATTCTGTGTGTGTGTGTGTGTGTGTGTGTGAAATTAAATCTGCTAGTTACTCGTCAATGCACCAGTGCTACTTCTTGCATACTGTCTGTGAGACCCCCCGCCACCCTCCTGCAAGAAGTCAGTCATCTTTCAGTAGGGAAGTACAACTGTAGGTATTTCAAATTTGTAATGCCAATTGTTTGTAAAAGCTCAGTTCTATCCAGTTGCTGGTGCTCTGGGAAGTGCTACCAGTGCCAAGTTCATGACTCACATCGCATCACATCACAGTGAAGCATGTTCTTCATGGTCATCACGAATCACACCACTTCAACTTTTTTTGGTGCAACCCTGTTTTTGTTTTTGTTTTTTTAATCTTCAGTTTCATCATGAATCAGGACACCCAGTTATCATGTCATGTCACTCACAAGCAATGGTCCAGTAGGATGCTTCTGTTAGTGTTCCCATTCTGCAGGATGCCCTACTAGCAGATGGACTTGAACCTTTGTCCTCACATGCTGGCTGTATTTAATCCAGTAGATATAATCTCAGACCGAACATTGTAGCAGTTCAGGGAAGTACAGCCATACTGTAGGTACAGTATTTCAAATTTTCAATGGCAACTATTTGTGGAAGTTCAGTTCCATCCAGTTTCTGGTGCTCTGAGAAGCACTGCCAGTGCCAAGTTCATGACTCACGTCACTTCACAATAAATCACGTTCTTCATGGTCATCACGAATCACACCAGTTCAACTTTTTTTTGGTGCAGCCCTGTTTTCATTTTTTTAATCTTCAGTTTCATTATGAATCTGGACACTCAGTTATCATGTCATGTCACTCACGAGCCTTGGTCCAGTGTGATACTTCTGTTAGTGTTCACGTTCTGCAGGATGACCTACCTGTTGTGTTCCATAGTGAGAGCTGTTGCTGAACATAATTGGTGACATACATTACAAACACATTATCTCCTTCTACAAAAAGTCAGACTCAGGATACTAGTTAAAAAAATCGAGATCTGGGACTTTCCTGCCTTTGTGCCAAATCATCACCATCCTCCAGTAGGCACATCCACAGTCGCATTATTCACTCCTCATCTCATTTCAACACTCAGGCTGTTTAGTACTACTAAACAGTGGTTGAATTGCTTTTTTCTATAGATATGTTGATTAAAAGCTGTTTAAAATGATTTGTTCACATACAGTTACCATTAAACCATAAAGGTTATAAAAGGTTCAGATAAGATTCGGATAAGCATCCAAACCTTTTGTTGCTTATCAGAACCTTTTAGAACCTCAGAACCTTTAGAGGTTCTCCCATCCCTTATTAGAACAAGCTTCTTTTGGGCAGTTTCTCTCCTCTATTTCTTGTGTTAAAATGAACCTTTCACAGTCATTCTGCCATGAATACCCATCCATGTAATATCCCACATTTGACATGGGATCCTGGGATTCTGTATTTGGGCAGATGTGCAGTATTTTTGCAATAACGGTTGGGAAAATTGAGCAGACATAATCCTGAACTACAATTGTTTCCTACTTATGGATACCAGGTGAGCAGGGGATACTTTCCACTACTTAAGTTTAGACAGGTCATAAAATATGTACAGTGCTGCAATATGCATATGATTTTTCATTTGACTCTGCCAGACACTCCATTCCATATACCGTGGTGTTATCCAGTCCAGTACAACAGGTACCCAAGACTTATCCAAATTTCATAAGGCAGAGGTAATACTATACTATAGAAACAGAGCCATAAAGAAAACTGTGGGAGTAACCTTTCTGACTCTCCCGCTTTATAGGCTTTGTAGGTGGCCTCCCTTTTATTGGGATTCAGATGGCTCACTCACAAACCTGAACAAAATATACTATGTAATCTTGTTTCCAGTGTGTGTGTGGGGGAGTTTGGAATTACTATGCTAACATACAGGAAACAAGGAAGGAGCAAGGTCTTAATTAAAAACACCCTTTTTTGACAAAGGCCTGTTTTTCCAAATTGTTAACTATTTGTCAGCTTCCACACAAAATCCATCCAGGTTTTGATGACCATATCACTTAGTCCAAATTTCATTCTTAGTATTGTCCAGGGTTCCTCGTTAGAGATAGGAAAGAGTAGAGGAATTTTTCAGTAGCAGCAGTTGACCACTCATGACTATTGCTTCACAGATATATGCAGATGAGGATACTCAATATTGTTTAAAATTCAAAAGAATATTTATTTTAAAGCAAGGTGGTGAAATTAAGTCCCTTATACATACACCCTGCGCTTGGCGCCCCCTGAGGAAGGCAATCTGCCGAAGTGCTGGGGTAGCATGTGGTGGTGACTTAATTTCAACACCTTGCTTTAAAATAAATATTCTTTTGATATTTTCAAACTGGAGTTGGTATCCTTGTCTGCATATATCCTGTGAGCAGTGACTGATTGAGTGAGGTGCGCGAGCTTACTTTCTTTTCTGAACCTCGGGATTGCTCCCGTACTATGGCTGGGCTGCACGACTCCAGAAACATTTTCAGGCACAGGTAATCCACCTTTCTGCTGGAATTTCCCCAGTCTCCTGGCCAAACTTCCCCCACTCAAAGTACCACCAATATCTTAATATGGTTATGTGTCAGTTGGTTTCCATCTGTATCCCCCCTCTCTCGTGATGATGCTGAAAATAGGCAGAATTGCCTAGTCCTCCATTCCTGGTCAACAAAAACTAAACTAAAATAAATAAATATGGCAGATTGTGTCCTTGTGGTAAAGGATGCCTCCTCTGGCCCTGCTATGGAGCAGGATAGGGGTAAGTAGGACTGTGGTGGACCATGGGGAAGAATGAATAGAAGATGTGACTGAATAGTGGCCAACAGGAGCTTGAGTGGAAGCATCTGGCTACGAGATTAAGCAAACAACTGAATAATAAAAAGCTTAATAATATAACCATACAAGTACTTCTCAGTTCTCCAAAAATATATTTTAAAGTAGTGTTATAAAATGGGCTAAGGATTTCTAGCAATCTGATTGGTTGTTAGCCATGCGTTAGAGGTGTCTAATGCACGGCTAAAACTAGTCCTTCTAAACAGGGTGAAAAACACATTAGAAATCCTCATGCCAAATGACCAGTGTTAGAACTTTCATAACTGAACAGCCCTTATTTTTCCCAGCACATAAATGAATCAATGATAGATAGAAACTGATAAAACCCAGCCAAACTTTTGCAGTTCAAACTGAAATTCATAATCTTCATAAGAATGGTTGCACAATTCTCTGTATCAGTCTCTTTTTACTGAAGTTTACATTTTAAAATACATTTGTTTTTGTCAACTGGCTCCCGAGTATGTTGTTGTCCCACAATTCACTCTCTCTCTCCTGCCCACCTGCCCACTCTCCCACTTCATTCTGGCTGTATAGTACTCACTCAGAGTACTGTCAGCATCGGCAACAAAAGCTAATATTTTAAAAAGAGCAACAGATGTAAAAAAAAACCTTAGTACATGACATGAACTAACACCTGGACTGCTGCTTTCTGATGTTTCCACCAAACATCTGTACCACAGAGACAGTTGTACAGTCCAGTCACACTTCCCACATACTCTGAATGCTAACGATAAAATACAAAAAAGTAAAGAGAACATAACTAATTTATTTATTGATCCACCCACCTGTAGACCCTTGAAGATACTGAGAGGCCACGGAAGGGTGGAGGTCAGAATAGATTGAAAAAAAAAATATCTATGGTGGCTACATTAGGACAAAAATGTCCCAATGGAAAAAAAAAAAGGAAAAAGATCATTTCTACAGTCAGAGGGTCCGCTTTATGAAAAAAATAAGACATTTTTAAATTATTTAGATTTTAAACTTCTTCATTCTTAAATCATACTGCCATATTAAAAAACATGCCCATTTTATAAGCGCTATAAGCCACTCTGGGGTGTGCGTTAGACAGTTCTAACATATGGCTGAGGGGCTGGATGCACTCAGTCTATGGCCTTGTGCCTCATTAAGCCCCCAGCTGTGCATTAGAACAGTCTAATGCATACCCCATTGTCTTATTGCTTACTTAGCAATGGGATGGGTAAACTTGTTCTGGTTCTGATCAGAACCTAAAATGTTTTTTTGAGATTCTGGGTTTTGGACCTATGTTTGAACCCATGCATTTGCATTATGTATGCATATTAATTAGATGCAAATTAAATGCTAATTACTTAAGTTACATTTTTGAGCCTCTAAAACTGTTTTTTAAGGTGAATATCCTTTTTTCCATCCTGCCTATCAGGCTATCACTTCAGTAACCACACAGCTTCCTCAGCCACTCCTTCTGCCATCGTAACTGGTAGAGGTCCACAGAGGCAAAACTGGATTTGTCAGTGGCCATCATTCTGATGGTGATGGTGGCTCTCCATTTTTCTGGTTTTGCCCTTCTTCTCCTACCACCATTAGTGTTGTGTGAAATTGAAAAATGTCACTCAGCAAAATATTTTGCGTCATGCCTGCATTATGCAAAATATTTTATGGGTGCGAAATGTGAAACACCCTTGGTGAAATGTGGAATTTCACCAGCGAAATACTAATTTGTCGGTGAAATGTGGAATTTTGCTACCCGTGGGTGAAATTCCACATTTGTGAGCAGTGGGATCATAATATATATATAAAAAAGTGTTTTCCCCCATCCCGTCCAGCCTAGATTAAAATTTCTCCCTCCAAAGACCCCACATCCCTGGTGTCTAGTGGTTCTACCCCCCCGGCTGACTGCCAGCCCACAATATGAAGAATTACCTCCTCCTGCCAAGATTCAGCCCTGTCCCCTATCTCCAATAAATATAACTTTCCTTGGTGTCTAGAACAAAAACCTTTTTCTGGTATCTAGTGGACCCCATCCCCCAACCTGTCGGTAGTAACCCCAACCCTAACACCCCCATCTATGACCCCTCCGTGGGCCACTGAAATAGCTCTCCACTCACCTCCATAGCCAGCAGCCTGATTGAGCTCTTCTACAATGAGCCTGAATGAGTGATCCTGCCACTTTCATGAATGAGTGTGTGCACAAGCTCACTTATGAAAGTGGCAGACTCACACTCATTGTAGAAGAGCTCAGTTGGGCTGTCAGCCATGAAGGTGAGTAGAGGACTGTGCCAGTGGCCCACAGAGGGGTCATAGTGGGGGGTGCAGGATGGGGTTACTACTGACAGGATGGGGGGTCCACTAGACACCAGGGAAAGGTATTTTTTTTTTTACAAGTGGACTGATGTTGGCCAGGGCCAGGCACTTGCAGACACTGGGGGGATGGGGAGGATGGGTGTGAATCTGGGGAGCAGTGTTATTCATTATTTGTCTGGCAATTGGCCAGGGGGGTTGGGCCACTAGACACCAGGGAGATTTATATTCATAGGAGATGGGAGACAAGGCTGAATCTCAGTGGGGGGGGGTTAATTGTTCATATTGTGACACCAGGAATGTGGGGTCTTTGGGGGAATTTAAATCTGGACTGGATTGGAGAAGGGAAAACACTTATTTCAAAATTTTTTAAATGTAAAATTCACATTTCGTACTGGTGAAATTCAGTCAAAATGCACGAATTTCGCAAAATATTTTGCAGGGCAAAATTCCAGATTTTGCTGGAATTTCCCAAGGGAAATAAAATTTTGCTGCATCTCTAACCACCATGCAGCAGTGGCATGCAAGACCCTGTAGGATCATCTTGTGCACACACAGTTTCCCCTGGCCTGACAGAGCCACAAGCTCCCCAGCCTACCTAGTGCGGTGACCGAACACACCACCAGGCCCTCCCCTGCTGGGGTACAGTGTCACCAGTAGCATCCCCCTAGCCAGCTGCCTGAGTACCAGCCTCCCATGTTAGTGCCTGAATCCTGCTCACTAGAGCAATAGCACAAAGTGCTGCCCCTCTCCATCATGTCAAATCAGTCAAGGATGATTTTGAGTCTCAGTGTTAGTACTGGAAGATTCTGGAGGTAGGGATTTAGAATCAGTTCTGCTGGACCAGCAGTGCCAACCTGAGACATTGGGGTTTGTGTACGATTCCTGGAATCATGCACTGGGACCAGCTGAGGACCATGGGTGATGCAGAGGTGAGGCACTTGGCACCCATAAAGGGATGGCACCAGACACCTGGCATTCATGTTGTCCCTTCAGGCTGACCAAAGAGCAGTATTGGTATTGTCAGGGAAGGAAACTGCTCACCCTTCCAGTTGGAGAAAGGACACAGCTTTGGTGACTCCAGCAGTGAAGTGGGAGATAAGGGAACCAGAGAACAAAAATTAGTAACAAGAACCAGCCAGCTCAGTGGCTTGATAGTAGCACAACTGCCTGCCACACCAGTGACCTCGGTTTGGAAGTGGACTCAGGCCTCTGGTGGTCAGCCAGGGGGTAGAGAAGATCGACCTTCCAAGGGACTGCAGTATAGCCTAGAGGTTAGAGTAACAAGCTGTGAATGAGCTTGGTACATTCCGCAGACCTGAACTTGGTTTGATTCTTACAACCTCCACTTGTATGCTGTGTGACTCTGAACAAGTTACTTAACCACCCAGTGCTCCCAGGTCACCCCTGAAAACAGGCACTTGTGCCTAGTAGGCCTTATCCAGTTACCAAAGACTAAAACAAAAAAAATATAAAAAATTTCTTGGGGAGGGGTGGCTTGTCCCTCTGCTTTATGATTGCCACTAGATGGAGGTCTGGTGGCAGTGAAGTGGGAGCAGCATGCAGGGTGGGGTGTTTGTTTGATGTAGCACACATGTGCCTCCACATGGTGCACACTGATGTTTGCATGGCCACAGGAGACAAGGGGAGAAAAAGAAAAATGGGAGAGCAGGCTTGCTAAAGCTCTGGATGCTTGCCCCCCAGGCTGTACTATCACCCGTGATCCTGGCTGCAACTTCTGTTTATGTGTCTCTGGGGAAGGGGGAGTTTGGCCTGGCAGTTTTATTTTTAGGGCCTAGCTGAAGGTTTTTAGTGAGTAAAAGTGGCAGCCATGTTTGCAAGGGCAATCAGGGATGTGTGGCTAGTTCTGATTTTATTTGGAGAGGCTGCTAGATGTTTATCCATTACTGTTGTGTTGCGATAACAGCACAAGTAAAGATGGCCCGCAGCCAATCAGATTTCACAATTTTTGAAACACATTTTATGATAATTGTTTTATTGTACAGCAATCTGAGCCCCTGTGATAGGCACTATAAAAATAAAATTGCCTTGCTCAATGACAAGGACAGTCTGCTCTAGGATATTGTTTTTTTACCTTTCCTTCTATTCCCTCTTCCACCCTAACACCATTTCACCTACTCAAACTTAGCTTTACTCCCTCTAGGAGGGTGATAAGCTGTCTCCCACACCACAACCCGTAACAATATCTTTCATTGGCATTTGGGGGGCATCTGTGCATCACAAAGTCAATTGTAAGAGTTTGTATGATACAGCCATCAACTCCCTTTTTAAAGGTCAGTATTAAGGTCACAAGACAGACTATGATAGGATTTGGGATTACTTAGCTGCCTCCTCACTTTTCTTTTATAATCACACTGCCTCCTTTGCCAGCAGGATTTATAGTTATGAAATCATTATATTCCAATGCTCAAACATACCTTTATTCCAGCTAGTAGGGCAATAAGCTGTCTCCCTCACCAGGTTCAGAGCACTGTTTTTCACTGGCATTTGGAGGGCATTTGAACACCTAATGGCACTCCCCACCCACAATGAGTGCATCATATCTTATATAAACAGGCTACATCAGGTGCCAGCTAAGTGATATAGATACCAGACATATGAAATACTACCATCTTGTTTACACAGAACAATTCTGAGTTAGGGTCATTTTGACCCTAACTCAGCATTTTAAGACTTTTTAAGGCTTGTCCATGATCCTAATGTTATCTTAATGCAGTTTTTGAAAATAATCTTATATAATTTTGTACTTCATTGCTACCTGAGCCTACATGGTACAAACTGTTTGTGATGTAAGAGTATGATCTACTGTAATTGCATTACCTGTTACACATAATGGGTGAAGTCCTTTGTGGCTCTCGGCTAACTCAGAATTACTTGTAAACTGATTTACTACAGCTCCATATAACATTATCTGTGACACATTGCCTTTTTACCTTATGTGTAGGGGTTTTATGTGATAAGGGCAACTCAATAAGAGCACTGACAGAATCTAACATCGCCGAAAGAAAAAACAGTGATCGGAATTACAGTGATGGTCACAAATAGTGACGGGCGCTTACTTTCTCTACTGCAGCAATATAAAGTGCATGTTTATGCAGGGGGCTATGGCCTCCACACACCCCAAACTTAATATAATCAACTCCAGGGGGGACAGAAACAGGGGAAAGGAGAAATTTGGGAGGGGGGGAACAAACTGCAGGTGGGAGGGTACAAAGTCAGAAGATCGGGGGAGCAGCATTTAATTCAAAATATATATTCCCCCCCCAAAAAAAATCCTCCACAACCAGACCCAAACCCAGGCCCACCAGCTCCAGGGGCAGTGACTGAAGCCACTAAACCAAACAGCCAGCTTGAAACTGCTTGGCTGAACAAAGCCCCATAGCTTTCTGTAACTGGTGTAGCTCACTGCTACACTCACTATATAGTAATCCTCGCTATAGTTTCACACTCACTATTCACAACGGTGGTCAAATTGAGTCACTCAGTTTAACTCACCCACATTACATGCTACCATGTGTAGGTAATCTCTGTTTAACAGCCTTATTGACTTCAAAGCTGCAGGTGCAATAAGTAGTATTTAGTTTTTGTTATTAGGTTATTGTGTTAAAAAGGCAGCTGACATAAAAGCAATCCTAAGGCACCCTTCCTAGCTTTTTAAACAGAATGTGGCTGCTGCTGTGTTCATCTGTTGTACCTTCAGTAGGCATACCTACACTACCTGAAGCTATGATATTTGATTTACAGTTGGATCCCTTACTTAATTTAAATAGCATTGATATGTTGCCTCAGTTTTGGTTATTATATGATATACAATTAGCAAAATTATTGATTAATGCTATCGCACCTAGCTAAATGGCTGCATTAGTGGCATATGCCAGTTTAGTAACTGACAGACAGAAAATGAGTGTAATTGAAGCTCCAAAATGCAATTTCAGTGCTAGGAATGCCAGTAATTTGAATGTTTTTAGGACATTGTATAGACAATATTTGTTGACTGATACAAATTGTAACTGTTTTTAATAAATTGTTGTTGATGTATCTGTAAATGTTTCATGTCTGGTGCCGTGCCTGTAAAAGGACCAAAAGATCCAGTGTATTTACCTGGTTAACAAAATAAAATGAATGCATGTATAATAAACATGTCCTAAAAAAGGCTGTCTACTTAAGCAAAAAAACTCTTACACATTTGCTACTCTGCTTTGGAAATATTTAATTAAATCCTGGCCCCATATTTATTTTATTTTATTTAGCTTTTATTGACCAGTTAAGCACACTAGACAAATATATGCCTATTTTCAGGTATGACCTGGGATGTTACAGAGAATTTACAGACAATGCAAAGACTTAACAATAAGGAGGCAGCAGTACAATAAAAAAGTAACAAGGGATAAGAACATGACAAAGTTAAACAGCATATACATGAGTTATAAGTATAACTTTACTCAAGCATGGATCTGGATAGAATCAGACTGAGTAATAAAGCACACCATTCTTTGGGAAGGATACCAGAAATTAAGTGCAGCTGCAGGCAGAGTTAGGTATCTACAAACCTAACTCCTTTTGAGTTTGCAACTTTAAATGGCATAACATTCATGACCATTAATTTCTATAGTAAGTTGGGCAAGCTGGATAATTGAAAGAGTTGGACCTCACATACAAATCCTGATGTACTGTACTTGTCCTGACCGAAACATGGCTCAGTGCCTCTCTAGATTCCAGCATGATTTTTCTGCCAGAATATGACCATTATAGGCAGATCACGTTGCTCATGGTGAAGGCATCATACTCTATATCAAGAAAAATTGACATCCTCCCTAACTGACTCCCCTATTCAAGCCATCTGCATTTGAATATATTGAAGTTAACATAAGCATCTCAAATAGTGACTCTATCAATGTGACAGACTGTTGTAGGCCCCCTGCAGCTGGTATAGACATCCTGAACTACTTTTCCAATTTCTCTAGAGATAATAATAAGGAAACCAGTATCCTAGGGGACCTAAACTATGATTGGCTCACCCTAAAGTCACGTGAGTTAAAAAACATTACTGTATGTGATGAATTTGGCTTTACACAACTAGTCTTAGAGCCTAGCAAACCCACCCTAAAAAAATCCTTCAAATTCATCTTTACTAGATATTATTCTCAGTAACACACCACAGAAAATGTCAGTGTCACAGCAGTGTCAATGGCTCAGTAGGTAGCACACTTGCCTCTGAGGCTGGGAGATCAGAGGGTTGTGGGTTCAGTTCCCACATCTGGCACTTAGGTTAATATCCCAGTACTGACACTGCAGTGCAGCATGAGAGGGGTGCTGCATTTCTGAGGTGCCGTCTTTCAGATGAGACGTTAAAACTGAGGTCCCATCTGCCTGGATTAGTGGTAGTTCAGGTGGATGTTAAAGATCCCATGGCACTTATCAAAAAGAGTAGGGAATTTCCCTGGTGTCCTGGCCAAATTTCCCCCATTCACTAAAAATGCCACAAACAGCTTAATCTGGTTCAAGGTCAGTTGGCATTCATCTGTATCCTCCTCCCCCAGGTTGTGCCTGAAAATAGGCAGAATTTGTCTAGTGCACTTACCTGGTCAACAAAAACTAAATAAAAAATAAATAACAATTAATCACAGCTGTCCTTGATATTGCTCTTAGTGACCACAATGTAGTGGCTATGTTAGGGGAACCAAAAAAAGTGATATAGTAAGTCCTCATTCATTTACAGACACTTTTTTACTCATTTTACTACAGAAAAATACCACTACCATCTAGCAGCTATAAATTGGCAGGATTTTTACCTGACACCCTCAGTACATGTTGCACACGACATTCTTACTACTCAAGTTTCAAATCATAAAACAGCTTGCCCCCATTAGCAAATGTAGAACAAAAAAAGAAAAGCTCCCCCCTGGTTTTCCAGTGACTTAAAACATGCTTTGAGGATAGAAATCTGCATTGGCTTAAAGCTCAAATGACTAAAACTGCTCAGGATTGGACTGTTTTTTAGACAAAAGAGAAATATATGTACCGATGAATGTGGCTAAGGCAAACTACTACCTAGCCCTGTTGGAAGAAAACACGTTTGAGCCCTCAATTTTCTGGAAAGCTGTAAAAGATGTGGAATGAGGGGCTCCAACTGTGCAAAAGAACTGCTCAGACAACTCAGTACTGAAAATAAACTAAATACTGTACACACAAGCAAGTAATCATGAAAGAATTAAATCTGCACTTTGCATCTGCGTGGATGGATTTTGATAACTCCCCTCTGTCCAACATCACTATATCTGACCACAGATTATGAAATCAGACAACTGACAGCCCTGACCTATTCCAATTCCAGCCCTTCACCTAGCTGCAGGTGAAGCAACTTGTCCAGAATTTAGACCCTAAAAAAAGTCCCAGTGCTGATGACAGTGAGTCTATGTTCCTAGAACTGGCTATCCTATTCTCACAGCTCCTACAACCCATTTTATTAATTTGACAGTATCAAACTGTGAAATCCCACTCCAGTGGAAAACCACTCAGATTGCCCCGCTATTCAGATCTGGAGATAAGGCCTCAGTAAGTAATTGTCAGCCTGTCTCCATTCTTCCAGTTATGGATAAAATGCTAGAAAAACTAGTGAACTCCCAGATAAGAGAATATCTTAAAAAATCCAATATTATTTATATCAACCACCTCAGTAAAAGTTACTAATGACAGGTTTATGCCCTTGATCAAAAACTTACTAATGTGGCAATTTTCCTGGACTTGAGTAAAGCATTTGATACTGTGGATCACTGTATTATTCTTTTGGATAAATTCAAAAATATTGGTATGGGTCTAAACACTATAGCATGCTTCAAAGAGTACCTCACTAGCAGACAACAACTGCTAAAGGTGGAAGGGTTAACATCATCCTGCACCTGCATTTGCAAAGGAATACCACGATGGTCCATATTAGGACCAGTTTTATTCACAATAATACTAACAACTTAGGGTTTAACACTGTAAAGGCAAAGCTCTTTATGCTAATGATACAGCCATTAATGTCTAGTCCCTCCTCAGTTATGGCTATGAATGGATTACAGGAGGAGTTTGATAAGCTTCAGACTAGCTTATGTGCATTGATGCTCCTGTTAAATGCTTCAAAAACCAAGTGTATGGTATTCTCACCTAAACCATTTTTTCCTCCCCCTGTAGCAGCCATTACAGCTTTAGCAGGAGATAGACTTGAACTGGTTGACTTCTTCAAACATGTAGGTACAGTGGTGTCCCCCAGGATGAAACCCACTTTTAAAGCACTCTGCAGTATGCTGCAGTAGACCTACTGAACAAAACAATGTAATTTCAATGGCAATTAGTCACTTTTGTCATGCAGGAAACTATGGCTTCCACTTCATCCTGGCAGTGTCACATTTTCCTGAATGATAAAAGGGACTAATTACCATGTATATGGCTAGATAGCAAGCTGTCTTTTAGTACACATATTGGGCCCTATGCACGACCACAGTGCAAACTGCGTAGGCACGTGCATGGGGTGCTGAGGCGATACACATGAAACTGGTGTATGGCAGCATGCCATAGCATGCCCCAATAGCATGCAAAGAGGCATGTAGCCAGCCTGCGTGCACCCATGTGATGCCACCGTGCAGCCTACATGTGGAGCATGGCCACATGTGACTCCGCACAACAGCACCTTATACCCATGCATGACACCAGTTACAGCGAAAAGCTTCATGGGATGGGGCATGCACATGTATGTCAACTGGAAGGCTGCCATACAGGGACATGTAGGCAGGCTGTGGCAGCTGGGGAGGAACCGTGAAGCTGACAACTTAGCCCCCAGGATGGAGGCCGCTGAAGTGGCCCCCCATAACACTTGCCCACCCAATGGAGGACCCTACAGCCACAGACCACTGCTGTTCCCCGAGGCACCCTCACACTGCACAACACCGGCCCCCCACCCTGGAGACAGAGACCACACAAAAGCAATGTATCAAAAAACTTTACTGCACACCACAGCCAACGAATACAAATAACAACAGTTGCAGGGATGGCCCAGAAAGGAGAACATGGCCACACAACAAAATGGGAGAACAGAACTGTCATTGTGCAGGGCCCATGCCCAACCATCACTGTCCACAATATAGATGCTCCGTCTGTCCAGCAGTCCCTCAGATGGTAACAGCTGTCTCCTCCCCTGACGAGGTGTCCGAAGTTGATGCGGAGTCCCACCCCAGGCTGAAGCACCACACAGGGTCCCTGTAGTGCTGCAACAAAAGAGGGGACTGAGGTCAGTACAGGGCACATGCATAGCCCACCTGCATGTGGGCCACAGATGCAATGCAGTGCCAGGACAATGAAAGGAGGACTCACCTGGGAGGGGAAAACCACCTTCCACACATCGGTGGTGTCTGACTTGTACATGAGCCCATCCACCACATCCCATCACCTGGCAAAGTAGTCTGGGAGCTGGATTCGCCACCAGCCTGTCCGCTGCCAAGGGACCACACCACACATGGTGCACCATCTGGCTGCTCTACTCTAATGAATTCCAGCCACTGCACCAGTCCACGATGGTCCTGCAAGGGAAGAGACAGTGTGAGCAACAAGTACCACTGGCCGAACACCCCCACCCACCCCCAGCCACCAACACACTCCAGAGCTAGGACACTCACCAGCCAATGAGGGACAACATGCCACAGGGTTCCCCCCTTCTTGTTGCTTGGTGAAGGTATCCTCAGATACCTGCCAGAGGTGCCTTGAAAATAGAGCTGACTGCTGTGCTGCCTCAGACGCCACTTCCTAACCTGCAATTGCTCTGCTACACATGCAGGACACTGACAGACCACATGCATGCTGTGGCCACAGCATGACTGGGCATGGTGCACATGACAGTGTCCACACCCACATAAGACCACCCACCCATGGACCGCCCGGAAGATGCCCTGTGACTGCAACAATACACAGCCAAAGGAGGAGCAGCAGGACTGCTGTGATGTGCCCAGGACTACTGATGAATCTATACCTGCATAATCATGTGCAGGCTAGGATGAGATGTCCATGTCCATGGAGACGTGTGTTCCACCCATGCATGGATGCCTGTACACTGAGGGACATGTACTGCATGGAGCATTTCAGGCTGCCATGACCCATGATTGCACAGTTGTGCAACATGGTATGGGACCACGCTGCACTGAAGACCCACCACTCCATGGCAATAGGTGTTGAGACCAAGGTGCTATGTGCCCTGGCCTACTATGCATCAGGGTCATTCCAGTGTTTGATGGGTGACACCGCTGGCATTAGCCAGTCATCTGTGTCAAGGGCCCTGGCACAGGTGACGGACACCCTAGTGGAGCAAACACCTGTCCACATCAGGTTCCTGACATCTGATGCGGAGGTCCATGCCACCAAGCAGGTGTTCTATGCCATGCTTGGAATGCCCCATGTCTGCGAGGTGGTGTATGACACACACATTGCCATCCTGACACCCTTCAGCAGTGAAGAGACCAACAGGAACAGGAAAGGGTTCCACAGCGTGAACTATCAGGTCATTTGCACCACCACCGTGGTGTTCACCAACATGTGTGCCAAGTTCCCAGACTCCTGCCATGAAGTCTACATCCTGGATGCCTCAGGCTTCGTGCCGTGCTATGTGCTGGATGGCTGGAGGACTGACTGTTGGGTGAGTAGTTGAGGGCCGGGTGGGGGAATTGCCCTCAAGCGCACGTTACTGACCTCTATCCCTTTCCTTTACAGGTGACAGTGGCTACCCCTATGCCCATGTCTGATGACATCAATCCTCGCACCGACAACAGCCACTGGGGAGGTGTACATCACAGCTTACAGACGGACGTGGGCCATCGTGGAGTGCTGCATCAGCCTGTTGAAGATGCGAGTCTGGTGTCTGGACCACACCAGGGGGACCATCATGCTGGTGCCAGGAAGGGCCTACTAGGTGTTCAGCATGTGTGTCATGCTGCACAACATGGCTGTGCACCATGGCATGCTGATGCCAGAGTGCCATCTGTCAGACCAGCTGCCGGAGCCACCAAGTGTGGAGCAATGACATGGTCAGGAGATAGCAGCAGATCATGCAGCGCATACAGTACTCATGCAGGGCACATTCCAGTGCTAGGCACATCTGGGGAGCACTGTGCAGGGGCAATGGATAGTGCTGAGCGGGGGTCATGCTGGTGTGCGGCGAGGGGCAGGAACATAATGTGACATCCAGTACCGTGGGCCATGATGCGAAGTATGGTGCATGGTCACCCCATAATGGCTGGCATGGGTCCAATAATGGTACTGACTGAGGCCCCCGGGGCAGCAGAGGACAATGGCCTAGCCCAGTCCACTGCACCCATGCCGCATGCCATCACCAGTCCTGTGCAGGGTCACTGGCCACCCAGAAAGTGTGGTGGGATGCACAGCATTGGCATCATATGGAGGTGCACCAAAATGGCCCTACGGACCATGCCGTGCGAGCCTATGCTGTGCGCAGGGCACACCACCCATCAGCATGGACCACAGGATGCTGGTGCCATGGCACACCCCTGGCCCACCCGAATGTCCCGCCAAGCTGTGACTGGCATTTGGTGACGATGCACATGGTACACTGTGGGAAGCCTCTGTAGCATGGTATGGTAACCAAAAAAAAAAAATCACAGCACTGTACATACAAAACAAAACAAAAAAACAACCGTTTTTTATTTAATTTTTCTTCTGTTCTCTTATGGACCGAGAGTGATGAGTGACAGTCCCATACCACAGTCCTTCTCAACTGCACTAACACATATGTAATATAAATTGAAGGTCCTTTTAAAACAGCTGACACCTTCAGGAGAGCTTTAACAAAACATAATATTTAGATAAAGTTCAGCTTGCATTTCACATTAGTTCTTTATTCCTCCTCCCCATTATTTGTTGCTGAGGCCATTTACATGAAAACAGGATTTTTGCTCCTGAAGAGTTCATCCAGTTCTGTTGCTGTCTCCTTACCTGAGGTCATAATGCACTGCTTGTGACATCACAGTTACTTTCATGGCAACAGATTGTGATGTCGCAACAGAGCATTATGAGTTGAAGTAGGGAGTAAGCTATAGAGGCAGATTAACTTTAAAGTAACTGTAAGGGATAACAATCATATATTCATGCACATTTCCTCAGTATTAAATAATGTGGAGGAGAAATCTAGAATATATAAGGAGTACAAGCAGAATTTTATGTAATCATTATGTTTTGCAAAGTTTTCTTTGAGGCATCAGTAGCTCTGTAAACATCACTTAAGTTCCCGAGTTCCATGACCCCCTAAAAGCCAGCTGAAATAGTAGCAGCTCAAAGCTTGCAGTGCATCTGCAGGAGAGCATAACTCGGGAAAGTGCCATCACCGCTCCTCGGCTTGATCGTCCAAACATTGTAGCCCTGCTAACTATAACTAATCCCCTCAACTTTGCACAGCAAAACCACACACAGACACAAAAAAAAAAAAAAACTGAGCAAAATCTTAAACATCACAATTTCCGAGTCCCAGGATCCCCTAAAAGCCAATATAGATAGTAGCTGCTCGAAGCTTTCAGCGGATCTGCATGGGGAGCATAACTGCAATCACCACTCCTCAGACCGATCTCCTTAGTTTAAAAATTTTAGCTCTGCTTACTATACCCCCTCAATGCTGTGCAGAAAAACCACACACACACACGCAACAATCTACTTGTCTTTACAGGCTAACTTCACTGTTTGCTGCCAGCTCTCTGCTACTGTCTCCCTCACTTTTCAGATCTTGATGTTTTTCTGCCCCTCCTCAACAGCTCTGCATGCAGCTGCCTTGCCTGATTCTGAAACAGTCTTTGTTGCGATATACCCAATTTTACACTTAAAATGGAGCACAGGTGTTACAGGGGTGGAGGAGACAGCTCTACACAAAATGGAGGGGGGTTAAAGAGGAGACAAATCCCACCACCGACACAAGTTAATGACTACAGTGCCTTCTACTGATAGTACCAACACTGTGCAGTGCAGGAACTATTTTACATAAACCAGCTTTTTTATTTAATTTTATTAATTTTTTTTACACTTCGTAATTTTTTTTTTAAACATTTTAATTAAATCACTCCAAGCCCATTTTCTAATCGCAATAATACCCTCCAGGGTGGGCAGTATTGGACAATGCTGGACCTTCCAGGGGCTATAAGGACCTCCGCCTGCGGCGTCGGGCCTCATTACATCCCTGGGTGGTCTGGTACTGCCCAATATTGACCACCCTGTCAGGTATTAGTGCTTATGTATTGTACCATAGGGCAGTCAGATTTATTTCCAGCCTGCATACTAGAACACATCACTGCAAGCTCTACACAGTAGTAGGCTGGAATTTGCTTACTATTAAAAAGCTAAGAAACCTTCCTATGTGAGCCCTAAAGGCCATACAGAATTTGCTGCTGTCTTATTTATAAAACCTACTCCATATAACCTAAGAAGGCACAGTATTATCCTGCTAGAAGTTTCAAGGCACCATTCAAAATTTGGTAAAAATGCCTTCAGCTATATGGCCCCTACTTTTTGGAATGCCTTGCAAGACTCACTCAAAAGGTGTTCGTTTGCTAGCACCTCTTATTTTAAGGCCCTTCTTCGTCAATTCTGTGTAGATAACTGTGAATGCCATTGAGCAAATTATGTATTACATGTTGGAATTCTTCATATTTTTGAAATTCCTGTAACTGTATTGTATTCGTATTAGCTTTCTGTTTACATAGTTCTTGCCATAATTCCTGTTCATCAGTATATCAGTTATTCTGTTCTTTATACTAGATTATCTCTGTTAGCCAGTACATTAGTACATAATTGAATTCCTTAAGTTGTTCCTGCTGTATTCATGAAATTACATAGTAACCCTTTGTATGCTTCTGTCCTACCCAGAATCTTCTTGACAAAGAATAATTGCTCAATGGAGCTTTTTCCTGGTAAAATCAATCAATCAATCAATCAGTAAATCAATAAATACAAATGCAAACAGGCTAGATTAAGTGCCAGCTAAGTGAGGGCAGGAACAAGAAATCTTTATATTTATTTATGTAAAATTTGATAACCAGGAAAAGCATCAATAATTCGAGGCTCATTTCCAGGTGTGACCTGGGAAAGGGTAGCATGGGATACAGAATTAACAATAAAATAAAACAATATCATGAATGCTAGATCAAACAAAACAACATCAAGATTGCAAGGTCAAGGGTCAATGGTTACAAGACCCAACACAGCAGTTGACAGACAAGTGCAGGAGACAACTACTACACTAAATCTACATTCGGCTTCAACGCGAAAGTCAAAAATACAGATATAAATTCAGGCCCTGAAGGAGGGCTGTTACATGAGATAAAAATTAGAGACATAGGCAGTAAGAAACAGATGGAGGGTGGTGTAACTTGGCACAGGAGAACTGCCAACAAAGTGGAGATGAATCTACAAATGGATTGACAACTAGAGAGCTAGTGAGGGAATGGTGGGGAGCACAGATGGTGAGATAGAAGTCTGAGGAGTCTTTTGAGTGAAAGGACAGAGGAGGATATTTGGAGGTCAGGGGGGAGTTTGTTCCAAAGAGAGGGGAAACAAAAGGTGAAAGCTCACTGACCAGAAGAGGAGCTGATGCGAGGGATAGCAAAGGTCCGTGGACGGCGAAGGTGAAGGGAGTAGGTTGGGGTGGAAGCTGGAGACAAGCAGGCTGAGAGGCAGGGAGGGAGGGTGCCAAACCAGAATTTAGCAACTAAAGAGGTGCCGTGAACTAGTCGCCTGTGGGAAAGGGGCGCTAGGGCAAGAGCAGACTACAGAAGACAGTGGTGGGTGAGGTGGGGGAGGCAGTAGCAAAGCAGCAGAAGGAGTTTAGTAGGGTATTTAACTTGGCAAGTGAGGATTGAGAGGCTGTACCGTAGACCACGTCAGCATAATCAAAGATAGGTAAGATTGTTTTGGTTACAGTTCTTGGCAGGTGGGGAGGGGGTGGCTATCCTTGTGATGGTGGAGGACAGCCAGTTTAGGATGCTGCTTAGAGCAGATGGCGTCAACATGGGAAGAAAAGTCCAGATGGCTGTCCAGCCAAACCTCCAGGTATTTAAAGGCAGAGACATTTTCTAGAGGGGAGCCATCCAAGGTTGTGAAGATGGGAAGCGACTGGATGGTAGACAGTTTTTGTCTCGAGCTGAAAGTCATTGCCACTGTTTTTTTTTTGCATTTGGTTTGAGTTGGATTTTCTGGAACCATGCCTGGACTGTGTTGAAATCATCCTGGAGGGGGGACTGAACACTGGGGGCAGAGGGCATGGAGATGAAGATGACAGTGTTGTCAGAGGAGGCAGTATAGCGCAGTGGTTTAAGGCTGTGAGCTGCAAACCTGGAGACCTGGGTTTGAATCCCACAGCCCCCACTTGCATACTGTGTGACCCTGAGCAAGTCACTTAACTTCCTTGTGCTCCCAGGTCACACCTGAAAACAAGCTTTCAGCTTAGTGTGTCTCTCCTGGTAAAAAAAAAAAAAAAAAAGCGTACATGTGCATTGTGCATATTAGAAGATTGCTAGACTGAGGTGAGGTTGTGTATAAAAAGGGAGAAGAGGATGGGGCTGGGGGTGTATCAGCTATTTGGACTAATTGCTGCCTGCTGAGAAGGTAAGAATGGAACCAGTTTACGGATGATTTAGCAAGGTCGACCTATCTTAGGTTTTGTAGCAGGAGGGGATAGAAGACTAAATCAAAAGCCTTGGCCAGGTCTATAAGGATAGCAGGTGTGATGTGGCTCTGATCCATTGCTGAGAAGCTTGAGTCCATAACTCGCAAAGTGAGGAGATGGTCGAGTGTTGTTTTCTAAAGCCAGATTGCACTGGAGAGAGTGTATAGGTGGAGGCCAGAAAATCAGACAGCCTAACATGAATGAGGGATTCCTGAAGTTTGGCAAGAGAGGGGAGGAGGGAAATGGGCCTGTAGTTACCGGGTGCAGAGGGGTCACCTTTCCTGTGGAGTGGTAAGACCGTGGCAGATTTCCAGGCATTAGGGACAATAGAGGTGGAGAGGGAACAGCTTAGAATGTGGGTGAGTGGGGTATTAATGGATGGAGCAGAGATGTGGAGAAGCCTGGGGTGGAGACTGTCAGGGCTGGTCTTGGAGGGGTTAAGGGCAAGGAGCACATTGTAGACTTCTGGGGGGAGAAAGTGGGAATTTTAAATTTGTGGGTTGTCCAGGGGCATCTGAGGGGATGAGGGAAGAGTGGGAGGTAAGGGGGAAAGATTGTCGGGGAGTGAACAAGTGGTAAAGAACTTACTGAAAGTCTCATCAACTGAGGTGGGGTCAGAGACAGTGGCACTGTCAACTTTGAGGACAGGGGAGATCTGTTTGACAGGTGGGTCAAGGAGAGATTAGAGTGCTTTTCAGAAGGAAGCAGGTGTGTACTGATCCAGCTGTAAGTAATGCCTGAAGTAATTTGCTTTGGGCATGCAGATGGCCTTAGTGCACTTGTTCCTAACAGTTTTGTAGGCTTGGAGGTCCATTTGGGATTGGTGCTTTTTATAATGGCATCAGACTTTGTCCCTGGCTCTGCATTTGGCCAACAGGTCAGCAGAGATCCAGGGGTGATGATGTCTTTTTACTCCTGATTTTTTTAAGGGAAGTGTGGTGATTCCAAATATGGAAGAAGAGGTTGGTGAAAAGAAAAAGGGCATTATCGACATCATTTGTTGCAAGGATAGATTACCAGTCTTCAACAGCGAGGTTATGTTGGAGTGCAGGAGGCATCAAGTTTGTGGAAAAGGCGGGACCATAAGTATTTGGGAGCAGCATGGGGAGAGTGAATCTTGTGTATACAGAAAGTGATGCAGTTGTCACTGAGGGCATCTGGTAAAGTCCTGGCTGCGATGATCAAGTGGGGTGAGAGTATAAGTAGTTTTGGGAGCGGGGATTATAGCAGGAGGGTTAATGAATCAGATTTGTGAGGTTGAGGGCTTTGATTTTCAGGAGGGTGGGCTTTGAGGAGGGGGCGAGCCAGTCCTAGTGGAAGTCACCAAGAAGCAGCAGCTCGCCGTTAGTAGTGAGGGTTGAGATAGAAGTGGTGATGGATACTAGCAGAAACGCCGACGGGGGGGGGGGCAGCTGGGGCAACAGTCCTGGGCCCAGTGGCTCAGGGGGGCCCTGCCATCCAGTTATCAATTTGTTCCCGGTGGCTGGCAGCCTGCCCCGAAGAATTACTGACATGCGTTGGAGGATGCTGAGTGGCTGATGAGCCCCTTCCCGGGCCCTCCCTGACAAGAGCGAAGGATGCTGATGAGGATGCTGAGGCCCCCCCAAGCAAGGCTCCGTCCACACCTCCCAGTCACAAGTCCCCATGGCATGACCTGTTGCAACACCCGACCCAACAGGTGGCAGTTCAGAGCTCTCTCTGTCCTTCCTGACTCTGTGCTTTCCCACTCTCTCTGCTGCGGCTGATGCCTGCCCGCTGCCCTGCTCTTCACCTTGCTGCTGGGCACCAACTCTCTCCCCAGCTCATCCTCTTCCTCAGCTCGGGATCGGACTCAGAACACTGCCAGATGGATTGTCTTCTCTTCTCCTTGTTCCTCCTCGGGTCTGGACCCCAGCCGTGCCAGCACAGCAGACAGATAGACAGTGAAGTGCTGGGCCCGATGCTAAAGAGACAGCAGGCAGTCTTCTGCATCTGCTCCGCTCAGTACTCTGATCTCTGGCCTGGGACAAGTTTACTAGGGGGCAGAGGCCAGGGGTCAGGTCAGGAGCAGAGGTCACTTGAGGGTCACAGTTCAGGTCATTGGACCATGGCCACCATGCGACATGACAGTGGGTCACACCATCATGCGCGCCCCACAGCACTACTTGTTCCTCGACCTCGGCTCAATCATTTGAGAAGGAGGGACTCACTAGGAGAGGAGAAAGTCTGTATGGACATCTGTCACAATTCGTTTGTCGATGCCATCAGGAGTCACTCCTCATCTTTCTCTGGCTGCTTAGTCACTTCTGCTTAGTGCTTGCTAAGTCTGTATTGCTTTAATAATAGTTCAACTTTTTGAACTGAAGAGTCAGGACAGAGAGGAGGAGGAGGACAAGAAGGTCGTATGGACCCTGGAGGCTGCAAGAGGCAGATTCCCCCTCATTCCTAGGCTGCAGCCAGTGCCTGAGCTGTGGGCTGGCTGGCTAGGTGCAATGGTGGGTACTATAGTAGTACACTCGTTTAAACTGAGAAGCTTAGCTGAAGCAACAACTATCTTCTCTTTTTAATGAACTAACTTTCAGCCTGAGTGTGTGGTGTGTGTACACTGTCCACACACAGACAAACAGATATTGTTCGGCCTTCAGTGCAGAAGCTGGGGTGGGGGGTAGGAGGGTGGTGTCTGTAGCAAGTAGCAGGCTAGCTAGCTGCTGCAGCAGTGTCAGTGTGTGTAGATGACTGTAGACAGAGGACTGGGGCAGCCAGCACCAGCAGTGGCAGGCTTCACACATAAGCTTGACTTATCTAATGGTAATGCACTTGACTTCACTGTGATATGACTTTGAAGTCTTTTTTTTGTGATAGTGTCTACCTCTGGTGGTGTGTTTGCTATTAGAGACCTTCAAAAAAGTATTGATAAAGCATTTCCCGGTTTGAAATCTGTTGATTGCATGTGGAATACCATGCCCAAAGTCTGAAAGGATGGTAACCATTGTGCTGCTGTGCTGAATTGTGTTATACATACAGTAGTGTAGTGTGAAGGCATGCAGCCTGGTGTTACGTTACAACAGAAAATCATGATGAATATAATTTCCTGTCTACTTAGCTCAGCATACTGTAGGTTATATTTTGTAATGGTCTCAAAACTGAAAGGACTGATCGCTAAGTTTTACAGATTTAATCCTGTACCTTTGGTTTCTCCTTGGGGTTGTGTGTGATGAACTATAGTCAGAAAGAAGCATATGCATCTGGACAGTGAAGAATATGCTGCATGCAAGATTTATTGCTCTATTTCACAACCTCGAGATGATGCTCATTATAGCGAGCAAATTTGGTTTTAATGGGTATTGAACCTGTGATCTACTGCTGGTTTTGGCTTTGCACACAGTTAGTTCACAAAATACTAGAGCCTGCTGATTTATATATAATTTATGAGGGGATGAGAGGGTGAGGGTGGCCTAGTCTTAAAGGTGTGTTCTCCCTCCCCCCCAAAAAAATCCCCACCCTTAGGTGAGTCCCACATAATACATACTGTTTCTCCTTACTGGTTCACCAGTCCCCCAGAGTCCCTTGGGCGCTCCTAAAAAAGTATATTAATGTGTATACACAGTGGGCAGTCAAAAGCCTGATGTTAGATCATGGTGTGGTACTGACTGAAGGTTGGTGTTTGAGGATGCCAAACAAAATATATTTAAACTGATTCTAGTTGATCCTGGCTGTTGCAGTTTTTGAAAAACTCTGGCCGGTGCTGATAGGGCTGCAGGTGATGAATTTGGGTAAAAGTACTGAAAATATGTTTATTTAATATTTTTACACCAAATTATCAACATAGCCTTGTTATGACCCTGCCTCATGTAGAAGAGCAAAGAAAATGTTCAGCTCCTTCCCAAACAGTGATTTAGCGCAGCAATTGTGAAATCAACTTTTGGATACAAAAACACATTTTGGTCAGGATCTGAAAAATGGCAGCTGTCACATTCATGAGGTGCTGTGAAGAAATGGCTATGTTGAAAATTTGGGGTCAAAATATTAAAAAATACCAAAGTTACGAGCCTGCGTTCGCAAACTTCAATGTAAGCTCATAACTTTGTTGTTTCTTTAATATTTTTTATGCCAAATTTTTAACATAGCCTTCTTATGGCCCCACCTTATGAACAATGGTGGAGAAACTTTTCAACTCCTGCCCAAAAGGTGATTTTCTGCAGTGTCTTCGGAATCACCTTTTGGGAAAAATTTGCCTAATTACACTTGCACTGTTCATAAGGTGAGGTCCCAAAAAGGCATGATGAAAATTTGGGGCCAAAATATTAAAAAATGGCCAAAATATGTTTTGAAATTCCAAACCTCATTGAAATACAATACAATAAACCGCATACCTGATTTTCTCAGTTCACCTTCCAGTCGTGAAGAGTGAAGATGTGTCTGTGGTTCAGAGAGGATTATGGTGTTGGATCTTTGTGGGTATGTAAGGGGGTGTGTATGGGAGGTGGGTGCTGAGTGGAGGGTGGGGTGGGGAGTAACAGCACAACGGACATCGATGGACGTTTTCTTTTACAGGTTTACAAAATGAAAAAAAAAGATGAGGGACAGTTTTCCCTATCACAGATAATAACACTGAGGGATTAGGTACCCCCAGTGTCATTGTTATATTTGGCAGCACCAGGGTTGGGCTCCCTGCTGCTGCATTACTAAAAGGGGCAGTGTTGGGAGTAGCAGTTGGCATGGGGGATTGGATACCCCTTTGCCATAATAATAATAATGTGGGTTGGGCTTAGGTGGGGCAGTTACAGTGGGGGTACAACAGACATTGATGGACGGTTTTCTTTTTTACAAGTTTAAAAAAATAAAACAAAATAAAAAATAAAAACAATGAGGGACAGTTTTCTTTATTACAGGTGGTGACACTAGAGATTGGCCACCCCCAGTGTCAGTGTTATATCTGGCTACACCGGGACTAGGCAGTGTGGGGGTAGCAGCTGGAATGGGGGATTATGCACACCTGTGCTGTTATAATAAGGTGGGTTGTACTGGGGGGCAGCAGTTATGGTGGCGGCTGCAGCAGACATCGATGGACGGTTTCCTTTTTACATCTGACAGGCTGACAGGATCCTGACGTGGAAAGTCGCTCAGCTGTTTGCTAATCAGCTTCATGTAAATCAAGGGACTGAAGCCATCTCTGATTAGAGTGATTCGGTCCTTTGAAGCACAATAAGTTTCTGGTCAGCAAACTGTGAGTGGTGTCACTAGCCACACTGCTGGTCATTGGTGTAAACTGCTGAGCCCTTACTATTTTGAACTGCAATGAGTTTGGCAGTGATACACCCCCGAAATCCCTTCTCACACCTGACAAAATGTTTGGTGCGCAGGCGCATCAAATGTAATAAAAGGAGACCATTTAATTTGCAGCAAAAGTATGAACTTTAGAGGCTAAATGTTCCAAACTCTTGTGGTGAGAACACTGCTGCAGTCATCTTGACATCCAGCTGCCACCCTTACTTGTTAAATGCAACTGGTTTATTGGTTATAACTTTGTTTTCTGACGATTCTGTGATGGCAGTTCTCAGAGTTTCACCACGGTTAGTTCATACTGCAAAACAGTAGGCTTCAGCTGTCAGCTGTCAGCTTATAACTGAGTAGGTGAACTGCCATCTTTTATTTACTTGCCTGTTATATTTGTGGTCTGAGTGAATTGGACGGCCTCAATCCTGTGTGACTTGCTCTATTGAAATAATCTGGTGTGCCCGTAACAGGGTAATAATAACCAGCTTCTGTTTTAGGGAGCTACTGCAAAAGCTATTCTCTGCTTTCCACTGATCTTTCATACTCAGTACGCGCATCTCATTACTGCATTGTCGTAGCTGTGCATACTGCTTTTATTTAATTCGACCTGTTACATTGTGTAGTCCTGCTATTCGACTTAGTAACTGTGTAAACTGATCATATTCATTCCACCTGTTACATTGTGCATTCCTGTGATTGTGACTTAGCAATTGTGTATACTGATTCTGCTATATGACATAGTTGCTTGCTACAGTTGCTATCTGCTGTTCCTCTCCCTGTTCCAGTTCCCTCCTTTGTTCCTCTTATAGCTGCCCATATCCACCCCCTACCTATTCATACTAATCACCCCCTGCACATGTACTCCCCTTCCCGATCCCAAGGCTTGCTGTCACACTCCATTGTCCCTTTACTGTTCATTAGTTTTCACTAACTCCCTGCATTGGCTCCAATTTTCTTCCTACCTCTGCTCCTCTCCCCTTCCTGTCCTGTTCTGCCCCACATGTACTGCTCACAATTTTTCTCCTTCCCCTACTTATTTGCTATTGTTCTACTTTCCTTATATGGTCCCTCTTCTTTCTGTTACTAACTACTCCCACTACGCTCATGTCCATCACATGCTTCTCGCCTACTCATCCCACCCTCCTCTCCATCACCCAGCTCTGTCTTGTCTGATCCTTTCTTTAAACCTTTACCTTACCTATCAGATTCATAATTTCTCCTCCATTCATTGGACAGCTTTCATTACTCTCTCTTTCAAGTAAACTCGTCTCCCCATCTTAATCCCCACCAATATTCCTCCTTATCGAGTGTTTTCACTCCTCTCCCTACTTAGCCCCTCTCCCCTGCACCTTTTATTTTTACTTTTTCTTTACATGCCATAATTACCACATCCTTCTGTCTTTCTAATATGTTCCTAATCTCCTTTTCTCTCCTTTTCCTCATGTTTACGCTAACTTTTCTCCCTCCTACTATCTTCCCTTCTCCTTCCCCCTTCTTCTCCTTCTCCATATCCTGCTGTCCTCCTGCCTTCCCCCTCTCTCTCCCATTTCCTCTGGCTCCCTGGCTGCTCCCTCCTCCCTTCCTCTTGCCTCCACATTGAATCACTCAGATCTTTTCTTCCCTCAAGCCCCTCTTCCCCCTCCCCACCAAGTAAATCCATCTCTGTCTATGTTAAGCTTCTTATTTCACTGCTGCTGTTAGTGACAGATGATATTGAGCCCAGTCCCAGCACTGACTACTCCACTACCAGTTGTCTGCCCAGAGGGTTGAGAGTGGCTCACATAAATGTCTGAAGCCTCCTTCCACAGATAGACCAACTACAACCACTCATGGTTAATCTTTATCCTGATGTTTTAATTATCTCTGAATCTTGGCTATTCCCCAAGATCCCAGATACTGCTGTCACCATCCCTGGGTACACTCTCACCCAGCAGGATCATGCTAAGAGAGGTGGTGGCATTGCAATCTACCTCTCCTTTACTGTCCAGTTCACTTCTGTTTTCTCAGTCTCTATTCCCTCTACTTATGAACTACTCCTCCTCAGATTCTCTCTCCCTTTCTCAGTCCCTAACTTTGTAAATGATATCTATTGTTGCCCTGGCCTATCCCCCCATCTGTCATTGAACTCATTACCAATAATTCTCCACTCCTGCCTCATCTGGTGAACTACTCATCCTAGGGGACTTTAACATAAACTGGCTTTCCCCTTCTCAAACTAAATTTTGTCAAGACTAAGTCTCTTCAACTCACTCAACTGATCTCTGACCCTGCCCATCTCAATTATAGATTGTCTAATCACTCCTTGCTGGATTAGGTTGTTACCTCCCACCCCACTACATCACAGATGCCAGCACCCTCCCTGACACCCTCAGTGACCACCATATGGTCTACTGTGTGCACAAAAAACACCATCCCAAAGCCACCCCAAACTCCTCTGGATCAGGTCCTTCCAGTCACTGGACTTATCCTCCGTTCATGCTGACCTGGTGGCTACTGACTGGTCACCCATTTCTTCTGCCAGTAACAGCAGTTCTGCCCTCAACTTTTTTAACATCAAATTCATGTCTATCTGGGATCTGAATGCTCCTCTCAGGTGAACTAGGGTCTGTGGTTCCCACCTGTCTTGGATCTTGGCTGAACTACTGGCCTGCCTAAATACACATGACCTTGTCTGGAAAACTCATAAGTCCTCTGGCTCCCCTGCAGGTTTAACTAGGTACTGAGCTCTTCAAAATGCCTGTACCTGAGCCACTAGGCATGCCAAGGCTGAGTACTTTGCCGCCACCTTCCAAAACAACATTAATCACCCCTCCAAGTTCTGGAAGGTCATCCATGCCCTTGTCCCCTCTGTAACCCAGTCCCCCCACCAGTCCTCAAGATAAGTGACATCCCCATTTCTGACCTCCTTTCTGTTGCTTTAGAGTTCAACTCGTACTTTATCTCCTCTGTCCCTGCCCTTTTCTCCTCCCTCCCCCAACATGTCTCCCATCCTACCACCCATACCCTCCTTCTCCCTCTCTCTTATCACTCCTGCTGCCTCCCTCAAGGCTGTCATGGCTCTTAACCCTCTCAAGGGGAGGAGCCCTGATGGGCTCTACCCTAAACTCCCCCATCTCTCTCTCTCTCTGCCTCTGCCATTGCTCTACTTGTTTCCTCTCTTCTTAACCTCTCTTTCACTCTTGCCTCTCTCCCAGAATCCTGGAAACATGCAACTGTCTTACCCCATCGCAAAGGAGGTAACTTCTCCTAACCTGACAACTACTGCTCTATCTCCCTGCTCCCCAGTCTAGCCAAACTGCAACAGCACCTTGTGCTGTCCCAGCTCTTCTCCTTCCTAGACACTTCCTCTTTTTTCACCCCTTTCCAGTCTGACTTCTGTAAATACCACTCCACCTCCTTTTCCCTCCTCTGGCTTACTGACTCCATTCTCTCAGGCATGGATCAGGACCTTATCACCTCCATCATCTTTGTTGACTTGGCCAAAGCCTTCAACACTGTAGTTCACCCCCTTTCCCTCAAAAAGCTTAAGGCAGCGGGGCTCTCCAACTCCTCAACTGGTTGGTTCCACTTCTACCTTAAAGGTAGATCCTAATCTGTTAGAGTTGGTGATTTCTTATCTCCTCTACTCCCTATCAGCACTGGTGTCCCACAAGGCTCCATCCTTGGCCCAATACTCTTTTTGGTCTTCTTGAATGACCCTCCCACTGCCTGCTCCTCTACATCCATCCACATGTATGTGGATGATACTGCTCTATTTGTCTCTGGTTCCTCCCTCTCTGATCTGATGGCCAGGCTTCAGCTGGATTTCAACAACTTTGAGAACTAGTTCTGCTCTAATCAGTTATCCCTCAATGCCAAAAAATGTTTTCAATGACCATTGGCACTAGGCAGAAGCACACTAGTCTTAGAGCCCTCCCCTCCTTCCACACCTTAGATAGGGCCACAATCGATGATGTTTTCCTCATGTAAGTACCTCAGGGTCTGGCTTGACCAACACCTTGACTTTTCAGGACATGTGGATGCCATACACAATAGACTTCACCCTAAACTAGGAGCATTATACAGGAATAGAGGTTGCATTCCTCCTCTTGCTCGTCGTTCAGTTGTCCTGAAAATGATTCTTCACATTTTTGACTCAGTAACATTGTCTACAGTGCTTCTCCTAAGACCACCCTAGCCAGACTGGATTCCCTCTTTCACTCCTTCAGCCACACTCTGGACTGTCCGCCCCGCACCCACCACTGCTTCCTATATTCTTCCCTCCCCCTCCCTCCTCCCTCCCTCAAAGCCACATGCCTTGTTTATTGTGCCTCCTTTATCTACAAATACTGGCTTGTCTCTCTTCCCCTACTTGCCTCTCTACTTTCTCCTCCCCCCTTCCTTCTACACCTTTGTAGCTCTGACTATCACTCCCTCACTCTCTCTTCAAGGAAATCCTTAGCTAGCCAGGCTGCTTTCTCCTACCATTTCCACAAACTCTGGAACTCTCTTGCCATATCTATCCACTCTGCCACTTCCCAATGCTCTCCCTTCTCTCTTCTCCATGATCACCTTGCACACCTGCAACTGCACCTGAAATCTTTCTCTGTTCCACTACCTACTACTTTCTACTCCCCTCCCTACTCTCCCTCTCCTCCTAATCCATACTCCCCTCCCTAGCTCACACTGTTAATTCCCCCGTTACCTCTGCACTTTAGATTATGTTTCCTTGAATCCCACTGAATTAGCATTCCCTGCCTCTCCCTCTGTATAAATTGCACTTGTGCTTTGGATTATCGTTTCCTTGTGTAACCCCTAGATGGCGCTATCCCAGGGGCTACTACCCCTGCCTGATTTGCCACTAACAGGTTGAGGGGCCTGGATCCAATGGCGGGTGCCTCCACCCAGAGGTCAGGGTTTGCAATAGTTAAACTCACTTGGTCACAGCCCTCTGGGACACTGCAACCCCCCTTTCTTCCCACTAGTGGCCCACACAATATATCAGAATTACCTTCACAGTATACACTTACCCCCAAGACTAGTTCCGGCACTGGGACCTCCTGTGAAATAAGATACTTTGCAACAATCACAGTACAGTACTTTAACATAGACAAATACCTCAGGAAGTATAACTTTGCTGAAACAAGCAGCTCTGATTTATTTAGGGGGATATAACAAGGACAGGGAAATCAGGTTAATTAGCTTATCACTTTACTATCTACCTGTGGCTCTGTGCAGGCCTATCCCTACCAGTTACTGTCCCTGGGATTCCCAAGCCCTAGTGGCTAGTCCAAACCCGTGGCAGCTGGTAGGCCCCTTTCACACAGTGAAAAGAAAAATTAGTTTAAACAGTCAGCAGTACAGTGATTCCATTTGGATTTAATGCAATTCAACAGGGACGACCCTGAATTAGTACTCACGACCTCCAAACAAGATAGGGTCCTTCAACGTCAGCAGGGCTACTCTTGAGCTCCACGAGACTTCACACATTTATATGGTAAAAAAAGAGTACTATACCAGGCAGGCTGCTTCTCTATCCCGATCGCAATTACTGCACAATACCCGGGAGAACACACAGCAGATTCAGTTCCTGACAGACCGAGTGCAATTCAACAATTTCTCCAGTCTTCTACAGGGTGAGCCTGGTTTCTACTCTTCAGAGATCCTTTGAGTCTTTTCACAGGACGGATTCAGTCCTAACAAGCAGTTACACAAGCTGCAGACCGGAACTCTGGGCCTTACACACGTTTTTTGACTGAAACTGTGCACTGAAGGAGCACAGGGTTTCTTTCCCCTTCACTGCCAAAGCTAAACTGAAACTCCAACAGACAAAAACTGGCACTTCTTTGAGTTCCTCCCAGTTCTTGACTAGATTGGCTGTCACTCACAGCTGACTGCTGCTGTTGGTCCAAAAGGCGCCTAAGTCTAAACTACATCTACCAGAGTCACTGCCCATACAATCCTCTTGTGGCTGGCTCAGATTATGAGTCCAAGTTCTGATTCGTCCAAGGCACCATTTTAGAGCTAGCTTACCCCACACTGATTGGTCCAGTTCAGCAGTTCAAAACCAGAATGGGGAACTAGGCAAACACAGTTCTGACTGCAAAGAAAGCAGGTTAGACAAACTGTATTTTCATTATTACTCTAAATTATTTCTGGCAAACAGTTACATCTTTCAGATAGGTTCCTTTGTACTCCTAGTGACTGCAAAATGGAGTGAATTGGCAGCAGTTCGAGTGGTACTCAAACAGAGAAACACACAGTCCCCCATACAAACTAATTATGTCTGCAAGCAGACAGCTCTTAAAGAGACAGTACCAGAGGTTCTAAAAACACTCACTGATAAATGGCTTAAACGCCAAACACCATTCAGGCTTGGAGCATTCAAGCAAGCTCCTGGAAGTCTTTTGGGAACCCCCATTTGCAGGGGGGTTACGCTTGCTATTCATTGGATTATATTCTCTGCCTTACTTTTTTTGAATAAATTGTCTCGTTTAACTTTTTATATATGATGCTTGCATATGATACTTGTTTTTCTACAATGTAATTGTTGCCCTGACTGCTTTATTGCCCTCCTTTACCCCTCTCCCACGCATCTGGAAATGAGCTTTTGTCAGCTCAGTATGTATTTCCTAGTGAAACTTTTGAAATAAATAAATAACAAGTAAAATAGCATAGCAGAATATCCAGTAAACCCAGAAACACAGCACAAGCAATTGAGTGGCAAAAATGCAACAACAACAAAAAATCTATTTTGGACACAAGACATAGTCAGTGTCCCTTTTTTGGATGAAATGTTAATCAGGTCCCGTTTTCCTGTTCCTGTGGTTGTTGAGGTGGACATCACTTCTTAAAAAGAATATGGAAATGTCCCCTGTGTTCTGACTAAATTTTCCCCAAGTCACTAAACACCACTTCAGTATCATTCAGTTTGTATCTGCCCCCCCCCATCCCTGGACAAGGTTGAAATTGACATATGATGATGTGCCAGTAAATTTGAGGTCCATGAATTCAGCAACACCAAAGCCAAGTATTAATATAAGATTTTCTTTTGATTGGTGCTTAAGTTGTCTAGATGCTATAAAAATAGACTAAGCATCCTTCCTGTAATGTATTGGTTCTATAGGTACATCAGCGATAGAAGAGCAATAGAAGAAAAACTGGGGGCTCAAAGGGAGGAGGGAGATTGTAAGGAGGGGGATCTAGACAAAGCAGAAATACTGAACAAATACTTCTGTTCAGTATTCACTGAGGAGGGAAAGGGTCAAAGACCACAGTTGGGGAGCAGAGGCAATGGGGGGGGGAAGTGGACACCAGTCCATTCACAGTGGAGAGAGTTCTGGAGGAACTCACAAAGCTGAAGGTGGATAAAGCCATGGAGCCAGATGACATACACCTGAGGATTTTAAGGGAACTGAGAAGGGAACTAGCAGCACCTCTGGCCGCCCTGTTCACAGAGTCACTCAACACAGGCATGGTTCCAGAGAACTGGAGGAGGCCGCATGTAGTCCCACTGTGCAAAAGTGGCAGTAGGAAGGAAGTGGGGAACTACAGGCCAGTTAGACTCACCTCAGTAGTGGGGAAGATCATGGAGACACTGCTGAAAGAAAGAATAGTGGTACACCTGGAATCCATTAGTGCCTTGGGTCTGAGGCAGCATATATTCACATCAGGAAGGTCTTGTCAAACAAATCTAATAGATTTGTTTGATTGGAGGACTAGGAAAGTGAATCAGAGAGGGGCAGTAGACATCGCCTACCTAGATTTCAGCAAAGCCATCGATACCGTACCACACAGAACGCTGATTAACAAGATGAGTAGTCTGGGCATGTGGCATAAGGTGATACTTGGGTTAGAAACTGGCTGATGGACAGAAGCCAGAGGGTGGTGGTAAATGGGATCAAATCCGATGAGAGAGGGGTGACCAGTGGAGTAACACAGTGATCAGTACTGGGGCCAGTTCTGTTCAATGTCTTCATTAGTGACATTGCAGAGGGTCTGGAAGGAAGGTCTGCCTATTTGCAGATGACACCAAGATTTGCAACAGAGTGGATACTCCAGAAGGGGTGCAGAAAATGAAGAGGGACCTGAAGAAGCTTGAAAGATGGTCGGAGGTGTGGCAACTGAGGTTCAATGCAAAAAAAGTGCAAGATAATGCACCTGGGTAGGGGGAACCCTGGGGAGAGCTACAGAATGGGGGTACTGACTGTCACCAAAGAAGAAAGAGGGTTATCATATCTGAAGACCTTAAGGTATCAAAAAAGTGTGCAAAGGCTGCAGGGAGGGCCAGTAGCATGCTGGGGTGCATAGGCAGAGGCATTACTAGCAGGAGAGGGGAGGTGGTGATGCCATTGTATAAAACACTGGTATGGCCTCACCTGGAGTACTGCATGCAGTACTGTAGACCACACATGCGTAAGGACATAAACAAGGTGGAGGCTATCCAGAGAAGGGCGACAAAGATTGTGCATGGCTTGTTTCACAAAACATATAAGGAGAGACTAAGAGACATCAATATGTACTCACTGGAGGAGAGGAGAGAAAGGGGGTACATGATAGAAACTTTCAAGTACCTCAAGGGCATAAACAAGGTGCAGGTGGGGGATCTTTTCCAATGTAGAAAATATATCAGAACGAGGGGACACAATATGAAATTGGAGGGGGGTAGATTAAGAGGTAATGTGAGGAAGTTTTTCTACACTGAGGGGGTGGTGGACACTTAGAACAGTTTGCCACAAGAGGTGGTGGGGGCAAGCACAGTGGAAGGGTTTAAACATGCCTGGGACAGGCACAAGGGAACATAGGGTGGGAAGGGAGTGATGAAAAGCCATTGATCACTTAGGGTGAGTGACTGCATACGAGTATATGGCTTACAGTGAGACTAGATGGGCCTAGTGGGCCTTATCTGCCGACAGTTTCTATGTATCTATGTATCTATGGTTCCTTTTGGATCTCCTTCCCCCCAAGATTTAGGCTTGAAAAGAAACATGGGTATTGTACTACCATGATGTAAGACTTTGTTGATTCAGCAAATACTTGTAAATGTAACAATTAACAGTTGATTTTTTTATGTTTATGGTAATTGTGTGTAATGTATTTTTTTGTATTCAGTGACCATGGTCACCTATGAAAATGGGCAATTTTGTTGCTAGGCTTTCGTTTTAAAATTGAATGAAATGAAAACAGAAAGTATTTGCTAGCCCTCCTTTCCTTGTCAACAAAAAATGAGGCACATATCAAAGGGTTGCATACAAGCAGAAGATTGCATCTCACTGAAACAAATAAGGAATCATTTGACTATATTAACACTTTTCTTTAACCCACCATAAGGTAAGTAATACTATGTACAGTTTTTACATGAATTATAAAACCATGTGAGTGCCTTCATAGTGCAAAGCAGTAGATATGTCATGTTGTTCAAACAGAGGTGGTGGCCTCGTGTTTAGAGTAAATGTGGCTCCTAAACTGGTGAATGTGAACATTGGTGTCTGAGAATGGGGTTAATTGACATGTCATTTTTATATCATTTTATTTCAGTGCTCAGCAGATGATTGAGTATTTTGTGCCTCCTGCTCCTCCGCCACCACCTCCACTCATACCCTCAGCTCAGACTGCATTCGACAGCCCCATTTCAGTACCTCCTCCTTTGGCACCCAGCACGGTTGTATCAGTGACCCGCTCATATACTCCTTCTCCTCCTCTGCCTGCTCCACCCTGCACATATTCTCCACCTCCACTTGCTCCTGCAGGACCTCCCATAGCCCCACCTCCACCACCACCTGGCCCTCCTGTATTCACCCCCTCACCAGCTCGTACCCTCTCTCCACCTGCTGTCAGTGAACCTCGGAAGACCCAGATCCCACTGATGCCAATGAGTGATGCAAGAAGTGATCTGCTTGCTGCTATTCGTCGAGGTAAGTCACATGTTTTATTCAGGTGGCCTCATGATTATATCACAACTGTCTTTCTTGCCAGCTGAAGAACCATGTTGTGACATGGAATCTAGTTTCCAAGACCCAGGTCTGTAAGGGTCACCTCACAGAGCTTGCCAACTCACAGAGGTAGCAAGCTTAGACCCTGGGGTGGGTGGGAAGTGCTAATCAAATAATGTTCAAGCGATAGCTAACCAAATAATGCTCAAGTGACAGCATTCCTTTGATGTCATATGTTGCAACTCATTTGGGATAATGGTCTACATGGCTGCAGCTGAGTGTGTACTGTTGATGATTAGGATATAAACATAGACATATAGATAATGAGACCAGAAAAAGACCACTGATCCATCAAGTCTGCCTGTAAAACCCTAAAAAACCCTGGACCTATTGTCCATACAGAGTTCTAACCCACACTATCCACCCCAAGATCCCCACCCTACCACTATCACCCTGAGCAACCACTAAGTCCGTCACTATTTCCCAGCTATGTTTGAAACCATTGATAGTTTTGGCACCCACCACATCAAGTGGCAGATTGTTCCATGTCTCCACCACCCTTTCTGTAAAATAAATCTTTCTCACGTCCTCTTGAATCTCTCCCCAGTTTCCCCTTATACCTCTGTGCTCTTGATCCACTACTTATGTTAAATAATTCCTCTTAGTTTACATTGTTCATTATTATCAAGAACTTGAAGGTCTGTATCATATCTCCCCTCTCTTGTCTGGCCTTCATTAACTACATGTTCAGTGCCTTGAGCCGATCATCGTAAGATCTGCCCTGCTGGCCCTGAATCATTTTGGTCACCTTATGTTGCACTGTCTCCAGCCTGTCCTTGTCTTTCCTTAAGTGAGGACTCCAGAACTGGGCACAGTACTCAAGGTGGGACATCACCAGTAATCTGTACAGAGCTAGTAATACCTCCTTCCCTTCTGCAGTCAATTCCCCTTTCTATACACGCCAACATCTTGTTTGCCTTATTATAGGCCTTGTTACACTGGTTTGATTGTTTTAGGGAGTCACTGATGATGACCCCTAGGTCTCTTTCCTCAGAAGTCGTGGACAGATCCCCCCCTCCCACCATCCGGTATTCTGTCCTTGGGTTCATGTTCACTCTGTGCATCACGATGCACTTTTTGGCATTGAATTTCAATTTCCAAACCTTTGATCAGCTGTCTAGCTTTTGCATGTCTCTCACTGCATCTCTCTGACCCCTTCCTCACTGTCTACCCTACCACGGAGTTTAGTGTCATCTGCAAGGAGACACATCTTGCCCTGGATTCTTTCTCCCATGTCACAAATGAACATGCTGAAAATGATTGGACCCAGGACCGATCCTTGTGGCACCCCACTGGTGACCTCCCTTTGTCCAGATTTGACTCCATTAACTACAGCACTCTGCTATCTCCCTTCCAACTAGCTTCTTACAAATCTAACCGTGTCTTTTGCTGTACCCAGACCCTCTCACTTCTGCAGCAACCTTCTGTAAGGCACCAAGTCAAAATCTTTGCTGAAATCAAAATAGAGTAAATCTACAGCATGGTCCTTATCCACTACCCTCATTAATCAGTCAATGAATACTATCAGGTTGATCTGACAAGACCTTCCTGCCATGAATCCATGCTGTTTACTATCATGGAGTCCATTGCTGTCCAGGTAATTTATGAGGTCCTCTTTGACTAGTGTCTCCATCTGTTTACCCACAATGGAGGTAAGATTGACAGGTCTGTAGTTACTCGGTTGCTCCTTGCCCTCCCCCACTTATGGAGCAGGACTACATCTGCTGCCCTCCAGTCTTTTGGAACGACCCCTGTCTGAACTGAATTATTGAATGCCCCACCAGTGGTTCAGTTAGTTCTGTTGCCAGTACCTTGAGCACCCCCGGATGCATCCCATCTGGCTTCAGGGCTGTATCTATCTTAAGGGCTGCTAGCCCTTTCCAAACCCTTTCACGGGTAAATACTTGGTGCCTCATCTCAGGGATCCCCCCTTACAGCTGCCGTATAACCACTCTCTGGCAGAAGCCCTCTGTCTTCCCTTGTGAATACAGAGCAAATGTAGTTGCTAAAAATGGTTCTTTCTGCCCATCCCTTTCAATTACTCTGCCTCCCTCTGTTAGCCTAACAATTCTTTCTTCCCTTCTTTGTTTTTTTCTTACTGTATATATCTAAAGAACTGTTTTTCCTTCTCTGCAGTACGCAGCACTGTGTGTGCCTTTGCTTCTCTGTTTACCCTTTTGGTTTCCCTTGTTCTCATTTGGTACATCCCCATTCTTCCTTCCCTTTGTTTTTCCTTGATATCCCTGAATAGGGCATGTAGATTTGCCCTGAATACTGGTAGACATGCCCACCATTGTGATTCATATACCACGATGGGTTGTCTGCCACTGGAAGTAAGTTATAAATATTACATAGAGTTAATGAGCAAAAGAATCTTGCTAAATCAAGCTCCATCAAATACATTTGGTATGATATCCTTGTGTGACATTGTGCACAAAACAAGAGCAGTAAGTTTACACTTCCTAAAAGGAATTCACTTGTAGGTCAGAAAACTTTTTTTTTTAAGCAGCAATGTTATTGAACAGGTTACCTCCAAGAGTGAATGCAAATATAACTTTCTTCTCATATACATCACAACTAAAGTAATATTTGAATGGATTGGTAGGCTGTAATTGTTAGGTTATGTGATCTTTCTGGTTACAATTTTAGTGTGTTGATTGTTTTAATTACTGTATTAATTATTTTAATGACTGCAATTAGACTTGGATAGTTGATTTAATCTTCAGTATTGTTTGTATTGATTGATTGATATGACAAACTACTTTTGTACAGTCTTATGTGTTTTGTGACTTGTATGACTTAAAACAACTGTAAAATGGGCATTTGTTGCTCAAATTTCTAATAACTAACTAAATACATACATACATAAATGAATAAAAATGTCAGCCTCCACCAGGGGTCCCTCTGCTGTCACTATTTCTCAGCAATGCAGGACTCTGTCATGTCCAGCTTCTCACCTCTAGAGCGCGATGCTTTATACAGACTGCCCATTTCACATACAGTAGACAACACTTGAACCTGACATTTGAACTCTGATCTGGGCCATTCAGCATGCCCATAGATAATTTATTAGATAGTATAGAAGAACAATCAAATGCAATAATGGACATTGTTACTGAAGGTGACAAGTCAGAGACCCAGATTGATAAACAGAGATTAAATTCTGAACCTCCGAATGACAAACAACAACATAATGTTGTCACTGACATGATATGGGAACCCAACCCAATCAATGGAGATGAAATACAGGAAAGTAATTTGGTATACACAGTAGGAGACTCAGTAAATAAGTATACTGTTTATGTCACAACTAAAGGAAATAAGGAACAAGTCACTAGCAGTTGCCTCCCAGGTACAGGAATTCAAGATATTAACTCCCTTTTACCTGGAATTGTTAAAAACACCCACTCTAAGCCTCTAGTGATGGCGAATGTGGGGGCAAAAGATGTAAGCTATCAGACAGAAGAGGACATATTCAATCACTGGAAAGTAAGATCTTCATGACTCAAAAAAAATCTTGACTGTAACATAGTGCTTTCAGAATCCTTACCAGTGCCTAGAGCTAATTTTAGAACAAGTAAAAAAATCATGATGCTCAGTAACTGGCTTAAGCAATGGTGCCTCCATCAAGGAATCACTTGTATTAAAACTTGGGAGCTTTTTGAAGGGAAAAAGGATTTGTTTTGCTGTAATGGCCTTCACTTAAATAGAAAAAGAAGCCAGCTACTGGGAAACATCCTTCTAAACTAAATTAATAAAATCACTTTAAACTAGATATCTTGGGGAGAGGGAAACAGGGGCAAAACCTAAGCTCTAGAAACTAGTTGTGTAAAAAACCTGAGGCACAAATACAAAAGGGTGTAAATAAGGAGATTAAACTATTAAAACTGAATGCAAGGAGTCTCCTAAATAAAACTGAAGAGATGAAAAATGAACTATATGAAGACAACTTACACATATGTGCTGTCTCAGAGACATGGTTCAAGCCTGATGAATGGGGAATGCAGATGCCAAGGTAGGGTATTCAATAACGATTGCGCGGAAAAAAGAAGTGGTGGTATTGCACTATATGTCTCTGAGGATCTTATAGCTTACCAACTACCTGCCAAATAAGATAACAACCAAAGCATAGAACTTATGTGGGTACATGTACAGTGTGGCTCACAGCACTTTATTATTGGATTAGGTTATTGATCACCCAGTCTTACCATTGTGAAAAATAATACTTTTCTAGAAACATTGGATGGAAAGGAGATAAAAGGAGATAACTTACTCCTGGGGGACTTCAATTTTCCAAAAATAAATTGGGAAGCATTATTGGGTACTATGGCTGTTGAAAATAAATTTATTGAGACAATCTTGAACAATAACTTATACCAGTTAGTACATGACAACACAAGGAGGAACAGTACACTAGACTTGATACTATGTAATTTTGCTGACAGGGTAAACAAAATAGAGGGTATGGAACCACTGGGAGACAGCGACCATAATATGGTTAGTATGTCTATAAGGACATCTTGGGAGAAAATACATGGGACCACGAAATTCAAATGCTACAATAAGGCTAAATACAAAATGATGAGATCATATTTAAAAAACTGGAATTGCGAGAAGTTAAAGGGTCTGTTTGTTGAATCAGTCTGGTGTAAACTGAAAAATAAATTGGAGTACTGTATTTCCAGTTATGTACCTGAAATCCATGGGCTGGATATTCAAACTGCACCATTCTGTGGTGCAAGCCCTTGCGCTGCTCAAAAAAGTTGCGCTGGGGTGTGGCCAGGGCAATATTCAAGGGAGTTGCACTATTGAGCAACTCCTTTGAATATCGCCCCCCGGCCACAGCCACTGTGCATGGTGCAGTGGAACTTGCACCACCGCAAGTGGTCAGAGTGGAGCATTCAAGATGCGGTGGCACAAGTTCCATTGCGCCATGCGCAAATTTCCGATATTCAAAAGGTGACATGCAAATGGGGCCATAATTCATGCAAGGTACAGGGGGGGCCATTTGCATCTACTTATGGCCCCATTTGCATGCCATTAGCATGCAGGTGCGCCGATCCCCGACGACTTGCGCCTGGCGCCCTGCCAGGCAGTAGCCATCAGGGACCGACGACCCCTGCAGCCCGATTGCGGGCATGAAGTAAATCCCCCCTACTGGCCCAATCGCTGGCATAATGTGAAACCTCCCCCACTGGCCCGATCGTGGCCAGAATGGAATTCACCCCACAGCAATATCCCTGGTGGTCCAGTGGACATGAACCCGATACGTGGGCATGGAAGTCAGCCCCCAAGAGCAATATCCTGGTGGTCCAGTGGACCATGAAGCCCGATCATGGGTATTAGAGTCAACCCCCAAGGTCCAATTACGCCTGGGGATCTAGTGGCCTGACCCACCCACCCACAGAGCCCCACCACCCTGCTCCCCGTCCAGCTGGCAGGAGAGCACCCACCCACCTGCCGCCACCACCCACCAACTGACTGCTCAGTAGGGCTGCAATTCCATTGGTTCAGAACAGAGCCAATGGGCATACGTATACATTCATAACCAGTTCAGATATGTGAATGAATTCATTCATTCACATATCTGACCGCTCTGTACGGAATTCATTCATTCACATATCTGGACTGCCTTGTATGGTATGGGCTGCATGCCCATGGCTCTTGCTCTGAACCAACGGGCGGCAGCCCCACCGAGCAGTCAGTTGGTGGGCAGCGGGGGGTGTGGCAGGTGGGGCTGCCGCTCCGGCTGATGGGCGGAGCAGGGTGGTGGGGCTCTGTGGGTGGTGGGGGGCCACCAGATCACCAGGGTAATTGAACCTTGGGGGTTGACTCTAATGCCTGCGATTGGGCTTCATGGTCCACTGGACCACCAGGGATATTGCTCTTGGGGGTGACTCTATGCCCACGACTGGGCTTCATGGGTCCACTGGATCACCAGGGATATTGCTCTTTGGGGTGAACTCCATTTTGGCCGCAATCAGCCAGTGGGGGAGGTGTTCTGTGCCCACGATCGGGCTGGGGGTTATTATATGCCCGCGATCGGGCCATGGGGGACAGGAAGAAGTGGAGGCCACCCACAGGTGGCAGTTGCTGTGTTGCACCCTGCAATGTGGCAGCTCACCTGTGGGTGGCCCTCGACTTGATCCTTTTTTTTTTGTCTCAAAGTCATGCAGGCGCAGGTTGGGGGTAGCGCCTGCACAATTCTGCACAGCCTGGCTGAATATCGGGCTGTGTAGTTTATGCATGGTTCCTCCCCCTCTGGTTGAGCATGCCTTCATTAGCATTGCACTGTTGCTCAGCATGACTTGGGGGGGGCGCAACTGCCTCCTGCTGCATATCGCAGAATGGAGCAATTTCGGACTTGCACAGGTGCAACCCTATTGCCCATGGCGCAACCCTTTTGAATATCCAGCCCCACAAGTATAATCAAACAGGAGGAGTGCCTAGATGGTTTAATGCACAAGTCAAAAAAAAAATGTTTGGAAAAATAAGAAAGCCTACAAAAAGGCCGGCCCATCAGTGCAGTGGTTAGATTTCCACTTGCAATGCTGGTGACCCAGGTTCGGGAGCGGACCCATGGTGTCTGAGGGCTGGCTTGGGAGAAGGATTGAGTGTCCCACAACTGCTCTCCTTCTCCAGGGGGGAGGGTGGTGGAATGTTTGACACTGTGGGGACACCCAGTGCAGGGTGAGCAGCACCACAAGTGCCAACGCCTAGCAGGCTCAGAGGCGGGGTGGATACTGGTCGCCATTGTACATCCCCACCCCACCTATGGGGCAAAAAACATGCTGCCTGCCACCAGGACGATGCCTGCCCCTCCACTCTAATGAGCTCCCAGGCCGGCTCCTGGACCTATCCCATTGTCTGCAGCACTTGGGCCAGTGCCACAACCCTGCCCTGGGGGGTAATCCAGGGGGTATCTGGGAGTTGCGGCTAATGTGGGATTGGGAGCGGAAGGGGGCCATGACTTGGGCAGAAGGTTCAGTGGCTAGGTGGCAAAGGAAAAAATAAAATAAAAAAAGCCTACAAAACATAGAGGCACAACCCCACAGAGGTCAACTGGTTAAGATACAAAAAGTTAACAAACAAAAATAAAAAGTTAATTAGAAAGGCCAAAATGGAAGCAGAAATTAATAAGGCAGTCAAGGTTAGAGATAATAATGATAAAAACATTTTTTTTTATTATGTTGATAGTCTCAGGACTATACACACAGCAGTAGGACCTCTGAAAAATAGAGATAATGTAATCCATAATGAACAAGAAATGGCCTCCAAATTTAACAATTATTTTGTTAATATGTTCCAACCAAGTGATAAAAGAACTGATAGGAGAAAAGGTAGATTACCAACTGACATAGGCATAAGACTAAACAAGAAGTATTATCAAGATTATAAAGGATTAAAACTGACAAGTCTGCTGGATCAGACAGAATACATCCGAGGCTGTTGAGGGAATTGATGGAGGATCTATTAGGTCCAGCTACAGTGTTTTTAACTGCTCTCTGGATGAGCATACAACCATTGTAGACTGGAGGGAGGCACATATTACCCCTATTTTTAAAAAAGAGACAAGCATGACGTGAGCAGCTATTGACCTATCAGTCTCACGTCTGTTCTGGGTAAACTATTAGAACAATTTATAAGAGGAAAAAATTGAGAATCCTATCAAACTAGAAGGACTGGCAGACATAACAATGCATGGCTTCTGCCAAGGCAGATCCTGCCTAACAAACCTACTGCAGTTTTTTGAGCCAGTCAGTAAGGCTATAGCTGTAGGATTATCAGTGGATGTGGTGTATCTGGATTACTCCAGAGCCTTTGACTCAGTTTCTCATAAAGAACTGATAGACACATTATCAGATATCAAACTACATCCAAATATAATATCATGGGTTGAATCCTTGTTAAGAAATAGACATCAGCATGTTTGCATTAGGGTAATTTTTCAGAGTAGGGAGGAGTTACAAGTGGGGTTCCACAAGGATCTGTGCTGGGACCGACACTTTTCAATTTATATATTTCAACCATGAGGACATCTGAGGGAACCTGGGTATGCAAATGCACTGATGACATAAAGATTGGAGCTATTGTAAATAACCATGCAGCCATTTCAGAATTGAAAAGTCAACTAACTTATTTGGAACAATGGGCCCTAAAACATAAATTAAGATTTAATGAGGGAAAGTATAGAGTGGTACACTTTGGTCATAATAACTCCATTGGCGAATATAAACTTAACGGTCATGTAATTCAGACAGCCACTTCTGAGAAAGACGTGGGCATAATGATCACTAAAAAACTATCCTTTGACCTAGACACCAAGGGGACTGTTAAAAAATGTGACAGAATTCTTGGCTATATATTTAAAAACATAAAGAGTAGTGATGCAAGAGTCATTGTTCCTCTGTTTTCATCCTTGGCCACACCTCATTTAAAATACTGTGCACCCTTATTAGCTCCACAAGTTATAGAGAACACTGTGCTTGTGGAGAAGGTGCAGAGAAGAATGACAAAGAAAATAAAGCATTAAAGCATAAATCATATGGTGAAAGATTGCAGGAGTTGGGAATGTATTCCTTAGAATGCAGGAGAATAAGGGGGATTTGTGCTTTGTAAATAGAGTGCTTAACAATGATTTATTTTAGGAAAGCACAGGGCTGGTCAAGAATACAAGTACCAGAATTTTAAGATCAAATGGACTTAGATAGAGAGGGAAGAATTATAATATGTAGACTAGAGGAAGATGGTTTAGCCAGAGGGTGGTGAATGTTTGGCACTCACTACAAGAAACTGTAGTTACTATTGGTACTATGGGTATGTTTAAAAGATCACTAGATATCCAAATGGGTGAAGAACACATCTAAAGGTACCACTGATATGTGGTGAGTCATCAATGGGCTCACTACTTCCTGACTCAAAATGTTTCTATGAACCTATGAATGCACCCCCGACTACCAGCAAACATCCAAAGAGCAGTGCTGGGCAGGGGAACAGACACTCACCTATCCTCCCAGCTGAGATAATGAGGGGACAAAAGCAGCAGTGTGCTGTATGAATCACTAATGCAACACAGTATCAGATTCCACAAAATGTTTTGTCATTGTTCTAGTAGAGATTTGCATTAATATTGTTGCACGTATATATATCTATATGTACAGTATGTGTATGTTTGCATGTACAGTACAATATGTCTGTACTTGTCTGTGTGTGTATTAGTAGTGTGTGTGTGTGTGTGTGTGTGTGTGTGTGTTTGTGTGTGCATGTGTATGTGAATGTTAATGTGTATGTATATTTAATTATTTATTTAAAAATGGGTGACAGAGAAAGTCAACTGAGCCAAGGCTCATTTCCAGGTGTGACCTGGGGAAAATGGAACAGGGATGCAAATACACAAAACGGACACAGCACACAGTTAATGCATTACATAGCATAGACACAGTTCACAGTTACAGTAAAGTGTTATAGAGTACATGATTTAAAACAAGAGTAAGTGCCATAAGAACAAACAGAAAACAATCAGGCAAGCAGCAAAAAAAATAAATAAATAAATCAGGCATATAGTGGCACAGTAGCACCACTATAGTTAGGTTTGAGTAGCCATTTCTATGTTAAACCCCAAACTTTGAATTGTAGTAGCTTCACCCCCATTCAGTGAATTTGCACAAATGTTTGCATGCCTGGTCTCAGGGGTAAGATCTGTTAAAGTGCCAAGTTTCGTTCCAGTCAGACATATGGATTCTGAGATCCGGACAGTGTAAAATGTGAAAAAATTATTGTTGTTTTTTGCTGTTTATTTTGTTATCGCCTAGCATCCAGATGGTTTGAAATTTTGGTCTGACATTTGCAGGGTGCAGAGGGCTTGGTCTAGATTGGAGCCTTTCACTGGTTTGATGAAAAAATATAAATCTGTCCCCAAGTTATAAGGAATTGAAATTTCAGTTCTGAGTATGTTCAGTAAGTTTTTTTTTTTTGGACAGCTGTTTCATATGGAAAAATAATTTGGCCCACACGAGAGAAGATTTTTTTTTTATGTGGGGGAATCTTTTCTCATGAGAAAAAAAATATTTTTTCATATGACCGCCATCTTGTTTCCATCTTATCCTGCAGAGACACCAACACAAGTACCTTGGTAATTGGGACTTCATTAGGTGGATTATGCAGTAATTTATTTGGAGAAATTACCCACAAATATGTTTTTTTTTTTCAAATTTTAAAATCTTTTTTCATGACTTGAATTTCTTTTTTCGTATGGACATACAAAAAGGAAATAAGATCTTATGAACAAGGACCCCTTCATACACAAAATTAATTTAGACTTCGTTTTTTTCCACATTCTTTTTCATATGAAGGGATTCTTTTTTGTGTGAATGATGCAACCTCATGGAAAAGGATCTGTTTACATGAAAAAAAAGTTTGCACTTCATTTTTTCCCACATTCATTTTTCATATGAAGGGATCCTTTTTCATATTAACAACACAACCTCACAAAAAAGAATCCCTCCCTATGAAAAAGAATTTAGACTTAGTTTTTTTCACATACTTTTTTCATATGAAGGGATCTTTTTTCGTGAGATTGTCTCATTCAAACTACAAAAGATCTCTTCATATGAAAAAATAATTTAGACCTATGTTTTTTTATTTTCCACATTCCAGTGATAACAAGCCAGAACTCCCTGAACGTTTGCAGTTAATGAACAATCTATATATCAAAACAAGGGCCTTAATGAGTACTGCAAGATTAACACATAATACCCCCAAAACATTTAGGGGCCATATAAAAAATATAAAAATTAAAAAAATCAAACTTTCCATAGGATAACATTGGAAGTTTAGCAAGTCATACAATCAAGCAAATAAATTGCTTTTTGAACAAATGTAAGTGCAGGTCCCAGAGGGCCTTGCACTTCCACATCAACGTGGATGTATGCATCTATGGAGGGATGGAAGTGCAGGGCTCAGAGGGCCCGGCACTTACATAAGCAAATGGATATCTTCACACAGGCCCTGAAGAGACCTGCAGGAATGAGGATACAATTATACTATCTCAAAAAGTATAGAAACTATTTGCAAAAACTAAGTTAATACACCAGTTAAGGTTCAGTTTAACTGACAAAAGTAAGGAAATGTGGTGTTAGGGTTCCAACCCCCATCATCCAGGCAGCAAAAGGAAAAACCGTTATGGTTTCACCTCTCCTGAGTCTTTGCAAATCAGGCTTGGGGTGTTCCTTGGGGTTGTCAACCCTAACATTCACCCCATTCTCATATAGTCTGCAAATCTTAGCTTATTTAGTGATGGAATTGGGTAAGTGTTAGGGTTGGCAACCCCAAGAAACACCCCAGGCCTGATTTGTGAAGACTCAGGTGAAGTGAAACCCTAATGTTTTTTCTTATTGCTGCCTGCAGTGTGGTGGTGGGGTTTTAGGGTTGGGAACCCTAACACCACATTTCCCTACTTTTGTCAGTTTAATCTGAACCCTAATTGGTGCATTTACAATTTTTCTTTGTAAAGAATATATGTATTTGCATATGTATATGTGTGTATATGTATATGTATGGATGTGTATGTTTGTATGTATGGATATGTATGTACTGTGTGTATTATGCATGCTTATGTATGTGAGTGTATATATGTACAGTATACGTCTTTATGTATGCATGTATGTGTATGTATTCATGTGTGCAAATGTGTGCATATGTATGCATACTTGTATGTATGCTGACAGTTTTTGGAGGGAGGGGTTCTGTCAGAAGTTCACTGCTGGCTTTGGAACACAGTTGTCAAAAAATTACATTTTGTTGATTGGATTTTTGAAAACTTTGCACTCAGTTTATTCCCCAGTCAGCACGAGGCTGGCTGAAAGGTGATGAAAAAAGGTAAAATTGTTGTAAAGTCTGATGTCTATGGAGTATACTTCTCATAGATATGTGCACATGTTCCCCATATTTGTCATAAGAATTCAAGGGGTGGGATATTCAGAAATGCACCAGGCGCAAGAGTGGCGCAGTGCAAATCCGGTGCACCATGGTGCACCAAATGCAATATTCAAAGGTTACGCATGATGGCATGTGCCAGCGCAACACGGCTGAATATTGCAGGGATGCATCATAGTGCAACCAGGGCTGCACCAGGGAGCAAGCCAACATGCGCAATAGCACAACCAGGGCTGCACCAGGGAGCGAGCCAACAAGCACAATAGCAGCAACCAGGGATGCACAAGGGGCAGAGGTGCTTGCTCCAGGACACAGATGGATCGGCAACAGGTACAGCAAGGAGCAAGCCACTGGGGTGGGATGTCCCGCCACCAGGGTGCAGAGGGTGCCAGGAGTGAGGCATGGCAGGCACACGATGGAACACCACCCAGTGTGCATGGGGAAGCAGCAGGCCCCCGACTACATGCACCACAGTGGTGCACGGAGGCAGGGTGGCACCAATGGCCACTGGTAAACAGCCACCTGCAACCCCCCACAGGAAGGCACGAGACATGCCACCCAGACCACAACCGGCAACACACTGGCAAACAGCACACAATGCACACACCACACAACCCAAACAGAGAGCCCACAGCTGCCCCAGGGCACAGCCACCATCCAATGGGTGTACACCACCAGGCACAACCCCCTGGCCACCCCAGTCATACCACACTGTCGCCATGCACACCACTGTAGCATGGCTCCACACACCAGCCACAAAGCAGACATGGACAAAGATGGCTAACCATATAAAAGTGTATTACAACAGGCATTAAATAAGTATATATAAATTTACAGGTAACAGGGGACAGAGAACAAGGAATGGGGAGGCCACATAAAAAATGGGAGGCCAGGGAAGGGAGGCGGGGGACAGGGGTCATGGCTATACAAGGGGACAAGGGAGGGCAAAGAGAGGGGGACAGGGAAGGGTAACAGTTACAGGCCAATGGGCCCTGTGGTTGTCCTTGCCCTACTGGTGCCTGATGCAGACATCTGTGCTGCTGTCTGTGCATCATCCATTGCAGCAGCTGTGCCACCTGGAGCGTGGCTGTGGAGACCCGCAGGATCTGTCGCAGGAGCCTGGTGTTTACATCAGTGTGATGGACACCTTGGACAAAGGAGGGAACACGGTATGAGTACATGTCTGGAAGACTGTAGCCCACCCACCGTGTGCAGCGGACAATGGTGACATGCAACCGTGGGATGGCACCCAGCCACCCGCAGTGTGTGTGCTCACGTGTGCCGCCAACCCGGAAATCCACAGCCATGCAGAACACTGCACACCAACACCACCCATGTGCCGCACACCACCACCATGGCAGGCAGGCAACATGGCTAAGTGGCAGGATGGCAGTGGCACAGCTTGAATCCGGATGCACCCACAGCCCACCTGCAACAGCCACACACATGTGTGATAGACACAGCATGGTGCAACAGTCACCGTGGGCAGCACACATCTGGAAAGGCCATGTGCAGAGGGGGCCGTGGCCCACCCCACCCCTGCTGCCCACCCTGAACAACATTGTAGCATGAAACAGTGCCTACCTGCACGCTGTGGTGCACCTTGCGCTTGTCCAGCAGCACCACCCATGCGGCCTGCAGCCTGCACATGAGCCCCTGCGGTTGCCCACCCTGGCGCACCCACAGAGCCAGCCATTTGGGCCGTCCTCCTATCCTTGGGGCCTAGGAAGAAAACATGGAGAAAGACACATCAGTACCTGGCAACACCACATGCCCCCCAGCACAGCATGCTCCCCAGCCCAGCGCAGCAGCAGCAGCACGGTAGCACGGCCCCAGCAAACAGGATGAGCAGCCCCAGCCCCCCCAGCAGCATGGTGTGCCACCCTGCTTGCCCCTCAGAACACTGGTTGGGCATGGACACAGGCGTAGCGCACTTACCTGGCTGTGGCACGCCACCCCTCCAGACACGTGCCAGTAGTGACTGAATCCTCTCAGGGTCCCTCTGCTACAGGTCCCCATAGCAGTGGTGGCATTGCTCGCTGCTGCACTGTGCACCTGTGGCCTCCTTCAGCCCATCAGCGACCTCCTGCCATACCTCTGTTCGTGGTCTAGTCAGGGGCACCTGGCCAAACAAACTGCCTGCATGTGGTTCCACAAGGGCCACATGGTTCACCAGTTCGACCTGCCACCAGTTAGGTGCCCTGGCACTGCTGTGGCATGGCATGGCTATATTGCACTCGTAGATCCAAAATAGCGCCCAGTAGCGCATGAGCCACACTTGCTGGGGATGTGCGCCTTGTGCAGAGATGTGCTGCCATCACCAATCGCGCAGCCACAGAGATGCGTGATATGGGCAATACAGCACTGAATGTGCTGCAGGGCTCCCAGAGGGGCAAAGGGCAACCATGGGGTCAAGGGCCAGCATGAGCACCGTGTGCAACTGCGCTATTGGGCAAGCCATGCATGGGGCACAATAGGGACATGTGGGCACCGTGGTTCATGGCCCAGTAGCACCCAGGCACCATGGCACCCATAGCACAAGAGCGCCATCTGCCACATGGTGCCACAGTGCCATCAGCACTATGGTACCTGGGCACCATAGGCCATACAGTGCATGAGTGCCACATGCCCAATAGCGTCCGAGCACTGTAATGCATATTGCGCAGTGTGCATAGGTGCGCCAATGGCGTACATGCTGACGGGCCCTTCCCCGACCATGCCACTCTGCCTCCTGCCTCCTCACACCCCTGATTACTGTCTCCATCTGGAAGATGGCACTGGCCATGGCCTGGGATGTCCTGCTCCCCCCGGGTGGCTGTCTCCCCAGGCACCCCCAGCTGTGTGCTGCTGAGTGTGCCCCTGTGCTGGGTGCACACCTGTGTTCAGGGTTCCCGGCTGGTGGCCTGTGGGCTGTAACCTCTGCCTTCCACCTGTCTGGGCACCTGTGCTGCCCCTCCTGTGCTGGGTTTCGCAGGCACATGCTCAGGATGTTGCCTCTGCACCTGTATCACACGCACACATACACTCGCTCACACACGCAGACACACTCAGTGTCACACACCCAGTCCCACACTCTGCGACACTCCCTGCCTGCCTCTGTCTCTGTCTTGCACCCCTCCTGCTGTCCAGCCTGCCCACTCGCTCTCCCTCTCTATAGCTCCCCTCTGGTGCAAGTCTCCTTCCCTTGCTTACTCCCTCTTTTTATGTGCTCAAGTTTGCTCTGTGCAAGTCCCTTTTGCTCCACGCTTGCGCCATTTGCCTGCTGTTGAATATTGCACTGTGCCGCTTATTTATGGCTACACCCCTGCACTTGTGCATGCATTCATTACCATTGCGCATTGGCGCATGGGGTTGCGCTGTGCAGTTGCTGCCGATGAATATCGCTTTCTGGTGCATTGCCGCAGTTGCACTAGCACAACCCTGTTGCGCATTGCGCAACTGCTTTGAATATCCCACCCAAGATGTTTAGCTCATGTGGCATTTCCCCACAGAGCTCATTCCCATTTCAAAGATTCCCCAAGCACAGGACTTCAGAGCTCCAAGGTTGCAGTTCAGTGAGAAGTGTAGAGAGTCTGTATGGAGGTGGGGTTGGGTGATTAAGCCCCCACCCATGTCCTCTTGATATTCAGTACAAGAGTTATCACATTCATAACACTTTCCATAATGGGTATACATTCCTGAAACAGCTGTACCACTGCCCACCCCTGAGAGGACTTGGCACAATTTAAAATGATTTGTAAATCAAATTATGATGTTCTGTCCTGTACTGTATTTCATATTTTAATTTTAGATATCCATGGTTCCTACATTGTGGCAGGGCCTTTCAGCAGCTTCTACAATATTAAACAGCATTTTATGTAATGGCAGAAATCTCTCTGTGCCACAAGTTCTGAAATATTTAGGACCTTTCTTGGTGGGTTTGGGGGAATTTCTGTCCATTTTGAACCCCCACAGTTTTATTTTTCAAGACAGCCTTTTCTCCCCCAGTGTCCATGCACTAACAGTTCTAACTAACTAACTAACTAACTAACTATCAATTAAATGAGGGGGCCAGGGTAATTGGGGGTTGGCTTTATTCAATTATGGCTGGTGATCAGCTAGGGGGACCACTAGACACCATGGAGAATAATTTAGGCCAGTGAGCGGCCATGGGGAGGACCACTAGACACCAGGGAGTGTGGGTTTCATTTTTTCACCCACGGGTGGTAAAGTTTTGCCCATGGGTGGTAAAATTTTACCCACTAGCGGCAAATTTTGCAGGTTTGCAGGTGAAATTTTGCTCGCTCCGGGGTTTAAATTTTACATTTCAACCTGTGAAATATTTCAGGAAATGTGCAAATTATGTGAAATATTTCACAGAGTGAAACTGAAAAATCTCACACAACACTAGTTATTAGTGGGGTACCACAGGGCTCTCTCCTGGTAGCAACTTTATTTAATGTGTTCACAAGTGACATAAGTATGAATATTAAAAACACCATAATAAAGTTTGCTGATAATACCAAACTGGGGGAGAGGTGGATACATTGGCCAAATATCATACCCTTTGCAAAGACCTGGAAAGCATTGAATTGTGGTGTCTGGATAGAAAAATGTCATTAAACTAAGACAAATGTGTTACATACCATTTTGGGACAAAAAATCCTATTCTCACCTATAAACTAAACAGTCAAGTATTAAAAGCAACCATCAAGGAGCGGGATCTAGGAATCATAATTAATAATAGGCTCACTCTGGGAATCATTGTAAAAAAGTTGCCCAGGCAGCAGATTCCTTACTAAACAAAATTAGATGCTCATTTAGTAACAGATGAGAATCCTGTATGATGCCATTATATATATATCATATTAAACCATATCTGGATTTTGATTTCCCTTTCTGGAGTCCTTATCATGTCCAAGATACAAAGTTGCTGGAATCTTTTCAGCGCAGAACAACTAAATTGATTCCAAATTTAATGCACCTGTCCTACAAACAGAGGCTAAAAAAACTGGCTTGGTTAGTTTTTCCAACAGGAGAAAGAGAGGTGATTTGCTGCAGCTTTATAAAATATTAAACAACAATGATCTGGCAGAACAGTATGAATTTACATACAGTATGTAAAAAGAAATATCAATCTTAGAAGCCACGATAAGCAGATATCTATTTCCAAGGCCAATTCAAGTAAGAGGGACAACTTCTTCACCATAAAGGCTGCTAAAGCTTGATATCTTCTTCCCAAAGAAGTTGCCAATTCAATGGATTTTCCTTGATTTAAAAATAAACTTGATAAGTATCTAAATTGGGCAGGAAACATTACAGATTAATACACCCACTAGAAGTGGGAGACACTCCCGATGGGCTTACAACCTTCTTGTGTCTAAGAAAAAAGCCAGTAAACCGAGTAGTTACTATTACTTTATTCCCTGTCACAGTCTGTTCTGTTGTGAAACCCTGTTAAGCACAATCTGGAAAATAGAGGAAAATAAATATAAAGTAAAACAAATTAAAAAAACAAAAGCCAAAGAGTATTGTTGAGCACATATCACACCATTATGTAGGCCAGCTAATCAAGGCAACATGAAAGGTGAAGAGATCATTAATTGTGGATCCTGTAAAATGTTCATTAAAGGTGGGAGTACTTCAAACTTTGTATATGATACATGCATGCTCATTAAGGGTTTACAAAAAGAAATTGACCATTTAATGAAGCGCCTAGAGGTTTGTAATGAAATATTTACATTAGAGAAATTAATTGACAATATGGCTTTAAGGCTTAATAATGTGGAAAGGGGGCACAGGTGTGAGCTTAATGCAGGAAGAGGATAGCTGTTGTGCAAAAGAGGATAAAAAAAGAGGATTGGGTTGGAGGAGTATAATTAAGCAATAATGCATGACAGGGTGTGTGTTGTGCTGGGATAACGCCACGCCTGGGGTGGTTGGACATGAGGCCTCAGGCCGAGTGCATCCAACACCCCAGACGTATCATAAGTATGATTATGAATCCATAGCTTTTGCCATTGTGGACTTGATAGAATTACACTTAAAAATTCCCCAGATATTTTTCCAATCTATTTTTAAATATATTGATGGTTTCACTGCTTATAATGTCAACCAGAAGTGCATTCCAGACAGATATCACTCTCTGGTTGAATCATTGTCCTTTTTTATTGGTTATTTTTATCTCTTTCCTTACTAATCTCACACATTCCCACAGATCCTGGTTTTTAAATGCTGCAAATATCATACACAGGTCACCTCGTAACTGTCTGTAGTCTAGACTGAACAAACCCAATTGGTTTCTCCTTTCATTATATGTGAGATTATGAGGTCTTTACCTTTTTTGTTATTTTCCTTTGTACACCCTCTTGTTTATTAATATCCCCAACATGAAGGGGGTTCCAAGACAGTACTCCATATTCCAACAATGGTCTAACTAATGAAACGTACAATGGCATAAGTACAGTTTTGTCCCTACTCTTAATGTTTCTTAATACACAGTTTTTAATTCTGCTAGCTTTTTTTGATGTTATCCTACCTGACACATACCCTGGCATGCATTATTGCTATTATACAATGGTTCTTTTGTAAAAAAATATAAAAATAAAATAAAAAGATAAAAAATGCTGTTTTAAAAATATTTGTAGCATTTTTATTACTATATGTGTAGGTGTACATTTATATAAAAAAAAGTCTGTTGTTACTGCTGCTTGCCAGTGGGTAGCAGTGTCATTATGCCCCTGTTTCTCTGTGTCATTGTTTCAACTTCCCTGTGCTGGCTGTTTGCCATTTGTGTTTTGTGCCTGCCACTACATGGTGACACCCCCTCACCTGTCCACTTCCAGTACGTGGTAATATTTATAGTGCTCTATGAGGAAGGTTGGAGTGGATGCAGAGTGACAATTGCAGAGGTTTCAGTTTTGCGGGTAGGTGGTGAGCACAGAATGGCTTATCTTACAGAGGTGTGTGGCTGCCGAGCCAATTGCAAGGTCTGTGGCCAGCAGCTGAGTGGATTACGAGAGTAGTGGAAGGAAACTTATTAGAGGTATGGGTTTACATTTATTAGAATTTTCATGCGAGGTTTTTTTTTGTTCTATGAAGTGAGTGGCATCAGTAAACTGTTTGACCGGCAGTTAACGGTCTCTGTGGTTCACTGAAGCTACTTGGTTTGCGTGAAAAAAGCTGTCATGACAATTCAATTTTTCCTGTGTGCTGCAAACTCTGTCTTTAAAAATATAATTCTGGATCACTTTGCTGTTAATGGGAGAGCAGAGGAGAATTGCCATGAAGGCAAGCCAGAATCAGTGTAGCGAGTGCCAAGCGGGGTCCATGAAGCAGGCTACATGGAGTGATTCCACCTAAGAGTAGATGAGGTCATCTGTGTGTTGGGACTAGACCCATGATGTTATACTGGGTCCAGTCCCAGACTGACCAGTCTGAGCCCAGGATTCTTTCCTTGTCATTATATAATGAAACTTCGAAGTCAGGAGTAGAAGAATGGAGCAAGGTACAAAATGATATAAAATGAAGAAGGCGACAAACATTAAAAGAAGTCCCAAATGAGCTACAAAATAGATATATTGCACTTCAGGTGGATGAAGTGCATTTAGTATTAGATATTTCTGATACTAACATTACAGAGACATTATCACAACCATCCAGTATAAGATCAGATAAGGAATTATATAACAATCCAAGCATGGATAATGGCAGGGGTGGTACAGGTGTGGTAGCTAAAGGTCAGTAGGACATTGTGGTTCTGGCAGATTCCATCCTGAAATTCACCAGTTCAGTGATTTATAATGGTTGGAAGAATCCTACAATGGTTTGTAGCTTGTCTGAGCCAAAATCCATGACATTAAGAATGGATTAAGTGGATTTTTGGAAAATACTGTGAACCGCACTGTGGTGTTACATTTTGGAGTGAATGACATCGGAAGAAGTAGGGTCTCAGATGTCCAGAGGGATTTTGAAGAAGTGAGGACAGCACTCAAAAAAAGAGGTTACGACATAACAATCTCAGGAATTCTTCTGGTGATGAGGGCAGGCAGAGCAAGAATTATGAAGATTACACAATTTTACTGTTGGTTGCAGAGATCATGCCTTTGAGAAGGTTTTGTGTCTCTGAATCATTGGGAGAGGTTTATGGACCATGGAATATTTGGTCGGGATGGTCTTCACTTAAATAGATACAGTTCCAGATTATTAGCAGGCAGGATAAATAAAAGTATTGAGATCTATTTAAACTAAAGGAAAAGAGGAATGGGGTGGTACTATAGGTATTACCACAAATGCTGAACTACATCCTAAATATTCCTTTGATTCAAAAAATAGGGGCTGGAAATATATATTACTAAATGCTAGAAGTTTGGTAAAAAAATTGATGAACTAATATGTAAATTTGTAGTTTGAATCCATCCAAATCTGTGCAATTACAGAGACCTGGTGGGACAGTGTTGACACCTGGGATAGAAATGTTCAGGGCTATACACTATACAGTAGGGAAAGAAAACATGGTATAGGAGGAGGAGGAGGAGGAGTGGCATTGTATGTAGTTGCTAGCATTCTTTCCAAATTGATCAATATAGGATATGATGATCTTGAACACATATAGGTCATATAGGTCAAACTATTCCTTAAATTTGGTGTATAGATAATTTTGGGTGTGGTTTTAAGACCTCCCTCACAAACTAGCGAAATGGATACCTTACTATGTGAATTAATGGAGACCTTAAATTCAGAAAATAGAATTATATTGCTTGGTGATTTTAATATGCCAGGTATAGACTGGGAGATACATAAGGGTAAGACATATATGCTGTAGCAGTTTCTGGATAGGATAGGCTAACCTTATTCGGATTGGGTTTAAACAGTATGTGACACAAGCCACAAGGGGCGACAATATTCTGGACCTTGTGTTCAGTAACATGGAGTATCAAATTCATGATTGTGGTGTAACTGTACTATTGGGGGCAGTTATCATGCTATGGCAAGGTTCAAATTACTGGAACAGCAATATGGGATGTTAGGATCCACCATCATCAAATGTTATAACAAAGCAGAGTTTAGAGGGATGAAAGATGAGATTAACAGTTGGGATTGGAAAAGTGACTTCAAAGGCCGGAATCTCAGCAACATTTGGGATATTTTGATTGGCAAACTAAATAGATTGATTAGAAAGTATGTCCCTAAAAAGAAAAAAAATATAATAAGTCTGGCAGAATCCCACCATGGATGTCTAAGAAATTAAGGAAGAAATTAAAATTGAAATAAAGCATATATACGAGCAAAAAATAACAAGGCTGATAGGAAAAGGGAGAGATATAAGATGCTATTTAAGGAATGATAAAAGATAACTAGACAGCAAAGCATGGTTATGAGTTGGGTTTGACTGTAAAAGTTAAAGACAACTACAAATCTTTTTATAACTATATAAACTACAAAAGAATTGGTAAGGTATGTGTTGGCCCTTTGGAGAATAATAATGGGGAACTGGCTAAGGACAATAAGCTTATTGCCCAGATGTTTGACGAATATTTTAGATCAGTGTTTTTTTTTCTTCTATTATTTCTCTCTGTGGAGCTAGTGGGCAGCTTCGGCCCCCTCTCAGAGGGCTCCTTCATTCCTGACTTGCCCCATGACTCAGCCTCCTCCTGGGTTGATTCCTCCATGAATTTCCCCCCATGTTGGGGCCAGGGAGGGAGGGCCATCCTCCCCCCACAGAGCACAGTCCAGAGTCACCTGGGATTGCCAAGTTGGGGCCATGCAGTAGGGCTTCTATGGAGCCCGCTAGCTCCATTTTCTTCTTTGCTTCCTTACCCCTTGCTGATGTGCACATCACCGAGTGCCTGTTGAGGCACATGCATGCTGCAGCCCTGCAGCACCCTCCCTTCCTGGTCACTCCCTGACCTGTACTGCAACCAGGCCTCCACCTGGTGGCAGTCATTCAGTGGTAGTGGTGCACCACCCGCCCTGGGAGAGGAGAGCAGTCCTTTGGACCCTTGATCCTCTCCCTCCCTGGCCAACCCCTGGTGACCCACTCGCACCATGAACATGGGTCGCCAACGTGGCAGGAGGTAAGGTATGGATGCCTCAACCCTCTATGCCACTGGGAGGGCTTTAATTCAGTGTTTAATGATAAGTTAGGCAGTACCATACTGGGTCACACTGGAAATGTGGGTGGGCCACTGAAAATTGAGATAATGGATATCAGGGACAGACTACTTAAGATCAATGCTTACAAAGCCCTAGGACAGGATAGAGTCCATCCTAGGGTGGTCAGGGAATTTGCTAATGAATTGTTAAGGCTACCAGCTAGACTTTTCCAGACATGTCTAGATAATGGCACTGTGGTGGAATGTTGGTGGTGGGCCACTGTAGTACCTATTCATAAAAAGGGGAGTAGAAAGGATTGGAAAAATTACAGCTCAGTGAGTTTAACATCTATTTTGTGGAAAATTCTTGAAGGAATTATTAAGGAAGATATAGAAAGAGTTGTTAAGGAACTAGATACGGTAGATGAATCACAGCATGGTTTTACCAAGGGCCGCTCATGCCAAATCAATTTACTTGAATTTTATAGTGAAGTCAGTAAAGCTTTGGAACATAAATCCCCCATGGATGTAATATTTTTACATTTCACCAAAACTTTTGATAAAGTACTACACAAGGAATTAATTGACGTGCTAAGGAATATGGATTTGGCCAGCAATTGTATCCAGTGATAATAGTGACCGAATATGGGCGACTGTCAAAATGGCGACTCCATATTCAGCGTTATTGGGATGGGCTACCCACAAGGGTAGTGACTACTTCTACCGCGAGGGTAGGGGAAGGTGACCGGAAAAAGGGATTGGCAAGGGGAAGGGAAAGGGGAGGGATAGGGAAGAGGGTTATTGGGAGGGACTGTGCCTGCTGCCGCTGAGCCAGTCATGTGGTGTGGTGGTGAGGGAGGCTGGCTCTGGCACAGCAGGTACTGGGTTCGGAGATGGGAATGGGAGGGTCTAAATTTTGCTGCTACCTGTGGCTCCCGGACTTATTTTTTTTTCAGCTGAATTTGTGCCCCCTCCCTTAAATGCACCCCCTGGAGTTAGTAATCCTAATTAAGGGGGTTGCAGGGGGCAAAGCTGGGGCAGAGGGGGGCCACCTCAAAAACACTTTAGGTTGCCGGGTGTTGGTTCACCGGTAAGTGTATATCGCTGATTTGCTTTTCAGAGATATATACTCGCCATAATAACGATCGCTGTTCTGCATTTGCTGTTATGACAGACCCGCCAACAATATAGTAAATTGGATTGACTCCTGGTTAACAGCTAGGAGACAGTGGATGAGTCTCAGGGGCATCACCTCAGGCTGGGCCAATGTGATGCAGTAGAGTTCCTCAGGGTTTGGTTCTTGGACTGTGTCTTATAAATCTTTATGTAGCATCCATGAAATGTAATGAGGGCACGTGGATCTTCAAGTTTGCAGATGACACCAGAATTGGTACTGTGGTACATAATTCAGAGGATATCATGAATCTGCAGAGAGCCTTAATAAACTTGGAGCAATGGGCTATAACACATAGGTTGGAATTTAACATTGAAAAATGCTGAGTAATGCACTTTGGCAAGAAAAACATCAAAGCTAAACATCTATTAGGTGGCAAGATATTGAAGGAAGTGACCCAGGAAATAGATATGGTCATGATAGTATCAAACGACCTTAGGTTCAGAAAATGTTGCCATACTATCAAACACAGGGCCAATGGAATTTTGATCAGCATTAGTAGACACAGTACAAGTAGAGATGGGGAGGTTGTGGTTCCACTGTATGTGTCTTTGGTTAGGCTGCACCTGTAGTATTGTGCTAGTTCTGGGCACCTGGTACCAAAACCACGACTAGAGTTCACAAGGGGGTCCAGTGAAGAGCAGTAAGGATGATAAGAAATCTTAAGGGTCAGAAATATGAGGCAAGATTAGATAACTTCAGGAAGTTTTCTATGGAATAATGTAGAATGTGGGGAGACGTGTCTAGTATTTGATGCCCTAACTAATCATGACTTTTGGGACTGCCTGGGTTTTAGCTTGAAAATCAGCCTCATAATACTTGAGCACATGTTTTGTAACTTAAAGGGGATCTATGGAATTCTAAAAAGAGAGCATTTTGGTATAACCAAAGGGTTGTAGCCCTATGGAATTCACTATAGAAACAGAGAAACATAGACTTTGACGGTAGATAAGGACCACTTGGCCCACCCAGTCTGCCCATTTCCCTACCTACTGGATAAGCTGCAGATTCTAGTTAACAACAGCCTACTTCCTGCCACCCCCCACTACAATTGCCTTGTGTCTGTCCCATGCATGTTTGAATTCCACCACTGTTTTAGCCCCAAAAACCTCCCCAGTAAGGCAGTTCCATGCATCCACCACTCTCTCCATGAAAAAAGATTTCCTCACATTACCCCTGAGCCATCCCCCCTCTATCTTTAAATTGTGTCCCCTTGTTCTTACACATCGCTTTTTCTGAAAGATGCTACCCTCCTGGACTTTGTTGATTCCCTTCAGGTACTTGAACGTTTCTATCATGTCCCCCCTGTCCCTCCTTTCATCAAGGGTATACATATTAAGCTCTCTCAGTCTCTCTCTTCATATGATTTCTGATGCAGACCCTGCACCATTTTAGTTGCCCTCCTCTGGACTGCTTCCATCCTGTCTATGTCCTAGATGAGGTCTCCAAAACTGCGCACAGTACTCCAGATGGGGTCTCACCAACTGTCTGTACAGAGGGATAACCACTTCCATTTTTCTACTTGTGATGCCCCTTCCTATGCATACCAGTATCCCCCTGGCTCTCCTTACTGACTTCTCACATTGCTTACCAACCTTTAGATCATCTGAAATGACTACCCTCAAGTCCTGTTCCATTTTTGTTGTTGTTAGTACCTCCCCTGCTATTATGTACTCTTCTCCTGGGTTTTTGTTTCCCAGGTGCATTACTTTGCACTTCTTTGCATTGAATCTAAATTGCCATATGTCTGACCATTCCTCCAACCTTGTCAAGTCCCTTCTCATCCTTTCTACCCCCCTTGTGTATCAACTCTGTTACAGATTTTTGTAACATCTGCAAAGAGGCATACCTTTCCCTCAGACCCTCTGCAATGTCACCTATAAAGATGTTAAAGAGGACTGGACCCAGTATCTGAGCCCTGAGGTACTCCACTAGTGACCCCCTTTCTTTGGAATGTGTTCCACTCACTATTACCTTCTGTGTCCTGTTGTGCAGCCAGTTTGCAACCCAGGCTACCACCCTGGGACCCGCTCCCAGGCTGGCTAACTTGATTATTAATCTTTTGTGCGGGACTGTGTCAAATGCCTTGCTAAAGTCTAGGTAGGCCATATCTACAGCCCCTCCCTGGTCTATTACTTTGGTCACCCAGTCAAAGAAATTTATTAGATTTGTCTGACATGACCTTCCTGCTGTAAATCCATGTTGCTTTGGGTCCTGTGCCCTGCTGGCCTCTAGGTACTCAACAATTCTTTCTTTCAGAAGTGATTCCATCATTTTCCCTACCACAGAGGTCAAACTTACAGGTCTGTAGTTTCCTGCTTCTGCCTTGCTCCCACTTTTGTGAAGGGGAATCACATCTGCCCTCCTCCAGTCTTCAGGTACCACCCCATCTTCCCATGATTTGTTAAAAGTGTGGTCAGTGGTGTCACTAGGTCCTCCTTAGTTCTTTTAGGATTCTGGGGTGAATCCCATCAGGCCCCATTGCTTTGTCCACCTTGAGTTTTAGGAGTTCTTTCAGGACTCTTTCTTCTGTAAATGGGCTGGTGTCAACCCCCCTACCCAGAGTGCTTCTATTGTTTGGTTTAGGTAACTCCTCCTCATCTTCTTTTGTGAATACTGAGCAAAAGTATTCATTCAGTATCTCTGCCTTTTCACAGTCTCCCTCTGCCCACCTCCCCTCTCCCTTATTAATCTTCACTATTCCTCCCTTAACCTTTCTATGCTCCCTAATGTACCTATAAAAGGTTTTATCCCCCTTCTTAACTGAATTGGCTATTTTTTCCTCCGTTTGGGCTTTTGCTATTCTGACTGCCTTCCCCACTTCTTTCTGCTTTAATTGATACAGTTCCCTGTCGTGCTCCTTCTGTGATGCCTTATACTTTTTGAATGCAGCCTTTTTCTCCTTAACCTTCCCTGCCACCTCTTTTGAGAACCATAGTGGTTTTTTACTCTGCTTTGTTTTCTTTATCTGTTTCACACAAAGGCTTGTTGCCTCTATGATGGCAGTTTTGATTTTTCTCCGTTGTTCTTCCACCCCTCCTTTTTGGCCATTTGCTAGTGTATTCCTCAGGTATTCACCCATTTTGCCAAAGTCAGCCCTTCTAAAGTCCAGTATGCTTGTTTTTGTATGGCTTGTCTCCATGGTTGTGCTTATTGTGAAGCACACTGTGCAGTGGTCGCTTGTTCCCAGATGTCTACTGACTTCTAAATTTGTGATCCTCTCTCCATTTGAGAGTACCAGGTCTAGTATTGCTCCTCCGAGTGGGTTCCAACACTAGCTGTCTAAGGCCTGCTCTGCAGGGCATCGAGAATGGCCCTGCTCTTGGATGTGGCTGCAGTACATGTCATCCAGTTAACATCTGGCATATTCAGGTCCCCCATCAACAGTATCTCCCCTTTTTCAGCCATTTTGAGAATGTCCTCTATCATTTTCTTGTCCATTTCCTCCCCTTGAGATGGGGGTCTGTATACAACCCCTGTGCGGATTGTGATACCATTCCCTGTCTCCAAGGTGACTCAGAGTGCCTCTTGTCCTCCCCCTTTACCTTTTAGTTCTGTAGCTTTGATCCCTTCCCTTATGTATAGAGCTACTCCACCTCCTCTTTTCTCCTCCCTGTCCCTTCTGTAGACTGTGTACCCCGGTATGTTGATATCCCAGTCATGGTTCCCCATGTACCGTGTTTCTGTGACTGCCACAATATCCAATTTTTCATCTTCCATCAAGGCTACTAGCTCAGGAAGCTTGTTTCCCAGACTACGGGCATTGGTACTCATTGCCCTCCATTTAATGTTGGTTTTATCCTTTTTTCTCCCATGTCTGCTCTTTTTGCCCTTGTCTATTTTTCCATTTACCCCTGTTCTGCCCTCTGTTGAGCACTGTATCTCAGTGTTTACCTTCCTACCCATCACGTTTTGTAGGGGGAGGCTTGACATTTCCTGCCTCTTATTAACACCTCCCCCCATGGCTAGTTTAAAAGCTTGCCAAGGAAGCATTTAAACCTGTCACTTAGGATCTTTGTTCCCTTCATGGACAGATGCAGACCATCATGCCAGTATAGACCTTCCTCTCTCCAGGTGTACCCCCAGTCCCCAATGAAGCCAAAGCCCTGTGCTCTGCACCAGTTTTGCAACCATTCATTAAACTGCATGGTGTGTAGTACCCTAGCCTCTCCCCTGCCATGGACTGGCAGCACCTCTGAGAAGGTAACGGTGCTTGCTACCTGTCTGAGGCCCCTCCCCAACTCCACAATTTCATCCTGCACTGCACTGATCCCATGCCTAGCTAGGCCATTTGTCCCAAGGTGGACAATGATATCTAGTTCCCTCTCCTGTGATTCTGCCTCTGCAATGGTTGGAAGTAGTGGGTAGCAAGGATATGAATGAATTTAAGGCTAAACTGGATGAGTTTTGTATTAGCAACAGAATAACGTGGTACCTTCAGTGATTAAGTGTGAGGGTAATGGACATTTTGTCTCCTCTGCTTGGTTCTAACCTATGAAACCTATGAAACACACTCCAATGTCAGTGCACTAACAGGTTCTGCAAGAACATTCTTTCACATGGTCCAGTGTCGGTACACTCACAGGTTCTGCAGGAACATCCCTTCACACAGTCCAATATCTGTACACTCACAGGTTCTGCAGGCATATTCCTTCACACAGTCCGGTGTCCATGTACTGATGCAGGAACATTCCTTCACACATTCCAGTGTCTGTACACTCATAGGCTTTGCTTACACAATCTGGTGTACATACATTCACAGGTTCTACAGTACATTCCATCTCTTAGTCTGGTATCTGGGCACTCACAGGTTCTGTAGACACATTCTTTCATACAGTTCAGTGTCCACACACTCACAGCTTCTGTAGACACATTAATTTGCACAGTCTGGTGTTATTACACTCACAAGTTATGCAGGCACAATCCCTTTCATAGTCTGGTGTCTCTGCACACATAAGTTCTGCAGACACTTTCCACCTCATAGGCAGGTGGCAGTATACTCACAGGCTCTGCAAGCACCTTCCAACATCTAATTTTTAGAGGAGGCCTGCTTCCACCCAGTTTTACAGCTGGGAGGTACATAAGCAGAGATAGTCATAAAACTTTCTTGAAGTCACTCAGTGAGTTAAATTACTGTGTTGGGATTCAGACCTGGTAACTGTCAGTTTACTGTTCAAGAACCTGATTCACAGTATACGGGACAAAACATATTTACAAAGACTAGAATTTCTAGGGTTGTATTCTTTGATGGACAGGAGGATGAGGAGAGACTTGCTATTGACATATGACATTGTACATGACCCACATTTATTTAACAAACTTAATATGTCATTCAGGAATTACAAAGCAAATATCAGTGGCCACCCATTATAGCTAAACCCCACAAGGTTCAGAACTGATTATAGAACATTTTTGTACTTAGTGAGGGTGGTGAATCAATGGAACAATCTACCGGATTATGTTGTTATAAGTGAGGAGTTAAATTTAAGCAGAACATAGATAAATTCATTGCAGAATGATTTTTGCTAATGCACTAGTTAGTGTTAAAGTGACAAAAGTAGGGAAGTGTGGAGTTAGGATTCTCAACCCTAACATCCCACCCCCACCCTGCAGGCAGCAACAGGAAAAAAACAATATGGTTTTACCTCTCCTGCATCTTCGCAAATCAGGCATGGGGTGTGCCTTGGGGTTGTGAACCTAACACTCACCCCATTCCATCAGTAAATAAGCTGAGATATGTGGAGTATATAAGAATGGGGTGAGCTTTAGGGTTGATAACCCCAAGGCACACCCCATGCCTGATTTGCAAAGATGCAGGAGAGGTCAAACTATAATAGTTTTTCCTGTTGCTGTCTTCAGGGTGAGGGTAGGGTAGGGTGTTAGGTTTGGGAACCCTAACACCACATTTCTCTACTTTTTCACTTTAACCCTAACTAGTACATTAACAAAGTTTTTTGCAATGAATTTCTTTACTTTCTGAGATATTATTATTGTATCCTCATTTGCCTATGCCATAGATACATACATCTATGTTGGTGTGGAACTGCAGGGCCCTCTGGGACCTGTGCTTCCATTTCTGCCAAAACAGGAATTTCTTTCCTTCGTTGTGTGGCTTTTTAAAGTTCCAATGTTATCCTTTAGATATTTGCATTTTTAAATATTTTTGTTTTTTTATTTGGCCCCTATTTTTTTTCTGTGGTGGTGGGGGGTATGTGTTATTCTTGTAGTGCTCATTAAGACCTTTGTTTTGATATATACTGTAGATTGTCCCTTAAGTTCAGATATTCAGGGAGTAATGACTTTTTGATTTTCAACTGTGGGAAAAAACTAAGTCCAAAATCTTTTTTTGTGCGAAGGCGTCCTTCTTTGTATGAATGAAAAATGCATACAAAAAAGGATCCCTTCATAAGAAAAAAGAATCAGGAATTCTTTTTTTGTATGAGGGCATGCTTTTTTGTATGAAGGAAAAAAACATACAAAACCAATTCCTTTTTGTACGATGGCATCCTTTTTCATACGAACAAAAAACCCATACTGAGGATCCCTTCATACGAACAAAAATTTGCAAAAATGAAGTCCAAATTCTTTTCTCAGATGAGGGTACCTTTTGTATGAACAAAAAGGTATGAAAAGGATTTTTCACACGAAAAAGAACTGGGGAAAAAATAAGTCCAAAATCTTTTTCATATGAGGGCATCCTTTTGTATGAATGAAAAAAAAAAGGATCCCTTCATACAAAAAAAAATTGTGGTTTAGTTTTTTCCCCGATTCTTTCCTGTATGAAGGGATCCTTTTCGATGTTTTTTTTGTTCATACGAAAAGGATCCTGTGATATGAAAAGAATCGGTGGTGGGGGGAAACTAAGTCCAAATTCTTTTTTTGTATGAAGGGATCCTTTTTCATATGACTGAATTCCTTTTTTGTATGGCCATGTGAAAAATGTGAAGCAAGTTGCAAAAAAGGATGTTAAAATAAAAAAAAAACACATTTCAGGGTCATTTCTCCAAGTATTAAGTGCACAGTCTGCCTAACGGGATCCCAATGACCAACATACATGTGTTGGTGTGTGCCCAGGATATCATTATAGTGGGTTTTGAAAATGTTTTTCTTGGAAAAAACAAAACAAACAGAAATAAGATGGCAGACATATGAAAAATGATTTTTTCCTCACAAAAAAGGATTACTCTTGCACTGAAATGTCCAGTTGCTGAAAACATATGTTCTATAATAAATGTGCTAAATATGCATTCACTATTTAGGAGTTGCTGAAAAGACATGGAGCCCAGAAAAACCTTGAAGGTCCACAAGGTTTTTCCGCATGCACATTATTTTCAATCGTGGAGCTGTTTGCAACCAGCTCCACAATTTACAGCAGCTTGCAGATCTTTTTGGCACAGCTGTGCCAAAATGTTACATCTGATTGGACCAGGCATAACATTCTCTGCAGCTGCACCTGACACCCATGTGGCAATTTAAACTTGGGGGAGGTGCAGAGATTTTTTTTCTGCAACAGTGGCTGTGGAGTGGGACTTAATCTCACAACAGGACTGAAAATTTGGCCCCTTGTCCTCCAATATCATCCACCACTCTGTGTACTTATAATGTACCAATCCTCTTTTTTTTATCTCAATCAGTTGCTGTGAAAATAATAAATAATTGTTTGTTTTACTGCTTGTAGCCAAGTGTTAGTTGGGTTGTGGTTAATATAACATGGCAATATAAAACAGTATATACATACACATAGTTATAATACTTAAGACAAAATAACCTAATATAAAAACATCTTACACAAAATGCATTGTTACAACACATAACACAACATAACCTAATATAAAACATCATATACAAACACATTGTTGCAACACTTAATACAGTATAACCTAATATAAAACATCATATACAAATGCATAGCAATAACACTTAAAGGAACACTGTTAGGTTTTGTAGACAAATTTTTCAAAACAAATATATTGGCTCTTGTAATATCATGTCAGTAGCAGTATTTAGTACTGCCCATAACCGGAATGTCTTTTATTTTTAATGTTGACATTTTTAATCAGAAGTGGGTTACTCCTACCTCTGCTCATGTAGTATACTCATTAGCTGACTTTGTTGCTGGGACTGTTGAGAGCATGCACCCATGTGCATTGAAGTTAAAGAGTGTGCATGCATTTGGAGATGGCACCTGGTCCCTCTCTTTCATGGCTATAGTAGTCATTTTGGCTGAAATATAAACATGGTGATGGAAATAATACACATCCTGGAAAAGTGTGATTAGACTAAGGGATAGATAGATGTGGTACTGAAAAAAATGATTACTGGAACCACATAATCGAGAATCTGAAAATTAAAACAGGGCTATGAACACATGTCAGTGCTGACTCCCATTCATAGCCCTGGTTTCAATTTTCAGATGCCTCGATTATGTGGTTCCGGTGCTCATTTTTCAATACCACATATTTATCCCTTAGTCTAAGCGCACTCTTTCAGGATACATATTTACTTCACCATGTTTACAGTATATTGTATTTGGTTACTGTGCTTTCATACCTGGTGACAAGATCATTGCAGTCTTCCCAATTTATTCCTTTCAAGAACTTGTAAGTGTTGAGCTGGCCCAGTGGCATGGAATACCGAGGCACTGGGTGCCTCACCTCCTGCTATGTTTGTGACCTGGGTTCAGAAATGGATCCAGGTTACTCAAGGGCTGGCCAGGGAGGGAGGATTAAGCATTCCTAGGACTGCTTTCCTCCCTTGGGGAGGGAGGATGTCATGGCTCAATGCTTGACAGCCACCTGGAGGTGGTTGGGTGGCAGCACAAGTGAACCACACGTACAGGGAAGGGATCCCATGCTTAGGGAGCTAGGTGTGTCTCTGAAGAGGCAGAGCTCACACATCATACCCATTGCACCTTCTGTGGGCCCAGGGAGCAAATCAGAGGAAAAACACCTCTGGCTGCAGGATGATGACTGGCTCCTCGAAGGCCTGCACTAGTGACCAGGTCCCCCACAGTCCTGTGGCAGAGGATGATGGAGGAAAGTAAGTCCCAGAGAAGCCAGATGATGGGGCTGGGGGGGCAATTAAAAGGGGGCGGCCAGGGGCAGCTTAGGAGACTACAACTATATTTATGTATTTATTTATTTTATTTTATTTTATTCTTTTGGTAATTGGGTAAGGCCCATTGGGCACAAGTACCTGTTTTCAGGGTGACCTGGAAGTAACATGTTTGTATATGACTATACAGCAAAAAAAAAAGTCTTCATCATGCCCCATCCCCCACAACCAATCATTCTCCTGGCCTAAAGAAAGAACATGCTGGGACACACCAATCTCTCCTCGTATCTTCCCTTGCCATCCCTGGATCACTTTTTTAGTCCTTTTCTGGACCCTCACTCCATGTGGTCCCTGCCTCTCTTTAATAATCCTTCTTAATATACCATAAGCTAATATAAAACATCATGTATGAACATATAGCACTTAATACAGCATAACCTAAAACATTATTGTTGTAACACTGAATACAACATAAAGTAATATAAAACATCATATAGAATCATTATTATAATGTTTAGCACAACATAACCTAATAGAAAGCATCGTCTATAAACCCATTGTTATAACACTTAAAGAGCAGCTGACACCTTCAAGAGAACTTTAACAAAACATAATATTTAGATAAAGTTCAGCTTGTATTTCACATTAGTTCTTTATTCCTGCTCCCCATTATTTATTGCTGAGGTCATTTACATGAAAACAGGAATTTTGCTCCTGAAAAGTTCATCTATTTCTGTTGCCATCTCCCTACCTGAGGTCATAATGCACTGCTTGTGACATCACAGTTACTCTCATGGCAACAGATTGTGATGTCAGAACAGAGCATTATGACTTGAAGTAGGGAGTAAGCTATAAAGGTAGATTAACTTTAAAGTAACTGCAAGGGATACAAATCATGTATTCATGCACATTTTCTCAGTAATTAATAATGGGGAGGAGAAATCTAGAATATATATGGAATACAAGCAGAATTTTTCCTAATTACTATGTTTTTCGAAGTTTTCTTTGATGCATCAGTAGCTCTTTTATACAACATACTTTAATATAAAACATTATACGTGAACATATTTTAGAACACTTAATGCAACATGACTTAATATAAAACATCACATAATAACATAATGTTAGAACACTTAATATAAAATAACCTAATATAAAACATCACATATGAACACATTGTTATAACATTTAATACAGTATACACCACTTAATTGGAACCCACTTAAAGAGCTAGTGTACTACCTAAAACTGATATTAGTTTTTAAAAGCAGGAAACCATTACCTTTTATATCTGAGGTACCTTTTCTTTTCCCTTTGGTTAATTAGAAGATTGTTTACCTGATGTTAGTAGGTGTGATTTGTGGGACAGCACTTTGCCTGGCAGCTGACATATCTAACTCTACCCCTCCACTACATCATCAGCATTATGACCTCACTGACTGTGACATCATTGCTGCTCAGTAACAGCCACTCAGTAGCTGCTAGGTCACTCACTTGTGATGTCACTGTTAGTGAGATCACAATGCTGATGATGCAGTAAGGGGGAAAAAGATAGATATGTCAGCTGCCAGGCTGAGAGCTGTTCCACACATCCCGCACAATATTATCACATAGAAAACTCTCTAATGAACAAAGGAAAAGGAAAAAATACTTTATAAATAAAAAGTTACAACTGATGACTTCTTAAAATTTGTATTTTTTTCCTGTCTGTCTATTTTGATTCCTCTAGCTCTTTAAAAGGGAACCACTGCTTTATTGGAACTTACCTTCAGAAACCGATTCAGTGCAGTGCATTCCAATGGACCCTTTAAATGTTTAATGGGTATGTTTTAAAGGGAACATCCAGTTAATGGGAACACAGCCCAACCCATTCTGCTGCATAGATAAAGTACATGTTCCCATTGTCCACTTAGCTGACTGCCTGTTTTGCTGTTTGTGAGTTTGTAATGCCAAAGCTTTAATAAAGGCAAGTAGATAAAAATAAAATTATCTGTGTATTCAATCATTTAAGGTACAGTTACATTATGTACATTATTTCTTTATTTCTTCAACGTGAAAAGTGTTAAAAGGGGGTTCTGCACAGTAGATAAATCTGCAGTTACATAGACTGCGACCATGATTCTCAAAATGGCACCAAAACATAAACTTCTGACAAATGAAACAGGTGATTAATGGGGAAATACATTTGTACACCATGGTGTTTCTATTAAGCAGCTTCTACTGCATAACATAACCTGATATAAAACATTATACAAACATATTCAGATAGCAAAAAATGAAAAAAACAAATTGTAATGTCACAAGCATGAGATAATGACACCATATCTAGACAAGCAGCAGGAACACATAAAGTCCAAAGGATAAAAATCCTAATTTCATACAAGCTGCTTTAGGAACAGAGAATACATGGAAAAAAAAAAGGAAATATAGAAAATACAACCAGACTTGTGTATAAGGTCAAAAACTTAAATAATAAATAAATAAACAAACAAACAAATAAATAAATAAATGAATGAATAATATGTTGACTCTCAGGTCTGTATGGATTTGTTTTCTGGAGCAGTGAGCAAGGTTTTTTGTTTTTTTTCTGTCCTCCACTGGCTTAAATTTGTTACTTATACTAACAAAAAACTACATGTATTTTTTGTTCAGGGGAAATATAAGGGTTACAAACTCCATGCTGACTTCCCTTAACATGATGATCCAATAAATATTCATGCAAAACAAAGTAAACGCTTTAAAAAGGGTGACTCACGAGGGTTAACTTATTTGTTGCCATGACCTAATTTACAAAGTTTTCCCAGATTCATAACAGGCTCTTTCAAGAACTCTCTTGTTTCTTTCAGGATCCACTTTCCTCATACTGGCATGATTTCTCTAAAGCATATATGCATGAACATGTCCCAATCTTTTTATATTGCCAAACACACTCCCTCTGCCTCCACCCATGAGTGTCCAACTGAATAAGTCACTCGGGGACTGTTTTCTTTATTGCAAGTTGATTTTCTGGGTGCTGGTGGGAGGAGGAGGGTGGTGGAGATCAAAGGGGGTTGGTTAAGGGACTGGGGGAGCTTATGATGATGACTCTTGACAAGTGATTTACTCTGTAGGACTCAGGTGAGGGGAAGTGGGGGAGTATGTTTGGTACACAGGTGGGAGGAAGGGTATGGATTACTTTGTGCTGCAGCCTGCAGTTTGCCAGGGCAGGCAGGGAGGAGGCTAGGGCCTGGTAGAGGAAATAGTGATGCGTGGAATAAGGGGCCTTCAAGGCAAACCTGCAGATGTTGTTGAAGGTTATGTTTAGTCTGGACAGGCAGAAGGATGAGGTCTGCATCTAGTTGGGAGAACAGCAGCCCAGCAAGGTGAGTAAGGTGCCCTGGGTAATGGCGAGTCTAACTTCAGGGGTCAAAAAATTCTTGAACTGGAAGCCAACACCTAGTCTGTTCATGCACCAGACTGTGAATCCTATGTGGTTTGAGAAAGTCAGGGAAAGGTCAAGGGTGACTCCCAGGTACTTGAACGTAGACACTAACTCAAGGGGTTAGCCATTAGGGATGGGATGTTGAGAGAGGTGGTGTCACCTGCCCACCTAGATTGTCTGGGTTTCAACCAGAACAGCATGGCTTTAGTCATCTGGGCATTTAACAAGACTCTGTTGGCAAGGAACCATTTTTGGGTGGTGCCAAAATTTTCTATGAGTGGGGATGAATGTTTGGGCGGGATCTTTGCCCTATAGTAGAAGATAAGATTTAATTGGTGTGCAGTAGCAAGTTGCACATGATACTATCCTTTGAAGGGGAGTTGATGAACAGGGAAAACAAGATGGGTCCAAGTATGGATCCTTGTGGGACCCCAATATGGACTACCCAGGTGCTGGAATTGCCCCCCTGTGCAGACCACCAGGATTCACCCTGAAAGGTATAGTTACAAAACCAAGCAGTGGACATGGTGGTGCACCTAACACTGCTCAGTTTACCTAGCAGGATGCTATGGTCCACCAGGTAGAAGGCCTTGGTGACATCCACAAAGATAGTGCCAGTTAGCTTGCCTTCATCAATACCTCTGAAAACGTACATGGTGAAGCAAGCCAGTGCAGTGATGGTGCAGTGGCCTTTCCTAAAGCCTTGTTGTTGGGGAGAGAGGATGTTGTGCTTAGACATATGGTTTGAGATTTGTTGATACACAACCTTTCAAGGATTTTGCTCAGGTGGGAGAGGATGGAGATGGGGCGGTAATTGTCGACTAGGGTTGGGTCACCAGATGTAAAGATGGGAATGACTCTAGCTTGCTTCCAGATGGGGGGGATAGAGAAAGAGGTAAAGGATAAGTTAAAAACCACAGCCAGAGGTTTTGCAATAATGTGGGTGACAAGTTTTAGAAATCTCAGGCATTGCTGCTGGCATTACCTTGGTTGTTGAGGGTCATGAGGAGCAAAAAGTTTGGGACTGGTTAAGGTTGGAGTCAGATAGGACTCCTGCATGAAGGACTCTATCTTCTTGGGTTGCCAGTATCCAGTCCAGGAGTGAGTGGTTCACGGAAATGATTTTTTGGCTGGTGGGGGTGGTAATGAGTTGGGTGAGATTGAGCTATTTTAACAATTTGCAGCAATCTGTTTGGGTATTGGCCAGCCAGTTCAGGTTAAAGTCTTCCAGCATAATGATCACCTGGGAGGGGGAGCAAAGACCTATGCCATCCAGCAAATGGGCCAGGCCAGTTAAACTACCCTTGGGAGGATTGTAGCAGCAATCTAGATACATTTTGTTTGGCAGATCCAAGGGACGTTCTTTGAATTGTTTTTTTACTGCCCTGAGTAGGGAATGGTGCAAGTGACACCATAGGAATGCCCAGATGGGAAGCATTGAAGTGAACAGTAAAAAACTGAAAGGAGAGAGACTATAAGGCAGAATCGGCAGCAGGCCAAAAAAAAAAAACCCAGTAAAAATAATCTTTTTAAAAAAAAATAAACACCAAAGTATGTAAGTGTGAATTTTCTTCGAAAGGAGGAAAGAGTATGTTTAAAGTTAAACAGATGACGAAATCGTAGTGCTCTAGCTGGTCAGGTGGCACAGTGGCAGGGTGCCTGCTCGCTGCTTCAATGACCCAGGTTCAGAAACCAACTTGGATCGCAGGGGGCTGGCTGGAAGAAAGGAGCGATAAGCATCCCACTGGACAGCTCTTCTCATTTGAGATGGGGGGATTCTCTCCTTCACTCTCTGACTGCCACACAGCAGAGGTGGGGATGCAGCATATGCAGAGGTTGCTGCAGGGTTGGGGACTGCTGCAGATGTTGATGATTGCACTTGTACAGCTGCTCATGTGCCCGCCACATCATTGCAAACCCATAGCCCCCCATGAAGAAAATGGCAGAGAAAACACCAAGCGGATGGAAGATGACTGGCCTGTTGTAGCCTCCCACCTCTCACCAGACACCTGCCTCCTGAACCAGATCTTTCACCCAGTGGAGGACTTGTGCTTCCTGGGAACTCCGCCATGGGGGGGGCAAGCCATTGTGGCACTAAGGAGATAAGGATAAGTACCTGGGAATGGTGGATGAGGGGGCTCGGTGTGTGGTTAGATGGGGGGCCAATGCCAGTAGATGGAGCAGCAACACAGGATTGAAACAAAAAGAAAGAAATCCTAGTGATCTGACTGCTGGTCAGAGGTGTTCCACAAACCTAAATTGACAGGGAAAATATTGTTGTTAAGATCAAAGGGGATAAGGGGGCATGTGAGGAGGAGGACCATGTAAAAGCATCTATCCTAAATAGATACTTCTGCTCAGTATTTACTGAAGAGAAAGTAGGGCAGGGCCCACAGCTCTGCACCATGGACACAGGGGAAGGAGGTGTGCACTAGTTCCTTCACTAAAGAAAGGGTCCTACAAGAGCTCAATAAGCTCAGGGTGAACAAGGCAATGGGACCTGATGGCATACATTCCAGGGTACTAAAGGAGCTAAGGGTGGAACTAGCACAGCCATTATCAGAACTCTTTAGTGAGTCTCTGAGCACAGGAAAGATCCTAGAAGACTGGAGAAGGGCTCATGTGATCCCGCTCCACAAGAGTGGTAGCAGGGAGGAGGCAGGGAACTACAGACCAGTCAGTCTTACCTCAGTAGTGGACAAGATTATGGAGACACTCCTCAAGGAAAGGATAGTGCAACACCTGGAATTCATAGGAGCACAGGATCCAAGACAGCATGGGTTTACAAAAGGAAGATCCTGTCAAACTAATCTCATAGATTTCTTTGACTGGGTAACCAGAGTGGTGGACCAAGGGGGAGCAGTTGATGTCACCTACCTTGACTTCAGCAAAGCTTTCGATACTGTTCCGCATAGAAGATTGATTAATAAGCTGGGTAGGCTCGGGGTGGGTCAGACATTGGTCAAATGAATGGCAAACTGGTTGACGGGCAGAAAACAGAGTGATGATAAATGGTATACAGTCAGAAGAGATGCAAGTCACAAGTGGGGTACCTCAGGGATCAGTCCTGGGGCCAGTCCTCTTCAATATCTTCATCAGTGACATTGAAGATGCACTGGAGGATAAGGTTTGTCTGTTTGCAGATGACACCAAGATCTGCAACAGAGTAGATGATCCAGATGGGGTGGGCAGAATGAGAAGAGATCTGGATAAACTAGCAAAATGGTCGGAAGAGTGGCAACTGGGGTTTAACGCACAAAAGTACAAGATGATGCACATAGGGAAGGGAAACCCTGAAGCCACCTATAGGCTGGGAGGGGAGTTGCTGGCAGTGACAAGGGAAGAAAGAGACTTGGGCGTCATCATCACCGATGACCTGAAATCATCCAAGCAGACCTCTGAAACAGTAGGTAAGGCTAGAGGGATGTTAGGGTGTATTAGTAGGGGAGTATCACAAGTTGGAAGAGGGAGGTAATAATCCTCTTTACAAGATACTGGTTAGGTCCCATCTGGAGTACCGCGCAGTACTGAAAATGCGCACCTTTAACAAGGACATTAACCAGATTGAGGCAGTCCAGAGAAGGGCAATCAAAATGGCGCAGGGACTACATCAGAAAACATATGAGGACAGATTAACTGAGCTCAACATGTATACCCTAGAGCAAAGGAGGAAGAGAGGTGATATGATTGAAACATTCAAACACCTTAAGGGCATTAACAAGGTGAAAGAGTCTAACATGTTACAATATAAGCAAAATTGCAGGACAAGAGGACACAGCATGAGATTAGAGGGAGGCCGATTAAAGGGTAATGTGAGGAAGTTCTTTTTCACAGAAAGGGTGGTGGCTGCATGGAACAGCCTACCTCAGGAAGTGGTTGATATGAATACAGTGCAGGGCTTCAAACAGGCATGTGATAGGCATAAGGGAGCAATACAGATGAGTATGAATAGATAGGCCATTGACAGAGCAAAGGCATACTACACATTCATAAGGTAGAAAAAGAAATGGGCAGACTGGATGGGCCTTTCAGTCCTTATCTGCTGTCAACTTCTATGTTTCTATGTCATGTGGTCAGTCAGTGTCTTAGCATCTTAGTGTACTATGTGGTCAGTTTGTTTGTAAAAGTAAAACACAGGGTTGTTCAGAAGAACTTTTATTTAACTTCAACAAAGATTAAAAGGCAAGTTAAGTTTTATTTTAAGGAATTAATTAAAGAAAAACAACTGAAGTCTCATGTGGAACAATCATGGTGGGCTCTGGTAAGATGATCTTCATTTTGGCATTGTGCTTGTCTCTGCTTTCTCAGGGAGGGAGTTGCTGAAAAGATAAGAGAAAAAGTATAGTATAGTATTTTTTATTAAAGAACTTGAGTATTTTGGGCAGAATTGTATTATGTTTTATGTGCAGAGTAAGCATACCTCAATAAGGCACTCAGCATGTGCCTGTGTTTTACTTGCTTGCTAAAATCGATGCAGGCAGTCCTCTGTTTGCAGGCTCAAATGTTGAAAGCTGTTCAGCAACCACTGGGCATGACTGTTTTTTAGTATGAATATATGAAAATCAATGTTTATTTTGTCCCCAGTATTGTTTACCAGTTTCTGTGACACCTGCCCTGAGTAGGATGGTCACGTGATGGCTGCTTAAGCAGACGTGCCCGGTGTGAGCTCCTGTTTCTCTGCCAACTTTTCTAATAAAAACCCACTTCACACTTACCAGTTCGGTGACTATGGCATATACCAAGCTTCAAGTCCTGTTTCTGCTTCAGCTGATTGCTTTGGGTGGCTTTGGATGGAGGCAGAGATGAAAAATCTACCTCCTAAACATACCCCGCCACCCACTCTGGAGAGGGATAAACACGCTAAGCGGGCCAAGGCAAAGCAGAGCAAGGCAGCCTCTGATGCCACTTCCCAGGCCACTCTGATGGAATCTCACTTTTTTAGAGGAACTTCTGCCCATTAAAAACTCTTTACAAACCCTGGTGGCAGATATGCAGTCTATGCACACCTCCTTGGACTCTTTGGCACATTGAAATGGAGACAATGAAGCTCGAATATCATCCCTAGATGACTGGAGGCCACGACTAGATCCTGAAGTGGTGCAATTATACGCAATGACTCAGGGAAAAAATGAAGACTGCCTGGAAGATTTAGAAGGGAGGTCCCAGAGGAACAATTTGGTGATTCTGGGCCTCCCTGAGGGTGAAGAGGGGCTGTCAGCTATTCCGTTTGCCCAGAAGCTGTTTGAACACATAGCACGCCCTTCCCCAAATGGGCCAACCTACATCATTGAGAAAGCGCACAGATCTCTTAACCCTATGCCCACCCCAGGCTCACCCCTGAGACTGCTAATCCCCAGCTTGCTGAATTACCTGGATGGCAATTTATTCTTGGAAAAGTTAAGGCAGTCCGTGAATTGCAATGAGAGGGAAAGAAAATAAGAATAGTGCAGGACCTCCCATATGTGGTGTGGCAGAGGAGGACAGCCTTTCACCCCATGGTGGTCAAGCTGATAGCCACCAGAATAAAGTTCAGGGTACAGTACCCTGCCATCCTGCAAGTCCACCATGGAGACCAATGGCTATCTTTTGACACCCTGGACTCTGCTCATGTCGACCTGAAAAGGTTATTCCCTGATCTCTTTAAGTGAACGTCCTGCCTGTGCTCCGTTTCTCCGTTTATAGTTTGGAACTTTACTGCGGTCCAGGCTTATACTGTTTGGATGCTTGACTGTTTACTTCTTTGTAATGCTACCGCAGCCTGCTATGATTTGATATGGAATCTGTTTTTTTGTCACCTTGGCTTTTGCCCTTTGGATAGCTGTTTGTTACTGTTTGTCCCATAGGAAGACTGCCCTGATTGGTGAACATGGACAGTCTCTGATGCTGTTTGTGGCAGTTTATTTTCCTGGGGGACAAGATGCAGCTTAAAACCAGATCTTTCCCCTGCACTGAGTTACATCCAGCTGCCTCAGTGGGTTCAGAAGGATTGCTGTGAACTGTGCACGTACACCTCAATTTCTACCAACAGCAGCCTCTTACTCTTTTATTGCTTAAGCGTGACTCCAGACTTGGCTGCCTTGCCCTTGGACTTCTTTACTCCAGATGCTGGCAGACTCCTGTCTCTAGTTCCAGTGTGGTTAGCTGGTAATCGCCAAATCACCTGGATTTGCTTCTACTCCCAGACATGCTGGAATATCCGGTATGCTATGCACTACTCATTTTGTTCTTCAGGCATACCCTGGATGAGAGATTCCTCTTCGTGACCCAACATTTTAACTGGGACTCTAGTTACACTTCTGAACTACTTTATAATTGTTGGAGACTGGATTTCTGGCCGTTTACTTGTTGCTCTGTTAGTTTTTCAGTATGTTGTGACATTATATCTTTATCGTATAGACGTGCTCCTTCCTTATAAGCCGAAATCATTTAAATTTCATATGGACCACAAGGCATGGTGGTGGGTTGGCCCTATATATTATTTCTCCACTTTCTAATTACCAATTTTGTTTATGGTTGAAATGGTTACATAGTTGTATATTTATAATGACGTTGGCAAAGGATGGGCGGGAGGGTAGTATAGACTGGCATCACGGCCTTTATAATTGAAGGAGGTAAGTCATTTGGACTGGGGATACAGTGTTTGTTTTTGTGGGTTCAGTGGGGATTTGTTGGGGAGGGGGGTTTACTATTGTTCTTGTTGTATTGTCATTATTTCTTAGATGACTATTTGGGGGGATTTGGGGAAGGGGGGAGGGTTTACTCTCCTTGTCTGTCATATTTATCTTTATGCTTATTGCCTGTTTCTTCATGATGCATTTTAATACTCAATGGCTTGATTTATGCAGGCATGTCACATATTTTATTACACGGTGGTAGCTTATTGTTGTTCCTTCTGATTTGGGTTGGGGGGGTGCTTTATCAGAGAATCTACACCACAAAATTCAATGGTCCACCGGTCTCCCAGAGGATCCTGTTTCAGCTTTCTAAATTTGTAATGATTTTGGGATATGAAGTACGTTTTCTGGAATGTTAAAGGGGCCCGCTCAAGGGTCAGGTGGTACCAGATCCTGAAGCACCTCTCTTTGTTGCATTGCCAGGTAGCGTTCCTCCAGGTGAGCCCCTTACTTGCCTCGGAAGGTAATCTCTTTCGACGGCAAGCTATAAGGCAGGTCTATGATGCTGGAAATTCCACTTCCCAATGAGGTGTTGCCATTTTGATAGCCAGAGGGGTTCAGTTCCAAATGCTTCACCGTGAGGCAGATCCCCAAGGCTGTTATCTTTTTTTACAGGGCATTCTAGACCATTCTGAAGTCTTGTTTGGCTCCATTTATGGACCTAACAAGGACATCCCAGGTGTTTTTTCCTCCTTGTCACTATTGCTGGCCCCTTATCTGCACCTTCCCATTATTTGGGCTGGGGAGTGGAATATAGTGCATTCCCCTGCCTTGGTCAGGTCCCTCAGGCAGTGCTATGGTTTTTCCCCTACTCAGCGTTCTCTCAGGGACTTAGCTGAAACATTGGGTCTTTACGACCCTTGGCGACTATCACATCCCGCTGTCCAAGAATACACTTTTTATTCTCCCCTACTCAAATCCTATTCTTGGATTGACTTGTTTTTGGTTAATTGGTCTGTTCTCTCTGGGGTTCTGAGCAGTGGTATTGCTACACATGTCCTCTCTGACCATTCTCCCATCTGGCTAGAGGACACCCTGATGCCCAACATTCAGAGGGACATGGTATGGAAGCTTAATTCCCAGCTGCTCAAAGATGAAGTCCTGCCCCGAATCAAGGAGGTCATCACTCAATTTGTGCGTCACAATACTGGCTCGATCCTGGCGTGGTCTGGAGCACCTTAAAATGAGTCTTACGGGGTGAATTCATCAGACTTGCTACCACAAAGAAACATTAACAGGAGGCTGCCTTGCTCCTCCTTTTAAACCATATTAAAACCCTGTAACACAACCTCTCTCATGACTCCCCAGAGTCAGACTGAGCAGCCCTCGAGGTCCTTAGAGATCAATATGTGGAGAGCCTCAGAGAAAGGTCTGAGTATGCACTTATTGAGACTCATGCGTGATATGTTGAGCAAGGTGATGAGGCGAGTCGCCTCTTTGCCTTGTGGTTATGCAAACAAGAAAAATCTCGCCTGGCACTGACGCTTTATTCTATGGCAGATGACTCCTGGAAAACATCACCTAGGGATATAGTTCAGGAGTTTGAGACCAACTATCGTCTGTTATATGCCCTCCTGATGCTGCCTCCTCAGGAAAGGAGATTAGTTCTTACCTGGCCGCCATCCTTCTCCCACACTTGACGCCAGATCAGCAGTCCTTTCTTACCCAACCCATCACACCTGGTGAAATCACGAAGGCAATTAAATCCCTTCCCTTAGATAAGGTCCTGGGGCCTGATGGCTTCTCATCTAACTTGTATAAGCTTTTTTGCTGAGGAATTGACTTCTTTACTTCAACAACTCTATACTTTCTTTTGCAAAGAGGGGCTCTCTGATCCTACTTGTTTGAAACCATAATAGTGGTTTTGCCGAAGCCGGGTAGACCACGGAATAAGGAGATGAATTACTGTCCCATTTCCCTTATTAATTATGATGTTAAAATCTTCACCAAAATCTTAGCAAATAGAATAGCTTGTGTTTGGGAGGGCTTAGTTAGTCAGGAATAGGTCGGCTTTGTGAAGGGTCACTCCTCTGCAGACCATCTACTCAAACTGTCTCATGTTTTCTTCGCTTCCAGACAGTGTGATACCCCAATGGCCTTGGTCTCCCTGGATGTGGAGAAGGTGTTTGACAGGGTGAATTGGGCCTTTATGTTTGCCATTCTTGAAAAATGTGGTTTCCCTCCAGAATTCATACAACGGCTTCAGGTTCTGTATTCTAAGCCAAGTGAGAAAATCTATTGCAATTGGGGTCCTTTCCTGTTGTGCTTAGGTACTTGGCAAGGATGCCTGCTGTCCCCTCTTCTGTTTAACCTATATTTAGAACCCTTGTTGTATCACCTTAAGATCTCACCACTAATTACTGGAATTTTGATAGGCCCCTTGATCTTAGGCTCGCCACATATGCAGGTGATATTCTTCTGCATATTTCTGACCCCGTCACGTCTATCTCAGCAGTGTTATCTCTCATCAATAAATAACTATAAACTCAACCTAGATAAGATGACGGTGATGCCCTTAAACTCCAGGGTATTTAAAGTGGCTGTTCTGGCCCTCCATCTAACTTGGGCCAGATGGATTAAATACTTAGGTATAACTCTTGCCCTAACTCCTGCCCAACTTATTAAATGGAATTTGGATGACCTGTTAGTTGCAATTAAACAGGATCTGGATCGGTGGTCCTCCCTCCACCTCTCCCTTCAGGGGAGCATCAGTGCCATCAAAATGAGCATTCTACTCCACCTATTTTACCTCTTACACATGTTGAATGTGATGCTTCCCCTCAAATGGTTTAAGAAAGTCCATTCTCTCATCTCTACTTTCATTTGGCAGGGCAAGCCCCTGAGTCATTCCTATACTCGTTTGGGTGCTCCAAAATGCCATGATGGCCTTAAGCTCCCTAACTTCTTTTTGTACTACCTGGCTGGACACATTACTAAATACACAAAATGGCCTGCAGTTCCCTCACCGTCAGATGCTCCAGACCATATTCCAGTGTGGCTCCAGACTGAATGATACCTTATTGCTTAATCTACTCTCTCTCCCGATAGCCTCCTTTTTATTTCTCCCAAATCATTACCGTTGTCCCTTTGTTATTTGGTAGTGTTTACCTCCCTGAAAGTCCATGCCCAAATGAGTTGAGCTCTTCTCTATGATAACTTAAGGGATATATCCTAGCCAATTTGCTTTAACCCTAACATTAAGGTAGGGAGCCAGATAATAACACCGGGAGGGTTCCCTTACTTGGAAGGGAAAACAGTTGTGGACCTGGTTTCTGATGGCTGGCTCTTTGACAGCCAGACCTTAAATGCCACTTCGGTGCATTTTTAATGTGCACCAGCTTAGACATTCACTTGTAAGTTGGTTTGGCATGAATGAATGGGCTATCAACCAAGGGGTCTTTCTTAGCATGCTTCAGTCCCTGGCTTGGCAGCCTCACTCCGTATCACAAATTACATCTACCCTGTTCCGCGCAAACTTTTCCCAGGTATCACAGGACATTCCCAATATTGGTCCTCCACTGTACCAGCTAACGATTTTAACTGGGTCCGCATTTGGTTAGACTTGTATAAATATACTACCAATGCAATGACAAACTCCACCTAACCCAATTTTATATCCTGCACAACATATATTTCACTCCCGCTAAACTAGCAGCGATGGGAAAAGTTGCCTCACCCCTTTGTACCAGATGCGAGCAAGAGACTGGATCACTGATTCATGTACTGTGGGAATGCCCAAAAGTCACCCCTCTCTGGGAGCAGATTCAACGAAGAGTGGATCCCCTTTTAGGTTTAGAGAAATTTTTTACTCCTGAAATGTGCCTAGTGGGAAACCTTTCCCAGATTAATGTTACAGAGCGGCGGTATCATATGTCCTTAATCTCCCCTGTCAGTGAAGAAGGTGGTATTACGCCATTGGAAGGCTGGCATATCCATTTCATATCCCGAATGGCTATCTGAACTCCTGGCTAACCTTCATCTTGAGGGAAGGGTGGCGAGCCTCCTGGGTCAGTTGACCAGCTATACTAAGAAATGGGGCAAGCTTCACGCCTTGTTCTCACTTCAATCAGGTCCTTAGATGGTGACTTGGACCTGACTTTACCCCTCATCTGTCTGGCTCCTAACTGGCTAGCTTTCCCAAACATCTCCCTTAGGTTACCATGATGGACCCCAGGGACCCTGGTGGACTTATGTCCCCCTCGTGTTCCTGTACACCACTGTTTTTCTTGAGTGGACCTCAAACTGGAGTTGCATGATTTTCTGTGAGTGGGTTGTGGGGGAGGGGAGAAAAGGGAGGGTGGTGTGGGAGTCTTGGGTGGTTGTTGGTTATTTGTTAAAATGATCATTGTCTCTGTTTGTTGACATTTTTCACTGTTGTGATTTAATAAAGCATATTAAATAAAAAAAAAAATACCTGCCCTGAGTACCACTTGGTGAATTGGTATTTGAGCTCATCTTTGAAGAGCTTGTTTACTGAAATGTACAAAATTGCAGATCATCAGTACTGGATGGGGGCACAAATATGGGATGATGTGATTTTTCTCCATAACTTTAATCACATCCTCGGTTGTGTGACCACAGAAGAGGTTGAGGATCAGACTCGTACGCTGCTCCTCAGGTAGATTTAGCTTCTCAATCACTGACTTGATGTAAGATACAATCACACCTTCAATGTAAAGTTCTTAGGTTTCAGAATTCGCCCAATGGTTCTCTGAGTGCGTGATTTGCCAGTCATTGGGGAAGGGGAAAATTGGATGGCAGTGACCTGTTCTGCCTTTGTAGATCACCTGCAGTGGTAAAAAGTGACCTGAAAGTGTGCAGCATAGAACCACTGACACCTGCCTCTTGTCTCCGAGACTCATTACCTCCACCTGCTGTGCTTCCACTGTATCCATGGTCCAACCAGCACAGGGAATTAAATTCATTCCTGTTTCATCCAAATTCAGTATCAACTCAGCAGGGAGAACCTCCTGCTTACTGGCATCATGATTCTTTTAAGAAATGGGCTTTCGACTCCGGGAAATCTTCAGGAGCTTTACGAGCGGCTTTGGTTCCCTTACATTTAGTAAAGCCAGTCCTATTAAGGAATAACCAAGTCCATTGTCTCAAGAATGATATTGTGCCCCCATTGTCAGTAAATGTCTGTTTCATGGAGTGATGGCAGTCACAACCCAGCCATTCACTACTGCCCCATCAGAACGGAGTGATTATATATTTTTTAGTTCATTTTCAACCTCCTCCAGCAGCAGTGGAAACCAGTCGCAAGGTTTTTGTGGGAGCTGTGGGCACAGTTCAGTGGATCAGGGTCCACCTTCAGTTTTAGGAGATAGTCCTTAAATGTTCAGATGGCGCTTTCATTTATGCAGCCTTTGTATCTGGACTCATATAACCACACCCTACGCATCACTCCATGCACACTGGCATCCTGACCAATAACAAAATGGACATCTGCTGCATAGGTGGTATACTGTGCATGTCTTTTCTTCACAGGAGGAGTGCAAGCAGCAAGCTCTTTAGCAACAGAATGAGCCACACTGTCAGAGACACCAGCTGCCTCAACAAGAATGTCAAGATCAATTTCTGTAGTATCAGCACAAGAGAAATCCCTTTTGTTCACTTTGGGACAAGGAGATGTGAGCCACTTTATGAGAGACATAATGTCAGTAAGTTGCAGTGGTCCAGAGGCTGTAGTGATGTTTTAACAAGCGCAATGCACAATTGCATTACAGTCTCTGCTTAAATCAAATGACAGGTATCAGCTGATTGGTGTGGCGTGAAAATTAAAAGACATGAAGCTGCTCGATATCAACTGACTGAGAACATTCGGTTACCTGCTGTTTTCTAGTTCTACTGTAGTTTGGACTGGACCAGAGGTGCAGAAGGCTGAGACGTTGTGTGCCTCTCCTACCCCTATGCTGGTGACCCAGATTCAGGAGTGGGGAGGGGTGCTTCACCATCTAACTGTCAGCTGTCACTGAGTGGAGGCTCTGTGGCAGTGCAAGTGTGTGTGTGTGTGGGGGGGGAGCAGTAGGGAAGGTGCTGCAGGTTTGATGCAAAATGTGTATGCCTCCACACAGCATGTCCTGTCATTCATGCCTCAGTAGGGGAATTTGGGGGGGAGAGAAAATGGAAAGTGGTGTTGGCTTCATGAAACCGCATTTGCTTGCCCTTGACCCCTACCGCCACTGGAAGAAGCCCACCCAAACATTCTTGATGGGGTTCTGGGGTTGGGGGAGTATGACCTTCTTTCTCCTGGCCCCACCTTAGGGGGCAATACGAAGGGGAACCTTCAGGTGAGGTAAGCCCCAGGAAGGTGGTTGTCAGTTAGGGGAGGCAGGAATGGGGCTGATAGCCTGCCTGCACCATGATGGGAGAAGAAGCAATATGGAAAAAAAATGTTATATTTTAAATTTTTATGACTATTTTGTAAGAGGAATAACACATTTCAGGATGTTCTGATGATCTGAAATTTATGGACATGTCCAGTGGTTGAAAGCACTCAGCTGTGTCTTATGCTTCGCAGCACACTGGAAGTGTCCATATATCTAGGCACAACTGGTCAACATGGTGTATGTTGCTCATTATGTATTTCAAATAGTTTAAATCCCCTTTGTTGACTGAGATCAGTAAGTCACACTGCCTTCCTTCTTTGGCTGAGGAAGGCTGACAGCTTTGAGCTGCTCTAGACATGGCCCCTTGCAGTCTCCTTTATCCCTTGGAGATTCGGCCCTCCTTAATATGAACAGCAGGACATCTGCAGAGCCTTGGCACCACAGGGCAGAGGTGGCTACTATGATGTGGATCAGTAGCCATGTTTGATTTCTGCTCTGACTCACTCCTGGGGGACTTTGTTAGCGACACAACATCCAGTGACCTTGCTATTTATTACCAGACAATCCCAAAGAACTGGCACAGGGCCCAGCTGCAAGCAAAAGGGAACAGAGCTGATGTTCTCAGATAAAAGACAAAACTACGACCTGCCCTGATTTATCTGTGCTGTGAGTGCAGACATCCTCTGGCTTGTCCTGGCCCTTTCATGCTGCTTTTTTGAGTACTCAGCTTTAACATTTCTTTCTGTGTCATTTTATACTTCTTGTAACCTTTGCATTGTCCTTCTGTTTCCTTCCTCTAAGATCTTCAGCTCCATTCCTTTGTTGTTGCTTTATGTCAGTCAGTTCTTATCTTTCTTATCATGTCAGTTGTTCCTCTTTATAACTGACTTTTCCATTTATGTGCCTTTTGCTGTTAGCTTAGGAGCTTCTGTATTCATTTAGTGTAGAATAGTATATCTGTGTGTAAGCCAGCCCCTGGCAATCAATCACTATGGGGCCCTCCACTATGGGAGGGGGCCCAGCCAGGGTGCTGATGATGTTTCAGTTCGATCACAGAGCAACTAATATGGTCATGAGAATCAGACAACTTTTGAAGCAGCACGCATCTTAGTGGTGAAAACTGTGACCTATACTTTTTATGTTTGCTTGCACGCACAGTGCACAAGAAACATATTGAGGTACGTAGAACATTGCAGAGGTGTGCAGTGTGTGGCCAATGCAGCCCACGCTTTCAGGGGTCAGTCCCTTGGCTACCAATCAACAGAAAAACTGGCAATGATAGCAGTTTCAGAAGGAGTGCCAGACTTAAAAGAAATTTGCCGTTCCTATTAGGGACAGTTTAATCATCCCTGATTGCAGGGGCAGCTCCCCCCTCCCTTGCAACCAGGAACCCAGAGGCAGCAGACAAGACTCTCCGCCCATGCGCATTACAGTGCACAGTAATGCACATGGGTGCAGTTTCCTTCTTGTCAGCTGCTGCCCTGTGCCCCCGCCCTAGTGTGCCTTTCCTGTTGAAACATTTCATTATTTAAATTGGTGGCTCCTGCTGCTGGCCACACACTCTTGGGGAAAGCCGACATCAGAGTGCCCAATCCCGTATCGGCATATCCACCCCCCTCATTAAGTGGCAACCTGGGAGCCCACCCCAGTGTGCCTAAATATGGCGACTCCTGCTGCCCACCACACAGTCCCCATAAGCCAACATGGGGTGCCCGGTCCCTATCTCGGCATCCCCCCCTTAGTGTGTCTTTCCTGGTTAAACAATTTCCCCTTTCTTTTCTGACACAGGGATGCTCACTCCTGGTGATGGATGTGCACCCCCCAGCCCGTCAACACTCCTTGCTGACATAGGTGTACCCAATCCGCGAGTTGGCATCCCCCCTTCTCCACCACTATTGTGGCACACTGGGAGTCCACCCCAGTGTGCCAAGCATTTTTTTTTATCCTGTAAATGAAGAAAACCGTCCCTTGCTGTTTTTTTTTTAAAACCTGTGTGGAAGGAAGTATGGGATTGAAGGATGAAGACACCAAGAAGTCCAACAAAAATCAGCTTTATTCAGCAAAATGAAAATAAAGTGCTAGAAGGTGAACTATACACGACAAAGAAAATAAAGAGGGTAATCCAGAAATAAGCAATCCAATACAAAAGAAAGCTTCAAACTCTAGAAATAGCTAGAGTTCCAGGTGGGTCAGCTCCTTGCTGAACCCTAAAGCAGACTGACTAACCCAGTAGTAACCACCTTTTTATTGTAAGATGCATCAGGTGGTAGGGCCAAGCTCCACCCCCTTTTCTTGGGTTTGAACAAAATTCCAAAACAACTAATTATTTTTGCAAATAGACACATGTTCCTAGTAATTTCTTCAAGTAAACCGGTATAATACACAAAAGAAGGCATAATATGCAAAAATAAGAAAATAAAAATCAGATGGGTGCTTCCTTGTCCCCAGACTCCTCCTTCTGGTTCTCTACATTATATCAGTAGCAAAGAGTAGGCCAGCTGGCCAGCACTATAGGGATCAGTGTGAAGACCTGAAGAGGATCTGGAAGGGCGGGAACAAACACCAGGCCCTGGTAAGCAAAATAAGAAAAACAGCAAGAACTGCTTCTTCTTAGTTTTATAGTATTTGAATTATGCAGGAAATGCTATGAAAATAACCTCCCACTGCTCCAATACAGCTTCCTTTAACCTTGCAAGTCTCCTTTGTTTATTTCCTCACATTGTTTTAGCCAAGCAAAAGAACACACAATACAGAATCTGGTTTGTTTACTACCCGTAGTGACCAGCTGTCTCTGTTTGCAAGGGTTTTTCATTATTTTGCTGGCTGTGCACTAGTTTAACAAATTTGTTAGAGTGTAGGGTGTGGTTTCTAGAACAGCAGAGAAAAAACTGCTCTGAGCTGAGAACCCTTTTCCTTTAGCGCTTTCTATCAGGGACATGAATTAGCCACAGAACTGAGAACTTAAGTGGAGGTACTTGCACTCTGTACAGGGAAAGAAACTGCTGAAATGAATGCAGCTAATTGTTTACTTTTGCGCAGAGTTTTTGCCCAGACAGTAGTCTGGAATTCTTCAACAATATCCTTGCGGTATTGTACTGCTATCAGAAAAAAAAAGGGTAGCTTTCCTTAATTATTGCACCAGCTAACTAGGATTTCTGATACAGAATGTGTCAGGACTGGGTTGTCAGGAGACCAGAATGTAATGTTAATTCAGGGAGAGTAAGAACATCTACCAGGTGGCCTGCCTGAAGATGGGGAAAGCAGAGGAATAGAAAAGACAGAAAAAGGGGAAGAAAGAATGTTAGTGCTGTTGCAACAGACTTTTAAAAGAAAGGTCTCCAAAGTCCACAGACCCTTTCACAACCTGAAAAAGAAAAATGGTCCCTCGTTGTCTTCTTGGCCCCCTCCCATCCCCATCCCCAGCCTCACCCCATACTTACCTCCGGAGGTCCGGCACTGCGATCATCTGTGGAGCAGGAACACGTCTGAACTCTTTAAAAACTGACCACAAAATGAAGAAAATGATGGTAAGCTTTATAATGGTATCAATGGGGGGTTTCAACTTAGGTTGATATCTCAGCCATTTTTTGGAGTTTTGGCCCCAGATTTTCAACATGGGGTTCTTGGGACTCCACCTTGTAAAGCGCTTGAATTGTCATTTCATTTCTCAGTACTGAAAGGTGATTTCACGGTTGCTGTGCAGAATCACCTTTCAGGACTGATTAATGAAATGACAATGCCACTGTTCATGAGATAGGGTCCCAAAAGGCCATGTTGCAAATTTGGTGAAAAACTCCAAAAATGACTGCTATTTGGTGTGCTGCCAGCAGTTTCTACGTACACTTGTAACTTTGCCAGTTTTCAATATTTTCACTCCAAATTTCCAACATTGCCATTTTTTCACACCTCCTTATGAACAGTACAGCTGTCATTGTTTGCATCCTGCCCAAAATGTGTTTTCGCACCTGTGGTGCAGAATGGCACAGTCACTGTGCAAAATCAACTATTGGGACAGATTAACGAAATCACAGTGCCATTGTTCATGAGGGGACATCCTGAAAAGGCCATGTTGAAAAATTGGTTAAAAAATTCCAAAAAATGACTGCGTTATGAGCGTGTGTTACGCAGTTTTTATGCATGCTCGTAACTTTACCAATTTTTCATATTTTCACTCCAGGTTCTCAACATTGCCATTTTTTCAGACCTCCTCATGAACAGTACAGCTGTTTTTTTTCACATCCTACCTGAAATGTGTTTTCACACCTGTTGTGCCGAATGGCGCATTCGCTATGCGAAATCACCTTTGGGGATTGAGTAACAAAATGATAGTGCCACTGTTCATGAGGTGCGATCCCAAAAAGCCCATGTTGAAAATTTGTAGTGAAAATACCAACAAACGCCCAGGGTGTTAGGGTTTTCAGCCATAACGCCCCACCCTCTAGAGACTGACAGGCGTCGGGGGTGTGACTTGGGTTTGTCGGCTGTAATGCTCATGCCATTGCACCCCCGCCCTGCAGCCAGTGATAGGCATTGAGGTGTGCCTTGGGGTCTTCAGCCCTAACATTCACTCCATTCTCCTATACTGCTCCCATCTCAGCTTATTTCCTTATGGAATGGGGTGAGGGTAATTGCCGAAGACCTCCAGGCACACCATGACACCTGTCTGTGTCTGCAGGGTGGGGTGGGGTGAGGTGGAATGGCATGAGCTTCATGCCCCATGACCCAAAGCCACACCCCCAATGCCTGTCAGTCTCTGCAAGGTGGGGGTGGGGGTTGGCGTTAGTTCAATACTTCACTGCCATTCCTATTATGCAGCTCTCTAACTCTTGCAGTACCAATGCCAATACTGGCAAACAAACATTTAGCATTGACAAATGCTTGTTTTATTCTGTTTTAGATTGTACCCTATTGCCTGCCTTGCAGGATACCCCTTCCCCAAATCTTGAGCCTTCTTTGCCACTTTTTTTTTATACCTTTGAAATAATAAAAGGAGCACTCATTATAATATGACTTGGTTCAGGTTTTCATCAGTATTCTCTGTTGTTTTGCAAACACCCAGGGCCAGTTTTATAAAACCCCAAGGAACTGGTGCAGGTGGGTAAACAACTTTTGCAACTGGGTCTTCACTTGTGGAGCCACAGTTTTTCCTGCATTTTCAGGCAGAGCCGTTATGGCCAGCTCCACGATTTACAGCAGCTTGTGGTCATTGGTTTTTGGTGCAGCTGCACCAAACTGTTACATCTGATTGGACCAGGCATAACATCTTCCACAGCTGCACCTGCCACCCATGCAGAGCACAGTCTGAAAAGATGACTGCGCCAGTGTGGAGACTTTTTCTGCACTGGTGGACTGTGGCATGGGCTTAGTCACGCGATCATTTGAAAACCACTTTTTTTTTACCTTTGAAATAATAAAAAGGAGCACTCATAATATGACTTGGTTCAGGTTTTCACCAGTATTGTGCAAGTGGATCTTCACTTGCGGAGCCGCAGTTTTTCCTGTACTTTTAAAGATGTAGCCATTTACTATAAGACTGACTCCACAATTTACAGCAGCTTATGGCTGTTTTTTGGCACAGCTGTGCCAAAATGTTACACCTGGGTGGACCAGGTATAACATCCTCCGCAGCTGCACCTGCCACCAGTGCAGAGCACGGTCTGAAAATATGACTGTCCATTGGTGTGGAGAGTTTTTCTGCACCGACAGACTGTGGCACAGGACTTAGTACCTCGGTCGTTTGAAAATCCAGCCCTTATTGTTTAACGTCACTTTTCTTGTGACTAAAATGAACTAACATGCAGCAGACACTGCTTCCTGGTCTTATGGGACAATATGTGCTTTAAAACAGTTGAGAATACTGATGAAAACCTGGATCAAGCCATATAAAAAGGAGCACTCATTTTATTATTTCAAATGTAAAAAGAAGTGTTAAACCAGACTCAAAATGGGGAAAGAAGGGTATTATACAAGACAGGAGCTAATGGGAAATGGAAAATGGAATGAAAAAGTGCAGGTTGTACATGGCTCACGGTAACATGCACTGCTGCTTTAAAGAGCACTTTTTCAGGTACTCACCTTGGCACCTCAGAATTATGTGTATGGCAGTAGGAGTTGCAGGCTGCATTAAAATAATTTTTTCATTAGCTGGTTTTAGGAGTGAAAGGAATTGTATTTTGGCTTCATGGAGTTGAGAGCCCAATCCCTTCCACTTCCCTGTTCTGAGACATCCCCCTGTGCTCTCATGTCTTATGATGCAATAGTTGGAAGAGCATGGGAGTGCACCCCATTGACTTCAACGGGGCTTCTTCGTAGTTTTTGATATTCTAAATGCCCGATTCAAACAAAGTAAGGCCACCACTCAATAAAGAAGGGCTTTCTTAGTGGAGTGGTGGCTTTGATTTGCACAAATTAGGCATTTAGAATATTGAAAACTGCAACTGAAAAAGGGCCCCACTGGAAATGTGAGGTGTGCCCCATGCTCTCCCAAAGTGCATCACAAAACCGTGAAGGCGTGGGGAGTCATGTCTCAGAATAAGGAAGTGGAAGGATTGGGTTCTCGTCCACAGAGCCAAAATACAATTCCTTCCACACTAAAACCAGTTAATGAAAAAAATATTTTAATGCAGCATGTAATGAATGTGGCCATACAAATAATGCTGTGACTCGGGGATTTGAAAAAGAGCATGAAAGTTATTGTTTAACTTCAGTAACAAAACTCATTTTCCACACAAAGTTTTCCAGTCATGCAGTAGGGGGATGTATTAACTCACAAGACTCTCTGGGAAGACACTACTTGGTGCTACCACTGGTGGCTCCCTCACGCATACCTCTCAACCTCCCAACTTGCCAATGTGTGACAGAGGGCTACAAAATGTGTGACAAATGGCAAAAATGTGGTACGCCTGATTTTTCACAGCGTGCGGAATCACGCACTGTGGCATTTTCACATAAAATAAATGTTACCGCAGTAAAACTATTGTTTGCTATGGTATCCTGTTAAGGTGAATCTTCTTCGGACAAGGGAACATGTTACAGACATACACACTGTGGTACAATGGGGGTTTTAACTGCATGGACTTCCATACATAACAACCACAGACCAAGTGACCATATATTATACTAAATGAATGCATTTCTCATTTAGCTTCTCTTGTCCCACTGGAAGTACTAAAGATAATCAAGACTATCCCACCCCAGCATACTGCAATAGATACCCACTGAGGTGCATTATGCTATGGGAACCACCAGTAGTTCTAATTCTTTAAAGAATGCTCAGTCCATCAGAGTTGCATAACCTATATTCTGGGGGATGGCAGGTGGCACAAAGTCTTCAAATATAAATGAGTCAATTGGCATAACAATGTTTGTATCCAAGTGTGGGAAGCTGTGACCTTCAGAGCCTGGCCCCAGCCATGGAGGACATATTCACATTAGACAGTCGCCTCATTCTAATATTGTGGGGCTTGTGTGAAGCGTGTCCAGCCAAGGGTTTTGCAAATATTTTTTTGTGTGTGTGTTTGCTTTTTTGTCTTGCTTCTCAGAGTTTGCCTACACGGCAATTTTCCTTGGGCAACTAGCAACCTGATTCCTACACTAACCAGGCAGCAAAAGTTGGCACGCGGCAAGATTTCACCTACTTATCACATGGCATATCTTTAGCCAGTTTTAAATGAAAATCTGATAATCTTTTCAACAAAGCAAGTTAAAGATTACAAAGCTGTAATAGCAAATTACAGAATCAGACAGACTTTGTACTATGGTAGAAACAAGGATGCAGGGGCAGCTAAATTACATAGATCTGATAACTTTATACAACGTGATAATATAATAATGCAAGAAACTAGGGCTACGATAGCTAGGAAAATATGTATTACTTCTATTGACAGAGACTCTGCAATTATTAGTTAAAAAATATTCTGGCTTTGGTAGTATACTGCACTTTTGACAGTTTTCATAAAAAGTATGTTACTTCAGTCACCTTTGCGGCTAATATCATGTGTTAATTGTACAATATCACTGCTGATTTTATTACATAAGTCATGCTAATGACGATATTTACTGTACCTGCAGTTGGATGGACCCTAACCTGTGCCTGCTTACCTACTGAGAGTCCACGGGAGGTGGGGTTGGGGGGAATGATGCAGTGAAAATAGTCATCAGCCTGTCACACATAATGAGTGGTGCTGTATGATGGCATATGGTGTTGTGTTGTCTGTTGGGAATTTTGTCGTCTAAAACACTTTTGACTACATCATCTACTATTTGTGTGACATCCATTCTCACCTAATTTCTGCTCCATAGCTTCGGGTGTCAAAACCTGCTAGAGCAATTTCGGTGTCATATATTTGTTGGCTCATCTTAGACATCGGCTATCCATTCTCATTACAAATCTGCTCTGACCCATGTAAATAACCCAGAAGATTTCAGTAGTTTTCGTGCAAGCTTTTATGAGCCTCCATGCAATTCCTAGTTCTTAAATACAAGTATACAGGCAGCCCCCCCATGTGCTGTCACTGCAGGGAAGCGTACTTGAAGGTGTACCTGGCAGACAGACTCACAGACGAGTCGTTAATCGGTTTGTGGGGTGGGGGTGTGTGTGGGCTAGCCAAACTGCCATTAGAGCCCACCACCCAATGTGTTTTTGTTTGCTGGCTGCAGTGCAAACAAAGGGAGAAAGGGATTAGTGCTGCGCGCGATGCGGCCGCGTGGTTTTGGCGTGTGAGGTGGAAAAGAACAGGAGAATGCGGAAATTAACTGGAGAACGCAGGGCAGCGGTACAGGCAGACTGCAGGGGTCAGAATGCGGGACATCACGCGAAATCCGGTACAGTTGAGAGGTATGCCCTCACGGGAGGCTGCTCCACTGGTGCTACATTCCTGTTGGGGCTTTGCAGATCTTATAGCCCTTTTCTTTCATAGTCAAAGGCATGCTGTTTAAACATTTACACTCCTGACCATCATACAAGTTCTACCCTCAGTCACCAGCTTCCCTGGCAAACAAGCTTAGTTGCACCTCCCTAGGCAGCATGCACAGACTCGGTTAGCAGTGCTTATTTATTTATTTATAGCATAGGAATTACAACCCTTTGAGTCATAGACTCATTTCCAAAGGCTCCACGTCAAGTACAAGGTAACACAAAGACAAGTACAACAACCAGCAGATACAGTTTAACAATAGGCATAATCATACATGTGAGTCTAGGGTACGTAGAGTAATTGTTTATACAATTGGTTTCGATAACAGAAGGAGGCAGAGTTACATGCATACAGATTGCACAGATGTGCAGTGATCACACTTTATACATGCAGAAGCTAGCAGAAGTAACAATACAGGTTATGGTTGGATGCCAGGGTGATGTCACGAGTGATGTTTTGCAGTGTGCAGCCTACTGAGGCATTGTGATGAACTGACTAGGCATGTGCTATGGGCAAGCTAGGATAGGTCTACGGCATAGTGCCCCGGGTGCAGGGGAAAGTGAATCAGCCTCATTAGAGACCTTGTCTGTGCCACATTAGCATCTACTGAAAAGAAAGTGCCTAGGGTGAGTCTAGCTTGGCACAGACATGTGACCCCCCCCCCAGACTAGAGAGACTCAATGGTGTGGAGGAGGATTTCTCCTTGACACCCCCATGCCAGTCATACTTAACCTTCTCCATAAAACACCTCCCTCCAGCCACACTGGATCAAATCTGGGTTCTGTGCTCTCTCCGGACCTCATTTACATTTTTTCAGCTCTCTGAACTTTTTAGAGCCTCCATTAGGGGAGTCCTTAAATGCTTAATTCCTCTTTATCTGTTACAATATCCCAGTATACTGTTACAGGATTACTAGCTCCTGTTCCTTGATCTTAAACTTTAAGTGAAATTCTTCCCACTCTTAAAAACCTTTTGCCATTAGGGTGCACATTCCTATATTCCTATACATATGTCAGTGTCAGTGGCTCAGTAGGTAGCACATTCGCCTCTGAGGCCAGGAGATCAGAGGGCTGTGGGTTCAGTTCCCACATCTGGCACTTGGGTTAATATCCCAGTACTGACACTGCAGTGCAGCATGAGAGGGGTGCTGCACTTCTGAGGTGCTGTCTTTTGGATGAGACGTTAAACCGAGGTCCCATCTGCCTGGATTGGTGGTAGTTCAGGTGGATGTTAAAGATCCCATGGCACTTATCGAAAAGAGTAGGGGAATTTCCCTGGTGTCCTGGCCAAATTTCCCTCATTCACTGAAAATACCACCAACTGGTTAATCTGATGCCAGGTCAGTTGGCATTCATCTGTATCCCCTTCCCCCGGATCGTGCCTGAAAATAGGTAGGATTTGTCTAGTGCACTTACCCGGTCAACAAAAACTAAATAAATATATATTACTGGGTTCTAGTCAAGGGCATGGCACTTCTGTTGCACTGTAGTACTATTTACTGAGGCTGTCCGACAACCCTCCTCGTAGTTCTTACTGTCTTTTGAGTACTTTGTCTGGTATTTTCCATACTCGTCCAACAGGAAGACTGCAAAAACACTAAAGGTAAGGGGCACTGAAATTGGGAGGCCACCCCGTGCTAAAACACAACTGCAAAAGTTACAGTGCACTCCTGTGGAGAATAAGTTAAATTTTGCTGCTACCTGTTCATTGTCTGAATCCTTCATCTCATGCTGTGTGATATTAGCCACACTAGCCTCAAAGGCTACCACACAAAGATGAATCCAAATGCAGGTGCAAAAAAAGAATTTTATTGCAAAAAGGTGAGGCAGAAATGCTTTGAGAGTCAGTCCATTCGCTAACCACACTCACCCCAGCACTTTGGGTTCTACAGAATTAGGGGAAATTTTCTAAAATTTTGTGAAATTCCATTTTGTCAGAATGTGAAAATCCTGTACACTACTGTACATGCTGACAATACAGTCTTTATATTTTCTAAATTAAACATGTCACTGAAATAGTCATTGTATTGCAGTTCAGATTAATGTATATTATAAGTCTAACTAATTATTCATGATCCTAGTTAGGCTCCTGATTGGCTACTGGACTGGCCTTTAATGTCTTTGAAATGACTGATCCATCTGACGATGTCAGCACGCATGACTCACACCACTCTGCTTAAAACCTTAATTAAGTTTAAAATAAATGAGGAAAAAAAACCTTATTATTGCGATTAGACTTAATAATTGCAATAACAACCTTAAAGCTGGTCATTTCCTTGGATTAATGATCGACTGGAAGGAGATGGCCCAAGGTTGTGCCTCAGGTCCCCAATCCCCCCAACCGGTCATTATTCCTCAGAAACGACCAGCTTCTCAGTTGTTATTGCTTGAATACAATATAACAGCAGTGGATTGCTGGTGCAGTGACAGTGTTTCCATTTGTAACGTGGATGGCTCAGGCTCATGCCCCAACTTCACTGTGTCATAGCATTGGAGTCCTGCTTGATCCTGCAGTATACTTTGTAACATACTCGTTTGAGAACTCAGGCTGCTTTCTCTCATGTTCTTGCCAAACAACTCTCAAAGCTTCATTATTTCTTGGATTGATATGGGTCCATCTCATGAAGATCCCCTGGTCGCTAGCTGAGAAGCGTGTTATTCACAGGGCTACACCTCTATTGTCAGTAAATAATCCAAATTTAAATAAAATAAGTGAATCTTGGTTTGAGCCGGGTTTTGTTCTGGTTTGCCTGTTGTAACTTTATCATACTAAATTCTAACACCTTGAAATGCATTCTCAAGTGTTTGCTCCAGTTTCACAATGGCATGAAACTACAGTCTTCTGGTTTTTACCTGAGATCAATTTGGTTTCACTCTGGTTTGGGAACATTGAATGTATTTTATTATAATTATTCTTTAATTTTTTTTTATTTCTTCTTTGTTCCCCTGTCTCCAACCCACCCCCAATTATCAGGATCATCATGACTGCATGTTTTTAATGATATAATGGCATTCTGCCTTATACTGGCACGCCCCTGTTATAACAGAATGTGTGACAACAGTTAGAGGGATAATTTCATTACTTCTTTTGGTTCCATTTTTAATTATTATTAGCTGGCATACTTTTGAGGGACATACTTTCTATTATCAAATTTCAGAGTGCACTATGATTCTTTGACCTATGCTCATACATTGTATTATTAGAGTCAGTTTGAAAGCAGCAGTGCATAATAGTGGTGAAAACTTTGATCTATGCTTTTTTCTTCTGTTTTAGATTGCCCCTTATCTCCTGACTTGTATGATACCCATTTCAAGTCTGCTTTACCACTTTTTCTTAGAGTTAAAATAATAAAAGGAGTGCTCCTTGTAATATGGCTCAGATCAGGTTTTTATCAATAATCTCAGCTGTTTGTTAACACCTATTGTCCCGGAAGGTCATTGTAGTAGAAGCATTGGTCAGAAAGCATAGACAAACCAGGGAAAGTAATAAAATTAGCAAGTAGCATTTTATTATTATTATTATTCACAACAATAAAATAAAAAGAATAAAGAATATACAGAATAGCTCTTTATCTAGACAACACATTACAAAAATCCCACATCTAAAAGTCTCTCTTTAAAATTTCAGTCTCTCTCTACACAAAACAGTGCTGTCTTTTCATAAGATGTCTTTTCCTGGCAGATTAAATTCTGCATCCTGCTGTTGTAAATTATACCTGCTGTGTTCCACAAGCTGTATAAAGACGTTGTTAATTTCTTTCCTGTGATTAGCCCAGAGAGTACATCCAATCTCAACAGGTCCAACAAAGTAGAACATTCTGTCCCAGAGCTGTCTTCCTGTTGACAGTTTTGTTAACAAGCTTGTGGAAGTCCAAATACATCTCAGGATTAACCTCCTGTACTATAGACTGTTATCTTTTTAAGAAACCCAAATAGCTTTCTGCAGTCATTTCAAGCAACATAATTACAGTGCATCCCGTTTAACCCATACCAGATAAACATATAGCCCACGTAAACGCATAGAATTTCCATGTCCCGATTTTTTTCCCTATGCTTCCTATGTAATATAGACCTGTTAAATGCATGTAAGGATCCCTTTTAAATGCATATTTTTTCTCTCAGTTTTGTTGTTCAAGTGAGGACTGACTGGTCCAGTTTTACTGACACTGCCTGTAGCTGCCTTACTAATTAGCAATTAATTGTCTGTTAATGGGCTGCTCTATTCAAAATGAGTTGTTACTCACCAACTTCAACCTTTTAACCATCAATTCAAGTCACAAAAGCACCCTCCTTCACACTGAAATCAATGCAAAGAACCCAAAAGAATGTCTCAGAAGAACTTTACATGAATCCCAGAAGCACCCTCCCTCACACAGGAATCAGACCAAAGAATGCAATAGCATGTCACAAATTACTTTATCCCAACCAAAGAAGCACTTAACTGCTATTGGCATTTCTCTTCCCTACCCAGCCCCCTAGCACATAATGCAAGTTGTGCTCACCATTAAAAGAATACAAGATCTGATAAATGCATAGCCCTCTTTAACGCATACTTTTTGCTGGTCCCAGGGGTATGCATTTAAAAGGACTGCACTGCAAATATATTTGCCAACCAAGGGATTCCAGTTTTACATAAAGATTCACATATATTCTTTTTAAACACAGAGAAAAAAGTGGAGAAAAAAAAAGAATAGAAACAGAAAGTGAAGGGAGGGAGATAATGGGGAAATTATGGGATCATCGGCGTGGCCAGTTCCTAGGCGCCACAAGGGAACATCTGATTGTGCAATTAAACAGGCAACAGACAGACAGACAGACAGACAGAAAAGGAGAGGATAGAAAAGATCCTTGCTTTTTAACTCTGTCTGCATAACAAATGGACAGGGCCTTACCCAACTGTGTCACACACACGCTCATTAAGAGGGAACCTATAGGTTTCCAAAACCTTCTTTTATTTCTCTTTTAACATTACCTTATAACATTTACAGTTCTTGTCATATGCAGTATCCTCTTTTCCACAACTCCCTTTACAGTAAACATTTCAGTTAAGCACACACATTTTTTTCAGCCTTCTAAATTTGGAACCAATGAGGAACATTGTGGGTGAGGGCCACTAGACCACCAGGAGGGGATGGGATGGGGACCCTAGTTCAACAGTGGCTTCTGCGGTGGTGTGTATGGGGCAGGGGGGATGGAAACCAGGGAATGACATTTATGGCATTGCATTACCATGATTGCACATCAGGGGCATATCAGGGATTGGGGAGGGTAGCCACTAGTTCGCCAAGGACTGACAGTCCTATAATTAATAACATTACAGCATATTGGGCGGGTGCAGCACTGGAGATCACAACAAGGTGGGATGCACCTACTGTTGCTGGAGCCGGGAATTGGCAAGTGGGATGGGGGACCCACTCGACACCAGGGAGTCCTTATAGTATACTGCCTGCCACCTGCCTGCGTGGTTCTGTCCGGCAATGGATTTGTTTGCCAGCTTTGTTTTGCACCATGATGTTTTGTCCTATGATGTTCCTGGCTGGTTCCCTGAATTCTCAATTCCTGAACCATATCTTGAAAGAAAATGAGCACTGTCATTCTCTTTTCTGGATTTTTGCATCACATTGAATTTAAATGACTCTAGTGCCAGGTACACCTTGTGATGCTAAGATTTTTATCTTTCATTTGATTAAGGCAACAGAGAGAACTGCGATCTGTTACAAGTACAAAGTCAACTCCTAGCAGATAAAACTTAAGGGACTCCATTGCACATTTTGCAGCAAGGGATTCTTTTCCAATAGTGGAGCACTTTTTTTCTCTGTCGTGCAGTTTTCTACTGCTATACAGAATGGGATGTTCCTTCCCATCTATATTCATACTCAGGACTGCACTTAGGCCTACATCTGATGCATTTGTTTGTAACAGAAAATTGTTTCCCTTAGGCTGGACTTCTTAAAACAGGGGCTGAGCATAATGCAGTCTTGAAGGTCCAAAATGCCTCATCACACCCTTGGGACCATTTCACATTATTTGGTAACCGGGTAGGCCCACTGGAACCAAAGGTCCCTTTTTCAGGGGTGACTGTTTTTTCATGAGTTCAGTGAGGGGAGCAGCTAAAATGGGCAAAGTTGGGAACAAATCTCTGGTAGTAGCCAGGCAGACCTAACAATGTCTTGACATGTTTCTTTGTTTTAGGGACGGTACTATTAGTTACAGTTTCTAACATGGAAATCTCTGATTTTACTTCTCCATTTCCAAAAACATATCCCAAGTATCTGGTTTCCTGCATCCCTAATGCACACTTAGTAGGATTAATGGTCAGACCTGCATTTTTGATAGACTGGATAACTGCTCATAGGTTTCCCAGGTGCCTTTTCCAGTCTGGACTGTATACCACAGTATCATCTAAGTAAGCAGCACAATAACCAGTATGAGGGACTAGAAATACATCCATGTACTGCTGGAATATAGTGGGTGCTACAAGTAAACCAAATGGCATAGTGATGAACTGATAAAATGTAGCTGGAGTGGAAAATGCAGTTTTGTCTCTGGATTCTTTGTTTAGGGGAATTTGCTAGTAACCCTTGGTGAGATCAAGGGTACTAATGTACTTGACACTTCCCATTCTATCCACCAAATCATCTATCCTCGGCATAGGATAACTTTGAAATATGGACACTTGATAAAGTTTCCTAAAATCAAGGCAGATTCTTACACCCTCTTTTTACAGCAGCATGGGTGGAGCTATGCTGATGTATTGCCATGATGTAGGAGAAAAAAATGAGTGTGGTACAGGAATGTGAAGTAGTTGTCCTACACTTGGTGTTTGGACTAGTGCTGAGGCACAGATCTCTGCCTCTTAAAGCAGCAGTACTACATACAAAAAGTCATTACCACATAGATGTCTTTCTTCTGATCTGTTGAGCATGCAGCTGTTTAAAATTCTGTTGTGCAGTGCAGCATTGGAGCCCAGTTTCTTCTCTGTTTTTGTTTACATGTGTAAACTGCCATGTTGTTCCCCAGACCTGTGCTCTGCTTTGTTTACAATTGGTCATGCTTCCTGTGTGTGTATGGTGCATGCTCCCTTCTGTGCTGTTCTGTCAAGTCCTTTAAGAATGTATCTAAAGTCAGTGGTGAATGGGTTAATTTACAAAGGAATGTTGGGGGGTTGCTTACTTCAGTCCTCCCATGTCATAGGCATTCACTGTCATGGTATTTCCAGTCAGCAATTGTGGTTTAAGAGCATTTGAAATGTAAAAAATACACTTTGTACAAATAATGGCTATTAGTACTACACACTGTGAGTAGTGCGACAGGACTGTTTTAAGCCTTTGAAACAATGTAAAATACATATAGGAAGCATTGAAAACATTATAGACAAAAAACTATTGAAAACATTATGCTTGCAGAGCTTCTGAGTAAAAAGATCTTCTGAGTGCTATCCAAGAATGAGGGGGTTGTATTACAAGTGCCTCATTTGCATATACAATGAGATTGGCTTGAACAGTTACAAGCAAGCTTGTTTTACTGCCTCAGAATCTTGTTGTGTGTTACAACAGAAAAATGACTGATCTCTTATTGACATACTTGAAATAACTTACGTAATGTATGAAACATATGTCAGAAATATCCAGTTCATGAATAAACTGCAGTCTTTTTTAAAACATCTGCTGCTAGCTACAAATAAGAAAGTGAAACACCAGGCTAAATATTAGTTTCATACATGCGCTGTGTTAGGACTGAGAGACACAGTGTGTGTGTGTGTGTGTAGACATGCAACCAAAAGAGGACTTACAATTATGCTGAAAAAGTGCAACTTAATGGGTGGTGATAGTAAGTATTTTTTTATTAAAAGTGTGGCACACTGCTTGGACATTTGGTCATACTTTGTTGGGGGGTCTAACAGTATCATACTGCAATCTAACATGTCAGGAAAAAAATGTTTTCACATTAAATCAGTATGTACGGGAATATCAATTAGATATTATTGTGAAGCACTGTGTTAGAACATCAAATAATCTAAATGTTCAAAGCCGGGAATTCTATTCTAGGTTACTGTGCCAAGTGAATGTGACAAAAATGACCCATTGTCAGGGACCCTATATTCAAGTGCATTCTTCATGACATTTGCAGTGCTCTGCACCACTGCCTCCCTGCATAATGCTTGCAACATCAGGTAACGTGAGCTAGCACTATTGCAGAGCTGTACCCTCACCAAGGGATCTTTTGTACAAAGGTGGAAGCAGGGAGGAGGCTGGCAGCAGGCAATAAGCTGACAACTACAGGCCCATCAACCTGAATTTGGTGGAGGTGAAAGTAATGGAGAAACTGTTGAGGGAAAAGATTGTGGAATATTTTTAATCCTGTGGCTTACAGTATCTGTGGCTGCATGGATTCACTTGGGGGGATGGGGGAGCTGATATCAAAGTAATCTATTAGTTTTCTTTGAGGGGGTGATGAGGGATATTAATCAAGGTAGAGTGGTGGATATGGCGTACCTGGATTTCAGTAAGGCCCACAATACCTTTCCACATAGCAAAATAGTAAAGAAGCTGGGCAATCTGGGAGTGTATACTAAAATGTTAAACTGGGTAGAGAATTTTTTGGGGAGTTGGCATCAGTAGGTGGTTGGAAACGGCATTCACCTGATGTTGGGGGAGTGGCCAGTGGTGCGCCACAGGGATCAGTACTTTGGCCTGTACTCTTTATTGACATCACTGGTGTTAATAAAGAGGGGTTAGATGGTAAAATGTGCTTTTTTTTATGGTTGAGACAAAGATCTACCACAGGGTAGACACTACCGAGGTGGAGGGGTAGAAAACTGAATGGAACAATGAAGACAGAACTACTTAAGCTTGAGGAGTTGTCCAGTGAGCGTCATTAAATAGAGAATAAAGGATGGGCTACTATGCACAACCAGTGTGTTCTGCCATATATGGGTTCTGATTACCTCTAACCTTGAAAGTGAAGCTTGAGATGCCAGTGGCAATCAGAACCCCAAGTTTGCAGAACACACTGGTTGTGAATAAAGTTGCACATCCTGTACTTTATTTAATGTATATAGTACTGAGTTAAATGTGCATGTGGCAGTTATGCTGCTTTCAGAATGATACTGAGGTGTGCAGTCTCTTTAGCTTTCAGAATGATTATGTAGCAACAAAGGGTTCAATCACATTTCATGACCTTTGAACTGTGGTACAACAGCATATTAAAAGGCATGGAATTCTACACAGAACAGCACTCTATAATACACCATACATTCATTGTGAATAAATAAGAAATCAAATACTTGGTGCATAGAAAACAAGGGGTGGAGTACATGAAGGGGGTACTGCAATGGTGAATGCAAAAGAGGAAAGAAACCGGGGGACTGTCATTTCTGATGACCTAGAAGAAGCCAAGCAGTGTGACAAAGCAGATGGGAGCGCCAGTGGGATATTGCTGTGCATAGGTGTCACCAGCAAGAAGTATGAGCTGTTCATATCACTGTAAAATTAAGTAATTGATGAATCCTCAACTAGTGTACTGTGTCCAGTTCAGGAGATCAGATCTCCGAATGGACATGCACAGGCTGCAGGCAGTCTAGTGGAGGGCAACTAAAATGATGTAGTGACATGCTGTCGCCACTAAACTTGCCCTGCACGAGGGAATGCCTACAGGGCACGCCAGTGGTATGGGCACCCCAAGGTTTTACATACTTGGGGATAAACATCACCACACTGTGGAGGAACTTGGTTGAGGCAAAATATACACCCATCACAGCCTCCATCAGAACGGAAAAACTAAGATGACTAAGCTAGACCTATCGCTGAAAGGCAGGATAGATGCTGTAAATATGTTTGTGCTGAATAAGATAGCATACATCATGTGCAAAGTACCAGTCCCTACACAACCAAACACACTTCTGAAACTCAACAAGGTGACAGCAGGGTTCATCTGGTAAGACAAAGCCCCAAGATTTGGAAAAACTAGCTTACGGGCGCACTGGTCTGGGAGGAATGGGTCTCCCCTGGCTGCAGGGATATTTACTAGCATATAGGGCTGCACAAGCAATCAGATGATTTCTCCCTAAAACCCCAAATACCCCTGTATAGGTGAATCTGGAACTGGACCTATCAGAATACAAATGGCTGGGGAACCTACTGAGCAAAGGGAGATATCCAAAGGGCCACCTTCCTCCTGTTATCCAAGAGACAAGAGAATCCTGGCACAGGTGCAAACATCTCACTCAATGTCCAGCCCCCTTATGAGCACCACCTACACAGTACAGCTCCTTATGGGGCAACCCAGATGTGCTACTGGGGGGACAAACCATCAACTGGCACTCTTAGCAGCAGGCAGGCATCTGTACAACAGCAGATCTTTATGCACGGGACTCTGAAGCCATGATGTCCTTCCTGCAAAGGCAGGCACAGTATCTACTACCCAAAACAGACTTCTGGAGATTTCTCCAGACCAGGAATGCATCTAAGACCCTCAGAGCCACAGCACCTATGGGAGATGGGTGGACATAGCTGACCACCATGCATAAACAAGTCAAAGTAAAGGGCACTGCAGGCAAGACATATGGTATGCTTAGGGACTCTCTATCCAATACCACAATTAAGTGAAATATGCAATGGGAGCAGCACCTAAATAATGATAACAGACACCGAAAGGTGGCATTACCTCAAGGATGCCCATCTGGTCTACAGGAACTCTAGGAGCCAGCTTATGCACCTTAAGGTACTGCTGGGATGGTACCGTACCCCGGACACACTCCAAAAGGTGGGACCCATCCCCCATTCCACATGCTGGAGGTGGCAGGCCCCACAGGCCAATCTGCTGCACATACTATGGCAGTGTCCCATACTGGTGCACTTCTGGACAGGAGTAATTTTGGACTGCTCCAAGATTCTGCAAACAAAAGGCTCTGCTGCTCCAACCCTTAGCCTCTTGGGCAATACCTGAAAGGTGTCAAACTGTTCCAACCAATCCAAAACATGGCTCATTGTGGTGCTACTCAAAGCCAAAAGAGCTATCCTGATGAGGTGGTGCCAGAATCTACCTCTCTCTCTCTTCTTACATGGCATACGACAGTGACTTAGTTAGCACATTTTGAATGGTTGACATACACCACCGCCAACCACACACAGGTTTACAACAAGAAATGGTGCCTTAATCTCAGATCACACCTATGCTCTACTTCCACCCCACCACCTGGCAACCCACCCTTCTGACCCAGACAATAGTTTTACTACACATTAAGCTTCCACCCGAACTGGTTCACTTCAGTCCTTATAGGATGAAAGGCCTTAGAAAGGGGTCACTCATAATAATACAGGATCAGGCCCCCCCCCAACCAGACAGGTCAGCAATGACTGGTGATAGTCAGGATTTTGCTCAGTTCCCTTCTGTAAAGGTTCAACAAGATGAGCCCACACCGCTTCCAGGCTGATGTATACCCAGGCTGCGTACTCCTTTATTGACCCAGGGCTAGAGGGTATGGTTCACCATGCAATGGTTGCTGTTCTTAACTTATTATGGTTAATATAGAAAGGGACTAATCATCCCAATGTAGAGTTCTGTTTAGTGTTAAATTCCTTCAGTGCATGCCAATATTTGCAAATAATACATCCTATAAGCAAAAGTTAAGTATACAACGGTTACCTACTGCATTTGATGCCAAGTCATCTCTGCTTCATGTATGTTCCATTGTTGAAAAATCATTATAACATATTTTATGATTAAAAAAATGGTGCAGTGACTGTAATATATGGAATAATGGATCGGGAAGCTTGCATTATGAGAATTTAATGGTCATCCGAGGTGTGGGATGCTACATAAACCCTGAGGGTGAATCCTGAAGGGGTTATTAAAGCATCCGACACTGAGAATGACCGTTGCATTCAAGTAGGAAACTTCCCCATCTTTTATTGTTTATAATTGCTGCTCAGCAATTTTTTTTGTCAAAGTGCATTTGGTATTGCTGTGTCTCACTCATGTGTCAGTCACACACACACACACACACACACACACATACACACGCACATACACACACACACACTCACTCTATCTTTGTCTCCTTTGCTTTTTTTTTTCTTGTAAAGCTTTTCTATTTAATCTGGCATTTATTTTTCACTGGCAGTCTTGCAGAGCTGGGCATTTGGACTGCAATCGCAGTCGGGCATACCTTAGGCACTTCAGCCTCTGAGCCATTCCTTGTTCCCACTGGTAGTTGTTGTCAACTGTGGGTTCTGAATGACAGGATCAACCAGATAGGTTTTTTTGTTTGTAGCTGTTGAGCTGGTTAAAAAAAAAAGAAACCGATGATGACTCTCGGTCTGGCGGCTCCTCGATATGCGGGATAAGGAGCCACCATGTTTCTGAAACTGTTTACCCCACCCAGTAGCAAAGCAACAGCCAATCAGGGAGTGGCTGTTTTTTGAATGACTCAGCTTGTGCTTACCATTATAACTCATGTGTTATAATGGCTAATTATAACTCAGTCAGCCTATGTAAAAAATTGCTGTCCAGTTATTATAAAATAATTATGATCAGAGACTAAAGTGTCTCATTATATACACTCTAGAGGTAACTATGGATATGATACGGTATGATATGAAAAGATAGAGACTTTCAAATACCTCACAGGTATAAATAAGGTTCAAGAGGGAAACATACTCAGATTAAAAGGCATCCAAGAACAAGGGGTCATGATATGAAGCTGGGGGAGGGCAGACCTAAGCAAAATGTGTGAAAGTCCTTCTTCTCTAATAGGGTGGTGAATGCACTGAACATCCTCAAAGCAGAGATAGCAGGGTCAGAAATGACACTGGCATTCATGAATGCATAAGAGATGCATAATGGAACATTGATGCAGTGGAAGTGATGATAAAGCTGGCAAATAAGTAGGGTCTGTTGCAACACAGTAGGTAGGGGAAACAGGTTGTCTAGGTGGGGAAAGACATCCTTATCTACCAGAACTGATATACAGTGCATAACAGAGAATTGCTCTGCATAGAATTCCATCCCTTCCAAAATGATGTTGTAACACACTTCAAAAGTCATTGAATGTGATTGTACCCTTCTGTGGTACAACAGCATTATGGAACCTCTAGAGACTGCATACGACAGTTTCATTCTGAAAGCCAAAGAACTGCTGTGTGCACATATCACGTAACTGTAACACTGCACATTTCACATCACTGTAACATGACCTATTGTTACAGGGCATTGATACCTTGCCTGTATTTATGTATTTACATATCTTGTATAATGCCCACCTTGTTTGTTGTATCTTGCACTGTGTGCTTATATTATTTTTGCCCATCTCTGTATATTGCCTGACTGTACTGGATTCTGTACTTGCTTATGTATGATTTACTGCTGCTGTTCATTGTATTTCACCATTGATTGTGCCAGTCTCTGGTTCAGGCCAAGCTTGGAAAAGGTCTTTGGACCAGTGCACCAACCTGGTTAACAAATGAATAAAAAAATACTATGCACTATAAAAATACAGGATGAACAATTTTATTCACAGTGTATTATGCCACCTCATGATTCTGAGTGCCATGGATCTCTCGAGTCAGTGTGGATATGCAAACTCCAGTGGACAACTTTGACATGGCACACTTCTCTGCCATGAGCTCCATCTTCAAGCATAACTTCATCACAGGAACTGGGTTAGAAACTGGCTGGGGAATAGGAAGCAGAGGGTGGTGGTTAATGATGTCCAATCCGAGGAAAGGGAGGTGATCAGTCCTGGGGCCAGTCCTTTTCAATGTCTTCATTAGTGACATTGCAGAAGGACTGGAAGGAAAGGGCTCTTTGCATATGACATCAAGATTTGCAATAGGGTAGACACTCCAGATAGGGTGGAGAAAATAAGACGGTACCTAGAAAAGCTGGAAAAATGGTCCAAAGTGTGGCAACTGAGATTCAAGGTGAAGAAGTGCAAAGTCATGCACCTGGAGTGCAGAAACCCTGCAGAGGGCTACAGGATGGGGTAGGATTACTGGTGGTCACTAGGGAAGAAAGATACTTGAGGATTATCATCTTGGATGACCTAACAGTGGCCAAATAATGCACAAAGGCTATAGGGAGAATCAGTGGCATGCTGGAATGCACTGAGGGGTATCATGAGCTAGAAGAAAGGAGGTGGTGATACCACTGTACAGAATGCTGGTGAGGTCTCATCTGGAATACCTTGTTCAGCTCTGCAGCCACATATTTTTAAAGATGTAGACAGGGTGGATGTGGTTCAGATAAGGGCAATTAAGATGGTACAGGGCATAGCTCTTCCACCATTCTCTATTTAACTGTCCAGCTTCTGCTCCCTCTGCTTAGAGCGAGTGGACTCACTGATTGTGTTGCTGTGTTCTGGCTGCTCCTTTCTTTGTTTTTCTCCCCCGCTACTGTTTTGCTGTGCTTTCTCTGTCCTCACTCTCACTGCTTGTCTCCTCCCATCGTGTTTTTCTCCTTCTTTGTACTTGACCCCCCCCCTTCGTTTCTCTGTACCTGCTTCGTCTGTCTCTTTGGGGGTTTTCTCTGCTGCCTCTTGCTCCTTACTGCCATTGCATCTATTGTTTCTCTTCGAGCAGCTGCTCACACCATGCCATGAGCAGTCTGCTCTTTTCCCTGAAGCTGCAGTTCGCTCCATGTCGCGCTGCATACCCACTGGATTCCTCACTTTCAGCACCTCCCTGGATTCTCGGCACTGCTCCAATGAATTTTCATCAATCCACAGCAGTGAGGCACGCATCATGTTGCTTCATTGCACAGCAGTTATTCGCCTACCTTGCCTGCATTTGCTACCATGTGCCATGGATCCATAGTTCCCTAGCTGGTATCCTGCACCTCGCCAGCGCTTCAGTTGTGACTTCACCACTATGCCCTGAAGCTTATCATTGTTTGCCTGAGCTATGGAGGGCTTTACAGATTCCGATGCCTCGTTTAGCTGCAGCTACAGTATTCTTCGGATAGTCACCATCCCTTCTCGCTTGCTATACAGTCCAAGCTGATTTGACTCATTCTGTGTTATACTTCAAGCATGATTTGCTACCCTTATTACTGTGCCCTTGCTAAGACTGGTCCACTATCTCCACCTATACCTTCAACAGGGGTATCGCTCAGTGCTTCTGGACATCTTCTAAGACAATCCATATGTAAGCCTGCTATCCTTTCTGCTATGCCCCTCACCAGGATGGTTCTCCTCATTCCAGCTCTAGTGCATCCTCAGACAGCTCTCAGTGGTTCATCTCTCATCACTCCAATGTCCTAAGCTATCTACCTTCCTTTGAGGTCCCTATGTTTTTCAAGACTTCTGACAGTGGGGTCCTGCAGGTCCAGCTAGCCAACATGGAGGTCTAGCTCACTTTACTTGCTTCTTCTCTGCCTCCGGCAGACCTACATGGATGTTCTGCCAATCCTGCTAGCCTGTGTGGAGGCCTAGCTCAACTCAATCTTTCTACTTCTTCGGGCAGATCTACGTGAAGGCCTAGCTTGACTCACCTACTTCTACCAGCTAGCCCATATGCGGGTCTAGCTCGCCACTCATTCACTTTACCCGCTGTCATTAGTTGGATCTCCTGGGGTCCTCTGGTGTGCTTACATGGCCTTTCTTATCACCTGGAAGAGTCCAACCTTCGAAGCATGCAATCCTGTTGCCTCGTCATTCTGACTCCTTGAACACAGTGGGTGACTCCTCCTCACCTATTATTCCATTTGACATGGGGCTCTCTGAAGTTTCTTCCTTATATTGGACCACGCGCCTCTACATCCATGGCAGACCGTTGGGGGGCCCCTGCCATCCCTTACCTGGAAAGCACATTACTGTGGCACAGCAGACTATGTGGGGTCCTGCCATCTAATTTTACTCACCCACGAGGGGCTCCTTCTAGGTTTACATGTACCCGAGTCACTGCAGGCAGCCTTACCCAGGGGTCCCTTGGTACTTCAAAGCTTATCATATTATGCAATGGTGAAACCCTTGTCAGGTTCTCGCTATCTCAATTCTATCATGCCTCAGGACATCCTTGCTCAATCAGCCTCCATCTTACAATGTAGACCCCATGGGCCTCGTCTTCCTCAAGCTGACCACCTGATCCTACACTATCGCGCGAGCATCACAAGTGCTCGTGCCAGACCTCAAGGAATTCATCTTCCAGCTGCAGTCCGGGCCTACATATATTCCTAGTACATACATACATACATTCATCTGCTGCACACCATTCCATTCTGTCCAGTTCCAACCTAGTATCTTCGAAGCATACTTTCATAGGGTATTCCTCAATCCTTGGATGTTCAGGACACTTCTACTTTCTGATAAAATACTCAAATGTACCTACTATCGCAGTGTAATTTCAGCTCCTGCAAGCTTCCATTTTCATTGACTCCTACCTTATCACCATTCCCATTTGCAGCAACTCCTCGCCTTCTATATAGTGTTGTTATGGACTTTGTTTTGCTGACCCTTCTGCTAATGTCTCCCCTTGGTTGACTTCATTCACCAGTATTTCATCTCCATGATTACCCACTTGCAATCTAACTCAGGATACGCCTCTCCCAACAACACTCTGGATCTAGTTCAAAGACAACTATCACTACCACCTACCTTAGGATTACTATCCTTTTAGTACACCCAGAGGAGGGGCAGGTCAGTAGCCATGGGTCCTCTGAGGTTTCCTCCTAAGGGTTTTTTCCTCTCCTGAGTGCTACTGGCCGCACTCTCCGGAGTTGGGGAAGGTAATCACATCCGTTATTATATTCCCTTTTGAGCCTTAATTCTACACTTACCTAGCATCCCGCCAAAGGTGGGATATATAGAAAGGCCAAAGATCAAGTTCTACCATAAACTATTTATCATACAGCTCTAACATATCTAAGCATCAACCATATCATCCAGCTCCTATGTACTACAAGTACTGACTTATGTAACATTCCAGCTGAACGTATTCTAAGCACCAACCATGGTACTCTGTAACTATGTACTGCAAACACTGATTTATGTTTATGTACCATCCAGTTCAAATATATCTAGCACTAACCATACCTCATTCAGCTTAAGTACTACAAAGCACTGAGCTATGTATCACACATTGAGTTGGAAGGCTTGCCTGCAGTTCGATGGGGGAGACATAGCTCCTTCTCATCCTCTATTTAACTATCCAGCTTCTGCTCCCTCTGCTTAGAGTGAGCGGACTCGCCCTCCATCCTCTCCTGCCTCCTCCTCCTCCTTCTCTGACTCTCATATCCCACCTAGTGCTGGGCCTTTAATTCTACACTTACCTAGCATCCCGACAAAGGTGGGATATAGAGAAAGGCCAAAGATCAAGTTCTACCATAAACTATATATCATACAGCTCTAATGTATCTAAGCATCACCCATATCATCCAGTTCCTATGTACAAGTACTGACTTATGTAACATTCCAGCTGAACGTATTCGAAGCACCAACCATAGTACTCTGTTACTACTTACTGCAAACACTGATTTACGTACCATCCAGTTCAAATGTATCTAGCACTAACCATACCTTATTCAGCTTAAGTACCACAAAGCACTGAGCTGTGTATCACACATTGAACATTCTGTAGGGCTTACTGATGTGGCTGAGTCTGGTTACTTTTTTTTTTTTAAGTGAAAAACAGACAGTCCACTGTACTGGTGTTACCACACAAAAGAAATGTGTTTGTTTACAGTCCTTGATTAACTCCCACTACATCTTACTTGGACGTAGGAGAACCCCAACACAGTCTAGCCTCTCATGATGCTATGGAAGGAGAGGAGACTACTGCATCATGAGCGACTGCACTGTTTGGGGGTATTCCTAATGTTCAGGAAATATGCAGTAAGAGTAGATCAAGAAGTTAAAGCAAAACAAGGTTGGCTGTAAGTACACCATTTCAGTTCTAGTAAGAGAGGAAGCAGATAAAGCAGCCAGAAACAGTATGCCCCCCCCCCCGACACCGACACCAACACAGCAACTTATGGTGCTGTCAACAAAATCAACAGTTTGCCGACAGGTTGCTGTGTTGGGTGCCCGAGACAGGGGCACACTGTCTCCCAGTCCTGCATCCCTCCCTGAATCAACTCCAACTTCGCGGTTGAGAATCAATACAGGCGTGGGAAGTGTGGGGGCAGAGCCCCCACATGGGGAGTTCTGAAATTGACCCCGATGAAAAAAACAGGATCAGGAGACAGTTGGGATTTATGTCGACTGCAACTTGCAGTCGACATAAATCCCATCGCTGTGATGCTGGTTGACAAAATTGTTGTCGAACAGGCATCGTAGATCCACCAGCAGTGTCCATGAATTTTAGAGAAGGTAAGCCATCATAAAATGTGGGTTTCAACTAGAAATAATATGATGCAGAAAGGGATGACAGTGTCCCCTTAACGCGATAGTACTGAATCTCATATTGTGTGACAGTTGAGAGGTATGGGTGAAATCAGGTAAAAGATACTAATCGGTATTTAGTAATAGTGATTTTATTTAATATGGTGCCATTCCCAGGAGGCTCAGGGCACCTTACAACATATACATTAGAATATCATGATGTTATTTATCATAATATATAGCAAAATATGATGAATTGCAGCATAAATAATAATAAATAAATGCATTTACTAGAACAATGCTATGGGTTTTCTGTGTTTCTAGGAATCTGTTTTCTCAAACCAGTCTGGCAGCTCTAGCACAGGTTTTGTTTTTTGCAAAGCTTGATACTAAAGCACACAAATAAGTTGTATTCTTTCTCTGCAGGCATTCAGCTCCGAAAGGTCCAGGAGCAGCGAGAACAGGAGGCTAAAAAGGAGCCAGTGGGCAATGATGTGGCCACTATCTTGTCCCGCAGGATTGCTGTGGAGTACAGTGAATCGGATGACGACTCAGAGTTGGATGAGAATGAGTGGTCCGACTAAGTGCAACAGAGCACTGTGTTTGAGAATTCTTGTAATTTTCCTCTCACTTGTCTGCCATGGGCGTATATGGCCAGGCTTCCTCAGTATGTTCATACCACACACGCACATATACACCCACCTCTGACAGCTGTTATATGGCTTGGCCACATGTCCACAAAACAGTGCATCTTTCAGGTTATCTCTGTTTAAGACATGTAAAAAGAAAAATAAGTAATCTTATTTCATTAATAAAGCATTTTTGTTGTTTAAAAAAAAATCTATGCAGTACATGGCAGGGCACAATTTTAACCCACTTTTCAGTGCTGGGGCAGTGGACTCCAAGTGCTCCCAGATGGTCTTTAGGGGCTCCAACAGGCCATTCCATGGCACCCTTGGCACCAGGTAGTGCAGTCTTTTGCTCATTCCCTACATCTTCTGAGCACCTGGATTCTGAAAACCTTTCACCTCACTCAGAAAAGTCATGGAAGGTCTGAAGACTGGGGGGACGTAGCACTGGGGGGGATCAGCAACTCCATACAGCAGATCTCTAGCCAGAAGCCACTGCTCTAGTGAAAGTGGGTCACTCTAATGCAGACAGTTGGGAGAACAAGGGTGGTGCAAAGGATTGTGGTATGTGGCTGACCTGATGCCATATCCCCTTTACAGGCCATGTTTTTTTATGTAACCTATAAAAACATTATCTGTTACCCTAGTGGGTTTAGCAGATGTTTTGTTGTTGTGCTCATAGCAAAAACAAACAAACCAAAATCCTGACTCTTTTTTTTGAGGGGGTGTACTCTATGTGTGTATCACTTTACACCTCTCCTACCCCAGCACGTGATACTTTTATACTTACTCTCCTCCAGACATGCTTTGAATGAGCTCACTATTGCTAACATAATACCCTGCACAATGAGTTGTCTGGGCGCAGGTTTGTGGGGGGGGGGGGGTCGGTGAATGTTACAAGCCAGCACTTGTGCACCAAGCTATTTTTTCAGCTGAGAAGCTGTTTCCATCATGTGAGAGGCACTGTAGAAACACTGGAGGCAGTTCAGAAGGGATGGATGCAGAAGCAGACTCATGCTGTGCCTGTGTCTGCATCTGTCCACTTGCATCATGGCAACCCTGCTGCTATTTTTCAGAGGTTGTGTCCATATATGACAGAAAGTCACAATTTGAGGCAGAAAATGGATGCAATTGTGTCCAAATTGGATGCCGCTTGCAACTGGATGCTGTTAGGCTATGTAACAGATGGTCTAGCGGGTCTGGATGCATTTCCGCTTTGAAAATAGTGGCAGACAAATCCTGCGAAGATCCTTTTGAAAATCCCATCTGGAGAGTCTGGTCCCAAGGAAACCAGCATTGTGGTCTGCAAGGCATTTCTGTTAGGATGGTTTCAGCAGCTAACCGAGAGCATGGAACTCACATTCTCATTTTCAATGATCCAGATTTCACACTGCAGAAAAGAAACACCTGTGCCTCAATTAAAGATCATAGGAAACAGTTTTAAATATCTTGAAACACTTTTTCTTATCTTCCATTCTGACATGTTTTGGGTGATTTTAAAGAACAACAATTGTGCTCATTTTTAAAAAGTCCCTAAACCCCCCACTGGTGCCTTACTGTACCTGGGCTTAAACAGTCCATATCTTGAGATTTTCTGAACTGCAGATTATGAAGGGGAAGGGATCGCAATTTGTGGCTTGGAGGAGCCAGATGCCAGATCCCTTCCCCTTACTGTTACCACTAACAGAAAGCGCCACTCCAACTCTCCAACATTTTTTGACATAGTCGTTTTTGTACAGCACAAGAGTGTGCTGCATTGAAATGAATGGGGGTGCATTTTAAAATGCTTTTTAATATATTTTAGAAGTCCTGTGGGGTTATTTCAAAGCCACCACTCAACTTACAAGGCTCTTGTTTGTTGAACAGGGGCTTTCAATTGACCCCAGTGGTCTTCTAAAATATGGCAGAAAGTATTTCAAAACTCACTCCCATTCATGTCAATGTAGCTCACTCCTGCATGCTACAACCATGTCAAAAAAGTTTGAGCACAGGTGCAGCACAGGGGTGAAGCATTCAGTTAGCGGTACCAGGAAGGGGAAGGGATCTAGCAACCAGTTCCTCTGAGCCAGGAATTAAGATCCTTCCATTTTCTAATTTGAATTTGAGCTCCACTCTGGATAAATGAACTGCCTGAATTCCTGTTGAGCCTGCCTACCTTAGCCCAGTTCAAGTCAGGGCTGAGAAGAGTACTCTCAGAATGCCAGAGTTGTGACTGCTATCTAGCCAAACTGGGTACCTACTCAATGCCACTTAGTTTAGGCTACATGTGCACTCATAACTTGTAACACTGCACTCCACTGTCTTGCTGTTTCTTGTTATTTTTTTACTGTTCTTGTATTTCCTGTAACTTTTGTGACAAGGCTGCAATGGATCTGCTAAATGTACTCCACCTATTTATGCTACGTAGCAACCATCTTTGATGAGGAATCTTTGTAAATGAGCTTTTAGCTCAAAGGTGTAATACAGAGCGATTAAATAAATAAATAAATAATTTGCAGTTCAGAAAATCTCAAGATATTGACTGTTTAAGTCCAGATATAGTAAGGCACCAGTGGGGGGCTTGATGGAAGCACCAAACACAGTACTCTTTAATTTATAAAATGATTGCTATTACTGTAGATGTGTTTCTAACCAGTTTTTCAGAAGCTGTAGATTGTCATTACACATAAGTATGACATCCCAAATCTTGTTATACACAGTTGGCATGTAATACCCATGTGTGATAGGACATTTTGGAATGTTGAAAAAATGTGTCCGCTGGCATTTCTCTCCTGCCCACCTCTTCAGCCCTGTGCTCCTCATATTTAACATTAAATATGCCAGTACCAAATCCCACACCCAGTTGTGGCTCCCAGATCTACTGTAGTTTGTATATTTATTTTTCTCACACTCCTTTTCTATTTTCATTTTTTTTTTTTTAGTTATAGGTGAGCAAAAAAGGGTTTCACTTTGTGTGATTGTTGTGTTTTATGGGGCCATTATAACTTTCCCCCACCCCCACCCCCACCCCTGTAAATCAACTGCCACAAATTGTTTTAGGAGATCCTAGCACGATCGCTAAATTTTCCAAATTTCACTTAGGAGCAAAGTTTTTAAGCTGCAAAAATTAGGGGTTAACATTATAGTGCTTATTCAACCCTATTATACAGATGCCACTGCACCTGTATTATATATGTCTATATATATATGTAATTAATTTGTGGACATTTGCATATGCTTCCCATGATGCTTTGCATTATTGGAGTATGTGCAATTTGTGTTATCTTTAAAATCTAGCTGTATGGTCAATATCCTCCAGGATAACCCTTGCCCCAGTGCATTTGCTCTGGGGTTCTTTAGTTATAAATATATATGTATATGTATATGTGTGCATGTAGATATATATATTATAAATAAATAAGGGATACATAACAGGGACCTGTGGAATACAGGATTTATTTTCACAAGAGTTATTTGACATTGGGTAACCTTACGAGTAGCATAAGCCATGAGTGAGGTGTCTGAGGTCAAACTGCTTAAATGCTGATAAATCATTTTTATCTTTTATAAATTTGTCCCAGTGTAGCTCCACTTAGCATAGTGGTTGCTAAGCAGTAGCTATAGATGCTCCAACTTTACATTGTGCCCAGTACATAATGAAAAAGTTTGATGCACAATTCTTTGGTTTTTGCTTTTGTTTGGGGTGGGGGGCATTTATTCATCAAAAAGTGAATAAAAATTGAATTTTTTGCTGATTATAAAAAATCTAAAAGGTATCTATAAATGAAACACCTCTCATTTTGTAATTAACATTTTGCTGAACAATGTTTTTGCTCAAAGTACCATGCTATTATTTTTCATTTTAAAGTTATTCACATTTGTTTGTCAAAAAATGAAAACAAACTGAATTTTCTACTATTTTTTGTTAATTATAAAAAATCTATAAGGTATCTATACATGAAACACCACTCATTTCCTATATATTTTTGTGCTGAACAACTTTAATGCTCATAGTATTATGCTATCATTTTTCGCTTTAAAGTTATTTGCATTTGAATATGGTTAGTACTGCTACTGAGGCTGAACATTCTAAATGAGTTTCAAGTGCTTGTGTTAAACCTACTGACATAACAACTGTGTGGCTAAATCAGCTGACAACATAACGTATGTGTGGATAAATGAAATTTATACACACTGATGCTTAGATAAATGGATTTATCACACTCCATTTATGCCCACCCCATTGCATAAAAATATATATATGGAGATGTATTAATTGCAAAAAACTATGTTAATGCAGATGTTAGGGTTGAAGAATTGAAAGTGCACAAAATAGGGACATGAAAAATATTAGAGTTTTGGGTCTCTGGAGTATTGGCGAATCGGTGGTGGGGTCTTCCTTGGGTTTGTCAATTAATGACCACCCCTCCCCTCCCCTCCCCTCCAACCCATAGGCTCCTGTCTGAAGCCCAAGGTGCAGCTCCAAGCCAGTGCCTCACAGTATTACACTCTTCAAAGATAGAGAAGTATGGCTCACCACATGTTTTCAATAGAATCTACCATAACTTTCTTCATGAAATAGATAATTTTGGAGCTGGTTTGCTCAGGGGAGGTGGTGGACATTAGGGTTGACAACCCCAAGGAAGATCCCACCACTGATTCCCCAATACTCTGGAGACCCAAATCCTAATGTTTTTCATTTCCCTACTTTGTGCACTTTCTATTCTTCAACCCTAATGCCTGCATTAATATAGCTTTTTGCAATTATTTTCCCTTATTTTTCTGATAGTGGAATTATATCCTCATTTGCACAGGTCTCAAATAAGTAGACTGCTGGAGACCGTCCTGAGCCAGCGCATGGGCCTATCAGGCCTTAACATGTATGTAAATATCTTGTGAGGGAAGGTTCCTCAGCCCACCACAAGATGTCATGTGTGTACCAGAACACTGTCCCATCTCTCCCCAGACTAGGGCTGCTGCATGGTGCAGCACCTTGCCCACAGCCATAGCCAATTAAGCCAGCTCACTGAGCTTGCACCCAAACTCAGGTCACTGGCATGGAAAGGCAACGTGGTCCCCACTGGGCCAACAGACATTCCTGCAAACAATGTTGCTTCATACATTTTTTTGTGACATTTTGACCCCCAAATTTCAACAGTTTTTTAATGACCCTTCTTCTGAACATGACAGGTGTCATTTAATAAAATATTGGACATAACATAATTTCATGCCAGAAGTGCAAAATCACATTTTGGCCAGGATTAGAAAAATACCTGCTGTCACATTCATGAGGCAGTGTGAAAAAACCTGGGGTTTAAATATTGAAAATTATAGCATTCATAGAAAAATTACAACTTACCTTCATAACTTTGCTGTTTTGTAATATTTTAACCACAAATTTTCAGCATAATCTTCTTATGACCCCACCTCATGACCCCGGTAGGAGACAATTTTCAAATCCCAGCCAAAATGTAATTTCATGCCACAAGTGTGAAAACACATTTCAGTCAGGATTTGAAAAATGACAGCCATCACATTCATCAGATGGTGTGAAAAAATGACTATGTTGAAAATTTGGGGTCAAAATGTTGAAAATTACCAAAGTTATGAGTGTATGTAGAAAAATTACAACATACTTTCATGACATTGTTTTTTTTTTTATATTTTGACCCCAAATTTTTGATGCAGCCTTCTTGTGACTCCACCTCATGAACCCAGTAGTTGAAAATGTTCAAATCCTGCCCAAAAGGTGCGGTCGCACAGTGACCGCTAAATCACCTTCAGGCTGATTTGAATTGTTTCTCCACCCTTGTACACGAAGTGGGGTTCCAAATTGAAAATTTGGGCAAAAGCATTTAAAAATGACCAAGGTATGAATAAAAGTTCAGAATGCATTGAAATACATTATATGACACCTGGTTTTCTATGTTCCCAGTCTGGCTTTGAAAAGTGAAGGTATGTCTCTCGTCCAGAGAGGATACAGCATTGGACCTTGGCTAGGTAAGTAGAGGGTAAAAAAGGGGTGTAGGGTGATGGGAGCTAAGGGGGGTCAGTGTGGGAGCTGGGGTCAGCACCAGACAATGAGGGACCATTTTCCTCATGTCAGGGTTTAAAATATAAAAAGAAATTGGACTAGGTGTTGCAGGACAGTTTCTTTATTGCAGGTACAGTACAGCACCGCCAACTGCTGGGTTGGGGCTTTGCTGTAAGCCAACACAGGGAACTGGGCACCCCAGAGTTGGCACAACAAATTGTCATGGTGTGGGGTTGAAAATAAAATGGAGGTGAGACGAACTGGTGTGGGCAACCCAGTGTCAGTATATTTCAAAATAAAGTACATTTAGCTAGCACCTGGGATTAGGCATCCAGGTGTCCAGTTTAAATTAAGCAGGCCACTATTTAATGCAGCTGGCTAATGGCAGTGATCAGAGACATAAAGAAAACAAACTCATGCCACAGCACATTCATTAGGGGCAGGGCTATGCACTGACATGTAGTCCTAGCCCTCATGAATGAAAACAGCACTATGGCATATGGAAACATGAAACCAGCCCTGCCACCTGACACAGCAATGCATTCTCATAAAAGGACCGCAATAATCAATGTTAGTGTAAAAATTCAATTAGCTTTTAAACATTGATTTTTTAAACTGCACATGCTCAGAAACTGAATAGTTTTTCATATATATTTTTAAAAACTACTTATGTTTGTAAGAGAAAAACACAAAAGCACACACCATGACCAAACTCTATCAAACCTGCAAGTTTCAGGTTTCAAACCCTCCTAGGTTTTTAGTTATAGGAAAGCAAAAAGGGTCTTAATTTGTGTGATTGTTGTGTCCACACTGGACAAATGGGCTTGCAGTGCATACTGTAATAGTCATTCACAAATATATAAATGAAGTCATTCATTCACATATTTGTGAATGACTATTACAGTATGCTCTGCAAGCCCATTGGTCCGCAGTGTGGACCAATGGGCTTACAGCTGCTATAGTAAGCTGTCATTTTGGGGTCAGCTGGGTGGTAATAGGATGGGATTGCAGCTGTCTGCTGATGACAGGGGGGTGCTGAGTGGGTGGAGGGTCCTGTGTGGGTGGGGGTTGGGGGTGCCACTGGACCACCAGGGATGTATTTACAGTGCTCATACTGGCAATTGGGGATATAGGCAGGGTGGGGGTTACCACTAGACTACCAGGGAATAGTAATTATTGTTTTAACAGCATCACAGCTATGGGCAGGGGGGTGCCACTAGATTACCAGGGAGGGTTGGAATATTTCTTTCATGGTGATTGGATCATCGGGAGGGTGGAGGGTGCCACTAGATTACCAGGGAGGGTTGTAATATTTCTTTCATGGTGACTGGATCATCAGGAGGGTGGAGGGTGCCACTAGACTACCAGGGAGGGTTGTTATATTTATTTACTGGTGATTGAAGCATCGGGAGGGAGTGGGGTACCACTGAACTGCCAGGGCTTTTAATTTATTTCTATTTGGCAATTGCGGCTACAAGGGGGGTCACCACTAGACGTCCTCTGAGGGCACTGCATGCCGTGCAGGGTGCCAGGCACATGTCACTGGCCTGCCCTGCACAACATGTGAAAATAGGGCCATAATGACATGCAAATGGCCCCATCTGCACCTTGCATACATTATGACCCCATTTGCATACTGCCAGCTGAATTTTGGGAATTTGCTCACAGTGTAACTCTGTTGCTCTGGTGCAGTTCCCATTCCTGGTATTCAGCAATGTCTGGGGGAGGTTATGTGCCAGTGCATCCTATTTACACTGTATGCATTGCATGATATATTCAGAGGAGATGCGCCATTGCTCATCTCTTTTGAATATATCCCTGATTTGCACCAGTGCAATTCAGTTGCACTGCACCACCACATGCACCATTGCCAGGTACAGCTTTGAATATTGGGGCCATATTCTCTGCAAAAAAACTTTGTTAATGCACCATTAGGGTTCCAGTGACAAAAGTTGGGAAATATACTCTTAGGATTTCCAGCCATAATGCTCCAGCCCCACCCTGGCTTTTCAGCCCTAACACCCAACCCTCACCCTGGCTTTCCAACCCTGACACCCCACCCTGCATGCAGGAACAGGCATGGGGGTGTGCCTTGGGGTTGTAAATCCTAACACCCCATTCCATGAGTAAGTAAGCTGAGATGGGTACAGTATAGAAGAACAGGGCAAATATTAGGATTCACAACCTAAGGCACCCCACACCTGTTCCTGCATACAAGGTGGGGTGGGCTGTTAGGGTTGAAAAACCAGGGTGGGGTGGGGGTGTTGGGTTTGAAACCCAGCGTGGGGATGGGGTGTTAGGGTTGGAAACTCTAATACCGCATTTCCAAACTTTCACTACTGGAACACTAATGGTGCATTAACAAAGGTTTTTTGCAGAGAATTTCCTTACTTTTTGATAAAGTGTAATTGTAGGATTATTTTCTTTTTGAGGGCCCTGTGCTCCCAACCATCCATAATTTTTGAGAGATTGTAATTGTATGCTTATTTCCATGTGGAAGGGCCCTGTGCTCCTATCACTCCATAATTCTCTGTGTGTTTGTGTGTGGGAGCACAGGGCCCTCTGGGGCCTGTGCTGCCATGTATGGATAAGGCCTACACACCCAGCACTCCATAATGGTATTCCTATTTGCATATGGGAGTGCACAGTGCCATCCATCCATAATGTTTGAGATATTGTAATTGTATCCCTATTTCTGTGTGGAAGCACAGGGCCCTCTGGGCCCTGAACTCCCACTAGTCTTTAATGGTATCTGTATTTGTGTGTGGCAGTGCAGGGCCCTCTGGGCCCTGTGTTCCCATCCAGGCATAATTTTTGAGATAGTGTAGGGCCCTGCGGTCCAATACCATAGTGTGCCAACCCAAAGAAACACCTGGCATTGCAATGCTCTTCTATAGAAAACACAGGAAAGTGTGAAACCTTTGTAACATGGAACAAAATGAATACATCTTCATTGAACCAGCAAAAGGTACATCAGTGGTGCTAGCCGTCTGTATGCCGAAAATTTCATAAGAAAATTGCAAACCATTTCTTCACAACAGAGTGGCAAAAAATGACTCTGCACACTTACCATTACAATGTTATCCTATTGGAAATAAAGCAATATGTAACCCTGCAGAACTCCACACCAAATTAATATATTTTCACAAAACCAGCAAAAGGCACATCGGTGGGGCAAGCCATATGTACCCTGAAAATTTCAGAAGAAAATTGTAAACTGTTTCTTCACAGCAGAGTGACAAAGAAATGACTCTGCACACCTGCCATTACAATGTTATCCTTTGGAAAATGAAGCAAAATGTAACCCCACAGAATGCCAGAGCAAAGTAATATATTTTCACCAAACCAGCAAATGGGACATCTGTGGGGCAAGCCCTTTGTACCCTGAACATTTCAGACCAAAATAACAAGCCATTTTCTAACTGTGCAGTGACAAAGAAACAGCTGTCTTAAAAATCCTTTTCACAAATTGCGAAAAAAGTATTCTTGTCCACAGTTCCTTTTTGCACAGTTTGTGGTAAAAGAATCCTTTTATGCAAATTGCAAAAAGAATCCTTTTTTGTGACTCTTTTTCCGCAATGTGCGGCAAAAGAAAATCCTTTATAGCAAATTGTGGAAAAAGATCATGTTTCTCTGGATAAGTTTTACATGATTTATGAAAAAGGATTTCCGTGGATAAAATGAACCACACATTTCTGAACAGTGTATGAAAAAACTGACCCCAGAATCTGATTCTACAGGCCCTGATTAGGTAAACACAATTGTTGGTGTTTACTAAAGCCCTCTATATTTTTTAGCAATTTAATTTTGTTTCTCTCACTAACTGAGAACAAGATGGTGGCAGTATGAAAAAAGATTCCGCATTTGTGGCAAAAGATCCCACATTTGTGAAAAAGGATTCTGCATTTGCGATAAAGAATCCTTTTTTGAGTGGGACATTTAACTGATCCTGTAAGAAATTATGGGACATTTTAGAATTAAAAAACTGTGGAACAGATTCATATTTTTTCACCAAACCTTCAAAAGGTACATCTGTGACCCACGCTCTATATATCCTAAAAATGTCAGATCAAACTTCTACACCATTTTTGAGCAGCGGCGTGACAAAGCATTAAATAAAAAGTGGTAATTTTCAAATTTTTTGACAATCCATATCTCTGCATCCACACATCTGACTGGAATGAAATTCAGCACAACAAGAGCTCTTGGACCCTGATGGCGCATACAAAAGTTTCATGCAAAATACTGGAAAAGTTGCTAAGTTATTAAAGTTCAAAATGTTTTAGTTTAAGATAGAAGTGAAGACTGAATACTAATATAGGGGTACACCCACGCCCCTATCAGATATAGATATAGATATGTAAAATATGTATTTATTACATGGATGGTAACTTTTCTCCATACAGAAAGCCATCATTTATTTCCTTGTATACCTGTAAGTAAATTATCAATTAAAAGCGTATACCTGTACTAATAAAACAATTAAAACTATACACCTACACTAATGAAACTATGCACAAAGTACATACAACCCTATGGAACCACTCTTACTAATTAACAAACCAAGTAACCACTTTACAGTCCCCACCACCACTGTGTAGCCACCTTTCTCACCAAACACTCATTTTTCCTTAAAGCTGCAGCCGAAGGAATGAATGTATGGAAGAAAAGCCTTAATGGAAAATATCTCTTAAATATATATTTTCCTGTCAATTTGAGTCATTTTATGAGTGCAGTAACCCCACTCCTGGGTGCATGGTAAAACAGAACATAGCCCATATCCTCTGGAACTTCTGCCCAGCTGTTATCAGGACCATTATGAAAGACAGCCACTCAAAGATGCCAGTAAAACAGTAGCGCTTTAATATGGCCAACCCTGGTTCTATTAACTAATCACACAAGGGGTCTATCTACCTATCTATCTATCTATCTATCTATCTATCTATCTATCTATCTATCTATCTATCTATCTATTTATTTTACTAAAATAAATGAGATGGGACTTTCCCCATAGAAGTAGTTAGCAGTAATTTTCTTAAATATTCTTTTCATGCATTCACAACTGCAATCAAAATGAGCAGTAACCATCCAAATGTATTGCTTAAAATAAAAGATGAGTAAGTCTGATACAGCCTGAAATAAACCCAAGGGAGCTAACCAGATAATAAATCACAGCCTCCTCAGTAAGTTAATTTCATTGTATATCACACTTATCCTTCATTTATAAAATATGTTCTTTTTTTAAAAAAACTTTTTATTTATAAGATTTTAAATGTTATAACAAAATAACACAAAACCAGCAGAGATGGGTACACAGACCCTGTTGAAGATGAAACTAACAATTAGTAGAAGATCCATCTATAAAAGGCAATTAGAGTCCATCCAACATCAAGGTCGGCCAGCATTCTGATAGGAGATAGAGTCCAGCAAGGTAATACTGTAGGATATAACACTCTCACCTACATAATGCCTCAAAGACCTTTTCACCAGTATTCCCCACCCCATGCAGGAGAAGAAAAATCACTGGGGGGAACTTATTTATTAAATCAGAGATGGCCATTAAATAAGATAAACAGATGACCTGGACTCAATAAAGTTGCATTTCACCCCTACACCTCTAGGCTCACAAAGAACCATGTAGGGAGTCAGTATGTAGCAGGTAAATTCTCTATAGTTCACTAACTGAGTGGAGTGTACTTACACTCCTAAACAAGCATCAAGCCACCCTCCAGAAAAAACAACTAATAATATATGTATAGGATTTCAGTAGAAACTAAGCAGACATGCAGCACATTAGAAATGAACATTGTATTATATTGCCTGACAATGACAGTCTAATACTGCAGGGTGGAAAAGCAAACAGTCAAATCATAAATCAGCCATTGTCCATATCATCTTCTGTATTATCCATGGGAGGTTCCAGCTCAGCTATAAATTTGGCAGCAAAGGTGGATGCAGATTCTGGCTCAGTAAAAATATGAGTCTTAGTTTTGTGCTATACCTGAAGTTGAGCTGGAAATAGCAGCTGAGCTTGTATGCCATGTTGCAGCAGATCCTTTTTACTATTTGGAGAGCTTTTTTTTTTGTCTGTGTTTGGGAGGAAATATCAGGAAAGAAAGCCAATTTACTTCCCTCCCAAACAATCTCTCCCTGAGCCCTTGCAGCAAAGAAATTTGTGTATCTGGGCTGGAAGGCATGATGATCGCTGTAAGGTGGCACTGATCCTCTGACTCACGCAGATGAGACCTCATAGGAATCATAAAGGCCTTCAGGATTAAAATGCTGGAGTCATTGGCAACAATTTAAGGTCAGTAAAAATCAGCCTATGAATGGCTGACAATAGATTTTTTTTGTCCGGCAAAACAAGGAGGAACCCTCACCACTTGAACACTGGCCTGGCATTGAGCATTTTCAAGGGTTTCCACTTTAGCCTCTAAGAAACTGAGGTCCCTCACAAAATAGGCATTGCGCTTCTGTTGTCTCTCGGTCTCTTGCCACAGTTCGGAGATAGCCTTAGCATTGGTTTGTATTTGTGCATCCATTTTCCCGAACTTAGCCTCAACTGCAGCAAGTTGATGGTTGGTCTCATTGCCCGTGTCCTGAAGCTTTTGCAGCATGAATAATATCTGTGTTGTCAGGAGGTCGGAGGCCCTAGCAACTGCAGAGGTAGTCGGCCCTGTTCCAGCTCAAGTCCCAGATGATTGAAGAAGGTACGAATCCAAGCTTTGGGATTTTATTTAATTTTTTTATTTATTCTTTTACAAAGGCTCCATGTCAAACAGTGCAAGAAAGTACAAAACAGTGCAAAGCAATAACAGTAAGACAATACAATTAGGAACAAACAGAAACAATAAGTAGAATAAAAAAGGAGGAGGAGGGAAAAAAAAGGAATACAGGGTACAATGGAATGATAACATTAGAAAAAAGTGTGGGGGGGAATATTTACACAATAGGCAAAGACGGGCAAAAATAGTGCTGGGGAGAAAGGGAGAAAAGTGGGACACAGTGAGGGGGCTTGAGACACAGGACCAGGAAAGACCCAAGTAAAACAGTGTTACAAGTAGAGATTAGCAGTCCAAGGGGCATTGTTGGAAAGCCTAGAGAGATGGGAGAAATGTGCCCACAGGTTAGGGGGAGAAATTAGTAAGGGAAAAGGTCAAGGAGAGGGAAGGCAGGGAAGGTGATGGAGGAGAAGGGTAAGAGGGATGAGGAGGAGGGAGACAGGAAGGTAAAGAGATAGACAGTGGTAGTTAGGAGAGAGACAACAGGGAAGAAGACAGAAGGGCAGTGAGAGGTCAGAAAGGTGAAATGGGTAGAACTAAGCAATAGGATTGCAATTTATGCTTTTGTTTGGGCTCATTTTAATCCAGCAATGCTATATTTTATATGAGATAGTATCTGAGCACCAAACAAAGCCCTCCAGATAGAAAAATAACCTTTTAAAGCTGATGACCAGTGGAGCTCAAAAGGTTTGTGTCCACCATGTTTGCCACTCCACAGCGCCCCCCTATTCAATATGTTCTACTGTTATTTTCTGTTTATTTAATTTTGAATTTTTTTGTTTTTGTTATATTTGTTTTTGTATTCCTGCCCAAACTGTTAAGTGCTCTGGGTATCTAGAAGAGTGTTACATATAAATACACATAGTGCACCTCTAGATACCCACAAGAGTGCAGTATCAAAATAAAATCCTACCTACACACTTTCCAGGTGGTTGAATGCATGAGGGGCACAGAACACACCTGGGGCATGCAATAAGATTTGTGTTACCACACTCCATCATGAATTTTTGATTACCTGTCATGCAGGCAGGGTTGCCACTGTGATCCATCAACCTGGTATTACAATGATGTCTCTTCTCTCAATGACAAGGAAACAAAGCTTCTGTTCTCCTTCCATGCCACTTGCACCGAGAACAATGGGTAAGGGTTCATCATTCTTTCATAAAATTATTTCTGTTCTATTTAGGATGCTTAATTGTCTGTAGCTTCTAAAGCTCAGATGGTTAAGAGCAAGGCACAGTATGCCAAGGTCCTGAGTTCAAATCCCAGCAGGAGCGCACTTTTCGTTTCATTTCTACAATTGGATTTCCTAAATTGCCTGGCAGTGGCTAAACTGCATGGAGTGTGAGTAAGAGGGAGTTATTTTGTTCTTAAAGCTGGTAGAGTTCATAAATGGCAGACCAGCTAGCCCTGTTTTGTATCATAACACATGTAAATGACTGGAAATACCTCTTGTATTAGACATCTAGTTAAAGTATTACAGTACAACCTGCCGAGGAAGATTACCGGTGGGGCCAAGAAATCTGTCTGCAGTATCTAGGTGTCCATAAAAGGGAACTCTCATGCTCCTTGAATACAGAGACAGGGCAAGCTGATTGTTCTTCAATTCCACTATGTGAAGCAAGCATTATTACAGTTATGTGATTCATTTGGTATCCAGTCACATGCTTGCAGAGCCTCCCCTTTCTGTGTAATAGCAATGCATCAGCATAACTCTGCTATGTCTTGCTGATGGACACAGAAAAGGGTGCTCAGGGGGTATCTATAACTGAACTTACAAGCTCAAATGGGCAGACTGGGTGGGCCATAGGCCCTTATCTGCCGACACTATGTATCTATGTATCACAGTTGGAAATGAAAAGCTATTTTAAAGAGCAGCTAGAATCAAAAATAGCAGACTGGAAAATGTTTTGAATTTTAAGAAGTAGTCAGTTGTAACATCTGATTTCTGAAGTATTTTTCCTTTTCCTTATGGCTCATTAGAAAGTTTTCTATGTGAAAATAGTATGCTGGATGTGTGGAATAGCACTGTGCCTGGCAGCTGACATATCTAGTTCTATTCGTCCCACTGCATCATCGGCACTATGGCCTCCCTGACAGTGACATCACAGGTGATGAGTCCTGCAGATGATGATGGCTCTTTCTGAGCAGCTGTGATGTCCCAGTCAATGAGGTCACAATGCTGATGAAGTAATGGGAGGAACCGAGCTGGGTTTGTCAGTTGCCAGGCAGTGTGCTATTTCATGCATGACATCTACTCACATCAGATACAATTATATTCTAATTAAACAAACTCTGGTCAGAGCCACTATGACTGCTAATGTGGTCACTTGATAAGGGCCACGAGGCATGCATAACCATTGAGCGCTGCACCTGTTAGTATGTGTTAAGTAACTAAACCAATTGTCCTGATAATGGATTAATTCTCCCAGTAGGAAGATTTGAAAATAATGTAGTGGTTGTCAGCAGTTGAGCAATGACTTTCCCTTTAAATGAGCACTATTTGTATATATGATGTACAGCATATATTGTTACTTCTTAAAGTGATTTACCAGGTTTGAGCAGAACAGCTTCTATTTACATTTTTTGGTTAGGTTATGTCAGTGATACTCTTTTCCTGTAACTTTCAAAATTTTAATTGCAGCCTTTAAATGTGTGGAAGGGATTGTAGTGTGGCTCCGACGAGATGGCCAGGCAATCCCTTCCCCTTCCCAAATGATCTGCTGTGCCCCTGCACTCAGGCATGTAATGAACTGTAGCCAGGGAGAGCATGGGGGTGCACCCCATTGCAGTCAATGTAGCTCATCTTCACTTACATTGTAATACATAATATGGCCAGTTGGTGATTAATGAAGGTCACTGCTTGACTAACAAAACCCTTTTTAGTCATACAGGAGCCTTCATTAATCACCAACTAGCAATTATTATGTATTAATATGCAATTGAATATAACCCCCCCCCCATTTACTTCAGGGTTGTGCACCCCTTGCTCTCCCTGGCCACATGTCATTTTGTGCCTGAGTATGAGGCGTGGTGTTTTTTCTCTCCATGTGGTTATTTATTCAAGAAACATTATCCTTTATGTGAGGGAAGGGAGACTACACATTTGTTTTTAAGACAGAGTGAGGGCTAGGGGAGAGGGAGAAGCGGCATGGAGTCCAACTGGAGTGCTGCTGATGAGCGCAGCTCCATTGCAGAAGGGGGTGAGTGGAAGTAGTAAAGGTGATAAGCCCAACTCCCTTGCTGTGTGGAGGGGCCAATGATGAGCATGGCTCCCTTGCTGTGGGGAGGGGATGGGGAGGTGAAAGAGAGACTGACAGACTGAAGGAGTGGGAGGAATACAGAGACAGGGCAAGCTTGATTGTTCTTCAATTCCACTATGCGAAGCAAGCATTATTACAGTTATATGATTCATTTGGTATCCAGTCACATGCTTGCAGAGCCTCCCCTTTCTGTGTAATAGCAATGCATCAGCATAACCCTGCTATGTCTTGCTGATGTACACACAAAAGGGTGCTCAGGGAGTATGGCAGTGGCCAGATACTGAACACACCACAGCTGGCTCCTTCCTCAAACTGGAGTTGAAACACATCGTTCTGTGAATCTTTTTGCATCCTCTCCATTCATTAAAGCATGCTTCCTTCCTCTCCCCTGCTGCATTATTTTCACTGGACCTCCATATTCGTCAGTTCATCTTGTTGTAAAATGTTTAGTAGAAGCAGGACCCCACTGAAAATGAGATACTGCATTTCAACTTGGCTTTTCTTGGTAAGTAAAAGTAAAATACAGTAGTTGTAAACTCAAATTTAGTGAAATAAGCAATGCTTTCACATTATTAAATTCAAAGTTTTTTAGGTAAACAAAGGCATGACACTACTGTTCTGCATGGGACCAAGCCATTGCCCATAAAGCCTGTTTCATCCAAAACCCTTAGCGCTCAAAAAGTTTGGCAAGTGGGATTCTGCCTATTTAAACTTTGGTTTCCCATGGTAACCTGTAAGCTGGTCTAATGCTATATTTATTGTAAATGTGGAAATGCATATAATAGAAACTAACAGTGGGCAGCAGTGTGTTCAGTAACAAAATGTATCTTTGGGGATGTAAATGAGCGCATTAAGGACACCCCAGTAATTACGCTCTCAACAACACACAGTGCTATGAGGACTCCCTATTGAGCTCTCACTAGATATTGTGAGAGAAACTTGCAATGAAGTGCTATGGTTGCTGCAGTGTACAGGAGTTCCAGAGGACTAGAAAATTAATAGTAATAGACTTTATATACAAGGGTGATAAGCCAAAACTGTAAGTCCTTATTTTGAGGAATTGCGTATGCACCACCAGTTTGGCATGCTTAGGAGCATTGCCATGACAACGTAGCATAAGGGATGAGCAGCAGCATATTCTTGCTGTTCTTATGTTCTACAGTGTTGGTGTAGGTGCAGTTCCTCAAAATGAGGACTTCAACTTTTAGCTTATCATCCTAATTTGTAAAGTCTATTTATTATTCATTTTCTAGTCTTCTGGAACTCCTGCACATTGCAGCAACTGTACCACTTTGTTTTAAGTCTCTCATGCTATATCTAGTTGAGAGCTTAATAGGGAGTCCTTATAACTTTGTGTGCTTTTAAGCACTTACTTACTAGGGGGTCCTCATTGCACTCATTTAAATACCCAAATCTATACTTTTTATTTGCTCACTCTATCAATGTAATTTTTTTAAATAAATATTTTATTAGAAAGTAGGTAATGATATAATGAGGAACATACAAATAAAGATAATACATTCATGTCTCAAACTCATAAGTGCAGATACAAATCATGAAAAAAGACTCAAACATAAATAAAGAAAGAAAAAGAGTTGTACAACAGTTAATGTAGAGATTTAAAAGAAATATAACCCCTTCTTGAAAAGCATCTTTCAATAAACTGAGATGTTAAACAAATTATTAGGATTGTTTTAATGAAATTTGTCTAAAAAGTTGTATACCATAATATTAGTTTCTATAGTTTCATTAATGGTGGAAATAGTGATATAAGCTCTCTCCACACTTGGTTTCTATATTATCTAAATCTTCAATAACAAATGCTAATCTTTCATAGCTCACAGATTCTTTTAGTGTGTACCACCACTCAGTTTCTATATTTTGAGAACGGTCTCGGCTGTTCCATAATTTAAGTCACTCTATCAATGTTATTGCTTGACTATGTTCATTCTGACTGTGTTATTGAACATACTGCTGCCCGTTGTTAATTTCTTTTAAACCCATTTCTAAATTTATAATAAATATAACATCAGATGGGCTTACAGGGTATTTTTACTATTTTAATGCTATCCTTGTTTCTGCTAAGTGTATCTCACACTCCACATCTACCTCCTTGCTTGACATATATACATTTCACAAGCCAGTAGATACAAAATACAAATATTGGTGATAGAACAACTACTTGTGCTGCACCTGTAATCATATAAAATGGAAGTGGTGGCAATAACTGCTTCAGCTACAGCTGCTATTCAACTAAGCATTCAGAGACCCTTCTAAAGTCCACACACACAAGTAGCAAAGACATAAACAAGATCCAAAAATCTAAATAAAGGTGGGAGACCCCAAAGCCACAGGGGACAAGTTTCTATATTAGTTTAACAAGGGATTACAGGTGCAGCACAAATAGTTGTTTTTTCACCAGTATTTGCATTTTGTAGTCTACTGGTTTGTGACACCTACTGTATATATGTCAAGCGGGCATGTTGGAGCAGAGTGTGAGCTACATTTGGCGGCAAAGGGGATAACATTAAAAATAGTAAAAAAATTACCTGTAAGCCTGTCTGATGTTATATTTATTGTAAATTTGGAAATGGATGTTAAAGAAACTAACAGTGGGCAGCAATGTGTTCAGTAACACTGTTAGAATGAACATTCATTAAGAATAGCATTGACAGAGTGAGCAAATAAACAGCAGAGATGGATTTTAAGTTTGATTAGCCAATGAGCATTGCATGTCGGGATCAAAACAAACATGGCAGGTAAGTGCTGGTGTTATATGATCAGTCCAAGAGGGCCTACTGCAGCAGCCATCCAGTGTGGCTGAGGACTGGGGATAGGGACCAGCGGAAGGGTTCTTTGCATTCTGTGTGACACTGAGGGCTACTGTTCTCCTGAGTTGTTGAAACACAGTACAGGGGATCAGGACTGACCATGCTAGGACTGTCTAAAAAGGGCTGGGAACTGAGACCTCACTGCATTCCATCAGATCATTGTTCCAGGCTGAGCTAGAGGTGTTGACTTTGCATCAATATTGCAGCAACCTGCCGGCGAAGCAGCTGAGGACTGGGGATCGAAACCCGCGCAAGGGTTCTTAATGCAGTCGATGTCACATTGGGGGCTCCAGTTCCCCTGAGTTGTTTCAACATGGGAAAGGGGATCAGGGCTGACTGAACTGGGACTGTGCACAATGGACTGGGAACCAAGACCTCACTGCTGTCCGAACTGCCTGACCGTTGGTCACACAGCTATGATTTGCATCAGTTAACTACTCTGAGCTAGAAATGTGAGAGCAGATACTGAGCCCTTTTATACTGAGGGTAATTGACTTCTCTGCTACCAGCGGCCACTAGAGCAGTATGTCCAGCAGGGTGTCTGAAGCAAGAAAATAGTGCAGGAGAGAGGTATCAACCACACTGTACTAAATAGAAAGGACACAGAGAGATGTGCTTCAACTCTACTCAGTGGAAGGAGACAGATGTGGTGCATTTACACACTCACATTCCTCACATTCCATAGCCTCTTCTCAATGTAATAGCCCTACACTACGCATAGATATGGCTATGCAGCTGTAAAAAAGAGAAAAGAAAAATTACCTCAGATATAAAAGAAAATAGTTGACTGCTTTTAAAATGTAATATTAGTTTTATGCTGTCCCCTAGCTCTTTAAATGAGATACTGGGTTTACCTATACCTGGAAGCAGTGTGTAGCAATCCATGACTAAGTCTCTCCAATATTGACACTACATTGCCACCATGTTGTGGAATCTTTTGATGTCATTCAGGGTCAAGATATGCCTAGCAACATGTAGCTAGGCATAGCTGGTAAAGTTGTGTGGGATTTTCAAATTCTATTTATGCTGGAATTGCACAGAACTTTGGAAATTACACCTAATTACATGGAATTTCATCAGAGATGTAATTCCAAAATCCCAAAAGCAGAATGGATTTTTTTTAACTGTGGCTTAGTAATCAGTGGTTTATGTAAACAGCGGATTCATTTTCTACAAACTGTGGAATGATATTTAGCAGATTATGTAATCCACAAACTATTACTCTGCAGTTTACCTAGAAATGCCTTTCAGAATTCTGCAGAATTTAAAAAGAAATTCTGATTTGCATTTCAGAAGTAGAATTTGCATTCTGCAGGAATTCCGCATCCCACACAGTTTCAACAGCTTGCCTCAACGTGGCATCCCAAGGTTCTAAAAAGTAGTATCAATATAGGGCAGACTTTTTTCATCAGTATCTCTGGATTTCTGCCAGCTACAGTTAAGCCCAATACCTCAATTAAAAGGGTTGTTCATGGGCTTCCAGACTGTCATGGATCACTGCGCATTCACGTACCCATTTAACATGCAAGTTGCACAGTATTTAAAGGTGACCTGTAAAATTAATTTATACAGCGAAACCCCTGTAGTGTAACTTATTTTGCCTGCTGAGGGCTCCCTATAATAATTTTTCCTAATTTTCTGTCAGGTATGTAGACAGTTTGGGTTTATAACTAACTGTCAGTAAAGCATACTTTGAAACCACAAAGTGCCTGCAGATGCAATAAAAAACACAAAAGCAATACAGTACCTGCTCTCCACATTCTGTACTACTGGTATAGCAGGATCCACTTCACCAAATCAAAACTAGATTAGCCAGAATCCTTACATGCCACTTGATCAGTCTCCATGAGGCACTACCTCCGCTTCTGCATTTGCTGAAAATCTGCAAATTAAAATAACTTATTAAAGATCTGACAGAAAATTACAAAAAATTTGTTCATCTTGCTCTTTAACACTTCCCCTTCCTGTATAACCCTTTAATAGATGCTGCTGGGAGAGGATAAAAACTACAGATTTAAAACAATGAAACCTGCACATTTAGGAGACAATGTCCTAGGATTTGATAACTGATGGACAGTTTTTTTTAGTCCTGACTGCAATGCTTTAAAGGTGACCTGCAAAGTTAATTTATACAGCAAAGCCCCTCTTATATAACTTACTTTGCCTGCTGAGGGGTCCATATAAAAGTAGCATCCTTTCCAATTACTTCAGCTCTGTTTTCACATGGAAAGACAGCAAGTCCCTGCCTGAAAGTGGCATAAAGTCGACTGTCAGGGGCATTCCTGAAATAAGGCAGTCTTTTCCAGAGAAAGGGTCCAGAAAGAGCTTGAAGCCCTAAACACAGATAAGGCCCCAAAGCCATTTGGGCTACACCCAAGGGTGCTCAAGGAAACCTGCACATTTAGGAGACAATGTCCTAGGATTTGATAACTGATGGACAGTTTTTTTTAGTCCTGACTGCAATGCTTTAAAGGTGACCTGCAAAGTTAATTTATACAGCAAAGCCCCTCTTATATAACTTACTTTGCCTGCTGAGGGGTCCATATAAAAGTAGCATCCTTTCCAATTACTTCAGCTCTGTTTTCACATGGAAAGACAGCAAGTCCCTGCCTGAAAGTGGCATAAAGTCGACTGTCAGGGGCATTCCTGAAATAAGGCAGTCTTTTCCAGAGAAAGGGTCCAGAAAGAGCTTGAAGCCCTAAACACAGATAAGGCCCCAAAGCCATTTGGGCTACACCCAAGGGTGCTCAAGGAATTTGCAGTGAAACTGGTTGAATCCCTGGTAGGCAATGTCTCAATTCAGCCAGGCGTAGTTCTGAAGTGACTGGAGGGAGGTTGATGCAGTTCTGCTATGGGGGGGGGGAGGGGGCAAGGAGCAACCATGGAATTACAGACTTGTCTACCTTCCCTCTGTTGTAGGTAAACTGATGGAGTCACTGGCCAAAGAGGACATTACATACTAACATTCTAAAATGCCTGCAGAATAGGCCTAACAGTCTTTCAAGTCTGCTTGATTTTCAGCACCCCGCACTGAGGGTTGAATTTGGTGTCCCCCTCCCCCTTGGGTTATACTGTCCCCAGTCCCAGATGTTCTACCTGCATTGGACCTGGTCAGATTTACTCTCCCCCGTACCTGTCCCTTTCCCTCTTAAACCCGTCCACAGTCTCCACCTCTACTAGCTCCCTGGGCAGCACATTCCATGGCTCCACCACCCTTTCAGTGAAAAAAACTCCTCCTCGTCCCTGTGAGCCTGCCCCCTTCCAACTTAAACCCGTTCCTGCTCATTGTCCCCTCCTCCTTCCTTTAAAACACCCCCTTATTGATCCCTTTTATGTACTTAAAGACGTCTATCATGTCCCCTCTGTCCTCCCGCTCCTCCAGGGTGCACATGTCGAGCTCCTTGAGCCTCTCCCCATAGGTCCTCTCTCCCCCAGGCCTCAGATCATTTTGGTTGCCCTCCTTTGGACCCTCTCTAGGAATGTAACGTCCCTCTTTAAATGTGGTCTCCAAAACTGCACACAATACTTAAGGTGTGGCCTGACCAAGCAGTTGTACAGGGGAAGGATCACTTCCGCCTTTCTGGAGGCATTCTGCCTGGCCATGCATCCCAGCATCCTATTTACCCTTGCTGCTACCCTACTACAGGTCTCTGAGTTGTACATTTTGACATCTACCACTACCCCCAGGTCCCTCTCACCCTCCGTGACTTGAATTTTGTCTCCTCCCAGGGTATACCCCTGGCCTGGATTTCTGACTCCCAGGTGCAGAACCTTGCACTTCCTCACATTGAATTTTAGTTTTCATTTTCCTGACTGCCTTTCCAGAGCCTCCAGATCCTCCTGCAAGGCCACCCTCCCTTCCCCCTCCTCCTCTGTGCCCAACTTTGAGCCATCTGCAAAGAGACTCATTTCATTCCTGATCCCTTTCCTTATGTCTGAGACATAGGCGTTGAACAGGAGTGGCCTCAGCACTGACCCCTGGGGCACCCCACTAGTAACCCACCTTGGAGTTGAGGCTAGCCCCCAAACCACTACCCTCTGAGTATGCTCAGAGAGCCAGTTTCCTATCCATCTTAACAACTGTCTCCCTACCCCCATTTCCTTCAGTTTAGCCAGCAGGCCATTGTAGGTACTGAATCAAACACCTTGCTGAAGTCCAGAAAGAGGACATCCACTGGCCTACTCCCGTCCAGGGCCTCATCACCCAGTCATAGAACTTCACAAGGTTCATCTGACATGATCTGCCCTGGACAAAGCCATGCTGCCTTTCGTTCAAATTCCCAGTTTGATCCAGTAACTCCCAGCCTTTTCTTAACGATACCCTCCATCACCTTTCTGACCACCGACATCAGGCTAATGGGCCTGTAATTTTTCCCACCTCTTCCCTTGACCCCCCCCCCATTGTGGATAGGCACAACATGGGCCACCCTCCAGTCTTGGGGCACCCATTCAGTCCTCAGAGAGATGTTGCAGAGCTCCACCAGAGGGACTGCCAGGACATCCGCCAGTTCCCTAAGCACTCTGGGATGTATCTCATCTGGACCAGGTGCTTTCTCCATCAGAAGGGACCTGAGGGCTTCCCTTACTCTCTCTCTCTCTCTCTCTACTGGGATTTCAGCCTCCACCTCCTCCCCCTTTGCACCCTGTACTGCCGGCCCCCTACCTGTCTGTGTTGTCTACTCCCTTTCCCCCAGACCTGTCAGGGTCCCTGATCTCTACCGGTCCCATCCCTTCCTCCGGCTTGCCCCCACTCCCCCACCAGCAAGACATAGTCCCTCCATCCCCCCTGGTAAAAACTGATGCAAAGTACTCATTTAGGACCTGTGCCTGTTCCCCTGCCTCCTTTGCCCATCCCTCCCCTATCCTTATCCTGCTGATCTGCCCCCTTACTTTCCTTTTTTCCCCTATGCATCTAAAGAACCCCTTGTCCCCCCTCTGGATCACCCTGGCCAAGGACTGCTCCTTTTTCACCTTAGCTGCTCTCACCACCCTGGTGACTCTCTTGGCTGTCAGCTCATACTCCCCCTGATCCCTTTTACTCCTTGAGTGCCTGAAGCTCCTATAGGCCACCTTCTTGTCCCTCACCACCGCCTGAATCTCCCGGGTCCACCAGCAGGTTTTCTGGCCTTACCGAACTTACGCCTTTCCCTTGTGCAAAATCTGGTAACCTCCTGTATTCCACTCCTAATGATCCCCCATCAGCTATCAGCATCTATATCCAGCCTTATCCTGACCAAACGATCTTTAAGGATCCTTCCCATCTCCCTAAAGTCTGCACCCCTAAAGTCGGTTACTACCATCCTTGTTCAGCTTTCCTCCCCCCCAGGTCCAGGAAGAACCAGACTGTGGGGTGATTACTCCCCGCTGATGGGTCCCTCACATCGTGGCCCCTAATCTGATCACTGTCCACCAGGACCACGTCCAGTGTCCGGGCCTCCCTAGTTGGCTCACCCACCTGCTGGGTCAGGAACGCATCCTGGAAGACATCCAGCAGCCTCTGCTCCCTGGCCACTGGTGACAACATAGTCCATCAGTCTGTTCACGGCATGTTGAGGTCCTCCATTACCACTACCCTTCCCTTTCCCAAACTACAGTGTCCCTCAAGATTTGCCACTAAACTTTCTTCCAGAGCCTCCGCCAGTGCAGGTAGTCTGTATAGCACTCCGACCTTTACTCTCTTACCCCCCTGCATCAGCAGGGTGACCCAAATAGCCTCGACATTCCCCCCGCCTCTTCTACCCCTCCAATACCAATGCCATTTCTGACTAACAGTGCTACACAACCCCCTTCCCTCCCCCCTATCTTTTCTGAACATAGCGTAGCCCTCCAGATTTAGGTTCCACTCATGCCTTTGGGTGGCCCAGGTCTCAGTGATTGCTGCCACATCCATTCCCCCCACACTAGCATTGCCTGGAGCTCAGGCATCTTGTTTCCTAAGCTCCTGGCATTCATCAGGACCACCCTTCACCCTTTTTTCCCTCCTCTCCCCCCCCCTTGAGCTCCCATTTATCAGCTCCTACACCCTACCTGGTGATCTATTTCCATATCTCCCTAGCCCCCGAGGGGAGTGGAGACGTTGTCCCTCTTATCATACCTGCTGGCACTGCCCCTTTTTTGATCCACCCCTTCACAAGTTTAAACCCTGCCTTTCACTGATGAACCCAGCTAGTTTGAGCTTTAGGATTTCCTTCCCTTCCAAATTTAGGTGGAGCCTGTCCCTAGTATACAGCCCCTTATCCTCCCAGGTCTCCCCCCAGTCCCCCACCAGGCCATACCCCATTTCCCCACACCACTGCCTAAGCCACTGATTTGTCTCCCTAATCTTCCTCTTGTTTTTCCCACTAGCATTTGGCACCAGCAGGATTTCCAAAAAGGAGATCTTACAGCCTATGGAAAGGCTTACCCTGGCCATCTCTCAGAACCTTGCCTGAATTTCTAATTCATTATTTCCATTTATGTCATTTGTCCCCAAGTGCACTAGTATGTCTGGGGTCCCCCCGCATTCCCTTGTCAGTGAATACAACTCATGCTTGGCCTTGTGCACTGTCAGGTCTGAGTGGCATTTGGTTCTGATCAGACAGATTTTACCCTCCCCCTGCCCCTCCCACTGGATGCCTCTGAGCATGGAGTCCCCCAATAGCAGTACTCTAGCCTCCTCCTTGCCTGCATGTTCCCCCCTTGGGTTCCCCCTCCTTACATGCCCCTCCTCATCCCTTTGTCTGGTCTCCCCCCCAATTGGCTCCTTGAACTTCCCACAATCTGGGTGTTGTGAGGTATCCCCTTCCCTATTGTTCCTGGTCCCCCCTCTACTCGTGTCCTGGCCCTCTTCATCCCCCCATCCCAGTATGATTCTCTGTAGCTCTGTCCCCACTCCTGACTAATCCATCCGCCCTATCTGTTTGCTTCCTGCTTGCTATCATCTCATTTATGTCCTGTGCGTTCCTGTCTGTTGTGCCCTCCTGTTCCGTACCCTCAGCCTCCTCCTTGTTCTCCTGATCCTCCTTTTTCTTCTCCCTACCACTCTTCTTCCACTATCCTGTCCAGTTCCCCTGATTGTTCCTAGTGTTCCCCATTTTCAACCCCTGCCTCTTGCCTCCTTCACTCTTCCTATCCGTTCCTGCCTCAGCTTCACCAGCAACGTCATCATCATTGTCATCAACATCCTGCCTGTCCCTGCTTCCCCTCTTCTACCAATGGGCATAGAGGGTTAAAACAATTTGTGAGCCTTAGCCCATCCCCCAATGTCCACCCCATCCTTACCACCCCCTTGGTCCCTCTGGACACCCCCTGCCTACTGCTGTGGAAATGTCCACCTTTTGGGCCCCGTCTGCGAGGGTCCCCTAGAACCCTCTGTGTACCCCCTTCACTCCTCCCCTAGTGTGAGAACCCCCTTCACACCTCCTCCAGCGCGGTAGGCCCCAGCACCTGATGCTTCCACGACGTAGGGGACTGCTTGCCTCCTACCTCTCCAATCCTCCCCCTGCCCCCCTCAGCACCCCCAGCTGCATTTGGATCCCCTCTACCTCCTCCTTAAGCTGTGCCAACTGGCAGCACACTGGGCATCCCCCAAAGTTCTATGCCCAGGTGAGTATCATGGCCTCATCACACCCTGTGCATCCAACCATCATCCCAAAGATACCCGCTCTAGTAACGTGTGGTCCCTTCCCCATCTTAGCAGAGCATATAATGTGCATACACTTCAAATATTCCCTATAGGTGTAAACTCAACACACAGCTTCACTTATAGCAAAGCTACCCCTTAGGCAGCACTGTAAGACACCCCCTCAGTGCCTTCCCCTTGACAGTTCAAAATCCACTCGTCCTGACACAGCAGCCAATGTCCCATCTCCCCTTAACAGTCCTTTGGTTTTTAGACCAGGATCCATTCCACTCAAGAATGTCAATCCAGGGTATCCCAACCCCTTGCTAGCTCACCTAGCCTATTTAAAATGGAGGAGGTATGGAGTGGGTGAGTGGGAGAAAATATTCTTCAAGTCACCACAGTTCTTCCACCACTGTGTGCAGCTGGGCGCCTTTTAAGCCCAGCCTCTGTGTCCAAAAGTCAGTCAAAGTTTTGCACCCCATACGCTGATTGGCTCCTAGTAAAGGAGCATCCTCCTTCCCTGCCATTCTTCTGCTGCATAACATGGCCCAAAACCCTCCTTCCTCGAGTACGACCGCTGATGCGGTCTTGCAGCAAACTCCGCTCCACCACTGCCACCAACGTGGTAGACACCTTCCCTTCTCCCGATGTGACTGCTGATGTGGTCAACGTCCCCTGAAACTACTCCTGAAAGCAATGGTCTATAGGATAGTAAACAGCATGGGTTTGTGCAAGGTGGCCTTAGTTTTCTTTGACTGGGTTACAAAAGTGGTAGACAAGGACCACACTGTGGATTTACTGTACTTTGATTTCAGTAAGTCTTTCAACTCAGTACTACATAGAAGACTGGTGAGGAAACTGGAGGATCTGGGTGCAACTTAGGACATAGATTGGTGGTAAACTGGTGGAAAGAGAGACAGCACAGAGTGGTGGTAAAGGAGTCAAATCGGAAGAGGGAAAGCTCAAGTGTGGGGTGCTGCAGGGATCTGTCCTGGATCCTGTCCTCTTCAATGTGTTCATCAGCTACATTAGAGAGGGCATCCAGGGCAAAGTTATGTCTCTTTGCAGATGACACAAAGCTCTATGGTAGGCTAGATAGCAATGAAGGAATCAGAGAGAAGCAGAGGGACCTACAAAGGCTAAAGAGGTGGTCCAAGATTTGGTAGTTGAAATTCACACCATAAAGTGCAAGATTATGCACCCAGGGATCAAAAAGCCCTAGACAGAGTACTGGATCAGAGGGGTAAAACAGAACTACAACAGAAGAAAGAGACCCAAGAGTCATCATTAGTAATTCCCTCAAAGAATCAAGCCATTGTAACAAGGCCTGTGATAAGGCTAATAAGATATTAGGCTGTATTGGAAGGGGTTTTGACAGCAGGAAAAGGAGGTACTACTACCTCTATGTAGGTCACTGGTGAGGCTGCACCTGGAATACTGTGCTCAGTTCTGGAGTCCTCACCTAAGGAAGGATAGGGACAGGCTGGAGATAGTGCAGTGCGTGGTGACCACGATGATTCAAGGCCAGCAGGGCAGATCTTATGAGGATCATGTCAAGGCACTGAACATGCAGTGGCTGGAGACCAGGTGAGGGGGGAAAGACATGATTGAGACCTTCAGGTTCCTGAAGGGAATAAACAGGATAAACTGTGGAGAACTATTTATCAGGAGTAAAGATTCAAGAACCTGAGGTCACTCGTGGAAACTGGCGGGAGGAAGGTTTAAGAGGGATGTGAGGAAGTTCTGTTTTACAGAAAGGGTGGTGGAGGTGAGGAACAGTCTGCCAGCAGATGTGGTGGGTGCCTGGTTCCAAGCATAGCTGGGACAGAGTGAAGGGTTTGGTGCTTACTCAGTTCAGTAACAGTAGGGAGGGGAGCAGTGGGGTGGACCAGGAAGGATAGAACCCCATATAGACAATAGATCCCAGGGCAGAGAGGAAACTCCGGGCGGACTAGATGGACCCGTGTTCTTTTCCTGTCATCATTGTCTATGTTTCTAATGTTTATTTACAGTGTGCCTCATAATTTGAAAGCTGATAAAAAGTTGTTTGAAATGAGGTATTAGGCTCACCTCTGTCAGTCTGCAGCTATTCCTAAGTCTGTCCTTTGTTGATAATCCACTGCCATCAGTTTTGGAAACTTTGTGATGCCACTCAGGGTGCCATGCCGGGTGAAGTGGTACCTGACTGCCAAGGCATAGTATCTGCTATCACTGCTGTAAGTGGGCCCAACAGCATATACTGCTAGTCTGGATGGGCAGCAAGTTGGGGGGTATCCAGAAAAATGAGAGGTATGATCCCCAAAAAAATTATCAAGGAACTGTATTTTGTTCTTGCCCTGATAGCATCTATTTAAGTTCAAGGAAGTAATTTAGCCAGGAAAAAAAATCACTGAATAGAATTTGGTTGTAGATATCTCCATTCATACTAACTGTATCACAAAGCACTTTACAAGCCAAGCACAGTTACATTTGCCATGAGGCACACACACGTAGGCTACCTGAGTAGCTGAGTAGGTAGCACACTCCCCTCTGGGGCTGGAAAATCAGAAGGTCTGGGGTTCTAGCCCCACAACAGGTACTTGGGATAATACCCTTAACTTACACAGTAGCACAGTATGAGAGGGTGCTGCACTGTCTCATGTTTGCTCTGCAAAGGTGTAAACAGTGCTTCCTAAACAATGTTAAAACATTGGAATTGTAGAATCAATGGGGTCTTCTGAAAGAGTAAGTGGGGCAAACAAGCTTATTAATGAGGCTTATAATGCTTTTAACCCTTTAAGGCAGACTGGTCCAGTGATTACAGCAGAGGACTGTAAGCTAGGAGGGCCTAGGTTTGAATCCCATCACAGCCACTGAGTAACTATGATTTTGAGCTGTGTGCTTTCCCTCCCTGTGCTTTAGCCCTTCCTAGTTGGGTAGAAACAACATCCCACTGAAAATCTGCTGTTGCATCTCACTTACATTATTCGGGGTTATAAAATGGGCCATGGAAATCCTGTAACCTCGTGGGCCAAAACATGTCACATGATCATTAATTATTTCCCGACAACCATATGTTTCAATTGAACAACATAATTTCTAAGCAAATGAAGGCCCATTTTGTAAGTGGGATAGTGCACCTCAGGCTGTATGGTCATAAGGGAATAATGCTCTTCTCAGGTTGTTGTGGCACTCAGCTATGCCTTGTGCCTAGCAGCCACCCAATGCATGAATTATTTCCATAAAATTACTTAACATGATTGACTGTTTTTTTTTATAACAAATAATTGCTTACTAAAAGTCAGTCAGTCCAATCCAAATCACAGTATGCAGTTCATTGTGATGTTACAGTGGATGCAAGCTCAGTAGTACGTTATAAGTCAGCCACAACTCTCTTCTTTGAGATGAACTGCAGATCTACCAGCGCTCATTCACTGTGACTGACTCTTGCTCATTTTAGGAACTGTTGGCCCCAGTTTTGAGCAGTGTCACTCATAATGAGAGTCTGAATGCTTTTCAGTTTTTTTCCACATGCCACTCAGTTTGATATTCGGAGGCTGACAGCTATGTAAACACAAGAAAATGAGAAGACTAGAACAAAACGTGCAGTCTAGCCAGATCCTTCCCTGTAATCCGTGCTCATGGGGACACGTATGCTATGCTCCCTTTACTTAGCAACCTTTTATTTAAAAAGTTGTGAATCGTGTATTTTTTTTTTTTATGTTTGTGTCCATTTGCTGTGTCTCTCATGGTTATGTGTCTTCTTGAGTTCTTTGGGTGAGAACTGTAGAGAAGCTGCACAGTCCCGGTACACAAAGGACTTGAGAAGAAACTCTTATAACCACTAACTGTCATGTTAGGGATTCCAGGTAAGTTAGAGCAAATATGCTTTAGGCACTACAATGAAAATATAGGGCTGTTTCTAAACAATTCTCAATGCTCAAACTTTGCTCTTTTAGTGTTTCTCTACAGATTTAGTTATTCTAATATCAGATACTAAAACCCTTCACAGAGATATTCTGCTTACTGAGAACAATATTGCCCAAAACTGGAAGAAAACATGCTTCTCTTCCTTGCTGAAAGAGCAGTTCATGTAGTAAATGAAGTCAGATCTTTAGAAATAATTTGCATGGCAGTACAGCTTGACACGAAGCAGGGAACATGCTATGCTTGAATTCTGAAGGCTTTAAGAGGAAATATAATAACTATTTTTTTCTTATTCAGTGTGTATCCATCATACTGTATACCACAAATTGGGCTTCAAGTTCAATGCTGAGATGTGGGCCTTCTGTACCATAGTGCTAAAGGTGCTAGGCATCGGAATAGAAGGTTAAGAGTTCAATTCTTGCAGTGGGTTGAATTTTCATGAACAGTTATATTATTGAAATGTATGGTTCATGTAAGTTCAAGTCTGAATCAGTGAACCTTATGTAACTGGATGGAGGAACAAGGCTTTGAAATAAAAGGTTGACATGGACAGCGTACTTGTTGGTCCCTGCTTATGAGGAGGGGGCAGACTTGATGAACCTTGAGTCCCTTCTGATTTTAAATTAGTATGTTGCTATGCTACTATATTAAGAATTCAAGCCCAACAATGAGCAACATTTTCATGAACATTTATATTAATAAAATATACGTCAGCAGGTCAGAAAACAAAGGAACAGTGGGCAGATTTTCAAAAATGGAAAAACTGCGGGCATGTGAAAAAAAGTTACGCAAGGGAAGGTTTCATTGTGCAGGCACAATTTTTTGGGATGCACTCAATTTTTGAAAAGGTTGCCTTTTTGCAGCTTTTGCGACGGTTCAGTGCAGCTTGCACATTTTTTTTTGTGCAGCTTCGGAGAAATGATATGCCTTGCATTACCATGCATAGCATTTTTTTATGTCGTTGTGGCAAAAAAAAGGAAAAGGCTGCCCATGCCCATAAAATACTGCAGATCGCATTTTGGCTTGTGTGTGACTTTTTCCCCACACCAGGAAGTTGTGCACTGGGACTTAGTTCCTGGGCCATGTTAAGCCCATGGGGTTTAAATCTACTGTAGACACAAACCTTACATTTTGTGTCTACATTCTTGTTAAACTTTCTGTAAAGGCTGAGGTGTAAAACTTCATCTTTGAAACTGAGAAATTCAGCCCCCACCTGCTGGCTTAGTGATAAGTTCTCTGCCTGCCATCTCAGAACTGACCCACATTTGAATCTCATACCTTGTACTGCACATTTTTTTTTTTAAAGTATAGTTGATAATGCATATGTTGAAAATTAGCACTCTGCTGAATTAGCAGCTATACCGAGCATTCAGAAAGCTAAGCACTCCATTAATTTAAAGCAGCTGTATTTATTTGTTGGGCAGCCAAAATTTTCATAATATAGTTTTTTTTGTAAAAATGTGTTTCTGACAGCCTTAGATTCATCATCAGTGTATTTTTTAATTTTCTCAGATATTTTTAAAATTGTTTTTATAGCTGACTTTGTAATTAATGACTCACATCATTAAAGATGGCTGATATGCGCCATTTAAAAAATCCCTACCGCTGAGGTTAGCTGTTCAAAGAACATACTAGATTCATACTGTGGATCTATTAGGATGGTGGTACAACATGTTTCTGATGGTAAACAGCATAGCACAGTAACAAGATATTTAACTTTTACATGGTGGGCATGGCACAGGCGTAGAAACATATAAAAACTATAGTCCTATATCTTGGCTCAGGAATGAAAGGAGGCAAAAAGAAAAATAGGTGTATTGATGCATTTGTCAGAAGGACATGATTTCTGGGGGAAGATCTAAATGGTGACTTAATACTGATGGTTTAAATATTTTGAAAGTTGAATTATTTCACCAAGCTTATGTTGAAAACAATAGCTATATGATGCCGATTTGATAACCCTTTTGGCAACCAGCATCTCGCCAACAGGAATCATGTCGACCACAAGTTGCGGTTTACATGAGTCCTGTGTGTCTCCCTGTCTGTTTTTGTTATTGGGGGGGCTTTGCCCCTGAACACCCCATGCAGGGGGCTCTTCCCCCCACCCCCCGTCTTTAGGATTATCAACTCCAGTCGGAGTTGATTCGGGATGGGGGTGCAGGACCGGGAGACAGTGTACCCCTGTCTTGGGTACACCAACACAGCGACCTGTTGGTAAAGTGTTGATTTTGCAGACAGGGTTGTAGTTTGCTGTGTTGGTGTTGCCGTACATGGGGCATACCAAGAACAATCACTTCAGAGCTAGTGGTCTTTTTCTAAGTTGGACCTGAGTGCAGTGTGTAGAAAAGTACAGTTCTGTGAAGTGTTCCTGTTAGGAACTTTCTGAATTTTAGATACTTTGTAATACAATATATATGACTGTTAAATTACACATATCTCCATAACGGTTCCACGAAAAACAAGAGTGCATGGTGCCAGATGGCTTCTCACATACTCTGCAAAGGCTGAAATAAGAAGACACAGACACGTGTTTTGTCATAGTGTCATTTATTTGCTCTTCTTATGCTAAGTTTAATGACAATTAATTTATTTACTTGAAAATTTTCAGCACCAGGATTTTATTTTAGGTGCATTTCTGAGTTTTCAAGAGGATACCAGGGTGGCATTTAAAGCAGCAGCAGCAGCAAATTTGTCAGAAATTACTTAGCTTATGTATGAACAATTGGTTACATAAGTACACTATTACGGCTCCATTGGTATGAAGTTATAATTTACATTATTTACATAAATCCTTGTTTCCTAACTGTTGCTATTTGGACTGTTCTATAATGTATCTCCATCTCTCCTTCCCTTGCTCTGCCCCTAGTTGCAGCTATAAACGAGACTGTTCTCTGCATTACTTATCTGTTTCATAGTTTCATAGTTTAGGACAAGCTCAGGAGGCTGAAGCCTATTTGTGAGCTCACCACCCAAGGGTGGGGTAAAGCTATATATAATCAAATTTGGAGTCACCCATAAATTGATTCAAATTATGTTTAAAGGTATCAATGGTTTTACACTCTACAACTGAAGTTGGTAAAGTATTCCATAGGTTAACAATTCTTTAAGAAAACCACATGCTTCTCTTTTTGGTTCTACAGTTGAATCCTTTTAATCTATGGTTGTGAGATCTTGTCTGTGGTATATAGAAATTTTTTTCAATACCTAAAGTATCAGTAAGCTGTGTTCTCTTAAGGCTTTAAAAGTCAGACAAAGATCACCACGTAACTGTCGGTATTGGATAGAGTATAGATTCAGGCTTTTTAACCTATCATCGTATGTTTCGTCTTTCATACCATGGATTTTTTTAGTCATTTCTCTTTGTACTCCTTCAATTTGTTTTTGGCCCCGAACCGTAGTGGGTGTACAAAATGGTGCACAATATTCCAAGTGTGATCTTACCAGACTAGTGTAAAGAGCTAATATAACCTGGGCTTGTCTACTTTTAATGTTTTTCCGTATACAGCCCAATATTCTTTGGCATTTCTTGACTTTAAACAATGTGTTATTTTCAAAATTAAGTGAGTTATCAATGTTTATCCCAAAATCTTTTTCATTTTCTGTTTCTTGTAACTTTACATTGTTAATATAATAGTTATTTTTCAAATTATTATGACCCGTGTTCATTACCTTACACTTTGTTTCATTAAACATCACTTTATTGTCTTGTGCCCATTTTTCTAAGCCTTTTAATTCCTTTTGGAATGTCAGGACTTCTTCGCTGGAGTTAGCAATACAACCTATCTTACAATCTTCTGCATATTTTGATATCCAGACTTTGTCGGTTGTCTTCATAGTATTGATTAAGATGTTAAATAATACCGGGCCCAGCACTGATCTCTGGGGCACCCCACTACTAACCTCTCCCCATGGTGATCTTTATTTTATTTATTTATTTATTTTTTTTTAAATTTAATATATTTTTATTAATTAATTGTTCATAACAGTATACAAGATCCATGACATTGAGACATACCATTATTCGAAAACTCCCTAGTATATCGAGAGATAATGACAGAACACAAAACTGTACACACCCATCAATCAAGGGCTGTTAAGACTCAATATAATAAGATTAACTTTCCTCCCCAATCCCTCCCCTCCCCTTCGCTGTGGTGCATATTAATTCTTATTTATATGGCTAAGCTAACTACTTAAATGAAGAAGCATTACATGTTGAGTCGGCATCTTAATAATTGAGACTATCTAAGAAAGCTAGGAACCACCTATCCTAGTCATATCATATGGTTATTACCAGACTAGACACAGAAAGTTGACCAGATGAGAAACCAGAAAATAACAATGGCATAAATAGATTCCGGCATAAATGCAAGAGAAAGGGAAAAGAAGACACGGAGGAGACCGCAGCCCATTATATAACCAAATATCATTTGAGATACAGGGCATATAGCTTGCCCCATTTTTTAGTGAAGGAAGGTAAACAGCGATTCACCTGAGCTATTAGGTTCTCCACATGGAGCGCAAAGGTGATCTCATGTAACCATTCCGTATAAGTTAACACAGATTGATCTTTCCAATGTCTAAGTACTAGTTTTTTTAACCGCCATTGATATTAGTGCCAAGTGATATCTCCTTTCCTTCACTTGAATTTCAGAATAATCACCCAGAATACAGATTTTAGGGGAGAAGAGGCCTTGTAACCCCAATAGCGGATCAAGGGAGATTTCTATCTGTTTCCAAAGAGGGGATACTGATACACATGACCAGAAAATGTATCACAGAACCCTCTTCTTTATTACACCTGGAACATATTGTTGAAGCTATACGTTTCATCTGAGCCAGTTTGACCGGAGTATAATAAAGATTATTTAATATACAATATTGTGTAATCCTGTACCTGTCTTGAGTATGATAGACATGTAGGTCTTTCCATATACTCTGCCAATTAATGTCTCTGTCCGGGTATAAGTTTTGCCAGATATTGGGGCCGGCACTTGATGGGGCCACTGGAAACGTGTGTAATAAATTATACAACCTGGAAATACTATGCGGTTTGTTAATAATTATAGAGATTTGCTGGAAAAAGTCAGTAAGATAGGAGACTTTAACGTTGCTCCCAAATCTTTTGCACAGAAGATGCTTCAGCTGAAAAGCCTTAAAGGCCATCGCTGTTGACCATTTAAATTTTCCTAGGATCTCACCTATATCCAAAATACGATTTGGTGAATAAAAGTCCCTCACACTACATCCAGAAAGAGATGGTAACCAATTTCCAGTTATCATGGAGTTACCTATCCGAAGGTTAGGGTTTAAACAAATAGGTTGAGAGAAATCCAGAGTTGGTGAGATCTTAAAATACTTAAACAGCTGGGAAACCACCCTGAGGGAAATCCCAAGAGGTAAAGAGCGAAGTGTTGTAGGAATACTTTTGCTAGGCATGTAAAAAATAACTTTTGGGTCAATATTATGACTACTCATGAGGTCTTGTTCAGCCTGTAACCATAATGGTTTATACCCTTGCTAAGCTGGGGAGTCCGGTGAAGATAACCATTTCCCACATTTGTTCAAGTGTGAGGCCCAATAATAGTAAAAGAAATTGGGGAGGCGAAGCCCCCCAAAATCTTTTGGCTGGGATAATTTGTTATAGGATTTTCTAACGGATTTGTTATTCCAAATAAAGGAGTTTATTCCAGAGTGGATACTCTGGAAATAAGACATTGGTATCCATATATTTAACATATTTAGGGGGTAGAAAATCCTGGGCAACACATTCATTTCAATGATATTTATTCTACCCCAGAACGATAATGGAAGCTTTGACCACCTAGCCAGATCTTGTTGGATATCCCTCCACAGATCTTCTAAATTCAGTTTCCGTGACAGGGATGAACTAAGCGCAATATGAATCCCTAAATATTTGATAGAACATGTAGTCCATTTCATCCCAAAATTAGCAAAACTTGAACTGTGAGTGAGATGGTTGAGAGGGAAAATTTCAGTTTTATTAATATTGAGTTTATAATTAGAATACTTACTAAAGTCCTCAATTATATCCAATGCTGCTTTTAATGAGAGGGTTAGGTTTGGCAGGTGTAAAAGCAGATCATCAGCAAAAACTGAGATTTTCGCAATACTATTGACCACGGGAATGCCTAATATAAGTGGGGATGAATTTAAACGCCTAAGAAGGGGCTCAAGGTATAAGTTGAATAAAAAGGGTGAAAGGGGGCAACCTTGTCGCGTGCCTGATGTAAGAGGAAAAGGGTCTGATAATATCCCATTGCAGTTAAATCTAGCTCCAGGCGAGGCATACAATGCCTGCACCCATGTTATAAACAGAGGGGGAAAACCCATAGCTTGCAGTGTGGCCCAAAGAAAAGTCCAGTCTACCCTATTGAATGCCTTTTCTGCATCCAGGGATACTAAGATCATTGGGGTAAGGGATGACTTGGCTACATTAATGAGATATTGTAGTTTACGATGGTGATCGGTTGGGAATCTATTGGCAATGAAGCAATCTGTTCCGAGCTAATTAAGGAGGTCCATACCTGCTCAATTCTCTTGGCCAGAATTTTGGCTAAAATCTTAATATCACAGTTTAGTAATGAAATAGGACGGTAGCTTGAAGGGAGGTGTGCAGGTTTACCTGGTTTGAGAAGAAGGATAATAAGGGCCTCTAAAAGCGTGGGATCCTGCATATTTCCAGCAAGCAGATATTGATACAGACGAAGTAGGCCGGGTGCTAGGTCTTTAGCAAATTGTTTATAAAAATTCAGAGAAAGGCCATCCGGCCCGGGGGCCTTATCTGGGGTCAGGTTATTAATTGCCATCAGTATCTCCTGAGTAGAAATGGGAGAGATCAACAGTAGTTGTTGATCTTGTTTAATCGAGGGCAAAGAAATGGTTGCTAAATAGCTAAGCATCTCATCTAGAGAAGGGAAGGGGGTAGCTTTATTATAAAGTGAGGAGAAAAAAAGCCTGAGTACCGAGACTACTTCTCTAGGTCTAGTTTTGATCTCCCTGTTGGAATCTTCAATTGAGTTAATTAACCTGGATGATTCCAATTTCCTTAACCTCAAAGCTAACAGGTGACTAGCTTTTTCCCCACACTCTACGTATCTTGCCCGGGTTCTCAGAATAGTGAACTCTGCTTTTTTCTGAAGTAAGAAAGAGTATTGATTTCTTAGAGACAATAGGGCTTCTAAAGTGTCCGGTGCGGAGGCAGCAGAGAGAGAGACTGCTCTGGTGTTTTAATTTGAGCAAGGAGTGCTGAGACTTTAGCCTCATTCTTTTTCTTGTGTGTAGAGGCCAGCCGAATAAATTCGCCTCTCAGGCAGCACTTCAACGCACACCATTCGTGATCAGCTCGTGCCACTGAACCATGGTTGCAAACAAAGAAGGATTGAATCATATTCGATATTCTAGTAACAACATAATCCTCCTTGAGGAGCTGGTTGTTCAGCCTCCAGAGAGGGTTTCTACTAAAATTAGCATCAAGCATTGTAACCACCCAGGCTGGTGCATGATCTGATATGACTATAGATTCTATTCCTGAATCACTCATACCCTGCAAGAGAATGCTACTAAATAGGATATAGTCGAGTCTAGACCACGTAGTATGAACTGTGGATTGAAAGGTAAAGCCACGAACTACTGGTTTTGTAGCTCATGGATCACACAGACCAAGTGAATCCATAAAGTCTGAGAGTGCCTTTTGGGTGGCAGAGAAGGGTTTAAATAGGTGGTTAGATCTATTCAGATCCTGTGTAGGAGGCAGGTTCCAATCCCCCCCCCCCAGTATTATTGGTAGGGATAAAAATGCTTGTAACTTATCTAGTAAGGTTGTAAAGAAGACTGGGTCTCCCCCAACAGGGCCATAAATGCTGCCTAGTACTACCTCAGTATGATCCAAAATACCATTTACTAATATATATCTACCTGTTGGGTCTGCTATAATATTCTTAGGTTGGAAAGCTACCGAACGGTGTATGAGAATCGCTGTACCCCCGGCCTTAGGTGATCCGCCCGAGGTAAATACTTGCCCAATACCTCTTCTCCGTAGGTTGACAGCCTCGCTCAGAAGCAGGTGAGTCTCCTGAATAAAGGAGACCTGTGCTTGCAAATAATTTAAATGTTTTAATATTTGTAATTTCTTTATGGGATTGCGGGCGTCTCTTACATTCCATGTAACAAACTTAATAAGATTAGATGCCATTTACTAGAAACCTCCCTATTACTTCTAGTCTGGTAATTTTTGGAATATGCACCACAGCTCCTCCCGTAACTACAACTCTTCCCTAAAAGATTATTAAAATAGATTCCAAGTTTAAAGTTGAGCAGTATAACACAATGAAAATGAAAACACCCGACCCCATAACGTCCTTCAACAATTATAATTGTGATCTCTTCTATTATTAGTTGCAGGTATTTACCCAACCCCCCTTTAATTTTAACCCACAAAAAACTATGTACAATCAACCTACCAACCCTAAATCCCTGAAAAAGAAAGCTACCAATATTTGGTCCTACTACTTCTTCCTTAAACACCCTAGCATATTCCCCCTCCATAGAAAGAATTGAAAATATCTTGAAAATTAGATTGAAGCTAAGGTTAGCCCAATGTTGCTTCATCTTGAGATCTCTCCCATAATATATGTTGCATGATTGTATAGCAATTCTTATCATAAACAAAATACTGCTACTTCCTATGAGGTAAGCTAGGAAAATCCCCCCTATTTTCCAGTACGTGCGGTCAGGCATGGTCAGCTTCACTTCCAAACCCCTTCCCCCACCCCCATGTCCACCATGCAGTCCATTCTGAAACCTAGAAGAAAGAAAAAAAGGGGGGGGAGGAAAGAGGGGAGAGGGTGGAAAGGGGAAGGGGAAAATGGGGATTTAAAATAGTTCTCTCTTTATTATTCATCTTTTATTATACACCACGATCATCCCTCCTCCTTCCTTGACTTTGGTTTATTATATCCTTCCAGTCAATGCAGCGTTTTTAACAGTCCATAGATCTGTTGTAAGATTTTAGCTTCACGAGGCTCTTATTTGCCATAAGGACGAATTAAACTGGCATAAATGCAGCTGGATAGCAGGAATGGGCCTTTTGTTCTGCAGCTGATGATTTCCAGGGGGCTGAATTTGTAGAGGACCGGTAGCCCTGTGTACCCTACTCATGGGACCCCAGGAAATGCAGACCGGCCATCGAGTGGTCCCGACCAGAATTCCACCCTGGCCCCATCAGCATCAAAATCCACACTGGCCAGCAGCTCACCGGGGTCCATATCCTTCGATGATAGCCGGATATACCTCAAAACCAGCACAAAACAAGGTATCTCCTCTAGTGACAAGTAAGGAAAGTCTGTATATTCAGTAATGCAAAAGCTAGTCGTCAGCTCCCACCAGCAAACCCACCCTTCACGATTCAAAGAACCATGTGCAGTTGCAAGGTTCATTAACACTTTTAGTTACTTGCCTCAGGTAGCTTTAAACAGGGAGGGTAAAATCCGAGCCATTTTCCATCCAATGAGACCTGCAGGTGAGCAGGGTAGGCCATCCTGAATTTAATGCCTGCAGCTATCAGCTTGGAGACTACAGGGTGAAAAGTGGCTCTTCATTGGCGAGTTTCTAGCGGGAGGTCCTGGGTTATGCATAGCTTCTTCCCCTCCCAGGAGATGGATTGCATATCCTTTACTTTTGATAAAATATGCTGGCATTCCAGGTAGTTGAGCATCCTAATAATTATGGGTCTGGGGGGGAGCCGAGGATTCGGGTCTTGGTCTTAGTGATCTATGAGCCCTTTCGATGATATATGTAGGATTATGTGGAGAAGGGCCCACGACCTTAGTGAGCAGAGCCTGGATAAATACAATGCAGGAGGGGCCCTCTTCTCCTTCTGGCAGGCCATGAATTAAAACATTATTCTGCCTACAGCGGCCTTCTAGGTCTTCTGTTTTTTGTTGTAGTTTAGTTATTTGCTGCTTCAGTTTAATCATATCAGGGTCCGTTTTGTCTCGCGGACTCCAGTGAAATGGTGCAGGGCTTCAGTATCTGAGACCCGTTGTCTTATGGTGGATACCTCCCCACGGAGGTTCTTTAATTCAGGGTTAGCTCGCTAGATGCCTCCTTGAATGGGTGCATCTCCTCCAGAAACCACTCTTCCGACAGAGGAATGGAAGTGGAGAGGTCCATTAATTGCTTGGCTGAGGAGGCTGGGCCTGTTGCTTCCTTCTTTGCCTGCTTTTCTGGGAGACCGGCGTAGGCTGGGCATAGCCGCCTTTCATCTCGGAATCCATTTCGGTGTTTTTTTTCGGTCTCGCAGCGTCATGAACCACTTCGGTGCTTCCTCGTCAATTAATATCGCAGATGGGAGGAAGGGATCGCGAACTGTGCTCTTAATTGTTTTAAAATAGTAGAAATAACGGAGGTGGAGTAGGAGCCTGAAGAGCTCTCCGCTATCCCGCCAGACGCATCACGTGATCTGACTCTTATTTATTTATTTAGTTTTTTGTTGACTGGGTAAGTGCACTAGACAAATCCTGCCTATTTTCAGGCACGACCTGGGGAAGGGGGATACAGATGAATGCCAACTGACCTTGAACCAGATTAAGCTATTGCTGGTATTTTTAGTGAATGAGGGAAATTTGGCCAGGACACTGGGGAAATTCTCCTACTCTGCAGTAGGGGGACAGGCTGTCTGTCTGCAAGATGGCCACTTGGAGTGTGATGCTGGAGGGTGCAGACGTCTGCACTGTGGGAGCGTTAGCCTCATCTCACACTGCATTGAAATTGGAGGCTAATCTAATGATCAGTTCTGAAGTTGATTCAGAAGATGAGTTTCATGAAGTGCCTATTTCCATGGAGGAAATTAAGAAACTTCACAATCCAATCTACATTGACATTAGCTTGCAAAGTGACAACGTAGTTATGGCACCTGGAGAAAAGGACGAGAATCAATTTTTACAGCAACCGGGAGATGCTGAGTCTATACAAGCACTGCAGAGCACGGAGGCCCTCCCTGTCATCAGCCCAAACAAGTCTGTCAGCACGGCAGCTGATGCAACTACTTCAAAAACCTCGACGGGGCTCAGTGAGTCATCACAAACCTGCACCATCATTGTATCCCCTATTAATCCAGAGAATGTTAAATTACAGGCTGGCAGTAGAGTCATTGCAGCTAACGAGTGCCAAAAGCCAAACAGCATGCTGGAAAAGGGAAATGTTTCCACAGAATCTGTAGGTGCTATAGTTCAACAAGGGAAATATGAGGCTTCTCAATCTGTTGACTTTATCTCAGAACTCAGTGTACCGCTGAGCAAAACGGAGGGTTTTGTATTAAAAAAAACAGCTGTTGAGGAAGTTGTTTTCCCTCCTGCAATTGTTTACCAGACAAAAGTTGCTTCTCAAACTGGCGCCACTGAATTTTCCTTTTCAAAAGTGAAGTCCAATCAACAGAATACGATTGGAGCTGATTTTGCAAAATACACACTCCCCTGCAAAAAAATCAGGATCAGAAGAAAATGCACCTAATCTGCCTGGCGGGCTCTGGTCACCAGGAAAAGCCCTAGTAGGTGCAGGATGGAAGCAGGTACCCTCAGGCATCTGGATTCCTGACCCCGTTTGGGACACAGACTTAAATTTCTCTCAAAATACCCCTGTGTGGAAACCAGGGTCTGATCCCAGTATTAACAAAGAGGACTTGTTAAATGGGGATAAGCAAGGACAATCTAGACCTAACTTCTCTACTCTACCTTCAGAAGCACAGACCTCACAGGATACTGCCCCTAAAGTGGAAACTGGTTTAAAACCTCAGGTTAATCCATCAGACTCCGACAACACTGGACCACCAAATCAGAAGCCCTTAATGTCCGAACTGTTCTCAACAGCAAAACAGGAGGCAGTTCCCAGGAGGAACGCAGTCTGCATCCATTACAAAGGAGGATTGGAGCAAAGGCCAGAAAGATATTATGTAGGAAAAAATTTACTAAAGTACTCCCTACATTTTTCACCAAAAGATGTATTCACTTTTATAAATATATCAGGAGAGGACAATTTTGATGTTAGTTTTAGGACATCTTATGCACTAGACCTTTTCTGGGAAAGGTATGGCCAGGTGAAGTATTCTCCCAAATGGACCCCCTTTCTGGTTATTCCCCTGACAAAATCCCTGATAAAGTTTGTGACCATAATGTTTAGGAACGAGAGGGTTCATGTGGAAGATATCACATTCTGGTTATCACAGAAATGCAAAGTTTTGAGTGCTCCAGAACCTATTCTGGAAGTTAAGCCTCTTACAGTCCTTCCTGGAACTCTGGATTTTGCTCCAGTTTGTTATGAAGACCCAGTTGCTCCTGAGAAAGATTTGGCGGTTACTGCTCCTTTCTCTACATTACCCTGCAGGAGATCCTTCAGGAACCTGCAACCAAAATCTCCTCCCCCTTCCATTTCTGTTGAATCTAGTAATTCCTATGCAGCCTTGTTCACCCCATGGGGTGATACAGAAATGGAACTTGGAGATTTAGACTCCCAAAAATCTACTTTGTCCACTATTTCGCAGTCAATATAAAGGGAAAAAAAGAAAAAATGGAAAAAAAATAGGGGATAACACCAAACAAAGGGTTAATTAATGCAAACAACATGTTGATCACTGAATGCACATAGCTTATTAAACACTATTAAAAGACAAGCCCTATTCCAATATATTCATGACAAAAGAATTTCAGTCAGTTTCTTACAGGACACATGGATGTATTCTATTGAGCAATTGTCTGCCTTTAAGAAGGAATGGCCCTGGGGCCCTTCATATTAGTCATTTGCAACAGATAGCGCAGATGGGATTAGTATTCTATTTAACTCTTTTGATTTTTTCCCTTCACAAATTAATTGACCTTATACCAGGCAGGGTCTTGATTCTAGATGGGAAATGGAATAATATATGCAACAGATTCATTAACATTTATAATCCTCAGTCTAAAGCAGATAGAGTCAATTACATGAAACAGTGCAACCATACTTGGTTACATCAGCTAGGGTTCTTTGGGGAGGCGATTTTAATTGTAGCCTAATTAAAAAACCTCAGCATAATAAGAAAATCTATTGTGACTCTCATGCGTTAGAATCCATAATTAAGACGGCTGGTCTACTTAATTGTACCTCCCACCTTTCTCATGGACCCGGTTTTTCTTATATGAAAGGGAAAATAAAATCTTTGATAGATTATATGTTGGTTACTCCATCAGTGCAGATCAGTTCTTTTCAAATGAGACTTACAGAATTTTCAGACTACTTATTATTGCTCTGTTCCTTTCAATCCTTGGCCCCAACCTTTATCAGGCAGGTAAGATGGAAATTGAACACCTCCATCTTAAATATTCCCCAAGTAAAAACCAGTATCAAATTCATATTACAAGCTCGTTTATCAGTAGCTTTCTTATACTCGGATTTAGGTGAATGGTGGACAGAGACAAAAAACAGGTCTTAGTAAATGGTTTAAAAAACATGGAGTGACTTCAAAAGATTTTAACTTTTTAAAATATTTATCCTTGAGACAGCAGCTACAAAGGCTCATAATGCTTTCATATACTTCCAGACAGGATTATACAGAACAGATTAGCTGTATTAAAGCTAAAATGAAATTGTATCAATATGACAGAGCAAGGACTATACAAGCTATACTTTCCAATAGCATAAAGAAAACCCCCATAGGAGATCCATTTGAGGCATGTAAAGACATAAAAGAATCTATAACTATGGATTTTTTGTTGAATTCAGATGGCTCTAGAGCTGAAACAGTAGATCAAATGAGGGATCTGATCAGAAAACATTATCAGACATTGGAACCACTTTCACCTATTCTAAAGAAAACAATATCTAACTATCTAAATTCCATTAATTTACCCTCTTCATCATCTGAGGCTTTAAAATTATTAGGGCCTATTACCAGTACATAAATAAATTAGGTCATTCAAAGGTCGAAGCTTAACATTTCACCAGGGTTAGACTGGCTTCCTAATCAGTTTTATAAATGTTTTCAGAAAGAATTAGGAGAACGTCTACAATAATTATTTCAATTCTTTATGGATAATAATTCAATGATGCCCTCCTTTACTAACAGATTATTGATACATAAAGCCTTTGATAGAATTAATCTCTCTTACCTTTTTTTAGTATTAGAAAGCTATGGCATTCCTATACAAATGATCAAACTCATTAAATTACTTTATCAGTCCAATTTTGTCTATCCCTTTTTGAAAGAGGAAAACAGCTAAAAGCTTCCAGTTAAAAACAGGTGTCCGACAAGGTTGCCCCCTGAGTTCCCTCTTATATATTTTTTCACTAGATCCCCTTTTACATTCTTTAGTAAATTCACCAAGGTGGACTGGAATTATTGGGGAAGTATCTCAACATCAGCTATACTTGCAAGCCTATGCTGATGATGTAAATTTATATTTTTCAGATCATACACAAATATGTGAATTTCTGGATGAATTTAAACATTTTTCAGCAGTCTCAAACACCAAATTAAATCTTCAGAAAACTAGAGGTTTATTTTTAGGGGCTATTGGACCATTGGATATTGTGCAGGATAATATTTTTATTTCACGAAATCCACTGAAAATTTTAGGACTTCTTTTTGGACCTCAAAATCTTCCAGTAGAGAACTGGGAAGCAGTGATAGAGAAAGTAGAAAAAAGTTAACAGATGGAAGCAGTGGAAATTCTCTAAGCTCAAATGTATACATATCATAAAACAATACATTATACCTTGTTCACAATACATTGCCATAATATTCCCCCTACCACCTCAGTTGGAGACTAAAATGTACAGTGTTTTTTTTTTCAGATGTTATGGGGGAATCGATTAAATCCAGTCAAAAGGTGTTATACTTATTTAGATAAAAAATCTGGGGGCCTCTGGATGATAGACCCAACAGTATTTCTTAACACTTTATTTTTTATGAATACCATCAAATGCGGTTTGGCTCAATTAGAGAGCATCGAGAAGGGGTGGGTTGACAAGGCCCTAGATAACACTTTAAAGCTTTGCATAATTTAGCTCCCAAAATGAACCCTCACATACATATTCCCACATATTTTAAACCTGCTGTGCAAAAATTATATAGATGGCAAATTACTAAAATCATGATACAAAACAATAACACACAGACCATGTACAGGTTAATTATGGGTAAACTACATCCACAGGATCCTTGTTTTAAGAACTGCCCATCAGCTCAAAATCCCATGGTAATGGCACAACTCAATAACACCAGATTACCTCCTCCCAATTGGAAACACAGTGGCTCATAATGTATGGACGCCTAAATGTACAGGGTGATGCAAAGTACAAAGCTAAGGAAGAGAGAAATTGTCCTTATTTAGACTGTATAAATGCAGAAGAAACAATGGAGCATTTTTTCCTACAGTGCTCTTAAGCAAAAGGGTTATGGGTATACTTAACAAGAATATGGAATTTCAAATGGTTCTCTACTGTTACATATGAAATTCTAGTATTAGGTATTAATCCTCCTAGTTTGGCACAATACCATAAAAGCACATTATCCATTTTTTCAGTTGTGTGAGGTATTACCTATGGCAGGCAAGATGCCAATGGATGCTTTATCAAAGGAAAATGACTTATGAGTGCTATAGTATATTAGTGTCAAATGAATTGTCAAAAATATATTTACAAGAAACACAGGTATTTAATTCAAATAAAATCAAGAAATGGTGGAAGGGATTCACTCATTTTATAAAATTTAAGTGATTTATTATGAATAGGAAAGGATTATCTCAAGAATCATTTTTTGTGTTCATTTTTCCTTCCTTTATTTTCTTTTCCCGGTGTTTATTGGAGTATTGATGAAGTGTGAATGATGATTTATATCCTTTGTTAAAGAGATACAAATTCTTTGTATATTGTGTTATATAGTGTTGTACTTTATGTTTATTATTACAATAAAAACTCTCCTACTCTTTTCGATAAGTACCATGGGATCTTTAACATCCACCTGAACTACCACCAATCCAGGCAGATGGGACCTTGGTTTAATGTCTCATCCAAAAGACGGCACCTCAGAAGTGCAGCACCCCTCCCATGCTGCACTACAGTGTCAGTACTAGGATATTAATCCAAGTGCCAGATGTGGGAACTGAACCCACAGCCCTCTGATCTCCCGGCCTCAGAGGCGTGTGTGCTACCTACTGAGCCCCTGACACCGACATCTAACCCCCTTTATCACAGTACATTGCCTACAATTGTGTAGCCATGATTCTATCCAATCTATTAGAGTACATGGGAATTTTAAGTTTGTCAAATGTTCTAGTAATATTTTGTGGGATACTCTATCAAATGCCTTTGCTAAATCCAAAAATATTATATCTACTGGGAGACCAACGTCCAGGGCAGCACTAACATTCTCAAAAAAGTGAAGTTGGTTAGTTAGACATGATCTTCCCTTTACAAAACCATGCTGTGTTATATCATGGAGATTATTCAGATTCATGAAGTGTTCTATTCTAAGTAAAATTAGCCTTTCTAAGGTTTTTCCTATAACTGAAGTTAGGCTTATTGGACGATAATTTGATGGCAAGTTTTTATTTCTGGATTAATAGCTTGGAGTAACAACTGCTTCCTTCCAAGCAGATATACTTTCTTCAGCTTCTATAGATAGATTGAACAGTTTACAGAGGGGGCCTGAAATGTGTATCGCTATTTCTTTAAGGAAAGCTGGGTGTATACTGCCCAGACCCGCAGATGAATTTATTTTTAATTTTTGTAATTCCCTCAGTACTTCTTCTACAGTAATAGGAGTACCATTAGTGTTATTATATTCCATTTTGGAACTGTTAAATTGTTCCTTAGCTGTAAATGTAGTAAGGAAATAGTTATTGAATTCTTTAGCCTTTTGAAGTTCCTCATTGATGATGCCATTATCTGTTTGTAAAGGGCCTATTGTAGATTTAGAGCCTTTTAAGGAACCTACATAATTATATAATTTCTTTTGATTATCTAGTGTGTCTGTTGCTAATTTATTTTCTATGTCATTCTTTGCTTTCTTAATTAATTGTTTTGTCCTGTTTGACACTTTTTTATACCTATTCCATGAGTCTTGCTATGGATTTTTCTTATAGTTTTGATAGCATTTATACTTGTTATTGATTACTCTTTTAATTTTGCTGTTCCACCAAGCAGGGTTTCTGATTCCCTTTTTATACAGTCAAACAATTTCAAATAAATAAATAAATATTTGCTTCTGTTGGGATTAGAACCCCTGTTGCTTTCTTCATAAGTTTTGACATAACCTTTACGCCACACTGCCTGCCAGCCATGCAAGTGCAGTTCCATGATGCATCAGATCTGTCAGTTCCCTACAGATTAGAAGAATGGTTTTGAATCTTAGCAGACAACACATTATTTTATATTTAAAGCAAGAGTCAATGGTTTGAAGCCTAACGAAACCTTCAACATTAAAAACAAATGTATATTTGCTTACATTTTACATGAGTGGTGATTCATGGTAGCATGGAGTAGGAATACTTTTTTCTTTAGACATTTTTATTCAATATTTAAAATAAGTACATGAATAAAAACAATACTTTCTGTTTTAAAAAAGAAACTACATTATTGGCATGAATTTCCAAAGGGAGGAAATGTTCCTGTCCTTAAATGTTCTTGGCTGAAAAATGTGGTACGTTTCTGCCAAGTGAGCACGAGCTGAACGTCATCACAGTTATGCACTTACTCCTGGCTAGATTTGATCCTTGAAAAGTAGGAAAGCCCAGAACTCCCCTGGTAGGCTAAAGGAGCAGCACCTCTAGCATAGCTACAAGGAGTCTGGGTTATGATCAGGGCCAGCTTAGGCTGTGTGGCACCCATAGGCGAACTTGAAAATGGCACTCCTGAAAAAACATTTCTAAATGATCCCTCAGTATTTTAATATTAGTTTATTTTCAGTGCCTCCTATTGCTGTGCAGCCTAGGTGACTGCCTAGTTTGCCTATCCTTAACACTAGCCCTGGTTATGATCAGCTGTGTTTATTAAGAGCCTGAAGTTCAGAGGGGGAATACAAGGAACTAATCATTTCATTATAAAGTTGTAACTACAACCACCCTTTGGCTAAAACAAGCCTTGCTTGACATTAAGTTAGTAAAATTTACTTGTATGAGATGGTAGGGTTTTAGAAAAACCATTAAGGAGCAGATTTTGGGATGATTCTTGGTCAGCTTCAGTTCTGTAATGTCATATTATTGTTTTCTCAAAGACTGTTAAGTCAATCAAGACTGCCCTGTTGTTCCAACCTAAAACCGCAGTCTATATTTTTAAGCCTGATACTTTCAGATGAGTGTGAGTATGTGTGTGTCAAACATCTACTGATTGTCAAATATTTTTTATGTGACTGAAAACTGTTTTACGGCAAATCTGAAGCAAAACATCATTTGCAGACCCCCACCTCTGCTGGTGGCCACAGCTAGTTCCATGTCTACCCTCCCTCCTATCATTCTTTTCTGTTGGACTGTCAGTCACTTTTTACAGCACATAGTAATATAATAGTTTAAGGCTAAAAGGTACTCTAGGTCCATCATGTCTGTTTGTTTTTTAGCAGGGATGAATCAGTATGATGTGTAAGGTTATACTCATTTAAAGGGGTCCCCTACCCACTCCAGTATACAGTGTACCTGTTGATACCATTTGGTAAGCAGAAAATTGTACAATTTTACCTTGAAGGCCATACCATCTTCATATCAACTGTCTCCACTGGTAGACTGTTCCACAGGTTCACTGTCGTCTGGTGAAAAATTGCCTCCCGATGTTACCTCTGAATTTACCATCTTATAGCCCCGCATCCAGCTGGAGGACACCAGATCAAACATCTTGTCTGTTCAGGCTTGTCTGTTACATTAAGTATGTGAAAGACTGAGATCATGTCCCCCTCTCAGCCTCCTGTTTTACAATGTGAACATACAGTAGTAAGGGTCTCCAGCCTCTCCTCATTGTTTTTGCCCCTCATACCACTGATCATTTTGATGATGTCCCCAATGTAATGTATCTTTGAAGAGAATGTTCCCACAATCAAGGCAAACTTTTATATTGATGCTACGGAAATCATCAGGAAAGTTGAACGCATTTAGTCACACTTTTAGTTACCAGTTTCAATGTAACTGGGGGGGTAGGTAATCATTAATTTTATGCAATGGGGTAATTACACTGTAGTTAAATGTTTGTTTCATGTAACTTCATAACAGTGTAGTTACAGTGTAATTACACTGTAACTACAGTGTAGTTAAGTAAACTAAAAGTGTTACCATGCATTTATCTTTGCAGTTATCTCACTACTGGTGTTATCAGGCCTGTAGGAAGCATTTTGAAAGTGGTAAGGCCATAAATTGGACATTTGACACATGAAGGCCAGGGGTCTGGGGACTTAGCGGCCCCCAGAAGCTCTAGATGCTCTGTGGTGAGTTTGGGGGCTTTTACTGAAGATGAAATGCACTTTTGTTACATATTTACTACCCTTACTCCTAGGAAAAAAAAATATTTTCCCTTGGAGTCAGGGGTCTGGGAGAATCTGGCTGGCCTTAGAATCTGTAGCTGCAACTGGGGGACCATGAAGAGGATTATTGCAAAATGTCCTGTGTGAAATATTTTTATATAAAGGCTTGGGTTCTGGGACCACCAGGCCCCCAGAAGCTCTGGGGGTCTAGATGATCTGTGTTGAGTTCTGGGCATTTATTGAAGATAAAACACTCTTTTGTTACATTTTTCCTACCCCTGACTCCATGGGAAAAAAATAATTTTCTTCCCAGGAGTCAGGGGTAGGAAAGATGTAACAAAAGTGTGTTTTATCTCCAAGAAAAGTCCACAAACTCATCACTGAGCATCTAGACCCCCAGGACCCCAGCCTTTATATAAAAATCTTTCACAGGACATTACAATAATGCTTATCATGGGGTGGATGGTTGGTTGATGGCATTTTTGGTCAGCTAGTTGAGCCCAGCCCCCCAGTGCAGCTGCAGACTCTAAGGCCAGTTCCTTCTATTATCTCCCCAGTACCACCTCTGAGGCTAACAGATCCCCCTTTTTTAATTTAATAGAATCAGAGATTCTTGAGAAGGGGGGTTCAGCAGTACCCCACCAGCTGCCTTCTAGTGTCTTCCCCCACCTTGCTCCTTCTGTTCTCTCCCCAGCACAACCTCTGAGCCATGCTTACAGATCCCCTCTCCTCCTGAGATTGTTTTCAGTCACCACTGCTGCCTTTCTTTCTTTCTATCTCCTTTTGCTCTCCTATCCGAGTTTCTGCTGTTTTTGCCTTGCCCCCAACTCCCTCCAAAATGTCCCATACTAATGTAGGGCAAGATGCACAAAAGAGGTGATTTACGAGTGTAGGGTAAGCTAGGGTTTAAAACTTAAAACTTTAAAGTTTATACTTTTAATGTAAGTCTGCATTTCTTATCTTGAAATCATGGCTATCATGCCAGAATGGCTGTGAATGTGCTGTGCAGGCTGCAGAGCAATGGATGCCCATGGAGCTGCTTCCCACTGCTGCTCAAACACACTCTCTCTGGCTGCACCACACAGGCTTACAAGCTAGCAGATGGAGCACAGCCCAAACACCACTGTCCTCCAGTCTCAGGTGTCAGCCCAGTGTCATGTGCTTATATGCAAGCTCAGTGCATGAAGGACTCAACAGGCTGCTCTTTGTGCCATTTGCAGCATCAGTGGAAGTCCAATTCCTGTACATGCCATAACAGAGACTGTGCACCCCACCCCCGACAAGACACAAATGACACAAGTAAGTGCTGAGCTCTCTGCTGCCACTCTGTTGGGGGGGGCTCTGTATAGCAGGCTGGGGCAGAGTGACAGACACAGACTTGCCAGGATTGGGGGACAGGTCATGAGGGAGCACCTAGCACTTTAATATAATGCAGCCAGGGGACAAAAAGTGTATGGCCATGGCTGTAATAACTGTACTGGTTCCGATGGCACTGGGTGTTATATTAAAAATCCTTATGTTGTAATTTAGTTGGTTAGTTAGTTTTTGTTGACTGGGAAAAGAGGGCTAGGAAAGACTACCTGTTTTCAGGCTCTTCTCGGGGGGGTGGAGAGCGATACAGATGCAAACTGACATACTGAATCAGGTTAAGCTGTTGGTGGCATTTTTAGTGAATGGGGGGATTCTGGCTAGGACAGAAGGGAAATTCCCCTACTCTTTTGGAGAAGTGCCATAGGCGCTTTAACATCCATCTGAACAGGCAGACAGGACCTTGGTTTAACATTTCCTCCAAAACACAGCACCCCAGGAGTGCAGCATCCCCCCATGCTGTACTGCAATGTCACTATTAAGATTTACCCCAAGTTCCTGGTGTGGAGTTAGAGCCCACCACCTTCTGATCTTCTGACCTCAGGTGAGTGTGTAAGCTGCTGAGCTACTGACACTTTAAAAACATAAAAGGCTAATACATGGTCACATGACCAAAAGTAGATTACATTATGCTACTGAAGAAGGGCACTGGTCCTTCAGCAGTCATTATTCTCTTAACTATTGTTCTCAAAAACTATTATAGTGTATGATGGAATGTAGTTCAGCATGGATTTCTATGTTCTGTTAAAAGTCATTCTGCTGCACTAGTGACATCTGTACTGCAGCAGAGTGACTTTTCATTCTGCTGCAGTAGTGACATCAGCCGACAGTGCAACCAGTCTGTTTGTCACTCGCACTGATAAGGAAACAGTGACAAAATGAATAGAAAGATGCAGGTTCAACCCGATACCAGAAGAAAAGGCAGCATCAACCAGCTATGATAACTTTTCTTATAATGTGCTGCAGGATCAACCAGAGATTTCAAAATACTTTACAACACCTGTCCTCACCGTGAATGTCCTCTCGCTAAGCGAGAAGAACAGCCACCATTTTTGTTTTACTTCAAAACCCCACCCAAACTCAAAAGACAACCAATTGAAATGCACAATTAAAGTATAGGGATGCCAGGTCCCTAACAACCACGCAATGAGCCCTAGCAACCAGGGTTAACTCTCAGCAGAAAACAATGATTTCATATTTAAAAAAACAAACATAAAGTGATCAAACTATATAGTATTTGTTTTGGGAGACACCATACACTATGGAGAACAGTGTATGACTCACTATACACAGCAAGTCTATTTTCAACCTTGTGGTTACTATGCTGACCAAGAGACCTCTCGAGCTTCATTCTCGAGGTCATCCAGTCAGTACAGTAACCACTCGGTTGAGAATAGCCTTGTTGTGTATAGTGAGTCATACATTATCCTATATGTTCTCAAACCAGTTGATAGTTTTTCTGAGCATGAGCAGTGCAGTCTTTAAAGGGCCCCTGTCATCTCCTGGTGAACTTTGAAACAAGATTAGGGGCTGGATTTTCAAAGTGGCATCCAGGACCTGCAGCATCGTTTTACCATAACCGCACAACTTGTGAGAAAAAAATTAGACCACATAAAATATCAAATTTTTTACCACAATTCTGCCAGCTTGTGCACATAAAATGATGCTGTCATCAAAATGTGTGCCATAAAGCAGGTAAAGAGTTGAAAATGTCTCAAAATGTCTGAAAGTAGCCTTCAAATGTTGTGGTACATTTTAGATGATTGGGCAATCAGAAAAACAAAAAAAAAGATGAAAGACTCACCATCTGTTGATATGCTATAAAATATTTTATTCAGAAAGTGCTTGGCTGGTGTCCAAAAACAGCCCACTAGGTAGGCCATGCTTTATGTGTTTCACATTATCTGATGTTTTGGCAAGCCTGATGCATTTCATGTCATCTGATGCCTTTGACAAAGTGTCAGATGACATGAAGTGTGTCAGGCATGGTCACCCCAGTAAGTTGTTCTTGTTAGCCAGTCAAACACTTTGTGAATAAAGTATTTTGCACTGTATCTCTGGATAGTGAGTCTTTTATCTTTTTTTGGTTTTGTGAGTGCCCAGTCTCCTCCTCCCATAAACTGCTGATTACTTTTACCATGAGCACCCATCTTGAGTTGACTTTTGTTTCATGTTCACATTTTTGATGGTGCAGGCACAGCCCCCAAAACAATAAACCGCATTTGCATCACTTTTTTTTGCAATTGAATAAGCTTTATTAAACTTTAACAAGAAAAACAGTTATACAACACTAAACAAGCTTAACAGTCACCAGAGCCAACAACAATAAACGTAATAAAAGAAAAACACTAACCAGTAGAATAACAAGAACAACAATAAAGATTACAATGTTGATAAACAAGAACAAAAACAGAGAAAAACATAAACCCCAACCCCAACATTCACACTTAACCTCACTCAAATCCCCCACCCCCCAAAGACCATGCAAAGCTTTGCCAAAGGAATACAATAAGGACAAAATACACTACTGCATATTTCTGCCAAACACAGCTTGGGCTTAAAACTATTCCTATACCACAAGGAAACTATATAGCCAGGAAAATAGCCTAAGTATCCATCTCTTACCAAAAAGGAATAATGGGAGCTCTGACAAGACTTACACAGTACGTATGTAACGTATGTAGGGCATGATGAGCATAAGCTATGGACTGCTCTGGGTTTAGAGCATTCAACATTTCCTTAACCCATTTGATCAGAGACAAAGATGAAGAGTCCTTCTAATGATGAAGTATGATCAGCTTAGGCACAGCCGATATCAGAGCCATACAAGCTTTCTCTTTCCCCATCAATAAAGTCTTATAAGTGCCCAAGATACAAACTTCCACCGTAAAAGTATTCTGAGGGCCCCCAAAGGCAGTTAAAAATTGGTGACTAGATTCCCAGAAAGCTTTAACTCAAGAGCAGTTCCACATCTTATGCAGCAACGTACCCTCTGTTCGACCACAGTGGGAACAAATGGAAGAGGAAAGTGTCCCTATTTGACAAAGTTTCTGAGGCATATAATATAAATTGTGGAGGATATTAAATTGTAGTAACCTAAGCTGATCTTGCTTAATATACTTATAAAGATCAACCCATATGTGAGTCCAATAGGTTGTAGGTCAATTAATATCTAACACATTAGCTCAATAAAATGCTACTGAGGAGGAACCTTCCTAAATAGTTTGGCAAAGCACTTTATGCAGGTGAGAGATGGAAAGAGGTTGATAGGAGAGGGCAGACAGTTGTTTGAAAAACATCCCAGCTTTATCAGATCAAGGGGGTCACCTAACAGACATGTCACACATTGTTCGAATTGACCATATTGCAAAAAAATAACCATGTGGCATCTCAAATTAAACTTGGAAGGATGCAAAAGAAAGTATCTTATTGTTACATATCAGGTCCTCTACTTTAGTAATAGATAACCCCTTCCAAGTTGCAGGTGAGATAGTCTGATTAGCAATTTTGAGATTTGGATTATAAAATAAAGACTGCCTGATATCTTTCTGATAAGAGAGGTGTATGTTTGCAAAGCTGGGAATGGGTCTGCATAGACCGTGCAATCTGAGAGGGACGTAATGTACTGGGAAGGTGTGATAAAGGGACATATAGTCAAAAAAGCAAGCAAGATATGATGAGCTGCACAAAGATCTCTTTCAAGCTGCAACCAAACTGGAATATACCCCACCCCATGAGTGGCAACCAGTGGTTGATTCCATTGAAAATACTTCAAACCATGTAAAGAAAAATAATAGCCCAGTAAAAAAGGAAGTGTCAGATCTCCGAGCTCTTGAGGTTGGCATAGTTTAAAGAGCTAGTGTATTGCATGGAAACTGCATGCGATTAATTGTAACTTTCAGATGTAGTCAGCTATTACTTCTTATATCTCACATGTTTTTTCTTATCTGTTTGCTAATTAAAATATTTTCCACCTGGCAGTACTGGGATGATGTGTGGAGCAGCACTCTGTCTGGAGGGAAAAAAGTAAGTTGTTTTCCTCCCACTACATCAACACTGGACCACACTGAGTATGACATCACTAGTAACCAATGAGAACCATTTCTCACTGCCAGATTTCACTTTCACATGAAGCAACTGGGACTGGCTCTCCCTGGTTACTAGTGATGTCACAATTTCCTGCATTTTGATTGGTAGCATGTGAGAGTCACTGCTCAGGCTGCAAGGATTATGGTGCCTTAGAAAATGGGTAAAGAGAAACTCATATTCTGATTGGCTCTAACAGCCTGGCACCCGGGCTGTTATTTCTCAACAATGCCCTCAAAATAACAAGTACCACTTTAGCGTGCCCCATTACTAAGGAAATCCTGGGGCCACCAAAATTGCGAAACTCACAAGCTGCCATCTTTTCCACCACTCGTTTATCAATATTTACCCTGGTACAAACAATAAAATGAGTTAAACTGCCCCACTGAAAACAAAGAGCAAACACATTTTTAAAGTAAACAAAATGTACCCCAGCCCCCAAGTCCATCCCCTCGCACAATAAAGCTACCGTAGCGCTATCCCCCATTCAGCTACACTGTTGCCCTCGAAAGAAAAAAAATTCAGAAGGAACACAAAACTGTTCTTTTTAATACCACTGTCTTTTGCCATATTGAGCACTCCCATTCATATCAACTCACAGTATCTTATCACGCTACTGCTAGAAAATCGTGTCACATTTCAAACACCATCAGAAACATTTACCTCTCTTCACAGCCAGTCTCCAGATCAACACGCTAATATTTCCCTGTTCCCACTGATGCTGTATTACACAAATCAAAATAAATCCTCTCTTCTCTCATCTGTGTCTGTGTGTGTGTGTGTGTGTGTGTGTGTGTGTGTGTGTGTGTGTGTGAGTGGGGGGTGTCAGGAGTCAAAACAGCAATGACGCTTAACCTGGACATCATACTCATATAAATAAAATTTAAAAACAAAAATAATGCAGCACCCTCCAGTGGTGATTTCACAAATACAGGCACTACTTTACTACAATAGTTACTTATAAACCTTTTTTATTTTTTAAACATATATTTTTTATTTCTCTATATGTTTTTAAAAAAGCCCATTTTCTAAGTGTAATGATACCCTCTAGGGTGGGTGTTATGGGATATAACGGACCTTCCAGGGGCTATAAGACCCTCCGCCTGTGGTGTCGGGCCTCATTATGCCCCTGGGCGGTCCGTTATATCCCAATAACACCCACCCTGTTGGGTATTATTACTTACTCAAGGTGTTTGGTCTAATTTCTGGTGGTGCAGTGGGAGGAACAGAACTGACTTTTTTTTCTCCAGATAGATTGCTGCTCCACACATCACCCCAGTACTGCCAGGAGGAAAATCTTCTAATTATCAAACAGAAAAGAAAAAAATACTTCTGAGATATAAGAAGTGCTAGCTGACTGCATCTGAAAATTATTATTAATCCCAAGCAGTACACTAGCTCTTTAATGAAAGCCTTGGGGTTTTGCCTAACCACAAAAAAATTGTAACTTGGGTTTGAAGCCTTATGAACCACTGTTTTGGCAAAACAATATTTAGCATACCCAAGGGGTATAACAGTCATCACAAAATATTAATTTTTAAAATACTTGCTGTACCCCAAAGAGACAAAGGCAAGTATCTCCAAAGCTGCAGGTCCTGCTCAATCTGTTTAACCAAAGGGTCAAGATTAAGAGATTGTAATAATGCAATATCCTGGGAGATTTTGATGCCCAGATATGTGAATGCATTGGACTCCCACTGCAAGTCCAGTTCCAAAACTTCTGACTTAGATACATGTGAAGAAAAGAGATAAACTACAGTCTTATTAAGGTTAAGTTCATACCTTGAAAAAGAACCAAACAGATTAAGGGTATCTAAAACCACAGACAATGAGTTCAGGGGGTCTGAAAGACGTAAAAAACATGATCAGCAAAAGCAGACATTTTAAGTTCCTGCCAACCAAGGACTAAGCCTCTGACTGAGGGAGAAGAAATTATTTTACGGGTCAATGGCTTGATGTATAAATTAAAAAGATAGGGTGATAAAGAACACCCTTGTTAGGTACCCCAAAACAAAATAAAGGAGTCAGATAGGACATTATTACAAAAGACTAGCTGATGGATTCTGTTACAAAACCCAGACCCACCGAACATAGTCATTAGGAATACCATATCGGGGTAAAATAGAAAATAAATAAGACCAAGATACGTAGTCAAAAGCTTTTTCCGTGCCCAGGAATGCCATCACTGCATCTGAGTTGGCTGCCTGAGATATGGGAAAATGAAAAATCTCCCTAAAATGGTCACTTTGATTTCTATCACAAAACCTACTTGCTCTGGTCCAATGAGACCTGACCAGACTTTATTTAATCGAGTAGCAAGAATCTTAACTAAAATTTTAACATCAATGTTTATTAGAGAAATCAGTCAGTAATTTTCAGGGTGGGACTCATCTTTACTAGGTCTGGGAATTAACACAATACGGGCCTCAAGGAGTGATGGTTCTTTTAACTCATGGCTAAATAAATAAAGATTTGTGTTCATAAATGAGTTAATTCCTCCTTAAAAGTTTTATGAAAAGTAGGAGGAAACCCATCAGGTCCTGGAGCCTTGTCAGACAACAGGGCTGAAATAGCCTCTGTAACTTCAGATTCTTGAATGGGGCCTGAAAGGAGTTCTTGTTGAGCACCCATAAGTTGCGGCAGTGAAACCCCCTCTAAGAAAATTGCAAGCTGGGATGCAATGTCAAGCACGCTAAGATCCTCTGAATATAAGGAAGAGTAGTATTCTCCAAAGATGGAGGCCATCCACCTAGCCTTGTATGTCAAGGCACCAGAATTGAGATCAAAAAGGGCCTTGACCCAACAGGAGGCAGCTTGCTGCTTCAACCTTAGGGCAAGTAGTTTACCTGCCTTTTCCCCTTGTCCCACGTAAGTGCCCTTTGTTTTAATCAAAGCCTGTTCTACCTGTTCTAAGTGATGTGCCAAATATAATGCGTTCAATTAAGCTAGGTGCAATTGATTGCCCTCTGAAGATTTGGGAGACAATCGCCTGTCCAACTCCTGGATGTCATGCAGCCACTTGTTAAGTTGGGACTCCTGTTTCTTTTTATACACAGTAGCCAGGCAGGTGAGTTCCCCCTCCAAAGAGACTTTAATGTTCCCCATAAGGTGTCCATAGCAGAGATAGAACCTAGATTATCCTGCAGGGATTGGGTTATAAATTATCTCGTGTGGTCTACCAGCAAAAAATCTTTCAACAGCTGAGTATTCAGAGACCAAGTATGTGCCCAGTCACTAGAGTTGGGAACATCTATGAGCAGAGAGACAGGGGAATGGTCAGACAAAACTCTAGCTTCAATCTGACAGGAAAATAAAAAGGGAAGAAAGTAGTGACTAAGTAAAAAGTAATCCAATCTAGAGAAAGAATTGTGAGGAATAGAATGAAAAGTAAAATCCCATTCCCCAGGATGGAGAGCCCTCCAGTGGTCCAGCAGCCATAGTTAGTCCATGAACTCTCACAGGGCTCTCTGTGCTGGAGATAGACCAGCTTTTGGCTGGTGAGTACAGTCAAGGTCATTGGACTAGACCAAATTCCAGTCTCCCCCAAGAAGCAGAGGCAGATGGGTATAAGGGACTAAAGCAGATGCTAACAGAGGGAAGAAAGAAGGAGTGTCTTAATTAGCTCCATATATAGGTTTCATAGGTTTATACAGAGCATAGAAGACCATAGTCCATATAGCTTGCAACACCTGTCCTAGTTATATCCCTGTATTTCATTTGTTATTACGTGCTCATCCAACTTGTTCTTGAACTCATTCATGTTTCTACTGGCCACCACCTCCACAGGTAGCCCATTTCAAATAGATACCACTCTAAAGTTGAACCAATGATTCCTTTTTTGGTAATGTACCCCGGTCAGTTGCAAAGGGTGGGCTCTAGTGCAATAGCTTTGCACCCTAATTTTGAGGTCCAATTTCTCCCATAACCCCTTGTCGGATATGGCTTGATAAACTAAGTGCATGTCCCTCCTTAATCTATGGTATCCCAAGGAAAACATCCCTAGTTCGGAAAGCCTCTCCTTATATTCCTTGTTTTTTAAGTCAGCAATCATACATGTTGCTCTCCTCTGCACTTTCTCCAGTGATCCTTTTTCAATATTGTACCCTGGTGACCAGAGCTGCACACAGTACTCCATATGTGGCCTCACTAGCAACATATATAATGGGACGAGCACCTCCCTCTTTTTACTCCTAATATGCGTATTGATACAGTTCAATATGCTACTAGCTGTTTTAACTACCTTACTGCAGTGATGCTTGAAAAGTAGATCGTTTGACATCCTGATATCCAGGTCCCTTTCTTCCATCACTTCCCTTAGTGTCTGCCCATTTAGTAGGTATTTCGTCTTATTATTATTTCTCCCGAAGTGCATTACTGTGTACTTATCGGTGTTAAATGTTAATTTGTTTTTATGAGCCCACGCCTCCAAATTGAGTAAAGCTGTCTGCAAATTACCTGCTTCAGTTAAGTTGTTTACTATTGTTCCTACATGGGTATTGTCAGCGACTTTTGACTCCCAAATACCTACCTTACTGGTCATTGAGTGAATATAAATATTGAACAGGCACAGTCCCAAAACAGATCCCTGTGGAACCCCGCTTGACACCTCTAACCAGTTGGAGAATGAACCTCTGATACACACTCTCTGCTTCCTGTTACTAAGCCATGAAGCCGTCCAGCGAGTTATGTTCCCATGAATTTGGTATTCTGTGAGTGCATCAACTAGTTCTCCGTGTGGAACTTTACTGAAAGCCTTAGAAAAGTCCAAAAATATCATGTCTACCAAGTTTCCACCATCCAAAACCCTGCTTACATTACTGTAGAATTCCAATAGATTAGTCTGACATGAGCTGCCATTTGTAAAGCCATGTTGAGTGTAATTAATATCTCCTGTTTGATACATGAAGTCCATAATATGTTCCCTAATAACCCCCTCCAGAACTTTACTCAGCACCGTAGTTAAACTAACCAGCCTATAGTTGCCCACCTCCTGTTTGTAGCCTTAGGCATCACATTGGCTGTTCCCCATACCTCTACAGCCTCCCCCTCATCCAATGATCTTTGTTGTTGGCTCTGCCAACTCCTAAACTAGTTCTTTAATGACTCGTGGGTGTATTTCATCTAGGCCTTGTGATCTAAATTTTGTAATCTTTTATTAATGTCTCCAATTTCAAATATAAGTCTGTCATTTGTGGTGTCTTCCAAGTGTTTGCTCGTGCCTATGGTCCTGGCGTTGTACACTGAGGTATAATATTTATTGTATTGCTTACCCATTAGGGCCGTGTCTGTCACCAAGTTCCCCTTTTGACCCTTTAGTGAACCTATGGTTTTAACTCCCCCTTTTTATTGTTGATATAGCTATAAAAAGATTTGTAGTTATTTTTAACTCTACTAGCTAATTTCAGCTCATGGCTCTTGCTAGATTTATTTATGGCATACTTTGTCACCTGTAGTACCCTTTTGTACTTTTCCCAGTTTTTTGCGACCTCTGCTTCTGGCTTCAGCATATGCCTTTTTTTCTTGTTTATGAGTCTTCTGACCTTTTGTGTCATCCATGCTGGTATAGAAACATAAACATAGAAACATAGAATTTGATGGTAGATAAGGATTGCTTGGCCCACCCAGTTTGCCCATTTTCCTACTGAACAGATAAGCTGCAGATCCTAGTTAACCAACAGCCTACTTCCTCCTACCCCTCCACTAGAATAGCCTTATGTCTGTCCCATGTATTCTTGAATTCCCCTACTGTTTTTGACTCCATGACCTCCTAAGGAAGGCTGTTCCATGCATCTACAATCCTCTCCATGAAGAAATACTTCCTCACATTCCCTCTGAGCCGTCTCCCCTCCATCTTGAAATTGTGCCCCCTTGTTCTTACACATCTGTTTTTCTGAAAGATGCTACCCTCTTGGACTTTGTTGATTCCCTTGAGGTACTTGAAAGTTTCTATCATGTCCCCCCAGTCCCTCCTTTCCTCGAGGCTATACATATTAAACTCCTTTAGACTTTCTTCATATATCTTCTGTTGCAGCTCCTGCATCATTCTGGTTGCCCTCCTCTGGACAGCCTCCACCCTGTCTATGTCTTTGCAGAGATGGGGTCTCCAGAACTGCATGCAGTACTCCAGATGTGGTCTTACCAACTGTCTTTACAGAGGGATAACAACTTCCTGTTTCCTACTGGTGATGCCTCTCCATATGCATCCCAGTATCCCCCCAGCCCTCCTTACTGCCTTCTCACATTGCTTGCACACCTTTAGGTCATCTGATAAAACTATCCCCAGGTCCCTTTCCATTTTTGTTGTTGTCTATATCTCACCCCCATTGTGTACGCTTCCCCTGGGTTTTTGTTTCCCAGGTGCATTATTTTGCACTTCTTTGACCACCCCTATTGTATTTTCTTTTGGTGGGGAGGTATTTTTTTTACCAAGTACATAATTTTTCCCTCTAGTGTCCCCCACATCCCAGCTAAGTTGAATACCTCCATAAACTGTGACTCTGTAGTCGTTTTTGCATTTTATTTTACCCAGTTGATACCAGGTAAATTAAAATCCCCTAGCAATGTAATATTATCTGGTATTGTTGAGGTTTCAATGTATTCATACAATACTTTGTTCTCGTGCAACACTACCTCACCGCAGCCCAAATGCCCATGAACTAAAATATAATGTCTCTCTCAGTTTCCAACCTCTGATAATAAAGCAAAAGGAACTTGCTTGGCAATTAATAATACTACCCCCCCTGCTGATGGGAACTGTTCCCTGCCCCATAAGCCTGGCCAACCCAACTTCAACAAAGACCTTTAATCTGTCAGTATGGCAGATGTGTCTCTTGCAAAAAAGCAAAGTGGGACTGTAACTACTGCAAATGTTTCAAAATACACTGACGTTTAGCTCTGCCCCCCTTAATATTCCAAGATATCATTTTCCATGGGGTACCCATAGAGAGTGTAGAAGAGAAAAAATACCTAAATACCACTGCACTGGGAGGAGCAGGGTTGTGTATGGTCCCAGTCCCACCCCCCACCCCTGAAAAATCCAGTAAACAGAATAACACAATGTCATAAAAGTAACAAGCGAACAAGTAAAAAAAAATCACCACCTTGGGCATAAAAGGCCCCCTCCTCTCTATATGGTCCGTGAAGAGCTGGTGGATAAGCAGCCCCACTCAGGTCCACATTTCATGAAAAAAGAAGGAACCTCACATAGGCCCATCTCCGAGGACCTGTAATACAACTATAAAAACTGTATTTCAGGTATAGCAAATACAAATACAAAGTGTGTACCTTGCATCATCACTTTTGAAAACCCTGCCCATAAGATTATAGGCCATAGTGGAGAATACCGGACCACGCCGGACCTACGCTATTAGCGTAGCATTTAAGTTATGCTAAGCTCTGAAAACTACATTTTGGGTGTTTTTTTGTATTAGTTTATTTGAGCTGGGGGGCTTTGACCCCCCCACACACACACCTTTTTTTTTCTTTTTTTTATATAAGGGGGTGTGGGGGGGTGAAGCCCCCAACTCAGATAAACTAATACAAAAATAACCGAAATGTAGTTTTGAGAGAGTAGCGTAACTTGACAAGCATGAGCCTGCACTGTATTCTCGAACACTTTACGCAACGCAAGTAGCAGTGGTCCGGTATTCTCCATTATCATTAGATTATATATGATAAAGAGTAGCACATGGTGTCTGAAAAAGGATGCTAGGAGAGAAGGAATATCCCATTTATAAACCTGTTTAAAAGGTGATGCCTCTTTCTGTGAAGCCTTGCCAGCCTGGTTTACACAAAAATGTGCATTCCCATGATGTCTTGCTCTAGGACTGAGGCTTTAGAGTGTGTGAGTGATTTGGAGAAAGGCAGAAAGAAACAAACAATTTAGATACTTCTTCTCAGCTAGCATTCTTTTATGTATCCCATGTACTACTCTACCAGCAAACTGTGTCTTCGGTGTGCTCACCCTGAGTGTTCTAAATGTCTGATGCCTTGGGGTTTTGATGCGATAACTAGCTAATACAATGATTGCTTTACTTTTTAAGTTTAATTATTTGTTTATGAGTTTAAAGAGGTTTCTCATTGGCTATTGGCTCAGTCATTATTGTCTTAGAAATGATGTACCCAGTTGCCAACTGATGCTGTGTGGCACATGTGTGTTTGAGATAAAACTTATAATTACAATAACCTTGAAACTGGTTATTTACTTAGACTAATGACTGGCTGGAGGGAGGTGGCCCTTGGCTGTTGTTCATGCTACCCATCCCCCTAACCAGTCATTAATCCCTAGGAAATGACTGGCTTCTTGGTCATTATTGAGTAACCAAGTCACAACAGGATGAAACCAGTGTTTGTAGTTTGTCATTCTCAGCCAATACTGGAGCTGAATGTGCAAGCCTGGCTAAAAGGCATGCTCTGGCAAAGCCTTCTCAGCCTGGCTTGCATAAGAAATTGCATACTGCACCCATGATGCCTTGCACTGGGATTGATCCTTTAGAATGTATGTTTGGTTTGGAGAGGTGCAAAAAGAACAAGGTTATGTATGCTGTAAGAGATGTCTATTATGATACAGTATTATAGTAATAATATATTTCAAACACATCAATAGATCTATTTATTTTTATTGTATTTCACTCCTGAACTTAGATATGGGATTTTGACGTTTTTAAGTAACTGTTGTCTGACCACACCCACTATGCATAGTACCTTCCTACTACATCCACAGTATAGCTCTAGTACACAAAGTCAAAAGGTAACTTTGAGGAACGGGGTCTTTCAAAATTGCTGGTGGCAACCATCTTTAATGACTTGCGTCATTAATTATAACATTTGTAAAATGAACTATTTGAAAATATCAAAGAGAAAAAATATACTGATGATAAATCTAATTGTATCAGAAATATGTTAATGCTAAAAACAAATATATGATGATATGTTTTGCATACTAACAAATACTGCAGCATTAAGCATTCCAGGGGCCCCAGTTTCAAAAAGATGCTGTGTACTCTGTGCCTGTGGCAAAAAACATTTACATTAAGGCCCCATTCCTGATGCTTATTCCTTAGCAAATGTCACAAGCCTCAGTGTGTGACATCAAAGTCCTAACCATAGCAACAGAGTATGATGTCATAAGCAGGCTAGTGTGATCTCGGCTGGAGAATGAGCATTAATTAGTACATAAGGCATGACAGGGTGTGCATTATGACTGGATAATGGCACACCTCTGGATGTGAGGCATCAGGGGAAGCCGTAGTGCCTTACGCACCAATAAGTACTGCTATCTTACAATAATTCACAGCCTGGAGGGCCTAGTTATGAATATAAAAAGGCCACCCTGATTTTAAGTTTTAAAGCTTAGTAATGTGGTTCAGAATGGTATTTCTAAACTGTGCTAGAATAACCCAGTCATGTGATCACTTTTGACCAATGCAGGAAAGGGGCTGCAAGAGTCTGAACTTTACTCGGAGCTCAGAATTCCTCTCTAGGGGCCTGGTGACAGGCAGATTTCAGATGGGTCATTTTGAAAATCCAGCTCCCAGACACCAAACAGGGACATGAATTCCTTGAAATTCAGGGGATTTTGTTAGGGACGTTCCCTGGTATTTTTACACCTCAAGTCAAATTTCAAATTTTTTGCCCAGTACATGATTGCCATTAACATATTTAAAATCCACAGAATAAACTACAGATTCCCTTGCTTGTTTTTGAGTAACATGGGGAAACATAATGCCTCTTGATCAGAGCAGTACCTTTGTCATGGGTGTCATGGATTACATGATTCTCCCACATTTCAAAAACTCTATGATTTTTGGCATTTTCCATGTCAACAGTGTAATTTCTAGCATTTTCTATGAAAACTCATAGATTTTGATGTTTGCAAAAACTGATACATGATTTTGTGTCTCACCACTGCAGTTCGCTTGATCTCCAGTGAGCCCCCATTTGGGATTCTGGTGCTTGCATGCAGGTCCCAGTCTCCATGATGGCAGCACAGTGTTCTGCATTCTGCCATTGGGCTATCCTAAAAATGCAATTTTTAAAACAATTAAATCATTGCTGATGGTCAGCCCATTGGTGCAGCAATAGTACTACCACTTGCAACAGCAGCAGCCCAGGTACGGAAGCTAGCACGAGTCATTGGGGCCAGGCAGGTGGGAGGAGGGTTGAGTGTCCCAGAGGTTGCTCTCCTCCTCCTGGCAGATGTCTGTCTTTAAGGCAATTGTTCTGTAAGCTGGCCTGGTGGGCAGAAGCGTCCATGCCTCACCTGCTGTCATGCCAGTGACCTGGGGTTAGGAATGACCCTGGATCTTTCAGAGGTTGGCCAGGGAATGGAGGATTGCACATCCAAGCAGATGCTCTCCCCCTCCAGTGAGGGACGGCAGACTGTGCTGCCATAACACTGCCTCCTAGGTGACCATGGGAGGCAGTACAGCTGGTCAGCAGTTCCGGTTGGGGGATGCTTCCTGGCAGGAGACATACACACATTCTCTGACATGCATACATTCAACTGCTGCCTCCATGGAGTATCCGTGGAGTCAGGGGGGAAATCAGAAAATCACAGCTGGCAGCAGGATGGAGCCCAGCAGACCTTACATTGCCTACTGGGCACATTGACCACAGATCCAAACATGGCACTGGAAGTGGGATTGGGGGATCCCCCTGATGGCCTTGCCACAGAAGGCAATCTCTGGGGCACTCGGTGGCCCTAAAGTAAGTTCCAGGGATGGAGGGAGCTGAGGGTGGGGGAGCCGCGAGGGTCAAGGGGGGCCACCAGTGAAGGGGGAAGAAAAAAAGCAGTCATTCTCCAGCCCCAAATCCTGGCACCCTCAAAGGGCCTCAAAGGGCAACCACCTTACTTATTCATTTCAAACCCAGTGGTTATTACCCTCAGACCCACTGTTATAGAACACATTTCGTTTCACATAGTATAAAATAAATCAAGTCCCTGATGTATTTTCACTTGAAATGTAGCATGTATGTTTACTTCGAAGGTAAGAAATAGCCTGGTCCATTATCTTTGTAATTGGAGCTGTAAGAAGCCCTCTGGGTGCAAAGAATTGTGCTGGTGGCCTCATCTGAGAAACTTTCCCCACTTATTTTCCTGCAGCTTGGGTTAAGGGTGCTTTCCAAGGTGCTGAAAATAAAATGGCATTAGTCATCATTGTCAGCCCCCTGATCAATGAGGTTTCAATTGCTGCATTCAACTGGTAAGCAGTATCAACATTCTGAGGGTTGCCTTGTTAAACATATTCACTGGAGTACAGCACACTTGACATCTGCTCCTAGGCTGATGTCAGACTAATAGTGATTAGCACTCATCGTGCCATTAGCATCAGCAGTAAGTTAGCCACCGTTTTACTGATATGGCGCTAAGTGCTTTAAATGCCTCCTGAGAGACATTAAAATCAATTTAACATTTTGGGATCATTTCATCACAGTTTATGCTCTATAGTGATTAAATCAGAAGCCTGTTTTTTTCTGTTGCTGACCGAAACAACTAAAAACATGTTATTGCACTGGGCAGATGGTGTACCCATACCTGAATTGGCACAGGAATGTGCCACTTAAAGAGCAAGTTTGCCTGAAATTAATATTAATTTCTTAAAGAAGCCAACCATTGCTTTTTACATCAGAGGTCTTTTTCTTTCCCCTTTGGTTAATTAAAAGACTTTCTACCTGACAGTACTGGGTGGGGTGTGTTTATTGGAGGCTGACATATTCAGTCCTACTCCTCCTCACACCTCATCAGCATTGTGACCTTATTGACTGTGACATCAGAGTGCTCAGGAAGAGCAACTCAACAGCTACAAGATTGGTTGCTAGTGATGTCACAAGGAATGAGGTCACACTGCTGGTGATGCAAGAAGAGGAAATGAACTAGATAGGCCAGCTGCAGATAAAGCACTGTTCTGCATAGCAAGCCTAGTTCTACCAAGCAGTAAACTGTCTATTAATCAAAAGGAAAGGAAAAATGCTCAGAAAGAAAAAGTAAGCTCTGACTCCTTTGAAAAATAAATATTTTCTGTCTACTAGTTTTTGGTGATATTTGCTCTTTAAAATTGTACCACAATTCTGCAACTTGAAGTAGAAACCATGTACAAATAAATTGCAGTATACACTCTCACCTGAATAACAAAGCTCTGTTTGCTAATTGATGCAAAAGACTTACTGGATTTAACTGCTTGCAGGCAAAAAAAAAAAAAAGCATAAAAAATATTTTTTTTTCTTTAATGGGAGCTCACAAAAAGGATGAAATATTACAGTTTGGAGCACAACTAATCAAGTTGAAGGATCCAGGAATATAGCCAGGAATTTTGATTTTGAACACATGCTCTCTCCATCTGTTCCCCTCAATACTCCCCCTCTCTTCATAGTTCTCTGGCACCATGCATCATCACCAACTTTTTTTTTTGTTACACATGATAGTGATCGGCGATGAAAGGATACACCTACTTCCAATAGTTTTTCTTTTTTAAAGGGGACCATTTATGAACCATGCCCATCATAGCTTGCATGTCCATGAAAAAGTCCTTTAAATGAGGTATTGGGTATACCTGTAGCTGGCAGCAATTCGGAGACATCCACGATTAAGCCTGCCCCATATTGATACTACATTGCCACCATTTGTAGAATGTTGTGATGTCACTGATGATCAAGCTATACTGGGGTACAACATAGTTAGCATAGCTTGCTCATCAGTGACATTGCAAGGTTCTACAAATGTTGGCAACGTAGTGTCAATATGGGGCAGACTTATTCATTGAAGTCTCTGGACTGCTACAGAACTAGCTACAGGTAAACCCTACTGCCTTTAAAAAAAAAATTTTCATGGACTTTCAAACTACAGTAAGCAAAGCTGATGAATGTTCTCCTTGAAATTCATGTGTCTGTATGTTGGTATGGCAACAAAATGTAGGCAGTTACAGAAACATTATTCTTATGTTTGTGTTTCAACAGACTACTCAAAGGAAAGGAAGTGTTGCGTCTACTTGCGGAACCTGTTACACATCGATGCCTAGCTTCTCAATGACAAAACCTCCATTGCAGACTGGCACAGCCACTAAACAGTAGTTACTTTCAAGCACAGTGGACACATAAGCCGGACCACGGGTGCAGTGGTAGTGCTACCACTCACAACCCCAACGGCTTGGGTTCGAGAATGAGCCAGAGCTGTTGGAGGGCCAGCCGGGGAGGGGGTAGGATCAAGCATCCAAGCAGATGCTTCCACTGTGATGAGGACTCACAGGTTTACTGTTCTACTGCCACCTAGTGACCACAGGTGGTGGTTCAGGGGAAAGCATTCTGAAGGGGAAGATGGAGCAAGCACCAACATCAGTCAGGTGCATTAGCGTGCTGGCACCCAAAGACATTGCACTGTCTCAGGGGGAGGGTGGGACTTAAGGTGAAAATCAGGGCAGATTGGGCATATAAAATCTCTGCTCACCCTTCATGCTCACCATCAGACCATCACCACCACCATCAAGGAATCACTCCAGGTCTTCAGCTCTACTATGTGGTCAGATGGACAGTGGGAAAGAAATGCCAAAGTGGCTGATGGCATACCTGGCCCTGGGTGGGAGCAATCTAGGGGGGCAGCACAGCAGTGTGATGTGGATGGGCTTTGGAATCCTGGACTGGTTGGTGAGTGGGGTCTCAAGCGGGAATAGGGGCTTGACATTGGTGAAAGGAGGCCTCAGCCTAGGCCCTAGGGAAAAAATATATTAAAAAAAAAAATAGTGGACACATATTCGTCCTACATGTACTACAATTTAAAATGAGAACAATGTATAAGGTTGAAAAAGTCCCATTGCTTGAGAGATGTATTTAAGGAGTTGCTGTCATGTCTTCTGGATCTGGAAAGATATTTAATAGCAAAGCATAGATCTGAATTGCCTACTGAATACATTTTTTTTTTTCTGTTAAGATTCTTTTGCAGTTAGGGACAGAATAGACCAGTACTAGAGTAACAGTGGTGCCATCAGTAAACTCACTAGTGGGAAAAACAAAATCATGCACTCACCACTGTCAAGCAGCGAAGAAACCCACAGATACATAGGGGATATGCACGGGAAACCTGCACGCTAGATTATTTATCTACACAATAGTAATTTGGCCTCAGGTAACTTCACACGTGGCATGAGCCACAAAGTCATGTGTCTGAGGTCAAACTGCTTGAGTGTAGATAAATAATGTACCACATGGTTCCCCACTTCATGCCATGTTTCTACAATAGGCTGGTGTTTTTTTTTTGGGGGGGGGGTCGACAGGTAGTGTTTATCCAACATATGTGTGATAAATTCCAGGTTCTAAAAGTTATCACGCATATATGGAGATAACATTTTTATGGCACTGGATTTGTATCCACACATATACTACGGAATACCGACATGCCATTGCCTGACACCCAGGACCCTGACAATTATATCCTGACAGTTCATATCCTGACAGTCGGCAATTGACCATGGTGGAGTTTTTTCCTATGTCACCCCCTCCCCAATTCTTGATTGCCAACTCTGCTACGGCCAATTCCTGACTGTCAGGATACTGACTGTCAGGATATAGTTGTTGGGCTTCTGGGTGTCAGGCAAAGGTATTTCGGTATTCTGTAATACTCTGGTATAAACAAGGCTTGCTTCCAAGATACAGATATATTTGTTATTTTCAGCATACAACCAGAGTGGTAATGAACATGCCAAGACTCATCATCTCAATATTTCACACATTAGGGCTTTGTCAAGAGACTGTGACACCCCCCCCCCACTGGCAGCCTCATATAGTTTATGAGTTGAAGATATGGATGCCTAAGTGGGGCAGAATAAATAGCAGATTAATGCAATGTGTAATTGTGCAACATTGCAAATGTAAATAAAAATACAATAAGGTGCATAACAACTATTCTGACAGCAACAAGGAACAGTTCATGCAACTTGCTACCATCTGATATGTGGCAAAAGGTGATGGGAGACCTGCTCTAATGGATCTGTAAAGTAAAGGAGAGCTATGACAGTTAAGAATCACAGAACTGATGCAAAAGATGATTTATAAGTCTGCACCTTGGAAGCAAGCCTCTAAATATCTGTGGCATTCTTCAGTGTGTGGCATGGGCGAGTGTGCGGTTTTGTTGTTTTCCATTGTTTCACACTTATTAAAAGATAGTTGCAATCTACCATTTTAGTATTATCATGCAAAGATCCAGCCATCAGACATAAACAGTGGAAGATCATTATCTGTAGGGCTGCGGGAACCTCCCAAAGCAATCTTGCGAACATGGATTGTTGACCCAGGTAAAGTTTGCCAAAGTTCTGTTATTAGCAAACCACTTCACACCAGTTCAACCATTGAAAACCACTGGGGGAAGGGTAATAAAGTTATATACTGCACCGAGCCAAAAAAGCACCCCAAACAACAGCCCTCCGTAAGCTATCTCTGAGTCTGATGCTTAATGCGCAAGTGATGCTAGGCTAAGTCTGACATGAAAACAAAGCTAGCAGGCATACTGCCCTGTTAACTATTTCAAGTACAGACTGCAGTTCACTCTTCTGTCAACTGATTTGCACCATGTAAACAAAGGAGAACCAGATGAACCGAAAGTCTGCTTTTTTGCCCTAAAGTTCCCCACTGTCTACAAGAATCGAACACCTGATGTTTGAGGTGTTTGATTCCTTGGTAAAATTGAACTTGCATCTCTGATATTTTATTTTCCTTTCTCCCCTGTCCACCATCCCAAGAATAGGGTCTGTCCCAGGTGGCAGACAGCCATGCCCACTAGTAGTCAAAAATGCTGCACCATTGCCAACCACTTTGGTGTCATGTTGCATGACTGTGAAAGGCCCAATCGAGGTCAACCCCCACTAGGCTACACTACACACATCCTCTAACAGAGAGGGCAGGTGAGCTGTTGCCTTCCCAGTAGGAATAGGTGAAGGCTAGGGATTCCACTGCCGCAGGATGTTCACAATATGCTGCACTTTCTGTAGAATTTTGTGAAACTGCCACCTTCCTCAGAATCTACACTAGAATACCATTATTTTCTACACGACGAAAAATCACCTTAACTGTGGAAATAACGTAAACTACAGGGTAAAAAGAATTGTGGTTTACATAAATGATGCAGTTTGCAAGGAATATGCCCACAAATTGTGGAAAATAGCCATTATCAACCTCACATCCATGGAAAATAGTTTACACTGAAAAAAATTCACAGTTTACATTGACTTTCATTTTAAAACACCCTCAGTTTACATTGTCCCCCCGAGCCCGCAAATAAAGACACAGACAAGTTATTTGTGGGTGCTCAGTTTAGCAATTAATTTACTTCTCTTAACCTTCCTTTTTGGCAATACATATCTCCATACTTTTCTTTCATATTTTACATCTCTTACTATTTTGATACACATTGTTATTTACATCATAAACAGTTTTACTCATACATTCATGACAATGATGTTTTTTGTCTTCCTTCTTTCTTCTGCCCCTCAGATGTGTATCATAGGGGGGGCTATCACGTCTTCTTCTCTCCCATTAAACAAGGGGATGGGTAAGGGCATACACCCGAACCCCCGGTTCTTTCTGGGTTGTCCTCTTTTCCTTCTTTTTGTGTTCTATCTTATTTCTATCCCCCCTTTTCCTATCCTCCTCCTCCTCCCTTATTTCCTTAGTTTTCCTCCATTTTCTTTTTTTTTCCGTTTTCCCCCTGCCGTCCACCTTCAGAAGTCCAAAACTGGAAACTACACTGCACTCCACCTGCCACAGTGCCCTGTTCATCCTTCTCCTGACAATAGGGGTGGGTGGGTAATTCTTTTTGGAGCAAACTTATGAGCTCCCTGGTCCTGTGCACCAGCTTTCATACCCCTTCTTAGCCTCCTTTAGGGCCCATCCTGCCCACTCATGGGCTCCCACCTCATTACCTGAAGCCCTTCCCCCTATATGACCTCACATGTCCCTCCCTTCCTTTTAGTCTCCTAATTCTTGTCAATACCTTCCCCTCTGCCCCCCTCCCTTTTTCTGCCCACTGGCTCCTCCACCTCTATTTGTCAGGTCTGGTGACAATGGGGTCTGCCCTTTTAATTGGCAACCCACTTTGTTTAGCATTGAGTTTCATGTTGATTGTAAAGTACTGTGAGATATCTGAATGAAAGGGGCTATATAAATGGTTTGACATGGGCCCCAACCTGGCCCCAGTGTGGGATTCTGGTGCTCCAACGTGAATGTGGATGGTTGCTGGAGACCAAAGAGGGCACAAACAGTGCCAAGCAAGTGGCAGAAACCTCTATAGAAAAAATATAAATACCTTCATTATCCAAAGTGGAACAAACAGGAGAGCACCTTAACTTATATGACTGTTCTGATCTGAAACATAGAAACATAGAATTTGACAGCAGATAAGGACCGCTTGGCCTACCTAGTCCACCCATTTTCCTACCTAACAGTTAAGCTGCAGATCCTAGTTAACCAACAGCTTACTTCCTTCTACCCCCCACTAGGACTGCCTTATGTCTGCCCCATGCATTCTTGAATTCCCCCACTGTTCTTGACTCCATGACCTCCTCAGGGAGGCTGTTCCATGCATCCACAACCCTCTCCATGAAAAAATACTTCCTCACATTGCCTCTGAGCCGTCCCCCCTCTATCTTCAAATTGTGCCCCCTTGTTCTTGCACATCTCTTTTTCTGAAAGATGCTACCCTCTTGGACTTTGTTGATTCCCTTGAGGTACTTGAAAGTTTCTATCATGTCCCCTCTCTCCCTTCTTTCCTCAAGGGTATACATATTAAGCTCCTTTAGTCTTTCTTCATATGTCTTCTGGTGCAGACCGTGCACCATTTTGGTTGCCCTCCTCTGAACAGCCTCCACTCTGTCTATGTTTTTGCAGAGATGGGGTCTCCAGAACTGCACACAGTACTCCAGATGGGGTCTCACCAACTGTCTGTACAGAGGGATAACAACTTCTTGTTTTCTACTATTGATGCCTCTCCCTATGCATCCCAGTATCCCCCCCAGCCTTCCTTACTGCCTTCTCACATTGCTTGCCCATCTTTATGTCTTCTGATATAATTACCCCCAGGTCTCTTTCCATGTTTACTGTTGTCAGTATCTCACCCCCCATTACGTACTCTTCCCTTGGGTTTTTGTTTCCCATGTGCATTACCTTGCACTTCTTTGCATTGAATCTGAACTGCCATACATTTGACCATTCCTCCAACCTTGTCAAGTCCCTTCTCCTCCTTTCCACTCCATCTTGTGTATCAACCCTGTTGCAGATCTTTGTGTCATCTGCAAAGAGACATACTTTTCCTTCCAGTTCCTCTGCAATGTCACTTGTAAAGACATTAAAAAGGACCCAGTCCCAGTATTGAACCCTGCGGTACTCCGCTAGTAACCCTCCTTTTTTCACTGTGGACTCCATTTACTACTACCCTTTGTGTCCTGTTGTCTAACCAATTTTTCATCCAGGCTACCAACTTGGGACCCACTCCAAGGCTGGGCTAACTTGTGTATTCATCTTTTGTGTGGGGCTGTATCAAATGCCTTTCTAAAGTCTAGGTAGGCCATGTCCACAGCCCCTCCCTGGTCTACTACTTTGGTCACCCAGTCAAAGAAATCTATTAGATTCATCTGACACGACCTTCCCATCGTGAATCCATGCTGCCTTGGGTCCTGTGCCCCACTGGCCTCTAGGTACTCAACAATTCTTTCCTTCAGAAGTGATTCCATCATTTTCCCTACCACTGAGGTCAAACTAACTGGTCTGAAGTTTTCTGCCTCTGCCCTGCTCCGACTTTTGTGAAGAGGAATCACATCCACCCTCCTCCAGTCCTCAGGTACCACCCCTTCCTCCCATGATTTGTTAAAGAGAGTAATCAGCATAGAAACATAGATTGTTATTTTTTTATTAATATGCATATACCAACAAACACGTATCACATTTCTCTACATAGCCCCCCCTCCCCAAGCACCACCAATCACAAGCTGTAATAGACAGATCAAACCAAAGCTCAACTTGTGGCCATAAAATGGAAGAAAACAATTATATGCCTTGGTTACACAGATCAGAGCCTGCAAATACCACAGGGTAAGGGGAGATAAAGGTCATGGCTGACAGGCATTTATCTTCCACACATCTCCATTAATCCCATATCTGAGATCTGCCTCTTCCTGCCTTGAGCTACAGAGTATGTATTCTGTGCTAGGCTCCAGCACTGAGATATTGCCAATAAATGCATGTGGTATGGCAGACAAATGAAGGCATTATACTGCTTGGACAACACAGATGTGACATTTATCTGAGGGTTTTCCTGTGGCTGCAAAGCATCCCTTTGGTTTCCCAATAAACATCAATGACAGTGACGGACAGTGGAGTGATGTGACTGGTGCCTGGTTTTCATGCTCATTGTTTAATCCAGTTGTGTGTCTGTGCAGTTCCTCAGATAGTAGAAGTTGTGTGATGTGAAGGGCAGCTGTATTGAGACCTGCTGATATGCACTAGAGACAACTAATACACACAGCTATTCAGCTCCTTTTTATCTCATAGAAACAGAATTTGACAGCAGAAAAGGACCCCTTGGCCCATCCAGTCTGCCCTCCCTATTCTCTCTCTGCAATCACTATCTGATCTCTGGCGACCCTTCCATCTACTTATATACATTTATGTCTCTCCCATGCATTCTTGAACCACACACACACACACACACACACACACACACACACACACACTCTGTTTCAGTGTCTGACACGTTCACTGGCAGCATATTCCAGGCATCTACCACCCTTTCATGAAATTCTGCACTTAGTTTTCTGTATACAACTTTGGAAGTGAGTTTACAGTAATAGTGCTTGTGATGGATATCAGACTGGCTGCACTGTAGACTTAAAGGCCAGTTCCTTCAAAACTATTATAGTCAGCATCAGCAAAGCTTAAATCTTATAGCATTCCAATAAACTGGAATTTCAGGACATTCCATTCTTGATTACTAAACACATTTCCATCAGAACAGGCCTTTTGCCCCTTAGACTTCATCTGGTCCTGCTGCTTGTCCAGCCCTGAAATCATAACCCTTGACTTGTTACATCACAATTATTTTTATGGCAACAGGTTGTGATGTTATAAGCAGAGGAGTATGACCTCACAGCAGGAACAAGAAGCAGGATCAAATGAAGTCTAAGGGGAAAGTATCACGTTTTAACAAAAAAATAACTTCTATAATAAAAAGTTGAAGGTCCTGAACCTTTGTGTAACCACATTCTGCTGACGTCAACTGTGACTTTATTGCTGGACACTGGAAATATATTTAAGTCCTTTATTTCTCCGCACAACAGACACAGAATGGGAAAGTGATATGTATTTGTCTTCTCTGTCTGGGCAGACATGTCTCAAGTTCTTACTGGGAATTAAACTTGGGATCCTGTGTCCTGCAGGCAATAGGTCTAACCACTCAGCTAAATAAAGGTGTCAGCTTAGCTGGGTGGTTAGAGTGCTTCTTTATTTTGTACTCGTTATATCATAGATGACCACTAGATGGCTGCTTTGTTTTTAATTGTTATTCACAGCCCTAACCAGTAGAAAGCATTGTTTTGCATGGACTGCCTTTTTCTCATTTACATTATAATGTGTATTAATATGTTCTCCGGAGCCACTTGCTGCTGAATAAGAGTGGTTTCACGTGCATTCTGCTCGAGACAAAACAGCGAAGTGAAGCTGAGCTGTCCTTGCTCATGCACAATGCAAGTGAAACCACTCTTATCCAGGAACAAGTGGTTCTGGGGGACAAATAAATGTATTATAGGTCCTACAAAACTTGGTTTCTGAAGTTCAATGCAGCACAATAAACTGATATATTTTTAAATGCTTTATTGCACTCACTGTTCACTTTGCACACCCTTGCATTTATTTCTGCCAATTTGATGCAGTGCAGCTTGTACGAAGAAGAAACACAGCACCCGCTACAGACTGTACAAACAATAACTCAAGACCTTATGCCATTATAATGTCCTGGCGCAATGTTTAAATTTCACTCACAACTGAGTATTGGGCTGTGTGTCAAAGGTCATGGGGAATGCATGTATTTTTTATTTTAAACCGCAATGCTTGTCAATGCTTTAGTCAATGTTGAGAGGCTTAGAATCAGTGTGAAACACATAAACAGATTTAAAGCAAGTTGCAAAGTAAAAATTATTTTTTTTTTCATTTCATAAACAGATTGTGTTGATGGTATGATGGTATGTGCTGCCTGCATGCAGGAGGAAGTAATCAGCTTTGTACATTTGTATGGCGTTATACTAATGAAAAAAAATGATCCTTGATTTTACAAACATACGAACATACGAAATTTGCCAGCACATAAAGGCCTAGAGGTCTATCAAGTCTGCTCGAATATGCAGCTAGCACCCCTTATTCTGCAGTTGCCCCTCCCTTCCACCCTTCCCCTTCATTGACCCTCCCCCTTGTCCTGTCCCATCACCTTTGAAGCAGTCCACTGTTCTACTGGATACCACTTCTGCAGGTAACACATTCCACCCAGCCACCACCCTCTCTGTAAAAAAGTGTCTCCTCATCTCCCTCCTGAACCTTCCTCCCTCCAGTCTCATATCATGGCCCCTGGTGTCCCTCCCCTCCCTTACTTTGAACAGCCCCTCTGTACCTGTCTTGTTTATTCCTTTCATGTACTTAAAGGTTTCAATCATGTCCCCCCATCCCTCCTCTTCTCCAGTGAGTACATGTTCAACTCCCTCAGCCTCCTCTCATATGATAAGTCCCCCAGCCCCTTGATCATCTTTGTCACCCTGCACTGCACCCCTTCAGTAACTTAATGTCCCTCTTCAGATACGGGCGCCAGTACTGCACGCAGTTCTCCAGGTGCAGTCTAACTAATGACCTATACAGTGGCAGAATCACCTCCTCCCTCCTCGAGGATATACCCCTTGCAATACAACCCAGCATTTTGTTGGTCTTTGCAGCTGCCTTCCTACATTGTGCAGAGTTGTTCATTGACCCTGTAATGAGCACCCCCAGATCCTTCTCCTCCTCTGTCTGGGCTAGCTGCACTCCCCCCAGCTGGTAACTCCTCCTTGGGTTCTTCATCCCAAAATGCAGCACCTTGCACTTTTTGGCATTAAACCCCAGTTGCCAGGTGTCTGACCAGGTTTCAAGCTTTGCCATATCATCCTGCAACCCCTGCCATCCCACTAGGTCATCCACCATTGCTCCTACCTTGGTATCATCAGAAAACAGCATGATCTTGCTCTTGATGTCCAATGATATGTCTGCAATGAATATCCCAAACAACACTGGTCCCAACACTGAGCCCTGTGGAACACCGCTCGTCACTACCCTTGGATGTGAGAGCTCCCCACCACCAACATCCTCTGTTGCCTAACCCTGAAGCCAGTTCCCTACACATCTCACCAGCTTTGCATCCACCCCTGTGCCTACTAACTTACTTCCCAGCCTTCCATGTGGCACTGAGTTGAATGCCTTACTGAAGTCCAGACACAGGACATCTGCTGCATGGCCCCTGTCCAGTTGCCTAGTTACTCAGCCATAGAACTCTACCAGGTTGGTTTGGCAGGATCTGCCCCATATGAAGCCATGCTGTCTGCTGTCCTGTAATCCTTTGGCCTCTAGGAGGGCCATCAGCCTTTCCTTCAGGATAGTCTCCATTAGCTTACCCACGATGGATATGAGGCTCACTGGTCTGTAGTTTCCCGGTTCGTCCTTGGGGCCACTCTTGTGGAGGGGCATCACATGAGCCATCTTCCAGTCACACACCCCAAATGTAGTGAGGCATTAAATAGGTCTGCCAAAGGTCTTGCAAGGACCTTTGCCAGCTCCTTCAGTACCCTGGGGTGGATGCCATCTGGGCCTGGCACCTTATCCACCCTCAGTGCCTTCAAACCCTCCTGAACTCTGCCCTCCATGATTTCCCCATCTGTCACCCCCTCCTTCCCTGTTTCTGCCATTTCTCCCCCCCTTGGGTGTCATCCCCCTCTTCTCTTTAGTAAATACTGAGCAGAAGTACTCATTTAGTGCTTCTGCCTTATCGCATCCTGCTTCCACCCAACCCCCCTCCTTCCTAATCCTTACTATGTGGTCCTTACAGCTCCTTTTCTCCCTGATGTACCTAAAGAAGTCCTTCTCCCCCTTCTTAATGCCTTGTGCTAGCCTGAGTGCCGTAGATGCCTTGGCTCCCCTTACTGCCCTTGTCACCTCCTTCGATTCCGTCAAGTACTTCTCCCTGTCCTCCCCTCTCCCTGTTTTCTTGTACTTCCTAAAAGCAGCTCTTTTCCTCCTTACCTTTTCCATGACCTCCTTGCTCAACCAGGTCAGTTTCTTAGCCCTAGCCTTTTTGCTCTGGGCCTTGCAGCAGGTTTTGGTTGCCTCCACTATCCCCAGCTTTATGAGCTCCCACCTCTGGTTAGTGTACATATTAGATTGAATTCTGGCCAAGTACCCTTTTACTACTTCCCCCATCCTCCCAAAGTCGACCCTCCTGAAGTTCAGCACTCTTGTGCCAGATTCTACTCCTTCCTTGCCCATATCCAATGTGAGCCATACTGAGTGGTGGTCACTCTCTGACAGCGGTTCCTCCACTGTAAGTTCTCTCACAAAGTCCCCATTTGCCAGCACAAAGTCAAGGGTATTCCCTAACCTGGTTGGTTCACTGACCATTTGCAGCAGGAAGCTGTCCTGGAAGGCATCTAACAGTACCTGCTCCCTTCTATCCCTGGTTGTTGGGGTACTCCAGTCCACTCCTGGCATGTTGAAGTCCCCCACAATCACCACACTACCCTTCTCGCAGGTCCTTCTGATCTGTCCCGCTAGTTCCCTGTCTAACTCCTCCGTCTGAGATGGCGGCCTATACACCACTCCCATTCTAAGAATCCTATTCTTGGAATCCTGGATTTGCATCCAAATTGACTCCATACTGCCCTCCTCCCCTTCCTCCCTTACACACTTCAGTTCTTCCTTTACATATAGTGCCACCCCCCCTCCTTTCCCAATCACCCTGTCCCTACGAAATAACCTGTACCCTGGTACAGACAGGTCCCAGTCATTGTATTGGGTGGCTGTTGGTGGTGGTGGTGGTGATTTTATGTGTACTTCAGCTCTTTTCTACTGCAGATGGCACACTGCTGAGAAACACTGCCAGAATGAAACTCTAATAACTGTGGAACCATGGCTGTAAAAGACCGCTACACATCATAAACTGGGAATAATGTTAAAAATGTATTAACCAACTATTAAGCAATAAGGCATGACCAGGGGTTAGATTAACAGTCTGTTAATCACCCCCTAGGGGTATAATGTGGCACGAGGTGCAGCTGAGTGCCATATTACCCTGGGGGTGATTGACTGTTAATCTAACTCCTGGGAGTGCCTTATTGCTATTATAAAAATTAATTATAAAAAAGTGTTAAAAGTATGCTTTTTGAATGTTTTCCTAATTTAGAGGGAGATTTTTAATAAAATAGATCTTCCACCAACAGTTTAAGAATGCTGGTTCAAAATCAGAATGCAGCATCATTCAGCAGTGCTAGAAGATGGAATGCTGACAGGAAGAATCCATGTTCCATCGAGATCAGGTTGTACATGACGGTATAACATGGATTAATGTAAGGCTGTTGGAATCCTAACAGCCAATCAGATTGCAGCATGTCTGAGACCCTTTTTATAATTCTAGTTGCTTTAATTACTTTCAAATAGTGAACAGTTTACTTGGTGGACAGTAACACGTTAACTGCTGCTTGACTTATGATTTGGCAGTTTGGATTACAAACTAAAAAAAAATCTGAGGTTTCCAAACTCAGAGTTTAGAGTTCTGTGACAGTTTTCACATATCTCTTGAAATGCTACTCACTTTATGAGTGTTTTATGAGCTATGTAAAGAAACTGATCGGTTAATATCACACATAGGACCTATAATACACTACAAACAGAAATAGAATAATAGATAGATGCGGGTGTATTACAAGACAATAAAATCATCGAGAGGTTTTGAGGACTTGCAACCTTGACAGCGAAGCTCAAGAGGTTTCCAAAGTCCCCAAAACCCTGAGATGGTTTTACTGCCAAGAAATATACCCGCATCTGTTTTTTATCTTTTGTAATATACGGATGTGTTTTAAATTTCTGTGCCTTTTTGTGAGGCGTCCAACTGTGTGCTGTGCAGCCCAGGTGAAGAGTCTCCCTCTCTTGCTCGCTCCTTGTCCCCTCCCCTCCCGCGTGTCTGTTAGGCAAATTTGGAATTTTGTTCAGTGAGGCACTGAATCCTACCTTTCGTTTCCTTTTTCTAGTCATTGAGAGGATGGAGCAGATAATTCGGTTATTCAAGAAAAAATACGGGTGACCGTCTGCTAAGCGACAGTGAATAGCCACCACGTTTTAAAAAACTGTTGTACCCATCACACAGAGGAAAGCAACCAATAAGAAGGCATGCCTTACTTTGGCTGTGCTGGAAGGAACGTGGCAGCTTGACAACTGGGTCTGTGTGGCAGGTAGACTTGCACATGCGCTGTGTAATTTATGTGATAATACTATCGTTCGTTGGAATGATAGTATTATTGGCAGTGAAGTGTGGTATTATTGGGAGTGGAGTGTTCTGTACTATGAAGTACAAGGATTTTTTTACATTATTTTCAGTACTATTATTTTAGCTATCCTTATATTACAATACAGTAATACATAGATACATACATAGATACATAGACAGTGTCGGCAGATAAGGGCCTATGGCCCACCTAGTCTGCCCATTTGAGCTTGTAAGTTCAGTTTGTTTTCCTAGAAGTCTATTTCCCCTTACCCCTGACCTCTAGAATTCCTTTATGTCTATCCCATGCATTCTTAAATCCCGTGATTGTTTCAGCCCCCACCACTTCCTCTGGCAGGGTGTTCCACTTGTCCACCACCCGTTCTGTGAAGAAATTCTTTCTCATGTTTCCTCTGAATCGTCTCCTCCCTCCAACTTCATCCCATGCCCTCTAGTCCTGAAACATCTTTTTCGCTTAAAAATAGTGTTTTCCTGCACCCTGTTCCTCCCTGTAAGATACTTGTATGTCTCTATCATATCCCCTCTCTCCCTCCTCTCCTCCAGGGAGTACATGTTCAGTTCCTTCAACCTGTCTTCATAGGACTTGTGATGCAACCCATGCACCATCTTTGTTGCCCTCCTCTGAACCTTCTCTACCCTGTCTATGTCCTTACGTAGGTATGGTCTCCAGAACTGTACACTGTACTCCAGGTAGGGCCTCACTAGTGTCTTGTATAGCGGAATTATGACCTCCCTTTTCCTGCTGGTGATGCCCCTGCCTATACATCCCAGCATCCTATTTGCTTTACCTGATGCCTTGTCACACTGTTTCCCTACCTTGAGGTCATCAGAGATGACAACCCCAAGATCCCTTTCCTGCTTGGTGCATGCTATATCCTCACCCCCCAACTGATATATTGTGCCAGGGTTTTTGTGCCCCATATGCATTATCTTGCACTTCTTTGCATTGAATTTCAACTGCCAAACCCTTGACCATTCTTCAAGTTTCTGCAGGTCCTTCTCATTCTGTCTACACCCTCTGGTGTGTCTACTCTGTTACAGAGCTTTGTGTCATCAGCGAACAGTGAAATTCTGCCTTCTATATCCTGTGCAATGTCACTGATGAAGATGTTGAATAGGACCGGTCCCAGCACTGATCCTGTGGTACCCCACTGGTCACTCTTCCCTCTGTGGAGTGACAGCCATTTACCACCACCCTCTGTGTCCTGCCACCCAGCCAGTTACCTACCCACCACACTACTGTCCTGCCCACACCCATATTCCCCAGTTTGTGTAATAGTCTTCTATGTGGCACAGTGTCAAAGGCCTTGCTGAAGTCCAGATAGGCCATGTCCACTGCCCTCCCTGATCCACCTCCCTAGTCACCCAGTCAAAAATTCAATGAGGTTGGTCTGACATGACCTCCCCCTGGTGAAACCATGCTGCCTTGGGTCCTGTAGTCCATTGAGAACCAGATGTTCCACCAATCTCTCCTTCAGTAGTGCTTCCATGATCTTTCCCACTACCGAGGTGAGGCTGACTGGTCTGTAGTTCCCTGCTTCCTCTTTGTTCCCACTTTTGTATAGGGGACTACATCTGCTGTCCTCCAGTCTTTGGGTACCTCCCTGTTTCCAGTGATTGGCTGAACAGGATAGCCAGAGGTTCAGCCACCACCTCTCTTAGTTCTGTAAGGACCCTGGGGTGCACCCCATCTGGCCCCATTGCTTTATCAGCTCTTATTACTTCCAGTTCCTTCAGGACCCTTTCTCGTGTAAAGGGACTTGTGTTCATTTCTGCACCATTCTCACCCCTTGTACTCCCTTCAGACCCATTACCCCCCTCTTCCTCAGTAAAGACTGAGCAGATAATAGATAGGGAACTGTGTACTGTGAGGCTATAATACCATCAAGAGGTTCTGGTGACATGCAAACCTGGAGAGCAATGTACATGTCACCAGAACCTTGATATGGTATTTTTAGCTGAGTAAGGCAGTCCCTACCTGTTATTTTTTGTAATATAGAGCGCCAAGAAACTTTCATTTTATTTATTTCATAAGCATTCCACCTAACTGCAGTCTCCATGGTAAACTGTAACAAAGTGCAATTTATTTTCTAAAATCCTGTACCCATTGCCACTTTCTGTTTCTTTGTGTGTTTTTTTTCAGTCCCACAACATGTAATGCTGCCACTATGGCCAGCGCTCGAGTCGCGTGCTTTCCTACTCAGTGCTCACCTAGTCAGCACTGGACAGTCACACTACATCTCAAACCCCTTGCCGGAACATTCTCCCCAGTGCTGTTCGAGTGAAAAAAAGAACTGCTGAACCGGGTGGGGGAGGTGAGGGCAGGTGAAAAAGTAGGTGTCCCCAGCCCATCTCAGCTGAGTGGTATTACTACAAGACATTCCTTGGATTTTTTTTTTTGTCAGTGGCAAAGCCCTGTAGTGCTGAGAGCAAAGATTTAGGCAGCACATGGACAAGGTTTGTTCCTGTAATACCAGCATTCAGAGCTGCAGTGATAATATTGCGAAATCTTGTAATACTGTAATTGCAGTACGAATGATGGTATTAAGTTAAATGTTTCATATGCTTTTCAATAGTGTTAGTCTGCATATTTATATATTACTATAGAGTTATGAGACAGAAGGAGGCAAGCCTATCAAATCAGTCCCACTGCTGTCTTAGGTGGAGTAACCATGTACAGTATTCCCTTTTCCTTAAGATACTCATCCAGTCCCTTTATAAATGTAGCTATGTTCTCTACATTTACCACCCCTTCTGGAAAACTGTTCCATAGATGCACCACCCTATCCATTAAGCAATTTCTCCCTCAGTTCAGCTTGAAGACCAAGGGCTGGATTTTCAGCCGAACATCAGGGACTTGCAGTGCAATCATCACGCATCCCAGTCACTTGTGCCGATATGTTAGACCACCTAAAAGGTGGTCTAAGTATCTTGTGCATCTGCCATGAATTGTGGTTAAATGGGTGCCTCATTGTGATGCATGCATCAATAAGTTGCTAAAATACCACTAACAGTGTAATCTGGTTCAGTATGTCAGTTTGCATCTCTATCTCCCACCTACCCCGGGATGTGGCTAAAACCCTGACATAGAGAGACCACCTCTTATGTGTCTATTCAGTCCTTTGCCTCTCATGTAGCAGCCACAAGTGGAATAGAGTTTGCACTGTTGATGCCAGGACCGGGCATGATACCTGGAGTTACTAACTCTAAGACTTTGACACCAGGCATAGAACTGCAGCCACACATCAGAATTATACTCACTGGAAAGGATATTAAAGACATCATCAATTACAGTACTTCATGATGTGCAATTTATATAAATCAGTGCAGATACACAGACCTTTACAGAGACGAAGAAGAGTAAACCATTACCCAAATCTGGTCAGACTCACTTGAGCACAGCTAGGTCCCAGGCTTTACCCTCAAGTGGAACTTAGCCAAAGGGGCCCCATCTACCTCTGCAGCTGCTCCACCAATCTGCTTCTCACTGCAGTCACAGCAGATTGAATGGGTCCTGGAAAGGCTCCTACTGCTCACTGGAGAATTGCAGACCCCTGCTGAAGTGCCACATTGGCAAAGCGTGGAGACACCAGACTGTGGTCATGTCAGTCTTACTGGATTTGGGTAATGGTTTACACTTTCTCAGCTCTGTAAATGTCTATGTATCTGCACTGGTTTATATAAACTACACCTCATGATGGACATACTGACCTCTTTGATATACTTTACAGTGAGTATAATTGCAGTGTGTGGCTGCAGTTCTGTGCCTGGCCTCTCATGTCACAATGAGGGTAACAATAAGTGGTAATTTTGTGTCAGCAGCTTTGTGTTGTGGCACTCGTCAACAAGGAACTACTGTAGAGTGAAGCCAAAACAGCTAATTGCACAAAGGCATCCAAAAGGCAGTCAGCGATGGCTTTTGGACATTGTCTTGAACCAGAGACCTAGAGATGACAGGCGTTATAATATGTTGCCAATGCAAATCTCACATTTTGAAAGCACATCTCACATTTTGAAAAGTGTGAGAGTGTGTGTGTGTGTGTGTGTGTGTGTGTATACATGTGGTGAGAGAGGGGGTGGAGACAAGCCTGGTATCCTTGTAATGAACTGACACAAACCAAGCAAAACATTTAGTAAGGGGATATCAGAGTTGACAAATGCCACTGTAAATATCTGGTAAAATCTGAATAAAACTGAATGTAAAATATTTTCTGTGTGCTGTTACATTGTTTGATAAGTAGATGCAATAGATAAAGTTGACTATCAAGTTCATGTATTCTATCATCTGCAAGATGACTTCCATAAGCTACAAACCTGGGTCCTCACCAATAAGCTTGTTCTTAATCTAAAGAAAGCTCAGACCATGCCCTTTGGATCCTCTGCCAAACTTAAGATGAATACTACCTCCTCTGTTGATTAACAGCTCAGATGGAGTCCCTGTTGCCACTACTTCCTCCTTCAAATACTTAGGAGTCACACTCGACCCTCAGTTAGACCTCTCCTCACATATCCAAAATCTCTTTCGGGCAACAAATATCAAGCTGTGCCTAGCCTACTGGGCCAGGGGGAATCTAACCATAGCTGCTCATCTTGTCCTTGCCAAAGGAATTCATCTTCTTACACTGAGTTATGGACTCACCACTTTCTCCTTTGCTACAAAAGCTAGCCTTGCCAAATGGGATGTGACCTATAACAATATGTGTGACTTTGCCCTCTCCATCCCCACCTCACTCTTCTCTGTATGGCAAACTACAATGGTTGTCCCCTAGTAATTACTGCTTTTTTGTTCTTGGCTGCTTCCTTGACAAAATTATCCATACTGCCACCCCTCTGCACTGTCCAAAAAACTTAAACCTGCCCTGCCTTCATACCTACTCAGGTCCACAGACTCACAGCCCCTTGTTGTCCCTAAGTCCCACACTCTGTCTGGAGCTCGAGCCTTGGCAGTATGTGCTCCTAGGTTCTGGAACTCCCTCCCTGTGCTCACTAGGTGCACTACTTCCCATCTCTCTTTTTTAAGAGATCCCTATGGGCTCTCACCTGAAATCAGTCTCTGACTGTCACTGTCACTGTCTTTAATGTTCTTGGTGTGCCATATCCCTTACATGGTTCCCCAGACCTCTACATATGGACATGTGTGATGTCCTATACTACTCACTGTGCCCATGCACTTAAAATTGTATTGTATACATCAATTCCACCGTGTTGTGATTTGTCCTAATGCTTATTCCACTGTGTACTGTACATTACTTGTTCCGGTGCTTATGCTTTATGTAATGTACTTGGCCCTTAATTTCTGTAATTGCCTCTATTACTGTTTTCACAATTATCAATTTGGTGCCAGTATATTCCTTGCTTGCTACTCATCCATGTTGTTCTGTATATTTACCTTTGTAACCTCACAGGTCGTACCTGAAAATAGGCATCTTTTTGTTTAATGTGCTTACCCGGTAAACAAAAGCTAAATAAATACATTTTCTAACAACATTTAGTCTTTACGTACTATATATATATATATATATATATATATATATATAGATATATAGAGAGAGAGAGAGAGAGAGAGAGAGAAATTTTATATATGTATATATCTTCAGAGAAAGAGGGAGACAGAGAGAGAGAGAAAGAAAGAAACCTACAATTGGCTGTCCTGAAACTGCAGTGATTAGGGTTATTTTTGTCCTCCAGGAAATGCTGTAAAAATTCATAAAAAAAGCTACAGGTGCAGGAATACAATTCTTATTTTTTACGAGCTCTGAAAGAGAATGATGAAAATCTTGAAGAGATGCTTTTTTTAAGGACTTCCTCAGCAGGTCACAACTCCAAAAATTTGTATAGGTTTTAAAGCAGCAATATTTGTTGGCAAGCAGTGTAATCATACAGTTGTTTTTTTTTAGCAAAAATATATTTCTGACATGATTCAATTACTCCACAGCGTATTTTTTAATGTTCTCAAACTTTTTTAAAACAGCTTTTATGGCTAATTTTGTAATTAATAACTTAACGCATTAAAAATGGCTATCAGATGCAATTTTTTAAAATTGTTTCCTTTGAGGAAACTCAATGAATGTACATTTTATACTGTGGCTGTATTGGGACGGCGCTACCCCATGTTTCTAATACTAAACAGCACAGCACTGTACTGAGATATTTAATTTTTCATGGACAGCAAGGCATGCAAGCAAGAACTTGTAAATAAATTAAAATCCTATGTCTTAGTTTAGAAATGAAAGAAAACATGGATATATTGATGCTTTTGCCAGAAAAAACATTGCTGAAAAAAACTATGTGATGACTCACAAATACTGCAGATTAAAATATCGACATCCGTGGAACAAAGTCATAAGTGCATTAAATGAGTAATTCAGCAGTAAGTTACAATGCAAGGTGGGTTACTGTGAGGTAATATTACCCCTACCCCTCATGCATAACCACATTTGCTGAAGGTGAGTGTGCTTTGACATGGGGGTGTGATTATCTGTTACCCACACTCATCCCCCCCATTGTTACCTTACCACTATTATGAAATGCAGCAAGGTGACTCAGCATTTTTAATTTTTTTAATATAAAAAACATAATTCAGTCTCTGAGCATGGGCACCTACATCAAGCAATGGCAGCAAGTGCAGCCCCTATGGATACTGTGTGGTATTGACATGGGTCCCTGTCAATCATGAGGCTGGATTCCATAAGCAGTAATACATGACAGGGTTCGATATATCACGATATAATTACTGATTAGGAATTATATCAACCCAGAACCTGTTGCTGTCAAACTTCATAATACTTTGTTTATGATGTCACAAACATGTGTTATGGAGCTCAGCCCTGCAAGCTGCTCTCCCACACTCACCAAAATGTCTCTTTTTCTAGAGCTGTGTGGAATGGGAAATTCTGCCACAGAATTCATGTGGAATCACAATCCCACTTCCGGAATGCTTTTCAGAATTTCTTGTTTAATTCCACAGAATTCTGAAAAGCATTTCTATGTAAACCATAGAATAATATTTTGCAGATTAGGTAATTTGCGGAATACTGTCTGCAGTTTGTGGAAAATGAATCCACTGTTTATGTAAATTACTGAATACTATCGCGAGAAGCGAAAAAAAAAGAACATACCCAAAGCTAAAGGGAGGGTTTCAATAATTCAAATTACTACCATATATAGTGTAATAGTATATTTTATTATAGAGTGCAAAACAAGTGCAAATAGTGCATTTACTTACAGGCCAAAAGCAGATAAGCATGGCTGAATGCATGCCATGTGATCACACCTGATGTTTCACCCAGTGATGTCTGGGCTTCATCAGAGAACAATCTTTAATATCTAGTAAATCTAATCTAATAAAATAGGCTTCTGTGATAAAGCACAAATATCACTAGGTGAAATGTCAGGCATTATGATATGGTGTGTGTGCAGCCATGCTTAGCTGCTTTTGGCCTATAAGTAAATGTACTATTTGCACCTTTGTGCATTCTATAATAAAATATACTACTAAGCTACTGAATATATGGTAGTATTCTAAATTATTAAAAGCCTCCCTTTAGCTTTGGGTGCATTTTTGGCTTCTTGTTCTTGTCTGTTTTGATTTTTATGCCTTAGCATTTCCCAGTGCACCTCCCCCCAACTAGTGTGGGACCCAACTTTCATGAATACTGTTCTGCCATTTATGTAAACTGTGGCTTGCTAATCCAGAGTTTGAGAAAACATTTCACTTTCAGAATCCCATTTCTGATGGAATTTCACAGTATTAGCCAAAAAAAATGTTGTAGGTGCCGTATTGGTCCTTTTAAAAACAGATCCAGAAACAAATGATTTGATACCTTTTATTGGACCAACATGGATGTTACAGAAAAAAACAAAGTGCTTTAGCTTTCGAACCAACCAGGTCCTTCTTCTTCTGCCACAAAGCTACAGAAGAAGGACCTGGTTGATTCAACTAAACACTATTTCTGTAACATCATGATCAATAAAAGTATCAAATCATTTGTTTCTGGAACAGTATTAGGCAGAATTTCAGCAGAAGCAAAATTTTAAAATTCCTCATTGCTGTACTCTCTTCCCAAACCAGTGATAGCAAAAAGTAAAGTAATGGATATCAATGTTATTCACAATTCTACTACACCCCCTTGGTGTGTGATACATTAATAAAACACTCGAGCTTCGCTGTCATGGTTTATTTAGTACCACGCATCTCGGGGGTGTAAAGAAATCTTGTAACACACTGATGTCCATACATTATTCTATATATAGCATTATTCCTTAGGTGTGCTATGACTTCAATCACCCAATAAATAACTTTCTATGATATACAATGCCCTAGTGTGTATTACTGCAATTATAAAATGGATCATGTGTTGAGATATGGATGATCTTGGTAATCGCTTTCAAGGCATGACGATTTACTGAGATATGATCATGGGTCAGACGTTGCTTCAGTCAATTAGCTTTCAGAATTTCTCCTAACCATTTTATAACAGTAATTCTTGATTATTTGGTGGAGGCCTCATGACTTTCGAGAATCTGAAATCTGCTCTGCAAAAAGAATTTTCCCTTTATAATTTTATGATGAGTTAATGATTTACATCAGGTATTCTGAGGCTTTCAATAGAATCAGTGCAAAAAAAATAATTCCCAAAGTTTGTTTCTTTAAAAGCAATGCTGATGTGCACAGTTATGACTTTGAAGGCCATGGGCTGGAGACTTACTACAGATGCAAAGTCCCTTGGACTGCACTGCTTCTTCCAGTGACATTTTCTTAACATTTCACATCCTAATTTTGTTACCTCAGAGTAGTTTTAAAAACAAAATAACAACTGCCCTGACAACTACATAGAGCAAGAGTGGCACATTTGTCCTTGGGACACAGAACATCATTAGTTAATATTATGCCTGGAGCACAGAACTTGGATTTACATGCTACCAACCTAGGGCTTGGAAAGCCCAGATTGTAGGAGTCACTGTCCTCTAAAGACTGAATAACACGAGATGTATTGAAATCTAACAGCTTCTCTTTAAGAAGAGTAATAGGGGTTAATGTTTGTGCCCTGAACCCTCCACCCTCACCCCTATCCCTAGCCCAAAAAAATCCCTCACAAAGTCCATTTACATTTCTGCTGGCCACTTCAGCCCTCAGTTCCCATTTTCCCGTGAAGCCTGTGTCTAACAGAGAGAGCTGAGGATAAATAGAATATAGGCATAATTGCCCAGAGAGAAGCCTTCTTCAGATGGAATTGGATCTTTGCCTTTTCATGTATAATATGTTGAATAATGATGTAGATGCATCAGCTAGCATTGTCTGTTAAGTCCTACTGTAGTCTTATATCACATGTGAAAGGGGAAGAATGCATCAGTTAGCTTTGTCTGTTAAGTCCTACTGTAGTCTTATATCACATGTGAAAGGGGAAAAATGCATCAGCTAGCATCTGCTGCAGTCTTATATCACATGTGAAAGGGGAAAAATGCATCAGCTAGCATCTGCTGCAGTCTTATATCACATGTCAAAGGGGAAGAATGCATCAGCTAGCATTGTCTGTTAAGTCCTGCTGCAGTGTTATATCACGTGAAAGGGGAAGAATGCATCAGCTAGCATTGTCTGTTAAGTCCTACTGCAGTCTTATATCACATGTGAAAGGGAAAGAATGCATCAGCTAGCATTGTCTATTAAGTCCTACTGCAGTCTTATATCACATGTGAAAGGGGAAGAATGAATAAGCAAATAACTTAAGAAATAAATAAGCACACATTATTGTATAATGTGTCCCTAGAAGAGTGTTTTCCCCTCTTGCAAACTGAGAATAGAATTTTTTAGCACTAATATGCCCGTTTGGCGATGCTGAAAAATATATTTTTGAAAGAAGACACATAGAGAATACTGGATGGGCAACTGTGCCCAACCAGCCTATGCTGGCACAGAGGGGTGTAGATTCCCTGTGAACTCAAGAGTGCACTTCCAGCATTTTTTATAGTGTACAGTGCCCAAAGAATCATTAGACAACAGAAACATTGGGATGTTACAAAGAGGAAGAATTTATTCTTGAACTGTGGCAACCTGACAACAAGAAGAACATTTTCACCTAATTTGAACAAAAAGTGGCATTTTTCTTTTGATGAATAAGTAACAGTTTTATTTTTTATGAATAAATAACAGTCTTGTCTGAAGAGCTTCTGGCAGGATTCTTGAATTCTGAAGTGTTCCAGGTCGACTTGAGGTTGCGGAAATAAAAGAAAGGGAATAAAATGTTGTTTACTGTTTTGTTTTTTGACTGTTATGCTCCTTCCTTCCACTGCCATTTCGGTCTGATTTAAACTAAGGTCATTGAAATATGAAATGACTTTTAAGTCATTCACCAGTTTTTGTAGGATTTATTTATTGTCATGTTCTTCGATAAACTTGTGGCAGTCGCCTGATACTTTTGAGAAAACCACTGCTGCCATCGTGACAGTTTATTTTTTCTTTCAGCTATTTGATGTGCACACAGCAGTTTTCTGTTTAATTTAACAGGTGGCTCATTCAATTAAGAAAACAGCTAGAACCTTATACTACAGAAGGGTACAATCACATGCCATGAACTTTGAACTGTGGTACAACAATGTTACAGCTGGCATGGATTTCCATGCAGAACAAAGCCTCATTATACACTTTAGAAGAATTTTCTGCGTATTCTAATTATGGCTGTACAGACTTTGTTTCATTTCAGTTATTATGATAAAACCACTGAGTGGAGCTCATTTATAATGATGTCCTGTGCAGCTTAGTAAAGTATATGTTATACATTTATGCTCACATTTGACTACTGAATAATTACATAGCCAATAAAACAATGTTTACTATCCAGTTGGAGTTTTCAGCTACTTGCACTAAGTATATCAGACACATACAAATGCACACATTTGCTAAATGTAAGCAAGTATATTTTTGCAGTATTGTGGACTCTACCTGTGTTAAGATGAGGTACAAGCTGTTTGGTTTTTGAATTCAGAAATATTATAAAAGGAATGTCCGTAAAAGTTTTGGAAGATTGTTTTTGTTAACAAACTAATGTACTACACAGACCATACTTGTTAACAGGTATGCATGTAATGAATTAGTATAATAAAGTTGTTTTAATAAAATAAAATATGCTGGGACATAGATGCCAGGCAATGTTTAAGTAATGGCTCATTTTTTTTATTTGGTAAAATATCTTTACTTAGGTTTTTTTCACTTTTACACACAACAGATGCTGCACTTTGACACAGACTGCAGCTTTTACTTTTAGTTCAATGGCCTACGCAGCCAGTATACTGTTATGCTTGTGCAACTGTGTTACTTAGGTTTTGGCCATTTGCACTCTCTATTCCAGAGGAATTACCACCCTGTAGGGGTATGAAAGGCAAGAAAGCCTCCAGAGGGTTCCAACCACTCCTAGAGGTGCTGTGGGATGATTCCCTTGAGTAAAGGCACCTTAGGAAGGATCCCAAGGAGAGCAGCGCTGCTGCTGGAGGAGGAGGAGAGGAAGAGGAGAAGTTTGACGTCTTTGCAGAATATTTAAACTAGCAAATGGGGAGAGGGGTGCAGCACCCCATACGTCGAATGGAAAGAACACCCTTCCCCCCTCAGCTAGTGGTCAAACAGGAATTCAGCATGTTTGCCGTTCATTTGCATCACCAGGTAAGAAAAAAGGTTTGTCTCCCCATACAACGCACAGGGGTAATGCCAAACTCACCCAACAACTAACACACCAAAATCTGGCCAATGGAAAATCATGTACACAAATGCTCACAGTCTGGGAAATAAGATCCCAGATCTGCAGGCAATAATGTCAGAGGCTAAACTGGACATAGTAGCAATTAATGAGACGTGGTTTACCAGTAACCACACTTGGGAGACTTCAGTACCTGGCTATGTATTGTTCAGAAGAGACCGAGGTCAAAATTGGGGAGGAGGCCCTGTATGTCAATGAAAATATCAAAGCTACAGAAATTCAGAATACACATAAGGAGCCAGAAGAACTGTGGGTCACCCTGGAAACAGGAAATGGGACAGCCATAAGAACTGGGGTTGTCTACAGGCCCCCAGACCAGGGGGAGGACATAGACACATTACTGTTAGAAGATATACAAAACATGACAGCTAAAGGGGAGGTTCTGATAATGGGAGACTTCAACATGCCGGATACAGATTGGTCAATACCAGCAGGAACATCTGCCAGAACTAGACACATAGTGGATTCCCTGCAGGGGCCTCAAACAACTGGTACAGCAACCCACAAGAGACAGGGCTATCCTAGATCTAGTACTGACTAACAAAGAGGGATCACAGATCTCCAGGTAGAAGGTCACCTGGGGCCAGTGACCATCACATGGTATGGTTCAATTTGGCTACTACATCTAAATCATCCCATTCCATGGCAAAAATATGGGACTTCAGAGGAGCTGACTTTGATAAGATGGCCAACAGAGTTAAGCTAGCCCTGGCAAAAGAAACACAGGTGAGGGGTACAGGCAAAGTGGGCAAGCATTAGGATGCAATACTTGAAGCAACATCCCATTGTGTTAGACAGAAAAGGAAGTGCAAAAGAAGAAGAAACCACTTTGGTTCTCAAATACAGTAGCAGAAAAAGGTCAGAGCCAAAAGGCTGGCCTTCAGGAAATATAAAGGAACACAGCAGGATGAAGATAGGGAGGCATACCAAACTGCCCTAAGGGAAGCAGGTAAGGCAGTAAGGCAGGCAAAGTCCCAAACTGAGGAAACACTAGCACGAACAGTAAAAGAAGGTGACAAGACTTTCCATAGATACATTAGTGAAAGGAGAAAGTCCAGAGAGGGGTATTGCTAAGCTTAATGGAGAAAAGGGAGCATGTGAGGAGGAGGACCCTGTAAAGGCATCTATCCTAAATAGATACTTTTGCTCAGTATTTACTGAAGAGAAGGTAGGGCAGGGCCCACAGCTCAGCATCATGGACACAGGGGGGAGGGAGGTGAGCACTACTCCCTTCACAAAAGAAAGGGTCCTACAAGAGCTTGCTAAGCTCAAGGTGGATAAGGCAATGGGACCTGATGGCATACATCCCAGGGTACTTAAGGAGCTAAAGGAGGAACTAGCAGAGCCATTAGCAGAATTGTTTAGTGAGTCTCTGAGCACAGGAGAGGTCCCAGAAGACTGGAGAAGGGCTCATGTGATCCCGCTCCACAAGAGTGGTAGCAGGGAGGAGGCGGGGAACTACAGACCGGTCAGTCTTACCTCAGTAGTGGGCAAGATTATGGAGGCACTCCTTAAGGAAAGGATAGTGCAACACCTGGAATCCATAGGGGCACAGGATCCAAGACAGCATGGGTTTACAAAGGAAGGTCCTGTCAAACTAATCTCATAGATTTCTTTGACTGGGTAACCAGAGTGGTGGACCAAGGGGAGCAGTTGATGTCGCCTACCTTGACTTCAGCAAAGCTTTTGACACTGTTCCACATAGAAGATTGATAAATAAGCTGGGTAGGCTCGGGGTGGGTCAGAAGTTGGTCAACTGGTGGCAAACTGGTTGACGGGCAGAAAACAGAGAGTGGTGGTAAATGGTATACAGTCAGAAGAGATGCAAGTCACAAGTGGGTACCTCAGGGATCAGTCCTGGGGCCATTCCTCTTCAACATCTTCATTAGTGACCTTGCAGATGGACTAGAGGGTAGCTTGTCTGTTTGCAGATGACACCAAGATCTGCAACAGAGTAGATGATCCAGATGGGGTGGGCAGAATGAGAAGAGATCTGGATAAACTAGGAGAATGGTCAGAAGAGTGGCAACTGGGATTTAATGCAAAGAAGTGCAAAATCATGCACATAGGGAAGAGAAACCCTGAAGCCACCTATAGGCTGGGAGGGGAGTTGCTAGCAGTCACAAAGGAAGAAAGAGACTTGGGCATCATCATCACTGATGACCTAAAATCATCCAAGCAGACCTCTAAAGCAGTAGGTAAGGCTAGGGGGGTGTTAGGGTGTATTAGTAGCGGTATCACAAGTCGTAAGAGGGAGGTAATAATCCCTCTGTACAAGACACTGGTTAGGCCCCATCTGGAGTACTGCGTGCAGTATTGGAGGCCACACCTTCACAAGGACATTAACCAAATTGAGGCAGTCCAGAGAAGGGCAACCAAAATGGTGCAGGGACTGCATCAGAAGACGTATGAGGACAGATTAACGGAGCTCAATATGTATACCCTTGAGCAAAGGAGGGAGAGAGGTGATATGATCGAGGCATTCAAACACCTTAAGGGCATAAACAAGGTGAAAGAGTCTAACATGTTTAAATATAAGAAAAATAGCAGGACAAGAGGACACAGCATGAGATTAGAGGGAGGCCGATTAAAGGGAATGTGAGGAAATTCTTTTCACAGAAAGGGTGGTGGATGCATGGAATGGCTTACCACAAGAAGTGGTGGCTATGAATACAGTGCAGGGCTTCAAACAGGCATGGGATAGGCATAAGGGAGCAATACAAATGACTATGAATAGATAGACCACTGACAGAGCAAAGGCCAATGGCACATTTATAAAGTAGAAAAAGAAATGGGCAGACTGGATGGGCCTTGCGGTCCTTATCTGCCGTCAACTTCTATGTTTCTGTTTCTATGCTGGAGGAGGAGGAGAGGATGGCGGGGCAAAGAAAAAGTGCTTCAAAGGGAGGCTGAGTGGGAACTGCTTATATAGCTCAGGAAGTAGGAGTGGCTGGCTGCTTGTTCATCGAATCATAGGTGGAGCCTTCCAGTTCAATGGCCTATGCAGCCAGTATAGTGTTATGTTTGTGCAACTGTGTTACTTAGGTTTTGGCCATTCGCACTTTCTATTCCAGAAGAATTATCACCCTGTAGAGGTATCAAAGGCAAGGAAGCCTCTAGAGGGTTCCACCCCTAGTGGTGCCGCAGGATGGTTCCCTTGGCTAAAGGTACCTTAGGAAGGATCCCCAAAAAGGAAGTAGTAGTATGAAGGATGAACAATCAGCAGTTGTGAGACGTAGTAATAGATAAAGCATCAGGCAGCTTGATAATGCAATAGAATGTGCAGGTTATGCAATAGCATGAGTTTGATGGGTTGCAATGGAATGTGGTGACTTCCTAAGGAGAGATAGAATGGCAAAGACATCATCCCCCCCCATCCAACAGCAGATCCTGCCTACGGAAACTAAGGAACACTATGCTAACTAACAGTTATGACCTGAGACACAGAGGAGAGAAAAAAAACCCTTTAAGGAGGAAATCTCTGGGGAGCCAAGGCCTAGGTCACCTTCCCTCCAGGCTTGGGATAATTTATTTAGTGATGGCTCTGCTGCTGCAATTTGGAAACCCAATTAGGAGAGCAGAAAATATTTCAATTTGGAGGAAGGCTCTCACTCTATCCTTCTAACAAGAATGCTGTGGAGGGTTGCAAGGTGCTGCGCTCTGCAACAAGCCACCTCCAAGGCAGGAGGAGGAGAGTAATAACCACCGAGGCACTCACCCGGCCTACCAATCTAAAAAAACAAGCCAGGTGAACCTGAGGCAGTTATAGGGAGAATAGCTTTGAAGGGTGCCTCTTCACTCGGGCCATAAAGGGGCCCCTGTGAGATGCACCAGCCCTTCACAGCTGAGTCTTAACTTCTATAACTTGAGGTACTGTTGGTACAGTTGACAACTGAAGGTCCACCCAGAGGGAGGACATTCCCAGCTATGGGCCAGGTAAGAAGGACCCGGCCCCCAAGCTTCGCATGCTCAAGCTGTGGACTCAGGTGCAGAGCCAGACCATCAGCTGCAGGGGAAACCTGCACCAGAATGGTATGGCTGGCATGCCCCAGGGACTGATGAGGAGCTGAATGAGCATTGAGTGCTGAGAACTTGCAGGGCAGATGGCAGGGAGCATTGAGCAAAGATGACAGGAGCAAGAGTGGATGTGGAAGTAGTTCAGTAAGGCAGAGTAGTTCAGTGGGGCAGGGTAACAATAGTCAGATCTGCACATAGGTCAGTAAGCAGTAGGAATAGTCAGACCTGCATGTAGGTCTGCAAAACATAGTAGCAATGGTGGGACATGAACATAAGTGGGAGAGGCAGCACTATAATAGTGGGGCAAGCCAGCCAGGCATTCAAAAAGCCAATGAAGGTGACAAATACTCTGAGGATTTTCAGCAGTGGAGACAGGATTTAGAACATAAGTAATAAGCCACACGGGGCCGCAACTCCCCAAACACTTCCAAGTCCCTGCTGTAGGAAAAACAAGAAAGTGATGGAAGGGGTTGAGAACCATATGCAGATATTAAAACTAGTTAACAGCATCAGTGGTAGCTTAGCTGACCTCAGAGTAGAACAACAGTGTAAAAACATGGAACAGCACCAGCACTGAGTAACTATGAGGGGTAGTATTCTAGAAACATGGAATGAAGGGGAGTCACGTGATGCAGAGCACTGAATAGCTGCGTTCCCTGAATGCTCCGACCACCCTTCCTCTAAAATAGCTTTTATTTGTGATTTCATCTCACCTTAAAGAAACTTTTGCAGTGCTACAGCATCAGAAGACCTCACAGAAGTGGTCGGGGGCTTAATGGATACAGAAATGCGCAAAGCTCCACCGAAACATACCCCGCCTGCGACGCCGGAGAAGGCCACGAAAAAAGCAAGGGCCTCGAGTTCGCAGCAGTCACAGAGCTCCGTGCCAGGGACGTCGGAAGACAAACTTTTAACTCTATCCAGATTTTTGGAAGAGTTTCGTCCCTTCAGAACGGAGGTGCAGGAGATTGCAAGTGAAATCAAAAATGTTACCGGTGCGCTGGAAGATCTTGCCCAGAGGACCACGGATAACGAAGCCAGAATTCGGTCCCTGGAGGGGAGTACCGAAAGAATGGACCCGGTGATAAACCAAATGAAGCAACGAATGGCCAAATTAGAACTGAAGGTGGAGGACCTGGAAGGAAGAAGCCGCCTCAATAATGCAGTGATCGTCGGACTACCGGAGAGAGAGGAAGGTCCAGACCTGATCAAATTTGTGCAAAAGCTAGTAGAGAAAATAGTGGGTCCTTCACCATTTGGTCCTACATATACCATAGAAAGGGCTCACCGTGCCCTATGGCCACTACCCCCGCCAAATGCACCACCACATACCTTAATTTTCCGGTTCTTAAATTACCAGGAGAGGCAGTTATTCCTGTTGAAAACCAGGGAAAACAAAGAGTTGTATTGGGAAGGAGTGAAGATCCGGGTAGCGCAAGACATACCCTTAACAGTCCGGCAAAAAAGAGCTGCCTTTAATCCACTTGTTAATAAGCTGATTGCGGCTGATATCAAATTCAGAATGGGGTATCTGGTCAAATTCCAAGTGCAGATAGCGGGAGAATGGAAGCATTATGAATCCGTGGATGCCGCCAGGTCTGCGTTACAAGCCACTTTTCCCAACCTTTTCAAGGATCCCTGAAGTCCTCAGAGGGAGCAAACCAGTATTATAGGGCGAAGGGTGTTTGGTTTGTGAAAATTGGAAGATCCTTTGGGGCGATGTTCCTTCTCGAGGACTGTTAAGCTGTTAAGTATAAATCCTGGGCCATCTACTGCGCTGAGGTTAAAGCGATGTAGCCCTAAGAAACGGCTGAAGCTGCATGGACCTGGGTCATATATCGGCTCTTGTTTTGCCCCGGTTGTGTTTTGTTGGCAGATCGATTATGTGTTCAAATTATTAGAATAGACTGGCTTGCCCTTTGGCTACGGGGAGAAGAAAGAAAGGACCAAAGATTTCTTTTCTATTGGACACAGTTAGTCGACAAAGGTTCTAAAATGTATAGTTTGCTTTAGGAATTAATCTTAGCATGCAGAGGGTAATGCAATTTGAACGAGTTCCCACAAGAGGGAGCCAGAGGTTTTGCGTATAATGTAATACAGTATTTCGGTGAGGGGTTTATTTGGTTTCAAGTAGATGTAATTATGGTTTTCTTAGCCTTTAAATGCTGAACTTTGTATGGCAGTTGCCTGAATGGTAATAAGTATTTTGTTTCCTCACAGTGTAAAGATATGGAGTATTATGCTGCATGCAGATCGCCAACAGGGGTTGGTAAAATATAGTTTTGCAGAGATTTTTTGTCAAGGGGCAGCCCAATTCACTGTATTAATACAAGAAAATGATATATGAAACAGGGTGATACATGTCTGTGGTTTCTATAGGACCCTATTTGAGATATTGAGATGTTTAAAAGCAGATTAAAGGAATTTAAATGTTATGGTATAAGAGTGGGTTACCGATAAGCGAATGGTGAGTTATTGTCTTGGAGGAGGGGGGGAGGGGCAGTGGTGAATGAGGCTAAGTGAACTGTTGTCATGGGCCAACAGAGAATGGGAGGGGAGGGTTTAGGGGCTTGGTGGGACTATCTGGGTGGGGAAAAGAACAAAAGGACTGGGGTGGTCGCTCACAAGGGGGGGCTACTGGATCGGGGAGTTTGGGGGGAGGGGCACAAGACCTCAACTTTTAATATCTGGTAAACCAAATTGGGATCAGTACTTTAAGACATTGGTCAATGTGAAGAATCATGGCTTTGAATAGGTTTTTTAAATTTCTTAGCTGGAACGTTAAGGGGGCACGACTTAAGATCAAGCAATACAGGATCTTGAAACACATAGAGGTTGTAAAAGCAGATTTTGTGTTTTTACAAGAAACTCATATACTTCATACTGAAAATAATAGTATGAGGCGATTACAAATAGGGACAGTCTTCTCTTCTCAGGGCAATACTCAAAGCAGGGGTGTTATGATACTAGTACATAGGTCGGTTTCTTTTACCCCCCTACAAGTGGTCCAGGACAATGAAGGTAGATATGTTTTCGTTAAAGGCAAGTTGCAGAATATAGAGATCCTGGTAGGATCGGTTTATGGTCCGAATGTTGACAAACAGGATTTTGCTGTTAATCTACTGAAAGCACTCACACTGTTTAGCCAAATCCCTATAATTTTAGGGGGGGACCTTAATTTGGCTCTAGACCCATTAATGGATTGGTCTAGACACTCCCAATTGGGTCATACTCCTACCCTAAGAGCGTTGTGTGAATTAATGGACCACCTCGGATTAGCAGATGTGTGGAGAGTGCTCCATCCTGTATCTAAGGAGTACACCTTTGTCTCTCACACTCATGGTACAGCGTCTCGCATTGACTACATATTGCTTTCCCGTTCTCTGCTCCCTGGGGTGCTGGAATTGGCAATTGTGGCAGGACCCCCTTCAGATCATGCTGCAGTGTCTGCTTCAATATCTTTTGCGTCACTGCCCAAGAGAGGCAACAGGTGGAAAATAAATAATCAGCTTCTGCGACAACCCGAGGTGACCCAATTCATCTCAACACAAATAGATGAGTTTGTTATTAATAATCAGAAAGATGGTGTCCGTCCAGATATGTTTTGGGGGGGCATTCAAGGCCTTTATAAGGGGCACCTTAATTAGCCAGGCTGTTAAGAGGAAAAAGGAAAAAACACGCATCATGTTGGACTTATTGGCCTGGATACGGACCATGGAATCCAACTTGTTTCCCACCCCGGGGAAGGTAAAAGGGAGTTGGTTAAGCTAAGAGATACGTACCTTAACTTATTAGGGGAACAAGCAGAATTAGCCCTGATAAAAACCAAAGCTAATTATTTAGACCAAGGGGAAAAAACGGGGAAACTCCTAGCAAGGCGAATCGCACAGTTTGAATCTTTCCGATTAATTTCAGGGATTCAATCTGAAGAGGGTGGTAAAATTAAAACTATTCCAGGAGAAATTGTTGAGGTATTCCGGAGTTACTTCAAATTTCTGTATGGTGCCATGGAAACCCCTCCAGATAACTCCGAGATACTCGCTTTTTTGGAAGACTTGGAGCTTCCCTCAATGTTACAATCCCACCGTTCAAGTCTGATTGCTGATACAACCCAAGAGGAGATCGAAGTAGTTATTAAAAGCCTTCCACTAGATAAAACACCGGGCCCGGATGGATTCTCGTCCAATTTTTACAAAAAATTCTCTAAACAATTAGCCCCTTTACTGTTAGTGTTATTCCAACATATTCTTGCAGGTCAGGAGCTGGATAAATCACTTTTTGAGGCGCTCATAGTTCTAATTCCAAAGCCAAACAAGCCACCCGAAAAGCCCGCTAGTTACAGGCCAATTTCTCTGTTAAACTATGACATTAAAATTTTGTCTAAATTATTAGCGGAACGATTGAACAGGGTGTTGCCTAAACTTATAGGTGCAGAACAAGTGGGTTTTATGAAGAGTAGGTCTGCTGCTGATCACCTAAGGACGTTGGCCCATGTCCTTTCCGGCCTCCGAGGAGTACAACCCTATCAGGGCTTTGGTCTCCTTGGACGCCGAAAAGGCTTTTGACCGGGTGTACTGGGGGTTCCTGTTAACTGCTATGGGTAAATTTGGATTCCCTGAAATGTTTTTAAGGTGGATAAGCACCCTCTACTCAAGTCCCACAGCCAGAGTTACCTGCAACGGGGCCACATCAGACCCTTTCTCGTTATATGTAGGCACCAGACAGGGATGCCCCCTATCCCCCTCTCCTCTTTAATTTGTACCTGGAACCCCTCATCAGGCATATCGTGTGTAGCAGGGAGATAAAGGGTATCAAAATAATGGACCAGGTCATTAAGGTGACAGCATATGCAGATGACCGTTTAGTATACATCTCGAAACCGAGCACATCAATCCCAGCTTTATTAAAATCCATTAAGAAATATGGCGATCTGTCTAATTATAAACTAAATCATGATAAAACCGTGGTTTTCCCCCTTAGTAAAAACCTTTTTAAATTGGAGATTACAGAACTGGGCCTGGGGTGGAAATCTGATTCCTTTAAATATTTGGGTCTTACCTTGATGAAGAGCGTGTCACGGATACGCCAGTTGAATTTGGATCCCCTAGTGCATACCATTGATTTAGATCTCAAAAGATGGGCACAACTTCCACTTTCTCTATGGGGCAGGATAAATATAGTTAAAATGAATATATTCCCTCGGCTTTTCTATCCCTTAAATATGTTAAATATCTGGCTTCCACTTGCATAGTTTAGAAGGCTTCACGGGATGATAGCTAATTTTGTATGGGGAAATAAGAAAGCCAGGATGGCCTATCATAAACTAGCTGCACCCAAGCCACTTGGGGGATTGAGACTACCACATTTCGCTCTTTATTTCTGGGCAGGCCAGGTTAATAAGTATCTGAGATGGGTTCAGGATATTGACTTGCTTAGGCAGACTACCTATGTACCCTTGTGGACGAGGTTGGAGATTGCTCTGACCAAAAAGTATGGCCTAGTCCCAGAAGCTTTGCTGTGTCTCAATCCAAAACTACTCCTGTCCCCTTTGAAGGAGTCACCGATAGGGATTTCAGTAAAGGTTCATGCTCAGCTCTGTAACTTTCTAAAATATGATCAGGCTAAGGATTGGTCCCAGCCTATCTGGGGTAACCCACTATTGTTGCTGGACAATAAGCCCATCAGCCCCACTTGGCTGAATTTAGCTGATAAATATCTCCTGAAGGATTTTCTCAACAGAGAAGGATTGGTTTGTTCTTCATTGGAGATTTTGCACAAATTTAATTTACCCCCAAGGAGATTTTTAAAGTTTATCAGCTAGCACCTTCTGCTCCAGAAGATAAGTAGAAATCCAATTCAGCCTCCACAGGTGAACTTCGTGAGTCCTTGGATGCTTTGGTGGGCCTCCCACATGCAATTTCTAAAATATATACGGTGTTATTTAATTGGGCCTACTCCCAGAATCTTGCTCCAAGCTCTTACTGGGCTATAATGTTTCCTGATGAGGTCCTGAATTGGCCAACCCTTTGGCAAAGCTGCCATAAATTCATTTCACAGGACCAGTTAAGACTTACACAGTTTAAAATTCTTCATAACATTTATTATTCCCCTCAAAAACTTACCAGTTTAAAATTAGTAGCTGACCCTAAATGCAATAGATGTAATACCGGAATTGGGGACCTATTGCATATCTTTTGGAATTGCCCGAAAATAACCCCACTTTGGACAGACATTAAAAGTAAGATAGATCCCTTGCTGGGCTTGGAAGACCTGTTTACTCCTGAAATATGTCTGCTAGGAGATATGTCCTGTATCATGGTCAAGAACAGGAAATTCTATATATCCCTGATTTCGATTACACTGAAAAAAGTGGTCCTCAGACATTGGAAGGACTCTAATGTGATCAGTTACTCTGAATGGCTGGAAGAACTGCTCTCCAGCTTTAGAACGGAGAGGATGATAGCCGTCCTCCAGAACAAGTGTTCCAGGTTTGATAAATTATGGGGCCCTTTTTATGCCATTTATTCATTGTAAGAAATACATGGATCCTCTTTGGTTGAGGGTAAATTAAAAGGTCTTGAGGGGGGGAGAAGGGGGGGGATAGAGGATGGAGGGGAAACTAGGTATTTTGGAGGGGGGTTTATGTTTGGGTATATACTTAGTTGGTTTGGGTTATGTTTTTGGTTGTCTGTTAGTAGGTTGTTAGGGGGAGAGGGTACTATAGAGAAAGATTTCTGATAGTAAATGTTTTTTATACCATTGTACTCCTCAATGTTTCGTGTTATGTGTTCATGCATGTTTCGTTATATGTATTTTTTGTTAAGAAAACTGAATAAAGATTTAATGGCAAAAAAAAAAGAAACATGGAATGAAGGGAAGCACAGTGCTCTTAGAGCAGCTATGACCATGTGGGAAGTAGATTAAGCAGAGAAGCAGGATTGAGCTGCATAGGGTTCAGAAGGAGCCTGAAGCAGGTGAAAACAATTAGGTGTGTAGCATGGGGAGTAGCTTTGGTATGAGCAGAAACATAGAAACATAGACTTTGACAGCAGATAAGGACCACTTGGCCCATCTAGTCTGCCCATTTCCCTACCTACAGGATAGGCCACAGATCCTAGTTAACCAACAGCCTATTTCTTCCTACCCCCACAAGAATTGCCTTATGTCTGTCCCATGCATTCTTGAATTCTCCCACAGTTTTAGACCCCACAACCTCCTCAGGAAGGCTGTTCCATGCATCCGCTACCCTCTCTGTGAAATAATACTTCCTCACATTGCCCCTGAACTGCCCTCCCTCTATCTTTAAATTGTGTCCCCTTGTTCTTGCACGTCTCTTTTTCTGAAAGATGCTACCCTCTTGGACTTTGTTGATTCCACTGAGGTACTTAAAAGTTTCTATCATGTCCCCCCTCTCCCTTCTTTCCTCAAGGGTATACATATTAAGCTCCTTTAGTCTCTCCTCATATGGCTTCTCTTGTAGACCCTGCACCATTTTAGTTGCCCTCCTCTGGACTGCCTCTATCCTGTCTATGTCCTTGTGGAGATGGGGTCTCCAGAACTGGACACAGTACTCCAGATGGGGTCTCACCAACTGTCTGTACAGAGGGATAACAACTTCCTGTTTTCTGCTGCTGATGCCTCTCCCTATGCATCCCAGTATACCCCCAGCCCTCCCTACTGCCTTCTCACATTGCTTGCTAACCTTAAGGTTATCTGATATGATTACCCCAGGTCCCTTTCCTTTTTTGTTGTTGTTACTACCTCCCCCATTGTGTATTCTTCCCCTGGGTTCTTGTTTCCCAGGTGCATTATTTTGCACTTCTTTGCATTGAATCCTAGCTGCCATACTTCTGACCATTCCTCCAACCTTGCCAAGTTCCTTCTCATCCTTTCCACGCCTCCTTGTGTATCAGCCCTGTTGCAGAGCTTTGTGTCATCTGCAAAGAGGCATACTTTTCCTTCCAGTCCCTCTGCAATGTCACTTATGAAGACATTGAAATGGACTGGACCCAATACTGAACCCTGCGGTACCCCACTAGTAACCCCTCTTTCTTCAGAGTGGACTCTATTTACAATTACCTTCTGTGTCCTGGTGTCCAGCCAATGTTTTACCCAGCTACCACCCTGGGACCCACTCCCAGGCTTGTTAATTTGACTATTAATCTTTTGTGTGGGACTGTGTCAAATGCCTTGCTAAAGTCTAGGTAGGCCATGTCCACGGCCCCTCCCTGGTCTACTACTTTGGTCACCCAGTCAAAGAAATCTATTAGATTCGTCTGACATGACCTTCCCGCTGTGAACCCATGCTGCCTTGGGTCCTGTGCCCCACTGGCCTCTAGGTACTCAACTATTCTTTCCTTCAGAAGTGACTCCATCACTTTCCCTACCACAGAGGTCAAACTGACAGGTCTATAGTTTCCTGCCTCTGTCTTGGTCCCACTTTGTGAAGGGAATCACATCTGCCTTCCTCCAGTCCTCGGGTACCACACCATCCTCCCATGATTTATGAAAATGAGTAGCCAGTGGTTTCACTAGTTCCCCTTAATTCTTTTAGAATTCTGGGGTGAATTCCATCAGGCCCCATTGCTTTGTCCACCTTCCGTTTTAGGAGTTCTTGCAGAACCCTTTCTTCTGTGAAAGGACTGGGATCGACTCCCTATCAAAGAGTGCTTCTGTTAATTGGATTAGGCACTTCCCTCTCCTCTTTTGTGAATACTGAGCAGAAATATTCATTTAGTATCCCTGCTTTTTCACTGTCCCCCTCTGCCCACCCACTGTTCATTCTATTCAGCCTCACTATCCCTCCCTTTGTCTTTCTACGCTCGCTGATGTACCTATAAAAGGTTTTATCCCCCTTCTTAACTGAGTTGGCTATCTTTTCCTCAGTTTGGGCCTTTGCTATTCTGACTTCCCTCCCTGCTTCCTTCTGCCTTAACTGGTACAGCTCTCTGTCCTGCTCCTTCTGTGTTTCCTTATACTTCCGAAATGCTATCTTTTTCTTCCTGACTTTCACAGCCACCTCTTTTGAGAACCATAGTGGCTTTTTCTTTTGTTTTGATTTGTTTATTTGCTTCATACAAAGGCTTGTTGCCTCTGTGATGGCAGTTTTGATGATTCCCCATTGTTGCTCCACACCTTCTTCTAGCCTGTTTGCTAGTGCTTTTCTGAGGCACTCTCCCATCTTGCCAAAGTCAGCCCTCCTGAAGTCCAGTACCCTCACTTTTGCATGGCTTGACTCTATAGCTGAGTTTAACGTGAACCACACTATTTGATGGTCACTTGTTCCCAGATGGCAACCCACTTCTAGATCTGAGATCCTCTCCTGCCCCCATTTGAGAGTACGAGGTCTAAGATTGCTCCTCTTGAGTGGGTTCCAAACTAGCTGTCTGAGGCCTGCCACCTGTAGGGCATCAAGAATGGCCCTGCTCTTGGATGTGGCTGCAGCAAATGTGCTCCAGTTAACATCTGGCATATTCAGGTCTCCATCAACAGTATCTCCCCTTTCTCTGCCATTCTAAGAATGCCTTCTATCATATCCTTGTCCATTCCCTCCCCCTGACATGGGGGTCTGTACACAACCCCTGTGCGGATTGTGGTGCCCTTTCCAGTCTCCAAGGTGACCCACAGTGCCTCCTCTCCTCCCTGTTTACTCTTTTGTTTAGTTGCTTTTATCCCTTCCTTTACATAGAGAGTTACTCCTCCCCCTCTTCTCCCCTGCCTGTCTCTCCTGTAGGTTATGTACCCTGGTATGTTAACATCCCAGTCATGGTTCTCTGTGTACCATGTTTCTGTGACTGCTACAATATCAAGGCATCCCTCTTCCATCAAGGCCACCAGCTCAGGGAGCTTGTTGCCCAGACTATGGGCATTGGTACTCATTACCCTCCATTTCCGGATGGCCTTACTCCTTTTTGCCCCATCCCTGTCCTTCTTGCCTTTGTCACTTTCTCTATTTACCTCTGCCCTTCTCCCTATCGACACATCTATGTTGGTGTTTACCGCACTTACTACTGTGATTTTTTTGGGAGGGCTAGGATTTCCCTACTCCTTTCCAGTTCCTCCCCCCTTGGCTAGTTTAAATGCTTGCCAATGAAGCATTTAAACCTATCACCTGGGATCCTGGTTCCCCTCCTGGACAGATGCAGCCCATCATGCCACAGGTACTGATTGCACAGAACACAGGTACTGATTGCAATAGCAATGTGGGTAACTGAAAGCAAGTAGCTTGAGCTCTGAATAAGCAAATGGTAAGAGCTTAGGAACCAAGACCCCCCCAGAAAACAAAACAAAACTAAGGCACACAAACAGAGAAAAACAGGGAAGGGACAAAAGGAAGCACACAGCCGGAGGCAAATACAAACCAGAAGCAGAAGAACAAAACACAGAAGTCCAGCTGAAAGAAGCAGCAAAGCAGGAGGAGGAGGGGCAGGCCCCAGCCAGCTGCAGAGGACAGACAGAGCCTCTGGCTGACAAAGAAAAAGTGCTTCAGAGGGAGGCTGAGGGGAACTGCTTATATAGCTCAGGAAGTGGGAGTGGCTGGCTGCTTGCCCATCGAACCATAGGCGGAGCCTTCCAATTACAATAGTTGTTCTAGTTAAGGTACTGTGGTATACAGTAAAGTTATCTGAGGCAGTAGACATGGAGACCAAGGCCACAGATTTTCAGGTTTTACTGGAATACCCGGTAAAATTCTAGAATCTGTACTTTCTACAGACTGATAAAAACAGAACATGTTTCAGAATTCGACAGTTTTTACCAGATCAGTGAATCTACAGAACTTGTGTTTTTCCCAAAAAAATTTCCTGTACTATTTTCTATCAGCTTCATTTAATTTGCAATATGTTTACTTTTATTCTGAATATTTATACACATACTAGAAGTCTAACAGTAGTATCCCAGTAAAAGCTGGAAATTAGACTAGCAATTAACAGTGAAATCTTGGAATTTCAAATCTTGACAAGAGAATTGCATTATTTCAAACACCATCAACCAGTGGCCTTGATGTTGACATAAAGTACATTGAAGTGTGGTAAGAAGTCAATAATTACATAATAAGATGGGTCTTTTACTCTGGGAATATACCCTGTTCTATAACAATTGACAAAGGGGCCCATATCTGCTCATATGTTGGGCTAGTCCCATTGCCATATAAGAGCCATATTAAGCACAACATGCAAAGAAGTCAGCAGATCAATTGATCACTGTTGGATGGGAGGGACTCATGCAGTTTTGAGCAATTGTCTGTTTTCTATTCACCAGTGTCAGATTCCACACTATTAAATAGTATAGCCTAGAGGTAAGATCACACTGAGCTGTGAGTGTGCTTGGTATATCCAGCCAACCTGAATTTGAGTCTCATAACATCCACTTGTATACTGTGTGACCCTAAGCAAGTTACTTAACCACCCCAGTGCTCCTGGGTCACCCCTGTATATGGATCTTGTGCCAAGTGGGCCTTAGCTGGTTAGCAAAGTATTAAAACATTTTCTTTACTGTGTATGTTAGCACCACCGCCGAGATCACTCTTACAGTTGTAAGCGTGGTATCACGTGAATTATTTTGGTGTGACAGCCACAAATCAAAGATGAGTGGTTCTGATACCATAAAGATATAAGTGCAACCACTCTTACAATCATTAAGAGTGGTCTTGGCAGCAGTATTTGCATACTATTGATTGAGAGTGATCAGTACTATGTTACAGTTTTAAAAATCCTGCTCCGAACATACCTGTTTCCAGTGCAGCTGTGCATGAGACAGTCTTCAAAGACTAATGAGTGTCTCATGCGCAAAGAAATAGAGAGCTTTGATTGGTTGGGAGCTCTCCCTCGATCTATAATTCCCATTATGATAGTCTCTTCCAACCCTGTAGAAGAAGCTAAGGAGATCCCCTGTTAGTGTTATTTTTCAGTACACACTGCATAATGGACGTCACATCATCCCAGAAAGGGGCCTCTCTGCAGCATGTTAAAGCCTTATGGATGAATGTCTCTTTCACTGCACCACATTAACACATGATGCAGAAAATTATATCATATTTGTCTAACCTCTTGTTCCCATTCCTCCTCTGATACAATTTCATCTAAGTCTGTGGACTATTTCCACGAGTTGTCTGGGATTCATCTGAGCCTGTGGTTAATAGAAATTTATGGAACACTGGTGTGAGTTTAACATTTAGTCTAGGGTGGAACAATGCACCCTGTAAAAGAAACACATGAGGGGAATTATAATGGTGTCCATGTATTAAAACAATAAATGTCCAACATGCAGGTATTCAAATAAACCTGGGGAGGGGGGATTCATAGAAACATAGAAACATTGAAGTTGACGGCAGATAAGGACTGCAAGGCCCATCCAGTCTGCCCATTTCTTTTTCTACCTTATGAATGTAGCATCGGCCTTTGCTCTGACAATGGCCTATCTATTCATACTCATCTGTATTGCTCACTTATGCCTATCCCATGCCTGTTTGAAGCCCTCACTGTATTCATATCCATCACGTCCTGAGGTAGGCCGTTCCATGCATCCACCACCCTTTCTGTGAAAAATCGGCCTCCCTCTAATCTCATGCTGTGTCCTCTTGTCCTGCTATTTTTCTTATATCGAAACATATTAGACTCTTTCACCTTGTTAATGCCCTTAAGGTGTTAGAATGTTTCGATCATATCACCTCTCTCCTTCCTTTGCTCTAGGGTATACATATTGAGCTCCGTTAATCTGTCCTCATACGTTTTCTGATGCAGTCCCTGCACCATTTTGTTTGCCCTTCTCTGGTGCCTCAGTTTGGTTAATGTCCTTGTGAAGGTGTGGCCTCCAGTGCTGCACACAGTACTCCAGATGGGGCCTAACCAGTGTCTTGTAAAGAGGGATTATTACCTCCCTCTTCTGACTTGTGATACCACTACTAATACACCCCAACATCCCCCTAGCCTTACCTACTGCTTTAGTGGTCTGCTTGGATGATTTCAGGTCATCCGTGATGATGATGCCCAAGTCTCTTTCTTCCCTTGTGACTGCCAGCAACTCCCCTCCCAGCCTATAGGTGGCTTCAGGGTTTCTCTTCCTTATGTGCATGATCTTGCACTTCTTTGCGTTAAACCCCAGTTGCCACTCTTCTGACCATTTTGCTAGTTTATCCAGATCTCTTCTCATTCTGCCCACCCCATTTGGATCTTTTACTCAGTTGCAGATCTTGGTGTCATCTGCAAACAGACAAACCTTACCCTCCAGTTCATCTGCAATGTCACTGATGAAGATATTGCAGAGGACTGGCCCCAGGACTGATCCCTGAGGTACCCCACTTGTGACTTGCATCTCTTCTGATTGTATATCATTTACCACCACTCTCTGTTTTCTACCCATCAACCAGTTTGCCACCCAGTTGACCAACCACTGACCCACCCGAGCTTACCCAGCTTATTAATCAATCTTTTGTATGGAACAGTACCGAAAGCTTTGCTGAAGTCAAGGTAGGCGACATCAGCTGCTCCCCCTTGGTCCACCACTCTGGTTACCCAGTCAAAGAAATCTATGAGATTAGTTTGACAGGACCTTTCTTTTGTAAACCCATGCTGTCTTGGATCCTGTGCTCCTATGGATTCCAGGTGTTGCACTATCCTTCCCTTAAGGAGTGCCTCCATAATCTTGCCCACTAGTGAGGTAAGACTGACTGGTCTGTAGTTCCTTGCCTCCTCCCTGCTACCACTCTTGTGGAGCGGGATCATGTGAGCCCTTCTCCAGTCTTCTGGGATCTTTCCTATGCTCAGAGATTCACTAAACAGTTCTGATAATGGCTCTGCTAGTTCCACCCTTAGCTCCTTTAGTACCCTGTGATGTATGCCATCAGGTCCTATTGCCTTGTCCACCCTGAGCTTATCAAGCTCTTGTAGGACCCTTTATTTTGTAAAGGGACTAGTGCAGACCTCCCTCCTCCCTGTGTCCATGGTGCTGAGCTGTGGGCCCTGCCCTTCCTTCTCTTCAGTAAATACTGAGCAGAAGTATCTATTTAGGATAGATGCTTTTACATGGTCCTCCTCCTCACATGCCCCCTTATCCCCTTTGATCTTAGCAATACCCCCTCTGGACTTTCTCCTTTCACTAATGTAGCTATAGAAAGTATTGTCACCTTCTTTTACTGTTTGTGCTGGTGTTTCCTCGGTTTGGGCCTTTGCCTGCCTTACAGCCTTACCTGCTTCCTTTAGGGAAGTTTGGTATGCCTCCCTATCTTCATCCCACTGTGTTTATTTATATTTCCTGAAAGCCAGCCTTTTGACTCTGACCTATTCTGCTACTGTTTTTGAGAACCAAAGCGATTGCCATCTTTTTTTGTACTTCCTTTTCTCTCGAACACAATGGGATGTTGCTTCAGGTATTGCATCCTTAATGCTTGCCCACTTTGCCTATACCCCCTCACCTGTATTTCTTTTTGCCAGGGCTAGCTTAACTCTGTTGGCCATCTTATCAAAGTCTGCTCCTCTGAAGTCCCATATTTTTGCCATGGAATTGGATAATTTAGTTCTGGTAGCCAAATCGAACCATACCATATGATGGTCACTGGCCCCCAGGTGACCTTCTACCTGGAGATCTGCGATCCTTTTCCTGTCAGTCAGTACTAGATCTAGGATAGTCATGTCTCTTGTGGGTTGTTGTACCAGTTGTTTGAGGCTCTCCCCTTCAAACTATGTTCATGTTTAATAAGATGAAAGGGTTTAAGCACTCCCCTTTATATACATGTAACCTCCCTATAAATGGGGGTTCCCAAAAATTCTTCCTTGAGCTTGCCTAAATGCTCACTGCCATGCTGGTGTCCTGCATTTTAGTAGTTTAAATGTGATTGCCAGAGAGTGCCTGTATAGCCTCTGTGTACTGTTTCTTTAAGAGCTGCCAGAATTGCAGTCATAAGTAATCTGAGAGGGATCTCTTTTGAAAGATGTAACTATTTGTTGAAAATCATTTAGCGTGATAATGATAATGTAGTTTGTCTAACCTGCTTTCTTTGCAGCGAGGACTGCTTTGTTTATCTCCACTATCTTGGCCCGGGACTGCTGAATTGGACCAATCAGTACTGGTGGGACCTAAAATGGAGCTGGACTACAGGAGCTGTCTGAAATCAGAATCTGTAGGAATTGTAGTTTTGGGCTTTTGGCGCCTTTTTGCACATGAAGGGGGAGCTCCTATTGTGACTGACAGATGACTCAACCAACCAAACCTTTTGGATCTTGTGGAAATTACCAAGCTTGCTGGCAGTTGAGTCAGATCTGAGTTGGGAGCTGAAGAAGCAACACCTCGAAACAGTCTCTGTGGAAAGGCCTGAGTTTTGGCCTGCATGCCTGCCTGCTGCCCCGAGAGGGAGAAGAGAATCAGTTCGGACTGAATCTGAGTTTATGAGAATGAAGTAAGCCACTGAGTTGTGACCAGGATCAACCTGAAGAAGACTGAAGATTTGCTGAATGCATCGGCCTGTCAGGATTTCCAGCTACCTCTAAACTCCCAGGGCGTGCAGAGACTTTGTTATTGTGACTGGAAAGCAGTTTGCCTGGTATAATAGAATCTCTTACATGTAAATGTGCTGTGTGCTTATAGTGGGTCGTGATTTGGTTCCCCACTGTGTGAATTGTGTTCTGCTTGCTGGAAGCTGTATCTAGCTCGACCAGACTGAATCCGCATTCATCTCCATACGGCCTGGGCCTTGCCATGCTAGCCCTGCCAGAGTACCCCACTGCACAGAGAAAGCCATCGATGAGAGACCTGCCTGGGGATCGGCCCCCTGCTCCATGCTTGAACAGAAATGATGCCTCAGTGAATCGTGTGGGCCCTGCTTCTCCCAGCACTCCAGATCAACCACCTGCAGTCTCAATTTTTGTCCAACCTGTGTCCAGTCTTGGGTATCGTGAGTAACCATCAGGGTAGATCCCTGCAACAACAGCTTAATCTAAGTGTGTCATCTGATTTTCTTGTTGTTTTTTTTTCTTTCATGAACTGAGCCCTCTGGCTCTGGATTACAATTAGTGTGTGTGGTGCATGTTGTTTTCTTCCATCACAGGGCCCCAACCAGCTGCGACACCGGCCTACCCCGGACAATGATCCTGGCTAGCCCACCTCTTCTTCACCTGGGTACCCAGAGTGTGTGACTGTTTATGGACCCTGAAATGCATGCATAACTGTTTGATTGATACAGCCTTTAAGCAAATTAACCTGATTACACCCAACCCTTTTTCAAGTCCCTTAAATAAATCAGATCTAAGTCTTTTTGCATTTTCCCGGACTGTGGTTCCAGTTTGTGCAGGAGTACTCAGGAGTACTGTACTGCTGTTATTTGCTGTGTATAACCTTGTTTCACAGGGGGTCCCCAGGGTCAAGCCAGAGGAAAGCCCTAGTGGTAAGTGCAAACAGTGTGTGGATACTTGTGTGGTGTTTCAGGGGTATTGTGAAAGTGATTATTGTGTATTGTTCCGGCCACTAGTAAGGAAAGGGGGGGTTACAGTGTCCCAGAGGGCTGTGCCCAGGTTAGCTTGACCAACTACCAACCCTGACCTCCAGGTGGAGGCACTCGTTTCATAACTCAGGCCCCTTAACCTGCTCCTAGCCAAGCATGCAGAGGTAGTAGCCCTTGGGATAGCGCCACCTAGGAGTTACATTTTGGAGGCACCACTGGGATTTTGTGCCTTCTAGTGGTTAAAAATTATGAATTATTGTTGTAGATTAATGGCTACCACAGTAGAAATGGCTGTACACCAGTTGGTGGGTTGGTGTACTGGTCAGGAGATCAACCCCAAAATGCTCTGCTTATACTGGATATTCCCCTGGGTACCAGTAAGGACACTGTAGAGAGAGTACTCTCCAAAGTTGAATGTTTAAAAAACCCTGTGGTGGTGGGTTGACAGGCTGATTTGATCGCCCAAACTTTCATAGCCTTAGTAGAGTGCAGTAACCTCATGGACAGCTCTAAAGTGCCACAGACTATTGCTCCAGAAGTGGTTCCAGCTGCCTGGAGAGTGATAATAAAAGACAGTAAAGACCCTGGGGAGTATGTGCTTCCACCGTTAACTGAGACTTTTGAGGAGAAATTTGCTAAGTTGTTGCTGGAGGAAGGGAAAACCATATAGGACTGTAAGAAACTATTCCTGCCACCTGGGGGTGTTCCTTACCCAACACCTCCTCCCACTTCAGCACCTGTTACTGCCCCACCTTCTGTACCCATGCCAATGCTGGCCCCCCTATCTGTACCTGCCATTAGTCTCGACTCCTACCGGAGGCTGAGAATCTTCTCGGGCACCCTCCCCATCCCCCGGGGGGGGAGGATGACTGGGAGACCTGGATAGACTATGTTGCCCCTCTAGTATTTGAATGGCAATGCTCAGAAGCAGAGAAATGAAAGAGGTTGAGTGAGAACCTCCGAGGTCCTGCCTTGGCTATCATCCGTGCAGGCAGGCCAATAACCCTGAAGCAACTGCACAGGACTATCTTGATGCATTGGAGAATGTGTATGGGAGCCCAGATTTAGATGAGAATCTGTGGTAGAGAATAAGAAACACTCAGCAGTACCCAGGGGAGCCATTGTCTGTGTATGTACCTCGGCGTGAAAAGCTGCTACAAGAGTGCCTCAGAAAGGGTAGTTTGCCATCAAATTAATTAGATTGAACTAGGCGGGACTGGATCCTTAAGTCTGCTCCATTTTCAGAATTGCTACTGCTTCAGTTGTGCCTTGTTGCCCGACTGGAATTGCCCCCCTCCTATGATGGGCTAATGAGAGAAATTCAGGGGGTTGAGCACAGGCGACCCCATGGGGGAATTGCACCCCTATCTACTGCTGCTGTGCAAGTGACCGAGAGTGATCAGCCAAGTGAGGCTAAGGGGCAAATGTTGGCACTTACCGACCCCTCTAAGAATGCAAAGGACTTCCCACCCTTGGCCCAGCATTGGAAAGATGAGCTACTAAAGGAAGTCAGAGCATTGAAGATGGGTGCCTCTGTAAGGGTACCCCCATAGAACAAGATTCTGGTCCCTCTCAGGATGTGACTGCCATGGGGGTGGAGGTGCACCCTTAGGCGTCCACTAACGAGGGTGACTCCAAGGCTGAGATCACCGGGTTGACTGCTACTCTGAAGAAACTGCTAAGACACATTGCACCACTCTCACCGCTGCAAGCAGATATTAGACCCCAATCTTTTACTACTGCTTCAGTTCCTCATACGATGTTCTCTCCCAGGATGACCCAGGAGTTTATCATTTGTCACAACTGTGGAAAGGATGGCCATATGAAAAGTGAATGCTGGTCTCAGAAGGACTTAGAAAGAGTAGTAAACAGACTCCAAGGGGAGCTCCGAAAAGCAAATCATTGGCCAAGTAGTGCCCAAAATGACTGCAATGAGGGTTTGAGAAACCCTAACTCAAACTTCTTTGTGGCTAAACCGTCTGTCCAGACCTGTGCTATTCCCTCTCCAGACTGGTCCAAATTAGTGGGCCCTGCAATGGAGACTACGGTGACTATGAATGGTATTCATACTCGGGCTGTGCTTGACAGTGGGTTGCAAGTGACCATTGTATTCCAGGACTGGTATGACAAACACTTATCTGATGTGCCTTTGCAATCCCTGGAAGGCCTACATGTGTGGGGCCTGAGCAACAAGTCCTATCTTTACCTAGGGTATGTTTGTCTCTGCTTGTCTTTTCCTGCAACTGTAACTGGTATAGAGGAGCTAGTAGAGTCTTCGGCCCTAGTGTGTCCCCCCACTGGACTGTATGATGGGGTCCCCCTGTTAATTGGGACAAACATCCATATGTTTGGGAGACTGGTGCAACTCTTATTTATTATTTTTTTTATTTATCAAGTCTAAGATTACAAATACCTTTGAGTCAAGGCTCTTTTACAAAGGTTCCATGTCAGAGAAATACAAATTATGGGGAACATCAAGACAGACATTACAACAATGTGGACATTGCAAACAGATTACAGATTAATACAATTCAAGGGTAACATTATAAGCAAGGCAGCCAGTGGCATTTGTCAGAGAAAACAGACAAGAGATAAGAAGTGCCAGAGTCATAGGGAGAGGGAAGAGGGAAGGGGGGGAAGAAGGAATGTAGGTAGGGTGGGGAGAGGGTGAAGAGTGCAGCATTGGGTATGCCAAGATGTGAGGGTAGACTCCAATGAGGAGGGAAGGGGGAGACCACTAGAGCAGGCAGGGAAGTGGAGAAACAAGGTTAAGTTGGGCAGTCACAGGAGCTGTTGGTAGTGAGATCGTCCCAGAGCCTAGTTTTAAACATACCAATTGTCGGGGCAGAGGAGATGGTGGGGCTGAGGCTATTGAACCAGAGTGGTGCTCGATAAGCAAAAGAGTGTTGTCCCTGTGAAGTGTGACAGTGGGGACTTTCAGTAGCTGTAGCGTGATCTCCAAAGGCACCGCTTTGTTGGTTGGGTGTTGTAACAGAGTTGAGACCCCAGAAGGTGCAAGGCCAAGGCAGATTTTTTTTCACCATGGAGCAGGTGAGAAACTTTATGCGGTTTGATATTTGGAGCCAGCCAGTCTGGGTGTACAGGTCATATGTGTGGGTGAGACGGTGAGCACCAGTGATGAGCCAACATGCCTTATTTAAGGCAGTTGAGAGGCGTCTAAGGGTTGTGGTTGCGGCCGAGCCATAAATGATGAGACCATAGTCTATTACAGAGATCACAGAGCTCAGGACTACAACCTTCAAAGCTTCTCTTGTGAGGTGTTGTCTGTGTTTGTACAGGAGACCAAGCCATGTGTTAGCAGCTCTAACTACATTATCTACATGAGGTCCATAAGACAGATTAGGGTCAGGTTGTATCCCTAAGTATTTGAAGGACCCCACCTGATCTAGAGTGTTCCCTGGGTGGTGGAGAGATAGCCAATGGTGTAGCTTGTGTGGGTTATGAGAGCTGCATAGAGCATAGATTTGGTTTTCTTGTCATTGAGGACCAGTTTATGATTAAGAAACCATGTCTCTACAGAACTGAAACCAAGTTGAAGGTTGTGTTGAAGAGTTGCAGGATCTTCGTGAGTGGAGAATACAACATCATCATCGGCATATAGTATGATCTGCTCAGAGCAGTGGTAAGGGAGGGAGTTTAAGAAAAGGCTAAAAAGGAGGAGGTCCAGTATGGATCCCTGTGGGACACCCGACCAAACAGGCAGGGTGTCAGAAAGAGCATCGGAAATTTTTACTCTCTGCGACCAGTTTTCTAAGTAGCTTTTAAACCAGAGAGAAGAGTCATGTGATAGCCTGGCATTCAGTAGTTGGTCAATTAGTAGTCCATGGTGTACTGTAACAAAGGCCTTGGAGAGGTCGACGAAAATGGTCCCAGTGAGAAAGCCATTGTCAAGGGATTTGTGCAAAGCTCCAGTGAACTCAAGAAGGGCAGTGGTGGTGCTGTGACCTTTACGGAAACCGTGTTGTTGTGGACAAGGTATACTGTATTTATCCAAGTGGTCAGTAAGTTGATCAGCCGATGCACTCAAGTGCCTTAGAGAGTGAGGGCAGTATGAAGATAGGGCAATAATTTGAGTGATTAGTCTCATCCCCACTTTTATGGACAGGTGTCACAGTGGCTGTTTTCCATAAGTCCAGGAATTTTCCACAGCTGAGATAGGTTTAGGATTTTTGTTAATAGATGAATTACCTCATCGAGGGTGAGCAACAGAAGCTTAAGATTCAGGGTGTCACTACTAGATCTAGATTTAGAGATAGCTGCAGTAATATAGTGACGAGCTTCATTCAGTCTTAACTCCCTGAAGTAGAAGAGGGGATGGTTAGACTGTGGGGCTGAGGTATTTTGGGAATAGGCCCTGTTTTCGAAAAAGTCATGGGGTAGGACAGCACTAAGGTTTGAAAAAGCCATGTTAAAGATGTTTGCGATCATCTTGGGGTCAAGGGTTGAGGATCCATCAACCATTAACATGGCCAGAGAGGTTTTTGGTGGCTGATTTCCCGTGACATCCTTGATATTGCCCCATAAAGCATGACCATTTCCCCATGTATTGGTGAGAGCGTCTTTGTAATAGGTGGATTTCATGAGCCAGATGGCTTTTCTGCAGGCATTTCATGCTTGTTTGTAATTTTGGATGTCCAGTTGTTTGCCAGTGGCCCTGGCAACCCTCCCAGAGGTGGTCCATTAGTTTAAGCTGTGAGAGAAGAGCCACGGTGAGCCATGGGTTAGAGAGAGATTTTGTTTTGCACCTTTTAGCAGGGGCAAAGAGGTAGCAAGCTTTGTTAAAAATTGAGATGACGTGATCAAGAGCCAAGTTAACATCTGTTGCTTCGTAGATGGGTAGCCAGTCTTGTAGAAGCAGGTATTGTTTGAGATGTGGAAGTTTCCATGAGGAAGGACTCTGCTAGTGATAATTTTGGGAGGGGGCTTGAGGAATTTGTTAGACCATGCACATGTGACTGGGGAGTGGTCACTGAGAGAGTCTGGGAGAATGGTGGTATGAGAAATCCTTGTGGGGTGAGAGGTGAGGACCCAATCTAGGAGGGTACTGGTGCCAGTCTTGTAGTTAATCCTAGTAGGGCAGTTTACCATTTGCATGAGGTTAGCAGCTGAGATGGAGTCTTTATAGGCACTGGCGCCCGATGCTAACCAGTTTATGTTTAAATCCCCTAGTAGAATAAGTTCAGCTTCAGGAGGATAAGAGTTGATAAAGTTTAGGATGTCATTGAAGCCATGTTTAGGGTCCCTGGGCGGGATGTATACGGAGACAATAGTCAGGGCTTTATGGTTGGGACCTAGGATGATTTTTATTGGCAGAATCTGGGCCGAGGCAGAAAGTGATGGAGTTGCTACAGGGTGCCATGACAGGGAGTCTTTGATATAGATTTCGCAACCGCCACCTTTTTTGGATATACAGTCCAGCCTGTGGACATTGTAGCCCTGTATTGTTACTGCCGAGTCAGGAACTTTAGGCGTCAGCCAAGTTTCCACCACTGCAAGGATGTCAGGGTTGTCACGAGAAACAAGGGCAATGGACTGGGAGGGCCCTGAGAATTCTGGCTCTGATCAAGAGGATCTATGATTTACAACAGAAATCTGAGGAAGTAGACCAGAATGAACCGGTGGGAATCATGTGGAAGAAGGATCCCGATTCAATGGTACTGGCCCCTAATGCCCAGTGTACCATTCAAGGGGAGGTCCACCTCTGAAAAGATGTCAAGAACAAAATACTGATGTTGGATGTGCCAGGCGATGCAAAATTGCCAGAAGGATTATTGGTCAAGAACAGCATCTTGTCTGCTCGTGCTCATGCCTATGCATGATGAGTGATGGTCAAGATTCACAATGTGTCAGATCTGGAGATCTGGGTGAACAGAGGGTGCACCTTAGTTATGGTACACTGCACAGACACTGCAGTATTGCTCAGCAACAAGCACCCTGGTAAGAAGGAGAGAGTGACCCCAGACTTGTTTGACTTTGGTGACTCCCTGTTGCCAGCTGAATGGAAGGCTAGAATTAGCAAGCGACTTGCCTAAAGAGACCAAGTATTTTCGATGAAGGAATGGGACATGGGATGTGTCCAGGGTGCAGAGCATAACATGCTCCTGCGTGATGAACGGCCATTTCGAGACAGGTCCTGACACCTATCCCCAGCAGACATAGATGATGTGAGAAGACACCTGCAGGAAATGCTCACTGCTGGTGTGATACAAGAATCCAGAAGCCCATACGCCTCTCCCATTGTGGTAGTGCATAAGAAGAATGGGTCTGTGAGGATGTGTGTTGATTATCGAACCCTGAACCGGCGGACCATCCCAGACCAGTACACTATGCCTCATATACAGGATAACCTGGACTGCTTGAATGGGAGCACATGGTTCTCAGTGTTGGATTTTTGCAGTGGATATTACAAGATTCAAATGACCCCAGAGGACTGTGAGAAAACAGCCTTTATCTGTCCTTTGGAGTTCTATGAATTTCTGAGAATGCCACAGGGGATATCGGGGTGCCCCGGCCACCTTTCAGCGACTGATGGAATGTGCGGTGGGAGATATGAATTTGCTGGAATGCCTGGTGTACTTGGACGGTGTCATTGTGTTTGGGAGCACCCTAGAGGAGCATGAGAACCGACTGTTTAAAGTTCTAGACCGACTGGAAGACTTCAGCCTCCAGCTGTCCATTGACAAGTGTCAGTTTTTCCAAATCTCTGTAAAGTATGTGGGGCACATAGTATCTACAGAAGGGATAGAGTCTGATCCCAGTAAGGTTGAAGCCCTAACTACTTGGCCCCAGCCCCATAATTTGAAAGAACTACAACATTTCCTGTTGTTCTGTAGCTACTACCGCAGGTTCATAAAGGACTACTCCAAGGTGATTCGCCCACTATTGAATCTTACCTAGGGGTTACCCTCCTACCAATCATAAATACAAGAAAGGGGCCACCAAAGAACCAGAAAAAGTATGCTTTCACCCAGGTGAACTCTTCGGGCCCCACTGGATGCCCGACTGTGAAGCAGCCTTCCACAAAATCATATACCAGCTCATCCACACCCCCATCCTCACCTATGCTGACCCCACCAAACCCCATGTGCTGCATACTGATGCTAGTCTGCAGGGTCTAGAAGCTGTGCTGTAACAAGACCATGAGGATGGTCTGAGACCAGTGGCTTTCACCAGTAGGAGCTTGACCCCGTCACAGCGAAACTACCCTGTACATAAGTTGGAGTTCCTTGCACTAAAATGGACCATCATTGACCAGTTTCATGAATATCTCTATGGGGAAAAGATATTGGTGAAGACTGACAATAACCCAGTGACCTATGTACAGACTTCAGCTAAGTTAGATGCCACTGGGCACCAGTGGCTTTCTGCATTATCAACCTATGATTATGCTGTCGAATACAGACCATGCCTGAACCATATTGATGCTGATGCCCTATCATGAAGGCCCACTTCCAAGAGTGATTGGGTCAGGCTGTCCGAACCTGACATCCAAGCATTGTGCCAAAAGTTTGATAGAGATGAACAGATGTCTGCGGATACAGTGGACTGTTTAATAAATTGCTTGGGCCCTTCTGACACCTGCATACCAGCTGCATATTGCCACTTCTATGCGCTAGATATTAGTGCATTACCTTAGTTTGACACTGACAGCATTCAGTGGGCTCAATCCCAAGATCCTAGGATTCAGCCAGCACTTGATGCCCTGCGTGTGGGGAAAGATGTGTCTAAGTTACATTCCACTGACTGGTGAACTGCTTTATTATTTAAAGAAGGCCATAGATTGAAGTTGCTCAATCAGTTGTTGTATAGAGACAGTAGATCATAGTGGCAAAGTAGACAAGCAACAATTGGTCCTGCCCATGGCCTTTAAAGATTTGGTACTGAGGAGGTCGCTCCACAATCATATGGGGCACCTCAGTATTGACAGAACCTTTGACCTGGTACGAGCTCGCTTCTTCTGGCCCAAAATGGGGGCCAATGTTGAGCACCATGTAAAGATTTGTAGTCGCTGCCTACAAAGAAATGCCCTGCCTCAGAGGGCTGCCCTCTTGTTAATATTACTACCAGCACTCCCATGGAACTAGTCTGCATAGACTTCTTGTGTTTAGAATCTGATCAGTGGAACATTGGCAATGTGTTAGTGGTTACGTATCATTTCTCACGGTATGCACAAGCTTTTCCCACCAAAGATCAAAAGACATCTACTGTGGCCAAGGTGCTAGTGGAAAATTTCTTCATCCACTATGGTGCCCCCAAGTGGATCTGCTCTGACCAGGGCAGAGACTTTGAAAATTGACTAATCAAAGAAACGCTCTCTCTATGGGGGGTGCAGAAGTCAAGAACCACCCCCTATCACCCGCAGGGAGATCCCCAACCAGAACAATTAACCACACCCTGCTAGACATGCTGGGCACCCTCCACCCAAAAGACAAGCATAAGTGGAGCCTGCAGATTAGCACCTTGGTACACACATACAATTGTATGAAAAATGTTGCTACCAGATTCTCCCCTACCACCTCATGTTCGGGAGAGAGGCCCGGCTGCCAGTTGATGTCTGCTTTGGGGTCTCTCCAGATGGGGTCCAATTCCCGAAAACTACCTACAATATGTACAAAAACTGAAAGCTCAATTGAACCATGCCTATCAACTGGCCCAGACAATGGCCACCAAGAGAAATCTAGCCAACAAAGAGAGACATGATAAAAAAGTAAAGGCTCAAAAGCTTTGATCTGGAGACCATGTGTTGTTACACAATTTGTGACTGCATGGCAAACGCAAAATTGCTGATTGGTGGCACCATCTCCCCCATTTAGTAGTTGGAAAGTTGGATGATTTACATGTGTACAAGGTGCGCCCAGAGAATAACTCCAAAGCTGTCAAGACCATGCACCGTAACCACTTGCTACCTGTCAGCAAAGTCATAATTGAGACTGAATCCTCAGAGATTGATTCCCCTGGGCTGGTGACTAGTGCTGCTGCAAGAAAGAGACAGAGTCAACCTACCCCATTGGTTACAAGTTCACGGTTTCCCCCTGCAGCAGGTTCAGAATGATAGTGACTGTCAGTCCACCTCAGACGAAAGTGAATGTGACAATGCCTATTACCCCTCCTATGAGTTGAGTCAGCTGTTTTGAGGTCACCCTATGACAAATTGTGGGGATGAAGCTGGACCATCTGGATTGCCTTACCCCCCAGCTTCATCCTTGGAGCCAATGCTTCCAGAAAGTGAAGTGTAAAGTATCTCATCTGAAGATGTTGAGTCTCTGTGTATTGTGGAACTGTATGATTTGCCTGAAGAAGGAGCTGAGGGTTTGAATCTTTCTGGTGACATACCAGAACTTGAAGAACACTATGAGAGTGCTGATCACCCCTCCTTCTATGCCGCATAGCTTGATTGTGCCTGAGCCTTTGCAAAATGAGTCAAGTGTTGTAGAAACAGAGCCTGCAGAGCAAGGAGCCGACAGTACCCCAAGTTTGGACATTCCCATCCAGGCAGAGGCACCCCTCACAAGTGACGAGAGTCCCCAGACCAGTGCTGAGAGTACAGAGACTGTAGTTGTCCCCCTCAGAAAGACTGGCCGAGCTGTCAAGCCAGTAGTATGTCTCAGTTATGATTCTACTGGGAGGCCAGTGGAGTTGCCTCTCAATATGGTGCACAAAGGTGTTTATGTCTCACCAAGCTCACTGCGCAAATTGAGCTTGACAGCCAATTCCAGGTTATTTGTCTTTCCTTCTCACCATGGTGCCCCTGCTCCATCTAGCCCCAAGCTAGCTGATAGGGAAGGGCCCCCTCTTGAATTGTTTAAGGTACAAGAAGTTATTATCTGATTCAGTATAGTAATATTCAATTTACCTGTGTGAAATATGCATGATGTATTGTCAGAATGGATATAGTATTGTGAAGTGTAGAGAATACTGTATGTATAGTAAAGGTATAAGTTTACATTGACTGATGCATCAGATGTCACTTGCATAACATGCTAATGGTATAAATGTCTTGTATAGTTTGCATTTGCAATATTGTGATGGTACAGACTTGACGCGGACACCAAGTTTTCTCCAGACAGGGAAGGGTGTAACCCCCCTACAAATGGGGGTTCCCGAAAAGTCTTCCTTGAGCTTGCCTAAATGCTTACTGCCAGGCTGGTGTCCTGCGTTTTAGCAGTTTAAATGTGATTGCCAGAGAGTGCCTGTATAGCCTCTGTGTACTGTCTCTTTAAAAGCTGCCAGGATTGCAGTCATAAGTAATCTGAGAGGGAGCTCTTCTGAAAGATGTAACTATTTGCTGAAAATCATTTAGAGTGATAATGATAATGTAGTTTGTCTAACCTGCCTTCTTTGCAGCAAAGATTGCTTTGTTTATCTCCATTATCTTGGCCCGGGACTGCCGAATTGGACCAATCAGTACTGGTGGGACCTAAAATGGAGCCGGACTACAGGAGCTGCCTGAAGTCAGAATCTGTAGGAATTATATTTTGGGCTTTTGGCGCCTTTTTGCACCTGAAGGGGGAGCTCCTGTTGTGACTGACAGATGAATCAACCAACCGAACCTTTTGGATCTTGGGGAAATTCCCAGGTTTGCTGGCAGTTGAATCAGATCTAAGTTGGGCGCTAAAGAAGCAACAGCTTGAGACAGTCTCTGTGGAAAGGCCTGAGTTTTGGCTTGCATGCCTGCCTGCCTGCCTGCTGCCCCGAGAGAGAGAAGAGAATCAGTTCGGACTGAATCCGAGTTTGTGAGAACAAAGTAAACCACTGAGTTGTGACCAGGATCAACCTGAAGAAGACCGAAGATTTGCTGAATGCATCAACCTGTCAGGATTTCCAGCTACCTCTAAACTCCTGGTGTGTGCAGAGACATTGCGATTGTGACCGGTTGAGCGGTTTGCCTGGTATAGTAGAATCCCCTACATGTAAATGTGCTGTGTGTTTATAGTGGGTCGTGATTTGGTTCCCCACTGTCTGAATTGTGTTCTGCTTGCTGGAAGCTGTAGCCAGCTCAACCGGACTGAATCCACATTCATCTCCATATGGCCTGGGCCTTGCCACACTGGCCCTGCCAGACTATCCTTCTGCACAGAGAAAGCCATCGACGAGAGACCTGCCTGGGGATCAGCCCCCTCGTGTGGGCCCTGCTTCTCCCAGCACTCCAGATCAACCACCTGCAGTCTCAATTTTCATCCAGCCTGTGTCCAGTCTTGGGTATCGTGAGTAACGATCAGGGTAGCTCCCTGCAACAACAACTTAATCTAAGTGTGTCATCTGATTGTCTTGTTGTTTTTTTTTCTTTCATGAACTGAGCCCTCTGGCTCCGGGTTACAATTAGTGTGTGTGGTGCATGTTGTTTTCTTCCATCACAGGTCCCCAACCAGCTGCGACGCCGGCCTACCCCGGGCAACGATCCTGGCTAGTCCACCTCTTCTTCACCTGGGTACCCAGAGTGTGTGACTGTTTATGGACCCTGAAATGCATGCATAACTGTTTGATTGATACAGCCTTTAAGCAAATTAACCTGATTATGCCCTTCCCTTGTTCAAGTCCCTTAAATAAATCAGATCTAAGTCTTTTTGCATTTACCCTGACTGTGGTTCCAGTCTGTGCAAGAGTACTGTACTGCTGTCATTTGCTGTGTATAACTTTGTTTTATAGCAGGTTCCCAGAGTCAAGCCAGAGGAAAGCCCTGGTGGTAAGTGCAAACCATGTGGGTACTTGTGTGGTGTATCAGGGGTATTGTGAAAGTGATTATTGTGTATTGTTCCAGCCACTAGTAAGGAAAGAGGGGGGTTACAGTGTCCTGGAGGGCTGTGTCCAGGTTAGCTTGACCACTGCCAATCCTGACCTCCGGGTGGAGGCACCTGTTTCAGAACTCAGGCCCCTTAACCTGCTCCTAGCCAAACAGGCAGGGTTGTAGCCCTTGGGATCATGTTACCTACGGGTTACATACAGTAGATCATTACTTCTAAATACCCTGGTGGTGTTACTTACATATGATAAGTTTCAGATCTGCGGTTAGGCCCAGTGACATGTCCAGTTCCTGCTCTAACTTTGCTTTAGGAGGTACACCAGGTTTATCAGTTTATGTGCAGTTAGCCATATAGGCATTGTGACCAACATGAATGGGCTTACCATTCATTTGTCATGCACTTTATTGAGATCTGGGTTCAATAAATCAATGATCAGATTAGTGCCTAGAGGGTTATCCTCCAATAATCTTCATGCCAGGACAGGTGTAGGTAGATCAGAAGGATAGAGGTGTGTTACATGCTACATAATAATAAAACCTTAAATTGTGCAAAGCTAGTCCTCCATTTGGGGGGGGGGGCATGCACATTGATTGCCTGCTTTATTTGCACTGCCTTGCCTCATCATAGGGTAACAAGGTCAGCATGAATGTTGCAGCTACTAACCCTGCCTTTTGGACTCAAGCAAGGTTGAGGGTCCTAGGTTGTTAAACTCCTGATTGGGGGGGGGTCACATCCAAAGTTTAAATTAGTTGTACTGTGCCTCCACCCAAAGGAAGGTTTAGGGTGGTCTGGTGTAAGCATGGTACAACTCTCTGGGATGCACTACCTCCCCACCTCCCAAGGGGAATCCCCCCCCACCTGTGAACAAGTGAAGTATAATAACAGTTACCCCAGTGAGCGTGCAACTTGTCACTTTAAGCAGTAATCACTCAGGCAAGAAATTCAGCAAAAGCACAGGCAAAGCAAGGTAAATTTTATTTAAACAGACGCCCATCCCAGAGTCTCTGGGCGCCAAACTAATTAAAATCACATACAAAATAAAACCAACAATATAATAGGCCTGATAATAAATATACTACACTATAACTCATTATTAAAAATTGTATAAATAATTAACTCAAGAATAAATAATGATAATTAAATATATAACCAGGGACAGAAATTAAAGCACAGAGGTAAGGCATAGGATAGGATTATAAAACAAAGTCTGGGAAGGCCTGATTATACAGGAAGACCTTGATGTGGGCTTTAAAAACCCCAACTGAAGGGGCCTCTTTTACAGCTGGTGGTAGTGAATTCCACATGATGGACCGGCGATACTAAATGCTCTGTCACCGGCCGTTTTTAACCTCATCATTGGAATTGCAAGGAGGCCCCTGGAGGAGGAGCGAAGGGAGCAGACCGAGACAGCAGGTGTAAAAAGGTCCTTCAGGTAACCAGGACCCAGGTCATGTAGGGCCTTAAAGGTGAGCAAGACCACCTTAAAGAGGACCCTCCACCTGACTGGCAGCCAGTGCAGTTCATGCAGCACTGGGGTGATTTTACAGTTCTTAGACTGCCCCGTCAGCAATCTAGCAGCTGCATTCTGCACCAGCTGCAGCCAGCAGAGGGTACCTCCTGAGACCCTGAGATACAGTGCATTACAGTAGTCAAACCTAAACTTCACAAAGGCGTGCACCAAGGTGGGGAGGTCCAGGGACAGAACTAGGGGCATTATCCTGGTGATATTCCTCTGATGGTAAAAACTGGTATGAACAATGGATGACATCTGAGATTCAAGCATCAGTCCGCTGTTGAGAATAACGCCCAGATCACACACACCAGAGGAGGCCTTCAACGGTACAGACCCAAGAAAAATCTCCATTTCTGCATCAGAGGCCATCCTATCATGTCCTCTGTTTGACTCCACCACCAGTACCTCTGTTTTATCGGGGTTTAGTTGCAACCAGCTGGAGGCCATCCAGTCAATGATCTCAGCAAGGCAGGTGTTTAGCACATCCACTGCATTGGATGTCCCTGGGCAAAGGAAAGATACAGCTGGGTATCATCAGCATAGCAATGAAAACCCAAGCTGTACTTCCTAATGAGCTCTCCCAGGCGCAGCATGTACACAGCAAGCAACATCGGCGACAAGACTGAACGCTTGGGTACTCCGCATGACAGGAGGCTAGGGGAGGAGGAGAAATTCCCCATCACTACCCTTTGCCTCCTGTTAGTAAGAAAAGACTCAAACCAGCAGACGACAGTGCTGGTAAGTTCACAGAATTCCCTCAAGCGGTTAAGTAACACATGATGGTCCTTCGTGTAAAATGCTGAGGAGAGATCAAGGAGAACGAGAATTGTCCTCTCCCCTCAATCTCTCACCCTAAGAGGTCATTATGCACCTGAACTAATGCAATTTCTGTGCTGGGCCTCACATGAAACCCAGATTGGAGAGGCTCGGATAGATCATTGGCCAAGAGGTGCTCCTCAAGCTGAAGCACCACCACCTTCTCCACAATCTTACCCAGAAATGGAAGATTGGAGATGGGATGGTAATTTGCCTTGATGTCAGGGTCCAAAAATGGTTTCTTCAGAAGGGGTCTCACCAATGCCTCCTTCAAGACATTGGGAAAGACCCTCTCTAACAAGTAGCACCGTACAATCAAGGCAAACACTGTGCCAATGGAGTCAACACATCCCATTAAGAAATGTGTCAGCACCGGGTCCAGTTCACAAAAGGTGTGCTGCAGCTTGGAAGCAACCTAAATGACCTCTGCCACCTCCACCTGTCTAAACTTGTCCCAACTAAGCAGAGTACTCTCCAGACACCTCAGGCAACCACTGTCAGCCACAATGTGACTCACTGGTAGAATTTCCTGCTGGATGGCGGACATCCTGTCCGAGAAGAACCGAGCAAACTCTTCACATAAAGCATTTGAAAAGGCTTTTTTCAGCTGTAGACAGGAGGGATGGAGGAGCCTGTCCACAGTCCAAAAGAGCACTGTTGGTTGGTTCTTCCCAGCAGCAATCTCCCTGGACAAGAACTCTGCCTTCTTACAGTTGATTGCCCCCTGGTACACGCCATAGTGTGCATGCAGGGCCAGTTTGTCTGCCTCCAGCCCAGTCTTCCGCCAGCAGCGCTCCAATCTCCAACCCATAATCTTCATCGCTTTGAGCTTCCCATCATACCAAAGGGACATCAAGTGAGAGGATTTGGGTCGTACATGGACTAGTGCCAGGGAGACGAGTGCACCAGGCATCAACTTATTATAGGCAGCAACTGCTGCGCACACCCCCTCAATGCATGCATTGTCCCCAAGATAGATCAACCACCATCAGAAAACCCTTAGTGGTCAAGCCCCTTAAAGGGCTGTAGCTGACCATCTCAGCAGGAGAGGGATTTCGGGGGCGGGGGCGAACAGGAAGTCCACCGTTCAATGATTGGACCAAACAACCTGATGAATCCTGAGATTATTTATCTCAAACCCCAGTGAAAAAAACAGGTCCAACATGTGGCTGCCCTGATTAGTCACTGAAAAAACTTCTTGTGTCAGATCCAGAGATTGCTTCATCAGGAGGCAGTTGTAACCAAGCTGAGAAGATTCATCATTGGCCCAAACATTGAAGTCCCCCAGCACTGAACATCCGGGGCCTCATATGTTTCACTGATGATAAAGTCAGCTGCCTCCTGCAAGAATTCTGCCACCCCAGGGGGGGAGGTAGATCAGGAGAATTCAGCAACCTGCCCCTGGACCCCCACAAACAGCCACACATTCAAATGAACCTGGAACTCTTGCTGGGTGCAGGGCAAAGCCTAGTTCAGATCTAAAACAGATGGCTACCCTCCAGCCCCTGCATTCTGCTCTGGGGCAGTGCACTATGGTATACCCGGGGGGGGGATGGCAGCCTCTAGAACGGGGCCAACATCATCACTGATCCAGGTCTCTGTGATGCAAGCCAGATCATCTGAAGAAATCAAGTCCGCAACCATTGTGGTCTTGTTCCTGATCGATCTGGCATTGCAAAGCACTGCCCTCAGGGGATTGGTGGACAGTGCAGCCCCCATGGCTACCTGTCCTCTCGGTCTGGTGGGAACCCTGGTGATGGGTACTAAACATGTCTGTCCTTTCCCTAAGACTTGTCTAACCCCAGGGCATCCTCTGCACCTGATGACCTCAATCCTGCCCCCCACCGCAGTGCACAGGGCACCCCCACCCAATTGAACAGTGTGGTTCCTCTTAATTCCAACCTTCCTACAACACCTTGCTGTGGTGGTGAAAACTGGGAGGTTGGAAAAAGGCCCCAGGTCCTCACAACTCCCCAGACACATCCTGCCTGACTACACAGTCCCAGGCCCACAAAATCCTGACTAAACAATCACACAAAATACAAGCATACACTAAAAAACACAAAATCCTAGACCACACAGTCCACACACACACACACACACACACACACACACATTAACAAACTAAAACCCTCCCCCTCCACCCAAGCAACCCCCACCCACAACCCAAAACAGCAGGAAGACCAATTTATAAGCTTTAAAAGTCTCAGAGAGCAGATTGCAGCTCACATAAAGGATCCAATGATCAGGATCACAAATACGTATTCACGAGAAATAACAAGCAAACAGCCAATTTTCACTGCCAACTACTTCAAGGCAAGGGGCTCTCTTACTGCCCCAGTCTCTTCACAGCAGATATTCCAGCAGAAACTGATAAGCATGCAACCATGCAAGGAAAACCTGAATGTGCCCCAGAGCCATTCTTACCAGCTACTGGGACTCCAAAACAGTTACCAGGGTGTAGAGAGAGTTGAAAACTTTATTTAGGGCCTGAAAACAGGTAGTTGATTAGACCATTGTCAGGTTCTTTCATGCCCTACCAGGCCAAGCCCAAATTATATACAGAGGTTGCTTTTCTGTGTCCTCCAAAGTACAACCAAATAATATTCCCTCAGGCTGTAATTCACATGCCCTACTAGACTCTAGGCAGAGGGTGGTGGTAAATGGCACAGGGATCAGTACTGAGACCTTTCCTCTTCAATATCTTCAAAAGTGACACTGCTGAGGAACTGGAGGGGAAGGTGTGTCTCATTGCAGATGACACAAAAATCTGCAACAGGATAGACACCCAAGAGGGAGTGGAGAGAATGCAAAATAATCTGGGGAAACTAGAGGAGTGGTCTAGGGTGAGGCATCTGGGTTCCAATGCCAAAAGGTGCAAAGTTATGCACTTGGGGTGTGGGAACCTGGGGCTGTGTATAAGATGAGGGGGTGGTACTTACAGTCACCAAACAAGAGAGGAGTCTTGGGGTAATCATATCTGATTATCTCAAGGTGGCAGGACAGTGGGACAAGGCAGTAGGCAAAGTTAGCTGGATGCTGGGTTGTATAGGGTGGGAGATTTCTAGCATGAGAAGGGAGGTGGTGTTGCCACTGTATCACTCACTAGTGAGATCTCATCTGGAGTACTGTGCCTAGTTCTGGAGACCACACCTCTGCAAGGACATTGACAGGGTGGAAGCAGTCCAAAGGAGGGCTACCAAAATGATGTGGGCATTGCATGAGAAACCATACATGTATGGCTGCAGGAGCTCAACATTTACTTTCTGAAAGATAGGAGAGTGAGAGGGAACATGATTGAGACCTATAAGTACCTCAGCAGGGGGGTGCACAAAGTGCAGGAAGAAGTCTCTTTCAGACAAGGAGATAGAGAGCTTGAGATGGGAACTGGTGGGAGGGACAGGAATGAGAGGGTGAGGAGGAGCTGGGGCAGGGTGGGCAGGAGGGCTCCTTCACAGGATAGACCAGGCTGCTAAGGGCCAGAAGGAGGTGCTTGACCAGGGGAACCAAGTCCACAGGGTCCTGGGAGCGCTGAAAGGGGGTGTGGCCAGGGGGTAGGGAACATGAGCAGACAGAAAGGAAGTAGAAAAGAGGTTCAGGGTAAGCAGAGGTAGGGAGGGATTACAGCGGAGGGCTGGGGCAGGAGGTTGGAGACAACAAACAGGTATGCAGTACTGGCTGATGAAACAGAGCAGGAAGTTGGGGAAAGCACTATAGAACAACAGTCAGGGGACCAGGAGGGAAGGGGGAAATACAGGGTACAAGGTGAGAGAGAAGACTGTGGGGTAGAAGTGGGGAGTGGCAGAAAAGCAGGTCGAGTTGGCACAAACACACTAAATAAAGGGGGCGGAGGGCCAAACCATGTTGGGAGGGGGAGTCAAAATTCAGGGGGCAGTGGGAGGAGATACACGTAGTGGAGGGGGAGGTTTTGTGGAAGGGAGTGAGCACAGAAGGAATGGAGGAGGGGAGAAAAGGTGAAGGTGCAATTGAAGGAGAAGGGAGGGGGAAAAGGGCAGTGGATGGAAGGAGAGGACACTGAGGAAAAGGGGCTTGTAGGAGGGCAAACCATGGGGGAAGTGCAAGGGATGGGGGAGTGAGTACTTGTATTAGGGGATTCTATGCTTGGGGGGTGAGATGGGGAAGTAAGGGAGCCAGGAAGAGCTGAATCTGGGTGGAGTGTATGCCAGGTATGACAGTGGGGAGAGTAGGGCAGTGCATTCAGAAATGTGTGAAGAAGGTGGGCAGGAAGCCTTATATCATTGTGCATCTAGGAACAAATGACCTAGATTGCAGTGCAGTAGAAAAAGTGCAGGAGAGGTTCAGAAAAGTGGGGAGTATCTGCAGTCGGGTGGGAAGCTCAGTGACGATCTCCGAGGTAAGAATACAGGAGTTTAATGGGTGGCTGAAGGGGTGGTGTGCAGAAATGTGGTATAGGGTAGTAGGGGAGTGGGGCGATATATGGAACAATAAGGGGCTTTATGCCACGGATAGGCTGCTTCTCAGCATCGAGGGTACAAGGACATTGGGACAGGGGCTGGAGAAGTACATTAAAAACAACGCAGATTTAAACTGAGGAGGGGTGGAGGGCTGAGTCAGATAGCAGGGAGGAGGCACCTTCCAGGGGAGACCAGAAGGCCTCTCGCCCCATAGAGGGAGGAGGAGGATGAGGGGAAGTTACCAAGACAAAAGTGGAAGGGGGGAAAGATGGGAAGAGGAGGAGCGGAGCACAAGCTGAACTGTAGTATCCTTGAATGCAAGGAGCTTAGCAAACAAGGTGGCAGAGTTCCAGGCAATGATGGTAGTGGGAGAGGTAGATATTGCAGCCATCTAAGAGACCTGGGCCATCCAATACCATGACTGGGATCTTATGATCTCAGGTTACAAAGTGTTCCGCAGGGACTGGAAGGGGAGAAGGGCTGGAAGGGATGGCTATTTATGTCAGGGAGAGGATACTGTGTACCAGGGAGGAGGGGGATGAGGAGAGTCCAGAAGCCATATGGGTATTGCTCCAAAGCCCTAAAGGTTAGAAGTTCAGGATGGGGGTAGTGTACAGGCCACCCTCACAGACTGAGGAGGTGGATAGGGAGCTGGGGGAGCAAATCAGTAAGATCAGTGGCAAGGGAAATACAGTTATAGTGGGAGACTTCAACCTACCTGGAGTTGACTGGTAGACAGTAGCTACAACACACGCCAGGGAACAGGTGCTGCTGGAGGCTATCCAAGACAGCTACCTAGTGCAAGGGGTGACAGAACCTACTACAGAGGGGAACATACTGGATTTGGTGCTAACATATGGTGATCAAGTTCAGGTTGTGGTAGTACAGGACCCTCTAGCAGGAAGCGACCACTGCTTAGTGTGGTTCCTCCTCAACACAGAGAGGGAGTCGGCTAAGACCAGGACAAGAGTGTTGGACTTCAGAAAGGCAGATTTTGTCAGAATGGGCGGCATTCTAAAGAGGTACTTAGCTAAAATTAACCCAGTGATGGATGCTGAACAGAAGTGAGCAATCATTAGGAAGGGGCTGAATGAGGACATGAATATATGTGCCAAATCTCAGAGTAAGCAGTTCAGGTCCACAAAACCTAGCTGGTTCAGCAAGGAAGTGGAGTGGAAGGTGAAGGAAAAAAGACTGGCCTACATTAAGTTCAAAAAACCGGGGTGTGAGGAGGATATAGAGGTCTTCACAAACACATCTAGGGAGGTGACCAGGACAGTCAGGGCAGCAAAGGCAGCAAAGGAACTGAAATTGGCTCGGGGATCAGAGTGGGGGAAAAGGGGTTCTTTGAATACACAAGGGAGAAGAGAAGTTGTAGAGATGACATTGTTAGAATCAAGACGGATGGGGATGGGCGGAACAAGGGGGAGAACAGTTAGAAGCACTCAATGAGTACTTCTGCTCGGTGTTCTCAAAACAAAGGGATGTCCCAATACCACAGGGGAAAGGGGGCAAGGGTGAAGTGGGGGGCAGAGATAACAGATGGGGTCATACAAGAAGATACAGTTCTGAAGGGCCTTAAGGCCTTGCAGGTGAACAAGGCACCAGGACCAGATGGTGTACACCCAAGGGTCCTGAAGGAACTGGTGGAGGTGTTGGCAGACCAACTGATGGACCTCTTCAACACCTCCTTGGAGATGGGGAAGGTACCCAGGGACTGGAGGATGGCTCGCATGGTGCCCCTACACAAGAGTGGACCCAAGGACCAACCAGGCAACTACAGACCAGTAAGCTTGACTTCCATAGTGGGGAAGTTGACGGAAACCATTCTAAAGGAGAGGTTGATAACCTTCCTTAATAGTAATAGTCTACAGGATGAGAGACAGCATGGGTTTGTCTCGGGAAGATCGTGCCAAACTATCCTGATTGACTTCTTTGACTGGGTCACTAGGACAGTTGATGAAGGCCACGCTGTGGATGTCCTGTACCTGGACTTCAGCAAGGCTTTTGACTCGGTGCCCCATGGAAGGTTAATGAGAAGGCTGAGGGACATGATGGTGGGGGAGAAACTGGTCAGGTGGGTTGAGAGCTGGTTGCAGGGTAGACAACAGAGGGTAGTTGTAAGGGGGAGACATCCAAGACAAGGCCAGTAACAAGTGGGGTACCGCAGGGTTTAGTGCTGAGCCCTGTTTTGTTCAATGTCTTCATTGGAGACATTGCAGAGGGGGTCAAGAGTAAGATCAGTCTGTTCACAGATGACACTAAGATTTGTGCAAAAGTGGACAATGAGGAAGGGAGGCAGGCACTCAGGGAGGATCTAGCTAAATTCAAACACTGGTCTAGGGAGTGGCAGTTGGGGTTTAACGCTAAGAAGTGCAAGGTCATGCACCTCGGAGCAAGAAATCCCAGGACCAGCTACTGGCTGGGGAGAGTTCAGGTAACAGCTTCAGAGGAGGAAAGGGACCTCGGGTAATAGTCACAGGGGACATGAAGGTATCAGCACAGTGTAGGAGGGCAGCAGCAAGGGAAAATAGGATGCTAGGGTGCATTGCCAGAGGGATCACCTCTAGAAAGGAGGAGGTCATCCTGTCCTTGTATCGATCACTGGTGAGGCCACACTTGGAGTACTGTGTGCAGTACTGGTGCCCATACCTCAAAAAAGGATGTGAGATTACTGGAGGGGGTGCAGTGCAGGGCTACGAAAATGATCATGGGACTGGGGTTGTGGCAGCCCATGACATGGGTGTTGTCGATTGGGCACCTACAATAATGGTGACCCAATCCCTGGCGCATGTCATTGGTGCTAGGGTAGGGTAGGGCAGCTGGATGGGGGGGGTCAGTGAATATAGTAAAGGGATGTCACTATACGTACACGCACGGGGGGGAGCGAGTATGCACAGCAAGGGGCCAGAGGAATTGTGAGTGGTGGTGTCATGGTGGGTTGGTGAGCTGGCCCCCGTGGCATGGTGGGTGGGTAGGCAGCATTGGTGGGTAGGGTGCTGGGTTTTGGGTCCAGGCGCCGGCATGTTTTATTTAGCCCGTCCTGAATTTATTTTTTATGGTTTCATTCCCCCTCGACTTACCCCTTGGAGTTGAGAATCCTAAGTAGGGGGTGCTGTGGGTGAAGCCCCCTGTGGGGGTGGGGCACAGCCCCTGCATAAACCTATTGAAAAGCAAGTCCCCAGTGCCATTTTGCTGTTGGCTATGGAGTCAGAGTGCCAAAATTAATTTTCGGCACTCTGACTTCGCGATATCGGTGTTCGCCTTTAGGCTTTTGCCGTTATCACATAAACCCGGGGGAGCTGCTGTATGAGGAAAGATTGAAGGAGCTCAACATGTATTCGCTGGAAGACAGAAGGGAAAGAGGGGACATGATAGAGACCATTAAGTACTTGAAAGGCATAAACAAAGTCATAGAGGGAGGATTGTTCTGCTTTAAGGGGGTAGGGTCAATAGGGGGCACAGTCTGAAGTTGGAAGGGGGAAGGTTCAGGAGGAAGATGAGGAGGCACTAATTTACAGAGATAGTGGTGGCCAGATGGAATGCACTGCCGGAAGATTTAATCAAACTGAGAACAGTGGATAGCTTTAAGTGGTGTTGGTATAGAGTTAAGGGCAGGATTAGTATAGACAAGAACACAAAGTGGGGAAAAACCAGGAAAGAGGAGGAAGGGAAGGGTTTGGGTGGGGCTCGGGCAGCTGTAGTAATATGAAACTAAGAGCTGCAGAATTGGGCAGACTTGATAGACCTGTGGGCCTTTTTCTGCCAGCAATTTTGAATGTATTATGTAAGCAGCACCAGAACACCAGGGCATGCTATGAAGATTGAGGGTGGGAAGTTTAAGAGGAATGTGAGGAAATGCTTCTTCACAGAAAGGGTTGTGGGCACCAGGAACAGTCTGCCAGGGAAGGTGATAGGGGTGAAAACAGCGGAGAGTTTCAAACATACATGGGATAGGCACATGAGCATAATTGGTAGAGGAAAGGGAGGAGGGAGGGACACTTGTGACCAAACAGTGTAGTGTTAGACAGGGAAACTAGGGCAGACTAGATGGGCCTACTGGTCCTTTTCTACCATCACATTCTGTAATTCTATGTTTATGTTTCTATTACTCAGCTCAAAACAGTGCCTCCCCCCACACTGCACATGCACAGTACAGTTGCTGTCCCTGTCCCATCTGTACTGGGGCAATACCCCCTTCCCCACTGGTACCAGTGATAAACCTTAAAACAACTGGGTGCTCCTGAGGGTTCACTGGGTGCCCAGCCATGGAAATGGTGCTGGCCCAGTAATGTTGCAAGTGGTTTTCCAGCTGTGGTGCTCTTAAACAAATAAAAGCAGTGCTTTAATCCCCAAACAGGAATTCTCTTTAAACCCAGATGCGTATTATACCTCCCAGCTGGATGGCCTTGCCCATTAAATGCCTCCCAACTACGATGCAGGTTTTTGTTGCAAAGCAAGTTCTGGGGCCTGATTCACAAAGGATGATGCAGAGCTTGCACCAAGCCCTGCGTCATCCACTATGTTTGGCGCTTGCCAAAACAACACTGCGCAATGCAGCCTGGTTCAGGAAGGGCTGGTGCATTTGCAACCATTTCTACAGTTTATGGCAGCTTGCGCCAAGGGTTAGGTGCAAGCCCCATAAAATGGATCCTCCTTGGATGCAAAGTTAGACCTGAGGGGAGCTGGCCTAACTTGCTGCATCTGGCGCATCTGACTGAGAATTGCGATCAGTGCCAAATGTCTGCTGCAAGCCCCCTGCACCATCTGTTTGGTGCACTGGTGACTTGCCACAGATGCAACTCTTTATGAATCAGGTCCCTGATCTTACTCATTACCCCAGACCAGGGTATCTCACCTGATCTACAGGGGTGATGTAAATGAGTCCCTCTCTGGATGGTTTCACTATCTCTTCTCCATCCATGATGACTTCTAGAGTTAGTTGATACATGACTGTTCCTCTGATGCAAGTCAGGCCTCTCCTGACTTTAGCAGTCAGAAGCCAAATCTCCGTTGCACAGTGTAGCTCCTCCTGTTACTACCTAAGTCTATCCTCCACATTTAGCACATCCTGGCATCCACTCGCAAGGGTTGGTGATACCCTGTACCTGGCTGTAGTACCAGTTAGGTGGCCTCAGTCATGGTCTCTAGATGCAGCACATCAAAAGACCTTCTTTAAATTGCTGCAGCCTTCTTCTTTACCTTCATGCAGGTCTATCACATGATTATGTCCTTTTCTGTGAAAGAAGTACAGCTTCTCTGGCTTCCACTCTGCCTTTCTGTCTCTGACAGATGCATAGTCTGCCACTGTAGCTGCTCCACTAGCCTGATTCTCACTGCAGACACACGCAGACCAAATGGGTCCTGGAACTGCCCCTGCTATTTACTGGGGAATTGCAGCTCACCATTGGTCCACTGGGCTGTCAGTCACTGTGGGACCGGGATAAAGATCCTTCACTTGACAAATGACAGGACAGAAATTTGAACCAGAAATTTTGGAGTCCTCCTGCATCCTGGGAGCCCTTGGTGGTGCCCCCTTCCAAGCACTGCATCCTGATTGGCTGATCTGCAACCCCTTATTCCTCTGGCTGTGATACTGTGGGTCAGGTTGCACCAAGATGGTGGAGTCCTTCTTTGCTGTGAGGCACTGGTCCCAAATGTTAGTTTTTTACAGGGCTCCTGCCCTCAAACAACTGTTCTGGGGACCCTGCTTCATCTCCATGGTTGTGCTAGCAGTCCAGTCCGAGGGGTTTGATTGGTATTTCATTGCTTCTAAGCACCAGTAGCACTCATCCATCAGTGAATACCCTTTGATATGCAATCAGGGACATTGCTTCAATGTGCAAAAGATGCTGAAGATCATTCCTCCAGATGCTCCCATTTGTCCTTTCTCCCACAATCCCAGTTATCTGAAGCTGGAGGAAGCAAGGCATTGGCAACAGTGCCAGATGGGTTCTGCAGAGTCGTATTGGTAAGCCCCACACTTTGGGGGGGGGGAGTAAGATAACAATGCTGCTTAATTTATTCTAGATTGAGGGAGCACTCTTTACCAATCAGAGTGATCCTTTTCCCTGCACATGGGACAGTCCTATTCTGTAAGGAGTCTCACGTGCAGTTGTCCTGGAAATGAGCAAGTTTGGGAAAAGATTTTTGCATTTTTTATATATTACTGATCAACGTCAATCAATAATCTATGCATAACAATGCTGAAACCACTCTTACAGTTTGAAGAGTGTTCCAACATTCTTAGATATAGTAGGTGTGTATAACATTTATTTTTAAACAGGAACAGTACATATTCGGGCCGAAGCCTATTTTGCAGTGGGCTCCTGTAGCATTCACACATTCCTATAAGCACATTAACATACTTATCCATATAACCTAAAAAGATGAACACATACATACTAACATTCCCCATATCACCCAATGAACATACTCTTTAAAGAGATCCTGATGCCATTGTAGCAACTTTGAAAAAAATGTAATATTTAGACACAATTCAGCTTATATTTAATATTTTTTCTATAATTCTCATCCTCACTTCTTTATAGTTAAGAACATTGGCATGTAGACAGGATCACTGCCATAATTATTTTGGCTGCTTGCCTACACCTAACTTCATAGTTCTGTTTATGACATCACAATCTGTTGCTGTAGAGATAATTATAATGCTATAAAGAGGATTATTACTTCAGGTGTAGGCAGGCAGAAAGAGCAAGTCTAAGGGACAGTAATCCCCTCTCGTACAATATTCCTCAGCAATAAAGAAAAAAAGGGGACAGAATTATAGACAATATAGGAAATATAAACTGAACTGTGCCTAAATCTCATTTTTGTCAAGGTTTTCTAATGGTGTCAGGGTCTCTTTAAACATTATAGATCGAGTGAGTGCTCCTGATCAATCAGAGTGCTCTTTTCCTCTGCATGAGACACTCTCATTCTGTGAAGAGTGACTCACACTACAGCTGCCCTCATAATGGGCACATTCCAGTAATGTTTAAAAAAATTAATATATTATTGTGTTTAATCAATAATACATTATACCACCATGGAGACCACTCTTATGGTTGTAAGAGTGGTCTCTAGGGTATCAGTAAAGCTCACATTCAGTTTGCAGTTCTCTTACCCTAAAGATGCCCATGAGACACTCCTACAACTGTAAGAGTGGTTTCCATGGTGGTATTAGCATACTTCTTATATTAGGGTATCAGAGCCACTCACATGTGGTTTGTGGTCCTCCTATCCTAAGAATGAGCATAAGATCATGTTTATAACAGTAAGAGTGGTCTCAACAAGGCATACGTAAGCAATAACACATGGTGGGGGTGGGTTACCATTCCTAAACTGCATGCCCAGGTGCATTATGAGGCACGTGGCACTTACGTCAAGTGCCTTCAACCACCTGGAGTTCATTTCAGGAATATTAACCCACATCCTGAAGTGTCTTACTGCACTTATAAAATGGGTCTTCTGTAAAAAAAAAAAAACTAAAGTAAGTTTAGCACTACAGTTACTATTCCTGAACAGCACTGTTTTGGAACCGTCTCCACCAATTGGGAAACAGAATTTTTCCTACCCATTTTATAAGCCTACAGATAAAAATGATTTGGGGACTTTAGTTGCAAGGGTTTGTCACTTATACTGCAGCTTTTCTAGTACACTCAGCAGTAGTGCAGAACACGCCTCTCCTACAATGGCGGGCACATGATTTCATCCAGAAATCTCTTTCAGTAAACAAATTAATCCTACTGTGTATATTTCTTCTGCTGTACCACACCTGTATCGTCCTTTTTGTCTCTCACTGTCACCCCTCCCTGCGACGACGTGCCTTTGTAAATGAGTCTCTGACTCAAAGGTTGTAAATTCCGATTTATAAATAAATAAAAATAGTGCAGAGAATCAGGAGGGTCTGCTTCCTGCACCCCCTCAGACATTCCTCTTGTCAGCACTACTATACCCAACCCCCAAAAAACAAATAATTTTGTTGCTTCGGGATGAAATCTTGTCTCCCATTGCAGGAGCTGTGATGAGTGAGTGTGCTGAATACAGTGAATATCTAGTAGTGCTCTTCCCAAGAGGTGCATTCTGCACAAAGCCCATATACTTATCTATCTTCAAGGATATCTCTTTTATCAGGCCACACCTTTGGAACTATACCTGCATCAGTGCTAGGGCCACACAGAAACTTTTGCAAGCAGTCAGCCAGGGCCACCCATAATGACATCAGGTGTCAGCGACTACATAAACATGGGTGGCCCCTCTTCTCCTCAGTTCTTTCCTTGCCGTTGATCAGTCTCATTGGACTCCACAATTGGAAATATCACTGCTCAAAGCTGCAGTTTTATTTTTCTTTATACTAAGTAATTACTTTTATAGTGATTTCTGGTGACCTGTATGCCGCTGAAAGAACTGTCGAAATTCTTCTGATACTGCGAGTGCGGAGAGAAGATCTACAAGGACAACACCCACGACATGTGTCTGCTGCCTAGACCTCTCTCACAGTGTGAAAGCCTATGAGATTTGCCAGGGGTTCAACTCAACTACCACACGACGCAGGAAGGGGGCTTCAGGGAAATTCCTCCTCCTCCTCCAGAAGACCAATGAAGCAATGGAGAAGCAGCTTCAGGGTAAATCCACGTCACCACGCCTGTCGACCAAATTGGGGTTATCAAACTCTCTGAGAAAATCCTCCTCAAACACAAGGACATGGCCTCCATGGCAAGATCCAGGTTGCCCCTGTGGATTACAGGTACGACATCTGCTTCAACATCACACGCTCCAGTGGTGGCGCTGACTCCCCCAAACCATCGACCAAACACAAAGGTTGGGGCTTGGCGTAGGGTCTACTGGGCCTATTATGGATGATACATTGCTGACAATGGAGAACCTACCTTCGGTGTCAACTACTGCAGTTGTGCCTACTACCCAAAGTGGTGCCGAATCAGAAGCAATACTCCTATCATTTTCTGACAGGATACAGAATCCACTGCCAGGCCTACCTGCTTTAGGGGGCGCATTGATAGGGATTCCTACAATGGCATCACAAGTTAGTACCTTTTAGAATAGACCTCCTCTGCCACCACCGCCAGCATCAGCATGGTCATTCATTCCCATCGATAAGAGAGTTGGTGATGAATATGAATATAATCCTGACCTCATAATGGAGGGGGATGAGGAGGAGGAGGAGGAAGACTATGCTGAGGAGAACCAGTATAACATGACACCAGCTCCAGTCTACTCTCGTAGTGAGGACTCCTGTTGTATACACCAGGATCACTTCTAGAGGATCCCTCATTGTTTTGCCAAGATGCAGCAAATGCAAGCTGCCATGGGCTTCACCTTGGAGGAGCAGGATTCTACCAAAAAGAACCTGCTGGAGTTTCTGGAGATGCCAGAATCTCCCTCTGCTGTGGTTCCTCCCCTGTTTCCAGCCTTGGAGGATGCCAGTTATGCAGCCTGATACTGGCCAAACAATATATCTGCTGTCCCCAGAAAGGCAGACAAAATTTATTCCGCCCCTTCTGTAATCAATACTTTCTTGAAAAGTTTTGATTTAAGTATACAAAACATTATACATAATACAAGAAGACATAATACAAAAAAGTAAACATCATAAAAAGCACACAAGTAAAATGATTCAAGAAATACTGCCCCTAGAGCAATCACACGTGAATAAAAAACTTAATAATAATAGATATCAAATTCAATTTAATCATGAAAACCCACAACCATACCAATAACATGTCTTCTACATTAGTTTGCTAAGATAAAAACTCTAACAGTGCTAGCAAGGTTACTCTTGTAAATAAAGTAAAAAAGGTTCCCAGATATCTTGAAATTTATCTAGGCTGTTTAAGTTAAGGTAAGCTATTCTTTCATAGCTAGCTCTTGTCATAAGATCCTGTAACCATTCTTTCAAACTAGGTACATCCTTGCTCATCCAGTGTCTTAGTATAACATTTTTGGCTGTGATCAGGGCAGCCAATATCCAAAGTTTTTGGGGAGTGGAGCAGTACTGGATACTAAAACAAATCCTCATGATAGCAAGTTGTGCAGATATATCAATCTGGGTTTTGAGTATATCTTCACATATAGCCTTAACACTAGCCCAGAAGAGGCCTAGGCAGGAGCAAAACCAGAGGATGTGGGAGAGTGAACTTTCTTCCCTCAGATATCTCCAGCACATGTCACATGAAGAGAGACCCATGGCTGCTAGTTTGCAGGGAGTGTGATAGAATCTATGGACTACTTTATAGTGTAGCAGTCTACCTTTAGCTTTACTACATGTTTTCAAGGTCATAGACCAGATCTGAGACCACTCTACCTGTGTAATGGTTATTTGAAGCTTTTCTTGTCATTTCTTTAATAAAGAAGTTGTGGGGTCAGGACCTGAATGTAATATTAATTTATACAAGAGTTTATGGCCTTGATTTGAGGTACATATCTGATCCAAATCATGTGTAGAAGGGAAGTTGACATCCTTATTGATTGTGTGGCAAAGTATATCTCTTGTTTGCAGATAGATATGAAATTCTGTTCTAGGCAGTGAGTATTTACAGGGTATTTGGGAAAATTATATCAGCGAAGCTGATTCCGGATCTATAATGTCATCTACGGAATGTATGCCTCTGGATTTCCACAAAACTTCATCTAGCACTTTGTTCTTATGGTTCAACATATGATTCCCCCCCAAAATGGACAATGTGGCAAAACATTAGGGTCCCAATCTAATGCTGATGCAACTGCCTTCCAGGACTTATTAACCTGACAAAGCACTGGATTTGCATTAAAGAAAGTGGTAGATTCTGTAAAGAGGACTATTCTCGAGTGATGCCCTTTTTGTAAAGTTTGTTCTAAGCCTACCCATACTGGGGTGTTTTGTCCACCTTTTAACCAAAGTGACTTTACACACTGTGCAGCCTAAAAAGCATTGTGCCTGATCCTGAAATTTGTTAGGCCAAACCCACCCCCAGGCTATGGACTGTTAAAGTTTTTTCATGGAGATTCTTGGAGTTTTACCCTCAAACAAAAACTTTCTAACCAGGGCCTGTAATTTATCAAAGTATAAAGATGGTATATGTACCGGAACATGCTGTAGTAGGTAATATATTTTGGGGGAGAGGACCATGTTGAACACCTATATTTCTCCCCACAGTGAGAGTAACATCTTGCTCCATCTCTTAAGATCAAGTTCAAAGTAATCTATTATTTTTTGGACGTTATAGCTTACTATTTGCGAGATGTTAGGGAGCAGATGAATCCTTAAAAACTGAATCCCATCTTGTGAAGTTTTAATAGCATATCTAGTGAATATTGAAGTATCAATGCAGTCAGATATTGATAGAACTTCAGATTTTCCAAAATAAATTTTAAGACCTGAAAAACTTGAGAACTCCGTGATTGTGCTGAGAAGCGCCGGCACTGCGGATTTCGGGTTACATATTGAAAGTAGAACATCATCTGCATACGCTGATACCTTACATTGTTTACCAATTACTACACCTTCCACAGAGGGTGAGACTCTAATTTTTGACAAGAGGGGTTCCAACGCTAAAACAAATAAGAGGAGAGATAAAGGGCAGCCCTGTCTAGTACCACGGAAAATGGGGAAGCTAGTGGTGGAGAAACCATTTATTTTAATTTTGGCAGATACATCGGTATACAGATCCTTAATACCCTTACAAAAGAAGTCCCCCAGATTATACTTACCTAGAATTTTAATTAAATAGCTCCAGTCGATTCTATCAAATGCTTTATCAGCATCTAATGACAGCAAAGAAGTCGGATATTTATATTGTTTGGCAGGATGAATAATATGAAATATTTTACGGAATAGTTCCAAACTCCATCTACCCACTATGAAGCCAACCTGAACCAGCATGAATCAGATGATGAATAACCTGTTTAGTCGGTTATCCAATATTTTAGCCAGGAATTTGCAATCCACATTTATCAGTGAGATAGGTCAATAGCTGCTTCATAATAGGCAGACAAAATGTCACCCCTTCTGCAAAGCCCTATTATGCTATCCAGCTTGAGACTAACTCAGTGGTGATCACAGTTGCCCAAGATAGGTCCAGGGCACCTAGGCACTTGAGCTCCCTTCCTCCTGATAGAGAATCCAGAAGGCTGGATGTCCTAGGCAAGCATATACTGCACATGCCTCTGCCTCACTGGGGCTATGTATTAATAATTACCAGCCCATGTGATAAAATATCAGAACACCCTCTGGAGGAAGGCTAAGGCTGCTGCACAGGCCTTCCCTGAGGGTGCTGCTAAACAGGAATGAATCAAAACTCTTAATGCTGGTACTTATGTGGGGAAACATTTGATCCACACAGCATATGATATTTCTGATGCCTCTGCCAGGGTTGCGGCTTCTGGCATTTGTCTCAGGTGCTACTCTTGGCTCAGAGTAGCAGGTTTTGCCACTAATGTGCAGGAAACAGTTCTCAGTACCCCATTCAGATTTCAGAAACCGTTTGATCATGATGTAGAAGAAGCACTGAGAAACCTTCAATCATCTGGCAAATCTCTGTAGTCAGTGAAATCCATGTACCGTACCCAAAGCAGGGGTAGGAGCAGAGGTCATTTTCACCAATCCACTGTCAGAGGACACTGTCAGGCCTACAGACAGTGGGGAAGAGGCAAAGGTGAAGGAGCCCATCCAGTCTCCATCACAGCCCCAGGTGCCCATTCAAAAGCACCTAGAAGTAGTGGAGCTGGTGCCCTCCCCTGACTCAGCATGACTTCTTATACACTCCCCAACCACCACTACCTCCAGGGGTGGTTGTATGGGGTCACCTGTCCCTTTACTTGGATTAGTAGAGGGCGGAGTCTACAGACGAATGGGTTCAGGAGATTATAGAGAAGGGTCGTGCTCTGGAGCTCATGGACAACCCCCAGTGGTTGTGACAACATACCTACTAGGGCACATGTCCCTGTTACTAGAGGAAGTAGAGACCCTGCTTCAAAAATGGGCCATAGAACCTGTACCTCTAGATCAGAGGCACAATGGTTTTTATTTCAGATACTTCCTCATCCCAAAGTGGACAGGGGATCTGAGACTTATTCTGGATCTAAGGGATCTGAACTTCTTCAAAGAATACAAGAAGTTTCAGATGGTCTCTCTGCAGGGTCTTCTTCCTGTATTGCAAACACGGGATTGGATTTGCTCCCTGGATATGAAGGATGTGTACCTCTACAGTATATCAAAATCTGGAAATCTCACAGGAAACATCTGAGGTTCCTGTTTCTGGGGAAGCATTACCATTTCAGTGTATTGCCCTTTGGGTTATCTTCTGCACCACAAGTCTTTGCCAAATGCTTGGCAGTGGTGGCAAAAGGGAAGGCTTGTATGTCTTTCCTTACCTGGATGACTGGCTATTAAAAGCCCACTCAAGGGACCAACTGCTGCAGACCTTAGCTCGAACCAGACATATGTTTGATGCTCTGGGGGTGGCAGTCAACATACCAAAGTCTGTACTGACACCCTGTCAATGGCTTCAGTATATGGGGCAGTTCTGGATGCGACCCAGGGTTCTGCATTTCTGGTGCTGGACAGGGCAGACCACCTAATTGCCCAAGCATAGCAGATACATGACAGCTGTTACGTTTCAACAATGATGTTTCTATACCTTCTGGGTTTTATGGCGACAGCAATTGTCACAGTGCCACTGACCAGGCTGCACATATGGATCCCACAGTGGACCCTGATTGTCCACTGGGTCCAGCTGACTGACACTCTAGAACAGATAGTTCTAGTAATGTCTCCCATGCTCAAAGTGCTCAAGTGGTGGATAGAATGCAACAACCTGCTCAATGGCATCCCATTCTTGATTCCTACCCCACATTAGATTCTCACCACAGATGCTTTGGGATTGGGATGGGGAGGCAACCTGGGACTTCTTCAGACACAAGGCATGTGGAACCAGGTGGCGCGTGTTTTGCATATAAATGTTCTGGAAAGGACAGCGGTCCTAAACAGACTCCAGGCCTTCCAGAACCAGGTCCTCTGTTAATACAGATGGACAATGTCAGTGTGATGCTTTACCTAAACAAGCAAGGGGGTACTCATTCATACCCACTGTGCAGGGAACCAATGAAAGTTTGGTATTGGGCTCTGGAACATAGTCTAGAACTATCAGCAGTACATATTCCAGGTACCCAAAATGTCTTGTCAGACAGGCTAATCAGGTCAGTCTAGGATGTACGAGTGGGAACTGCTGACCTCAGTGATTGATAACCTATTCAAAAGAAGGAGTTATCCAGAGTTGAACCTTTTTGCATCCCCATACAACATAAAACTGCTTCATTTTTGCTCCCTCCCTCCAGGCTTAGAGTTTTCTGGCAAGATGCATTTTCCCTTTCCTGGAAAGGGAGGTTTCTGTGTGCCTTCTCTCCCATTCTGCTAATTCAGAGAGTACTACTCAAGCTGAAGATGGAGGGGGCAACTCTAATATGGTATCCCCTGCTGCAACAGCTCGTACCTCTGCCCTGTGCAAGGGTCTGCTACATCTGCATGCATGGCTCCTGAAGACATAACCATAACTCGCTTTGGGGTATCACAGAAAGTGGTGGATGTTCTGGTAGCTGCTAGAAAACTGTCCACCAGACACACCTACTCCATGAAATTGAAGGAGTTTGCTTTATGGGCCACTTCACGTAACCTGGATCTGTTTATCTACTCAGCCAACCAGGTTCTAGAGTACCTGCTCTCCTTATCATATTCGGGCCTACAGTATTCCTCAATCAAAGGGTTGCTGAATGAGATTTCCATATGCCTAAGGATGGCCATACAGTTGCTCAGTTGGAGGTAGCTCATATGTTCTTGAGGGGCATTTTACACATAACACCTCCCATTCAAAATCAGTTCAGCTTGAAATCTGAATTTTATTTTGGAAAAGCTGACTTTGGCTCCTTTTGATCCATCCACAAGGTGTGGCTTAAGCTTTTTGTCTTGGAAAGTGCTGTTTTTTTTGGTTGCAATAATTTCTGCCTAAAGGATTTCAGAGCTGCAGGCTCTAATGTGTAAGCCTCTTTATTTGATTTTCCACAATGACAGGGGGCTCAATTTCAAAGCCCTGAGAATGCTGCAAGCCCCTGTTGCACAGATCATTTGGCCCACGGTGCCGGTGGCATTCTCCTGGCCAACAATTGGCTTTTCAATCCTGAGTGCCAAATGCTGTAAGTTAGACCAGCTTTTCCCTGGTCTAACTTGTAGCATTCAAAGGACCTTTTTTACAGAGCTTGCACCAAATATTTGGTGCAAGCTACCATAAACTGATGAAACTGTCGTAACTACGCCCGACAATATAAAATTGGGTGCAGTTGCAGCAAAGGAGTTTGGTGCAGCTGCACAAAAAATGGCTTCAATGCAGGGCTTGATGCAAGCCCTACATCAGCCTTGGAAAATTGATTCCAGGGTATCTTTACGTACTAATCCTAAGTTTCTTCTGAAGGTGATCTCTGAGTTTGCTTTAAGTCAAACCATCCACCTACCAGTGTATTATTCAGAGCATGCCAATCCAGGAGAAGCATTGCTCCATATCTTAGATGTACATAGAATATATGGTACTATACTAGTGCTGGGCATATTATTCTGTCTGAAATCCAGACCCCTGAATCGAACTCTAAATCTATGGACCCGGATAAATATGGACTTCACTGCAGAAGTCCAGTTCCAGGTCCATGGAAAGCAGGGAGTTTTTTTTTTCTGCATGCCACAGTTACAGCTGGAGGAACAGATGGCACCAGGCAGAAGAAAGAGTAAGGAGAGGAAGGTGGAGCCGAGCCCAGCCCAGCAGCTGGATAATGGGAGTTGCAGTCATGTGGTGGGGATATCTGAGTGCAGGCTGCAGCTGCTGTGGTCGGTTGGTAGGTCAGTCGGTGAGCTTTCTCTGGTCAACTATGTTGCTCGTCGGTCTGCTGTTCTCAGAATGTGGAACTAGGCAATTGAGCCACAAAGATAAAAACTGTGTGGTAAAGTACTGGCGTATTATTTTATGTATTTTAAGGTGTATTGGTTTCACTGTGGCTGTCTGTGTACAGGCCCAGGGCATGGGCATGCTGGCAAAATAAATGTTGACTTGTTCCACCGAGAGGAGAAAGAGAGGGAGAGAAAGAGAGAGAGAGAGAGACTAGACTACTGGGGGCCTAAGAGTAATGGTAGAGTCACAAAACTCACAAATAAAGTGTATTCTTGGTTTCATTATGGCTGTCTGTGTACAGGGCATGCTGGCACAATAAATGTTGATTTGTTCCACCCAGAAGAGAAAGAAAGAGACTAGATTACTGGTGGGTAAAGATAAATGTTATAGTCACAGAAATCACAAATAAAGTGTATTCTTGGTTTCATTGTGACTGTGTACAGACCCAGGATATGGGCATGCTTTCAAAATAAACATTGACTTGTGCCATCCAGAGGAGAAGAAAAGAGAGAGAGAGAGAGACAGAGAGAGAGAGACTAGACTACTGTGGGCCTAAGAGTAATGGCATAGTCACAGAACTCACAAATAAAATGTACTCTTGGTTTCATTGTGGCTGTCTGTGTACAGGCCCAGGCATGGGTATGCTGCCAAAAAAATATGTTGACTTGTGCCATCCAGAAGAGGAGACAGAAAGAGAGAGAGAGAGTAAGAGAGAGAGAGAGAGAGAGAGAGAGAGAGATTAGACTACTGGGAGGGGGCAAAGATAAATTTTACAGTCACAGAAATCACAAATAAAGAAATTAATCTTTTTCTCAGTGTGGCTGTGCAGTGTGTTTACACTGTACAGGGCAGGCAAGCAGGCAAAATAGTGCTTGCATCTCTCTCTCTCACTCTCCCCCTCCCGGCACACTCAATGTCACAGGCCTGAGCTGGATACGCCACCAGTACAGCCCAGCCATGAAGCATCTAGCAGTTATTGCTTTTATTTAGCAGCTTTACTGTAATTTGTATGCAAATCATGCATTGAATTTTTGCCTGTGGGCCTCCATGTTAAATATGACAGACTTTGGACACTTTTATGCATTTTTGTGCATTTTTTCAAATATTTGTCAATAAATCAGAACTAATCAGAATAAATCAGAACTTCACCATGCTCTGGTTCTTATTTAATAAAGGTCAGAACTTCACCGAGTTCTCTCAGCCCTATACTATACACACCATACAAAGGACTGCAGAAAGTCCTCATAGCTTTTTGTTGTGTTTGCCCCTGGGAAAGAGGGCCCTTTAGTTTCTAAACAATGCTTGCCCAAATGGCTAGCACATTATATTATGTTCTGTTACAGAAAGTACAGGAAGGAACTTCCTGGTGTGATTCATGGTCATTCCACCAGAGGCATGGCCACTTCTGTAGCATGTTTTTGGAATGTTTCTGCTGCTGAAATCTGTGCACCTGCTACATGAAGTAGTACTGTCCACACTTTCACTAAACATTAAAGTCTGGACATTGTCTTTCATACACTAGCTGGGTTTGGCCTAGCTGTTCTACAAGGCCTGTTACCATAAAGCTGTAGACTCCAGCTGCCCAGACATTAGTGTATTGTTGCCATTACTGATTGTATGACATATGGATTCAGAAATTACTGTGTTGCTTGGTCATCAAGTTTTTGTTTTCAGCCTAATTTGACTACTGTCATTAATGGTTACGTCATATGACCTGTGCCTGTGTTTCCTAACATAACCAACATACAGGCTGCATTGGCCTACCAGGAAGATGTTCACACAGCCATGCAACAGACAGTGATCAAAATCCCACTGTTGACACTTGAAATACGAACTTTGTTGCGTTGCAAGGCTAAAGATTTGCTTCCTCTACACATGGAAAATAATGTTATCTGCAAAAACATTTATAATCTGCCAACCCTTGGTTGGTGGCCATTTCACACAATGTATGTTCAGCATCCAACTACACTGGTTGTTTTCTTTGTATTTTTGTGTTTGCAGTTCATATTAACTGTATGTAGTTGTTGCATGTATCAAAATTTTAAGCATACACTGTCTCAAGTTAAAATACAGGCACAAATGTACCTTATGACACGTCTAATATAATGTGAGACACCTGACATATAATCTCAGCTGTCTTGAGGTGGGGAATGTTAGGATGAGCATATTATTAAGAGCATATTATCATTTGCATTATATCAATAGCCTCAATGATCATGTTATAGTCATACACAGTGGTTTATTTTCTAGCCATAGGAAAATTACAGCTAAGGGGTTAACAGGGAATTATTTGGACAAGAGAAAAATAATTAAAATAATTTTAACCTTGGTAAGCTGGAAAAGAACTGTGGAGTCTCAAACTCCAAGCAGACATATCTTAACATGTCTTATCTCCAACCCTATTATGCTATGCACACTGTCCAGCACAACTTAACTTTAAGTGAGATAAGAAGCAGAGAATGCATAAATTTTCTGGTAAACATGTTTTGCTAACATAGCATTTGCTATGCAGTAATAACAACCCTTAACAAAAACATGTTTTTGTATTTAAAAATGTTTTGAGTCAGCAGGAGTTGGACAATAGTGGTTACCAAACAGGGTCAGTAAGCTAAGGGACTTTATCAGTCTGTGTTACACAGATCGGCATAATGATGTCACAAACTTCCTGCTGTGTAAACATTCTGTAAGAATGCTTCTTTAAGTAAAACTGGCAAAAGTTAGCTTAGGTGACAGGGCAAGTTATGATACAAATATAAAATGTGTTTTGTGCCCTTTGTGTGCTTACACTATAATGGTCTATGTAAAAGAGAAATGTTATAGTGAATACATGTGTTCTGTCTAGTCTAACCTCTGGAATAAATGACATTTTATTATACCTTATACAAGTTGTATTATTTTCATTGGTAATTCTAAAATAATTCTAATATTATATGTCTAAAATCTAACAGGCATGGGATACACATAGAGGAATATTAGTAAATGGGCAGGGAGGGTGAGGGTGCCCAGAGACCAGTTAAGGCCTGTGAAGATGGATTAAGCAGGGAACATCTGGGCTGACTGGGTGAGCCAAGCAGTCTATTTCTGCTAACAAATGGTTTGTTTTAACTCCCATGAGGCACACCTTTTGACCAGGGTAGTAGTCCTGGTGCTTTAGAACACCCCCAAAAAGGCTCTTATTCTGTTTTTAAAGTAAAATGTGTTTGGCTATTTAAAACAAAGCAAGTTTTACAATGATTCTAGTTTGGGCCAGTTCAGCCTACAGTGGCAGCAGGGTTCTCTGGTTTAAGCTTTACTTACACTGGTATTTCACATTGAGCATAAGTGCCCTGGCACAAGATTCATCATATACTCAGGAGGGGCCTGCAGAAGGCCTGACCTTTACTTAAAAGGCACCTTTACCATGGCCCGGAGCCTAATGTGTAAGGGAGGCTAAACAAAGAGGAAGGTGGTTGGGCAGAGAGCAACAGTGAAAAAGCAGGGATACTGAATGAATACTTCTGCTCAGTATACACAATGGAAAAGCAGGGGGAAATACCTAATCCAGTCAATAGAAGCACTCTGGATGGGGGGGGGGTTGATATTTGTCCTTTCACAGAAGAAAGGGTTCTGAAAGAACTCTTAAAACTGAAGGTGGATAAAGCAATGGGGCCTGATGGGATTCACCCCAGAATTCTAAAAGAACTAAGGGAAGAACTAGTAACACCACTGACTACCCTTTTTAATAAATCATGGGAGGATGGTGTGGTACCTGAGGACTGGAGGAGGGTAGATGTGATTCCCCTTCACAAAAGTGGGAGCAAGACAGAGGCAGGAGACTACAGACCTGTCAGTTTGACCTCAGTGGTAGGGAAAATGATGGAATCACTTCTGAAGGAAAGAATTGTTGAGTACCTAGAGGCCAGTGGGGCAGAGGACCCAAGGCAGCATGGATTCACAGTGGGAAGGTCGTGTCAGACAAATCTAATTGATTTCTTTGACTGGGTGACCAAAGCAGTAGACCAGGGAGGGCCTGTGGACATGGCCTACTTAGACTTTAGCAAGGCATTTGACACAGTCCCGCACAAAAGATTAATAAACAAAATAGCCAGCCTGGGAGTGGGTCCCAGGGTGGTAGCCTGGGTAAAACACTGGTTGGACAACATGACACAGCAGGAAATACTAAATGGAGTCCACAGTGAAGAAAGGTGGGTTACCAGTGGGGTAACACAGGGTTCAGTCCTGGGACAGGTCCTTTTTAATGTCTTTATAAGTGACATTGCAGTGGGACTGGAAGAGAAAGTATTTCTCTTTGCAGATGACATAAAGATCTGCAACAGGGTTGATATACAAGGTGGGGTGGAAAGGATGAAAAGGGACTTGGCAAGGTTGGAGGAATGGTCAAATGTATGGCAGCTTAGATTCAATGCAAAGAAGTGCAAGTAATGCACCTGGGAAACAAAACCAGGGAAAAGTACACAATGGGGTGAGATACGCAACAACAAAAATGGAAAGGGACCTGGGTAGTCATATCAGACAACATAAAGGTGGGCCAGCAATGTGAGAAGGCAGTAAGGAGGGCTGGGGGGATACTGGGATGCATAGGGAGAGGCATCACCAGTAGAAAACAGGAAGTTGTTGGCCCTCTGTACAGACAGTTGGTAAGACCACATCTGGAGTACTGTGTACAGTTCTGGAGACCTCATCTCCGCAAAGACATAGACATGGTGGTGGCTGTCCAGAGGAGGGCAACCAAACTGATGCAGGGTCTGCGTCAGAAGACATATGAAGAAAGACTAAAGGAACTAAAGATGTATAGCCTCGAGGAAAGGAGGGAGAGTGGGGACATGATAGAAACTTTCAAATACTTCAGGGGAATCAACAAAGTCCAAGAGGGTAGCATATTTCAGAAAAAGAGATGTGCAAAAACAAGGGCACAATTTGAAAATAGAGGGGACAGCTCAGAGGTAATGCGAAGTATTTCTTCACAGAGAGGGTTGTGGATACATGGAACAGCCTTCCTGAAGAGGTCATGGAGTCAAAAACAGTGGGGGAATTCAAGAATGCATGGGACAGACATAAGGCAATTCTAGTGGGGGTAGGAGGAAGTAGACTTTTGGTTAACTAAGATCTGCAGCTTATCCGTTAGGTAGGGAAATGGGCAGACTAGGTGGGCCAAGTGGTCCTTATCTGCCATCAAATTCTATGTTTCTATATTTCTTACCTCCTAATGCATCATCTGGTGCATAAAAGATAATTTTCCAGTTCTGAATTTAGGAAGGGAAGTGATCATATTTAGGCTCTGCAGAGCCAGCAGCCAGATCCCTTCCACTTCCTGGTTGTTAGACACTCATACACGCCAACACTTTGTGACATAATGGTCTGGAAAGTACAGGGGTGTAATCCATAGACAGTAATGGGGTTGTTTTTTTAAAACTCTAGCCCAGTCCATTCCAGCAGCACCCGGGCAAATGAGTTGCACTGGCCGGTCCCCACTGGTGTCTTCCCCCTCGGGGAGGAACCCATCTCCTAAAGGGTCACATCGGGTTACCTGGGGGGCTGACATATGGGATGGTGGTTGGTGGTGGTGGGCAGTAGAGTACCGGGAGAGGTTTAAGATGACCCAAAGGAGTGGTCAGCTGGGGAGCAAGGGGAGGTGCAAAATCAAAAACCTCTTTGTTAATATATTAGACGGTTAATTCGAAACAAATCAAAGCCACTGTTCATCTAGCAAGGGCCTAGTTAGTTGACTGGTGGCTTTGATTTGTTTCAAATCAGTCATCTAACATACCAAAAAAGTGTTTAAAAAAATGGCCCATTACTATCTCTGAAATGCCCCCCATGCTTTCCAGACTATTGTATCATGAAACGTTGGAGCGCAGGGGTGTGTCTCAGAACTAGGAAGTAGAAGAGATTAGGCTCTTGTCCCCACAGAGCCTAAATATAATCCCTTCCCTTCCTAAATCCCAGAATAGGAAAATTATCTTTTATGCACCAGATGACTCCTAGGGAAATAAGGCTGTTATGTTGTGTTTGAGGGATTTTTTGACAATGACCACAACAGGTGCTCTTTAAGGGGCAGCTGTTGAAGTGGCCATCTATCCAACCTTCCACCATCCGCAGATCCATGAACACAGGGATATTTGTTCTGTTGAGCCTGGGTCACCGTCATACCCCTGGTAAAAGAACAAAGGGAGTATGGGTTTCCCCCTCTGTGGTCTCACACTTTAAAGAATATTTGAATTTCCACAGTCTGACTACGATGGCCCTACACACAAGGAGGAACACAACTTTCAAGATCTCAGTTCTGAAACAGCTCATATTCTTAGCAGTTTATATTCCTGACTTTACGGGGTATTCTAGAGCTTCAGGCAGGGCTCTGCCCAAGCAGGGGCTACTGTAAATGGCTGCCACCATATTCTGGACAGGCTGGGGTTTCCTTCTCCAGCAGAAAATGTGGGATTGTTGATCAGCACTTGCCTAGAATGAACTGTAGGCTGCACACTGCCATCTCACCAACTTCCACCAACTGCCGGGAACATACCAGCTCCAGGTTGCTGGCCAAACACCTTGGATCTTATGCCCAGGTCAACTGATCAAGCTGCTGAAGGAGCTTCAGAAGTTAACTCTTTGGGGTCAGAGAGTCAGATGTGTCATTTACCGAAACTTTCAGGGGCTTCTGGGTTAAATCAGGACAGTGAAACAAAGCAACACACACTTGCTAAGGCACAGTAACAAAAAGAGGACCTACCACTTCAAAAAATCTTTTCTTACAGGTAGCACACATTCACTGTGATGGCAATGTTAGAAGGAGCACCCCAACCTGACGACCTAGGACTTTGTCAGGGGTGGAATTTGTCGGTTACGATCTCAGTTTTTAACCATAGTGCTTAAAGTGGCAGTCCCAAAAATAACTAATGTGATAACTTTCACATACTAAAATGTGCCAATATTTCTACAGAATCTATACAGTTCAAACACTGTAAAACACTGATGTAAAAGGTCAAATGGGAGTGGGAAACAGTAGCATAGATCAAAAAATAGATGTGTACATGAATCCAATTGAATACTGCATATGAAATGACAACAGACTTAACCAATATGCCACTTACAGTACAACAATTCTTTGGGGTAAGATCTTTACAAGGTATTGGCCATATGCACATGTCAATAGATTTCAAAGATTTAGTCATTAAAAGTGCACATTTCATATAGGAAGCCCTTCCAATTAAAAACATGTATATGAATGTATATCAAACAAGGGAAATAGAAGAGAAAGGAAGGGAGAAAAGGAGGGTAGGGAAATAGGTTAACTAGGGTTTGGAGCAAGAGGCGAACAGGAACAATTTGGGAAGGTAGCTGTGGTTAAGAGGGGCATAGTGAAAAGGAATGGGATAGGGAAGTATGGGAGGGAAAATTGGGTACAGTGGGAAAGGGGAAGGGGTTTCGATGGAGACAAAGGGGAAACCAATGTGTAATCTTCCTCCTCCCAGGTCTGGGGAAACTACTACAACAGCTCATTAATTGGGAAGGCTGCCTTACATCAAGTACTTTACCGGGCATTTACTTGATCTCCAGATCTTGGGCAACCTTCCTATGTGGCAGTATACCTGGTCATTGGCATGGAGGGCTACAAGGTCAAAGTTAGTGGCAAACACAGTTTACACACAACTGCATTGTCCACTCTCAGATTACAGTCTAAAATCACTTGCAGCATTTATTTTCCATAGACATAAATCGTATGATACCCAAAATTCAACACATGCCACTGAGGAATTTCAGTTCTTTTGTTGTTCCTGTTAGAACACTTTTCTCATGTTCAACCCCACCAAAGTAGCACAGACCAAAAGTCCACAGTCACTTTGACAGAAATTTTACTACTTCAAATGAACAGTCTTTCGATGGTAGTCCCAGTTCTGAAGTTCAAGGTTGCATGACATAACCTGAGATACAGGCGATAAGCATAAAAACACTAAAAACTTCAGGAAACTGGGCCTTTGAGGTGACTTGCCTGGTGCTCTGGAATTGTCTCCTGAGGGCCCTCAGAGAGACCCCCTCAGCAGAAACCTTCAAGAGGGGACTTAAGATGCATATTTGCCATCAAGCTTTTGGGGATTGAGGTATTCCAATTACCAGTTACCATCCCAGCTGTGTTTTAGTTATTTAATTTCTGAACTAATACGTATGTATTTATGTATCTGTTTATGTATTAAATGGTTTATGCCTGCTTTTAATATAAGGTACCCTGGGTCTCAAGGAAAGGGTGCCACTAAATAATACACTTTACATACTTAATTTATGTATAGTTTAGGTAGCCTTCAGCTATTGCTGAGCTAGATTCCAGTGGATTCCCTTTGGTATACTATTCATATTTAAACATCCCCAAAATGTAACCACACAGAGCTTTTCCCCCACACAAAGACTTCTGCACTTCAGAAGGAACACAAGGTCCAACTCACGGTCAAAGGGTTTATGGAGAATTGGTGCAACAACCTCCTTCAGTGCCACCCATAACCATCAGTCATCCTTGGAGTTGGGGTCCATCCTGTGCCATATTGGGGCTGGGAGACAGAGGGTCAATGCCCATGCACCAACTCCCTGTCAGAATCACATTTGGGGACTCAAACAACAAATATGAGGGATGCCCTCCCTGAATGATGGGGAGAGGGGGAAGCTGAACTTAAACAGAAGGTCAGAGACTTATGCTCCCTCTCTCACAGGAAGCACTTTCACTTTCTCTGTCACAGAAAGGTGTTCTTTTTCTTTCATAAAAAGTCCTCAGAAGTATGAGGCAGGCTTTTAAAGTCCACAGGAAAAGAGCCCAAAAATTCTTAATTACTTTTGCCAGGCATTCAAGCCTCTGAACATTTCTCACAGCTTCACACAAGCACAGTGTAGGGTGAAAAAGTCTATTTTCCTCTCAGGAAAGTCATCAGCTTTTTACCCACAGTTACACAGGAGAGATGACCATGGGCAGACTGTCCCCAATCAGTGAGTTCCCTCTGGAAGGTTGCCTCCACATATTTCTGGATTGTGGGTGTTCCCTTTCAACCTGAGAAATGAGTCTGCATCAGGGATGTTAGGTGTTGGCAGATCAATGCTCTCTCACCAACTATTACTGACAGCTTAACTGGGGCTTCTGCTGCTGCAGTAAACCCCATCCCCTACAGTGACTCACTGACTAGCTCTGAGGAGTTTGCTGTCTGGAATCACCAATCTTACACAAAAGCTACCACCATGGATTCTTGGAGTTATGAATGTATATGAGAAAAATAGAGATACAGTAGAGCTCCAATAATCCTCAACCCATTTTTCTGAAATGCACTAATGAACCACCTGCGGTAGCCCAGACTTTATCTGTTTATTCTTACTGTGGGCATCATTTTCCAGCTCTTATATTCTATATTCTACTACTCTGGTGTCCACTGTCAATCTCACTGCATCAGCCTCTCAGTCAGTCAGCTGATTTGTTAATTTCTTTCACCTTCCTTCAACAGTGCACATGAAGAGCTGTTAGAGCAGTTTGGTTGTAGGTTTATCTGTATCATGTTGTTTTCTCAAGTTACATTGCAGAATGGAGGCAAAGCCAAATGGAGAGGAAATAGAATATCCTGATAGTAGCCCAAAAACTATGGATGCTGAACAGGTAGTGGTGCTGGCAGCTGAGCATGACATTGGTAAATCAACTGACTCAACTGTGTCAGGCATTAAGGAGGTAAAATACAAGGTGAAGGAGTTTTCAGTAACCATGGAGGCAGATCCTGGCACTGAGCTGCAAAAGGATGTGGCTCAGGCATATGGTGCGAACACACTGTATGTACTCTGGTACCTGGACCTGACCCTTCGAGAGGCAGCCACTGATGTTGTAAACCCAGCCTTCACTGGGTGTCAGGCAAGTAGTGGTTGATGTTGTCCCCCCTTCTGATGGAAGAGACACATCTGCGGATGCTTGATCCTCCTTTCCCCAGCCAGCCCTCAAGTGATCCTGGGCCATTCCCAAACCTAGGTCACCAGTGCAGTGGGTGGTCCAGTGCCAGTGCATCAGTCCCAACACATCACTGGGCTGGCTTTTAGTAGTTCATCTTGTAGCAAACAGTTCACTTGGGATGTTTTCAGTCTTGCTGATATTTCTGTTATGAGGAACTTGCAGTATAGGCACTGTAAGCATAAGGAATCTTACTAGACATGTGTCTGCCTAATAACAATAACTGTTGGGAAGAGGATTCTAGTAGGGGTGGGTTAGAGACTGCTGGGGCAGAAACAGGAGGAAGGCAGAGAGGACTGGGGAAGAAATCTGAAGGGGAGCAGTAAAAGGATATATGGTGTAAGGGGGGACCTGAACCTGCCAGACATAAACTGGGATATCCCAGCAGTGAAGAGCACCAGAGTGAGGCACTGCTAGATACACTTCAGGACTGCTTATTGTTGTAACTGGTCAAGGATACCACATGGCAGGATACCATACTTGACTTGGTACTCACCAGTTCAGAGATGGTGGGGGGGTTTGACTGTCGGGGAACTGGTGTGGTCCAGTGACAACAAACTGTGTAGTTCAAACTGTCAGAAGGGAACAGTGGACCCTCCTGAAACACAGTGGTGCTAGACCTCAAACATGCAGATATTGCATACAGATGCAGGAATTACAATACTTAGGGACAGATTGGCAGGTGTAGACCAGATCAAGGGGATTGATGAACAGTACAGTAGGCTTAAGAGGGCACTCCTGGAGGCAACTGACTCTTGTGCAAGAAAGGTTGCCAAAAGAAACAGGTGCAAAAGGATGATCTGGTTCTCAAAGGGGGTGTGCAAGGCTGTAAGGGTAAGTAGAAAGCCTTCACACTGAGTACAAGAGGAATAAGGGGGAGGAAGCCTTGCAGGATTCTCAGGCTAAACTGAAAGAGACAAGGTGGGGGTCAGAAGGGAAAAGGAGGACACAAAGCTATGGATTGCTGTGGAAATAAAAGGTGGGGAAGATTAATTCTTAGGTACATAAGAGAAAAAAACAGGTGAATAGTTAGGCCAGCTGAGAAGGGAAGGGTAATGGAAGATGACAAGCAGAAGGCAAATATACTAAACAATTACTTCTGCTCAGTATTCACAGTAGATGACAATGGTCCCCTGCCAGAGACTGGTGTCAAGGTCACCACACAGGGGGTAGGGGGGTCAGCAAATGGGTGGAGTACAAACCTTAGTTGTCAGGCTAAAAAAGGAGTCTAGAATCTCTCAGGGTAGAAAAGGTGCCAGGCTTGAATGGCCTGCACACACAGGTACTTAGGGAACTGGACACAGAATTGGCAGTACCCTTATCTGATCTATTTAACAACTCCCTGAAGTCTGGAGTGGTGTCAGCAAATTAAGATATCTGAAAATGTAGTACCACTATACAAAGGGGGGAAGACAGGGAAGATCCAATTGTAGGCAAGATGATGAGACCATAGTGAAAGAAAGCTTGGTGGCCTACTTACAGGACAATGAACTACAGGACAACAAGCAGCATGGGTTTGTGTCAGAAAAGTCATGCCAGTCCAGCCTGATACAGTTTTACAATTGGGTCAGTAAAGCGATTGACCGGGAACAGGCAGTAGATTTGCTAGCTACTTTGACTTCAGCAAGACCTTTGATTTGATACCACACAGGAGCCTGTTGGGGAAGTTGGAGTACTTGGAAGTAGAGTGAGGTTTCATTAGGTGGGTAGTAAGTTGGTTTGGAGGGAGGCAACAGAAGATAACTGTGAACAGGGCTAAATCAAGGGACAGGAAAATCATGAGTGGTGTGCTGCAGGAATCAGTCCTGGGACCTGTCCTATTTAATATGTTTAAGGTGACACAGGAGCGGGTATCCAGGGAAAGTTTTATCTATTTACTGATGACACAGACATGTGGTAAGGTAGATTAAGAGGAAGCGGTATGGCAGCTCCAGAGGGACCTAGAGAAACTAGAGCAATGGTCTATGGTCTGAAAGTTGGGATTCAGTGTCAAGAATTAATTCATAAGGTTGGCAAATTTGTCAAAGTGCAAACTTTTAACTTTATTAAGTTTCATCCCGGTAGTGTCCCTTTATAGATTCTCTTCTGAAGTTGCCACTTTTTATTTTTAATCTTTGGTAATTGAATAAGGCCAACTAGGCACAAGACCTGTTTTCAGGGTGACCTTGGATCAATGGGATGGTTAAGTGATTTGCTTAGGGTCACACAGTATGCAAGTGGAGGTTGTGTAAATCAAACCCAAGTCTACTGAATGTACCAAGCAAATCTGCAGCTCATTATTCTAACCTCTAGGCTATACTGCTAGCCCTTTTCAAAGACTTCATCAAAAAAGGGCCACTTCACACTGAAAGCAAAAACAGTGATGTTCAAAATAGGTGATGTCAATGGGAACTTTGTAAGGGATTTGCAAAGGCGTATTTCATTACATTGCCAGAACTTTGCCGGCAATGTAAAACTTCACATCTCTAATTATAAACAGGCAAAATCACAATTTAATATACAAATGCCTACGCAACCCTAACTATAATGGTACCACAGAACCACTATAATACATTATAGTGGCATGGAAGTACCACTATAATTTGGGTTGGGTAGGCAATTCAATGTTAAATCACAATTTGCAGTCAGTTGTATCTCAGCCATTTCTTCACAAGTTTTTTTCATGAAATGTTTGAAAGCATATATTCTGGCACAGGATTTCTTAATCTGCTGATTATGGTGAAATTTGGCTCACCAGTATTTTAGCTAGAGATGGGCAAAAAGCATGAAAATCGGCAACTTAAAAAAATAGGGCAATTCATGCACCACTGCCTCTGACATGTGCAGAGCAGTCAGAGGTATGTGAATTGCCCTAATCAGAGCTCTGAAGCTCTCCAGGAAACTGCCATTGCGTCACTTGCATAACCAGCAGTTGAGAGTCAAACCCCACCACCAGTAATACGCCAATGCTGGTCTTGCTCCCATCCACATCCCCCCAAATTTGTATGTCTGTCATTTTTATTTAAAATTACTGGCAGTCAGGAGTCCATCTCCACTGCCGGTTCCATCGTCGATGCCATGTCTCCATCTCTCTCTCTTCACTCCCATGACATGCACTCCCCACTGAATCACCCTCTGACACCCCTTCCCCACCACCCCCCCCCCGACTCACCCAGTAGTAAAACAATATCAGATCCCTTTGTGGGCAACCAGCACACCCTTTCCTCCACTTCTGTTGGTAGGCATCTACTGACTGTAGTCATGAAAGCCTGGAAGAAAATGAACTCAAGTGCAAATTATGCATGCACACAGATTTTGTCTTTTCCACCTTAATTTTGTTTTACTCGTAACTTTTGCATATTACTATTTTTTTCACCAAATTTTCCCTACTCTGCAAGTTACCATCCTCCCTCACAATCACATAAGTGGCAACTTTTAAATTCCACCAGAAATGTGCTAAATGGGAGGAGTAAAAAAAATTGAGGCAGATAAAAAAAAATTATTTTGTACGCATGTCCAGCTTGCATTTTTTTTTCAAACCTAATTCTTTTTTGCATCTTTTGGGAAAATATACATGAATAATCACACTGAGATCAAAAACGCAAACTGCACATGCACATGGATTTGATCTTTTTCCCTCCACAGTTAGAAGCAAGCTGTAGATCTGTGCTAGTGTTAAATCTATCTACATTTTTGCAATGAATGTCTGTCTGTCCATATCTATCTGTCTATCTCTCTCTCTGTCTCTCTATCTCTCACTGTCTGTCTGTTGACAGTATCTATCTGTCAGTCTGTCTGTCTCTATGTCTCTCTATCTGTCTGCCTGTCTCTTTATCTGTATTATAGGGGCATGGTAGTGCTCCTGTATAGTTAGAGTTACACATGCATTTCTATGTTAAACTCCAGTTTTTAAATCCTAGTACTGTGGATTTCCCTGAAAAGAATAACTTGACATTTGGCATGTACAGTGGCATGAAAAAGTATTTTCCCCCCTTCCAATTTTTCTCTATTATTGCATATTTCTCACACTGGATGTTTTCAGGTCTTTAGACAAAATGTAATATTAGATAAAGGGAACCTGAGTGAACAAATAACACTTTTTTTTTTACTTATTTCATTTATTTAATGAAAACAGTTAACCAACACCAACTGGCACTGTGTGAAAAAGTAATTGCCTTTACACTTAATAACTGTTACGCCACCTTTAGCTGCAATGACTGCAATGAAACACTTCCTATAATTCAATATCAGTCTTTCACATCGCTGTGGAGAATTTTAGCCCTCTTCCTCATAGAACTGCTCTAATTCAGTAACAATGGTAGGTTTTCGAGCATGAACTGCTCGTTTCAGTCCTGCCACAGCATCTCTATTGGGTTTAGGTCTGGACTTTGACTAGGCCACTCCAAAACTTTAATTTTACTTCTTTTCAGCCATTCTGATGTGGACTTGCTTTTGTGTTTTGGATCATTGTCTTGCTTCATGACCCAACTACGCTTCAGCTTCAGCTGACGGACGGATGACCGGACATTCTCCTTAAGAATTTTCTGGTATAGAGCAGAATTCATGGTTCCTTCAATTATGGCAAGTCGTCCAGGTCCTGAGGCAGCAAAGCACCCCCACACCATCACATTACCACCACCATGTTTGACTGTTGGTATGATATTCTTACTGTGGAATGCTGTGTTTGCTTTACGTCAGACATAATGGGATCCATGTCGTCCAAAAAGTTCCACTTTGGACTCATCTGTCCATAGAACATTTTCCCAAAAGGCTTGTGGATCATCCAGGTGCTTCTTGGCAAATGAGAGATGAGCATTTATGTTCTTCTTGGTTAGCAGTGGTTTCCACCTTGCTACTCTCCATGAAGCCCATTTTTGCCCAGTCTCTTTCTGATTGTGGAGTCATGAACACTGACCTTAGCTGAGGTAACAGAAGCCTGCAGTTCTTTGGATATTGTTTTAGGATCCTTTGAGACATCCTGGATGATTTTATGCTGTGCCCTTGGAGTAATTTTGGCAGGCCGCCCACTCCTGGGAAGAATCATTACTGTTCCAAGTGTTCTCCATTTGGAGATTATGGCTCCCACTGTGGTTCGATGGAGTCCCGGTGCCTTAGAAATATCTTTGTAACCCTTTCCAGACTGATAGATAGCAACAACTTTTTTTCTGATCTTTTCAGGAACTTCCTTTGATTGTGGCATAATGTGCTTGTTGAATCTTTGTGCTGGCAACGTGACTCTGATGGTAAGGGTCAAAATAAGTGAGGTTTACATTGAGCAGGGCTGGCTGTAATCAAGCCTGGCTGTGTTCAATCAGCTGACTCTAATTATCCCTTTAATTGGGTTGATTTAACTAGCGGGCAATTACTTTATCACACAGTGCCAGTTGGTGTTGGTTAACTTTTTTCATTAAATAAATGAAATAAGTAAAAAAAAAACAACAAGTGTTATTTGTTAACTCAGGTTCCCTTTATCTAATATTACATTTTGTCTAAAGACCTGAAAACATCCAGTGTGACAAATATGCAATAATAGAGAAAATCAGGAAGGGGGCAAATACTTTTTCACGCCACTGTATATACACAGTGGCAGAATCCTTAGAGTCTCTAAATGTGGTAACCATCAGCTAGGACGTTTAAAAGTTCTAGAAGGTTGAAAATACATAGGTTACATAGGTTAATACAGAGCATAGAAGACCATAGTCCGTAACGCTCACCACGTATGACCTAGATATACTCCTGAATTTTGTTAGCTATTAAGTACTTGTCCAGTTTGTTTTTAAACTCATTAATACTATTGTTGGCCACCACTTCCACAGGCAAGCAATTCCAGACAGGCACTACCCTTGGATTGAACCAATGTTTCCTCTTTTTCAACAGGTATCTTTCCCCAGTTAATTGTAAGAGGTGTGCTCTAGTATGATATTTCTGCTCCCTAATTTCGAGACTCAACTTCTCCCATAACCCCTCACCTGATAGAGCCTTAAAAAACATACACATGTCACCCCCTTAATCTGCAATATTTCAGGGTGAACATCCCCAGCTCAGATAACCTTTCCTCATAATTGTTATTTTTAACCTCAGTAATCATGCGCGCGGCTCTCCTCTGTACTTTCTTAAGTAATCTTATTTCGGTTTTATACCCTGGTGACCAAAACTGAGCACAATACTCCATATGTGGTCTCACCAGTGACCCGTACAGAGGGACTAGTACCTCTCTCTTCCTGCTCCTAATATGCCACTAGCTGTCTTAACTACTTGGCTACAATGATGTTTAAAGATTAGGTCATTTGAGATCCTGATGCTAAGGTCCCTTTCTTCCATGACTTCCCTCAGTGTCTGCCCATTAAGTTTGTACTCCACTTTATCATTGTTTCACACAAAGTGCATTACCATACACTTTTCGGTATTAAATGACAGTTTGTATTTATGGGCCCACTCTTCCATCATAGTCAGTGCTGACTGCAATTTATCTGCATCTGATGTGTTGTTCACCGTTGTTCCTATCCGAGTATCATCGTTGAATTTTGACTTCCAGACAACCACCTTACTAGTTATTGAGTGAATATAGATATTAAATAGGCAAGGCCCCATCATGGATCCTTGGGGAACTCCACTCGTCACTTCCAACCAGCTAGAAAAAGATACCCTGATACACACCCTTTGCTTCCTGTTATTAAGCCATGAAGCTATCCAGTGAATTATGTTCCCTTGAATTTGGTGTTCTATAAGTGCATCCACTAATTCCCCATGTGGAGCCTTATCAAATGCTTTTTGAGAAGTCTAGAAAAATCACATCCACTGAGTTCCCACCATCCAGTGCCCTACTGACATTGCTATAGAACTCCAAGAGATTAGTCTAACATGAGTGGCCCTTTGTAAAGCCATGTTGGGTATAATCAATATTACCTGCCTGGTACATAAAATCTATGATATGTTCCTTTACTATCCCCTCCAGGACTTTGCCCAGCACTGTAGTCAGACTAATTGGCCTATAGTTGCCCACTTCCTGCCTGGACAATTTTTTATCAATAGGAACAACATTAACTTTCCTCCAGACCTCAATAACCTCCCCCTGATCTAGTGATTCTTGAAACAGCACTGTCAATGGTGATGCCAACTCATCAGCCAGCTCTTTAATTACTCTTGGATGTATTCCACTGGGCCCTGTGCTTTGCCCTGATCTAATTTATAGAGTCTTTTCTTAATGTCCTCAACTTCAAGTATGAGTCTATCATTTATGGTGTTGCCAAGATGTTTTTTTACTCCCATGGTTTTTATGGTATACACAGATGTGAAATAGTTATTGTACTGTTCAGCCATCTGGGCATTGTCTGCCACTATGTTCTCTTCTTGATCTTTCAGTGCACCAATAGTTTTTTTGTTGTTGATATAGCTACAGAAGGATTTGTAGTTATCCTTCACCCTACTAGCTAACTTAAGCGCATGGGGCACAATTCTAGAAGCTTGGTGCAAGTTGCGGCCAAAGGTGACTTGCGCCAAATGCCATTGTGACATGGACCCTATGCCCTATTCTAGAGGGGGCAGGGTCTCTGCAGCTAAGTCCTGCAACTTGCGACATGTGGACAGGTATGCCAACCCAAGGGCATACATGAGGGGCTTGTCACTAGTTGCAGCCCCCCCAACAACTGTAGGTGCCCCCAAAATCCGCAGGGCAGCTGTGTCCCCCCTCCGACCCAGTACCCGACCCAGTTTTGTGTTGCAACTGTTTAAATATTAAAACCCCTGAGATCCCTGCTAGTCCAGTGGTCCTCACCCACCCCAACCAGCAGTGCCAGTCCCCTGCATCCCCCACCCATCCCCAGCTGGCAACTGGCACAGCCCACCTCTCACCTCCATCCAGCTGCTGACTGGGCTCCGCTGGCAGCTTACTGTATAGATGCCTCAGAAATGAATGAACACTCATTCATTTCTGAGCATCTCTATACAGGTAGATGACTCATCACGGAGCTCAGTCAACGCTGACCCGGGAGTTGAGGAGGTGGGCTGATCGTCAATGGCTGGGGATGGGTGGGGAGACTGGCACTGCTGAGTGGGGTGGTGGGGGGCCACTGAACTACTAGGGAGCTTGGGGGTTTTAATATTTAAAAGTTGCAGCACAAAACTGGGTTGGGTATTGGATCGGGGGGCACAGCTGCCCTGTGGGGTGCTAGTGGTGTGGAGTTCAGGGGCATGATGTGTGTGGGCTGCCCTGCAAGGCATTGAAGGTTTGGGGATTCTGGGGGCTGGGGGTGTGAGATGCCCAGCTGTGCACATCTGCTGCAGGGGATTGGGGGCTGAGGGGATTGTGGGCTGCCCTGTGGGGTGTCAATGCGGGTGTTCTGGGCATGGGGAGAAATCCTGGAATGGGTGCAGTGGGTCTCCAGAACCCCCAGAGGACATATGTACAGTTATGCCAGCTAAATGCTGGTGTAACTTATTGGCCGGTTCTCCTCCTGGAGTTCTTGTAGAATCCAGATTTTGGGGACATTGTTGCTGCCCTACTAGAATAAGCCGCAACTGCTGCTGTAAACCCCCAAGTGTCATGTCACAGGGGGTTTATGGCGCAATTGCTGGCGTAACTGCTCTTTGGTGCAAGTGGCCTGTGACATGTCACAGGCCATATTATAGAATCCTGCACATCACAACTGCTGGTGTAACTTGCTGTTTGCGCCATTCTTTTTGGCTCAAGTGCTGTTACGCCAGGCGTAACTCTTTTAGACTGGTTCCATGGTTCCTCCTAGATGAATTTATTGCTTTTTTTTGTCTCCTGTAGTACTGTTTTGTACTTATCCCAGTTCTTTGGATGCCCACTACTCTTACCCTTTTCACACGCCTTCCTTTTCCTGTTTATTAGTCTCTTTACTCTTTGTGTCATCCACGCAGGTATTTTACCTGACCTATTGTATTTCCTTTTGGTGGATACATTTTTTCAACCAAATATACTGTGTTCCCAGAAATACTAACCTCATGTCCAACAATACTGAATCTCACCACAGTGTGGTCACTGGATCCAAGTGGTATAGTCACCACGCAATCCTGTATCTTATCTCCGATGTTACTCAGTACTAGGTCCAGTACATGCTCACCCCCTAGTAACATCAAGCATGTGCTGCTCCATCCCAGCTAAGCTGAATGCCTCCATGTACTGTGATTTGGTAGCACATCAAAACAGCGAGTATAGAATAGTGAACCAAAAAGGACGAATCAAATATAGTGACAGACACAATAGTGAGGGGCAATAAATAGTGACAGCACAATTGGGCGACCGGTGTTGGCTGATACCCCCACCATCAATGAGCAGCGTGGAGTAAGAATCCTTGAAATAGGGGGGTCGGGGGGGCAAAGCCACCAGCATTAAATACTATAGAAAACAGGTGGCTGGAAGGGATCTTTAGACGAGATATGGAGGTCCTGCTCAGATTCATACAGTGAATACAAGTGTGAGCTGTTGTAGCTGTTTTGTGATGCGCTGTTATTTCTGTGCACTGTTGTTGTCACTATTTTAGATTTGCCGTTGTGACGTTTGCTATCATTGATGCGCTCCTATTACATGTAGCCCTGTGAATCTACCATCATTTTTCCTTTTTGGTTAGCCCAGTCGATCCCCGGTAGATTAAAATCGCCTAGCAAGATATTATTTTCTGGTGTTGTCAGGGTTTCAGTGTATTCACAGTGTTTTATCCTCCTGCTGGATGTGTGAGGGTGGTCTATATATCTCTTCAGTGTTGATCGTGGCACTGCATGGTGGAGTTATTTTGATCCAAACATGTTCTAACCCTTCCAGGTTAGTTATTCCACTTGCTCCACTGTAATATCCTCAGTCTCATATATAGCTACCCCTCCTCCCCTTTTATTTTGCCTCTCCATGCAGTACATGGTGTAGCCAGGGATTTGCCTGCCTCATGTATCCTCCCTGTCCCACCATGTTTTGGTAATAGCACATATCTGGGTATCTTCTACATGCAATGTATATACTAACTCATCAAACTTTTTAAACAAATGTCTGGTGTTTAAAGATAAGCATTTCCAGGTAGGAGGTTTGCTTATCTGTCTAATCCTTTGAGTAGTTTTGCTACTGTCCTTTGGAGCAGTGCTACCTCCCCCATACCCCCATAGTTCAGATTAAATGTTTTTCTATGTTTTGTTTTATTTCATGTGCCAATATTCTTTTCCAAAGCCTATTAACATGTAACCCATCATGTTCACACAGTCTGGTATCTTTAAAACTGTTTCAATGATGTACGAATGTGAGTCCTTCCCAAAAACACCACTGTTTCAACCAACCATTCGACTGCATGATATCCCTTGTTTTGGCTGTACCTGTTCTCAGGACTGGGAGTATCTTGGAAACTAATAATTCACAACTCTTTGCTTTTAGTGCATGCTCCACAGCTTCAAAGTCCCTTTGGATGTTGATCTGTTTCCTTCTGCATACAACATTCACCCCCATGTGTAGCACTGTAATTGGCCTGTCTGTGTGCTGGAGTAACCCAGGGAGAAGCTGCTTAATATCCCCATCCCTGCACCTGGGAATGCACTGACCGTAGTATATTCATTATGGTCCTTGCATAGTGTGTATTCAATATATCACAGCATGGAGTTGCCTATCACTAACACATCCCTTGGAGCTGCCTGTGTTCCAGGTAATGACCTGGTATCATTTGCCTCACCTCTGCCCTGTTTTTTGTCCCTCCTTTGTTGACTCTGTCCTACTTATACTCTGCTGTGGAACAGTACCTTCAAACTGTTTACCACAAACTTGTTCCTTATTTTCATCCAGAATACTGAAACAGTTTTGTGTATGTATGTTGCCTGCTCTTCCAATATTCCTTCTTCCCTTTTTAAACCCTCTTTGGACCATGCACCAGTCCTCCATGCCATCATTACGTAGATCTACCCCTGTTTCAAGACTTTTTTATGTTCACTGATAGTAAAAAAACAATTTTGAGTTGAAACATGAAACTTTCAAATTTGTTAGAGTTTGGTCAGAGGAACATTTTTTAAAAGGTGGCTTTACCATGAAATTTATAGATTTAAAATGATTAAGAAAATAAAATACAGTTTGAATGTACTGGCAGTTAATTTTTTCAGGATTTTTTTTTAATAATTGCATTTCTGCAAAACTGACATACATCACTTTTGTGACACAGAATCCACTTTTGCGAGATAAGATTCGACTTTGCGAGCCTTACCAGTCATGAAAGTGGGAAAACCAGTGAAACCTTTGCTTATTAAAAACAATAAAATGTGTTAGAAGTTAAGTGTGAAACTTGTCTTTTTGATAGTGTAAGGGATAATGTAAATTATTTTTTATTCTAAAAAACAATACCTTTCAAAATATTAATGTAGTTAAGTTGTTGCACGTCATGAAAACAGGCACTGTTTTCATTGCTCATGAACCCACTTTCATGACAGTCAAACCCAATTTTGATTATTTAAATCCTTCACTTTTGTGACAGTCTTAAAGTGAGAAAAATCCTAATCACTGTGTAGGTCACAAACTTGGGTAGAACAAGAGAAAAAATTGCACATCAAAAACAACAAAATCTATTGGATGTTAAGTCTGAATCTTTGTGTGATCCACAGTGGAGGGTCTAAGATTGATTCTTAAAATGTTTTTTTTTAAACAATTGTTTTTAAAAATATTAATGATATTAGGTTGCTGAGCGTCATGAAAACAGGCCCTGTTTTTGTCACTCATGAACCTGCTTTCATTACAGTCAACCCCACTTTCATAAGATATAATAGAAACATAGATCAGTGATAGACAGAAAAAGATCTGAACAGTCATCCATCTAGTCTGTCCCAATAGTCCCTTCTTGGAGATGCTTCAGTTTCTGTCCTCCATCCCAGTCACCTGCTCCCCCTCCATTTTCCATCTGATAACTGCTATATACTGTATGTTTTCCACTTCCACTTGAATCGTGGTATTCCCCCCTCTCTTCTGTCCTCCAGTGAATACATGTTGAGACTTTTTATTCTCTCATCATACGCACTGTCCTGCTGAGCATGATCATCTTTGTAGCTCTTTCTTGCACTGTTTCCAATCTATACCTGTCCTTCCTTAGGAGCTGGCCCCAGAACTGGGCACAGTATTCCAGGTATGGTCCAACCAGTGATATATACAGAGGTAATTTCATCTCCCATCTCCAGTTAGCCACCCCTCTCTTAATGCACTGCAGCACTGTGTAAGCCCCCCCCATACTCTGTTGTGCTGAGCACCCTGATTTAGGTTATAGTGATCACCAGCCTCAGGTCTATCTGCTCCTTCATGCTCTTTACCAGTATCCCATCAGTACAGTACTCTGCTCCTGCATTTGTCACTCCTATGTGCATTACTTTGCACCTTTTTTCAACTGCCAAATATATGACCACTTCCCAAGTCACCTCATAGGGGTGTAGCTTATCAAGAAGGAATGTTTTCTCCAATAACTGGAATACATTTTGCAGAGCCAGGCATATTAAAATGCTGAGTACATACTGGTTACATAACAAACTTCAGGGAGATTATACATTGTATGTAGTGTTATTAATTTTGGGTGGGGATGTAGTGCTGAACCTGGGACCTGTGGATGCCATGAATGGTAGTTTAAAATTGTTCATGATAATGCCAGGAGCCTAGCTCCAAAAATAGACTTTTTAATATCAATGGTGCAGGAGAAGAGGCCTGATATTATGGGGTTTTCTGAAACCTGGTTATCTGACAGGGTGCAACATAGATAGTTATTAGTACCAGGGTTCCAACTAGTTAGGTCAGATAGAGAGAGTAAGGGGGAGGGGGTTGCTCTTTACTTAAAGCATACATTGGAATTAGTTAATATTTTATCTAAAGGAAGCTTACATAGTATGGAATATCTAGTGGTTTATATGCTCAATTAAAGATGACAATAGTTATTTATTCTCCACCTAGTATGCAAATGGCTAGGACTGAACAAGTTCTAAATGATGTCTATGACAGTCTGGGGGATAAACTTGTAATTTTGATAGGGGAGTTTAACTGTGAATGGCACAAATCAAGAGGAGGAAAATTAAAAGAACTAATAGCACCCTTGGGGGTTAAACAATATATTAAAAAGCTTACTCACTTTACAAATTCAATGTCTGAAGGGGCAACATTGGATTTACTGTTTGCTTCCCCTCAGATTCATGTGAAAATATTTGGAATTATGCCACCATACTTTGGAGATTATAATTTAATTTGGGCAAATGTAACATGTGAACAGGGACAGTTTAAGCCTAGAGCAGGGTGGGTTAGAAATATGAGAAACTTTTCAGCAGACAACTTTAAACTGGATATGCAAAAAGAACATTGAAAAATATTTTCTTTGATTCCTGATATAGATCTAACAGTTCAATACTTTACAGATACTTTCTAAGAAACTTGTAACAAACAAGCACCAATTCGCTAAGTATAGAATCAAGGAGCCAAGACACCTTGGGTAACTGAGAAACTGCTTAAAGAAATCAGGATCAAAAATAGGTTGTGGAAATTAGCTAGAAAAACAAAATAGAAACTAGATTGGGAAAAGTTTAAGCTGAAACGAAATGCTTGTAATGGCTTGATCAAAAAAGCAGAATTTGGCTATTTCAAAAATAAAGTGGAGGTAAATGAAGACCCCAGACATTTTTGGCCAACTGTGTATAGTTTAATTAATCCATGTAAAAATGAACAGCAACAGACTGAGCAACTGATTTATGAAGGGAAGCAGATAGAGGATCCCTATGGTATCTCTAACTTTCTGAATAACTATTTCATTGACCTCCCGGGATTGGAGATCAATGACAGAGTGGATACAGGAAGAGAGGAGGATGCTCCATAATGTGGATCTGTACCACCTTTTTGGTTTAGAAAGCGGAGTGTATCTGAAGTTAAGAAGGGCCTAAAGAATATTAAAGTAAATAAATCACCGGGATTAGATGGGTTAGAAGGAAGGTTTTTACAAATGGCATCTGATTATATTGCACCTGCTATAGTTTATATATTTAATTGGTGTTTATGTTCAGACTCTTTCCCTTTGACATGGAAGCAAAGTAAGAGTATTCCTATTTATAAAGGGGATGGAAAAATGATCCAAGGAATTATCGACCAATTCCACTGCTGTCAATTTTATTGAAGTGTTTAGAGAAACATGTATATTTACAGATAATGGGATATCTAGAAAAATATAATTTGTAGTCAGGAATTAGGGGGCGGTTACTCTACTAACACAGCTTTAATTGAATTTAATGATTGGTGTCTGCCTCATTGGATGCAGGGTTAGAGACTGCTGTTTTGTTTGTAGACTTGTAGAATGCCTTCGACCTGGGAACCACTCCCTGTTGCTAAAAAGGATAAGAACGTTGGGTATAACACATGGCTTCTGGAATTGGGTTAAGTTTTATTTGACTGACTGATCCCAGAGAGTATCTGTGCCCCAAGTTCTGTCCTTAAGTAAAGGGGTAAATCGAAGTGTCCCACAGGGATCTATCTTGAGACCATTGCTATTCCTGATGTTCATAAACAACCTCCCACTGGAAGTACAGTATTCTCAAATAATACTCTATGTTGATGATACGGCATTGCTTACTACAGGGGTAAGATGGTCAGAACTTCAGGATAAGCTTCAGAGGGATTTTGATGGCATAGGGGAGTGGTTAACCAGGTTGAGACTTCTAATGAATATTAAAAAGACTGAAGTACTACATTTTGGAGCAAATTCTGAGTTGACTATACATACTACAAATGAAACAAAATTAGAACAAGTGACAGAATATCGTTATCTAGGAATAACATAGATGCTAAGTTAAATTTTACCCAACATATTAAAAACATACTTAAAAATATCAATGTAAAGTTAGGAGCACTTAGGTATACTTCTAGGTGTTTAGATCTAAAAAAATAGAAAGAACCTGGCAGAACAAATGGTTTTATCTGCAATGGAATATGGTAGTAATATATATAGAGTAGCAAATAAACGGATGCTATTAAAGCCAGATAAAGTCCAATATAGACTATCTATATTTATTCTAGGATTCCACACACACATCACTCTGACATGCTAAGTGAATTGGGGTGGTATACCTTAGACATAAGAAATAATATCATCTGGTTAAAGTTACTTCACAAGTCTTTTGTAAAATTCCCCCTATAATACATTTCAGTTACAGCTTTGGGTAAGAGCAAAACAGCAACATGAGTATTAACTAGGACAGTACATGTAAACAAGATATCCACTACCTTGTATAAGACTAAGTATGGAACTAAAACACTGAGATATCAGGCATCTACCCTATGTAACAAGTTACCCCATTCCATGCGTACTACTACTTCATATGGTGTGTTCAATTCTATGCTAAAATCCATTTTTTCTACGGTATGTAAATGTTAGTATATTCTATGTATCTTTGTTAACATATTTGTCTTTTGCACAGTTTGTGATGTGTATTTATGTATTTATTTTTATGCATTGATGAACATCTAAACTGGACTGTCTTGAAAACAAAGTATTCACCCTTATGACATGTATTTATCCTGTAGAAAATTAAAGGACCTATCTATCTATCTATCTATCTATCTATCTATCTATCTATCTATCTATCTATCTATCTATGTACTGTATCTCTCTATCTCATCATTTTTTATAATGTTAATCCCTTCTTCACTGTCAACCTGAGATCTGTTGGACCTTTAGTCTGAAACATGTGTGGTTGATACCATAGGGTGTAAGGTTGATTATTCAAGTGTTTTTATTTTAAGGAAAATAAACATTCATGAAATTAGGTTGTTGAGCGTCAAGGAAACTGATCCTGTTTTCATCACTTAAGAATCTGTTTTCATGACATTATGATCCACTTTTGCAAGATACAAACTCCACTTTCGTGACAGTCACAAAATGAAAAAATCTAGATGACTTTGTAGGGCCATGCGCAAACTCCTCTGCAGATCTGGTGCAATGCATGCTATTATGAAGCTGCTTTGTACATAGTCCCACTACTGGTCTGGCAGTTGATATGGAGCCTGTGCTGATGCAGATGTGTCTCTTTTGCCTGTGGCCCACTAAGGGGGTTCATTATTAATGTGTCAAAAGTAATGAAATGCAATCTACCTACCCCATCCATCTCCCCAGTGAACCTCACCAAACTAAATATCAAAAGCAAAATCCAGGTTTCATACATGTATTTTAACAATGTAATTAAATAACATAGCATGAGGAATACAGTAACACCCCATGAAGAACACCACACTGTTATGTTATGAGACACTACACCATAGGATACAGGCCAGGGGCAATGTGTGTGATGTTTCTATTGCTTCTTGAGTGGCCTGCAGCAGGTCCACTCATGAAGTCTGCTATAGGTCTGGTACCACGTGTGTGATGATAATGCAGCTGCTTCATGAGTGGCCAGCCGGTCCACTCACGAAGTCTGCTACAGGTCTGGTTGGTCCCATGTGTGTGATGATGCAATCCCACATTCCCCTGCAGCTCCAGCAAAGCGACTGATCAATCATGATTAACTGTAGAGTAGTAAAAACTTTCAACGGCAATTAATTGACCATGCAATTGCATGTTATGAGGGTGTTGGAAGGGGGTAACAGTATAAAACTAGTTGGGGTTGGGGAGGAGCGTGGGATTAGGAACTACTATGAGGTGGGGAAAGGTTGATTGCAGCTGAAATGTTTACTACTTTACTGTTATACATGAGTGATCACAGTCACTTTTCTGCAGCAGGTGGGGAGAGAGGAAGACTTGGTTAGGTACTACAAGGGAGGAAGGGGGTTTTGTTTTAAAGAATTCAGACTGGGAGGAGAAGGGTGGAAGAGAGCACTATAAAGGTGAGGGAAGCTCTTTTTTCTTTAAAAAAAAGTTCAAAGGGGGTCAGGCAAGTCTGCAACATTTTAAGAAGTATGATATGGGTCATCTTTAGCAGTGGAGGTGCCAGCTTTCATTCACAACATCACTACTCCATCAAGGGATCTCTTGCTGACAATCTTTGTTAGGTCTATTCATGATCTCCATGTCTTCCATAAGAAAGGCTCCATCCTTCAACTCAGATATACCTGCCATTCCAGTGTTGCAGTATACAGAAGCTCGCCTACAGTATTCAAATCCCTGTTATCTCTGGAGCTGCTGTAACCAGTATTGTTAATTTTGTATATACTGTATGTGACATAGGAGAGAGTATCTGTGGCTATAGACCAACAGAGATAGGCAGGGTGTGACAGGATTGGGTAAGACCTTATCCCATTTGTTACACACACAGAGTTAAAAGCTAGGATCTATTCTGTCCTCTCCTATTCTGTCAATTGTTTATCTCTTGCCTGTCTGATTGCACAATCAAATGTTCCTTTTGGAAACTAGGAATTGGCCACTCTGATGGTCCCACAGTTTTCCCCTGTTTTCTGCTTACCGTCACTTGCTGTTTCTATTCTTTCTTCCCTTGCTTTTCTGTGGTTAAAAATATATATACTGTATGAACGTGTATGTGAAACTGGGATCTCTTGGATTGTAGATGTACAGTATATAATGATACTGCTGAAATAAATGTAGAAAGCTATTCTGATTTCTTTTTAAAAATGGCAGCTTGTAATACAAGGGGTTAACCTTGAGCTATATTTTGACCTCTACAAGCTTGTTTGTAGAACTGTCAGCAAGAACTCCACCCTGGGACAGGATGTCTTAATTGACTGCGCCTGTTAAGAAGACTAATGTACTCTTCAGGCTAGTCACAGGTAGGTCAATGAACAAAAGTCTTGTTGCATTTTGTGAATTACAGGAGGTGAAACTTACAAGAACAGGATGTGAGGTTAAATTGTTAGGGGAAAAGGAATCTAATAAAAAAGAGAGCAATGCTTTGTTTAGAGATAGAGATTGAGATTGAGATTGAGATTTTAGAGGGAGACTCAGGGGGTGGATTTTTGTTTCTATGGCCTGTATGAAGAGCTATCCTGTAAAACTTTATTTTTTATTTTATTACTGTTGCTTATAATAAAGTGCTACTGTACTTGTGAATTTTACAACTTCTCCTGGTTTGCCTATGCTGCCTGATCTATGCCTGACCTATACCTCTATGACACAAGGATCTTGGGTAGAAACCTGGAAACATAGAAAATGTCAGCAGAAAAAGACCATTGGTCTATCAAGTCTGCCCTGTTTTACCCTATCCTACCACAGGACCTAATGTCTAGTAAGGTTTATTGCCCTCCCCTCTTGACCCCAGTTTTACTGCTTTTCCCCTGTGTAACTATTAAGCCTTTTATTTGATCCCAGCCATGTTTGAAACTATTAATAGTTTTTGTACCCACCCCCTATGCTGGTAGGATGTTCTGTGGCTCAACCACACTCTGTCTCTGTTAAAGTGTCTTAGTAAGGTTCCCCAAATGCCTTTTTTCACATAGTATGCCATTGCCAGCCATGCTTCAGATGTTGCAGTTGCAATTTGTTTTGTAAAAAAATCTGTCATAGTAATTTTTTTATGTTTTATCAGCATTTTGTCCTCCAGTTTTCTGTGTGTAGCCACACCCCCAGAATGATGTCATACCAGGGAGCTGTCAATGTTTTACATACAGCAACAAGGAATTCTGAGTAATTCATAATGTTGACTTAAATGTACCTTACTCTGAAGTACAGTCCCATATGTAGATAGTGGTGAGCACTTATATGTAAATGTGCCTAGCAAGGCATTGTGGGTAAAATAAGAACCTGTTTTCCAGTTTCCTTACTGTGAGATGCTGTCTCATGTTTCTGTAGTGGTGACAACAATATAAGCTGTTGTATGTTTATTTTCACAGCAATGCATTGTGCACACCATATCTGGCTATAAGACTTCTATATTGAGAGATGTAGTCTCCTATTTCTGCAGTGAACACATAAATATAATTCCCTGTATACTAATGTACATAGTGAGACATTGTGGGTACAGTACATAGCTGATTTGTCTACCTAAAACTAAAAAGTGACACTGTCCCTTTAATAACTTTGTTTCCCTGGTATGGTGTTACAGTTGGGTGTTGCAGAACTGAGAAAAAAAAGGTCAGGTTATGTAAATGAAGCAGAGCACCAAAATAAAAGGATTTTGTCATGGAAAACAACACTATTTGACAGTTTCTTTCTTCCTTGTTCATTCCTTTCAAGAACTTGACGGTCTCTATCATATCTCCCATCTCCCTTCTAGGGAGGTAGAATGGAAGAACCTTAATTTTTTTCTTCCATCATGTTTCTATGTATCCAGGAAAAGGTGAACCTTTTTGCAGAGGACACCAAGGTCTGCGGGAGTGTCGACAGTGAGGAATGGAGTAACATTATAAAACAGGATGTGGAAGGACTGAAGCAGTGCTCCAGTATTTTGCAGTTGAAATTTAACGCCAAAAAAATTTGCAAGGTAATGCACATGGTGTGAAAAATCCAGGAAGAGTGAATTAGAAACATTCAAACATAGAATTTGCCAACAGCAAAGGACCTGTTGGCCTATCTGGTCTGCTCTATTGTTTCCAGCCTATTATTACAGTCTGGACCCTGCTGGTGTCCTATTATGCCCACATGCCCTGCCACTCATGCCTGAAGAACCCCACTGTCTTTGCCCCCACCACCACTGCTAGAAGGCTGTTCCAGGCATCCACCACCCTTTTTGCGAAGAAGTACTTCATCACATCCTTCCTGACCTTACCCCCCTCCAGTTTCATAGCATGCCCTCTTGTTCCAGAGCACCTTTGTTTTCTGAAAAATAACCCCTTCTGCACCTTATTAACCCCCATGAAGTATTTAAAGGTCTCTATCATATACCCCTCTCCTTCCTTCCTCCAGAGTGTACATATTCAGTTCCTTAATCCTCTCCTTGTGGGGCTTTTGATGTAGACCATGCAGCATTGTGGTCACTCTCCTCTGGACCACCTCCACTCTGTCTAAGTCCTTCCTGAGAGGCGATCCCCAGAACTGAACACTGTACTCAAGATGGTGTCTTACCAGCAATCTATATAGGAGCAGCACCACCTCCCTTCTCCTGTTGGCAATACTCCTTCCTATGTACCTCAGTATTTGAGTAGCCCTTCCAACTGCCTTGTCACACTTCCTGGCCACCTTTATGTCATCTGACATGATTACCTTTAGATCTCTTTCCTGCTTGTTTTTGTCAGTATCATTCTGCCCATCTTGTACTCCGCTCCCAGGTTTCTATGGCCTAAGGGCATTATTTTGCCCTTTTTAACATTAAAGCCCAGCTGCCATACACTTGACTACTCTTCCATTCTTTTTGGATCCCTGCCCAGGGGTTACAGACAGTGTAAGATGGTGCAAGAAAGGGTCACAAAGGTGATCCATAACTAGTAGGGAAGGTGTACAATGACGGACTAAAAAGTCTCATCACGTGTTCTCTAGCAGACCAAAGGGAGATAAGGATACAATGGAGACGTTCAAGTTCTTGAAAGGATTCAACACAGTGGATATAGAAAGTTTGTTTACACTAAGAAATACTGCATCTATCAGGATGCATGCAATCATTCTGAAGGAGAATGTTCAAAAAATACATTAGAAAGAACTAATTCACAGAAAGGGTGGATAATAAGTGGAACAAACTCCCTGGCAAGGCTGTGGTGGCAAAGTCATAGTGGGATTCAAAATGAAGTGGGATGCATATAAAGGAGCTATCAGATGGAAAGATGATGGAAGTAAATGGGTAACTTGGAGGAAAGGGGGACAGAAAGTAGAGCATCTCCAAGGAGAGAATCTTGGAACTGACTAGATGGACAGTTCAGGTCCTTTTCTATCACTTTTCTATGTTTCTCAATTTCTAACCAGTGTCCTTTTTATGCAAACATAAGAATCCATTTTTTTTATTTATTTATTCTAGGATTAAAAGTACCTTTGAGCCAAGGCTCTTTTACAAAGGTTCCATGTTAAAAATAACAGACAACAGGGAAGAAACAGTGAAATAACAGTAAACAATTCATGTGCAACAGTGCTATTGAAAGGGGTCAATTATAGGAAGAGTAAGGTGTAGAGGAAGAGAAGTGTTGGTAGTTAACAGAGGCAGCTGTAGTAAAATGGTGAACACAGCTAGGACGCATGTGTCCACAAGGAATGGGTAGGGTCAGGTGCCCAGGGGTGGCAGAGAAACAGGGATGAGAAGAGAGGGGGAGGATGAAGATGCAGCCAGAGGCATTTGTCAAAAAATAAATGGTAAGGAGTGATAGAAGAGAAGAAGGGGCAGGGTGAGGGGGGAATAAGTACTATAATGGGGCAAGGAGAGACTAATGAGGTGGTATGAAGACCTGAGATTTGAAGTGGCACCTCAGGAGCTGGGGGGAGGGGGACTGAGGAGGCCTGGGGTTAAGCAGCATATAAGATAAGATTTAAGCTGTGTAGGTCATCAGCTAGGAGAGGGAGTTACAGGAGCTAGAGGCAATGTGAAGGGCCCGGAGCCTGGTTTTGAACAGACCTAGTGTTGAGGCAGAGGAGATGGTGTGGCTGAGACCATTCATCCATAGAGGAGCCCTGTAGGTGAATGAGCATTGGTCCTACATAGTTTGACAGCGAGGAACTTGCAGAATCTGGGTTGTCGAGCTCCTGGTTTTCTGTCTGTTGGGGTTTTGATGTAACAAGGCAGTAACACCAGGGGGTGTGAGGCCAAGGTTGATTTTTCCTGCCATAGCACATGTGAGATACTTTATACTGTTGGAGAGTTGGAGACATCCAGATTGTTCATAAAGGCATATGTGTGGGAGAGGCAGTAGGCACCAGTTGTGAGTCGGCATGCTTTAAGTGCAGTTATTACATGTCAGAGGGCGGACGTCGTGGCAGAGCCATAGATAATGAGGCCATAATCAATATTTGACAACTCAGAGCTCTGGACGGCAATCTTCAGAGCCTCTGGGGGTGAGGTGCTGCCTGTGCTTGTAGAGTAATCCAAGGCGGGTGTTGGCAGCTTTAGCCATGCTGTCAATGTGAGCCATATAGGAGAGATTGGGGTCAAGCAGAATCCCTAGGTATTTTAATGAGTAAACTTATTCGAGGATAGTCCCCTGCTTGGTGGAGATGGCAAGGGCTGTTGTTTGTAACGGTTATGTGAACTGCAGAATAGCAATGACTTGGTTTTCTTGTGATTGAGGACTAGTTTATGATTGGAGAACCATGTTTCGACAGCACTGAATCCGAGTTGGAGGCTGTGTTGTAGTGGTGAAAGGTCCTCGTGCATAGAAAAGACAACAGCATCATCTGCATACAGGATGATTTGTTCTAAGCAGGATTATGGTAGGGAGTTTAAAAAGAGGCTGAAAAGGAGAGGGCCCAGTATGGACCCCTGAGGGACTCCAGAGCAGACAGGCAAGGTACCCGAGATAGCACTGGCAATTTTTACTCTTTGAGAGTGGTTGTCAAGGTAGTTTCTGAACCAATGGGCTGTCTGGTGCGAGGCCAGCAAGGAGTATTTGGTCATACAGCAGCTGATGATGGACCGTGTCAAATGCCTTTGAGAGGTCAATGAAGACAGCCCCAGTAAGAAGACCTTTATCAAGGGAACTATGCACTGCACTGGTAAATACAAGCAGGGCAGTGGTGGTACTATGCCCTTTTCTAAAACCATGCTGTTGTGTGCACAGAGTATTATATTTGTCCAAATAATCAATGAGCTGGTCCACAACAATACACTGTAGGGCCTTGGATAGTGGTGGCAATATGGAGGTCGGGCAGTAGTTAGAGTGGCAGGTCTTATCCCCACTTTTGTGGACCGAGGTCACAGTGGCAGTTTTCCATATTTCAGGGAATGTACTGGTGTGGAGAGAGAGAGAGGTTAAGAATTTTAGTAAGGGGACTGAGGACCTCATCAAGTGTAAGTGATAGCAGCTTAAGATCCAGGGTGTCACTGCTGATTTTGGAGGTGGAGATGGCTGAGGTGATGTGGCAGCGAACTTCATTCATCTTAATCTCCCTGAAGTAAAAATGAGGGTGGTTTGACAGAGTGCAGGGTGTGTTAGAGGGGGCATTACTGACTGTGAAGAAATCAGGTGGTAGAACAGTACTGAGGTCAGTAAAAGCTGTGTTAAAGGTATTTGCAATGACCATGGGATCAAGGGTAGTGGACCCTTCAACAATTAACATGGCTGGAGGGGACTTTGATTGTTTTCCAGTAATGTCCTTGATATTGTCCCAGAAAGCACGACCATTTCCCCAGGTGTTGGTGAGGACGTCCTTATAATATGAGCTTTTCATGAGACGAATGGATTTTGTGCAGACATTACGGGCATGTTTGTATTTTTGGATGTCAGATTGTTTGTCTGTGGCTTTAGCCACTGCCCACACATGGTCCCTAGATTTCAGCTGGGAGAGGAGCTCAACAGTTAACCAAGGGTTGCAGAGGGCTTTTGTTTTCCATTTTTTTTAAGGAGTGAAGAGCTCACAGGCCTGATTGAAGGCGGTTATGAAGTAGCAGAGGGCTAGGTTAACATCCGTCGCCTTGTAGATGGGCAGCCAATCTTGCAAGGATAGGTGCTCTTTGAGATGGGTAAGTTGATCATGGGGGAGGACTCAGCTGGTAATGATTATAGCGTGTGGCTTTAGAAATTTATTAGACCATTCACATATAACTGGGGAGTGGTAACTGAGAGAGTCTGGGAGAACAGAGGTATGAGAGATCCTGGTAGGGTGATTGGTGAGAATCCAGTCCAGCAGGGTACTGGTGCCAGTTTAGTAATTTATCCGAGCTGGTATGGTGACCAATTGTAAAAGGTTGGCAGCTGCAAGGGCATCCTTATGAGTGTAGACATCAGATGCGAGCCAGTTTATATTGAAATCATCAAGCAGAATGTGTTCAGAGCCAGGAGGTTGGGAGCTGACAAAGTTAAGAACTTCTTTGATGCCAAGGTCTTGATCTCAAGGTGGAATATATACAGAGATGCTGGTGAGGGCTTTTTGATTGGGACCTAGAAGAATTTTAATGGGTAGAAGCTGGGCCTAGGAGGCGGGGACAGGGGTTGGAACAAGGTGCCCCAGGAGATTATCCTAAATGTAGATGGCACAGCCCCCTCCCCTTTTAGAGACATGGTCCAATCTGAAAACATTGTAGCCCTGTAAGGTAATTGCCAGGTCAGGAACTTTTGGTGTCAGTCATGTTTCAACTACAGCAAGGATGTCAGGATTATGTTGGCTGATAAAGGCTTGGAGTGCATCAAGCTTTGGTAACAGGCTGCAGATGTTAATGGTTGTGATGGTGAGGGCTCCTGCCTTTTTCAGAAGGCTTGAACAGCCCGGGCCATGGTTCGGATGGACATTGCCCGAGATCAGTAAGAGAAGTAGAAGAAGCTTCATTAAACAGAGGCGCATGTCCAGTAGTGATACTTTGTGTTTCCTTTTAGCGTATGGGCAGTAGGAAGAGGCCATATGACAGCCCCAATGGTATGCAATGTGGTACAGTGGGGATAGGCTGGCATTAAGACCAGTCTTAATGGTGCTAAGAAGCAGACAGATATTTCCAAGAGGAGGCTCATAGAGAGGATGGTCAAGAAGTGGAGAGTTCCCAAGGTGCTGCTGGTATTGATTAAGTAGATAGTGGGTATGGGGTGGGGGTGGCAGGTGCCTGGGAGAGAGAGAGAGAACAAGGGAGGAAGGACAAGGAGGGAGAGAAGGGAAAGCAGCAGGTGGGGGAGGGAACTCATACTGTAGCTGGTGTAGGGTGAAAGAAAAGAAAGAAAAGAAAAGAAAAAGAAACAGGCAGGGAAAGGTAGTGAAAAGAGAGCTGAGAGTGATCAGGAACAGCGAGGATGGGGTATGTGAGCAGTTGGGGAGGGAGAGCAGTGTATGCTGGAGCTAGGTGGGACAGAAAGGAAGAAAAAAGGCAAGCAAGTATTGTAGGCCAATAGAAGGGACCAGCAGGCAATCGAGGGCAGAGTGTGAGGAAGAGGGGTGGAGCTAGAGCATATTTAACTAAGGTAGGGAGGGTGGAGGGAGGAAACTTCAAAGGAGTTCAATCAATTTTAAACAGTAAAACATTTCCCCAAGACAATCCATGTTTTGTTGTTGCTGCAAGTTTGCAGTAAAATGTGAAATAACAAACAGGTTGCTAGTCAGTTTGCACCTGTTTGCAAATGGACTTGCCTGCATCATTGTGAAAGAACATTTTGTGCATTCTTAGTCTTTGTTGTTCTTTGATCTGTCTCCTGTCATCCCTCAAGACATCTCTGTACAGAAATATGTGGGAGTTCTCCTGACGTACAGAGCTCTGTGTCACAAAAGCCTCACAGAGTGATGGTGTTTAATTGGACATTTTCGGTAGGGAGGGTGATCAGAGAGTTCTGGTGGAGGGGAGAGGAAGGTAAGGATGTGTATTATGCAAAATCAATAAATAGAATATAGTTAAAAAAATGGTAAAATAATGCAGAAGTCTCAACAAATCAACTAATTTCTAAGATGACAGTAACTTAAGGTTGGAATGGCCTACAGATCGATCATGTCCCCTACCTGCTTTATAAGCTGGGATGAATAAGTGTGCTGATCTTAGGCTGCTATTGACCTTTATTGTTCCTCTATGCCTTTTTCTATTAAAAAGCCAAAGATAGAGATTTGTTTCATGAAAAATGTAAAAAAACAAAACAAAAAAAGAACAGTTCATGATGTCCAAGAAAAAGGTAAGCCCTAGTTTGGGGTCAGGAAGCATGGTTCAGTGGTAAAAGCACTGAACTATGTAGCAAGAAAGAGATCCTTACCCCAGGCAGTGGCCGATTGTGTAGGGTGGAGCCAATCAGCTGATATCCCTGTATGCATGAGACCTAGTGCCCAACTGCTTTTAAAGCCATGGGCCTCGGTTTGTTAGCTACTGTTGCTGCTTGGATGTTCAATAAATTGAATTTGTGAATTCACAAGGAGGTATCTTGGGGTTCCTGAGGGGGGTGTGTGTGTGTCTGTGTGTGTGTGTGTGCACCTGACTTGGGTAAGTGACTTTCAGCAATTTATTCACGTTTAGTTCACCACTTACTCGTAAGCTGCCTTTTCTGTTTGTTGATGAAAACCATTCTGTTTGTTGATGAAAACCATAAAAGCAAGATATCAAAAATATGTTGCCATTACTGTTAACACAATGGATATCTTGAAGGTTAGTATCATCATAATGGGATGCTGAACTAATTAGAGAGCAGCTTTCACAATTCTGATGACAACACAGTACCTAGTGCATCACTCTCAAGACAGCAGTAAAAATCAAAGAGAAACAGTTAATATTTAAACAAACAGCAGATTAAAAAATTTAAACTAGTAAACTGATGTTATATAAATCGAGCATGTAATGGTCTGACTAAAAACGTAATTTATCATAACTTGTGAGGAGGCAGGACTTTCATAACTTACGCATGGCTTTGCCACTCATGAGCTATGATCCTGCCCTTTCAGACTTGACGATAAGTTGCATGTTTTGAGGCAGGCAATTGCATATCCCCTAAATATATTAGAAGGAAATAAGGCACTCCAAAATCAGCTTAATTTCTATCCGAGGTGGTGTTCCTTAAAAAGTAAAGTATCCATATTCCAGAAAGAAAAGTGCACCTACCTCTAAATGTATCGTCCTTTCAACACTCAACCCCTCAAATGCTGGCTCAAATATTCCTAGTATCTAATTTGTAATAAGAGGCAGAACAAACTACTCACAGTTCTTCTAGTTTAATTCATCAAGATAAAATCTTCCAAATAGAAACTCTTAAAAAGGATAGCACAGCATAGCACACACAGGGACTATCCACAAATAACAAAGACAACCACCATGTTAATGGAGTGTTGAAAGGATGATACATTTAGAGGTGGGTCCCCTATATATATTACTTGCTGAATTGACTTTATCAGGTGCAAAGGACGGTGATGGGGCTTTAGTGGGGGGGGGGCACAGGAGCAAGGAGGAATAATGGAGATAGAGCAAGTGACACTGATAGCTTCAGAGTTTAGGGAAGGAGAGGAGACTGAGATGGATACGGAAGGGAGAGGAGTCAGAGGGGGAAAGGAAGGAGAGGTGTGGGGGAAGGGAAGGAGGATTGATGTGGCAAGGAGGGCAAGGTGTATGAGGTAGGGGCAGAGGAAGAATATAGAAAAGAGAACCATGGTTGGTAACAGGGAGGGAGAAAAATAGGAGTAGAGGAAGACAGAACATGGGTGGTGGGGATGCAGAAGAAGAAAAAGGGTATGGTGATGAAAGTAAGCAGTGGTAACAAAAAATAAGCTGCAGGTAGCACATTAGCTGCAATAACTCAAAATAAAACAAACTTCACTAATTGATACCTAATGCAGTTTAGCTCAAACAAAAAGAACACTTAAGCACAGCATAATGTATAAATAATGTAAAAGTGTAACAAACTAATTATCTTTTTTATATATTTGTATTATTTTTGCAATATACTGACAAAACAATGACATGCCACAACTGGGTGACGTATTTCAAACAAAAAGATGTGTATGGTAAGCAAGATTTACATTTATTGATGTATTCATTCATTCATTCATATATTTATATATTTACTGATTGCTTGCTTGATTGATTGATTGATTGAGTTTCGTTAACCAGGTAGGTAAACTGGAACCCAATGTCCCTTTTTCAGGGGTGACCCAGAGTTAATTACAGAGAATACAAAACAATATAGATTTTACAGCATCAGACAACACATGGTGTAATGAACAAGGTGTGCTAAATAAGTCACATGCCATTACATGGAATAATATACACAAGGGTACAGGAGATTAGTTCACAGGCAGGATCATATTACACGTCAAGGCACTACAGTATTAAACAATCAGGAAAGATACCCATTCAGTAAGATGTGCAAGAATCGGAATACAGTGAAGAGGCCTAGCAACACCAAGTGCAAAGCCAGAGGCAAGGAGGGATGGCAGCAGCTCCAGATCAGTGGTTGCAGAAACACAAGCTGCACTCAAGCAGGTATGCCTTGAGGACTTTTTTCAAAACCTCCAAGTGAGGAGCAACTTTGGAGGAAGCCGGAAGCATGTTTGACACAGATGGTGCTGAGCTGGCAAAGGATGTCAGCCCTGCATTTGACCAAACCCTTGGTATTTCTAATAAAGTGCATCCGGTGAACCTGAACACTCTCAGTTCTGGCTTAGGAGGCAGGATACCTTGGAGGCAGGGTAGAGTCAGGTTTTTTAGGATTTTATAAGTGAAACAGAGGAGGAGGTACTCTAGCCTGACATCTAAAGATGGCCAGTTAAGAGAAAGGGAGATGTTGCAGTGATGCATTCTAGGAGGGGTGCCCAGGGTGAATTGAACAATTTTGTTATAAGGTACTCTGAGTTTACTGAGTTCAGTGTTTCTCACAGAGTAAAGAGCAGAGGCCCCATACTGTAAGATGGGGAGCAGCATACCCCTGTCAATAACTAGTCAAGATTCCTTGGTGAAGTCATTACCTAGGCAGTATAGCAAACCAATTTGTTGGAGTAAGGATTCAGTGAGATAATCAATGTGTGCTCTGAAGGAGACTTCCTGATCAAGGTAAACCCTTAGGTATTTAATAGCCTCCACTATCTCTGTCTGGTTACTCTAGATGTGGACAAGTTTAGTAGGTTTTGCCTGGCTACACCTAGGTGCCTGGAGCCAAAAAGGATAGCCTTAGACTTTTTGTCATTGAGAATTAGTTTATTTAATGAGAACCACCGTTCTAGCTTTAAGAGGTCCTCAGCATGGAGTTGGTTGATGAGGGTAACCTCAATGGAGCTCTTATACAGTACTGCATCATCAGCATAAAGCTGAAGATGCCCCCCCATATGACCAGGTAGCTCATTTACAAATAAGGAAAACAGCATTGGGCCTAAAATGGACCATTGAAGGATGCCATCAGTTATGGTTCATAATGAAGATTTCATACCTATCCATTTCTCTTTATGAGCCCTGTCAGCCAAGTAATGAGTGAACCAGCTACAGGACAAGTCATCTAGACTAAGCCTCCTGAGTTTGTCTATTAGGAGACCATAATTAACATACAGTCTGATTACATGAGAAAAACACATATCATGCCATGTAGGATTGCTTAGCTTGTTCCATTTAAAGCTGGAGCTCAGGATGACCTTCCACCTGTCCTCAGCCCAATTGACCCAATGATCATGGAAGATTTTGCCCTTGACATTGATTTTGTGGTTGGGTGCACCACCATTTTCCCCAGAAGAAGAGGGACAAAGTACAAAGGGAGATAGTTTAGTAGGGAAATCTGTGGGTAGTGAACTACCCCTGGCTGCCCTGTGAAGCCACCTCAGGTAGGAGACTGGGGAGCAGGGGAACTCTGTTCACCATGCCCAATTAAGGGAACATGAAAACACTCTGCCCACCTTAGTATGCCAGCACCAATCAGAAGGATTCCCCCAACATCCAGCCCTTACATACAGCAAAGAGGGAAAAGAGAGAGTATGACCCAGAGAGAGAAAGACAGAGCAGCGACAGGGTATTCATTAAAGTGCACACAGGCAGGCAAGGAAACAACCACAGGAAGCACAGGTTCAGAAGGTTTAGCAGGAGCAGTCCTGATGATTCTGCAGACATGTTGATTCCAGAGGGATTAGAAACCCAGAACAGCTGTGTGAAACAGGGAGAATGCAAATAGAAAAACTGTTGATGACCGCCAGCAGATGCCATCATGAGTTACTGGGCTGTAGGGAAAATAACATGGGCTGCAAGAATAAAATGTTGTATACAATGTATGTAGGGATTCCACTACTTAAATAACTGCATTATTTTCTCAAGATTCTGACCCAAGTGAAAGATAAACAATGCTAGTCATGGAATGGGTAAATAACACTGTTTATTTGTCACTTGCCTATATCACAATCAACTTGATTGACAGCCCATTCTGCCTATCCCACAATGAATATGCCCTCAGTTGTCATACAGAATACTGACATTGTATACATACAATGGCCCCATGTTCAAATATGCCATTAATTTCCATTTGTGAGGTGGTGGGACTTTCATAACTCATTTGTGGCTTCGCCACTCATGAGTTATGGTCCCACCCCCTCACTCATGTAAATAGATGGCATATTTGAACACAGGCCATTGTATATCCTCTATATAGTATATGATTAGGGCTTATTCTCCATGGAAAATAATGGCTTTGCAAATCTTGTTGTAGGATAGTTCAAAAGTCAAAAAAGTTGTTGTGCTATCGTTCTAATGTCACATCGATAGTACAAAAAACTTTTCAGTCTTGATTTGCCTCCTGATTGGCTCACTCTATGTAGCTCCAATGAAAAAATGCAGAAACATGGCGGCACAGTTTAGCGAGTGCTGAGTAGTAGACACTGTTAATTTGGACACAAGGTGCTATCACTGCTCCGTGTCACAAAAGTGAACTTTTTTTTTTATTTCATTTTAAAAATGAACAATTCCAAAGCCAGAGTGAGCAGGAGCAAGAAGCTAGAGCAGAGCAAGCAACACCAGATAACACACAAGGTAACAAGCAACTGAAAAAAAACCCTCAATAAACCCTAACCATGTACTATATAAAACAGTGGATGGGTGACCATCCATGACCAGGTTATGTTTCCATCTTGGCTGTTGATGACATCACGGAGATCTCTCGAGCATCGCTCTCAAGACCTCTATGATGTCCTCAGCAACCTTGATGGAAACACAGCCTCGTTGTGGATGGTCACCCATCCACTATTCTATATATAGTGTATAGACCATACATGTTCTGTATGATTTTCTATCTCTACTGAAATACTGTTGTGTCATGTTCAGAAGGAATGGTTATTAAAAGACTATGTTGAAAACTGTGGGTCAAAATTAAAAAAAAACAACAACTAAGTTATGAAGAAACATTGAATTGTTCCAACATTTACTCATAAGTTCTATCCCCTTCTATCTCCAACCCCCATGTGACAACAACACACCCCAACATTCAATGTATAAAAACACATCCAACAACAAAATGCAACCAACTCCCACCCAAACCCCCCCTCCCACTCCATAACACAACTACCACTCCCAACTACTGCATCCTCACAGAATCCAAACAACACAATACTTTTAGATTGTTGTATTAATGGTAACTTGTTGGTTAATAATTTTATTTATGTGTTATCTATGGTTTCTTTGCATATATATGCTTGTTCCCACTTATTGTACAGTTCAGCAGGGAGGTGGCACCACCTGGCAAACACATTTGCACATGCATGCTTGTCGTTTCATCAATGTTGATGTCAACATTTGGTGGTGTGTTCACAGATCTCAGAGTCCCTGAGACTGTTTTTTTCCCTGAGAGGACAGATGACCACTTAACAACAGTCATTTATGGATGCACTCCAATAGCTATTTAGAGATTTCATATTTTGGGGACCAGTGGCTGCCATGATCTGTTTAGAATCTTGGCCAGCACAGTGTGGTAGGTACATCTCACTGAAATCTACTGAGTTCATCATCTGAGCTGATTTGTGCCATCATTCCTCTGAGACAAGATGCACCCATTTGGGGATTTGGTGTACCATTTATTCTGTGTGAGGATATAGCAGGCTTATGTGGTCCCTCTGCACAAAAGCGGCAGTAGGAAGGATGATAGCAACTACAGGCCAGCCTGTCTCACATCAGTGGTGGGGAAATTAATGGAGGCACAACTGAAGGAGAGGGTCAAGAAGCACCTGGAGGCAAAAGGAGAACCACCACAACATGGTTTCATAGTGGGGAGGTCATGTAAAACTAATCTCATAGATTTCTTTGACTGGGTTACCAGGAGGGTGGATCAAGAGAGAGCAGTGAACATGGCCTATCTTGGCTTCAGTAAGGCTTTTGACACTGTGCTGCACAGGAGGTTAGCTAGGAAACTAAGCAGTCTGGGAGTGGGGAGAGAGTGACAAGCTGGGTATCAAACTGGTTAAGACATCAGAGGCAATGGGTGGTAGTAAATGATAGTCACTCAGAAATAGGAGAGTGACTAGTGGGGTGCTACAGGGTAGAGTGCTGGGACCAGTCCCCTTCAATGTCTTCATAGTCAACGTTGTGGAAGAGCTTTAAAGGTGTGTCTCTTTGTAGATGATACAAAAATCTGCAACAGGGTTGACACTTAGGAAGTTCTAGAGGCTGCACTGCTGCAAGGGCACAGAAAGGGTGGAGATGGTACAGAGGAGGGCATCCAAAATGGTAAGGTTGTTGCACAAGAAGCCATATAAGGAAAGGCTGTAGGAACTCAACATTTACTCCCTGGAAGAAAGGAGAATGAGAGAAGACATGACTGAAACCTACAAGTACTTCACATGAGTGAACAAGGTGCAAGTAGAGGGTCTATTTCAGAGCAAGGAAGGCACTAGAACAAGGGGGCATGCAATGAAGCTAAGAGGGGAAAGTTTAGGAGAGATGTGTACAAATTCTTCTTTACAGAAAGGGTGGTGGATGAATGAAACAGCCTGCCAAAGGAGGTAGTGGGGGCAGAGACTGTGGGGAGCTTCAATTCAAGCATGTGTAGAATAGGCATTGAGGCATATTAGGTAGAGGAATGAGGGAGTGAATAACACCTATGACTAACTAAGGTCAGTGGTGATGGAACAGACAGGGACAAGAGGCAGACTGGATGGGCCTAAAGGTCCTTTTCTGCCAACAAAATCTATTTCTATGCAAAAAGGGTAGAAGGGAGGTCAACAGCGTGGTCATCCGAGTAAGCAGGAGCAGTTATGGCGATTGACTAAAACTGTCATGGAATGCTAGTGTTAATTCAACATCATAAGTGCAGTATGCCACGATGGACTTGATTTAGCATAGCATTTGGCTAGTAAACAGGCTCTACTTGCATATTAATCAAAGATGAATGTAATGTAGATTTCACTGAACTGACCAATGAAATCACTCCAATAAAATCGGCATTTCTTTCTTTCTTTCTTTCTTTCTTTCTTTCTTTCTTTCTTTCTTTCTTTCTTTCTTTCTTTCTTTCTTTTCCTTAGAAACATAAACAATTACAGAAGAAAAAGACCAAAGGTCTATCTAGTCTACCCAGAGTTCCCTATCTGCCCCAGGACCAACTGTCCCTACAGGGTTTTATCCCTCTTGGTCCAGCCCCCTGCTCTCCTCCCTATTGCTACCAACCTGAGCATCCACCAGATCCTTCACTTTGTCCCAGCCATGGTTAAAACCATTTCTGGTTTTGGCACCCCCCCCAACCTCCACTGGCAGACTGTTCCAATTGCTTTACCACCCTTTCCGTAAAATAGAACTTCCTCACATCCCTCTTACACCTTCACTCCGCCAGTTTCCACTAGTGACCTCAGGTTCTTGACTCTGTACTCCTCCTAAATAGTTCCCCACAGTTCATCTTGTTTATCTTCGTTAGGAACTTGAAGGTCTCTGTCATATTCCCCATCTCTTGTCAGGTCTCCACTGAGAACATGTTCAGTGCCTTGAGATGATTTTCAAAAGATCTGCCCTGTTAGCCCACAATCATTTTGATCACTTACATTGCACTGTCTCCAGCCTTTCCCTGTCTTTCCTTAGGTGGGGATTCCAGAAATGAGCACAGTATTCCAGGTGTGCCCTCAGTAGTGACCTACAGTATATAGCAGTAGTAGTACATTAACCCCTCGCTATAATGAACCCCAGTATACCAAACTATCGGGTATAACAAATGCTGACCCTGGCTCCCAAAAAAAAAACTGCTGTCATTTGCTCTTTCCCTGCTTATGCACACTCCTTGAAACCCCATTATTTTGACTCTGCCAACAACTGTCATACTCTCTTACCATACTACCCGTACTGAAACAGGAAGATGCTTTCAGAACACCACCACCCAGATTGGAATAACAGCTCAGTTCCCCTCACTCTCTCCCCCCCTTACCCGAAATTTGAACAGCAAATTGTAAAATCAGCCGTAGTCCAAGTGCTTGTTTTGCTCCAGGTACTGTATGTGCCTGACTACATGGCTGCCCACACTCTGATCAGACAAACAGCTCAGTTCTCCTCACTTTCTCCCCCTTACCCGACATTTGAACAGCAAATTCAGACAAACAGCTCAGCTCTCCTCACTCTCTCCCTCTTACCCAACATTTGAACAGCAAATTCGGACAAACAGTTCAGTTCTCCTTGGTCTCTGCCCCTTACTCAGCATTTGAACAGCAAATTCAGCTCAACTCTCTTCACTCTCTCCCCCTTACCCAACATTTGAACAGCAAAACAGAAAAAGCAGCTGAACTCTCCTTGCTCTCTCCTACTTACCTACTGCCAAACAATACCAAACCAAAACCCAACAATGCATTGAGAAGCCAGGAGGCGACAGTGAGGACAGAGGTGTTTCACTTCCTAGTGCTCAGTGTGGTTATTCATTTCTCTCCACAGTGACACATGGCAAAACTACCACTTGTTTTCAGTAAAGGGGAGTTATTGATTCCTTTAGAACACAGACAGCTCCATTTCTAGCAGAGTGTTACTATGGTTTATTTTCAAACCACTGTACAGTACTGTATATAAGATTGGGAAGGGCTTTTTTAGCGTCCCTTGATATAACGAATGAGATACTATAGCGAATGGCAGTGAAGGCTCCCAGCTCATTCATTATAGCGAGGGGTTACTGTACCTCCTTTTTCCCACTGTCAGTACCCCTTTTGATACACCACAGCATCCTAGAAACCTTAGTATAGGCCTTTTTACACTGGCTTCATTTTTGAAGGCGTCACTAATGATGACTCTCAGGTTCCTTTCCTCTGCAGTAATGCTCAGCTTAATCCCTCCCATCAAGTTCTTTGTCCTGTTTTTTTTCCCTTCACGCATTACCATGCATTTTTTGGCATTGAATTTCGTCTGCCAAACCTTAGACCACCACTCTAGCCTTTCTAGATCCCTCTGCAGCTCCCTGATCCCTTTGTCACTATCTACCCTACTGGAGAGTTTTGTGCCATCTGTGAAGAGACACAGTTTGTCCCAGATGCCCTCTCCAATGTCATTGAGGAATATATTGAGGAGGACAGAACCTAGAACAGATCGATGCAGCACCCCATGTGTGACCTCCCTCTCTTCTGATTTGACCCTGTTTACCATCACCCTCTGCTATCTCTACTTAAACCAGTTTCCTACTCATCTAACAATGTCCCTAGCCATGCCCAGGTCCCACAGCTTCTTTAGCAATGTTCTGTGTAGCACCAAATTGAAAGCCTTCCTGAAACTGAAGTATAGTAAATCCACAGCATGGCCTTTATCTACTACCTTTGATATACAGTCGAAGGAAGCTATCCAGTTGGTCTGAGAAGACCTCCTTGCCACAAACCCATGCTGTTTTCTATCCTGTAGACTACTGCTCTCTACGTAGTCCACAAGGTCCTCTTTGATCAGTTACTGCATCAGTTAACTATTACAGAGGTAAGACTGACAGGTCTATTGCTCCTTGTCCCCCTGGTAGTTGTGTAGTGGTACTATGTCCGCTACCCTCCGGTCTTTCAGAACTAACCCTGTCTGAATTGAACCACTAAATAGCCCTCCCTAGGGGTTCAGCCATTTCTTCAGCTAATTCCTTGAGCACTCTTGGGTGCATCCCATCTAGACCTTAGGGCTCTATCTACCTTTAGAGCTTCAACCCTCTTTTGGATCTTTTCTCTGGTAAATACTAGCTGCCTCATTTCAGAAACACTCATGACAGCTGCCTTGATGCCACTTTCATGCAGGGGCCCCCTGACTTCCCATGTGAAGACAGAACAGAAGTAATCATCAAGGACAGTTGTTTTTTGTTCATCTTCCTCTAATACCATCCCATCCCACCCTTGTAGCCTAACAGTATCCCTTCCCTGCTTCTTTCTTTCCTTACTAAATCTGAAGAATTTGTTCCCCCACTCTTGACCCCCCTGCAATATGCAACTATGTGTCGCTTTTGCCTCTCTGACCATCCTTTTTGCTTCCCCATTTTTTATTTAGTGCCCTCCCCATTCCTCCTCACCCTGCTTTTCCTTGTACCTAGTGAAAACCTTTTTCTTGACCTAGACTGGTTCTCTGACCCTTTTCAAGAACCGTATTGGCCTCTTGTATCTGTTTTATTATTCATCACTTATTTGTGCAGAAGGCAAAAGCTATTGCTAATAAGCTTTGAATTTGAACTTTTGTGACTCAAGCCATTTCAATGAAAATTAGTATGTGCATGGACTTCAGAAACATAAGTATATGGATATCAGAAAGTGAAGTATGGCAACGCAGACAAGGCAGACAATGCAAAAACAGAATTTAATACAAAGGTGCAAAACAGAGCCACGGAGAGCATACTGTAGAAAAATGTAATTTTCTTTTGCTCTAGGATATCAGACACAATTCAGTCATCACAAATAGGAGAGTCCATAGATGCTTTCTAGTAGAACAGAAAGTTAGTCTGATGCTTTACGACCTTGTTTTCTGTTCTCTTTCACCAAGAGCTGTGTTGGGCCACTGCTAATGATGGAGAGTCTTTTGGCAGAACCCATTGAGAGGACGTTGTAGCAGTAAGTATTAACATTTATCTTGTTAAAAGGTTCAGAGAACATTAGTCAATGTGTTGTCTCAGGGAGTTCACAAGAGAGCTACAATTGTACTTTGAAAGATACATACTTCTTTGTTGTAGCTTGTTTTGAACTTCTAGTCAAGCTCACAAAATCACTATATTGCTACAGTATGTTGCTTATTTTAAACTGTTGTCAAACTTATTACTCTGCAGGAAGGCTTTATAATCCTATAATGCTTCTTTTTCATGTTTTATAATGTAAAATCATTATTACGCAGTGTTGCTGCCTTATAACTTATTTAAGCTTGCAAAGTAATTATAATGCTATGTTGCTTCTTTGTGAACTTCTAAGTTGTGGAAAGTCATTTTGATGCTATCTCATTTCTATTTTAACCTTTTGTAAAGCTCACAATGTTATACTACTATGTTGCTTCTTTTACATGTGTTTAAGTATATGCTTATGGGACACAGATGAATTTATTTAAATTTAATTTACTCTTTTGGTGACCAAGTAAGGCCCACTAGGCACAAGTGCCTATTTTTAGAGGTCAAGAACACTAGGGTGGTTAAGGGACTTGCTCAGAGTAACACAGTATGCAAGCAGAGGTTGTGGGAATCAAACCCAGGCCTGCTGGATGTACCAAGCTCATTCGCAGACCATTACTCTAACCGCTAGGCTATACTGCCAGTCCCAATTGAATTGTATATATGTCTGTACTTGTGAATCACATGGATATGTAAGCTGTCAACCTGTAGATCTTTTCATAGAGCAAGAATTAAAAAATAGCTTCCAGATGCATTATAATGCTAGCTTATTGCTTGTAAGTACTAGTTTTTATTTGCAGTTCCTTGTAACTACTTCAAGTTCCTTAACACTTCTGTTTGCAGTACCTTAACACTTACAAAGAATAAAATATATTTACTTTCAACTCCCTAACCTTTCTTTACCTCCTGCATTTGTTTCTAGTCATATTACAACTGTTATGTTTACTAATCTACTTATCTTTAAGTATTATATCTTCCTGGCTATCTTAAATTTCACTGCCGAAGAGCATGACTACCAAGTATAAAGTAACCCATGTCTGATACAGAGTTGGTAAGAAGATCCTGGAAGTGACTGAAGGGTTGGTTCTGTTTTAAAAGAATAACAGTAAAGCATTGCACTGGGTGAACAGTGGCCAGTGGTGGGACTACAACCAGACCGATATATCCTAGCAGTCAGGCAGGTGGTGTCAGTCTTAAAATACAAGGAGCCATCTGGACATCAGGTGTGTGTGTGTGTGTGTGTGTGTGTGTGTGTGTGTGTGTGTGTGTGCATGGCAGACCAGACCTAGCATAGCAGATGTTGCAGTTAGATTGTGATACAAAAAAGACTTACTGCTGTATAGTAAGTTAAAACTGCAGAGCACCTCTGGTAATCTTAGTTAAAAAAACAGAAACATGGAAAATAAACAAAAAATGTTTTGGGTTGTCCCAGACCACGTTTGTGAAGTCTGTTCTGTCACATTATATTAGCTACAGCACAAAGCTTTTAACATGCAGAGTTACCAAATCTATAGCATCCCATCTCCATGTTGATTTTGCATATGGATTTCCCAATACCTGTGTTGCTTTTGATGTACGAGGATATTATTATTACTTGTAAATCATGTATATTCCATTACTTTGCATCTTGTGAAGTGTTCTTTGTACTTTAGATGCTTTATTTGCTACGTTTCCTATGCTGTTATAATTACTTGTTGTGTGTACTCCTGTACATTCCTCTGTACCCCCACCCCATTTGTAACTGAAAATGAGTCTTCTATGGTTCTGCTAGCTAGCCTAGTAAAATATGTTTAAATATATAAGTAAAATGATTATGGTAAACAGAGTTTCAGTTAGCAGCTAGAAACTGCTATTGTTCATTTATTCCCTGACCTACCTCATTTGATATCACCTGTATGGGTTCCTTTCAATAACGTCTCATTCTCTAACCATCCCTGTGCAAATTCACTTGAAGTACTTGTTTCTTTCAATTGCTTAAATGTTATTTCCTAAATTGCTTTGTGAAATTCCACCTGTGTGTGTTGGAGCTGGTCTGCACAGCATACCAGTTTCTTTTGCAGTTAAAGTCAGAAAGTGTTTTGCAGCTGTCCCATCGCAATGCATTTGGGATCCAGAACCATGATAGAAAATGAGTGTATGAACTCATGTAGTTACTTACTATTTGCTGCTACAGCTCTGTGTCACACTTTTTAAGTATACTGTTGGTTAAGCTCTGAACAGTGCATGAATATTTTGTGACTGAGCAGTTACCCTCTCCAAAACATGTTCTGCTAACATGTTTATAGAGTGGCGAAGTTGTCAAGAGTGAGTTGCTTATCTGTGTGTACAGTGGTGAAGTTAGCTCACTGACTGTACCTGGCAGTGTACCAGACTATTGCATTTTCGAAACAAACTAAGTGCATGTCCCCCTCCCTCACACGATCCTAGTAATACATAAAATAAATTCCCTTGTAGTCCAATGGTACCCCCTCCCTCACCCAATCCCTGTAATATATTAAAAAAAGCCTTGGCAGTTTGGTGCTCCCCCTTTTTCGTTGGATCCTGGTAATGTATACAAAAAACAATTCCCAGATAGTCCTGTTGCCCCCTCCCTCCCTCCACAAATTCCAGTAATATATATATATATATATATATATATATATATATATATATATATATTTATAAATGATTGGTAGTCCTTTGGTTCCCTCCTCCCTCCTTTGATCAAGGCAAAATGAAAAAAAAACTCATCCTGGTAATCTAGTGGTCCCCTTTCTGATCCTAGTATTCCTAGCTCTGGCCCCAAAATGGCATTTGGCATTTTTTCTCTGTTCACCTCCACTGCCAGCCACCATCTAACTCATGTAAGTCCATTCAGTATTGGCAGTCATTGTACTGATATTGTCCTCACACTTCTGTCAAGTCCTTAATCATCTGCCTTGTGCAGTTTCTTCCATATGTGTTTCCTTCAATTGCTTACCTACCATGTGAAACATTTACCTCTATTTGCTTCAAGTTACTTTTTAGTGATGGGAGAAGGCCAGAATGTGCTGCTATTATCAAAAGTTTTGGAGGGTTCTGTGAACAGGTGTTGATACTACATAAATAAAGCAATCTGTGAAAAGGTGGTGCCCTTTCCTTATTTAAGTATTGTCTGTATTCCTGCAGTCTCCTGTTTTAATGTGTTTTGATGCTTATTTGTTATGTGTTTGAAAATTGCTTGGCTGTGGCAGTGGAGGGTCTTGCAAGAGACATTGCCTCTTCCAAAAGGATAGACTTGCCAGGAGCATTTCTTTTCTGCCCCACCTACCCTGTTACTGAGCACTTCCTGGCTGCACCCCCAGCTGTGGTTAACCAGGTGACAGTAATGTAATCGGAGCAACTGCCCCTCCACCCTGGAGGAGAAGAGTGCTCTCGGGAATGCTTCCGTTCTGCTGCACCTGATAGCCCACATCAACTCCCCGGACTCAGGAGGTGAACCCAGAGTTGCTAGGGTTATTGAAGTGCTGTATTACAATCATCAAATGTCTTCAATAAACTATTGAAAAACAATGTTTAAGTAGTGCTATGGAGATATCTGTTTTATATATAAGACATTACAGTGATATTACAGCTGCACTGGCCTTAAAGAAATTCAGTAATGGTAACTTGCACCCATCTAACGGCACACAGACATGTGTTACTCTAGGAAGAACCAAGATGGACGCACAGGATTCATCCAAATAAAGTGCTAAGCTTTAATGTAAAGTGCTTCAAAACATCACAGAAGAACTATATCACCACATAACTCACACGAATAGTGTCCTTTGAGTATAGTTAATTCAGTTCAAGCCATACAGAACAAAAATAAAGTGCATAAGTCCAAGGTTCAAGGTTCAAACAGGCCCAAACAGAGTCAGTACAAAACTTGTTGCAGCAGCAGCAAATGTGGAGGGTCTGCCTCCTGATGTCACCTGACGTGTTTCGTACTATGGGCAGTACTTTCTCAAAGGCTGACATTAGCTTACATCCAACTACCTTATCAAGGTGGTTCTTAAACAGACAGTGTAATATTGAATATTACGTGACATGAAAACACCAATCTCAACATTGTGGATTTCTTATGAACACAGCTTGATTGCCAACCACCATATAGCAGCTACAAATTCCTACATAAACAATTAAAAACACATTAAGAAGAAAGGATAGAAAACACTGTGCCAACTATACTTCATAGGACACCAGTAAAGTACTTGCACAAGTCCACTGTGAATTCGCAAGGCTGCTTCGTCTAACCAACAGGCAATCTGTGGTTCACCCCAGTAGGTGGAAACCAATCTGTGCAAAGCTGCAAAAGGTAGAAACAAGAGAAAAAATAAGTAATAAAAAACACCACAATTATCACCATATACAGTAAATAAACATTGCATTAAAAACATGTCATTTTTTCAGGAATGGTTTGATTTCTGTTCTACCACTGAGCCTAGTGGCCTGCATTGCATGCATGGAAAAAATTCCAATATTGCTCTTGTCTGAGAAGAAAATTGTTGTAGTCTCCCCACCATCTAGTAAGTACTGTTTTTTTTCAATAGCTGTAAACATGAACTCATGTTCTCCCCTATTTCACATTTCTCAGACGTGTACAGCTAATGCATTTCTGGGGTTCTTATTCAGAATTGCCCTCACATGATCGCCTGTTCATGTCTTAGATGGCCTTTTCGACCACAATCTGACTTTTGTCCCCCTTTGTCACCAGCATTGCAAATGTTTAAGAGCTGTGAAGAAGATCTGTGTTCCCTGAACTCTGACATCAATATGCATTTTTTCCATGATATGAGTACAAGGGAGCAGGAGACACTTAAAAACCTAGGGGAGAACAGAAATATTACTATAAAGGCAGTTGACAAGGGTGGAGCTATTGTGGTTATGACTAGTGAGAAATATGATAATAAGATATTAAGACAACTATCTGATGTGAAGTATTGTGAGAAATTAAGATATTTTCTATCTATTCTTTCTTCTTTAATGCGTTTTTAATTATTTATGCAGGAATTTGTAGCTGCTATATGGTGGTTGGCAATCAAGTTGTGTTCATAAGAAATGCACAATGTTGAGATTGGTGTTTTCATGTTATGTAATTTTCAGTATTGCACTGTCTCTTTAAGAACCACCTTGATAAGGTAGTTGGATGTAAGCTAATGTCAGCCTTTGAGAAAATACTGCCCACAGTACGAAACACATCAGGTGGCATGAGGAGGCAGACCCTCCACATTTGCTGCTGCTGCGACAAGTTTTGTACTGACTCTGTTTGGGCCTGTTTGAACCTTGACCCTTGGACTTATGCACTTTATTTTTGTTCTGTATGGCTTGAACTGAATGAACTATACTCGAAGGATACTATTCATGTGAGTTATTTGGTGATTCAGTCCTTCCGTGATGTTTTGAAGCACTTTACATTAAAGCTTAGCACTTATTTGGATGAATCCTGTGTGCCCATATTGGTTCTTGTTAGAGCAACACATGTCTGTGTGCCTTTAGATGGGTGCCAGTTACCATTACTGAATTTTATTGCTTAACTTTATCCTGGCACCACTATTCCCTGGATGCAGTCGACTACCCCATATGCAACTGGCCGTAAAGAGTAACTCTGGACTACAGCAAGAACGGTGCTTTAATAAATATGCTATTTTACAGTAGCTATTACAATTTACTTGAGTATGCTTTTGTTTTTCATTTTCAATGCTCCTTTCCACAGTTTACAGCACATCTCGGTAGTCTATCCAGAAAATCTGCATAAGGAGCATTTTCCTCTCCCAGTTGACCTCACTGTGCTTTTGATATCACTGAGCTAACCATGTCAGGAGACTGTGATGTCACAAACAGCAATTTGGAGCTCAGCAGGGGAAGGCTGTATCCATTTTGAATATGTCTGTGAAACAATTGCTGAATTGTATGCAATATTTAGTAGCCCATCAACAGGGAAAAGTAAAAAGAAAGAACTAAAAAATACAAAAGTTAAAACATAATTGGTGTAAATCTATTGGTTTTATGCTATTTATTGTATGAGACAATTGCTCTTTAAAAGAGTGCAGTAAGGCTGGAGAGAACAAATATGCAGTATTGACCAGGATCCTGTTGACCTGAAGGAAAACATGGGATTTCTTCTTGGCAAAGCTTAAACATAGGATCCAGTGGTTTCTTCATAATGTGATAGGATTCCTCTCAGCACAAGCAATTAGTTTTCACATGCTCTACTGACCACTGTTAGGACTGGTGAGGCTCTGGTATCAACGAACCCCTTCGTTTCCAAAAAAGCTTTCCCATCACTACTTAAAATGTTTTAAAAGTCTAATTAAATATTCATGAGCCTAACAAGGCTCCTGATTGGCTACTGGATTGGGCATTAACATCTTAGAAATGACTTATCCAACTGCCAAGTAATGCTTTGCATCATGCAGGCTTCCGCCACTCCATGCAAAACCTAGAAGTAAAAATGAAATGGTAAAAATGAAAGCTGTTATTATGATTGGACTTATAATTGCAATAACAGCCTCAAAGGTGGTCATTTCCTTAGATTAATGGAGGGAGTTGGCTCACGGCTACACCTTGGACCATCCATCCCCCCAACCAGTCATTAATCCCTCAGAAACAACCAGCTTCTCAGTCATTATTACTTAATCATTCTCTGGTTTTCTGAAGATATTTGATAAATCTAACCAAAATAACTAATTGCTAGAACAGTGTAATAACTAAAAAAATCATATAGGGAATGATACAAGTTGCCATAAGGGACACTAAATGACTTTTTTTTTATGCACAGTCAACCCTATTTAAATTTCAATTTGAGCTCAACACAGGTCATCTGCCTCCATTTGCAATTTTAAGAAATCCCACAGACACACAAAGGAGGAAGTTCTAAAATATTTCTTTATTTGAGTTTTCAGTTCTGTTGTCCATTTGCCAATGAATTATACTTGTATTTACAATAATAAAAATAAATTATTCTCAGCAGACAAATACATTATAATACATGTGCAGTGCAATAGTTAGCGTCAACCTGCAACTTTGTTTAAGGTTGTAAAGTGCATTGAAAGGGCTGTGTTGGTAGAACCACCTTTTGACTAGACTGCACTGCTTATAGTGTAGCTCAAATATTTGGGGTGAACTATTTCTTTACAGGGTACAGGGCAAGATGTGTATAAGCAGTTTCTCTTAGAGACCAGAGGGCAAAGGAGTTTGTCTTTCATACTGTAGGCTGGAACCTTTAGTATATAAATTTCTATTTGTACAAATATGGTATTTGTGCAGGGGGTACTCTCAACTTGATTAAAAATAACCATACCAATACCCCAGCATTGTGTTTGGGAGATACTGTGCTGTTGGAGGTACCACCTTTTGAATGAAACATAAAACTGAGGTCCTGTCTGCCTGTTCTGAGGGTTGTTCAGCTGGACATAAAAGATCCAATGTCACTTCTCGAAAAGAGGACAGGAATTTCCCCCGTGTCCTGGCCACATTTCCCTTTTTAGTAATCCACCAACAGATTAACCTGATTCAATGTCAGCTGCTTTGCATCTGTGTCCCCTCCACCTCCTATAGGGAGGAGGATACAGATGAAAAGTGACTGATATTATCCTGGTTCAGTATCAGTTGCTGGGTCCCTTACTTACTGGAGAACAAACACATAGCCTTTGTGGTGCACATGCCCGGCACTAGCCCAGTGTGTGAAAGAGACCCAAGGTCACCCCTGGACGTACAATTCAGTGCATGGTGCTATAGAACCACTGGGCCAACCTGATCTCCTGATCCTTGATATATACAGGATTCATCCAATAGCTTCATGGCTGGACATTGAAACATTGCAATTGGAGACCAATTTAAAGAGCCTGTGCTATCTCCAGAGAAAACACACACACAAAAAAAAACATAATTCTGCTTATATCTGTGCCTATGCAGACTGGATGGGCCAAGTGGTCCTTATCTGCTGACAAATTCTATGTTTCTATATTTTTATTTCACACTGTTTCTGTATTTCTCTTTCTCAATTTCTTTATTACATAGGACAGTGGCTTGAAAATAGGACCCTTGTCCCTCAGACTTCAAGTGCCCCTGCTGCCTTTCTACTTGTGATGACATAACCCTAGAGCTTTACAGAATGCACATTTCCACATATGGAATTTGTGTGAAATGGCAATTTTGCTTCCAAAATGATTTTAGAAATGTCTTTTGAAATTCACGGAAGTCTAAAAACTGTTTTTGTGTAAACTGTATGTAAACTGCACAATAATACTCCATGAATTATGCAATCTGCTTGCAGAAAATGAATCCACACCTTACGTAAACTGCAGAATAATATTCCAGAGTTTATGTAGACCATGGAGTAGTAATCCACAGTTTAAAGAAAATTCTGGTTTTGGAATTTCAGAATTCTGCTTCTGACAGAATTCTGTAGAATTAGGCAGAATTTCTGAACTTCCATGCAATTCTGGCAGATGTGAAATTAGAAAATTCCACACTGCTCTACATAACCCTTTGCTTTTGAGTCACATTCAGTTGCTGGGGAAATGAATATGATGTGACAAAGATGAAATTTTGGCATCAAGCATGGACAAGCATCAGAAGCAGATTAGGTCCAAAGGGCAAGGATTTTGTATAAACTACAACTAGAACCTTTAAGATTTCCAAAGCTTCCTCACCAGCATCACAGATTCTATAAATGCCCATTTGTGAAGATTTTATCAATAAGATTCACTTAAAAAACTAATGGGTATGTCTGACTCTTGTTTAAGGGTATACATACTCAACGTCAACATGTCGACAGTGGAGTCCCCTACAGCAACAACAATGCCATGTCACTGTAGGGAAGCCGATGACACCTGGCACTGTATGTCAGGGGTCCTGCATTCCCCCGACTCAGGTCTGACACGGAGCTGAAAATCCTAAGTGGGAGGGAGCAGGGGGCACAGCCCCCTGCATGGGGGGTTCAGGGGCGAAGCCTCCTGAAAAGAAAACACTTGTGGCTTTTGCAAACTGGCAGCTGACTGCAAAATGCAGTCAACCTGCTAGTTTCACTGTCAAGTCATTCAACAAATATTTTGTCAACAACCCATCGTGGATCCTTGTTTAAGGATGTAATAAGATGTGTTGTGGTAAATTGGTTTGGGGGAAATGCACTAAACATGTAAATCTTTTTCCCCCCATCTACTTCCCAAGTAGATGAGTTTTAAATTCTGGTTCCAAATCTGTTACAGTTCCATCTCTATGGGCTTTTTGGCATACCATTAAAAGGGTGACCGAGATTGAGGGACTCAGATACGAGTGACTCAATCTCAACGCCTTTGTTGTGGGCTACCCTGCAAGGATAGTGACAGGAAAGGGCAGAGTGAGAGGATGGTGACAGGATACTGGAAGGTATCTGTGAGGTATGTGGGGTGGGGTGAGAGGGGAAGCCACCGGGCTAGCATAGTGATGTGGTGGTTAGGGAGGCTGGCTATGATAAGGAGGGTGCAGGGTTTGTGGCTGGGGGTGAGCACAATGTTTTTGTGCTTTTTTGTGCATTTTTTCCCTTGCATCCTGGTTTTTCCCCCTCCTCGACATGCACCCCCCGGATAGTTATTTTAGTTAGGGGTGTTTTGGGGGGGGGCAAAGTCCCCCACATAAAACACTTGTGTTTTTTCTCACTGAAAATGTACATCACCGTTTTTGTTTTTAGTGATGTACATTCACCACAACGGCGATTGCCCTTTGGCAATCGCCATTATCACATAGAACCAGGTGTTTTAGTTATCCTAGTAGGTGTATCTGGTTTACACACTGCAGGTAGGAACCATTTTAGAACTTTGTGATGCAGTTTATGTTCTTTCTCAGCTCTTCAATTGTTGTCACAATGTATTCATGTTGTACTACAAAACTGTGTAGTTGAGAGGGACATACACTACGTCATACAGTTCTAAAATGGTATTTACAGTACCACCAGGGTGTAATCAGATACATCTACTGAGGTTACAAATAGGCCTGTACAGACTGAACAATAACAGACTTGGAACCAGTATTGAAAAACAGCTTTGACTGGGAAATAATGACTTTCTGGTTCAGCACAGTTCTCCATTAAACATTAAAAACAGCAAGAGCAACATCAAACTTTTTCTTACTGGAGTAAAGGTCCAGTGTTCCATGAGAAAGGCTCCAAATTAAACTGAGATATGCTGGCCTCTAGGAAAGCAGAATCAAATGTCAGTCACAGGGCTGCACACAAGAATGTGCACAGCCATTGGTAAATGAATTGGATGCTTTCCTTTTATTGAGAGGGAATGTTAGTCAAGACCCTACTCTTGCGAAAAGGAGCATGGGTGTCTTTAAATTCTAGCTGGGCAACCACCGCAGGTAGGTCAAAGGGAACTGAGTTTATTGTCTTATCTCAAGCATGTGACCTCCAACAATGCAGCATGCTATCACCCCACCACCACCCCCCCCAAGCAAGGTATGATTCTTAATGTGGGACTTGAACCCTCGAGCTTGTGGTCTGGGAAGAGTTTGATGCCAACACATGGGATTATTCACAGATTCAGCTGTGATGTTGAACTTCTTCTCTGACTCCACATGTTCCATCATTAACAATCAGTCTGATTTAAATCCAGACCATACATTACTTACAGAGGCTGTCACATTTTATAGACCATTTTGCCCTTTTAAAATAAATAAACAAATAAAATACAGTTTGCTTCTCTGACCTTAGCTGAACAAGAACTTATTTAGCTTTAACATAGCTTTCAAATGTTCTCCTGTTTCTTAGGTGCTCTGTATCAATTCCACCAGCTAGCTTACTGGTGTGACTGGTCTCTGTCCCATTGCTGGTTCCTTTTTGAAGACTTGGAACTGTTTCAAAAACCAGACTATAGCAAACAAAGTACATTTTGAACTTGTGAAAAGGATACCAGGTACTGCAGAACCAGTTCTAAAAATAAAAAGAACCCTCTAGAACTTGGCCAGTTCTTTTAAATTTAGATCCAAACAACAGAGGGAGTGGTTTGCAAATCAGGAATTTGCATATACTTAGCATACAGCTACTATGCAAATGCATGCCATTACTAGGTTAAAAATCAGTTCAAACGTGAACCTTCTGGGGTCTTCATTATTATGAGGAAATATTCTGCGCCCTTTAAACAGATAGCCATTTAAACAGGCAAAACATGGTTCCAAAAATAAAACAGCAACTCCCTAAGAAACTCTACCATTTACAACAGCTGAGTAATGGCTAACAAACTTAGATCCACAGGCTAAATGTTTAGTGAACAAAAATGGCCCTGTTTAGGAAAAGGTCTGTTTTGGGGCCCAGGAAGATTGAGTATGTCACTTTTAATGACAGTGTTACATAGCAGCCCACCTAAAAAAAAAAAAAATCCATTGTAAACTGGCACAAAAAAATAAAAATAAACAGTACAATACAGTGAATAGCATATAGCAGGAGTTAAAGAACAGACAGTTGTTTTTCTGGGAAAATCTAATAATCCAGTGGACCTTTTTCTGCCAGTTTCATGACCCACACTTCAAAGGCCAAACATCAAACATGTATGATATTGTCTCTGAAAATGGGTTGCGTCTTCATCTGTAAAGATGTCCTGTAGAATTTTGGGAGTGCATACAATTTAGTTTCCATTAGACTGCCACACCAATTAATTGCTTTAGCATTTCTCAGTGAGTTGGCCAGGTGTGGGTGGATCCAGCACAAAGGCTTACAAAACCTGATGCTTAAGAGTTGCAGCTCAGTTTTGCATTGCATTGTGACAGAACAGCAGGTTCATTCCATTTGAGTTGCAAAAAAAAATCAGCAAAGCTTCTTTTGAGCAGGTTAAGTACTGAAATACAACATAATATGAGTTGCTAATACATTGGCAACTTCAGAAAATCAATGCAAAACCAACTCATTGGCATGACAGTTTCATGCAAAATATTGTACTATGGTAACCATTAGAAGACATCAACTACAGATTTTTTGATAGCCCAAACTGAGGTGCAACATCGTACTTTCTTGGGGCCCCATCTCCACCCAGTTTTAGAAGTGAGAGGGACTGAAGAACAGGGTTGTCCAATGACTGACTCAGGGTCACACAGTGAGACAATGTCTGGGATAGGATTTGAACCGGTGATCCTCTGGTTCACAGCTCTGTGCTCAAACCACTAGATCATGCTGCCTTCCCTAAACAGATTAATGCTCCTCAGGTGAGTGGAATTACAAGTGACTCCTGCTACCTGCATAATCTCACGTAGTCACGAGAGTGTCACATTCTGTTTTTTCACAAAATGTGATTCATCCCAAAGAGGAATAAAGCCACCAAAAGCTAAGTTTGAAAGAAGGCCTTACATTCAGGACATTGCCCTGGCTATTCAAGCTTCCCACCCTCCATAGTTTGTAAGGCTGGTGTCAGCCACTCCCAACAGGATCTGATATGTCAGACAGAAACTGCTTTCTATTTAGGTCCACAGCCAGTCAGGAAATAGTTAAAGGTTTAGTAAATAATAATGACCAATAGCCCTGGAGGGCCAAAAAGGCATCATTTGCCCCATCCAGAGGTATAGATTGAGCACAACATGCTCTGTGTGGAAGGCCCATGTTCACAGCATGAACCAGTACTACCATGCTGGGCCAGTGGGACCTGCAAAGGGTTGCAGAGGTATAGCAATTAGGCGTCAGAGTAGGGTACCATGGACATCTGCTGCAGCAATGACACCTACGGTGAGACAGGGCAACAATGGTGTATGGGACCCCATGATGTCCTTCTTCTTCCCCAGGTTGTCACTAGGAAACTCCTGTCAGGGAATAGGGAGGTGATCAGGAGCTGCATAAAGAGGAAAAGCTGCACTTGAATGGCATATGATGTGCCCTCTTGACATCATGCCATGTCCCTGACATGCCTGTATGGTTTCTCCCATCACTGCACCAAACTTTGAGTAACCCTGGGTGTCTCCTAGCTGGTCACAGGGCCCAACATCCAGATTTCCCATGGGGTGGTGAGAATGATAGCAGTCTGCACAGTCTCCAATTCAGGATATCATGATGTGGGCATGCAATGTCATGTGTGGCAGCAGATTATGGAAGGAGCATGGAGAATGGCCAGGTGGGTGGGATAACAACATAATAAAAAAGGCATCATTCTCGCTGCTGAGAATAATATCAGGGTAGAACTGGCAGAAATCTACACTTACTGAGTTTCCCTAGAGTGTTTTTTTTTTGTTTCACTGGATGGCATTCAGGTCATTTGGCATATAGGAAATGTAGGGGAAAAATGACATTTAAAAATAATTATATGTATCATGCTTTCCCCATGGAAAATGAGATGCTGTATCTCTACTGGACTCACCTTGGTAGATAGCTTGGAAAATAAATAAAATGTTTATCAGTAAAAAAATAAATAATTGATTTAGAATTTATAAATGGCCAAGTAAGTCTTTAAATGACCTTCAAGCACAAAAAATACAGTTCTCTACAGTGAAGACAGCTTTGGCTTGAAACAGTGTATAGGCCAATCTCTTTTCAACTCATTTGATGCCATATGCAAAAAATAATTTCTTAGTTTACAGGTACAGTAATAATAGGATTAGCAACAGTTAAGCACAGCCTGTCATTCATATTTGTTTTACTCATAGTCATTCTGACATGGTGGCATTTAAATAAACAGGTTGTTTCACTGAGTGAGTGACAGAAAGAGAGAGACAGAGAACTTGTCAGGTTAGTCAATATGTGCTTTAGTGCCAGCCAAGATGTTTCCCTATTTAATTCTGAGTATAATAATTTCCATATCTTATCAATAGGTTCTGCAAATGCAAGAGTTGAAGCTTTCTTGGGGTATAATGCTGCTAGTCATTTATCCTGCCTTTGTTCTTTTATTTTGGTAAAGGTTGGTGCTTTCTGTGAATCTGTCTGGTATTCTCCTATGCAGGGATTAAACTGGGACCTGTAGGAACCCACAGAAACTAATTTCCCCCACCTGTTACAAAATTGTATGACCGTTTCTGCACCTCAGTCATCTTTCACTATTGAATACTAGAGGAGACTTCCACTACTTAGTGATGAGGGTTCCTCCAATCACAAACCTAGAGGTGAGGATACCCTATGATAGAGCTACCATTTGCAACACCAGCAGCCTGGGGCCAGGAATGAGCCAGAGTCATCGGAGGCTGGTGAGGGGGAGAAGGACCAAGCATTCCAGAGGATGATCTCCTCATTTGGGGAGAGAAGGCAGCCAGCTCCACTGCTATACTGCCAACTAGGTGACTACAGGTGGCAATGCAACTAGAGAGGCTCAGGGAGGGGCAGACACAGGCTGGTGTTGCACTATGCACACTTGCATGCATGTGCATGCACGTCCACATCACCTGCATGCCGGGGTCAGAATAAAGAAAGGCAGCAATGCCCTGACAACTGGCAGGATGAGACTGCAGACTCCTGCCAGCCCCATGCCGATGACATGGCACTTCTCCAATCTGGATCCTGGTCTGGTGGTGAGATGGCATCCCCCACCACCCTGCCATGAAGGAAATAATAAAGGGGGATGGAATGAAAGGTAAGCCCGTGAGAAGGTGGGTGATGGGACAGGGGAGGTCAGCAGAAATGTGGCCTAGCCACTGAGAAGGGGTAAATAAAAAAATTGATTAGAATTCCCCTTCAAAAAATACTTTTACTTTAACCACTGCTTATATGCAGATCCCTTGTTCCTCATCAGAGTTACATCAACCCCCCCCCCCCCCATCTTCTCCCTTTGGTTTTGGATGCAGTGCTGTTGAAACACTGAACAGTAAATAAAGCTGCTTTCATACGTAGTCAGCAGTCAGACCCTTGTTTAAGTTGTATAGAAAAATGTATTTACACAATGACAGTATAAAGTAAATGACAAAGATACTGTAAGAAGGTTATTTTTGCTTGTCAGACACCTACAGTGAGAATATCATGATATTCTCATTCTAGGCAGAAGATAGAGTAAATATTCTCACAGTAGGTGCTTCAGAATGGAATCCTTATATCATTTCATTCAGGAACTTGATTGTAGTCAGGAATTTCTATTTATAGAGCTTTAACTGTAACTTCCTCGAGAGAGCAGCACATCCAATTGTTTTACCACACAGACTTATGCCATTGCATAAATCAAATATGGAATGGACTTAATCTAAATATGCCTGATATTTAACTTGCGATCTGAGACCCCTGTGATGTCACTTGTGGCTTTGCCACTTGTGATGTCATGGGGTCATGGAACACCCATAAAATATAACACATATTTTTATGAGGCTCTTGCCATATCCCTTATTTATATTAAAGGGGTATACCACCATTTTATTACCAGAATTCAATGTAATAGTGACATTAGCTGCACGTTCTATAGCACCAAGGAGAAATGTCCAATTTCTGAGTAATGCTATACAGAACCTGAAAATCTAAACTAGCTATCTCTTACTAAAAAAAAGAGCCATTGTCATAATACAAAATATAGCAAGTACTTTAAGTCACTTTGATTGAAACATTTAAAACACAGACTTTTTTTCTATTACATAGAAAAGGTGGCACCATACTTCAGGAAGAAGATACAAGCTCTCCAGAGAAAAGCAGATATCTATTTGCATGACTTTTATGTTTCTGATGGCACATTCAACCCCTGAAGTATTACACTCCATTTTTTTTAAGAATTACTACAGCGCTGAAAGAGATGAATCAATACACTCATCAATAAATAGTTACTGACAAAACAAAAATTAAAAATATAGATTTAAAAAATCATGCTGAAAAGACTTCATAATAACTTTTTTTACAATCATAATGAATATTCCATTTTGAATGCTGTGAAATGTGTCCAATGCACCATGCAGGACCAGCCTTAGGCACAAGTCTTATAAAAAACTGGTAATAGTACAGGAGAGCAGGGGGAGGTGATAAACAGTTTTAGGGGGCAGCAAAAAAAGACCATTCAAATGATGTGTGCTCTACCAGTTATCAGATGTGGAAACACCTTTGCACATTTCTGAAAATATCTACTGTTATTTTGTGCACCTGCAGTTCCTATTTACCCAACATCACACATGCCCACCATCAGTGCTCGCATGTGACATCACATTCTACTACTTGCTTACTGCCATGGCAGCAGTTGCCATGTATGCAGACTTTGTGTTCTTTATTAAATGATGCCATGAAAATACTGTGATCTCATAGGCTGAAAATGACACATAACTGTTATAACTGTTGATTATTTTCTAACAACTGCAAACCTCACCTGAACTACAGTAGTTAATTTTTAACCAAAAAAAGACCATAATATAAGTGAGATAGCACACTCCAGGGTGTGTGGTCATAATGGAGTAATGCACTTCTTGAGTGGTTGTGGCAATTGGCCATGCCTTGTGCCTAATAACAACCCAAGACATGCATTATGCCCTTATAACTGCACACTCTGTCATGTAATACTCTTTACTTACTTATCTATTAACTGCCTTTGGACAGCAACTGGCTGAGCCCTGTAATTGGCTAGAGATTAAATTCAATTTTTATTGGTGTGGTAAAAAGTAGATGTGCAGTAAAGCTGCAGAACATGTCATGGTGACAATTTTGACCTGTAACTTTTTATTCCATTTTACATTGCCCCATTTTCTCCAGTCATGTAAGATGTCCTTGTTCGTTAATCTAAATCGTCCTTAGCATATTGTTAGATTTTAAATATTTAAAAGTACTACTCATTTTTAAAAGGCTATCTCCAGGGTCTGGTCAGCATTCTCACCCATTTTTGAATACCCATTGTCTCATAGTGTAAAGCAGTAGTGTGTGGTACATGATTGTTTACCTTGGGCACAAAAAAAAAAGTGATGTTAAACAATGGGTGTTCAAAATCAGCTAAGACTACTGATGAAATCCCTGGAATAGTTATATTTTTAATGCTACCAAAGCAGACTTCAAATAGAGACTAATGGATAGGCAACTGTGTGTTATGGATTTTTGTACACACCTGAGGTGTGTGATGACCCATAAACCTCGAGAACAAGCTCGAGAGTTTTATGAAGTCATAACACACTGAGGGTATGTCTCAACCAGATACATTTTAAAAAAGAATAAATAATTGAGTTGGAGAGACTTGCAGTAGTGGAAACTCTCCATCCCCGTAGCGAGTGGCTGATAAGTGGAAATAGAGCCCCAATGTTTCTGAAACTGATGCCCACTCACATACTGGGGCCAATGTTGTAGCACAATGATCTTTACTGTACTGAGACTTAAAGCAAATGCCACAATAAATGGATTTTGGGTTATTATGGTGTTTGAGTTGTAATAACCCGAAATCCAGTTATTACGACGTTTGACAGTAATCATAATCCGGTTGATAAATAGGGTCACCAGTAATTATATCAAAATAAAGGGCAGGTTACAAACCAGCAAAAGGAAGACAGAAAATGGAATAAAAAGGCAGAGGTTTAATTTTTTTTATCATAGCATGTACAGCTGCTTTAAATGTCTGCACAGTGCCAGCACAGTTATCACAAACTGTAGGAAAACAAATTTCTGTGTAAACTCTGCAGTTTATAATAAGTGCAAAATGGCAAAGTGTGACATTAAGCTCATTAACAACAACAATGAAAAAACTTTGCTGTAAACAAGAATGCTGCAAGTATAGCCCCACTTATGGAGTGAAATAATATGTTGCTCAGATTCCTGAACAGTCAGCTGTTGGCATAAGAAAAAATGGCAGGACATAGAGACTGTCAGCATTTTTTTTTCTGCCAACCAACGGGGGGAGTTCAATAGTGAGAACCTTTGGTGATGTCACTGTCATCTGTGCTATATAATTTATGGACCTTGGTCCTACTGCAGGTAGGAAATATGTATGGTTATTTTCAATCAAGTGTGGGCTATGCTGGATTTATTTCCTTGCAAGTACAAGCATGCAAGATTTCTTTCTACAAAAACTGCCAGATGAGGATTTGTGAGATTTTCCACATATTTTGTTTTTTTATCGGTGCAAAATGGAAAACTTTGCAGATCTTCCCTGTGGAAACAAAACTTTCCCACATATGTAATAAACACTTTTAGGTCAGCTCTGACTGCAAGTATTCCATCATATGTATTCCTTCCCCTCTTATTCATAAGTGCCAGTGTGACTGTCTTTTAAAATGTTTGAAAAAAAAAACTAAAGTCTGTTAGCAATACATTTTGTAGAATACCAAAGTTTACGTAAGCAGCATATTCAAATGTGGTGATTGCCACCTCATAGAAGCAAGTGCTATCTTACTATGTCCTTTCCAAACCTAATCGATGCCCATTTCTCTGACTTGAAAAACAACAAGCATTCTTGGTGAGAAGTCTAGAACTATCTTGGATATGGGCCAGGAAATGGGATCAAGTTAGGTTTGAAGAAGATACTGAGCAGTTAGTGTTTAATCTCATATTCGTTTTTAATAAGGGGAGCAACACATTTATGCAGCATAGTAACTTAGTCATTTAAAGTCAGAAGGGACTCTAGATCCATCATGCCTATCCTCCCACCTCATAAGCAGGGATAAAATACAGTAAGTATCTCATGTAAACATGTACCAGTTCATAAGAATTCCCTTCCCACTCTACTACTGAGGGTACACAGTAATTCCCTAGGTAAGTAGGAATATGTTAACTTATACCTTGCCCCAGCACTGCATCTGGGTGTACCTTTCACGTAAATGTAAAAACTGTAAAAATTGTCTTTTCTTCTGTTTTTGTACCTGAATGTATTCGTCTGAACCAATTACTGTATCAATGTACCTGTTGTACCCTTTTGTACTCTCCCGGGTCGTTCCTGAAAATAGGCATAAAACTTGTCTAGTGTACTTACTCGGTAAACAAAAACTAAATAAATAAAAAACTAAATAAAATAAATGTTCAGACTTGCTCTGTAGGACTGCTATCTTCATGTTCACTATTTCCACAGGTAGGCTGTTCCATGGGTTCACCAGTCTCTGGAAGAAAAATAGCCTCTTCACACTACTCCTGATTTTGTCACTCCTGAGATTTAGAGTGCATTCCTGCGTTCTACTGGAGGACAACATCTCCAACTACTTGATATTGTTGTTACTCTTAAATATGTAAAAGACTGAGACTATGACTTGACCAAGCCTCCTTTTCTCAATGGCGTACATGTCAATAGTCTCTCCAGCCTCTCCTAATGGTGTTTTTCTCCCAAACCACTGATAATTTTGATGGCCATGTATTACACCATCTCGACTTCTTTAATGTCCTTTTTGTATTGAGGGAGATGATGGTGGGGCCTGACCAGGGCCTTGTAAAGGGATAGGAATACTTCCTCTCCTCTGCTGGTCACCCTTTTTTTTTGACATCCCTTGACGTTCTCCTGGCCCTCCTGACTGATGCTACATACTACAAAATATTGCAGAATAACCAAAATATTAAGGAAACACAGCCAATTAAAATGCAAACCTCATGTGCAGTAGAGTTTAAAGGGGACACACTAAACTGAAATGCCCGTGATAGTGTATTTTCAAGGAATGTTCCCAAAGGGCAGGGTCCTACAAATCCTGTCACTCTGGAACTACAAAACTGGGCATCAGAACTTGCGCTTGCCACAGAATTCAACATTTTTTGTCATTTTTATTAAAAAGAAATGTTTCTCCATAACCCTAGGCTCTCCATCCATCTTTTTTTGTTTGTTCTTAAGCCTCTCCTCCATTGCTTAGTACTTGATGTCATCAGTAGCATTGTATGGTACAGTTGCAGCCAATTACAAGTCTGGATATTTTGGGTTAAAAAACCTCTTGAGAAATGTCCTGCCTGCCTGTAGTGTATGGCCACCAAAGACATTTCCTTTAGAAATGTTGCAAAGTATCTGGAAATATCAGGTCAACTTGATGGCTACAACTGTTTATACACTGTACATTAGCATTGTTTATGCTAAATAACAACACTATCTGTACCAGAGAACACCAACTGGATATTTATTTTTAGCTGCACAGTAGGGTACATCACACAATTTATCTAGCTAGTTGGTACATCATAACAAGCATTTCGTTCTGCTACCTGTGCCCCGTGGTCTATGAAGCTGAATGCTCCAGCCAGTGCAAGCTACCAGAAACTAAGGAAATGGGAAGCTTTTACTTTTTTAATAAAATGGCACTAGGAGAAAATGCTAATATACAGTGTATAAACCGCACATGTGATGTGTACTCATGCACTATGATATTTATCTTCATTCCTGGTCAGTAACCTCTTTTGACCTAAATGTCAAGAGGTCACTGATCACTCATGAAAATAAACACCATACCTCATGAGCACTCATCATATATCCCCTATTTATTAATCAATAGTTGGACAGAAATATGCCATAGATGGGAATCAAATCCTCCACTGACATTTACAATTAAAATAAGAGGTCAGAAAGGATGTACAACAAGGTAAAATAAGGGTGTATTCCCCTCAAATAGGTCTTTGCAACATCATAAACTGATCTATGATGTCACAAGGGTCTCCACAATGAGAAAAAACAGATTATATTAGCCAATGTTGCACAGTAAGGGCTATGTTCCCATAAAGGAAATTTTGAGGCACCGTGGGAATGACTGCATCATTGTAGCTGTCCTTTGGTTGTTTTATCTGCCTCCTTGCTTAGCAGAACTGAAATGCATGCTAATGTATAGTTATAACCAAACTTGTTTTATTTCAAATCCTGGATCTCTACTCATTGCCCACTTCTTAAACATTAGAAACATCCCCAGACAGTGCAGCCACTCATGATGCAATAATCTCCTCTACACCTACTGCATAATGAGTAGCTAGACTGTGTTAGGGGAGTTCCAAATCCCAGGAAAGATGCAGTGTAGGTTGATTAGAGACTGAAACAAACATGCTTTTGTGTGGTAACACCAGTTTGATGGGCAGTCTGATTTTCACTTTTTAAAAGAAAGAAAAAAAAAGAATCAGAATCAGACAACCAGATATATCAACAGTCTTTACTGAATGTGAACAATCATAACATGTGGTTTTTAAACTATGGACACATTGAGGCCTAATGGGGTTGACAGTACCCCTTTAAACTGAAGTCTCTTCTGTCCATCTTTGGGCCAGAGAACTTAAAGGTCCCATGACACTTTTTGAAAGAGCTGGGGAATTATCTCCAGTGCTGTGGCCAACATTCCCCTCTCAGTAGCACACCTTCTTAAAGTGACACTGCCAATCCCATTTGGCCTCAAAGTGTCCCTAGTTTTAAAAAAAAAAACATCCTATGATTATTCTCATTCTATAAAGACTGCTGATGTAGCTGGATATTTGAATAAGACTCCTTTTTCCTTTTAAAAAGTAAAGAATTCAGTGTCAACCATACTGGTGTTACCACACCAAAACATGTTTGTTTACATTTCTTGACCAACTACAACTACATCTTTCCTGGACTCAGGAACACCACCACCACTATCTAGCTACTCATTATGCAGTGGGAATAGATAAGACTATTGTATTATGAGCAGGTGCACTGTTTGAGGGTGTTTCTAATGATCAGGAAGTATGCAGCAAGCTTAGAAAAACAATTTGGAGAAAAACAAGGCTGTGTATAACTATACATTCCCATGCATTTCAGTTCTAATAAGCAATGAGGTAGATTAAACAACCAGTAACATCAATGAATTTTGGAGAAGGTAAGCAATCATAAAATGTGGGGTTTTTACATGAAAATAATATGATGCAAAAAAGGTTAACAGTGTCCCTTTAAGCAACATGGCTATCTGTAACTGTGTACTTAAAGCAGCAGTGCAAAGAAAAATGTTTTTCTGAAAAGCTACTTTCAGCTACAGTTACTAAAACTATTAGCATGCCTGTCAAATCTGCTTTTCTAGGAACTTCCTATACTGCAGACCATGAGTTTTTTTCCTTCTCAATTCTAACCCTTGCCAGGTCTATGAGGCTATTTCTAATGTAAATGTGGCGGCCATTGTTTTTTCTTGAGAAAAAAACCCATACTATAAAACATTTATAAAATGCTCATGTTTTGGTGGAACTAGAATTTATACAACTAAATAAAACTAGAAGATGCCTGGAATCTTCTGTACTGAAAAAAGCAGTGTCCGTTTTTTTATTAACTTGGTTGCACTGCTGCATTACATGCATCTTCCAGTTGCCTGCAAACAACTGACAGTTGACTTTGGTAGGACTCAAATCTCATAACATTCCAAAAGCAAACCTTTGAATTTCAGAACATTCTGTTCTTTATTGCCAATGACATTTGCACGAAAGCAAACTCTTTGCCTGTTAGATTTCATTACTTTTCTGACTATGAAGTCCTAATCCTCTGCTTGTGATGTCAGAATAATTTTTAATGGCTACTGGTTGCAACATCCTAAGAAGAACATTATGATTTAACAGTAGGATGAAACATCATAAACAGATGGAAGTCTAAGGGGGAAACATTCTGTTTAAATGAAAATGTCTTCAGTAATAAAAGGAGGAAAGTTTAGTAATTGATGACATTTTGTTTAAACTGAGTTCTGCTGAAGCCAACTGTGACTCTATTGCTGGAAACCAAAGAATAAGGCTGCTGCATATGTACCACATGCAGTCTCTAAACTGCCAGCCTCTCCACCTAATTACATTGTAGAGCATTTTGGGTAGTGTTGATGGATGGCACTATATATAGAGAATAATGCATGTGTAGGTGTGTGATATGCAGTTTTTTTACACATCCAATGTGGGCGATAATATATAAATGTCTAGAGCGCAGCTCGAGAGGTTTATATAGTGTCACACAACGAGGGTGTGTAAAAAAACTGCAGATCACACACCTACATATGTGTTATTCTTTATAAGAACCTGTGCTAAGTAAAGACAGCTCAGAGTTTTAGCATTATGTGCTTCCTGCATTGCTGATTTGACCTCTGTATGGGTTCCATGGCACGCTGGTTGTTATGACAACAAGGTGAAGATTCAATGGCTTCTTCTTCTTTAAAGTTAAAAAAAAACCGGGAACGGTTCAATTTTCTGAGTCAGTAAGTACCATAGCATGGTACACACAACCTGGCATGAGACAGTAAAAGTCATATCAACTGGCAGGTTGATATGACTTTGCCATATCAACTCGCAGGTTGATGTGACATTTTACAAGTCTCAAAAACAGATTGATATTGGGGGTCACCAGTTTTTATAAGACCATATTCTATTCTGTGCTACACTCTCTGGTTTGAAGGGACTTTGGTTACTTGCACTCCAGGGCTCCCATCTCTATGGTGATTTCTGTATTTTACAGGTAAATTGAGTAATCTACCCAGAAACCGTTGCCATGTATGGGTGCTGGTTAGAGAAGAAAACTGAACAATTCAGATTCCAGTACATAATTAAATTTACAGGAAAACGTCCCCGGCTCACTGGACAAATTCCAGTCTGAACAGAGAGCACTGATTGCTGTAGAGCCTGATGATGACAGGATTTAATGTAATGATTTAGGCTATAAACCTCCAGGGACCTAAAATCTCCACTTCAACATTACAGGTTACCAAAAGATGGCGCTGAAGTGATCATATGTCCACTGGGTTTTGGGAGCATACACTGTACAACTGCATTAAAAGGTCAACACTACTGGAGCTTTTCCGGAACACAAGATTTGTTTTACCTTTTGCATTGACATCAAGGTAATCCTTAGTAAACATATATGTTCTATATGGAAATAAAATGTGTACCTCCCCCATCAATGTTTGCTTAACCAAAGGAACCTATTATAGGTTCTATAAATATGTTGCCTCCCCTTATTCCCTTACTGTTGAAATGAAATGGAATACATTGTAAAGAGTGGTATACCAAACTTAACGACGTCTCAGATAACATGTTGCCAGTGATATCTTGCGCTGGGTAAGTATTCCATCGTTTCGGTGGGTGCTTACATCTTTAGGCGCTCGGGTTGGGGGTAATCCTCTATAGAAAAAGTACTGGGACTTATACATCACTTGATGTCCTTGTCCTCAAGGAGAAATCAGAAGAGATGCAGCCGCAACATGCCAGCCAGAGAGACTTCTGAATGTCTGGATTCCTGAAGGCATAAATAACTGGATTAATGACCGAATTACAGGCTACTGGCAGCACCAGCGAGTAGGTGTAAATCATTGGATAACTGGAGTCTGCAATTAGGACATATATAGCAAACGGGACCCAGCACAGGGCGAAGGTGCCCAGGATCAGGGACAAGGTGGAGACACCCTTCCGAGTCGTTGAGGCCTGTGAGGTGGCCATGAACTGATGCTGGACCGCTATCTGCTGAGCATGGCGGAACGCAATTTTGCAGATCTGGAGGTATAGTTGCAACATCAAGGCAAAGATCAGGAGGAAAGACACTGCCAGGACTGCGGCGTTGTTTTTGGTGACTGGTCGAAGGGCGCTGCAGGCGGACTGGTCCCTCAGGCAGTTCCAACCCATGACCGGAAGCAATCCAAAGCCGATGCAGACGAGCCACATGGCGACCAGCATCGCGTAGGTGAAAGTCAGGGTCCTCTCAGTGTGGTAGGTGAGGGCGTTGTAAAGAGATAGGTATCGGTCCACGGTGATCGCCAGCAAGTTGCACACCGAGGCAGAGAAAGAAGAGACGAGCAGCCCTGCCGAGATTAGGGTCGCCACCTCCGAGTGGAAGAGGTAGATGAAGATGAAATTGATGATCAAGCCCAGCCCAGCGAGCAGGTCCGCTAAAGCGAGGCTGCCAATGAGTATGAACATGGGGGCTCGGAGGGTGGGCGTGTAGAACAGGATGGCCAGAACGATGGCGTTTTCGCAGGACATGACGGTGCCGGCGACACACAGGGCGACATCCCAGGGGTTGATGATGTCCTCCGGGAAGAGATCGGAAGCAGTGACCTTAGAGGAGTTCCTATCCTCGGGCAGAGGCCAGCTGGGAGGAAACTTAGAGGAGGAGGTATTCAGAAGCTGCAAGGTGTCCATAACAGCTGCAGGAGGGTGAAGCATAGCTGGAAAGATGAAAAACATGATACTAAAAGCAAGATAGATGCAGATAAGCCAAAATAGCTACCATTCGCCTGATAGAAAAAAGTATATGTTTTAATTTAATGAAACGATCCTTTAATGGTGCACATTAAGCCCACTAGATAAGCAGTTCACACTATGCCCCTTCTGTCTGTATCTATCTATCTATCTATCTCTATCTATCTATCTATCTATCTATCTATCTATCTATCTATCTATCTAACTAGCTGTCGGTCTGTCTGTCTACCAACTGTATTTCTCTGTCTAAATATCCTTACAGGTACACGCCCACTACCCTAACTGAAGAATGCCAAGCTTTCTGATCCAAATCCTGGAATGCAAGCCTGGACTGCATTCCAAGGGTGCAAGGACAGGTGAATGGGAAATGTAGGATACAGTGGTATCCAGTGGCATGTAGCCTGGCTCCATAAAATATGCAGAAAACAAATGAGCCAGCAAATGGCTCACTGTCCTCTCATAGATAGAAAACGCTACACACGTCACCTGCAAGGATCAATCCCATACATCTGCTTATGTGATGGAAAACATATTTAATGGAAGATAAAGAAGGGATGTTGTATAAACAGCAACCGGTATTACTCCTGTGCCTGTCATATACTACTGTTGTGGAGGTATAACCGAATACATGAACAAATTGCCACAAATGAGGATGCTGTAAATGAGTTGGATCGGTAATCTGTATCTCTTCTGGAAAGCGGCACAGGTGCTGAACTGAGAAGGACCAGTTTGGGACACCTCAAATGCAACCTTTGATCTGCAGGATCGCCCTTGAGGACAAGTAAAGCCTCAAAGATGAGAAATAGCTTTTTGCATTGAGGTTACACCCCCATGCCACCCAGCCTGCTTGGCATCCGCCACCATGGTCTTTAGAAATATTGGTACTGCCTCACATTTACCAATTTTGACATCCATCTATCCTGCACGATTACTGAGTCATTGTTTGGGCTAGCCATAGTAAGAACACTGCAAAAATGTGTGTATTGCTAGCTGTTTCGCCTGTATATTGCCTTTACTTCCGATGTCAGCTAATCTGTATATAAAAATGCTGTTATCAACGCTGGTCATATGAATGTATCAACAATGTTTTGTAATATGTATCCTCCCTATCCCCCACACCCCCAGGGCGCATCTGGAATCGAGCGGTACCCTGCTCTGTATGCTTTCCTGGTAAAACTCTTAAATAAATAAATAAATAAATAAATAAATAAATAAACACTGGAAAGGTCTTGCTGGATGGCAATGAGATGATACGCCAGAAGGCTATGCCCATAAATGTACTAACATTAATTTACACAAAATAATTACCATTAACATTAACAGTGGTATTCATTTAGTTAAATAGATTACTGTATAGTCTTAACCCCCCCCTACACACATACACATATACATATACACGCGTTATATCCTAAATTAGTATAGGGCTATACACAAAATAATATACACATACTCTGCATTGTATTACCTTTTTCCTTTGTGCTGGTCTGCTTGGTCCTCTTATTGTGGTATACGCCTGCCAGTCCTTGAGATGGAGGTTCATCCCTTGGTTAATATGGCTAATAACGTTGGCAGATAGCTGGCACTGGCTTGCACTTAATATTCCGGCCCCATTGGGTCTGCTGCGAAATCTCAGCTCTGACGTCAAAAGTGTTCACTTATATTCCCGATCAGCTCCCGAGTCTGTGAATCAGAGGGGCTGTGATCAGAATAATAACGAACTCCTTCTCCCTCCTTCACTACACACGCACACAGGCACACACACCTCTGCTGGAATTTCATTCATAACAATCCTCAGGCAGTGATGGTGGGAGATGTACCCTCTGCCTGGTCCACCTTAAAGCTTTGCTGCAGAATGAACCCATGCGGGCAGATGGTGATGCAACGCAGTTTGTGTCCAAGATGAACCAAGCTAATTTTAGATCCTCATTGTAAAGGCTGTGACAATTTTTGAATGAGCAGAACGGACTCCAAACACGCCCCTCTCCATTTTAGCCATGCGCAGCAATGCAGCTTCTAAGCTGAAGTGCACTGCATAGGGCTCAATATAACAGGAAACCTCTTGATCCAATTGTTGGGTGCTTGGGGTCAAATGTATTTGCTGATGTCTAATTCCACTCGCTTGGATACAAACCGGTTTCTGGATACAAACTGAAAAGTGACCTATGGTTGAGGGCTCTCACTGTTCTTGCAGGATCTCAACCTTGCTCTTAGGGCAGATGTCTCCAGGAAACTTCCTCTTGTACCATGCCACACATTTATTTAAATGCTTATATTACTGATGTAACGGTCGTCTTCTGTCATTTAACTTCACTCTTCTGTTCATGAGCAGGCTGATTCAGTCCTGCGGGCTGAGCGATAGAGCAGAGCCCCGATGGTGGTGCAGAGCACTCAAGGGTACAAGTATAATACACGGTCAAAGTTACCCTTCACCTGTTATCCTCTCCTTCTACTCATTATCATCTAGCAACCTTAGAGCATAGTAGGAAAGGTAGGGTACTCCAAGGCATGATGCGAATTCTCAGCAGAGGGGAGTTTACTGTACGTTTTTCTCTAAGGGCAGAGCTAGAATATGCTTGTTTTTTCGGGGCAACCTTCAGAGCCAGCATTTTGTTCTATCGTAGAATAACATATGTGATCGAATTGCATACACGCATCCTTGGGTTTATTACAAAATTAAGTAAAAAATACCAGCTGCATTGGTTTGGTATAGCTCTGCCCTATATTAGGAAGCATAACCTGCAAAGACCGAATGGGGCTTTGTTTTGCCTGGGTAGGACTTCCCTTTTCTCCGCAGTGCCTGCATACAGTCTGCCTTATCAAGCTGACGTCACCTTATACAACTATACGCTGGGGTTAAACGGGAATGCAACTATCTCTGGCTGAAAAGGCCATTTTTATAAGCTTTGCATTTCCTCAGCTATAGCAGTGTATCAGGTAGATGCTGCAGAAATACCACCATTATTAACCTCCTTCGGCGGGGAGAGAAGTTGCTGTTCTGCACCGCATAGCATCCAGTCTCAACCTCCTGCTTCACAAATCAGGGATAAGGCTTAAAGATCAGGGAGAAATGACCAAAAGCAGACACACATCTTCAAACAAATGGTAAGAATGAGTCAAAAAGTTTGACACGATGTGTCGCTTAAAGTGAAAAACTTTTCCTGAAGAAGAACTAACTGACATGATTGTATGCTTCAGGTCCATATTCTTACTGACAGCAATGCAACATTTTTGAGTGAGTGGAGCTATTTCTGGGGCACAATCAAGGACATCCCTGAAAATCAGGGAAGGTTGAGAGGTATGCAGAGACTTTCAGAAACGAAACCCAGGGCACCAACACAATCTGAGGGAAATAACATTTGTAGAGTGTCTGTTGAATCACGATTTCTGCAATTAATGAGTTATTTGGGTAGGGGCACTATCATACTGTACCTCTCAACCTGTCAGAAGTCAGGGGCATGACATAGAAAAACATGGACAATTGACCAAAATCAGTGACAAATCTGTTGAGTTTTTGTTTCTGCAATTAATTAGTTATTTGGGTAGGGACATTATCATATCTCTCAACCTGTCAGAAATCAGGGGCAATGCATAAAGAAATCAGGGAAAATTGACCAAAATCAGGGATAAACGTGTTGGAATACAGGTTTTGCAATTAATGAGTCATTTGGTTAGTGGCAGTATCATTCCTCTCAACCTGTCAGAAATTAGGGACAAGGCATGAAAAAATCAGGGACACATAAACAAACAAACAACAAAAATACAAATGGCAGCTGAGGAAGCTGTAACAATATGTAGCTTAGTGGGAAAAGCATTTTGTGAAAAAGAACCAGACTGTAACATTAATGTCTGACATTTTAAATGTCAGGCTCTTACTTTCAAGTGATGGAAATGTCAAATTTAAAGCAGCAGTATTTGTTAATATCTATATATATTTTTTTCAGCAGTAATGTTTGTCTGGAAAAATGATCAAAATATACATCCTTCTTTTCATATTCTTTCATTCCTGACCCAAGATCAGGGTTTTAAAGTTTTTAAATGGTCGCACTTGCGTGCCATGCCAACCACGAAACAAACTTTGGCAGAGCCACTGTGGCTGCAAATGCATTAACTAGATAAGGGTGTTTCATGGGCTTAAATATAAACATGACTTGCATTTAGTAAGGCCTACAATACCATTCCACATATGACTTGTGAACAAGCAAGGCAGCCTGACAGTGGGTCACTAGGTGGTAAACTGGGTTAGGAGCTGGTTGAATGATAGAAGACAGAGAGTCATGGTAAATGGTGCTCAGTCTAAGGAAAGGGATGTGACCAGCAGGGTGCCACAGGGATCAGTCCTGGGCCCAGTCCTGTTTAATGTCTTCATAAGTGAAATTGCAGAGGGGCTGGAGGGGAAAGTGTGCCTCTTTGTGAATGACACTAAGATCTGCAACAGGGTGGACACTCCGGGAAGGGTAGAAAAAATGAAGAGGGACCTAGGTAAACTGGAGGAATGGTTTGAAGTGTGACAGCCGAGATTTAATGCAAAAAAGTGCAAAATCATGCATTCTGCATTTGGGTTGCAGGAACCAAGGGGAGGATTATGGGGGGACTAATGGTCACCAAACATGAAAGAGATTTGGAGGCAATCATACTGGATGACTTAAAGGTGGCTAAACAATTCACCAAGGCTGTGGGGAGAGCCACTGGAATGCATAGGGAGAAGTATCAACAGCAGAAGGGAGGAGGTGGTGATGCCATTGTGCATATCACTGGTAAGGCCTCATTTGGAATACGGTGTCCAGTTCTGGAGGCCGCATCTCCATAAGGATGTAGACAGAGTGGAGGCAGTAAATAAGGGCAACAAAGATGGTGCAGGGCCTGCACTAAAAGTCATATGAGGAGAGACTGGGAGACCTCAATATATATATATACCCTGTAGAAGAGAAGATACGGGTGATATGAAAGAAACCTTCAAATATCTAAAAGGTATAAATAGGGTGCTGGAGGGTAGCATCTTTCAGAAAAGGAGATGTCCAGGAATGAGGGGGCATGACATGAGGTTGGAAGGGGGTAAACTAAGGGGTACCACAAGGAAGTATTTCTTCACAGAGAGGGTACTAGAACCTCTAGAGACTTCACAAGTCAGTTTCATTATGAAAGAGAAAAAGAAAGCACAATTGATGCATTTCACATAATACTACTATACACTATAAAAAATATAGGATGAGCAACTTTATGCATAACCAATGTGTTCTGTCACCTTGGAGTTCTGATTCCCATGGACCTCTCGAGCTTCGCTCTCCTTTTCAGAGGGAATCAAAACCCCTCTGTGGCAGAAGACACTGGTTGTGTATAGTTGTCCATCCAGTATTCTCTATATTTAGTGCTGCATTGAGGATTTCTAAGTAATAAAACTGTGTTATACAATTGCTTTAAATTAGACCAAGATTGTGGTCTATTCAATTCAGATTTGTTAAGATGAGGAGCAAAGTTTTTGGAAGAAAATAAAGGAATAACAACCCTATAAGTCAAGAGGTAATGTCTTATAAATTCTTTTCTATGTAGGTGTGAAGGGCTACCAAGCTGTCAGCTGTCCAGTAATAATATCAATTCTGACATCTCCGCAATAAAGCAGTAAAGATACGCAGAAGACATTTCACAAAACCTTGAGACAGAAATTGATGCCAGAGTTTAGCTAGCTATATGCTGCCCAGCACAGCTTTATCAATTGCAGAATCAGTCTTAGTCTCATGGTTCTATGAAATGGCTACTGTCTTGATTTAAGATAAGACCGATTTAGACAGGGATATACCCGGACAGCTGACATCTACAGGTAAGCCCAATACCTCATCCCCTTTACACCTATGCTCCATGCTAGAAATTGAGTATTTTAATAACTTTTTAAAAATTCTTTACTTCCTACCAGTTGTACATTCACAGTAATCCACGGCATAATGTGGAGTGCACTGGGACTTATGCATGCCTGGCATTGCTGGTCACTTGCCAGGTGTGGGTAAATCCCAGCCCATCCCACACCTTGTTGTGGATTAAGGATGTGCTTGTCAGTAAACAAAGACATCTGTGTTCTTCTATGTATATGAATCACAAACTGATCTGAGCTAACATTCAAAGCATTGGCATGTACAGTTTGGTGTGCCCCGTAAACCTATAAGATGTTGTAAGGGCAGTGTAAAACAACTGCACATATGGGACCCCATTGGACCATACAATGATTGGAATTACAGGTGAGCTCCTACTGGAATTCTGACTAGTCACTGTCCAGCCAGTGTGACTCTGGGGAGTTGTCAGCCATACTGGGGAGTACAGTTGTTGGTGTTGAGGAATGGGGTGGGTTTTGGTGTTGGTGGTGATGGGGTGGAGGAGGGACTGTGCTGAAACAATATAGTCCCAGAAGGATTTTCTCCACAGCAATTGCCCCTGTGGCTGGTGCAGATGCCTGAGGTGCTAAGTTCACCCTTGATGCTGCTGTTACCTCCGACCCTGCAAGTCACGTCTTTCCACCTGCTGCTGCTATTGCACCTATTGGTGCCACTTCTCTCCACTCATGGGCCAGAATGAAACTCACCCTGAGATAAGCGCAGGTTAAATGAAGCACGTGGTGAAACCAGAGGAGGGTTTCTGAAGTCTGGTAGAAAGAAAACAGAAGTTCATAACCCCATTGAAATATATTGAACTGCATACCTGTAGCTTCAGTTCTCAGTTTGACCTTGAGAGTCTTGCGTGTCAAGGGCTGGTGGGGGTATGGGGTGGTGAATGGTCTATGGAGGGCTGGGTGGGGTAATGAATGGCCATAAAATATATTGGTGGACCATTTTTTTTTTGTTTACAGGTGCAAAAAAAAGAAGACACTGCTGATCCCCGATCATGACACTGGGGGAATTGGCTACCCCCAGTGTTACAATTGAGTGGGAGATGACATCGATGGAGTTTATTGTTTTGTTTTTTTTTACAGTTGAAAAACAAATGAAAAAGACCAACAGCAAAGATCCCTGATCATGACACTGGGGAACTGGTCACCCCCAGTGTCATAAAAAAGATGGACTGATCTACGATCCTGACACTGGGGAATTGGGCACCCCCAGAGTCATAAAAAAGATGGACTGATCCCTGATCCTGACACTGGGGGATTCAGCACCCAAAGTCAAAAGACAGACTAATTCCTGATCCTGACACTGGGGGATTGGGCACCACCAGTACCATAAGAAAAGATGGACTGATCCCTGACCCTGACACTACGGGATTTGGCACCCCCAGTATCACAGTTATGTTTCTGGGGGCCGATCGCTGCTGCTTCATTATGACTGGAGTACACCACTGTAATTAAACAAGCATTTGTCAATGCTGAATGTTTGCTTACTGGTATTGGTATTGGTAGTACGGGAGTTAGAAAGATGCATAATAGAAATGGCAGTAAAATATTGAAGGAGTGTAATGAGTATAGAGTTACACAGGTGAGTAGTAGGTTGAAAATATATGTATGAAGAATATCAGGAGGAGGTGAGAAGGAGGTAATGATACCATTAAAAAAGTACCCAGAAGGAAAACTCCAGGGGTAGATGGCCTTTCAAGCAAATGTTATATTGTATTTGCATGAGAATTTGCCCCTTGGATAGAAAAGATTGTGTGGCTTGGCCTCCATCTGAACATTTGTGGGCACCTTTTCCTGCCTCCCTGTTCATAGGTCAAAACAGCCATTTTTAAAAGAAAAAAAAGAAAAACACAGCCTGGATTGAACGAATGGCTATGTTACAGCAGGAGTCAGTTGGACGCTTTGTAATTTTTTCATATTTTGACCTGAAATGCTAAATATAGTCTTCTTGCCACTCCACTTCATGAACCGTGTAGGTGAAACATTTCAAATCCGTGGGAAAATGGCATTCCATGCCACAGTTGCGAGAACACATTATGGGCATTATGTGAAAAATGGCAGCTGTGCTGTTCATGAGGTGGTATGATAAAATGGCTATACTGAAAATTTGGAGTGAAAATATTGAAAATTACCAAAGTTACACACTTGCATAGAAATTTGGAATGACTAGGTGTAACTCAGCCATTTTTGGAGTTGTTTCATCAAATTTTCATCTGGCTTTTTTGGGACCCCAACTCATGAAGAGTGCCACTGACATTTCATTCACTTATGTTGAAATGTGATTTAGCACAGTGACTGTGCCATTCTACGCCACAGGTGCAAAAAAAACATTTTAGGAAGGATGTGAACAATGACATCTGTACTGTTCATAAGGAGGTGTGAATCTGGAGTGACAACATTAAAAATTGGCAGAGTTAGGAGCATGCATAGAAATTGCGCAGAGCACACCTGTAACATGGTAATTCTTTGGAATTTGTTCACCAGATTTTCAACATGGCCTTTCTGGGACCTCCCCTTATGAACTGTGGCACTGTGATGTTGTTAATCCACTGCAAAAGTTGATTTCACACAGTGACTGCACCATTCTACGCTACAGGAGTGAAAACACGTTTTGGGCAGGATGTGAAAAATGACAGCTGTACTGTTCATAAGGAGGTGTGAAAAAATGACAATGTTGAAAATCTGGAGTGAAAATGTTACAAATTGTTGAAGTTAGGAGCATACATAGAAACTGCACAATGCACGCTCATAAGGCACACATTTTTTTGGAATTTTTTCACCAGATTTGCAACATGAGCTTTTTGGGACCCCACCTCATAAACACTGATGCTGTTGTTTCAATAATCAGTCCCAAAAGGTGATTCCATGCAATGACTATGAAATCACCTTTTGGGAGAGAGTAACAAAATGACAGTGACAGCATTCATGAGGTGGGGTCCCAAGAACCGCATGTTGAAACTTTGTGGCCAAAATTCCAAAAAAATGGCTGAGATATCAACCTAAGTTGACCCCCCATTGACTCTTATTATTGGGCTTACCTTTGATTCTTCAGTTTGGGGTTTGGCTTTGAAGAGTGCATATGCATCCCAGTCAGGAGAAGATGACAGCGCCGACCTCTGGAGGTAAGAATGGGGTAAGGGGGGGTACAGGGAGGTGGTGCAGAGGAGGGTTGGGATGTGGGAGGGGGATGGGGAGATGATGATGAACTGTTTTCTTTTTTACAGGCTTAACAAAAAAGATATCGGGGGGACAGTTTCCTTTTTGTTAACAGGTTATAAAAATTTGCTGCCAGGACGGGGAATGGAGGTAGTGAGGCAGGCAGCAGCAGTGGGAAGAAGAGGGAGGTTTTCTTTGCTTCAAGGATGGGGAATGGAGGTAGCAGGGTGGGCAGTGGGAGAAAGAGGTAGGTTTTCTTTGCTGCCAAGATGGGTACTCTGTTGGGGATTTCGGTACTGGTCTGGGCCTGGGGCTGGGTACAGGTGGGGAGCAGGAAGGGGATTTCGGTACTGATCTGGGGGTGGGTAGTTCTTGTTTGGGGGTGGGTACCAGTGGGAAGCGGGAAGCAGCAAGGGAATTTTTGGTGCTCGTCTGGGGGCCAGCACTGCTTGTCTATGGGCAGGTACCAGTGGGAAGTAGCAAGGGATTTTGGTGCTGGTCTGGGGCTGGGTACTGCTTGTCTGGGGTGGGTTCTTCCCCCTTCTACAACCCTTACATTGCCTGGAATGGTACCTCCCACATAGAAAGTCCCAGCTCTCTTCCCTCCCATGGAACTAAGAAAATAAGGCTTTGCCTGTGCTACAAATATGCTCATATTTATTTCAGAGCGGGATCACTGTAATTGTGGACTCAACTATTGTCACCTCTACCATGTTCCATGGTAAGTAATTTGTCCAGGGAGTCCTTTTCTCAAAGCAAACTGTCTGCATGGCTACTCCCACTGCAGCCATAAGAAAAGTAATGGTTGGGGGTGGGTCGGTGTGGGGGGAAGTGGTGATACGTCAGAATCAACAGAGTAAGACTGCAAGCGTGTTCAAAGTCCACAGTACCTCAATAGTGACACTGCAAGCATATTCACAGTCCAATGCTTTTGCTGTGTAGGTGTGCAAATCATCTCTGGAGGCAAAGGAATGCAATGGGGGCAGGAGGGGATGTCCTGAAATAAAATGGGTTCACAGAGGCATGTGCAGAGTTGCACAGTGATCATGCAGATGTGCTACTACGAACATACGAACATATGAAATTTGCCAGCAGATAAAGGCCTAGAGGTCTATCAAGTCTGCTCGAATGTGCAGCTAGCACCCCTTATTCTGCAGCTGCCCCTCCCTTTCACCCTTCCCCTTCATTAACCCTCCCCCTTGTCCTGTCCCATCCCTTTTGAAGCAGTCCACTGTTCTACTGGATACCACTTCTGCAGGTAACGCATTCCACCCAGCCACCACCCTCTCTGTAAAAAAGTGTCTCCTCATCTCCTTCCTGAACCTTCCTCCCTCCAGTCTCATATCATGGCCCCTGGTGGCCCTCCCTTCCCTTACTTTGAACAGCCCCTCTGTACCTGTCTTGTTTATTTCTTTCATATATTTAAAGGTTTCAATCATGTCACCCCCCCGTCCATCCTCTCCTCCAGTGAGTACATGTTCAACTCCTTCAATCTCCTCTCGTATGATAAGTCCCCCAGCCCCTTGATCATCTTTGTCACCCTGCGCTGCACCGCCTCCAGTAACTTAATGTCCCTCTTCAGATACGGGTGCCAGTACTGCACGCAATACTCCAGGTGTGGTCTAACTAATGGCCTATACAGTGGCAGAATCACCTCCTCCCTCCTCGAGGATACACCCCTTGCAATACAACCCAGCATTTTGTTGGCCTTTGCAGCTGCCTTCCTACATTGTGCAGAGTTGTTCACTGACCATGTAATGAGCACCCCCAGATCCTTCTCCTCCTCTGTCTGGGCTAGCTGCACTCCCCCAGCTGGTAACTCCTCCTTGGGCTCATCATCCCAAAATGCAGCACCTTGCAGTTTTTGGCATTAAACCCCAGTTGCCAGGTGTCTGACCAGGTTTCAAGCTTTGCCAGATCATCCTGCAACCCCTGCCATCCCCCTAGGTCATCCACCACTGCGCCTACCTTGGTATCATCAGCAAACAGACTGATCTTGCTCTTGATGTACCATGATATGTCTGCAATGAATATCCCAAACAACACTGGTCCCAACACCGAGCCCTGTGTGAACACCGGCATCACTGCCCTTGGGTGTGAGAGCTCCCACCCACCACCACCCTCTGTTGCCTTCCCTGAAGCCTGTTTCCTACCCATCTCACCAGCTTTGCACCCGCCCCTGTGCCTACTAACTTCCTTCCCAGCCTTCCATGTGGCACCGAGTCAAATGCCTTACTGAAGTCCAGATACAGGACATCCACTGCATGGCCCCTGTCCAGTTGCCTAGTTACCCAGTCATAGAACTCCACCAGGTTGGTTTCGCAGGATCTGCTACATATGAAGCCGTGCTGTCTGCTGTCCTGTAGTCCTTTGGCCTCTAGGAGGGCCACCAGCCTCTTTTCAGGATAGCTCCATTAGCTACCCACGGCGGATGTGAGGCTCACTGATCTGTAGTTTCCGGTTCATCCTAGCCACTCTGTGGAGGGCACCACATGAGCCATCCTCCAGTCCCGAGGTATACACCCCGAATGTAGTGAGGCACAACAGGTCTGCTAAAGGTCCTGCAAGGACCTCTGCCAGCCCTTCAGCACCCTGGGGTGATGACATCTGGGCCTGGTGCTCTGTCCACCCTCAGTGCCTTCAAACCCTCTCAAACTCTGCCTCCAGGATTTCCCCATCTGTCACCCCTTCCCCCTTGTTTCTGCCATTTCTTCCACCTTGGGTGTCACCCCCTCTTCTCTTTAGTAAATACTGAGCAGAAGTACTCATTTAGTGCTTCTGCCTTATCACTCTCTTCCACCAAATCCCCTCCTTCCTAATCCTTACTATGTGGTCCTTACAGCTCCTTTTCTCCCTGATGTACTTAAAGAAGTCCTTCTCCCTTCTTAATGCCTTGTGCCAGCCTGAGTTCCGTGATGCTTTGACCTCCTTATTGCCTTGTCACCTCCTTCGATTCTGTCAAGTACTCCTCTCTGTTCTCCCCTCCTGTTTTCTTGTACTTCCTAAGGCAGTTTTCTTCCTTACATTTTCCATGACCTCTTTGCTCAACCAGCTCAGTTTCTTAGCCTAGCCTTCTTGCTCTGGGCTTTTGCAGGTTTTTGGTTGCCTCCACTATCCCTAGCTTTATGAGCTCCCACCTCTGGTTAGTGTCCACACTAGACTGAATTCTGCCAGTAGCCTTTTACCACTTCCCCCATCCTCCCAAAGTCAGCCCTCCTGAAGTCCAGCACCTTGTGCCAGATTCCACCTTCCTTTCCCATATCCATGGAGCCATACTGTGGTGGTCCTCCCTGACAGCCGGTTCCTCCACTGTAAGTTCTCTCACAAAGTCCCATTTGCCAGCACAAGGTCAAGGGTATTCCCTAACCTGGTTGGTTCACTGACCATTTGCAGCAGGAAGCTGTCCTGGAAGGACATTCAGCAGTACCTACTCCCTTCTGTTCCTGGTTGTTGGGGTACTCAGTCCACTCCTGGCATGTTGAAGTCCCCCACAATCACCACACTGCCCTCTCGAGGTCCTCCTGATCTGTCCCACTAGTTCCTGTCTAACTCCTCCATCTGAGATGGTGGCCTGTACACCACTCCCATTCTAAGAACCTATTCTTGGAATCCTGGATTTGCATCAAGTGACTCGTACTACTCCTCCTCCCTTTCCCCTCCACACACTTTAGTCCTTCCTTCACATATGTGCAACCCCCTCATTTCCAATCACCTTGTCCCTATGAAATAACCTGTACCCTGGTACAGACAGGTCCAAGTCATTGTATTGGTTGGCCATGTTTCTGTGATGGCTGCAATGTCCACCCTCCTCTGCCATGAGAACCTGTAACTCTGCAGTTTTCCTCCCAAGGCTCTAGCATTAAGGGTAACCACCTTCCACCCTTTCCTCCCCTCCCATCCTGCCCCCTTTCCTAGCATCACCAATAGTACTTGCTATTTGTCCTTTGTCACTGTTATGGGGGGTAAGCTCATATGGTTTCCCAACCTGTGGTCTCTGCATATCTCTTCCCCAATTGCCACCCCCACTCCTAGTTTAAATTCCCAACTTCCTCTATGTACTCCTCCATCCTCTGTTTCAACACTTTCTTTCCCTCCTCACTCAAGTGTAGTCTGTCCTTGGCATAGAGACTACTGTCCTCCCAGGTCCCTCCCCACCCCCCCAACAGCCCATACCCTTTAGCACAACACCAGGTTCTGGCCATCCGTTAAATTCCTCTATTCTCAGCTTTCTTGTTGTGCTTGCCTTTGGCACTGAAGTATCTCTGAAAAGTACTGATCTTTCTGCCCCTCACATAATTGTGCTAGTTCCTCAAACCTCCTCTGGACTATATATCTACTGTCTTGTCAGCCAGGTTATTTGTCCCAAGATGTATAATTAAATGAGGCTTGTCCCTACCCCTTCTAGCATATTTCAGAACAGATTGTCCCACCCTTTCTGCTGTCATTCCTGGCATGGCCTCCACCCAAATGCGACTATGCCTCTCCCCCTTGCTACCCCACCTGACTCCTCTTAGTTTTGAGTCCCCCAGCACTAAGATTCCACCCCTCTTACTCCCTGCTTGCTTCCATTCATCTCCCTCTCTCATTTCCAGCTCCTCTTCTTCCTCCTGCACATTATTTCCCCCTTTTACCCCTGTTGCAATTCTCCGAGCAGAATTTCCCCCTACTCCAGTTTGGTCCAGGCATTTATCAATTACTCTTCTAATTCCATCATTTCCCTTCTCCACCTTCTTCCTCTCTAGCAGTGCAAAACTACTTTCTGAAGACCCTTCACAAATGCCCGCTCCCTTTCTCTTCATAGTAACCTGTTCTCTCCTTTCCACTCCATGACTTTTGCCACTTCTTCGCCTCCCCTCACGAGTCCCTATCTCCTCCTCCCATTTGTCTTTTGTCTCCCGACCTGGTTTCCCCAGCAATCGTTCTTACTGGCCTGGGTCCCTTTGTCTCTGCTTCCCTTCTTCTGACCCTCTCCTCACCACTGTTGGCTTAGATCACCCTCCTCATCCCTTCTTCCTCCCTCCAGTATTGGGCTAAACCCACCCCAATCTGCCTTGCCTGTCTTAGCTCCCCTGCAGACCCTGAATCTCCTTTCTAAGTTTTTCTATGTGGTTGCACTAAACATCCTCACACTTCCAGGCAATTTTAGAAAGATTGGTGCACCGCGAGTTGTTGCAGCCTACCACCCTACCCACTGTTGTCGTTGCTACCAACGACCCCCACCTCAGATGCAGGATACCAAACACTCCCCAAGTCTCCATCAGTGCAAAACATTCTTTTCTTTATTTCCCTTACCTCCTTTGTTGTACACGTTTGAGATATATTGAGCAACTGCTTTTTATATTCCTATCCTTCTATCCACACTCAAAGAGACTTTAAGTAGCCATTGCACAACCTTCTTCAAACTCCTACTCCTCCTTTCCACAATGCAATATCAATGTGAAGAAGTAATAATGAGCTCTAGATTTGCATTTACTTCCCTTCCACTGAGACAGCAGTCACCTCTTCACTTGCTGCTGTTCCTTTTCTGGATGTCTGCTTCTGCTATGACAGGTGCATATCTTTTGCCCATTTGAGGAAGTGATGTCAGAACCCCTGGTATAAAGGAAATCATGGACCAGGGGTGGGTGGGGTGAGGGGTTTGGGGTGGTGGGACCAGCCCAAGTCTTCCACTGAAGGAGAAGTGGAAATCTTGTGTATTTGTTGTCAGTATGCATGCACTACCAGGGTGCAGTTTGGTGTTAGAGACAACTGCTGTGGGTGGATGACTGGGTGGCTGTCAGACCAACCAATTGGTCACCGGCCAGCAACTAGTACAGTATATGGGGAAAAATAAGTTGTGTGTTCTTTTCAGAGGATCTGAACCTATGCTGATGAAGTGACCCAGAACTGATGGGCATATCTCTAAACTGCTTCCATATTCATAGTGCACTAAGATTAAACACTGCAATGTACACTTTCTCTCCAAAGCTTTACACATTTTTATCAATAGTTGTGAAGTATTTCAGGACACACACAATTTAACAACATCAAAGCACAAGGGCTTCAGAACCATGGGGCGAGGGGGGGTGGCAGCACTGTCACTTTTTTAACCCTGAATTTAAATGCCCTTTAAGCCTAACAACAATTTGTTTCTTTAAGTGTGAGCTACTGTCTTGAAGTATGGACACAGGACTCAGTAAGCAGCGCTATTATTTTGAAGTGTGGACACAGGAATACCAATTTCCAGCTGTGCTTTCAAGTGCCTTGCAACCCTGGGAAATGTCCCATTTGAATTGGAGGCACCCCACCCTGCCTGCCAGGCACAAAATACCAAAATAGCCAAGGGCCTGATATTCAAAAGAGTTGAGCCAAGCGCAATAGGGTTGCACTGGTGCAAGTCCGAAATTGTGCCATTCTGTGATATTCAGCAGGAGGCAGTTGCGCCACCGAAAACATGCTGAGCAATAGCGCAATGATAATGAAGGCATGCGCAACCAAAGGGGGAGGAACCATGCATAAAGGGTGCAGTGTGATGTTCAAAGACTTGCGCAATGGGCAACAGTGGAGCAAGTGGAAGTTGCGCCATAACGGAAATGAGCCAAAATAAAAAGGAGCAAGGAAGAGGCGCAAGAACGCTACAGGGAAGCCACATGAGGCAGAGGGTGAGGCAGGGACAGGGAAAGTGTCAGAAAGAGGGAAGGCCAGGGAAAACTAACAGCAGAAGAGAGGCACAGGGAAGGTGTGTGGAGCCACACATTCCAGAGGCCAGCACAGACAGGTGTACCCGGTGCAGGTGAGGTAGCAGTCAGGATAGTGGGGGACAAAGCAACAGCTGTTGGGGGCATAAGCCAGGGACAGACCAGTGCCACCTTCCACCTGGGCTGTAATGAGGGGGAGGTGAGGAAGGCAGGCAGAGGGGCGTGGCCATGGAAGAGCCCATTGAGGTGGTATGTCCCCAACAGGCAGTACCGAGCCCACATCAGCTTTGAGCTGTATACAGATACTGAGATTGTGGGCTGGTACCGCCTGAACAGGGCAATACTGAGGTGGCTCTGTGAGCTGTACAGTGATGTGATGCAGGCACCCACACGACAGAGTCATGCCCTGTCAGTGGCGACAAAGGTAACAGCCTGCATGTGCTTGCTCACCACAGGTACCTTCCAGAGACCAACTGGGGACACCACAGGCATAACCCAGTTGGCCACATCACGCAACATCACCCAATTCCTCAGCGTACTGCTGCCACATGCTGAGGAGTACATCCATTTCCCCAGCACTGCGGCGGAGCTCACAGCAAACATTCAGGAGTTCTACAGGGTAGCACGTATGCCTGGTGTGCTAGGGGCAATAGACTGCACCCATGTGGCCATAAACACACCACCTGGTGAGGAGGGGACTGCATACATGAACAGCAAGGGCTATTCCAGCATCAACTGCCAGGTGGTGTGCGATGCCAATGGGCACATCATCAATGTCTGTGCCACACACCCTGGGGGAGCACATGATTCATACATCTGGCACCAGTCGGCACTGTGCCACTGATTTGAGAGTGGGGACATCCCCACAGGACACCTAGTGGGTGAGTATGCAAACCAAATGGACATATCGTGGGCCTGGGGGGGTATGGCCAGAGGTGCCATGGGTGTGGCCTACAGGGCTTGGGGCAGGCCAAAACTGAACACGAAACTAACCTCCGCCCTCTGCACACAGGTGACAGTGGATACCCACTCTGTCCCTGGCTGCTCACACCCTACCGGCGGCCCACGACCCCATCGCAGCAACGCTACAATGAGGCACATGCCACCACATGCAATGTCATTGAGCGGGTGTTCGGGATGCTGAAGGCACATTTCCGTTGCCTGGACACCTGTGGCGGTGCCCTACAGTACAGCCCCTCAAAGGCCTGTGGGATATTCCTGGCCTGTTGCATCCTGCACAACATGGCCAAAGAATGTGGGATAGCCGTACAGGTCAAAGAGGGGGACAGTGATGGGGACAATGGGAACACTGGTGACGATGGTGATGGGCAGCCCCACCTTGGCCGATGAGACTCCTGACTGATCCGGCTGGCTCAGCTGCACTGGGGCACCATCACAGAGGAGCACTTCAGCCAACCCAGGTAAGTCATGATGCCATGCGCAACCACCAGTGGCTAAGGCACAACCCACAAACACGCATTGGAAACACACCAGGGGTTCATGCTAGCAAAGGATGTGGCAGGGCACAGAAGCACACACACACAACCAGGGATGGGTGAACATCAACACACCACATGGACGGACACACACACACACACACACACACACACACACAATGCACCAAACGTGCACAGAGGGCCGGAGGAACACTGAGCCAGAACACCAACCCTAGCAACACACATATCCACAGGCCACCATGTCCACTGTCTGCCCATGTGCGTGTGTCAGATGCTGTGCACCATCTCACTTTGGTGTACAGTGCAATGCAGGCATCATCATGCACACATAACTGCAGACAGCAGCCAGGAGGTTATGCAGGTGGACTGTGTGTCTGCGTTCAGGGCCGGGCAGCCACCCGTGCACTGCCCACTGAAACACACAATGCACACAGGGCAGCACCAGACAGTGCCCGCACTGGGAGACAGGTCAGTCTCGCTGCACAGTGCCACGGCCACCTCGGATGCATGGGTGGCCCTGCCGAGACCCGCCAGCACTGGCAGGCTGACCACAGGCCTCATGGGGTGGCACCGATGGTCCCCAAGGGGTTCCACTGCACGAACGCGACCGTGCCTGCACAGGGGTCTGCAGCACACCGAACATGCCTGCACCAGGAGTGCTCGGGATGCCCACAGCTGAACCTGGCGTCGACAGGGTGGGTGTCACATGACGCGGGGAATGGGGAGTGGATAGTGCACTGCATGGTATGAGCGACGCATGGGCACCTGACTGTGTGCCCATTGTGGCCCTGACAGCAATGAATGCCTGTGCATGCCTGTCAATGACAGCAGTCACATCCTCCCGCAAATGGTCCATCCATGACAGGATCCTATCGGTGTCCCTGCTGCGACACTCCTCTGCCCACTCCAGAGCCACACACAGTGCCTCCACGGATGTTGCAAGCCACATCTGCTGCTGGACCGATGCCCGCAGTAGGTGGGTGTGCTCGTCCAAGAGGTCGTCTGCCTCCTTGGCATCCTGTCTCTCAGGGTGCGCATGGGCCTGATGTTCAGCACCCCTTGAGGGTGGGTGCTGCACACCAGGACCAGGTATGGGCAAGTCCACAGGCAGTGCACAGATGCTGCCACTGACCCCTGAACCCCCAGTCCAGTGGGCAACTGCTGCTACCACCCCTCTGACTGCTGTGCCCAAGGGCTCAGTAGTGCCATGGCAGTGGCTGCAACAGTCCCACTGTCCTGACCAGACACCAGTGCTGCCCCACTGGTGCTAACAGGCACAGCCTGGGACTGTGCTGACACATTGGCCCACACAGTGGCACCAGCCAGAGCCATGGGCGTGAGCTGACCTGCTGTGTGTCCATTCTGTGGCACACACGTGTCACTGCCCGTGACGGTCATGTCTTCATCACTGGTGCAGGTCTCTGCCCCAGCCACAGCCACAGTGTGCTGGCATCCTTGGATGCCAGAACGCTGAGACATAGGAAGGGCTTCCCCCACACCTGTCTCAACGACATCAGTGTGGACAGCCAGGTGGCCCCACTGTTGTGCCGATCCACAGAAGCCTGTGGAGGTGGATGGTCTAAACTCCAACTCTGGCTGACTGTCCTCAGTGGACAGGCCCACCAACGTTGACCCATGCAGATGCTCAGGATCTGTAAGGGAAAGCAAAGTCATGTTACTGCATGTTACCTACCCGGCCCCCCCCAAGGCAGACCATGGCTTACCATGCAGAGATGGGCCACCACCCGTCTGGAAGCCACCACCTGGAACTCCCTCTAGGGCACTGTGGCACATGCTTGCAGCAAGCCTGTCCTCTGCTGGTGTGAGATACACTACCTCTGGCTGTCCCCCGCTTGTTGCAGCACGTGCCACCCTGATGGCAGCCACCTTCTCCTTCACCCTCCTCCTGTCAGTACCCATCTTCTTCTTACACTCCTGCATAGAGCACTGGTGGCTGCCATGCAGGCTCACGGCACATGCCACCTCCTCCCATGCAGCAGCACAGGCCGGAGGGGTGCCCCGCCGTCCACTGAGCAGTGGCTCCTGATCCAGCTAGGCCTCGAAAAGTGCCTCGGTCTCGGCTGCCATGAAATTGGGCCTCCTCCTCCGCCCACCACTGTTGTCCTCCTCACCCAGAACTTGCTCAGTCATTATTCAGCCTGTAAGGATGGCAGTGGTTACCTGTGACTGTGCAGTCCAAAGTATGTCCCTGAATCCACAGTCCACACTCCCACACAGCATGCAACTCACCAATAAACTGCAGTAACTGACTATGGCCACTGCAGCACTTTGTCACACTTTTATAGCACAATGCATGCAAATTAGGTGAGGAGCAACTTTAATTGGATGCAAATCGTGGTGCTGCGTCATTGAATGGCTGATCGGATGATTTGCCTGTGATGGCTGAATATCACGCTTTTGCGCTTTGCGCAATTGTGTTGAACGTGCTGAACCAATGGTGCAGTTCTGTGGCATGTGTAGTACACCTCACTGCACATGCCCAGGCTGCTGACGCTGGCATCTGCCATGCTGATGACGTGCTGTGCACGATGGTCAATGCAGGGCACGGCCACCATTGTGCCAGTGGTGCTATAGTAAAGGTCACTACATGGCACTGTGACAATGGGCCTCCATAGACACAATGGCACAACTGCCCAATAGTCCGCTGTGGTACTGGCAAACAGGCAACCAATCGCGCTATACACATAGTCATCCGATGGCGCTGTGCATGGCCTTGCATCAGAGACCCTTGACCCTGTGCCCGACCTTTGCCCCCTTGGTGCCATGCATCAGGCATGGGTGCACCTCTATCACACTGTTCAGTACCAGCACGATAGAGAATGGCAGCGCTGTACCGCGCAGCATTTGCACGTGGGGTACCATGCTGCAGAGCACCATATTGCCTACTATAGCCGCTGAGATGGCACACAGAAGAGCCCCACAGTGGACTGCCATAGAGTTGGCCAACCTTGTGGCTATTGTGGAGCCACACCATGGGCCTCTGTTTGGGGAGGAGCCACTGGACAGGGCCGGGACCCAGGTCTGGCAGGGGGGTGGCCACTGATCTGGAGGAGGCCACCGGATGGAGGAGGACCATGGAGCAGTGCAGGCACCGCTATGGGGACCTCAGGAGGAGGGAGCCAGACCTACTAGCCCATCTGCAGTCACGTGCCAGGAGGGGCATAGTGCCACATCCAGGTGGGTGATCCGTCTACACACTTGTATTGTTCATGTGGGTAACAGTGTTGTATGTGTCCAGCACATAGGGGAGGACTAGTCTAGGGTTGGCTGTGGTGGTGTTTCAGGGTGTGGGGTGGGTGGGTCTGGCTGGGTGGGTGGGCACACACATTGGGGCAGGGGGACTTTGCTTCGGGATTGTACTGATGTTCTTCTCTCCTTGTTTTCCCCACAGGCATGGACGAGCATCGCCGGATGAGGGAAGAGCGGCGGAGGGAGGAAGACAGAGAGTCCAGGCAGGACAGGGACCATCACCGCTGACCTGACCAGCCCGATGAGGGTGAGTGCCATAACTCCATGATTACTATTGCATGCTGTGTAACAGGGTGGGCAGCGGAACATGGCCACCATCCATGGACACCACTGCCATGCACGTGACTTGTGACAGTCAGCACTATCCAGTGGCATTGCATGTCTGGGAGTGCATCAGTGGTGGTCCATGCATGCACCAGGCACATGGCTGTGGCACTGCCTTCACACCACTTAGCCATGTTACTGGATGGCCATGGTGGTGGTGTTGTGCAGGACATGGGCGGTGGGTGTGTGCAGTGGTCCACATGGCTGTGGCTGCCTGGGTGGGCAGGTCTTGTGGACACGGTGACTATGGGTGGTCACACACCATCACAGGGGCATGGCACATGGCTGTATGCCATGCACAATGGGTGGGCTGCAGGGGGATGGGCAGTCACACCTATTGACTCTGCTCCCTCATCCTAGGTGACCGGAGGCTCCTGCAAATTCAGCAGTCCATTAATGAGCTGCTCCAGGTGGCCAGGGAGACTCTGCAGCTCCTCCATCAAATAAACTGCCATGGGGTCAGGAGGAGAAGGAGGAGCAGACATCAGCACCAGGAGGTGGAGGACTGGGGCGGCTGTTAATGTCCCCATGCCCCGACTACCACCTTCCCCCCTTGACCCACCCTCACACCCCTTCTTTCCTCTCCAATATGTTCACCTCTGCCCCTTACCCACCCCACCTTGTTTATGTCCCCCCCACGTTTGTACATAGTTCTGTATATAGTTATTTTTGATATGTTTCAATATAACTATTTTGATATGAATACTGTGGTGGTCTCTGATTTGCAGTGGGCTATGGGTGCTCAGCTGCAGTGGTGTGCATGGCGTCTGGGGTGCTGCAGTCATGGGTATTTGAGTATGTCCATGGGGAAGTGACTATGGTGTGTGAGTAGCTATCAGTCGGTGTCTGTGGTGTGTGTGTTGTTCCCTGTGCATTGGATTACTGTGTGCAGTGGTCCATGGTGCATGCTCTGTGTCCATGGTGCCCCTGTCAACCCGTCCATGGCCTGTGCAGCTGACACCCTTGCATGTCTGTGACCTGCACGGTCTGCTGCCATGTCACTGGTGGCTGTCCATGCAGGGCAGCCACTGTATCCATCACAATGCTGAGTTGCCTCCTGTCACCGGTGTGGTGCATGTTTGCCTCAGGTGACACTGTGGCCTCTGCAGTTGTTGTCCCACCTCCATGCTGTGGCTTGTGTGTGTTGCAGGGGATGTGCACCACTGTCTGTGACTTGTGCTCCAGGCATATGATGGTGGCGTATGGGTCCACAGTGCCTGCGCAGGGTGACTGGCACTCCTGTGCCATGGAGGACTGCAGGCTGTGTGTACACGGTTTCCATGGGCCCACACTGGGGGCTTGGTTGCCACGCTACTGCATCCCTGTGTTACTGTCCCCTTGAGTATGGGTGGGTGTTTGTCCCTGCACTGTGTTGCATCTGGTGTGGTGCATGCTTCCATGCATCACTGTGGGTGTCTGTGCTGGCTGTTGTGGCCAGTGGTGGGTCGGGGTGTGTCACTGGACTACTGTACAGGGTGCTGTATCACTAATGGTGGTGTCAGGGGCACGCCCTGTCCCATGTGGGGTACCTCTTGTGCCGACGCATGGTCGGTCTCTCAGCTGTGCCTCGGGGGGATTGTGCATGTTGGCACTGTGTCTGCTGTTGTTGCATTGCCGTGTGCTGCCATCCACTGCTGGGTGCTCATGGTGGGGCTGGCTTGTATGGTTCTGTGGTGCATGAGGTTGCAGTGTCACAGTGGGGGTGGTGGTTTCCTGCAGTGGTGGTCACTGCTCATGGGGGGGTGTCTGGGGGTCACGGTGCAGGGTGTGCTGTGCACTGGGGGGATGGTGTGGCACAGGGTGGTCCACCCTCCTTGTGTGGCAGTCTCAGCTTGCCGGTGGGTGTGATGGGGCACCATGGCCCGGCTGTGGGTTGTTTGCTTGTATCCATGGGCCGGTGGTTTTTCCAGCCCTCCCCCAGTTGTGCTGTGCTTGGGGTGTGGGGGGACGATGTCAGTTCTGCTGTGTGTTCCTGTGCCCATCTGTGGCATGGGTGGTGGGCCCCTACCTCCCTGGTTGTACAGTTACATTGCTCTGCAGCTGGGGGGCTCCCTGCTTGCGCTATGGCGCTTCTGGACTGCTCAGCTGGACATCCCTTGTTGCGCCATAGCACATCATATCTGCTCAGCTTCCCCTCCCTAGTTGCGCTATGGTGCAGGTTGTGTGATATTCAGACGTTGGCTGTAGGCGTAATTTGGCTTGCTCCTTTTTTGAATATCGCATCTGTTGCGCATGCGCGCAATAGACTTGTGCTTGCTCCTGCTATTGCACACTTTTTGGGTGCAGTTTGAATATCCAGGCCAAGGTGTTTAATTGCTTTGGGATTGCTGTCTGCCTCTGGAAGGGAACAGGAACTCGAGATGTGTAAAATGAAGTGCATCTGTGTTAGAAATAACATCTTGACTTCTAGCTCCTCCCTACAAATGTCCCAGAACAAGCCTGAAAATGTGTCTTGCCTTCTTTGAACTGGCTGCATCCCTCCCTGCCTGCCACACAGAAAACAAAAGTAGAGGGGTAATCTTCTGATTGCCTTGTTGTCTCTGCTTCCCAAAGAAGAGGTGTCAAGTGGTGCTTGAGCAGGGGAGCCACTAGAGTAGGGGGGGGTGGGTGTTAAGAGTAAACCTCTAAGGACAAAATACATTTTGTTTAAAAAAATGAAGGTTTCCAGCATCCATCCTTCAGATCTTGAAGGAGCTGCTACAGATGGGTGGTGGTGGTGGTGGTGGTGAGAACGGTGAAGAGGGCAAAAAGATTAATTTGCACATTGTTGAACTCTGTGCTGCCGCCATGTGCTGTAAGTAAAGGGATGTGGATCTGGGGGATAGAGGTGTCTAATCAGCAAGGCAACAGTAATTTTCTACTTCTGCTCTGCTCTGCTGGTTTTTTATGTTGTTTAATTAACTTCACCTACTTTACAATCTACAACTTCTAACTTGTGTGACTGTGCTGTCCTCTATGTTGTTCGCGGTGTATTTGCTGCCATTGGGAGACATTGTAAGACGATATGGGCTGCAGTTTCACTGTTATTCAGATGCTACCCAGCTCTACCCGTCATTTGCCCCCGACCAGGATAGTGTGGTCTCTGTCTTTAATAGCTGCCTCGTGGAGCTCCAGGACTAGCTGGCTAAGGTTGAACCCTGGAAAGACTGAGATGTTGGTGGTGGATTCAGGTCGTGGGATAGAGGGGATGGGAGGGCCATCTGCCTCCGGGCTTTGGCTCATGAGTAGCCAGCTCCTGCCCTCTGTTCAGGTGCGGAATCTGGGAGTGATATTTGATGAAGGGCTGACCCTTCATTCACAGGTGTCAGCTGCAGTCAAATCCTCTTTTTACCATCTGAGGAACATTGCCCAGATTAAGAACCTTGTTCCGTACCGTGATCTTCCAACGCTGATCCACCGCTTTGTGACCTCCTGCCTTGACTACTGTAACTCCCTATACCTAGGGCTTCCAGGGGTTGATATCTCTCACTTGCAGCTGGTGCAGAATGCTGCAGCCAGGTTACTGGTAGGGGTTTCCCGGACCAGTCATATTACTCTTGTGCTGCTCGAACTGCACTGGCTTCCAGTTCAGTGGTGGATCACCTTTAAGGTCAATTTACTGACCTTTAAGGCCCTTCACGGTCAGGGTCCTGGCTACCTGCAAGAGCTCCTGGTCCCTTACTGCCCCCTCCGACCCCTCTGCTCAGCTGATGAGGGATTGCTAGAGGTTCCCAGGGTTGGATTAAGGACATCTGATGCGAGCGCTTTTAGTTACACAGCTCCAACCCTGTGGAATTCTCTACTTCATCGGATCAGAGAGTGCCTGACTCTGGAGAGCTTTAAGATGGCATTCAAAACTTATTTATTTAACCTTACTTTCAGTGATTAGTATATTATGATTCACTGCTGTATTTTATTGTTTTATCTATGTTTTTAATTCTGTGCAGCGCTTTGATACATGCTGGAATGCGCTTTACTAATATGTTTTATTATTATTATTATTAAATGAACTGCAATATTAATTCTATTTGTGTTGGGATTGTTTTGCATGTCTGACTATCATTTTGATATTTTTTTCTGTTCAAGCTTAGGCAGGCGATAAATAGGAAGTAACTGCAGAACAGAGAGCAAAGACTGGATTGTTGTCTGGCTAGCTACAGTATACTGGTGACCCTGTAGTGGTTACAGAAGCTTAATTGCAGTTCTGGTCATTTCCTAGTTAAAACAAAATATCATTTGGTACGCAGCAGGCTGCATATTTTTTTCTTAAATTACATAGATATAGATTTACTTTAATGGTGGTCATTCACAAACTGTAAAACTGATATTTAAAGAAAGATATACCCTACAGAGGGCATTGGCTAAAATTACAGATTATTTGGTCGAGTAATGAATCCTATGTGAAGCCATAAGGTCATTGTGCAGAGCCAAAAGAACCAGAAGCCTTTGAAATTAAATTCTTAATGTGGTTAAATGAATTTTCTATTAGTTTTATTATTATAATTAGTTTGATTATTGTGCATTCTACCTTGGTTAATTTTTTTTTATTTTTGCCACATCCCAGCCCTCTGCTACCTTATCTTTGTTTCAAAGGACACCAGTGTTGCATTCTGCTCATAATCTAGCTACAGGAGCATCATTTAGTAACATGTACAGTAGCATGCCATCTCATATTAACAAGAGAATGCATCAGCCCCATGATATAAATTGTCCACCAGCTCTGAGAGTAGAAACTATACTGTTGGTCACACTTGAATCCTGGTTTCTCAAGCCCAACTAAAAGAGCATCATGTAACTTTAAATCACAAATGGGTTAAACAGTTCTATTTTAGATCTGTATCCATCTCCCCTTTTGCTCCCACTGATTAGGCTAACTTAATGCAACTTGGAAATATCTAGGCTAGCATGATGTTTCACCTGTGCAAGCTGCTTCTCAGTCCACATCACTGTATTTTTAAAATTTTAACTCCTTGTTGAAAATAGCAGCTTGACACAGTAATACATCAGCTAAAGTGATGTCACCTACCCAGAGCTATAAGAGATACTGTAGCCAGCTTGGCTTCAGGAAGGGTGAACATGGCCAGGACCCCATAGCAAATGAGATGCATATGCAGTAAATAAGTCCAGAGGCACTAACTTACCCTACAAGTGTTAAGAATCACAGTTTGCATAATAAAGGTTTACAGTGATGAATCTTCATATGGTTTGGCTAGTTTGGGCTCTACTGTTTATAATACAGGAATGAATAGCTAGGGAAGAAATTTTTTCAATGAGTGCCAAATGTGGTACAGTACATGTTTTGCAAAGTTCTAACAGAAATTATGTCTATGGGGTATTTTTATCCAAGAACTGGGTCACATTTTCATAGAGACAGATTACATTTGTGGTACATGAGTGTCCCTTTGTTAATCCCTAATGCTCTCTGTCACTGAAATCACTGTTAGACATGTTGCTAACATATATCTTTAAGTAGTGATTCCAGAATTGTACCCGAAACCTGTATTTTTTTTTTTTTACCAATTGAGACACACTAAGCTGAAAGCTTGTTTGCAGGTGCAATCTGGGAGCATGAGGAAGTTAAGTGACTTGCTCAGGGTCACACAGTATGCAAATGGGGGCTGTGGGATTCAAACCCAGGTCTCCAGATTTGCAGCTCAGAGCCTTAAACCACTGCACCATACTGCCTCCTACTGTATTTATTAATTTTGTAAATAATAGTTTGAGAGGGTGCTTGGTTATGGATTATCCCAGTATTTAATTTCAACATTTTAGTGGAAACTTTGCATTCTGATTTTTTTTATTCTGAATTTTTTGTAGTATGTTGTCTGTACTTATATTTATTATGTTGGCATTCCTGGTAATGTACAGGGGCAGGGGACTGAGTTGTGATTGAGTTTGAATAAAGAATGCAAATATTCATTAAATTGGTTTGTTATCTCCACTGGATTTTTTAACTGTTTCCCCTTTAATATTAATATTACTTATATTCTTTTTTTTTGTGTGTGTGTGTGGGGGGTGTCAGGCTATTGATGTAACTGCACAATCATTTGCTGTTGCTTTTGTCTGCATCTGTTGCAAGTTTGAGTTCCATTTTCTTTTTAAAATGGTTACTTTTGCTTTTATGTTTCTTTTAAAATATTTAATATTATGACCATGTGGTTATGTCATGGCTTTTGTTTTCAGACATTTCATTTCATGTTAAGTTTTTTTTGCTGAGTAACTTTCTTCACATCCTCATTTAGCCATCTTACTTGTCATCATTTGTTGTTATATTCATTGATCCTTTTAATGTAACTATAATTATTTTTATTCTGAATTTTTTGTAGTATGTTGTCTGTACTTATATTAATTCCATTGGCATTCCTGGTAATGTACAGGGGCAGGGAACTGAGCTGCAACTGGGTTTGAATAAGGACTGAAAATATTAATTAAATTGTTTTGCTATCTCCACTAGATTTTTTACCATTTCCCCTTTAATATTAATATTACTTATATTCTTATTTTTTGGGGGTGTCAGACTATTGATGTAACTGCACAATTGCTTGCTGTTGCCTTTGTCTGCATCTGTTGCAAGTTTGAGTTCCATTTTCTTTTTGAAATGGTTACTTTTGCTTTTATGTTTCTTCTAAAATATTTTATATTCTGACCATGTGGTTATATCTTGACTTTTCTTTTCAGATATTTCATTTAATGTTAAGTTTTTTTTGTTGAGTAACTTTCTTCACATTCTCTTTTAGCCATCTTGCTTGTCATCATTTGTTGTTATATTCATTGATCCTTTTAATGTAACTATTGCAAATGAAAATATGCTGTCCATTATAATCTGCCAAATGTCATTCACTGTGTTGTTGTTTTAAATGTTATGCCAGTCAGTTTCTTTGATTTTTTGGTTGTTTTGTTCTTTTCTACTGCATCTAGGACCCTTTCCCTTCCTTTTTATCCTTTTCAACTGTTTTCTATATTTAAGAACTGTATTTTATTTGAGCTTTCATCCTTTTATAAGTATAATGAAAATGTATTTCTTTGCTGCTCACTTGCTTTATACATATTATCCCCCCCCTTACTTTGGCTTATTTTATGCACACTTTTTCTTCTGTGTTTGTTTCCTTTTTTCTCTCTTTTTCTTTATGGTCCTGACTTCTATAGAGATACATATTTTTTATTTAAATTGACAATAGGTTGATTCCATGGATTTTTAATATTTGATCAGTACTTGTTATTGGCATTGTGTTACTGGTACCATAGGCTTTATATTTAACATCTTAAAATTGATGACAACATGAATGTATAATGCTCATGTACCAGCTATTTATTAACATAGAAACAAAAAAGTTGTTGGCAGAAAAGGACCTCCTGGCCCACCTAGTCTGCCCTAAGGTCCCTACCTACTGTGCTGTCATGGACCATAACTGATCTCCAGCCTTAACCCCCATCCCCCACACTCTAGCCCTGTTACCAAGGTCCCCTTATGTGTATCCAATGCATGTTTGAAACCTGTTACCATTTCAGTACCCATTACGTCTGCTTGCAGGCTATTCCAGGTGTCCGCCACCTTGCTTTGTTTGTTTAAACAGCGGTGTTGTCCAGCAATAGGTATCACAGGGAGAGAGAGAGAGAGAGAGAGACAGCTGTGTTGTCCAGCAGTAGGTATCAGAGAGAGAGAGAGAGAGGTAGAGAGTGTGAGATAAGGGATTGGCTTTGTATGGCTGCAGAGGTAGGGAAGAGAAATGAACCTGTTTTTCAGGAAATGCACTTTAATTTCATATATCACCTTACATGCATGATATATCTTACAGCTGAGGTCTTAAGAGTTGGTGGCAAGTGAATTATTCCATACAGGTAAAGGGATATAGCTTCATCCCCAAGAGATGCAAAATGGGCATGTCACTTTTTCAAGCATTTAAAATAACACAAGTTTAGTTTCACATTTTTACTATGAGGGACAGGGACAGGCAAGCTGCCTGGCTCAAGCCACAAAAGAAAGATGCAGCACAGCATCTGCTAATATGATCTGGGTCCAGGGATTTTTCTTATTTGAATTTCTTTTTGAATTTTTAACTGCTAACTTCTCCTTGAAAGTTGAAAAAGCAAAGTCCAATGTATTTTTTTTTCTAAAGCTAAGGGCAATTCTACAGTACATACTTTTTACAAGACTTTCACAGTATCATTTTTCTTTCAATCAAAACTACTGAACTAGTGCCCTGAGGCTTTCATACTGTGGGAGAACCAAGCAAGTAAAATCAACCAGCATGGTCCATTAACAAAGGAATTTACACCTGTGGATGAGTGGAGGAGGGGATACCAGCAAAGCAGGAACTTCTCAGTTTGCAAAAGGTAGTACAGTAAGCACTGAAACTTAACAAGGCCCATAAAACACTCTGGAGGAGGTTTCAACCTGCAAAAAAAAAGGCAATACTGGGGAGGGCTCAACACTCTGGAGGAGGTTTCAGCTAAAACACTCTGGAGGAGGTTTCAACTTGCAAAAAAAGGCAGTCCTGGGGAGGGCTCAATTAACTTCTTAAGCCAGAGGAAAAATAGTGCTTTCCAGCTCCCATACACACACAGGCCACATAGTAATGAGGCTTCAGTGGAGGACACTATTTTTAATACTCTAGCATGATGTTTGGAAGATAATTTATGCAGGGAGTCCTTTTCTCAAAGCAAGATGTTTGCAGGGCTACGCCCACTGCAGCCATAAAAATGAAACATCTTGGTGCAATGGTGTGCTGTTTACCATCCGAAAGATGTGGTAGCACCATCCTAATATATCCACAATATGAATCTAGCACATACATTCAACAGGTAACCTCATCAGAAGAGATTTTTACAAATGGTGAGTGATGGCCATCTTTAATGATGTGAGTCATTAATTACATAATTAGCTGTAAAAGCTGTTTTAACAATATCTGAGAAAACTAAAAATACATAAGCATGAATCTCAGGGATGCCAGAAATGCATTTTTCTTAGTGATGTACAAGTCATTAGCCAGAGGCGGCTTGTCTTGACAGTTCTCAATCATGGTAGAGAAACTTCTTCTTCCCCATGAATTTGTCCAGTGATCTCTTAAATGGTTCCATTGTATCACTCATTACTATATCTTTAGGCAGACTGTTCCAAACCCTCACCACCCTTTGAGTGAACCAGTTACCCCAGATTCAGTTTTATACAATGCCCCTTTTAGTTGTAAATCATGGCCTCTGTTTTCCCTTTCAGATGTTCTTAGTTCCAAACTGATGCATTCTAGAATTTTCCTGTTTTTCATTGCCTTATAAACCATACAAAGATCCCCTCTGGCCCTCCTGTACTCTATTGAGTATAGGTTTAACTCTGTCAGCCTTTCTCCATAGGGTCTTGTGGATAATCTTTTTAGTTTTTTTTTTGTGGATTTTCTTTGAGTTCTTTCCAGCAATTTGATATTTTTAATCAACCTGGGTGCCCAGAATTGCACACAGTACTCCAGGTGGGGGCATACCAGCGACCTACAGTATACAGGGCACATAACACCTCACTATATATAATGACTATGTTACGTAAGATGCAGTCCATCACCTTGTTGATTTTACTGATCGCCTCCCTACATTGTTCATCCTGTGACATACTATTAGTGATCGTGACTCCTAAATCTCTCTCACTCTGGGTTACCTTGATCTCTTCCCCAAACATGAAGTACAACGCCCTTTTGTTATGACTTTCCATGTGCATTACTTTACACTTTTCCATATTGAACATGAGTTTGTATGATCTTCCCCACTCCAGAATGTGGTCTATCTCATTTTGTAGTACTTTAGCTGCCTCCTGACTTTCCACCACTGACCCAAGCTTAACATCATCTGCAGATTTTCAATGGCAGCAATTTTTAGATATTTATAGTGAGGAAATGAACAACCCAAACAGTGTAGATCCCAGGACAGACCCCTGAGGCACATTGTTTGTTACTTCTACCCATGATGATATGTGTCCAGCAATGCATACCCTTTGCCTTCTACCCAGTAGCCATGAGTGAATCCACTTAGTCATATTAGTTGGTATCATCATCTCCAGTAGCCATGAGTGAATCCATTTAGTTATATTAGTTGGTATCCTCATCTCCAGTAGCCATGAGTGAATCCATTTAGTCATATTAGTTGGTATCCTCATCTCCAGTAGCCATGAGTGAATCCATTTAGTCATATTAGTTGGTATCCTCATCTCCAGTAGTTCCCATATTAAGATATCATGGGGCATGCTATTGAAGGCTTTGATACATCCAAAAACAACACATCTACAGTGAGTCTGTTATCCAGGGCATTGCTAACTGGGTTGAAGAATTGTAAAAGGTTAGTCACAAATGATCTTCCTGCTCTAAACCCATGTTGTTTTATGTTTTCCAACCCTTCTAACATAATGTATGCCACGATTTAATCCCTGTCAAATTCTTCTAACATCTTGCTGACAATTGAGGTAAGGCTAACGGGCCTATAGTTTTTCACCTCTGAGTTTGATTTGGATCCTTTTTTATGGTTGCAGTAGGCAGAGCCTGCAGACATTTTGCATGTACAAAAGGAGTGATATCATGTTTTCTGTCAGTGGAACTGACTGAAGATGTAAATAGTCTCCTCCGCCTTACCTTCCTCCAAGATATGTTTTCCGCCCTCAGATAAATATGCTTTCATGTTAGTCAATTGTTGCAGGGTACTATTTTCTTTCTTAAATGGGCTGTACAAGAACTGGAACCCAAGTAGTGGGAGGCAGCATTATTTTTTGGGGGCAGGTAAGATCCACCCCCACCTACACCTGAGAAGCTCCTAAAGATCCACCCCCACCTTTTTTTGATTCATGTGGGTGGGGCATGAGGTGGATTTATCATGTTGGAAGAAGACACACTAGTTTGGGACCTGGAAAAAGCAACAGAACAAGTCTGTGGAGTCCCTTCATTTTATTAAGGACTAGGAGAACAGAAGATGCTTAATGGCATCATATTGACTTAAAAACCATTGGAACAAATGATTATCAGAGCCACTTGGGACCTCAGAAGAAAAGAGTAATTAAGGAGTGCCAAAACTACAGCTCCCAAGGAAAACAACAGACACAGCATTCTGATTCCAGTTGAAAGAGTTGCAGGTTTTTCTTAAACATTTATATACTAAAAACATAAAAGTTCAGCTTTTGGGATTAACAATATTTGTTTACTATTATATATATATATATATATATATATTAGAGGCAAAAACTCTGTTTAATGCATCAGTTAGGGTTGTTCAACAGCAAAAAAAAGCTAGGAAATTCGGGCTTAGGGTTGAAAGCCCCCCTTGGACCCCAGCCCACCCCCAATCTGGCATCGGGTATGCATTGGGATCATCAGCCTAACTCTCACCCCATCACATGTGTAAAGAAGCTGAGGTATAGGAGAATGGGGTGAGAGTTAAGACCAATGACCCCAATGCAAACCCTGGAACGTATGACGTAGAAAAAAATTAAAATTTTGTATGAATTACTACTTTCCTGGCTAGTTTTTTTGCTTAGCTCCCCAGTTGGGGGGGGCTAAACATTTTTTTGACAAAAAGTCCATATCTCGCATCGTTTCTGAGATACAGGCCATGAAAGATGCGACAGACGCTATAATGTTATCCTATGAGACAAATCGTCAACTTTGGAGTGCTCTCGCTTTGCCACCCTGTAATATTTTTTCTCCAAACCACCAAAAGGCACATTTTTAGGATGTTGGCTTTCTTTCTTCCAAATTTCAGCCCAAAATACCAAACCGTTATTTTCCAGAAGAGCGGCAAATATTTCCTGTAATATGGTGGATGCCGTAATGTTATCCTATGGGAAAAAGCACCAACTTCGTAGTGCTGTAACTTTGATGCCCTGTAATATTGTCTGACCAATCCAATAAAAAGCACATCTGAGGGATGTTGCCTTTCTTCCCTCCAAATTTCAAGTAAAAAGACCAAACCATTTCTGAGATATTCAATGTCAAAGATTGGCAAAATTTCCCTATCTATTCCATTATGAGAAATCTGGCCATCTTGTCCCTATTTTGCCATCAAAGATCACAATCAAAGAATCTCACGATCAAAGAATTTTCAGCCTCACGATCAAAGAATTTGCAGGCTCATGAACAAAGAATAAATAATTTAATAATTAAAAAAATAGAAGCAATTGCAGTAAACCACCACCATGGTTCAACAGATGAAGCCCCCTGAGTAAAACTCATTTTCATTTGACTTCCTGGGACACCCCTGGGCTAAGAAAATTGAATTTTAAATTGGGCCGTCTTGTCCCTCACTCGCGATGCAAGATCTCGGTCAAAGAATCTCACGATCAAAGAATTTGCAGCCTCACGGTCAAAGAATTTGCAAGCTCATGAACAAAGAATAAAAAATGTAATAAATCAAAATATTGGAGGAATTGCGGTAAACCACCACCATGGTTTGACAGAACAAAGCCCCCTGAGTAAAACCCACCCTCATTTGACTTTCTAGGGAACCCATGGGCAGAGAAAAATGATTTTTAAATTCGGCCATCTCATCCCTCACTCACGATGCAAGATCACGATCAAAGAATCTCACGATCAAAGAATTTGCAGCCTCACGATCAAAGAAGTTCCAGGCTCATGATCAAAGAATAAAAAAGGGTGAAACACAATTTATTCACCGATTTGAACCAAGCCAATGGCATGGCTTGACAGAACGGACCCTCCTGAGCAAAACAAGCCCTCATTTGTGTCCCTAGCCCATCCCTGAGCTGAGATATTAGTGTTTTAGGTCATGATGCAAGATCACGATCAAAGAATCTCACGATCAAAGAATTTGCAGGGTCATGATCAAAGATCATTAGAGAGCCGCGAATTAAGATTTTAAAAGCTTATAACTCTATTTTTTGACCGATTTGGATGGAACCAAAGCCATGGCTTGATACATCAGGGTCCCCTGAGTAAAACCCATTGAAGTTTTACTTCAGAAGTGACCCCTGAGCCGAGACATTTGTGTTTGTGTGACTGGAAAACTGAAAAATGGATGGCGGACCTCACGATCAAAGAATTTTGAAAATTCCTCAGGAACAACGATTCTTGAACCATGAGGCTGCAAATTCTTTGATCGCCAGGTGAGACCAGATGGCCAGAACCCCCATTCTTTGATCGCAAGATATACATGTACATTTTCCCAGTGACTTATAATGGGAACTTAAAAGTGCCATAACTTTTGAATGCCTTAATATTCTTTCACCAAACAAAAAGTGGCATGTTCAGTCACCAAAGCTCTTTCAAACAAGCCATCTTGCAGAGCAGCACGCCACACAACAGCCATGCAGGACCACATTAAGAATGCCAAAAGGTGTGTTCAAAAATCGATAATTTTGCATTTTTCAGCGCTTTCATACATGAAGATCAGCACTCCAACACTAACACACTTTGGCAAATCAAGAGATCTAGTGCACCCCAATGCGTGTACCAAATTTCAGGCAAATCCATTGAATGGGTCCAAAGTTATTAATGTCCAAACTTTTGACTTTAGTATGTAAGTGGACGCTCAACCCTAACTACTGTATAGTGGTGCGACCATGCCACTATAATATATATATATATATATATATATAATGGTAGCACGGTAGTGCTACCATAGTTAGGGTTGAGGAGCCATTTACATGTTAAACCCAAAATTTTGCACCTTAATAACTTTGCAACCGTTTGACAGATTTGCCTGAAATTTGGAACACACAATCAAGACCCATACATCTTGGGATCTACCAAGTTTTGTACCAGTCAGATACACAGCTGTGGAGTTATTAAGCATGATTTTTGCATGCGTTTACGCTTTTTCTGGACTTCTACGGTTGCGCCTACAGGTCGAACGGTTTTCGCGACCAGCCCAAAATCTTCAGGGAACATGTGGCCAGGGTTCCCAATGTGCCTTTCAAAGATTTCATGAAAAAATATTAAACTGTTCAAAAGATATGGCAGTCCGAACGTCTGTTTTTTTCCCATAGGATAACATTACGGTGTTAGCCGCGCCTTTGAGGGCCCGTATCTTGAAAACGGTGTGAGATACAGAGTTTTTGTCAAAGAATTGTAGCCCCTGCTATGTATAAAACTAGCCAGGAAAGTGATAATACATATGACTTTTAAATTTTTTTCTATGTCGTACGATTACTGAGATATAAGCAATTTACTATTACAACTACTGATTTTTGTGTTCCGAGAGTCATTATTTTGCATACATTCTTTCTACTCACTGTCTTTCTCTATACAGTTTTTGGGGAAAGCCAGCCTGTGCGCTTACATTACTCTTACCATTACCGTTTCTGCTTGCGGTTCCGTACCCATTTCACTTACCATTCACGTTTCGTCACCATATAGTTACCCTTTGCATTTTCATTTGTGGTTGCTTTCCATTGTTTTTAACATTTCTGTCTACAGTACTGTTCCTCTTTCTGTTTCGCTTATGCCACCATGCGTTGACGATTTGCGCTTATGGGCACAATGTTGCAATGTGACAAGACATCACCCCAGGTCCCGCCGCTGCATTACATTCACTATTTCTCATTATCATTCTCAAAAAGAAGGGAAATTAGAGGCAAAATACTCTGTTTAATGCATCAGTTAGGGTTGTTCCACAGCGACAAAAGCGAGGAAATTCGATGTTAGGGTTGAAACCCCCTTTGCACCCCTCCAGCCCACCCCCCCAACTGGAATCAGGGTGTACATTGGGATCATCGGTCCTAACTGTCACCCCATTTTCCTATTCCTCACCTTCTTTCCGCATGTGATGGGTGACACTTAGGCTGATGACTCCTAATGCGCACCCCAATTCCAGTTGGGTGGGGTGGGGTGGGGTGGGGGTGGTGAAGCAGCCAAGGCCAACAGGATGCTGAGATGCATCGCTAGGGGGATCACCTCCAGAAGGAGGGAAGTGATACTCCCTCTGTATAACTGCTTGGTGAGGCCGCACCTTGAGTACTGTGTGCAGTTTTGGAGGCCACACTTAAAGAGGGACATTAACCTCCTGGAGAGGGTCCAGAGGAGGGCAACCAAAATGATTTGGGGCTTGGGGGACAGGACCTATGAGGAGAGGCTCGAAGAGCTAAATATGTACACATTGGAAGAGAGAAGGGACCGGGGGGACATGATAGAGGTCTTCAGGTACATGAAGAGGGTAAATAGGGGAGGAACAGTCAGGGTGCTTCGAAGGAAGGAGGAAGGGGCCACTAGAGGGCATGGGTGGAAGCTGGAGGGGGGAAGATTCAGGGGAGAAAGGAGGAGGTGCTACTTCACTGAGAGGGTGGTGGAGCCATGGAATGCACTGCCTAGGGGGCTGGTGGAGGCAGAGACAGTGGAGAGGTTCAAGAGGGGGTGGGACAGGTACAGGGGAAGGGTTCTGGAAGCAAAATCCAATGCAGCAAGAATATCTGGAACTGGGAAGGGAGAAGCCAGAGAAGGTGAGGAGGACAGCAAGGTCAGCACCCAGGGTGGGGGCTGACCAAACGAGCAGACACGAAAGACCGTTAGGCCTATTCTGCTGGCATTTTAGTATGTTAGTAACTGCCCCACAGGGCTGGCCACACCTCATGTCCCCTGATGCCTCCAGTAAGTTCCCACAGGGCTTCCCACACCCCCAGCCTCCCTGAATCCCCCATTGAGATATGTCCCATGGGGTGATGCTGTCATCCCCCCTCCCATGCTCTGACCCCGAGTCACAGCTGCAAACATGGCAAATACCCTGCCCTGGCAGCCTAGTGGCCCCCCACCCAGCCATGCCAGCCAGCCCAGCCCCCATCCCCAGCCAGCGACTGGCGCCCACCTCTCACCACCACGGCCAGCCACTGACTGAGTTCAGTATGAGTGCATACTGAAAAGACGTACTCAGAAATTAATTTAATTAATTTAACTAAAAGCTGGTGTAACTTACATTGCCAGTTCTCCTCTGTGGGTTCTTGTAGAATCCCGACATTGGGGACTTTGTTGCTGCCCTTCTGGAATGAGGCGCAACTGCAGCCGTAAACCCCCTAGCATCGTGTCACAGGGGGTTTATGGTGCAACTGCCGGTGTAACAGCTGTTCGGTGCAAGTGATCTGCGACATGTCGCATGCCACTTTGTAGAATTGCACATGTTGCAACTGCTGGCATAAGTTGCTACATGTGCCATTCTACTTGGCGCAAGTGCTGCTATGCCAGGCGTAACTTTTCTAGAATTGGGCCCTAGCTGTTTTCTTACAGAAACCCCACTCAGTTAGATTTCAAGTGTTTGCTAAACTGTAAATGTAGGTATCAGCATTCTATTAGCAGTTAGTGCTGATTTTGCTTTGTGACAAGATTTTCATTTTTTTTTTTAACAAATGAAGTGTATGGTATGAATCTGCAGCCTAGAAATGGCAAAATACTTTGAAGTCAGGTTTTCTCCTATGTGTGATATGGCATGAAAGCAATAGGATGACAGTGACTATTTCAGCTACACATTTGATTCCATATTACAATGGTTCACTGCACTACACATTTAGTGTATCACATTTTTCAAATAATAAAACAAATATTCTCCAAATTAAATAACTCACACATACATACTTTTATACTTTATTAAAAAGATACTTCACATTTGTAACAAAAAACAAACCAGAAACATGCAGACAGAAGGTCACAAATCCTGTGACAAGTTCATTATATGGATGTTTTCCATGTAAAACAGAAATTTTGTTAATGTCATGTCTGTAGCATCGTTTGTAGCCAGTAAACTATTATTTACATAGCTACTGTAAATGACAGGTTTTAATTCAGAAACCCAGTCTTGATAAATTTGTTTTTTTAGCAGTTCTGTAAGATTTATTTCTCTCTGATGTAAGAGTGCATAGCACAGCAATGAAAGGGTTTCTGTATTGTTTCTTGATTGTTTGCATGAGAAGTGGGCATGACAGTGGCATGCAAGAGTGAAGTCTAAATTGTTTCTAGGCCATTCTGGGATCTAACATTTAACACTATTGTGTGAAGAAAATAAAGTGTTGTGTTTTTTTGCATTTGAATAGATTTAGTGCTTTGAAGTTAAAATACATAAATATATATATATATACACACAGTGTCATGGGCACCTGAAAAGGAAGAAGATACTACTAAAATAAATGCTGTCCTGAAATTTATTTATGTGTGAGATTTTAAGTGTAGTTTTGCCTAGGTCACAGACACATAAGCTATAAATAAGAATGGGTGTATTAGTCAAAGCTTGTAGTAGCAAAATAAAGCAAGAAAAATAATATATATGTTTTTTTCTTTTAATTGTTTAACCAGGAGTGGTGCACTAAGCTGAAAGCTTGTTTACAGGGGCAACCTGGGAGCTCATGGAAGTTAAGTGACTTGGTCAGGGTCACTCAGTATGCAAGTTGTTGGCCCAAAGTTTTTTATTGTCATTAATTGATTTAGGGGTTTTGTTTTATTATACTGTAAGGGAGGGGTTGCTATCTAAGGTGAAAGTGTTACTTAATTCAGTTGCTATATTTTTAGTAAAATCTCCACAAAGGGTCCATCATTGTAATCTTCTAGAGCAAGTTGGTTGGCTTCCTCTGGTTGGAAGATATAAGCTTTAACTGGGTATATTAGCAAAAAAGGTGATACTTAATAGAGTCCCAGATTGCTTTTCCTTAATCTTTAAAAAACAGAATTCTACTGTTAATACACGGTCAACAGATAACTTTTCTCTTTGCATTACAAGAATGTGTACTTCCCTAGGACAAAAGATTTTATCTTACATGTTACCTACTTTTTTAATTCAATGCAGTCTGTCTTTGACTGTGTAAACCTTTCCCTTTGCTCCTTTAGGCATAAGCTGAAAGGGTATCTTTTTACTGAGTGCAAGTGTAAATGTTTTGCATGATGGTGTTAAGACATATTTATATGTATTGGTATGTGTATATTTCCTTTTGGTATTTGTATTTTTTTAAGATGTATGTATTTTATATTGTACTTAATTGTTATCTGTACACTGATCGCCCATGAAAACGGGTCATTTTTGGCCCATGGTCCTATCAGTATAAATAAATAAAACAAACAAACAAGTGGGGGCTGTGGGATTCAAACCCAGATCTCCAGATTTGTAGTTAAGAGCCTTAAACCACTGTGCTATACTGCCTCCCTAGTTATGGCAGTTATCTATTTTATGGTTCATGATGTTGGTGTAGTAAGCATACCAACATACTAACATACAAAAATGCCAGCAGAATAGGACCAGCGGGCTTTTGTATCTGCTTGTTTGGTCAGTCTCCACCCTGGAAGCTGACCTTGCTGCCCCCCCACCCTCTCGGGCTTCTCTCTTCCCAGTCCAGGGAAATCCCGCTTCATTGAACTTTGCTTCCACAACCCTTCCCCTGTACCTGTCCCACCCCCTCTTGAACCCCTTCACAGTCTCTGCCTCCACCAGCCCCCAGGCAGTGCATTCCATGGTTCTAACACCCTCTCAGTGAAGAAGCACCTCCTCCTTTCTTTCCCAAGTCCCCTCTCCAGCTTCCACCCATGCCCTCTAGTTGCCCCCCCTTCCTTTGGAGCACCGTCTCTAGGAGTTCAATGTCCCTCTTTAAGTGTGGCCTCCAAAACTGCACGCAGTACTCAAGGTGCAGCCTCACCAAGCAATCATACACAGGGACATAGAAACATAGAATCTGATGGCAGATAAGGACCGCTTGGCCCACCTAGTCTGCCCATTTCCCTACCTAACGGATAAGCTGAAGATCCTAGTTAACCAACAACCTACTTCCTCCTACCCCCCCACTAGAATTGCCTTATGTCTGTCCCATGCATTCTTGAATTCCACCACTGTTTGTGACTCTACAACCTCCTCAAGAAGGCTGTTCCATGCATCTACAACCTTCTCTGTGAAGAAATACTTCCTCACATTACCTCTGAGCCGCCCCCTTCTATCTTCCAAATTGTAGCCCTTGTTTTTGCTCATCTCTTTTTCTGAAAGATGCTACCCTCTTGGACTTTGTTGATTCCCTTGAGGTATTTAAAAGTTTCTATTTTGTCCCCCCTCTCCCTCCTTTCCTTGAGGCTATACATCTTAAGCTATTTTAGTCTTTCTTCATATGTCTTCTGGTGCAGACCCTGCACCATTTTGGTTGCCTCCTCTGGACAGCCTCCACCCTGTCAATGTCTTTGCGGAGATGGGGTCTCCAGAACTGTACACAGTACTCCAGATGTGGCCTTACAAACTGTCTGTACAGAGGGACAACTTCCTGTTTTCTACTGATGATGCCTCTTCCTATGCATCCCAGTATCCCTCCAGCCCTCCTTACTGCCTTCTCACATTGCTGGCCCACCTTTAGGACATCTTATATGACTACCTTCAGGTCCCTTTCCACTTTTGTTGTCGTCAGTATCTCACCCCCCCCACTGTGTACTCTTCCCCTGGGTATTTGTTTCCCAGGTGCATTACTTTGCACTTCTTTGCGTTGAATCTAAGCTGTCATACATTTGACCATTCCTCCAACCTTGCCAAGTCCTTTTTCATCCTTTCCATCCCACCTTGCATATCAACCCTGTTGCACATCTTTGTGTCATCTGCAAAGAGACACACTTTTCCTTCCAGTCCCTCTGCAATGTAACTTATAAAGACATTAAAAAGGACTGGCCAGGCAGTGATATTATTGCGAGGAAATCATTGATTCCTGATAATAGGCCCTGCCCTGTTTCTCTCCCTGGCCACTATGATTGATCATGGTTACAGTACTCAGAACTTGACATTTCCTCCTTCTCCTTCTAACTGCAAGACATGCAGGCCACATATGGGGCCACTTAATCCTGGACTTTTTGGTTAACTCAGAGGGAATGGGGAACAAAGCACTATAGGGAATGTTCAAGCGTTGGTTATGATTCAGGTTAAACACTGAATTTAAAAATGAGTCCTTTCTTGGTGGTATTTCTCCCTGTTTTGAAGTACTTTTTCATCAGAATAGTTGGTGCCTATTTTAGACCTTAAAGGTCCTGATGGTAGTTGCTATCCTATAATATCCTGGACGCCCTAGGTACTTAAAGTTCCTTGGCTGCTATTAGCCTTTTTGTACAAGAATATCTGTTATATGATTCCTAACTATACACTACTTCCCCCCTTGTTGTACCTGTTTGGGAGTATCTTCTCAAATTCTGCTTATGAGACAGCCTGATGTTGTATTACTGTGGCTCCCACGGACATTGTACTGTATGTTTTTGCATGCAAAATCAATAAAGAAAGTTAAAAAAAAAAAGGACCGGTCCCAGTACTGAATCCTGCGGTACCCCACTAGTAACCTCCCTTTCTTCACTGTGGACTCCATTTACTATTACCCTCTGTGTCCTGTTGTCCAGCTAGTGTTTTACCCAGGCTCCCACTCTGGGATCCACTCACAGGCTGGCTAATTTGTTTATTAATCTTTTATGCAGGACTGTGTCAAATGCCTTGCTAAAGTCTAGGTAGGCCATGTCCACAGCCCTTCCCTAGTCTACTACTTTGGTCGCCCAGTCAAAGAAATCAATTAGATTTATCTGACATGACCGTCCTGCTGTGAATCCATGCTGCCTTGGGTCCTGTGCCCCACTGGCCTCTAGGTACTCAACAATTCTTTCTTTAAGAAGTGATTCTATCATTTTCCCTACCACTGAGGTCAAACTGATAGGTCTGTAGTTTCCTGCCTCTGTCTTGCTCCCACTTTTGTGAAGGGGAATCACATCTGCCCTTCTCCAGTCCTCAGGTACCACACCATCCTCCCATGATTTATTGAAAAGGATAGTCAGTGGTGTTACTAGTTCTTCCCTTAGTTCCTTTTAGAACTCTGGGGTGAATCCCATCAGGCCCCATTGCTTTATCCACCTTCAGTTTTAGGAGTTCTTTCAGAACCCCTTCTTCTGTGAAAGGACTAATATCAACTCCACTATCCAGAGTGCTTCTATTGATTGTATTATGTATCTCCCTCTGCTCTTTCATTGTGAACACTGAGCAGAAGTAATTGTTCAGTATTCCTGCTTTTTTACTGTTGCCCTCTGCCCAACCACCTTCCTCTTTATTCAGCCTCAGTATCCCTGCCTTAGTCTTTCTTTGCTCCCTAATGTACCTATAAAAGGTTTTATCCCCCTTCTTAACCGAGTTGGCTATCTTTTCCTCAGTTTGGGCCTTTGCTATTCTGACTGCCTTCCTTGCATCCTTCTGCTTTAACTGGTACAGTCCTCTGTCCTGCTCCTTCTGTGTTTCCTTATACTTCCTGAATGCTATATTTTTCTCCCTAACCTTCCCCACCACTTCTTTTGTGAACCATAGTGTTTTTTTCTTTCATTTTGATTTGTTTATTTGCTTCATACAAAGGCTTGTTACCTCTGTGATGGCAGTTTTGATGTTTCCCCATTGTTTCTCCACCCCACCTTCTTGCCTGTGTTCTACTGCTTTTCTGAGGCACTCTCCCATTTTGACAAATTCAGCCCTCCTGAAGTCCACTACCTTCACTTTTGTATGGCTTGAATCTACAGCTAAGTTTATCATGAATCACACTGTTTGGTGGTCACTTGTTCCTGATGGCTACCCACTTCTAGATCTGAGATCCTCTCTCTGTCCCCATTTGAGAGTACCAGGCGTACAGACTGCTCCCTCCTGAGTGGGTTCCAAAACTAGCTGCCTGAGGCATGCCCCCAGTAGGGCATTGAGAATGGCCCTGCTCTTGGATGTGGCTGCAGCAAAGGTGCTCCAGTTAACATCTGGCATATTCAGGTCCCCCATCAGCAATATCTCCCCTTTCTCTGCCATTCTAAGGATGCCTTCTATCATTTCCTTGTCCATTTCCTCCCCCTGAGACGGGGGTCTGTATACAACCCCTGTGCAGATTGTGGTGCCATCACTTTCCTCCTTCTGGAGTGATCCCCTAGCGATGCATCCCAGCATCATGTTGGCCTTGGCTGCTGCCCTCCTACAAGTCTCCGAGTTGTTCATCTTGACATCCATCATCACCCCCAGGTCCCTCTCAGCCATACAGCCATAGCAGCAGTACATTGCATTGCAGATATAAAATGTCAACAAGCAGGTCATGCAACAGATGTGCTGAGCAGTCACTGAAGCAAGAAATGTACAGCTGTCATTTTTTACATCCTGTTCAAAATGTGTTTTTCACCTGTGGTGCCAAATGGCACAGTCACTGTGCAAAATCTCCTTATGGCTAATGAATTGACAGTGTTACTGCTCATGCGGTGGGGTTACAAAAAGCCCATGCTGAAAACTTGGAGTGAAGATACCAAGAAACACCCAGGGCATTAGGGTTTCTGACTATGACACCTTGCACTGTAGGGACTGACAGGCATCAAGGGTATGACTTGGGATTGTCAACAGTAATGCTCACACCATTCCACCCCATCCCCACCCTGCAGCCAGTGACAGGTATCAAGCTGTGCCTTTGACTCTTTAGCCCCAAAGTTCATTCTGTTCTCTTATACTGTACCCATTTCAGCATATTTCCTTATGGAATGGGGTGAGTTTAAAGTCTGAAAACCCCAAGACACATCTCGACTCTTGTCTGTGTCTGCAGGGTAGGGTGAGGTGAAATGGCATGAGTGTCATGGGCAATGACTCAAAGGCACACCCCAATGCCTGTTCATGTCTGTGGGTTGGGGGTGGGGTTGGCGTCACTTCAGTACTTCACTGCCATTCCTATTCTGCCTGTCTGTCTGTGTGTGTGTGTGTCTCTCTCTCTATGTATATGTCTATGTAATTATCTAACTTTCTATTAATTGCATGTATTGCTATTTTTACCTATTTCTAAAACAAACCTGCATATCACATTTGCCTGCACTCTGAGCACATACTTATGAAACTGTGCATATTTGTACTCCACTTCTGCGTAGACCTCATACTTTCCTAATATTCCTATTATCACAAGCAGAACTACCTTGCCCTTATCAAAAGCACCCCCTCTCTGAAACTTAGTATCACATTTTCTCTAACAGTCCATCATCATTATACCAGATTTCCTGACATCAACACAGTGCTTAAATATAACTTACATCATCTCATGGACAAAAATCCTGTTTCTCTTAAAAAAAAAACAACAACAAAAAAAAAAAAAACTGTGTAAATAATGCCAAGGCTGAACATATGCCAGCCATTACTTTTTCATGTACTGCCACCTTCTGCACCATCATGTGGATTTGCATATGTTTCCCTTGATGCTTTGCATTATTGAGATATGTGCAATTGTGTTTTCTTTAAAATTTCGCTGTCTGGCCCATATCATCTGGGATAACACACACATCAGTGGCATTTGTTCTGGGCTTCTTTTGTAAGAAATGTACACCTCCATATATTTTCCTAATAATGTGTATGCCTTCCTTAGAACAGAAACTAAAACAAATCTTACTACTTACAAATCATTGTGTTGTTTCTCTATACCTCCTTAACAATTCCACACAACTTCACTAACTTCATTATGCAGCCGTGGTGGATCTGACTAGAATTTGTTATATATCAGCACAACTGTTGCCTCTTTCCATTCTTTAATTACTCTTCCCTCCATTAGAGGTGGAAAAAATACCTGCTAAGGGGCCTGTTATTTCATATGCCATTTTCTGCAGCAATATGGGGTGCAGTTCATCTGGGCCTGTTGACTTATTTGTTTTTAACTTCTGAAGCTTTTTTAAAACATGCTCCTTTGAGATCAGGATTCTTTTCTTAATACTAACAATTAAGTCCACGTGCCCCGTTCCTTAGGTTGGTAGATACTCTTGGAATGACTGTTGAAGGCCTCTGCTAACTGCTGGGCATCATTTATAACAGAGTTCTCTACTTTAATAGGTCCCACCATCTGTTTCCCTTGTTTTCTGCTATTTATGTACTTGTAGAAGGCTTTTTTATTGTCTATGGTACCAGCTGCCAGTTTTACCTCATGCTTCCTTTTAGAATCTTTAATTGCCTTCTTACATTCCCTTACCCTATCTTTGTATTCTATCCAATCCTGTGTTGTTGATGTTGTTTTGTAAATTTTATAAGCTCTTTTCTTAAGTGTAATTTTCAGTTTTATCTCCTTGTTTAACCAAGCTGGTATCTTTTCTTTGTTATTGTACTTACTCATCTCTGGTACATGAGTTTTAATACAATATTTAAGTTTAGTGTACAACATGTCCCACTTGCTTTCCAGGGTGGCTCTATCAAAGTCCCCTTCCCAGTCTCATTTTCCCAAATGATCCATGATTTCTTCAAAGTTAGCTTTATAATAGCATATTACCCTGGATATTCCCTTGATTGGCTCCCATCTGGTCCTATATACAAACTGTACCATGTTGTGGTCACTATTACAAAGTGGCTTCCTTACTTTACAGTCTCTGATTTCCTCTCCCATATTTGTTAGCACCAGATCCAGTAAACTTCCCTCTCTAGTGTTCTCAAGTACATGTTGATCCAGATTGTTTGTTGTCATGAACTCTAGGAGCTTATTTTCAAAACAGCCTGTTATAGTATGATTTCTCGAATTAATGCTGGGTAAATAAAAATTCCCATAATCATTACTCTTGAGAAATCTACTATTCTCCTCGGCTGAAGAGTTTGAGGCCCTAAAGCACACACAAATCAATATTTTGCCACTTTTGCAGGGGTTGATTTGTACCCATAGCTGCTCAATTGTGTCCTCACTGCTGATGTTATAATTTATCTCATATGCCTCAATTTCTTTATGCACATATAGTGCCACCCCTCCTCCTCTTCTGTTAGTGCAATTGACATTAAACACATTATAGCCCATTTTATCCTTCCCTCAAGTGTTCTTCCTTCACCAAGTCTCTGTAATGGAACATACCTGTATTTTTTCATTATGTAATATAGCCTCTAGTTCCTGTTTCTTATTATTTAAACTTCTGGCATTTATGAATAAGAACTTAATGTCTGGGTTACATCCATCAGACTCCCCCCCCATCCTATTTAGTTTAAATTCCTACCATTCAGTGAGTCACCAATGGCCCTGCTGAGTATACTCTTTCCCACTTTGCTTAAGTGGAGTCCATCCTTACAGTATACTGTAAGTGTGCTTTCCCCACAAATTTGTCCCATATATTAAAGTACTTAAACCCCATTTTGTTTTTCCAGTTAGAAAAATGTGCATTAACTCTTTGTATTGTCCTGTTCTTCTCTGGATGGCATTTAAACAGTGGAAGAATTGCAGATATTACAGCTTGTGCCCCCTATCTTGTTTGCATACCTATTTTAAGAATATCATTAACAATGTCCCTTTCATGTTCATTGCTGATATCATTTATTTCTACATGCAGCACACCTGTACCTATGCCAGAACCTACAGTTTGCAATTTTAGTAGATTTTTTTTACATCTGATAAGCAAGTGACCACTCTTTTTATGTTGTTGTCCTCACATCGCTCTGTGTCACACCCTTGTATGTTTGAATCACCTATAACCAGGATTTGTTGGCTTTTATCACAAGGATTTCTAGGATTTATAGGGCCTCCCTTGTCTTCCACCATGTCCACAATAGTATTGTTATCAGTAAACTGTGCGTATCTGTTCTGGAGTGGAATGTCTTCCCTCTCTAGTACATATCTCCTTTTTTTTTTTACAGTCTGTTTAGAAATGAATGACCACTCTTCAGTATTATCCTCCTGGTGAGAGCTCAACTCCTTCTGTTCAGTCCTGCCCCATTTTCTTGTGTTTGTTATAGATCTTGTTCTTAGTGTGGGGTGCACTATACTAGGGGTACCATCACCAGTGACATGTCTATCCTCCTCTGATCGTAAATTGCTTAATTCTAACCTCAGTGAGTCATTTTTCTGCATTTTTTGGCATTAAATTCATCATACTATACGTCAGTGTTGGCTGATATGTATATGTGGCACTCCACACATTTTAATGCTGACCCTGTTCCACACACATTTTTACTAAAAACAAACAAACCCTGCTATATGATGAAGTTGAAGAAATACCACTGCTTTAAGAGGGACAGATGTAAGTTTTGAGGCAAACTCAGGGAGGTCCCTGAAAATCAGGGAAAGTTATGAGGTATGGGCACTATGCCACTCTGGTAGCAGCATCTGACCTTTATTAACAGTCTGTTTCTCTGACCCTTTTCCATTTGATTGTGATTATGTGTTTTAAAATAATTGATATTAAGTACCCAGGTTGCCATGAAATAAAAATCTACATCTCTTGATGAGAAAAACATTAAACTGGTCCACTTTTAACATTTTGAAATACATACATAATATATATATATATATATATATATATATTATATACATATATATATATATATATATATATACACATACACATATACATACACATACACACACACACACACATATATATATATATATATATATATATATATATATATGAGCAATAAGGCTTTCCAGGGTTAGATTACCAGTTAAGCACCCCATGGGGCAATGTGGCATTCAGCTACACCTCATCTTGTTTTCCCCCTGGGTGATTAAACTACTTAAGCAATGAGGTATGGCAGGGGTTAATCTAACCCCACAATACCTTATTACTTAAGTAGTTTATGCACAAGCTGGGAGGGTTCATGAAGAGGAATAACATCACTGGATACAAAGAGAGACAGGATAGATTTAGTGACCATTGATCTTCTTCCATTCTATGAAAACATATACTGTTATGCAGTGGTGTACTGACCGCATGTTGACACTGCCACAGTGAGGACCATCACAGTGACAGAATTCAATGAAAAGCATTGGGTCACTGTGATGGTCCCTGCTGGCACCAGTACTGAATCTCCCAGCATTTTTCCCCCTCACTGAGACAACTCTGACTTGGAATTGTTTATCTGGAGACCAGGATGTGTGGGGGCACAGCCCCCCCCACATGGGGGGTTGGGGGATGCAGCCCCCAAAGAAAACACACTGACATCCCCAACAGTACAATGCCAGCACTCAGCATTGTGTCTGTCACTGTTGGGGATGTCAGTGAGAAAGGTGTTGACTCGCAATAGGTAAATCGTATTCAGTCACCTGTCAATTGCATGTAACAAACAATGTTATAAAGGTCAGTGTCAGTGGCTTAGCAAATAACATGCTTACCTCTGTATCCAGAAGATCAGAAAGCCATGGGTTTTAGTCTCACACCAGGTACTTGGGACAATACCCATAGCTGACAGTCTAGTGTAGTTTGGGGGTGCTGCATTGCTGAGGTGCTGTTCTTGGGGTGCTATGTCAAACATAGATCCCTTCTGTCATTTCTGGTCACTGTCCAGGTGTAAGTTAAAGATCCCATGGCACTTATCAATGAAGGGTAGGGGAATTTTTTATTAGAAAATAGTATAGTACATATACAGTATATAAACTCTCATACAACAAATTACATCACCAATTTACATATAGAGAAACATTACAAAAGAAAAGCACTAATACAGGAAAGCAAAGAGAAATATCAATATAAATCTGTTACTTAAGGAGATTTTGGCAGTTCACCAGAAGGGATCTCAACTGTATGTGAGAATACTGTATTTTGTCTTTCTTATAAGAATAACGAAGATAACCTTTAATCACCAGAACCATATCTTGCTGTACCAAATATTGTTGCTGAAGCACAAGTCCGCATCAAAATTGCCAAGTCATAAATTTAGAAACTGCCAGAATCAGTCTTACTGTGCTTTCATGAAAGCGGTTACAAGAGCATCATATACCCCCATTACTAAACATTCATAGGACATCTGCTTAAATTCTGTAATACCAATAGCCAATGCAAATTTATCCCCAAAAGACTTGATAAAAGGACATTCCAAATTTTAGTGGAATTGTGACTCCAGAATTCCAGTACCTGTATCTCTAGGACACAATCTTTCATTCACACTTTTATGTTTGTGAGAGGACTGGACACCTAGTTGCCTGTGACACTGACTACTAAGCTATAAAATATTCCATACATACAATAGGATTCTGGAGTCATTTAATTGATTCAAAGTCCCCTGGTGGGGTGTATTGTACCCCAAGGGAATGACACCTTCTCTTTAAAACAAGTGTCCATTTTATGAACATACACCTTTTTCATTGTGGTAGACCTAAAGGGGTCAGGAGACAGTTTCCAGACCTTTATCTTGTGTAATGCCACCAAAATGTATCAGGGTATGCATGAGGCTCTGAGTGCCAATAGGAATACCCATTTCCCCTTTCCCATTTAACACAGAATGGCATCACCCACTCTTGAAGGAGCAAAACTGTTTATGACCCAACATCGGACAATAATCTGGTAATGTTATGATGAGAAACTAATAAAAGACAAAGGCAAAAGGATTTATCATACCTAAACCTCCCTCTGCATATGATAGATCAACATAATTCCACTTAACTAAGTTCATTTCACTTGGCCCTGGCTATCTATCTGATCTTCTAACACCTGCTGCCCAAGTCCACTCCCTCCGTTCCTTCTCCTCCTCCATGGGCTCCTAGTGATTCCTAGGATGAGACTAAAAATTGCCAGTGACAGGGCTTTTAGCGTTGCCAGCCCCATCCTATGGAATTCACTTCCTCCAGCTATCAGGGAGGCCCCTTCAGTCAAGGTATTTAAGGGCTGCCTCAAAACCCATCTCTTCTCACTAGCATTCCCAGACATAGTTTTTTAAATATGATATATAGACCGCTGAATTTGTAGACTGCTGAAGTAAATTATTTATTGATTTTGTAGCTGTCTTAGTGTTCTACTGTGTTTTATATGTATTTGTGCATGTTTTGTTTCTTTTTATAATTTTATGTAAGGTGCCCAGAGCCTCCAGGAATGGACACCAAAGAAATAAACTTTGTCTTGCCTCATTTTGCATCCCCAGACTAGCTAGAAAAATGAATTCATAATTCTTACTTCCATCTCAGGGGAGGGGAGGTGGAAAACACAACTTAAAAATTTAAATATAGGCAACAACATTCATTTCACCAAACATATTATTTTCTTCTTTAATAATAGTAAGTTCTTCCATGTAGCTACTTTACTTTCACCTTTTTGGATTTCCTTTGTCCAGTTCCTAGTTGCCATATCTTCTGGCCCAAATTCAGGTCCCAAGAAGGTTAAAGAAGTGGTTGAGATCAGGACCAAGCCGATATCAGGCAATCCTACAAATTTAGAATTACCTAAGCATAAAGCCTGACTTTTCATGTTCAAGGGGTGATTGGCATTTGGGTAGTAGTCCGCCCACATTGCAATAAATTTCTACTTTAAAGCATGCTTTGGTAGATGCACCCTTTACATTCTGTTTGGTGCAGTATTGCTCATAGTGGCACATTTAGCTGCTGAAGATCATGCATTCTCTTTCTTCTTCATGGCCAGCTTTCCCCTGTCAGTAAAGTAGGTCCATTCAACCCACCCCCAGGAAACACCTGGAATCAAGTTTCCATAACTTAGTCTGTCTTTTCTGGTCAAAAATTAGAAAGCAAATAAAAATAAATATACCCCATCCTTCCACTATTGATATTATTAGTGTTTGCAACAACTACTGTATTTCTCTCAAGTGTCTCATAGGATGACAAACATTTTACCACTCAGAAGCCCTCTGTCCCATTTGTTCTGAGCATCTAGCCCCATGATGTAGTGATCCATTGGTATCACTACATGACACTGAAACTCAAAATTACAATACTCACCAGCCTGAAACCAACATCTTGACACACAGAATCCCAACTGTCAATAATTACTCCTGTCTGCCAAGAATTGCCTGTGGCGGAGTTGACGATCGATAATAATGAGGGTGTGGGGGGCAAAGCCCTCCACGTTGGGGGTGTGTGGTGGGTGAAGCCCCCCAAAACGTGGTAAAAACCTCTGCCACAGGCAATTCTTGACAGTCGGTATTCTGAGTGTCAGGCTATTGGCGTTGAGCTCCCAGATGTCGAGATTATGGCTTTCAGTATTCAATAGTAAAAATGATCAATTCTATGCTGTCTCTTTTTGTACCCATATAATGTTCCACTTTAGAGAGATAAAATGTTAAAAGAGGTATTGTTGGGGCAGCCCAGTGATGCAGAGGGCTGAGGCACTGGATGCCTTACCTTGTGCCATGCTAGTGATCTACATTTGGGAGTGAATGCAGGCCAACAGAGGTCAGCAGGGGGGAGGGCACTGAGCTGGATCAAGCTGCTGAGAAGCAGCTCTCTTCTCTGGGAAGGGATGTGGGTTTCTCTAGGCTCTTGGCTGCCTTGTGGTGAAGGCTAGGGGCAGTGCAGGCTGAGAAGGAGCCAGGTACTAGGTCTGGAGGGACGAAGGGGCTGGTACTGGGGCAGCTGGGTGCATGCCTCCATGTGTATGTGTGTCTGTGTCTGGGATCCCTGGCATAAGGGGAAGAATAAACAGGGAAAATACCTCCCTGACAGGATGATGGCCAGCTCCTTGAAGGCTGCTACTGGTGACTGGGCACCTGCTGCAAGAACAAGATGGTGGAAGGTAAGTCTCAAGTTGCTGGGGGCTGGGAAGGGGGTGGTCAGAATGGAGTCAGGAGGAGGAGGAGCAAGGCGCACAAATATAAGATGAAAAAAGGAGGTATTGTTATGAATTTAGAGTAAAAGTTGTGTAGCAACATTTACTGCTGGCATCGTGCTATCAGTTACTGTATAATGAGCTTTTTTTAATTCATTGTAATGTGACATATAAATCTTTCTATTGCTTCTGTTTATACATAGTAGTCAGGTTTATTTTAAGGTGGCTCTATTGTAATGCTACAGAAGCCTTACATTTTTATTGGATAAAAGCCAATAAAAAACAAGGGAGGGTTTTTTGAATTGTGCTTACCAATTAAAGTACTACAAGTAGTTGTGATGAGCAGATTATCATATTTGAACTCCTGGGAGCCAGTTCAGTCACACATTAGGTTTGTGGTCTGTTTGGATGAAATTGAATGAGCTGCATCTTTTTTAATACCAAAAAGGGTGTGAAATTCAGATGGGAAAGCTTGACCCTGAAACACATATCAAGTTGTAGAGTAAAACAGAACAGACTAGAATAGAATTTTGATTTGATTAACTGCAGATTCTTTCATATATAAACTATCTCAAAACACTATACAAACCCATGTGTTAAATATTGAGAGTCCAGGGAATGCATATAGACAAAAATGGAAGCCTGAGAGCATTCCATGATATCCACTACAGGTATAGATGACTGTACCACAACTTGCTCTGCTGAGATGCTTGGTTAGTGCACAGGGGTAGCCACTACTTTTTTTTAATAGCACCAGGGGATCATTGACATCCTGATAAATAAACACCAGAGTTGTGCAGACAGAACCTCATATGAGCATGGAGGGTATACATAACAGAGCAACACTACTAGCTAGCACTGCACTTCTGTGTCAGTACAAAGAAGAGGAGGAAGAAGAAGAAGAAGAAGAAGAAAAGGAGAAGAAGAAGAAGATGATGAAGGAGAAGGAAAAGGAGAAGGTGATGAAGAACCTGCAGTTTCACCACCTCCAAACCTGATCCTGTCTAATCTGAGAAGCCGGGCATGGTCAGACCTGGTCTATATCTGGGCAGGGGACCAACAATAAACAGATTCTGCAGAAGTGGTATTGGTAGTTCATCAGGGTGCATTCTTCCCTTGGTTAAATGAAAACATACTAATCCCCAACATGGTACAGGGGGCATTATGCTGCCATGGATACTGTATTTCAGGTGAGACAATAAACCAAAGTTTCTTCTGTCTGTTCCAGTCACTGTTTAGGTGAACATCTACTGAAGTTCAAGAAGAAAAATGTTCAGTATAGATGGTTTCCTTTTATAGATGTCATTAGTATGAGGGAAGGAGGGTCAATGATGGAGCGGCTAGCTGCAGATGGGTAGCATAGGTCAGCCCCACTTCACAATACTATGGAAGGTACTGGCCCATAGGAGAGTTTAAGTGTTAGAAGGCAAAGTGTCCCAAACTGAAACTGATGACCCAGCCTGACAAACAGCGGTGAAGGGATAGTATATATATATATTATATATATAATATGGGATACATGATCGGCACTCGTGAGATATCCAGAGCTCACTCTGCAGGAGTGAGAATATTTTCCATAGCACATGATTTGTACATCATGTGTGCTATTTATATGACAGGGGTGAGAGCTTCAGAAGTATAGTTATGTTTTCCTGTTTGCTCTTTAATTCTAGTGTAACTGGGTAAGTTTTTAGGTGTGACTTGGGAGCACTAGGCAGTTAAGTGACTTGTTCAGAGACACATAGTCTGGAAATGGAGGTTGTGAGAGTCAAACCCAGGTCTGGTGTGCTGGATGTACCAAAGTTGTTCAAAGCTCATTACTCTAACCTCTAGGCTATACTGAGAACACTGTGTGTTCTGAGTGTGTGTGAGTGTTTCTGAATGGGCTGGGAGTGTTAGAAGCACTATGGGAAACAGGTGAATGTGTTTGGCAATGCTAATTGAGTTAGTTGCAGCTAGCATCGAGAAACGGAAACTGTGTGGTGCAGCACTGTCATTTAGAATGCAGTCTTTCTTGAATTTGAACATAGCATAGTAATGGGCTGTGCGTTGTTGAAACACTATGGGAAACAGGTGAGTGTACTTTGCAATGTTAATTGAGTTACTTGCAAGTAGCAGTGAGAAACAGATTTGTGAAATAATTCAATCTAGAATGCAGGCTGTAGCTAGCAAGTGAGTGGTGACATCAGCACAGTATGTATAAATGGCATTTATCATAGTAGTGATGTCATCATCATTTATCACACTCCAGTGGAAAGAGCTGCATTTATCACACTCTAGAAGCTCTCACCCCTATTGTGTGTGTGTGTGTGTGTGTGTGTGTAACTCTCTCTCTCTCTATATATATATATATACACATATTGTAGTGGTACGGTAGCGCCAATATAGTTAGGGTTGAGTAAGCACTTTAATGTCAAACCTCAAACTTTGCACCTTAATAAGTTTTTCACCATATGACAGATTTGCCTGAAAGTTTGCATGCGTGGTCTGGTACCATAGATCTCTGGATGTGGCAAGTTGTGTTACAGTCAGATGTACAATTGCAGAGCTACAGAACACAAAAAAAAAGCAAAAAACAGACTTTTTGCACGTTTCTTTGCTCGCGCCTAAAGCTTGCACGGTTTGTCTGTTCAGTCCAGAATCTTCAGGGAAGATGCAGTCTTGGTCACCGATGTGCCTTTTGAAGATTTGGTGAAAAAATATTAAACTGTTCAAAAGTATTCAAAAAAACAAATTTCCCATTATGGTAATGGGAAAAGTTAGCAAACATCACGAAACTTTCACAAATGCCAGTTTTTACTTTCGCAAATGGCCCTTTTACTTTCATGTTTCCGCCATCTTGTTTTTAGTTAGTGACACAGGAAAATGCCTGGCATTTTAAATTGGGAGCCTCTAGGTAAACACCGATTGTTGTGTTTACCTAGTCAGGTCATGAAGATGCTAGTCATATCTTTTTTGGGGGGTTAAACCCCCTAGAAATGCATTTTTCAACTTTGAGGGAAAACTACTTTCACAAAATGCTTTAGCAAATGTGAACATTTCATGATTTTTTTTGCGAAACTTTCGTGATTTCTGAAAGTATTTTGCAAAAGTATGTCAAAATAACTGCAAAATTTTGCCATCCTCCTGCAACCAAATGGTTAGGTCCATTGGGCTGAAATTTGCAGGGTGGCAAGCCCTGGTCTCACAGATGTGCCTTTTGGTGGTTTGGTGCCAAAACTTTCAAGGGGTCCAAAGTTACAGCATTCCAAAATTGAGCAATTTCCTATAGGATAACACTGCGGTGTCCATCATGTCTTTAGGCGCCCGCATCTCAAAAACAAAGCGATATATGGAGTTTTTGCTAGTGGCAGCTTGGTTCACCTGTAGATGAACCAATCTGCTGAAACAAATTTGGGAACAGTAGATGACAACTGCAGTGGAATTTTTTTCCTGCTTGCTACGGTTACAGAGATATTGGCCAAAACATATTCCAAGGGTTCGATGGGTGCCTTCTCAGTGCTTTCCAGTGCCCGTATCTTGGAAACGATGCAAGATCCAGATTTGGTTGACTTATGTTGTGAGAACTACTCACTCTCATTATTACAACCACACTTGAATGTTTTTCCTAGCTGCTACGGTTTCCGAGATGTGAGCAAATTAGTGTTACAATGGTTCCTTGCCTTACAGGGCTGCTGTATGGCTCCATACTTATGTGTAAGTGGGAGCACAGGGCCTGGAGGGTCCGCACTCCCACATATGCATACCATTATGCAAAAAATGGACAATGTAAAGGGAGTGTAGGGCCCAGAGAACCCACACTCCCACTAACCCATACCACTTACATTACACTTTCTCAAAAAGAAGGGAAATTCATTGCAAAAAACTCCATTAATGCATCAGTTAGGGTTGTTTCCACAGTGACAAAAGTGTGGAAATTCAACGTTAGGGTTACCACCCCCTCCACCCCACTCCCACACCCCGCATCCTCAGAATCCTAACTCCGCATTCCCCTCCCCCACCCCCACACACACATACAAGACACATCCAGGATTGCAAGACACTATAAAGTCAATCACATCTGTAAGCACAATAATCACTACACTGTACTCATTTCACATAACACTATGTAATGAAAAAACAAATATAGTATGATCAACTCTATACTGCAAGCACAGTATGATGAAACATTATAGCTGGCATATGTTTTTCATACAATGAAACTTAGTCTGTACAAAGTTTTTAAATATTGATTTTAATGTGTCATATTTCAACAATTGGCTTACTGCAGGTATCGCTGCTACTACATAGGCATGTGCTAGCAGGAAAGATAGAGTTGACACATACATAGTACTTTTCAGATACTGCTGAGGTATGAAACTAGCACCGTCACATGTTGTCATACTTCTGCGTTGCCTGGAAATACTGATTAGCAGCATGGTATGGTTAGCTTTAGATGTTACAACTGTTGCTGTCACATGTTGCTTGTAAACTATACTACAAAACATTAGTTTTATTATAACTACCATTTGTTTTTAGGACTGACTGACTCGATCAGAACAAAATATGCAAACATCCAATGACTGTTTCTAGGGTTACCCAAACTCTTATTTCCAATATAGCTATCAATAGGTGACTTACTGTGTGTTTCTTCATTTCTTAACAATTGAAATATAGGTATCTGCTTAAATCTCGTTATTGATGTTTGTAACAGAAAAATGCTTAATGTTGGCCATCTCCCGTGGTTATCCAGCATGTGTGTATATCCCCAAGGCACTCTGATGGCAGCAGAACTCATACAGTTGCTAGACCATGATGATGGATGTGTTTTGTACTACATTTAGAGAGTTCTATGTTACTTCTGTTACCTGATGCTGGTTGTCTCTGATTGGTTGTGTTGCCTTGGCCCTTCCCCTGCTTGCATATATATATGTGTGTGTGTGTGTGTGTGTGGAGGAATACAGAGTTAGGGTTTTGAGGATGGGGTGTGGGGGTGGGGTGTAGGGGTGGTAACCCTAACATTAAATTTCCACATGTTTGTCGCTGTGGAAATTACCTTAACTGATGCATTAATGGAGTTTTTTTGCAATGAATATATATATATATATATATATATATATATATATATATATATATATATATAGGCGCAGTCGCGCCTCTATATTTAGGGTTATGAAGCCACTTCTATGTTAAACTCGAACTTTTGTGCATTAATAACTTTGGACCCATTCAACAGATTTGCATGAAATGTAGTATGTGTGGTGGGGCATGGTAGATCTCTTGATATGCCAAATTTCTTTTTGGTTGGACTGACGGTTGTTGCGCACCAAAATGCTGAAAAATGCACTTTTCAACAGTTATGTGGGCAGTTTTTCGGATTTTGTCCATGACACTGTGCAGCCGTCATGTGGTGTGCCACTCTGCAACTTCACTCAGCTGAAAGAGCTTGGGTCAAGGAACATGCCACTTTTGTTTGGTGAAAAAATATTAATCCATTCAAAAGTTATTAAAGTTTTAGGTTCCCATTATAAGTCAATGGCAAAATTTATATGGTTATTTTGCAAAAGAAGAATGGGGTTTTGGCCATCTGGTCCCTCCTCACGATCAAAGAATTTGCAGGATCGAGATCAAAGAATCTTTGATCACAAGGAATTCTTTGATCATGACAGCTGCCATCTTTTCAGTTTGCGGTCAGAAAAACTCAAATATCTCGGCTCAGGGGTGACTCCTGAAGTAAAACTTAGATGGGTTTTGCTCAGAGGGCTTCACTCTATCGAGCCAAGGCTGTGGTTTCTTGTAATTTGGTTAAAAAATAGACTTTTCAACTTTTTAAATCTTTGATCCTGGCTTGCTAATGATCTTTGATCACGAGCCTGCAAATTCTTTGATCACGAGATTCTTTGACCACGATCTTTGATCGTGAGGGCACGACTAGATGGCCAGATTAAATAATGAAATTTCTCAGCTCAGGGGTGACTTATTAAGCCAAATGAGGATGGATTTTGCTCAGGGGGCTTCGTTCTATCATGTCATGACTGTGGTTGCATGTATTTTTGTGTAAAACTTGAGTTTCAAAATTTTTTATTCTTTGATCACGAGCCTGCAAATTCTTTGATCGCGAGCCTGAAAATTCTTTGATCACGAGATTCTTTGACTGCGATCTTTGATCGTGAGGGTGAGACTAGATGGCCAGATGAAAAAATCATATTTCTCAGCCCAGGGGTAACTTATTAAGCCAAATGAGGATGGGTTTTGCTCAGGGGGCTTTGTTCTATTGAGTCATGGCTGTGGTTTCATTTATTTTTGTGTAAAAATTGACTTTTACCATTTTTTATTCTTTGATTGTGAGCCTGCAAATTCTTTGGTCATGAGCTTGCAAATTCTTTGATTGCGAGATTCTTTGATCGCAATCTTTGATCACAAGGGAGGGACTAGATGGCCAGATTTAGAGGGACCAGATAGCCCCATTTTATCAATTTTTAAAATTAAATATCTTGCAAATGGTTTGATCATTTCACTTGAAATTTGGAGGGTTTTGACAGGATGTCCTGTAGATGTGAATTATTGTGTTTAGGTGTCAGACAATACATTTTTTGCAGAGATATTGTGTGACGCAGTTTACATTTTGCGGACAGCGTTTTCCATTCTGTTACTGGCTTGAAATTTATACAGTAGCAAGCCTTACTGCCATGGATGTACTTTTCAGTCGTTAGGTGTGTAAAATGTAAACAGGTGCAGAATTCTGCCACTCTGACAAATGCAAATCTCAAACTTTCAAATGTTATATCTCGGAAACGGTTTGCTCTTTTAAATTGAAATTTGGAGGGTGTTGAGGGGATGTCCTGTACATGTGAATTATGGTGTTTAGGTGTTGGAAAATGCATTTGCTGTGGAGATATTGCATGACACACTTTATGTTTTGCGTATGGTGTTTTCCATTGTGGTACTGGGTTCACATTTATAGGGTACCCAGCCTTGCTGCCATGGAGGTAATTTTCAGTGGTTCAGTGTCTGACATGTAAACAGGTGTTGAATTATGCCACTCTGATGACTGACACTTTGTTTTGTTTCAAGGTGGTGGGAGTGTGGGGCCCCACTCCTATGCGCTCCCACCAATACATATGATATTCAGTACTTGTATTCTTATGTTAGGTAGAAATTTACAAGTTTGTGGGAGCGTGACTTTCTACTTTTCTATTCTTTCTCAAAAAGTAAGGAAATTCTATGCAAAAAACTTAGTTAATGTATCATTTAGGGTTAAAACATAAAAATTCAGGAAATTAGACCTTTAGGGTCGCCCTCTCCCCCCCTTCATGGACCCTCCAATCCTCTTGAGATTGACAGATGATGGGGTGTGTCCTTGGGGTTGTGAGGCCAACATGTCACCCCATTCTTCTTTACTGTGGCTTGTGAATATGATTACACATGGAATGGGTGACATTTAGGCCTCACAACCCCAATGACACAACCCATCATCTGTCAATCTAGGGAGGATGGGGGAGCCATGGGGGAAGGGGGCAACCTTAAAGGTCTCATTTCCTAACTTTTTGTGTTTTAACCCTAAATGATCCATTAACGAAGTTTTTTGCATAGAATATATATATATATATATATATATATATATATATGCAGTATATGTAATAGATAAACCACTCTGAGGTGTGCAGTCACACTCTGATATATGCATGCCTTGGTGTGCATTGTACGCATGAGGCTGCAGGCCGAGTGTATCAACCACTCAAGGCGTGCATATATCAGAGTGCGACCGCACAGTTCAGAGTGGTATATCTATCTCATAAAATGTCAAAATTGTTTTTAAGGGGGGTAAAAGTGCAGGTGTGCGGTTGCGCTCTGATATATGCATGGTCACCTGATGGTGTTTGTCCAATACTGTTGCTGGAAATGACCATTTATATATTACCCATTTTATAAAAAAAAAAAATATATATATATATATATGTAATAGATAACTCACTCTTAGATGTGCGGTCACGTTCTGTGACATCGCATGCCTTGGTGTCGTCAACCACCCAAGGCTTGCGTATATCAGAGCACGACAGCACACCATAGAATGGGTTATCTATCTTATAAAATGGTAAAATTGTTTTGGAGGGGTGTAAAAGTGCAGGTGTGTGGTCGTGCTCTGATATACTCACGGTCACCTGATGGTGTTTGTCCAATGCCATAGAGCCCATTGATTCCTTTTTTCTTACCCATTTTATAAATATGTATATATCCTTTGCAAAAAATTCCATTAATGCATTAGTTAGGGTTGTTTCCACAGCAAAAAGTGTGGAATTCAATGGTAGGGTTACCAACCTAACACCCCACTACCACTTACCCACCTCCACACAACAACAGGCATTGGGGTGTCTCATTGGGATCATCAGCCCAATTCTCACCCCATTCCATTTGTAGTAAGCTGAGGTGTTGTAATATAGCAGAATGGGGTGAGAGTTAGGCATGATGACCCCAATGAATACCCCAACACCTGTTGTTGTGTGGAGGGTGAGGGGCTAGGGCAGGGGATGTTAGGGTTGGTAACCCTAATGTTGAATGCAAGAATATATATATATATATATATGCACACACACACACACACACACACACACACACACACATATACATATACATATATACATATATATAGAGAATAATGCATATGTAGGGGGTTGATATGCAGATTCTTTTACACACCCAAGGCGTGTGATATTAGAGAAACCTCGAGAGTGAAGCTTGAGAGGTTTCACTAGTATCACACCGAGGGTGTGTTTAAAAAACTGCTATCGACCCCCTACAAATGTTTTATTTTTTATAATAAATGGTGCAAAATAAGTATTTGCTACATCAAAAAATGCTCACTAAAAACATACTTTCCCCACTACCCCCGACTGGTTCCCTAGGCTGCATGAATTTTCACTTCAGACTGGCATGACCCCAACCCATTGATATGATGCAACAACAAACATTAAAGCTGGAGGACTTGTTCTAATGCCTTTATTTAAATAAATTGAAAAAACATTTTTTTTCTGGTGTTATTCATTTTTCTCCATGCTATGAAAGTGATCCACCTTACCCGACTTGAACCCACGACCATATGGTACCATAGTTAAAAGGCAGTTTAGTGAAATTCCTGTGAAACATTATATTTTTCCCTGTCCCTGTCACTGCCACAGGCAGCAAGGAAACCTTCTCAGAGGTGTTGCCAGTCCATGGCAGGGGTGAGGCTAGGTTACTGCACACCATGCAGTTTAATGAATGGTTGCAAAACTGGTGCAGAGCACAGGGCTTTGGCTTCATTGGGGACTGGGGGTACACCTCGAGAGATGAAGGTCTATACTGGCATGATGGTCTGCATCTGTCTATGAAGGGAACCAAGCTCCTAAGTGACAGGTTTAAATGCTTCCTTGGCAAGCTTTTAAACTAGCCAAGGGGGGAGGTGCTGATAAGAGGCAGGAAATTTCAAGCCTCCCCCACACAACATGGCAGGTAGTAAGGTAAACACTGAGGTACAGAGCTCAACAGAGGGCAGGACAGGGGTAAATGGAAAAATAGACAAGGGCAATAAGAGCAGGGATGGGGAAAAGGATAAAGCCAACATTAAATGGAGGGCAATGAGTACCAGTGCTCGTAGTCTGGGAAACAAGCTTCCTGAGCTAGTAGCCCTGATGGAAGATGAAAAATTGGATATTGTGGCAGTCACAGAAACATGGTACATGGAGAACTATGACTGGGATGTCAACATACCGGGGTGTACAGTCTACAGAAGGGACAGGGAGGATAAAAGAGGAGGAGGAGTAGTTCTATACATAAGGGAAGGGATCAAAGCTACAGAACTAAAAAGTAAAGGGGGAGGTCAAGAGGCACTCTGGGTCACCTTGGAGACAGAGAATGGCATCACAATCTGCACAGGGGTTATATACAGACCCCCATCTCAAGGGGAGGAAACAGACAAGAAAATGATAGAGGACATTCTCAAAATGGCTGAAAAAGGGGAGATACTGTTGACGAGGGACCTGAATATGCCAGATGTTAACTGGATGACATGTACTGCAGCCACATCCAAGAGCAGGGTTATTCTCGATGCCCTGCAGGGGGCAGGCCTTAGACAGCTAATGTTGGAACCCACTTAGGAGGGAGCAATACTAGACCTGGTACTCTCAAATGGAGAGAGGATCACAAATTTAGAAGTCAGTAGACATCTGGAAACAAGTGACCACTGCACAGTGTGCTTCACAATAAGTACAACCATGGAGACAAGCCATACAAAAACAAGGATACTAGACCTTAGAAGGGCCGACTTTGGCAAAATGGGTGAATACCTGAGGAATGCACTAGCAAATGGTCAAAAAGGAGGGGTGGAAGAACAATGGAGAAAAATCAAAACTGCTATCATAGAGGCAACAAGCCTTTGTGTGAAGCAAAGAAAGAAAACAAAGCGGAGTAAAAAACCACTATGGTTCTCAAAGGAGGTGGTAGGGAAGGTTAAGGAGAAAAAGGCTGCATTCAAAAAGTATAAGGAATCACAGAAGAAGCACAACAGGTAACTGTATCAATTAAAGCAGAAAGAAGTGGGGAAGGCAGTCAGAATAGCAAAGGCCCAAACCAAGTAAAAAATAGCCAACTCGGTTAAGAAGGGGCAGAAAATCTTTTATAGGTACATTAGGGAGTATAGAAAGGTTAAGGGAGGAATAGTGAAAATTAATAAAGGAGAGGGGAGGTGGGCAGAGGGAGACAGTGAAAAGGCAGAGATACTGAATGAATACTTTTGCTCAGTATTCACAAAAGAAGATGAGGAGGAGTTACCTAAACCAGACAATAGAAGCACTCTGGGTAGGGTGGTTGACACCAGTCCATTTACAGAAGAAACAGTCCTGAAAGAACTCCTTAAACTCAAGATGGACAAAGCAATGGGGCCTGATGGGATTCACGCCATAATCCTAAAAGAACTAAGGGAGGACCTAGTGACACCACTGACCACACTTTTTAACAAATCATGGGAGGATAGGGTGGTACCTGAGGACTGGAGGAGAGCATATGTGATTCCCCTTCACAAAAGTGGGAGCAAGGTAGAAGCAGGAAACTACAGACCTGTAAGTTTGACCTCAGTGGTAGGGAAAATGATGGAATCACTTCTGAAAGAAAGAATTGTTGAGTACCTAGAGGCCAGTGGGGCACAGGACCCAAAGCAGCATGGATTTACAGCACAAAGATCATGTCAGATGAATCTAATTGATTTCTTTGACTGGGTGACCAAAGTAATAGACCAGGGAGGGGCTGTGGATATGGCCTACCTAGACTTTAGCAAGGCATTTGACACAGTCCCACACAAAAGACTAATAATCAAGTTAGCCAGCCTGGGAGTGGGTTCCAGGGTGGTAGCATGGGTAGCAAACTGGCTGCACAACATGACACAGAAAGTAATAGTGAATGGAACACATTCTGAAGAAAGGGGGGTTACTAGTGGAGTACCACAAGACTCAGTACTGGGTCCAGTCCTCTTTAACATCTTTATAGGTGACATTGCAGAGGGTCTGGAGGGAAAGGTATGCCTCTTTGCAGATGACACAAAGATCTGTAACAGAGGTGATACACAAGGGGGGGGTAGAAATGATGAAAAGGGACTTGGCAAGGTTGGAGGAATGGTCAGACATATAGCAACTTAGATTCAATGCAAAGAAGTGCAAAGTAATGCACCTGGGAAACAAAAACCCAGGAAAAGAGTACACAATAGCAGGGGAGGTACTAACAACAACAAAAATGGAAATAGACTTGGGGGTAGTCATATCAGATGACCTAAAGGTGGGTAAGCAATGTGAGAAGTCAGTAAAGAGAGCCATGGGGATACTGGGATGAATAGGAAGGGGCATCACAACTAGAAAAAGGCAAGTGGTTATCCCTCTGTACAGACAGTTGGTGAGACCCCATCTGGAATACTGTGTGCAGTTTTGGAGACCCCACCTATGCAAGGACATAGACAGGATGGAAGCAGTCCAGAGGAGGGCAACTAAAATGGTTCAGGGTCTGCATCAGAAACCATATGAAGAGAGATGGAGAGAGCTTAATATGTATACCCTTGATGAAAGGAGGGGCAGGGGGGACATGATAGAAATGTTTAAGTACCTCAAGGGAATCAACAAAGTCCAGGAGGGTAGTATCTTTCAGAAAAAGAGATGTGTAAGAACAAGGGGGCACAATTTAAAAATAGAGGGAGGACAGCTCAGGGTCACTGTGAGGAAATTTTTTTTCACAGAGAGAGAGTGGTGGATGCATGAAACCACCTTCCTGGGGAGGTTGTTGGGTCTAAAACAGTGGGGGAATTCAAACATGCATGGGACAGACATAAGGCAAATGTAGTGGGGGGTTGCAGGAAGTAGGCTGTTGGTTAACTAGAATCTGCAGCTTATCCAATAGGAAGGGAAATGGGCAGACTGGGTGGGTCAAGTGGTCCTTATCTGCCATCAAAGTCTATGTTTCTATGTTTCTATGAAACAGATCTCCATTTGGACTGCTGCAGGCTTCTCGTCGCGCGACTGTAAAAGTCATATCAACCTGCAGGTTGATACAAGTTTTTTTCATATCTGATACGACTTTTTACAGTGCTCAAAAATGGGTTGATAATGGGGTCACCAGTTATTATATATATATATATATATATATATATATATATATAGGCATGGTAGCACCCCTATAGTTAGGGCTGAATAGAGAGCTCACTGTTAAATCCCTAACTTTACACCTTAACAACTTTGTTGGCATTCGATAGAATAGCACCAAAATGTGTATGTGTGGTCACACTGCCATTGTCTCAAGACATAGAAAGTTTCATGACAGCACCTTGTGAGGTTTCTGAGATATGGAAACCCCTTATTTTGTAAAAGTGTCACTTTTTTCCTATGCTTAACATGTTTTTTTTTTTCTCTCAAGTAACAGCCTATACGGTACTGAATTTCTCCACAAAGCATGCAGGGTAGAAGCTGCCTGTGCCAAGGTAGTGCCTTTTGAAGGTTTTGTGAAAAAATATTAAACAGTTCCAGAGTTATAAGGATTTAAAGTTTGGTTTTAGATAGCTATCTGGTGTGAAGCAAAAAATTTTTTGTTCATGGCACTGTTTTTGGTTTGCAGTGCTTAGGTGTCACAAACTGAAAACGCTCCTCACAAAACCAAAACTTTTTGGGGGGGCTTCATGGCAGCTGCCATCTTGTTTTTTCATTTTGGTTGCCATAAAAATATGAAAACACATATAAACTGACACTTTGAGAAAAACAAAAATATGAATCTTACCAAATGGGACCTCCTAAGGAAGATTCTAATATTTGCGCTTTTTTAAAATGTGACATAAATAATGTTTTTGGACTTTTGGATTGTCCTCATCTGATTTTCAGTTTATCAGACTTTTTAAGACTGAAAACTTTAGTTCGCAAACCAAAACCTTTCGTGCATACCAAAACTTTCAGTTCATTTACTGAAAATTTTGGTACAAACCAAAAATTTTGGTTCGAACTGAAAATTAGGGCTTGCAAACCAAAATTTTTCAGTCTGAACCGAAAGTAGTCCTCAATGACTGCAGTTACCGCTAGCAGGCAAGAATGTCCTCTTGTTACCCAACAAAAGTCCCCTTTGTTCTGTAGCTCCCATTCTAAATCTCAGTCTTCACTTACATGTCCCAAATAACCATATCTCATATATACAGTATCTATATATACATGAGTGGGGGTGAAAACGACAAGATAAAGATATCTTAGTGACATCAGTAACAGCAAGCTATCAAAAAATATCATTGTTATTGTTGTCACAATGGATATTATTTAAGTTACTGTCTGCCACTCATGAGTTATGGTCCTGCCCCTTCACACTTGAAGATAAATTGCATATTTTGAGTCAGCCCATTGTATATCCCATATATATATATATATATATATATATATATATTTATACAACATATGTTTGGGAATAAATTCATGGATAAAAAGTAGTATCTGAGGCAGGTCATGGAGATATCACTATGACCATGAAGATATCATTGATATCTCCATGTTCCTATACGTCATAGTGATATCTCCATGTTCCTATACGTCATTGAATCGAAACTGAAAGTCTGTCGCTGTACATTGCCCCATCTCCTCTGTTTAAAACTTGTCCCCCCCCAAACCCTCCCCACACACACACACACATCCCTACTTCTATTTGGTTGATCCTGCCAATTATTTTTTTCTAAAAATGTAATTTAAGCACTTATCTGGTTGATCCTGCCACTGTGATAGTCAGCGGAGCATATTACTTTCACTTTCCCCCTTCCAAGTAGCGTGACCGAGCGGTGTGAAGATCGACCCCTTAGGACATTACAGTAGTTAATAATAAAGAGCTCTGCACCCATTCAGTTAAAAAACTGTGCAATTCTATTTTACTTTGTGAGAAATTGCCGACTATGTTCAGAAGACAGAGTGTGAGTCGGCAGCGTCATAGAAGCAGGAGGAAGCGCGAGCGTGTGTTGCTATAGCAACGAAAGCTCGCGAGTCCTCCTGCTTCTATGGCGCTGCCTGACTCACACTCTGTCCAGTATAATCGTCTAGCTCAAGAGGTATTAAATGAAATGCAGGCTCTTTAATAATGTACTGTAACTCTAAAGTCGATCTTCACACCCTTCCAATCATACTGCAGAAGAGAAAGTAATATGCTCCTGACTTCTCAGTGACAGGATCAACCAGACAATGCTTAAATTACATTTTGAAAAAGATAATTAACAGGATCAACCAAATAACATTATTTATATTTTGAAACTGGTAGAATCTACCATATATATGTTTTTATTTTTGAGAACATTATCCCTTGTGTTCTGGGTTGTGGGTGTGTTTTGATTTGTGTTCAGGGAGGGTTCCATTACAATTCAGCCCAAACATATGTTTGTATAAACAGAATATGACATGGCCTGAGTGAAGATATCATATTTATCTTCACTCGAGGCCAATGACATCAAGATATCTCACTCATGGCTTCGCCACTCGTGAGATATCATGATATCATTGGCCTCTCGTGAAGATAAATATGATATCTTCACTCAGACCATGTCATATCCCCTATATATAGAGAGATATATATATATATATCATAGTTGTCTGAACTGTGAGCTGCATTTTCAAGCAGTTTTGATAGACATGTAGCCTAAATCTGCTGGCATTGTTGTATGTTTGTATGTTCATATATAGTGAAGATAAGTCTTCTATTTTGCATGGGGATCAGGGGGCCCCATACCTCTGCACCCATAGGCGCATAGACGCACAGGATGTAGAAGGCCCTGTACTTCTGCAGCCAGATATGAGTCTTGGCCCTGCACATCTGTAGCAGCATGAAAGCACAGGGGCCAGAGGGCCCTGTGGTTTCACAGTCCCCCAGACAGCCCCAAAAATGATTTGCATTCATAGCTGGCAGGCAGATGGACACTTCAGCTTGTATACAGACTCTTCCCTGGCACAGGAACCAGATGGCCCTATACATCTGCATCTGTTAAAGATGGGACTTCTGTTAATGATTATATGATTCCACTATTTCAAAAAGAAAAGAAATGCATTGCAAATAAACTGCATAAATGTAACAGTTAGGGTTCAGCTTAATGCTGCAAAAGTAGGGAAATATGGCATTAGGGTTTCCAACCCTAACTCTTCACTTCCCCAAGCAGCAAAAGCACAATACCAGACGAGTAACCACAGACACTCATCATCAGGTAAGACAAACAACATTTCTTGTTTCCACATGATACAAATGCAGTAGCACTGATGTGATGTCCTGCGGACCCTGCTCATGGAATGGGGTGGGCATTAACGTTTACAGCCCCAAGGAAGACCTCACCACTGATTCACCAAGACTCTGGAGACCCAAAACCCTATTTTTTTTCCTTTTGCTATTTTGGGGAGGTGGGGAGTTAGGGCTGGAAACCCTAACATCATATTTCTCTACTTTTGTGGCTTTAAGTTGAACCCTAACTGGTGCATTAACACAATTTTTTGAAAGTGATGATAAACTGCCTATTTTGAGTTAGGCAATTACATATTCAATACATACAACATAGAGAATAGTGCATGGGGAACCATGCACAACCAACCTATTGTACCACAGAGGGATTCTGATTACCTCAGACCTCAAGAGCGAAGCTTGAGAGGTCCATGGTAATCAGAACCCGAAGTGGTACAATAGGCTGGTTGTGCATGAGGTTCCCCCCATGCACTATTTTTTATAGTGTATAGTCCCCATTTTCGATTACGGTTTTAATTTTTAAAATAGAAAAAAAAGTTTGTTGCTCCATCCTGCTGTTCAAGTTAGGGCATGCTTGCTAGGTGGTGTGCGTGGTTGCTAGGGAACAGATGTTACGTTGTTTAATGAGCAGCCTTCTATTGGCTGTCATTCCGGTGTGAGAGGATTTTCAAAAAAAAATAACATGGCGGTCGTAGTTCTCGCTAGCTAAGCGGGAGTTGGTTTGGGATCGCTCGATCGTTGTTTTGTTAAAACTAAAAATATCTGGTTGATCCTGCATTTTCACAATATCTGGTTGATCCTACATCTTTTGAGGCTGTGATGCAACTGCTTCTACTGCCGCCGCTGGGAGTGTGGAGCATGCCATTTCCACTGAGTAAAGGTAGGAGACTGAGCACAAGGAACCTCTAGAGGTTTTCAAAATGTTGTTCTGCTGCAGTAGGGTACAATCGTATATTCCATAAACTTTTGAACTGCAGCAGAACAACATTTTTAGAACCTCCAGTTTCCATGCATAATAAGGGTCCACTATACACTATGATAGTTTACTAGTTATAGCTATTAAATCTGCTGTTTGAAGATTTTGCAGTTTTTCTTTTAAGTTAACAACTCACTTCAGGATTACACTAGGCAATTGTGTTGTCATCAGCACTGTGAAAGCTGTTCTGTGATTTGTTCAGAATTCCATTGTGATGACAGTAATCTTCAAATATCCATTGTTTTTTTTATAAGATTTTTATTGAGTTTTGAAAATTATCGCATAAGAAAACTTTACACAGATATGATTTGCTTCAACATTGGTGATAAAAAATACACCAAACATAAGTTAAGAAACCAACTACATCTATATAACTAGCATTCCTAAAATTAATTCCAACACTTTAAGAGAATTATTTTTTATCAGTGCATGTAATAATGAAGCTTATAAAAGTAAGTTGTACCTACAGTTCATTGTGTTCAAAAATTTAAACTGCATTGTGTACTCTTAGAGTATTGAACATCAATCCCCATATAAATCTGGCCGATGTCATTAGCTTGTATACCATCACTGCAGCAACAGGAAAACAGCAAAGACCATCACAGTGACAGAATTGGCTGTTCACTGTGATGGTCCACTAGTTTCCAAATGCTGCTGTCTCTGTGGAGTTCACCCCCTCCCTGAACCAACTCTGACTCAGAGTTGGTAATCCATAGTGTGGGGGGGTTGTGAAAAACCTTTTATACAGTGACAAAACAATGCCATTTATTGACATCGTGCTGTTACTGTAATGACAGTCTACAAATTTCCTGTCGCTGTGGTGACATGAAACCTCACTAGCTAATTTCCATTAAAAAAAAAGTGAAAGAAGAGAGATGAAAAAAGAAGATAAAGCAAAATCAAAAAGAGCATAACAGTATAATAGGAAGACCCGCTCCCATAAGTTGAATGAAACCTGATGAGTCTGGAGTGTACATAAGCTAGTGGTTGCAGAGCCCTCACCACTGGGCAAAGAATGTATATATTATACCTCATTTTAATTCAAATATATGCTCTTGATCCAACATAAAGTAGGCCATTATTTCTAGTCTTTAAACTTCAAGATACTCATTCTTCCATTCCTTTAAAGAAGGAGGAGGCCTATTTTCTATCCAGTTTCTAAGAACTGTATTTTTGACAGGTGCAGAGATAAGATGAATTATTATCTTTGCTCTTTTGACCAATTCATGTACTCATCAAATGACTTATGAGATATGTGTCCATATTAAGTTTATCTTTAAGCCATGGTATATCTTTAAGTGACTGAGAGGCCTTTTCCCATAGGCTTTGTATGCTCATACACTGCCAAAATATATGCACAAGATTGGCATTTTGTTCTTTACACTTCTTGCAAGTAGTCATAGCAGCTATCCTATAACAAGGAGGTGTTTTACTGAATACTTTGAATTTAATTCTTAATTCAGGGGCCTGTAATAGTACGTAGAAGTCAATGTTTTGATTTTCTGTTTTGGGGGTTGTCTTTGCTTAGTGTAACTTTAATTTGCCAGGGAGGTAATCTAGCTGGGAGAATATTTGCAGTCGTTTGTGACTAGAGCTGCTACTGAAACTCTGTGAAAGAGGTGTCTGATAAGGAAAGGAGCTGAAGAAGGCTTGAGGGACTGTGGATTACAAATAGGAGTTGACTGTGGACTCTGTTTGCTACAGAATTTGAGAGAGGGAGAGCAGCTACCAGCTGCCTTAAACTAGAGCTGTGTTTTTGCCCTATAGGTTACAGAAGAGTCTTTTTTTGCCTGATTGTTTTTGGAGACACTGAGTACCAAAGGAACAACCCCCACCCCCACCCATTCCCCAACCACCCAGGGTGCTCTACCTTTATAGTAGAGATGTTGCAAAATTAAATTTCTCCAGTGAAATTGCTGCAAAATTGGCAATTTTGCTGCACAAAATGTTTTGCGAAAATGTGGCATAATTTCACAATTTCACCCACATTTTCACCCATTGAGCAGTCTACCAACAATGGTGAAATTTCATCTGTAAGTGGTGAAATTCTGCAAAAAATGATGAAATTTTGCCTGTGGGTGGTGAAATTCCACCAACAGTGGTAGAATTTCACCTGCAGTGGCAAAATTTCACCCACAGGTGAAATTTTGCCAGCTTTGGGGTGAAATTTTGCTCACAAATACAAGCAAAATTTTGCATTTCATCCGGCAAAATATTTTGCGTAATGTGCTAATTCTGTGAAATATTTCACCCAGCAAAATATTCCAGTTTCACACAACACTACTTTATAGTGGAAGGCCAGGCCATACCTTCTTAAAGACACAGGAACAGTTAGGCAGCACAGCACAAGCAATAGCATAGCTGGTATATAGGCAGAATTACAAAGGGTGTAGCTTGCAACTAGGTCCACAAGGGCATAGACAAGAGGAGGCGAGAGAGAAGCTGTAAGTCACTACAGAGGGAGAGAAAGACAGGGAGAGAAGGAGAAGAAAAAAGGGTTAGAAGGGAAGGAATATCAGCAAGCACAGGATGATGCAGGGAGTGGTGTAGTGCTCTGGCTGTGGTGCAGCAGTCTTCAGAAAAACATTCTGGATACTGCAGTGCTCCCCCATTTGCAGGCACCTCTCTGGGCTGAGGGCAAAGGTCACCAGTCTCCGAGCTAAGTTGGCAGGAATACTGGGGACCTTCGCCCCCACCCAGAGACCACCAGCACCCCAGTGAATGCCACAACCACCACCCAGACAGATGGCAGGATGAACTACAGTGTGCTCAGGAAGGTTATGGGGAGGGGACAGAGGCACAACCTTATTCTGTCCAGCTCATGAACCCCTACACAATGTTGGAGGAATGGGACAGCCCTGCAAAGGAACCCAAGGCTGAGACCAGGGGGGGTGAGGGTCCTTCAGTAGGGACATCCAGAAGAAGAAGAACTTACTCATGTTGGGGGACTCAGTTGTCCAGGGAATGGATTTGGGCACAGATAGTAGAGAGGAAAGGGAGGTAAAGTGCTTTCCAGGAGGCACAGCTCAGAAGGAGGGGAAGTGCATCCAGAGGATCACTGAAGCTGTGGCAAGGAGGGGAGGGCAGGAGGTCATTATCCACTTGGGGACAAATGACCTATCCAAGGATAAGGCAAGCTTGGAGCAAGTGAAGGAGGACTTTACAGTGTTGGGAGCATGCCTGGGGAAGGTAGAAGCTCCGTGACATTTTTAGAGGTGCTGCCAGTCCATGGTGGGAGGGGGGAAGAGGAATCTATGCATTAGTAACTTCAACACATGTTTGAAAAACTGGTGCAATGAGAAGGGATATGGCTTCATTGGGGACTGGGGACCCACCTGGAATGATGCAGCCCTGTACAGTGGGGATGGACTGCATCTGTCCAGCAAGGGGAAGGCAGCCCTCAATGGACAGTTTAAATGCTTTGCTGATGAGTGTTTAAACTAGCCAGGGAGGGTAGGGCAACAGGAGCAGGGATACTCAGGCAGCCCACCCCCACATGGTAGAGAAAGCAGAACAATGGAGCAGGAAGAGGAGTTGCGATCAAGGCCATTGGAGTTGGGCAGAAATGGAGTAGGAAAGGAATCAGGAACACAAGAGAAAAATATCAGGAAAGGGGGGAAGATGCAGGGGACCAAAAACAGGAAGAGAGAGGGGTCAAGCAGTAAAACGTGGAAGGTCATGTTGAAAAATGCATGCAGCCTGGGAAATAAAATCCCAGATATTGGAGGTCTTAATAATTGAAGGAGACCTGGACATAGTAGCAATAACCGAAACCTGGTACACCGTTAATCATTATGTGGGAAACAAATGTGCCAGGATATGTTCTATTCAGGAGAGATAGGGAGGGCAAAAAGGGAGGGGGAGTAGCCTTGTGTGTCAGAGAGGGTGTAAGGACAACACAGGTACAGGGTAGGCAGGGGGAGGCCAAGGCACTGTGGGTCACCCTTCAATTTGGAAATGGCACAGCAATACACACAGGGGTGATATACAGTCATCCAGGACAAGGATAGGAACTGGACAGGGAGCTAGTGGAGGAAATAAATGATATGGCAATGAAAGGTGAGATTCTACTGATGGGGGATTTCAATATGCTGGACGTGGATTGGAACACCAGTGTTGCTGCTTCAGCCAGAAGCAGAGGCATCCTTGATTCACTCCAGGAGGCTGGACTCAGGCAACTTATGCTTAATCCTGCTAGAGACAAGGCAATTCTAGATCTAGTAATGACCAATGGGGATCAAATCACAGATGTTTAGGTAGAAGGGCAACTTCAACATAGTGTGGTTCAGCATAGGGACACAGACTCACTCAAATCATAATAAGACAAAGGTTTTGAATTTCAAAAATGCTGACTTCACTGAAATGGGGAGAGGTATCAAAAGAGCCCTGGAGAGAACGGGGGCAGGTGAGGGAGTGGAAGAACAGTGGAAGCATCTAAAGGAAGCCTTACTGGAAGTAACAAACCAATGCATCAGATTGGTATCCAAAGGCAAGAGAAGGAGAAAATCACTGCAGTTCATGAGAAAGGTGGTGATAAAGATCAGGGCAAAAAGGAAAGGAGTCAGGCAATATAAGGAGATCCAAAGGGAGGAGAACAGGGAGGAGTACCTAGAGTGTCTAAGGGAAGTGGGTAAGGCAGTAAGGAAAGCAAAGGCACAGATTAAGGAAGGTTTAGCACAGTCAGTTATGAAAGGGGACAAGACATTCTTCAGGTAGATCAGCCAAAGGAGGAAAGACAAGGGGGGGTTGCAAGGCTCGAGGGAGAGGGAGGGAGGGGAATACAAAGAGGGTGACATGGAAAAGGCAGAAATACTGAATAAATATTTCTGTTCTGTATTCACAGAAGAGGGGGAGGAGCAGGGGCAACAGCACTACAGCAGTTGCCAAGGGGGTGAAGAGGTGGACAGTGGTCCATTCACAGGAGAAAGAGTCCTGCAGGAGCTCACTAAATTGAAGGTGGACAAAGAGATGGGACCAGATAGCATACACCCAAGGATATTAAGAGAACTGTGAAAAGAGATAGCAGAACCTCTAGCAGCCATGTTCACTGAGTCATTCAACACAGGGGTTGTACTGGAGGATTGGAAGAGGGCACATGTGGTCTCTCTACACAAATCTGGCAGCAGGGAGGAGGCGGGGAACTATAGGCTGGTCACCCTCACCTCAGTAGTGGGGAAGATCATGGAGACATTGCTTAAAGAAAGGATAGTGGGACATCTAGAAGCTGTTGTAGCTCAGGACCATAGGCAACATGGATTCACAGTGGGGAGGTCATGTCAGACAAATCTGGTTGATTTCTTCAACTGGGTGACAAAGGAAGTAAATCAGGGTGGGGCAATTGACATCACTTACCTTGATTTCAGCAAGACCTTTGACACTGTCCCACATAGGAGGCTGGTGAACAAGCTGGGTAGGCTGGGCATGGGGGACAGGGTGCTAAACTGGGTTAGAAACTGTCTAACAGACAGGAGGCAGAGGGTGGTGGTAAATAGGGTGCAGTCTGGGAGAGGGGGTGACCAGTGGGGCACCTCAGGGATCGGTTCTGGGGCCAGTCCTGTTCAATGTCTTCATTAGCGACATTGCAGAAGGACTGGAGGGAAATGTCTGCCTGTTTGCAGATGACACCAAGATATGTAACAGCGTAGATACCCCAGAGGGAGTGGAGAAAATGAGGAGGGACCTGGGGAAGCTTGAAAAGTGGTCTGAGGACTGGCAACTGAAGTTTAATTTAAAAAAGTGCAAAATTATGCACCTGGGATACAGAAACCCTTGGGAAAGCTACAGGATGAGGGTGGGGAATTGTTGACAGTCACAAAGGAGGAAAGAGACCTGGGATTTATTATATCAAATGACCTGAACATGTCAAAACATGGTGCTAAGGCAGCTGGGAGGGCCAGTGGCATGCTGGGGTGCATAGGCAGAGGTATCACCAGCAGGAGAAGGGAGGTAGTGATGCCATTATATAAAACCATGGTCAGGCCTCACATGGAATACTGTATGTAGTTCTGGAGGCTGCACCTTCATAATGATATTAACAGGCTAGAGACAGTTCAGAGAAGGGTGATTAAGATGGTACAGGGCTTGCAACACAAGACTTATGAGTAAAGATTAAGGGACCTCAATATGTATTCACTGGAAGAGAGAAGGGAAAGAGTGGACATGATAGAAACATTCAAGTACCTCAAGGGTATAAACAAGATGCAGGGGGGGAAACATTTTCCAATACAAGAGAAGCACAAGAACAAGGAGCCATGACATGAAATTGGAAGGTGGGGGGTTAAGAGGGAATGTAAGGAAGTTCTTCTTCACAGAGAGGGTGGTGGACGCATAGACTGGTCTGCCTCAGGAGGTGGTGGGAGTGAGCACAGTGGATGGATTCAAGCATGCTTGAGACAGGCATGGGGAACCATAGAGGTACAGCAGTGGGTGGGTGGGTCGGAAGCAGTAATCCAGTATAAGGGCTTATGGGCAGACAAGATGGGCCAAGCGGTCCTTATCTGCTGACAATGTCTATGTTTCTGTGTTTCTATATTTATGTAGATGATAGGGTGTGTAGTACAACTTGTGTAAAGACTTAAACTGAACTAGCCTCATATTGACAGACTTAAAAGTTTTCAATGAACTGGTCCAGATATTTGCCCAATTCCCATTTTCTGTATTTTTCCCTAATGCATGGGATCACCACCTAATGTTTTCTTGATCTATACCTCTAACACACTCCGGTAGTAGTGTATAAAAATTAGATACAGAGGGATGCATTTGTGAACATGCTAGAAAGGCCTTCATACTCTCATTTGTGTGAACCTTAAATAAATCATTCCTATAAAAATTATGTATACTAGTTGTCAAAAGTCATGAATAGGTATGTTATGATCCCGAACCAGCTCAATGAATGGTCTCAAATGGTTATTCCTAACTATATCCTTAATGTTGAGAATGCCATTAGTGTGCCAACCTTGTAAGCTAAATGTTTTGCCATAAAATAAAAGGTTTTGGTTTCCCCATAAGGGCTGCATAACAGAATTCTTAATATCCATATTTAAAAGCTTTTGCCAAACTATGCATAAGCCTTATGTTATCAGATATAACCTTATTTCTCTTAGGCTTCAAAGGTTTAGCAAATAGCAAAGCTGATGTATTAAGACCCTGTGCCATACCTGTGTCTCTCTGTCTATGAGCAGTCATTCAGGAGTCTGTCAGTTTTGCATGAGATGAACCAATTTGCAGATTGTGACATTCTACTGTACATGCCAAGTAGTAGAAAATATAAATCTGGGAATTTAAGCCCACCATTGCTTTTAAGTCTCACTAAATTGTTATCAGCCACTCTGCTTTTCTTCTAGCTCCAAATAAATTTGTTAACAATACCTTGTAAGTCAGAAAAGACATTTTTGGGATATGAATAAAGGAAACATTTGAAAAAAGATAATGCTTTTGGAAGGATATTCATTTTGGCTGCTTCCATTCAACCCCAAAAACCTAATGGCAGACAGTTCCACATTACTAAACTATTAGATATGCTTAGTTTAAGATATTTCAAATTATTAGAAAGAGTTTTCTCACTGACCTATATAATTTGATGCCTAGGTAATCTATTTTCTCTTTATCCCATTTTATACCTAGATCTGCTATTTCTTCCTCATTACAATACTTATTTAGAGGGAGAAATACTGATTTCTCTTTATTTAGTTTATATCCTGATATTATATCAAAATCACCTAGTGTCTCCAGAATTTTGGGCATAGAATTATTTGGATCTTGAACAGAAATAAGGATTTCATCAGCATAAAGTGAGATACAATATTTTTTTATTATTGATGGTAATTCCCTGAATTATAATATGTTATCATAGGACAGGTTTCTTACCAAAGGATCAATTATGAGGTTGAAGGGTAAATGCGACAAAGGGCAGCTTGGTCTAGTGCCTTTTTTTAGGAAAAAGTTTATTGATGTCCTTACCATTTGTTCTGACAGAGGCAGATAAGTTTTTAATACAGTAGCCCAACCCCTTTTGGAGAATTCTATTGGGATACCATACAAATCACGTATGCTAAAAATATGTGTCCATAGGACTCTATCCAAATCCTTTTCTGCATCCAATGATAGCAAACCAGACAAAATACTAGAGCTATTAGCTGGTTCTATAATGTGAAAGATCTTTCTAGCATTATCTGCTGCCACTTTCCCTTTAATAAAACTGGACTGCCTATTATCAACCAGAAGTGGGATTACCCACTCTAATCTGTCTGCAAGAATTTTGGCTAAGATTTTCGCATCAGTATTAATGAGAGATACCAGTCTATAATTCTTACATTCATCAGGTTCCTTCCCAGGTTTAGGGATGAGTGATATCAAGCTCATCATCAATATCTTGAGAAAATGAATTCCTTAGCCAAGCTTCCTTAAAGACATTAGTCATAACCGAAGCAAGCTCCTTGAATAACTTATGATAGAAGTTTGAGAAGTAACCATCTGGACCTATGGCCTTATTTCTTTTAAGTGCTTTGATTGTGGAAATAACCTCAGGTTCTTTAATAGGCCTACCTAGCATATTTTTAAAATGATCTGGAACCTTAGATATGGGAATACTCTCACAAAACCTAGCTAGAGCTTCAGGGAGTGGTACTACATCACTCTCATAAAGTTCTTGATAATATTTCTGAAATTCTATACCTTTCTGGTTAGTTATTAGTGACCCGTTGCCTGAATTTTTAACCATACATATTTTTTGTACCACCATTATTTTGCCTGAGTCTAATGGCCAGAATTTTTGTAGCCCTGGGTCCAGAGTCGACATAATTAAGTTTAGATCTCCTTATAGCAAACTCAGCTTCTCCTCTAACGAGCTCAAAATACTCAGTTTTAAGCCTTGACAATGTTGCCCAATTCACATTTGAGGAGTCAGATGTGAGGTTATTCTCAATTATTTTAGTTTTCCCTAAAAGCTCATCCAGTCTTGCTTTTTTATTTTTTTAATTGCCTATGAGGCGCTAATAAAGTAGCCTCTCAACCAGCACTTAAAACATTCCCAATTATTCATCCAGGAGGTGTCATCCAGATTATTCTACTCCCAAAATGAAGAGACTTCCTGCCTAACTTTCTCCAAAAAGTCATCATCTTCTTCTAAGAGAAAGTTGTTAAGTTTCCAGTGCCCTGGGACTGCTGAGAGCTCATTCTCCCTGAAGGAAATAAGGACTGGAGAATGATCAGAAATAACTTGCTGCAGTGTCTGGGTGGAAAGTATTCTATCCACCATGGATGGAAATACAGGTAAAGGTGCATTCTGGATAATTGTGGTGCATGAGCACTAAGCAGCCAGCTTACAATTGAAACAAATATAAAGAAAGGCTCAGCACTCGGTTTCCATGAAAATCAGAGCACAAGTGCAAATTTATTCTGGCAGGGTGCCTATGAGAACCTAGCCCTGTGCTTCAACCCTCAAGCAGGTCTTCCTTAGGGGTGGATCTAAGGAATTATCGAAAGTTACCATCTTTATACAAAATTAATTAAAATGACAGTATTAAATGTGTATACAAAAGTGCATACAAAATATTTACTATAAATATTAGTTTGTAAATCCAGTAACACTTAATCTTAATGTTAGTGCTTTTCTGCAGTATTACTTAGTACTTTTAAATGTTCAGGCACAGACTATTACATTAAGCTTAAATCAAACTAGGATTTCTAAGATTGTCTACTACAACAATTCACACTCGATAGATCCAAGACATACATCCTAAACAACTTAAATGAGATTTACAGAACAAAATCAGCTGTTAAACTAGGTCATTTCTAACAAAAAAGTAGGGATGTCAACTGTATTGCAAGACATCAAACATTCATAATAATTATTTTCAACAGTATGAGACAATCTTTCTTTTATGACTGACTCTGCCAGCATATACTGAGAAATATTTTCACAAGAATAGAAGTGAAAAAAGAAAGAAACAAAAGTCAGACGTACAGTATAGCAGAAGTGAAGTGAAGTGACCATGGGTAAAAAAGGGGGGGGGGTTGGGGAGAGAGACAGGAGGGTTCTATACATTTTAAAGTACACAATGTGGGCTTTAGTGAGTAGGGAGTCACATTCAAAGTAAGAATAAAAAGTTTTAATTCAAAGGATCCAGACTAGAAAAAGGAGAGAGAACACGCTTGTATGTGATTAATGATAGTAAACTTTGGAATTGTAACATGGCATCAACCCAAAGATCTTCCTAAGTGGAATTTGTATTTGTTTAAGGTCTCCTGTATATATCCTCACTTTCAATAGTAAGTGAAAAAATTAGTTGGTTAGATTTTGGAATAACCAGTCCTAGGCCCAATGTAGTAATGGACCAAATCTGAGCTCTGTGGGCATACTCTTGGGTAGCTCTCACTTTTGCTTTTTCAGATTACATGGGTGAGGTACATCCCTAGAAAAAGAGAGAAACAGTGAGAAAAACATTAGATACAAAGGAAACAACTCTTAGTACAGCAGATACACTATGCTCTTTTCTAGAAATATGATGAAACATCTTTCACCTCATTTAAACCAAGTGAAATAGCAGTGTCCAATGTTAAAATCCATTTAGTTTCCTTTCTACATAATGTCTACTCTATTCCCTTCCCCCAGGATGTCTAGGAACATGTTCAAAAACAGTAAATTTAAAGGAATCCCATTGTGACATTCCAAAAAATGGGCACCAATGACATTCTAGACATTCCCATTGATTATGGCTCTTACATGTTCCTGGATCCTAAGTTTAGCAGGACGAGTGGTTCTGCCTGCATAGTACGTGGGACAGTTGCACCAGCACATGTAGACAACAAATGGGGTTGTACATGTAATGAATTGATGAATTTCAAATCTTTTGCCTTCTTTCATGAAAGTTTTACTCATCTGCCTCATTTATACAGGCTATTTGGTTTATTTCTTATCTAGCTGGTACTGTCCTTAGTTTCAGTTGTTTCCACAAAGTAGCTGTGTGTAATCCTGTCCCCAATGTTTCTTCCTTTTGAAAAGGTTACCCTTGGTTTTGCAACAATTTATTTTCTTAAAATAGGGTCAGTGTGCAGTAATGGCCAAAACTTATGTATACTAGACTCCCCACTTTGCCTGCCAAAGGGTTGAACTCTGTGACAAATGTTGCTATTCCTTCAGTTTGAATTTTTTCTAAAAATCTGTTGTCAAGCTGTCTCTCCCTTCTAGGTTTAAGTAAATCACCTCTCTCTCTATCCTCCCTACTTTTTTATAGGACTCAAGTAACACTGAATCAGTATAGCCCCCTCTCTTTCAATCTTGTTATTAGGATCTCTGCTTGTACTTGGTATTCAGCTTCATTTGAACAGTTTCTCTTCAACCTAAATAACTTACCATAAGGTATTGAGTTTATTTGTTTTTGGGTGCGAGCTATTTGCATCTAAATATTATTTGCAGCTGTGTCCTTTCTGTAGCCCTGGTGGTGAATGGTTCCCCAATGTTTCCTATCAGTTCAAGATCCAGACATTTTATGCTGTTTTTGCTGTGTGTAAGTAAATTTAAGTCCCAGATCATTTTCATTCAAATATGTGATAAAGTCAAGTATTTCCTCCTCATCTCCTCTCCACACAACAATAACATCATCAATAAACCTGTACCAAGTATCCACATGCTCTGAAAATGTGTTCTTTTCTTTGTCTTTTATGTATTTTTCTTCAAAAAAGCCCATTAAAATGTTGGCATAGAAGGGGGCAAAGGCTGCCCCTATTGCCGTCCCACATACTTGTAAATAATAATTCTTATTAAAACAAAAGTAATTAAGGTTGCAAAATCAATGGTCCAACGTAAAATGTGTGTGGAAATCGTATTTTGGTTACTAAAAAATGATAAACTGCTAATATTCCTAGATCATGCCTGATGGGTGTATATAGGCTGCTTAAATCAATGTTAAGCCAACAGAGATTCGCATCCCAAATCTTTCCTTCTATTTTGTTAAGTAGATCCAGTCTGTCTCTTAAGTATGAATCTAGTGTGAAAACCTTAGGTTGAAGAAAACTGTCTATGAAGGTACTAAGGTTGTGAGTAAGGGGGCCATTCCCAGATATGACTTGTCTTCTGGGTGGATCTGTTGTATTTTTATGAATTTTAAGTAAAATGTAGAATGTAGATACCACAGGGTAATCTGTTTCAATCTATTCTGATTCTTGTTTGGAGAGCCACCCACATTGCATGCTTCAATCTAGAAATTCATACAATTCTGTCTGGTATCTAATCATGGGGTCCCTTTTTAACTTTTTGTAATTATAATGTAATTATGCTCATCCTGCAATAATTTTAAACATTTGTTTTTATACCACATTGCCCCCTTTGTCTGATTTTTTAATTACTAAGCCTTTTAAATTTTCAAGTTCCTTAAGGGCATTAAATTCTTCTGCTGTCATATTTCTGGGGAATTTAGCTTGTGATTTATCAAACAATTTTAGTGTTTCATTAAGTAGACATTTCTCAAACACAGATATTGCATAGTTAAACACTTGTGGGCAAAAAATGGATTTAAGTTTAAACTTAATGCGTTCTGTTGTGCTTTCTTGCAATGTGCTACTTACATTCTCGGCTTCCTCTAATAGGGCAGAGACATCAATGTTATCTATTACATTAAAGTCCCAGTCTGATGCTTCCCAGGTTGCTTCATTTGTACCCGAAAAATTAATTAAATCCAGATTTTCAGGTGTGGCCGTTATGTCTCCCAATGTCCCAAAGTCCTCAGAGCCACCCATGTTTGGAGCCCTTTGTAGTCTGGTTTTCCCAAAGAAATATTTCAGCTTCAATTTTCTGATGAGTTTGAAAATGTCCACCTTTATTCTAAACAGATCTGGTTGGGGGGTAGGTACAAACATAACGCCTTTTTCCAGTACTTTTCTTTGTACTGCTGACAATTCAGAGTTTGTCAAGTTTATTATCTTGCTTTTTTGTTTCTCAGTGATCTCTATGAGATAGGTTGATTTACATCTCCCTCTCCTTCCCCTCTGAATTTTTTTGTGTCCCTTTGGGTTTTTTGGGATCACGCCTTGGCTCCCCTTTTCTTCCTCTCTTAGCCTGTGCTCCTCTTTGGCTAAAAAGACTCCCAAGTTATTTGTATCCTTTGATGTACTTGCTTCTGAGTTTCTACCTTGGTCACATCTATTTTGAGCTTGCTACTTCCCACTTTCTTGAAAGCTAACATTTTTTTTAGGATATTCTCTGTTTTGGTTTCTATTCCCATTTCTCCTTCGTGACCTGGAGTACCCCATGCATTTGCTAACATACTAAAATGTCAGCAGAATAGGCCTAATGGTCTCTTGAGTCTGCTTGATTTTCAGCACCAACACTAAGGGACGATTTTGGTGTCCCCCCTCCCCCTTGGGTTATACTGTCCCCAGTCCCAGATGTTCCACCTGTATTGGGCCTGGTCAGATTTATCCTCCTCCTGTACCTGTCCCATCCCCTCTTAAACCTGTTCACAGTCTCCACCTCTACCAGCTCCTTGGGCAGTATATTCCATGGCTCCACCACCCTTTCAGTGAAATAACTTCTCCTCCTCTCCCCTCTGAGCCTGCCTCCTTTCAGCTTACACCTGTGACCTCTCATTGACCCTCCCTCCTTCCTTTGGAGCACCCTGAGTGGGCTTCCCTTATTGATCCCTTTCATGTACTTAAAGACCTCTATCATGTCCCCCTGTCCCTCCTCTCTTCCAGGGTGTACATGTCTAGCTCCTTGAGCCTCTCTTAATAGGTCCTCTTCCCCCTCGAGGCCCCAGATCATTTTGGTTGCCCTCCTTTGGACCCTCTCTAGGAGTGTAATGTCCCTCTTTAAATGTGGTCTCCAAAACTGCACACAATACTCGAGGTGTGACCTAACCAAGCAGTTGTACAGTGGAAGAATCACTTCCGCCTTTCTGGAGGTAATCCCCCTGGCGATGCATCCCAGCATCCTATTTGCCCTTGCCACTGTCCTCCTACAGGTCTCTGAGTTGTTCTTTTTGACATCTACCACTACGCCCAGGTCCTTCTCACCCTCCATGACTTGAATCATGTCTCCTCCCAGGGTATACCCCAGGCCTGGATTTCTGACTCCCAGATGCAGATTCTTGCACTTTCCCACATTGAATTTTAATTTCCATTTTCCTGAACACCTTTCCAGAGCCTCCAGATCCTCCTGCAAGACTGCCGTCCCCTCCTCCTCATCCACCACTGCACTCAGCTTTGAGTCATCTGCAAAGAGACTCATCTCACTCCTGATCCCCTTCCTGATGCCTGAGACATAGGCATTGAACAGAAGTGGCCCCAGCACTGACCCCTCGGGAACCCCACTGGTAACCCACTTTGGGGATGAGGCTAACCCTCCAACCATCACCTTCTGAGTATGCTCAGAGAGCTAATTTTCTATCCATCTTAACAACTGTCTCCCTACCCCCATTTTCTTCAGCTTAGCCAGCAGGCCACTGTAGGGTACCGAATCAAACACCTTGCTAAAGTCCAGAAAGAGGACATCCACTGGCCTACCCTGGTCCAGGGCCATCGTCATCCAGTCATAGAACTCAACAAGGTTTGTCTAGCACGATCTTCCCATGACAAAGCCATGCTGCCTATAGTCCAAGTACCCAGTTTGCTCCAGTAACCCTCTAGCCTTTTCTTGACAATACCTTAAAATCACCTTGCCAACCACCAATGTCAGACTAACAGGCCTGTAATTTCCTACCTCCTCTCTTGATCCCACCTTGTAGAGCGGCACAACATGGGCCACCCTCCAGTCTTGGGGCACCCACCCAGTCCTCAAAGAGATGTTAAAAAGTTCCACTAGAGGGACTCCCAGGACATCTGCCAGTTCTCTCAGTACCCTGGGATGTATCTCATCTAGCCCAGGTGTTTTTTCCATCCGAAGGGACCCGAGGGCTTCCCTTACTCTCTCTACCAAGATTTCAGTCTCCACATCCTCCCCCTTTTCACCCTGCACTGCTGGCTCCCCACCTGTCTGTGGTGGCCACTCCCTTTCCCCAGACCCATCAGAGCCCCTGGTCTCTACTGGTCCCACCCCTTCCTCTGGTTTGCCCCCGCTCCCCTCGCAAGACATAGCCCCTCCATCCACCCTGGTAAAAACTGATGCAAAGTACTCATTTAGGACTTCTGCCTGTTCCCCCACCTCCTGTATCCAACCATCCCCTATCCTTATCTTGCTGATCTGCCCCCATAATTTCCTTTTTTCCCCTATGTATCTAAAGAACCCCTTGTCCCCCATCAGGATCCCACTGGCCAAGAATTGCTCCTTTTTTGCCTTAGCTGCTCTCACCACCCTGGTGATTCTCTTGGCTGCCAGCTCATATTCCTCTTGATCCCTTTCACTCCTTGAGCACTTGAAGTGCCTATAGGCTGCCTTCTTTTCCCTCACCACCTCCTGTACCTCTCGGGTCCACCAGCAGGGTTTTCTGGTCTTACCGAACTTACGCCTTTCCCTTGCGCAGGATCTGGTAACCTCCTTTATTCTCCTCCTAATGATCCCCCACCTGCTGTCAGCATCCGTATCCAGCCTTATCCTGTCCAGATGATTTTTAAGGATCCTTCCCATCTCCCTGAAGTCTGCACCCCTAATGTCAGTTACTACTGTCCTTGTTCAGTTTTTCTCCCCCCAGGTCCAGGAAGAACCAGACTGTGGCGTGATCACTCCCTGCCAATGGGTCCCTCACCTCTAGGCCCCTAATCTGATCACTATCCGCCAGGACCATGTCCAGTGTCTGGGCCTCCCTATTTGGCTCACCCACCTGTTGTGTCAGAAATGCATCCTAGAAGACATCCAGCAGCCTCTACTTTCTGGCCACTGGTGATGTCATAGTCCCTTCTGTTTTTGGCATGTTGAGGTCCCCCATTACCACTACCCTTCCCTTTCCCAATCTACCATGTCCCTCAAGATTTGCCACCAGACTTTCTTCCAGAACCTCCTCCAGTGCTGGTGGTCTGTATACCACTCTGACTTTCACTCTCTAACCCCCTTGCATCAGCAAGGTGACCCAAATAGTCTTCACATTCCCCTCTGCCTCCTCTACCCCTCTAATACCCATGCCATTTCTGACTAACAGTGCTACACCACCACCCTTCCCTCCCTCCTGTCTTTTCTGAACATAGTATAGCCCTCCAGATTTAGGTCCCACTCATGCATTTGAGTGGCCCAGGTCTCAGTGACTGCTGCCACATCTACCTCCTCCTCAACTAGCATCACCTGGAACTCAGGCATTTTATTTCCTAAGCTTCTGGTATTTATCAGGACCACTCTCCACCCCTTTTTCCTCCTCTCCTTTCTCCCCCTTGAGCTCCCATTTCTCAGCTCCTACACCCTACCTGGTGACCCATTTCCCTATCTCCCTAGCCCTCTAGAGGAGTGGAGACCATGTCCCTCATATGTCGTACCTGCTGGCACTGCCCCTTTCTTGATCCCTCCCCCCTTTACAAGTTTAAACCCCACCTTTCACTGATGAACCCAGCTAGTTTGAGCTTAAGGATTTCCTTCCCCTCCAAATTAAGGTGGAGCCTATCCCTAGCTTACAGCCCCTTATCTTCCCAGGTCTCTCCCCCAGTCCCCCACCAGGCCATACCCCAATTCCCCACACCACTCCCTAAGCCACTGATTTATCTCCCTAATCTTCTTCTTGTTTTCCCCACTAACCCTTGGCACTGGCAGGATTTCTGAAAAGGAGATCTTACAGCCTATGGAAAGGCATACCCTGGCCAACTTTCAGAACCTTGCCTGAATTTCTAGTTCACTATTACGATTTATGTCATTTGTTTCCAAGTGCACTAGACTGTCCTGGGTCCACCCACAGTCCCTTGCCAGTGAATACAACTCATGCTTAGCCTTGTGCACCATCAGGCCTGGGTGGCATTTGGTTCTGATCAGACAGGTTTTACCATCCCCTGCCCCTCCCATGGGATGCCTCTGATCATGGAGTCCCCCAATAGCAGTACTGTAACCTCCCCTTGCCTCCCTGTTCACCCCTCAGGTTTCCCCTCCATGCCCCATCTCATCCCTTCATCCAGGTTCCCCCCCAACTGGCTCCTTGCACCTCCCACAATCTAGGTGTCGAAGGTAGCCCCTTCACTATTTTCCCTGGTCTCCTCCTCTACCCATGTCCTGGCCTTCTTTATCCCCCCCACCCGAGTATCTTTGTCTGTATCTCTTTCCCCACTCCTTACTAATCCATCTGTCCTATCCATTTGCCTACTTGGCTTTCTGCTCACTATCATCCCATTTATGTCCTGCTCCTTCCTGCCTGTCATGCTCCCCTGTTCCATACCATCAGCCTCCTCCTTGTTCCCCGATCCTCCTTTTTCATCTCCCCCTACCCCTCTTCCCCATCCTGTCCTGGTCCCCCTCTATTGCTCCCTTGCCTCTTGCCCCTTCACCCTTTCTATCCATCCCTTCCCCAGCTTCACCAGCATCATCATCATCATCATCATTCTCCTCCCCCCACATTCCCCTTGTCTACCAATGGGCATAGAGGGTTAAAACAATTTGTGAGCCTTAGCCCAACCCCCAGTGCCATTTGTGCACTGATGTTTTTTACAGAAACACAGTTCTGAGCCTTTCTTTATTTTTATTCATCATGGATGTAGGAATAAAGATCTGATCTATCCTAGATCCAGAGTGTCAATGAGTTGACCAAAAAGTATAAGATTTCTCTTTAGGATGAAAGATCCTCCAAGCATCAACCAGTCTTAAAGTACTTACCATATTTTGAAAGTCTTTGTCTGTCTTATTTATTCTGTACCTAGCATTAGATCTATCCATCAGGGGTTCTATGGTGCTGTTTGTGTCACCTGCCAGGATAATAGTACTACCTATGAAAACACTAAGTTTAGTACTCATAACATTAAATGTGTCATGTACGATCCCATTCGGACCACAAACATTCACCAAAATGACCTCCTCATCATCTCTCTTGCTATCAACAATGATAAAATATCCCAAATGACCCTCCTTAACTGTAGTCATTAGAAAATTAATGCCTTTTCTTATAAGTGTAACCACCCAGTCCCATGGGGTTACTAGAATCCAATCAGTATTAGTGTTAAGAAGGTAGCAGGCAGCTGGTAGGGAGCTCATTAGGGGCTTATTACATAATGACATAATTGTTTACTCAGCTAGCCTGAGAGAAAAATGATTATGCCATTTGGAACTCTTGCAGCAGCATAAGCCACACTGTGTGTACAGCTGCTCTATGGAGCTTAGAATGTTCAGTTAGCTGCAGTTAGATCTTGAGTGTGGCGGTGAGAGTGGCAGAAGGACTTCCAGTTGGGCTCTGAGTTGAGGGACCAGCATTTCTTACCCTAGTGGAGTGTCATTTCCAGCTTCCAGTGAAGTGGTGGAGACCAGTTCTACAGCAGAATTTCCTGATTTCTACTCCTAGTGAAGTGGAAGGAACTGCTTTTCCTAAGTGGATTCTAGTGGCAATCCCCTGAAGGTTCTGTGTGTGTTTCAGTTGCCTTGGAAAGGAACTTTGAGAGACTGTTTGATCTGCTACCCAGGAGAAATGTCTTTTTGTTGTTCCATGCCCAGTGGAACTGGACAACTAGTTTGTGAGTACTGTTCTAGGAGACAAGATCTCCACATATTTATGAGAACTGTAGTCTGAGGTGTATGTGCCCATAGATAAGACTGGACCACACCTGTCAGTGCCCCTAGTTTATCCAGGAGAGTGAATTTTCTGTTAAACTGATCAGCCAGGAGAGTGCAGTTTGATCTTTGGTGATCCCAGTGAGTGACAGATATGAAAAGTGTGGAACCTTTAGCATTTCAGTGGGTAATGGGGGAAACTGTCTGTTGGGGCAAAGGGTGCTTACAAGGCAGGGCTCCCTGTTTCATAAAGGGCACCAGTTTTACCTGAGCAAAGTGTCAGTGCTGCAGATTAAGGTGTGTGGCTGAGTTTTACATTAATGCACCTTTGTTCGAAGAAGAGTTCTGAGTGTGTGGCTTAGTTTCACAAAATGTGCACTCATGGAAGGAAAATGTTCGGGTGTGTGGTCAGGTGTCCACTGAGATGCACCATTGGGAAATGGGAAGAAGATGTTCTTTTGTGTGTTCATGAACTGTACCATATGCAAGGAGAGTTCATGAAATTTACCTGTCCTGCCTTGACCGACCCTTGGGGTCCACTTTTGCTTTAAATTTCCATCTGTTGAATAAAGCCATACTGCACAATCCCAGTTACTGTTCTGGACATTCTGATTATTGCTTCTGGTTGTTGGATTTACTGGGGCCCCTCAGCAGGTTAGATCTAGCATATAGCATACAAAGAACTCCAGCACCGCTCACTGCAGAAATGAATAAATATGACACAAACAGGCAAATAAACAAATCAACAAACAACTTGCATGTTGAAAAAATATAATTTAGTTAATATACAGTACTTTCATACATGAAAAACAGTCAAAAACACCATATACCTTCTAAACAGGGATTCAGGTGGGAACCACAAGCCTCCTACTGGTTTCTCTTCAGAGCATCATCAGGGAGTGTTCAAACAGGTGATGCACTCTACTTTTAAAGGCAAGAATTTAAAGTGACAGTGTGTTCCAGAGAACCACCTCACTCTACAGTGACATATACACATAATAAAAACATTCATATAAACATTTTTTATATATATGAATATAAATGCAAATGAACAATAGCACACTGTAGGGCAGATGAAACCAACAAATATAAATATACTGATAACCAATAAGTAATACTCATCATATACACCTGAAATGTAAAATAAACAAATATATGTACAATATACAAAAATATCAATGATATCAAAGTGCAAAAAAAGTTCCCAAACACAGTCAGATATCGTATTATTTATAGTCTAAGCTATAACATACAAGAAAAATCTTCATAATTAGCTATAATACCTACTGTAAATAGAAACTTATGAATGTTTTTATTATGTGTGTATGTCACTCTAGAGTGAGGTGGTTCTCTGGAACATACTGTCACTTTAAATTATTGTCTTTAAAAGTAGAGTGCATCACCTGTTTGAACACTCCCTGATGATGCTCTGAAGAGAAATTGGTAGGAGGCTTGTGGTTCCCATCTAAATCCCTGTTTAGAAGGTATATGGTGTTTTTGACTGTTTTTCATGTATGGAAGTACTGTATTTAATTAATTTATATTTTTTCAACTTGCAAGTTGCTTGTTGATTTGTTTATTTGCCTGTTTGGGTCATATTTATTCATTTCTGCAGTGAGTGGTGCTGGAGTTCTTTGTATGCTGCTGGCTTGTACTCTCACTAGCACGCTCGGCCTGGTGGGCAGCTTCTTTCTTTTTAGTTTTAGATCTAGCATATGCCTAGCAGCCTTCACCCAGGACCTGGGTTGTGATGTTTCACAAGGTTCATGTTGTTTTGTTCTTGTACCCCCACCCCTGTCTTCCTCTAGAAATGAGCCTGGTATACATCCTAACGTGAAGGATGGCACCAACCTTTGTAAAGTAAATAGTATGCCAGTATGTGGGTACCAGTGTTCCAGATTTTAATGGGGTGTGTGCTTACTTGTTAAAAAGTGGCCTGGAGGTTACATAAGTATAAGGGCACTAGCTTTTTTAGAGTTTAAGCCTGCACCATATACCTGCCCCACCCATTCTCTGTGCATAAGATTTATAGATTGTCCATGTGTGTGGAATTCTTGTAAGTAGACTACAGATGGATCAAATGTTTTTGAGATGTCTCAGCACTGTATATCTCTTTAATTTCTGGTTAAGTCCTTTAACATTCGAAGATATTAGGTTATATTTCTTACTACTTGGCATTATCAAGAGATATACAATCTAAGAGCTGCATAATGTTCTGTGACTGTATCATAAAGCTGAGCATTATGAACTTTGTCCCGCTCAAGTCAACATTATTACTGATTTGAACCCCTAGGGGAGACTGCTCCATGACCCCAAACAAGAAAGAAAAGAAAAGAGGAAAAGAGACAGTAAAGAGAGAAAAGATTACTGTAAAGGCCTTTTTTTTGAGTGCCTTTGAATAGAGACCCTCTCTCCACTCCCATATCTATCCATGAATGAAGCCACCCAAATAATCAGCCAAAACGACCCCCCATCACATAAATGTAATCACACTGACAATTGTATGATTACCCATAAGATTTGGCTAGAATATACATTGTAAAATTATTAAACAACTGTAACTTAAATAACATATGTTACTATAACCTTAGACCTATATTAACTACATCTTAAATATATTTAACAGAAAGAATGTTGTTTCCTAGAATATATAAAAATATACAATAATTAACATTAAGCACATCAGGAACTTTGTAACAACTTATGATAAGATACCTAAATAGAGTGAGACATGGTGACCTACACCATTCTTCTTTTTACTGTAAACAGCCATTTCCAAGAGCCTATCATGAGACTTGTTGTCTCCTTTTCTTGTAGGCTCCAGTTTCACCAAAACACATATAAAAGAAATGTTGTAATGGCACCAACATACTTATATAGATCAAAATCATTTCATGCTGGGTGCCAGGGCTGCAGCTACAAATTTTGGGGCCCAGGACAAGTAATTTGAGATGGGCCCCTGTGTCCCAAACCAGCTAAAGCCAGGGGTCTGGGGGCCACCAGCCCCCCAGAAGCTCTGGGGTTTAGATGCTCTGTGGTGAGTTTTGGGGCTTTTATTGAAGATAAAGAACACACTTTTGTTATGTTTTCCCTACACCTGACTTTAGGGAGAAAAATAATTTTTCCCCCCGAAGTCAGAGGTGTGGTAGGCTCTGAATATCCTTAGGCTCTGCAGCTGGAAGGGTGGGAGGGTGCAAGTAGCAGACCAACAGTGCCATCTCAACCAGACAACCAAATAGGCATTACTACAATGTACTATGAAGGAGTTTTCTACAAAGGCTGGGGGTCTGGGGGCCACTAGCCCACCAGACTCTCTAGGGTTTTAGATGCTCTGTGGTGAGTTTTGGGGCTTTTATTGCAGATAAAACTAACTTGTTAACATATGTAGAATTTCCCCCTATATGAACATAAGAACCTGTTGGCAGAAGGGGACCATATGATCCCTCTAGTCTGCCCAGACATGGATCAGTATCCTATGTAAAATTAGCAAAAGTAACAATTCATCGTTTTTCTTCTGTAAAGGTAATTTTTCTCACTCTCTTCTTAAATGCAATTAAATTACACTTTACACTCCCTCTTCAATTGCACCAGTGTGCAAGATAATAACTGACAAAAGGGACTCTCCATGTCCATTCCCCAACAGTGCAGATCAGCAAGCAGCCCTTTTGCAGCTAAATATCCAGAAATGTAGAAACTGCTCACCGAACTGTGGCTGAAATCCAGTTAGCTGTCTTTGAGTGCTCATGATGGTGCAGGCACACACGCATCTGGAGACCACAAAAAATGCTGTAGGGTACCAGAACCAGTGCCTGCAGGCAGCAAAGTGCAAATGGGCACATACAATGAGTGAATGACTGACTGATAAATACACAAGCAGGATACCCAATCCATTTGCAGTTACTACAGCAACAACTTAAACTTCTATACATTTCTGGTATTATTCCATATGTTATTAACAATTCCTTTCCAAAAAACCCACATAATGCAACAACGTTAGGCTACAGCTATTTTTTGGGGCACAGTAATATTATCAACTTAGACTCAGGAAGGACAGGTGGGTATTTTCCTTCTCTCGCTCTCTCTCTCCTCATTTAAAATTAATTACACTCTACAACAAATCAACTATTGATCCATCTGGACACCATGTGCCTGTCTACCTGCCACACCCCGCTATGGACCATTGCATCAACTTACCACCAGACCAGTCCCTGATGCCCAGATAGTTACCCTCAGATGTTTCCTTCTTCCAACCCAAAGAAGCTCAAGATTAAAATTCTCCAGTTTTTTAATTTAATCAGATATCCACTCTCTCTTCATTGATGAAGTGTCTCCTCTGATTAGTGGACAGTTTAAAACAACAAGACCAATGACACAGCTGACCGTGTAACTGACCAACAGAAGCATGCACTCCAGATAATTTCCTCATTCCACATCACGTGACGATGATGTAAGATCCTCCTCCTAGGCTTGGCTCCAGCCTGTGTTCCTCAGTATTGGGTCTGCCTGGTGCCTTCCATTCCTCTGGCAGCTCTGTTCTCATAATAAAGCTCATATGAATGTAACCTGCTGGGGGGGTTGTCAGTCATGTGACCAGGGTAGGAAGAGGATCCTGACCATATTCTGTGGGGCACCAGGCAATGTGGTTATGTTCTGTGGGAAGAATTAAAGCAGCCAGAGCAGAAGGAGCCAAAAAATACAGTAACGCAGCAGGACTCTCGGGCTGGCCCCCCCCCAGAGCTTGGTGCTTGGGACAAAAGTCTCGGTTGTCCCTTCATGATGGCGGCCCCACTGGGTGCTGGTTCTGAACTTAAATTGCAATTTGTATTGCCAGAGTAACAACAGTATGTAATGTTACAGTACCTGGGGTGTAATTCTTTGAGTTAGATGCCTCACAAACAAATCGTGATGAATATTTGGTGACCGGAAAGCAATGGGCTGAAGTTAGCAAGGAACCATCTGTTGAAATAGAGGTGCACAGAAAATGCATGATTCGGGTCTGATTAGAGCGTCAGCAGTGCTACAGCTCTCTAGAAAGTAATCATTGAGAAATCGATGCTGAATATGAAAAAGCAGATGCAGCGGTAGTCATTCAGAGGCAAGTAATTGGCATAGAATATTGTTAGTGTTATCTTTACTCCCAGAGGCCTTTATAGCATGCTCCATGAACATCTAAGGTATTCTTTGGTAGTGTGTGCCTTCCAACACTGAGGCAACTCGAACTCCCAACCACCAGTTTTAAAATCAAACTGCCAAACAGCCTACATGCACACAAGATGGCGAGTTTCTTAAAATTCCATGCACTTTGGTCTGTTGGCTTATATAGCAACCTCCATATGTATGCCCCAAAAGTTTACATTTCACCCCTTTCTTTTAGATTTCATTTAAGGGCAAAGAACTTGTGCACATTCAAAGAATAAAATAAACCACTCAATGCTAAATTGCATTTTATTAAATTACATTAAAGAGGTGTTTTGAGATTAGACAGACCACATAAAAAGCATCAGTATTAACAAATATTAGGAATAGTATGAAACAGGCATTGCTGTTGTGAGCATCAAAGGGTCAATACATGCATGATGAAAAATCACCTACAACTAACTCATGTTTAATATAATTGTACCGTCAGCTAACCAGTAGAAAAAACAAGTCACAACCCTGTCCCAACCCTCTCATCCTTCTTCTGCCTCCTGGGAGGCAGTATAGTGCAGTGGTTTAGGGCTCTGAGCTGCAAATCTGGAGACCATGGTTTGAATCCCACAGCCCCCACTTGCATACTGTGTGATTCTGAGCAAGTCACTTAACTTCCTTGTGCTCCCAGGTCGCACCTGGAAACAATCTTCTGCTTAGTGTGCCTTTCCTGGTTAAACAATTTCCCCTTTCCCTTTCACTTATCCTGTATCAAGAGCATATCCAAAGGCAGATGAGAACCATGATCTGTTTTATACTTACCATTTTCTGCCACTAAAAGGGATAAGCTATTACTTGGTTAGTCACTGACTTTCTACTCAGGCCCCGCCTGATGCCAGCTGGCCTCCTCCCTGACCAGGCATACAGTGGCCTAATAGTTGAGATCCTTTCAAAACATAGCTCAGAGTCTATGTGCTTCCCTTCCAACGATCATCCAGGATACATGTGACTACGTATAGGCTTTAATGGTGACTGAAGCCAATCTTGACTCCCACTCAGCCAGCCGACAGCACAAGATGCAATCAATATGATTTTGTAGGCTGGCCCAGTGGCACTGAGGGTTGAGGCACTGGACTCCACACTTCACACCATGCCTGCAACCCGGGTTCAGAAATGGACTCGGGTGCCAGTGGTCTGCAGGGGAAGGGTTGAGGACTGAGTGCCTGTGTGGTGCTCGCCTCCCCGGATTCGGGATGGGTTAGCCTGGTGAGCCAGGGACCCCCGGTGGAGACCGGGGCACTGCAGCAAGCCAGACAAGCATGAATTAGCATGGCTGATGCAAGCAGGGGTTGCCGTGCACCAAGGCATCTGGACGTGCCCATGCATGGGGAGGAGACACCACAGAACACAGAAAAACCCAGTCCTGGAAGTAGGTGACGGCACCATCCTCCATGCCCACTGCTGGGTCTGATCCAGCCAGCCTTCAAGATTCCTCCGCCATGGGCCCACATCTGCAGCTGGAGGCTACATGTGTAAGTGCGCCCATTGTAGGAGGGGTGGCCCCACCCCAGATGGGTCAAGCCAGAGGTGCCAGCTACAAGGCAGGGCAGAGGAGATAGGGAGGTCCAATCGGGGGGGGACTTCAGGTAGGGCAGGATTGGGATGGATGCCCAAGAGAGGCTCCCAGGATCATGACCAGGAGCGAAAAAGAATTTGAAAAAAATATATGATTTTGTAAGTAAAATGTATATATAATTAAGTGTGATCTGCTCATGAGACCCACATACAGCAACATCCCAGAAAAGATTGTTAAGGGGGAACACTAGCAGTGTTAACCAGAAACGAATGCCTGAAATGTTGTACTGCCCACCTCATTATTATCTTTTACGAGTGCATCACACACTGACTGTATTACTACCAGTTTACATAAGAACTAAAATGTGAAGTCTTTAAATATCAAGAGGAGATCTTTTCTTGGGCCACTTGAAGCTGCCACATAGCCATTGTAAATCCCTGGGTCCTTCGGCAGTCCATATTCTCAGCAATGTAGGATACAGCAGACTATGCTTTAGATTGGCCTCTCTGAGCTTCTATTTAATTGGAAAGAACACATCACTTTTTTAACGACTTTTGGTGGTAAATCAGTGAACATGTTTTTTTTTTGCATTCTTCAAAGTCTGTCACCTGTTTATCATGCAGCATTCTTTGAAAATGCACTTTATGCTGAAAGTATAGAAACTTGAAAACAAAGAATCTAGGTTTGGCATTAGGACTAGGGGCCGGTTTTAACAATCTGTGAGCCTTTTCAATAACATAACTAGCACAGTCAGGGGGAGGACCAGCAATGCTTACTATTAATTTGTTAATGAATGACAAGGGGTAATTTCTTTCAAGACCTTCTCTCACTCCAAAAACTTTCTGATTGTTTCTATCACTTCTACTTTCTAAATATGCCACTTTTGGTTCAAGTTTACTGTTCTGTTTTGCATTGAGATTCCCTTCCTTGATATCTTTTTCTACCCTGTCCTCCACACTACTTATGCGAGTTTCTGCCTCAGTAATTTTTATTTAATGCTCATCAGTCTCTTTTCTCAGCTGCTTTAAACTGTCTGACATATCTAAGACAGTAATTTTTATGCTTGCCATTTTAGACATCATAAGGTCAAAGTGAGCAACTGTTAGAGGTTGAGATGAGTGCTCAGAAATTTCTAAGCTGTCATTGCTGTCTGTACTTACTTCTGATAAGGGCCGTTTTGAGGGATTTGTTTGTAACAGTTCTTTCTGACACAGAAGCAGCATTATTTACTGACTGAGTAGTCTGGTATTCCACACGATCTCTTGCTATTAAGGTTATCAAAATTTGTTTATTATTCGACAATTTATGCCATTACAGTATAAATACAGTAACATATTACAAGTAAAAAAAGAAACAGACATTTTAAAAATATGCTACTGAAGGATAAAATACTTCACTCTATGCTTGGAAAAGAAGGAATATATAGCTATAATGGAAACAACAATAATATATTAACATGGAATATTTGGGGGTTAAAAGATAAACTGTGTGATCCTGAATTTATGGAATATATTAACAAATGTGAAATAGTATGCTTACTAGAAACCTGTTTAAAAGATAATATAGAAATTAATGGATATGCAGCATACTACAAACCTGCCAGTAAAAAAAAAGAAATATGGCAGAAATAGTGGAGGTATTCTTACTTTAAACAAAAACAGAAATGAGGTCAGCACCAGGAAAATAGAGATAAATGATGAAAATATCCTAGGAATCAGGATAAGGTAAAATAATAATGAGATTGTGCTACTAAATGTATATGTTCCACCAAAAGACGAAAGGCAAAGTGAAGAAAATTTATTTGATGGTCTTTAGAGAATTCTAGAAGAAGAAATAAACACTAATCCAGATAGTAAAATACTAATCATGGGGGACTTTAATGTGAGGGTGGGGCAGCACCTGGATCCCACAGAAGAGATATCTGAAATGGTGAATGATAATACATTTCTTAAGTATTTTAGAAAATCTCAGGAAATAAAAAAAAATGAAAGAGGAATCAGATTATGCACTATAATGTCAAACTGGAACTGCTTATTGCTAAACGGAAGATTGTCAGATGACCTAGGGGGAACCTATACATTTTTCGGACATAATGGGGCATCCATAATAGATCTTGTGTGGGTCTCACACAACATGATCCCCTTGTGTCAGAACATCAGAATAGGGGAAAAAGCAGAAAGTGCACATGCTCCAGTGTAAATTAGAATCAAGATAAATAAAAGCATTAATAAAGAATCAAAAAAGGAGACAGATGGGATTAATAGGAAAATAAATTGTATACAATGGGAGTCTATAAATAATAAACATTTTCAGAAAATATTACTGGGAAATGGGATAAATGAAAATATTAAAACCATAATAGAAGGTGAAACAGATAAAATGTGTCTTCAAATTCTTGAAATAACCCTGAGAAGAATAGATATTCTAGTGAACAAAGACAAAATCATCCCGGTTAAAAAAAAGGATCATGTTGGTATGACAGTACATGTCAAAAAAAAAAAAGTAAGCTGAATAAACAATTAAGAGTGCCAAGACTAATTCCTAGCAAGGAAAACAAAAGTATACTAAATAAGATCAGGAAAGAATACAACAATATCATTAAAGAAAAGAGGGAAAATTACAGAAACAAAGTCTAGAGGGACTGTGAGAAAACTGTAGTAGAAAAGATAAATTCTAGAGAATGTATTAAATGGCTTTGATGATTATTTGGAGGATGTAGAAAATATATAGAATCAGCTACTTGGGTAAATTATTATAAAAATTTATTTTTTGAAATTAAATAATTGAATACAGTAGAAAGACTCAAATGGATCCCGATGAAAAATGAAATATCCAGGGAATAAATTGAAGCAGCTATAAAAGCATTTCCAAGAAGAAAAGCCCCTGGCCCAGACGGTATCCTGATGGATGTCTTTAAAAATGGATCAGAAATGTAGTCAGTATGCCTATTCAAGGTATACAAATACATTATGGAAATAGATAAAATTCCAAGTTCATGGTCAGATAACATAATAATTCCACTATATAAAAAAAGGTGATAAAAACAACCCCAGCTGTTACAGGCCTATCAGCCTGATTGACAATACCCCCAAAAGTATTCATAATAATAATAATAGAATACTAGAGTGGGTTAGAGAAAATAAAACAATTGATGAAACGCAAGTCGGATTTATACCAGCACATTCTACACTGGACCAGTGCTTTACACTAGCACACATAATGCATAAATATAATAAAATAAGGAAACAAAAATTGTTTTGTGTCTTTGTGGACATTAAGTCCACTTTTGATAGGGTAAATAGGAGTAAACTCTGGATAACACTCTAAGAGTATAAGTTAGACGATGCCTTGATTAATATTATAACTACATTGTACCAGAATAATATAACATGTGTTAGATACAGTAGAAATGGTAACAAAACCTCAACATTTCCAATGAATGGGGTGTAAAACAAGGCTGTGTGCTTTCACCCATATTATTCAACTTCTTTATCAATCAGATTTTAATAAAGATTTATGATCCAGAATTTCATTTGCCTCTACCTTGCTTACGTAAATATGATCTCTTTCCATATTGATTGAAAAAAATAACAAGGTTGCTCCCCCCTTTCTCTGGATTCATTATGATAAATCATCCTTGTGTTTTCCCCCAAAAGTAGACTACTGGCAAAACTAACTGAGAGATTAAGTCCGTGTTCGCTTTAATAGCTGGGAGATCTGACTGCAATAATTAGCAGGATTTGTCCTTCTTTTTCTTTTTCTCCATCTTGACACTTTTCTTTTAAAACTAAGTTGTCTGACCTGGTTTACTGAAACAACAGTGCTTTCCTTTCACCGTGATGTCACATCGATCACTGCCTTGTATATTTTCACCACAGGCAATTCACGAGAAAAAAAAAACAGAACACAGTAGCAACTTTGAGGACTTACTGCTTGAAGAGAGCTATTTATTTAATATAATATCAACTCCATTAAACCAGCAAAAGGCACATCTGTGGGGCAGAAGCCATAGATGGTGCGCAGAGGACAGCAAGCACAAAGGGAGCGAGTTGGCAGCTGTAGGAAGGTGGACGTAATCCAGAGCAAGTGTTGCTATAGCAACAGCCACTCTGGCTTCTGTCTCCCTTTCCAAAGCTACTGACTCGCTCCCTCTGTCCTCTGCATACACTGTACAGCTTCTGTTTCAGAAAACTAACTAAAGCTAACATGAGGGACATGCTTTGCTTATTTTCTGAGCACAGGGGGCTTTACTTTCAAGTTCCAAGGGTTGTCGGTTTCTGGTATTTACACCGCTCAGTCATGCTATGTTTCGGCTATTAAAGTTAAAGTGCTCCAGGCTCACTCTGCTCTCCATTCAAACAGCACCTTCCTGCACAGAAAAGTAAGTGAAATAAATACAAAACAGCAAAGTGTTCTTCTGTTTTGTACACAGAAAAATGTATGTTAAACCTCTGCCAGCATATTATTCAGCAGTATTGAGACTGATCATTCACCTATCTTACAGTGATAAAAGTGAAAGTGCCTGTACTAAGAGACAGTTAATATGGCAGGATGAACTAGATATTCTTTTTACATGATGTTTTATTTAAAAATTAATGGCAGGATCAAGCACATTATTGTGTGCAGTGTGGGACTGATATATTAAATTTACTTATACTTGTGGGTGGCAGCCTGAGTGGGCCAGTTGCCTGGGCCAGGTGCGTGTGTGTGTGTGTGTCTGCCAATCTTGGCCAGGTGTGGAGGGATCTCACTACTGATGAGAAGGTTTTGAGGGCTGGAAAGTAGTTCAGACATGCAATCATACAGGGAGGCATACAGTTATTGTGGAATAATGGACGGTCATGTTTTCTCCAATTAGGACACTGGATTTTCACTGATTTTTCTTACCCATTATCAAATCAAATCAAAATTTATTTATAATGTGCTTTTCAGCATATCAAAGTGCAAATACATATCAAAAATAACATCTACCATAATAAATAACAGCATATAAACAGTAAAAGCAGCAATAGACCTATTCAAACACTAATTCAAATAGGTAACTTTTCAGAGATGCCTTAAATGATTCCGTGGACAGGCACTCTCTAATCTGATGAGGTAGAGAATTCTACAGGGCTGGGGCCATGAAAGAAAAAGCTCTAGCCCCAGATGACTGAAGACAAACCCTGGGAGTCTCTAGCAATCCCTCATCAGCGGAGCGGAGTGGGCAAAGAGGGCAGTAGGGTTGAAGGAGATCTTGCAAGTAGCCCGGTCACTGACCGTGTAGGGTCTTATAGGTCAACAATGCGACCTTGAAGGTGATTTTCCACTGCACTGGCAGCCAGTGCAGTTTGCACAGCACAGGTGTGATATGGCAAGTTCTTGGTAACCCAGTCAACAACCTTGCTGCAGCGTTCTGTACCAGCTGCAGGTGACGGAGATCCACCCCTGGCAACCCTAGATATAAAGCATTAGAGTAATCAAAACATGAGGAAACAAAAGCATGGACCAACACAGGAAGGTCATCATGTGGAACAAGGTGTTTTATCCGGGCGATATTCCTCAGATGGTAAAAGGAAGATATGACAGCGGCTGATACTTGTGTCATCAGCGTCAGCTCACTGTCAAGAATTACGCCCAGATTCCACACCTGTTCAGAAGGTCTCAACTGGATACCCCCTAATACAAGGCCAGAGGGAAATCCAGGAGTCAACTTCTCTGCACAATGACCCGGGTCCACAGCCAACACCTCAGTCTTATCCGGATTCAGTTTCAACCAGTTAGCACGCATCCAATCCTGGATCTCAGTGAGGCAGTTATTAAAGACTGATAATGTATCATTCTGTTCGGGTACAAAGGACATATACAGCTGAGTATCATCTGCATAGCAGTGAAAACTCAGCCTATAACACCTTATAATGTCTCCCAACGGCAGCATATACACCGTGAACAACATGGGGGAAAGCACAGATCCCTGTAGCACCCCACAGGGCAGAGCAAAGGGAGCAGAGGAAAAACTCCCTGAATCTACCCTCTGACTTCTGCCTGTGAGGAGGGAGTGGAACCATCTGAAGACTGTCCCTGACAGTCCGCAGAGTAGCCGCAGGTGATCCAGCAACATCCCATGGTCCATGGTGTCAAATGCTGCAGAGAGGTCAGGGAGAACCAAGATCGAACAGCTTCTCTGATCTCTCTCACTATTAGGAGATCATTAAATACCCGAACTAACGCCATCTTGGTACTATGCCTCTTCCTGAAACCAGACTGGAGCAGATCATAGACCTCATGGGTAGTAAGAAAGTCATCGAGCTGCAATGCGACTACTTTCTCAATAACCTTGCCCAAAAAGGGCAGGTTAGAGATCAGTCTGTTGTTAGCGAGACAGTCAGGGTCAAGAGAAGAGTTCTTCAAAAGGGGTGTCATGACAGCCTCTTTTAAAGACGCTGGAAACACCTCTTGGTCCAAAGAGCACCAGACTATCTTTGCAAGGACTGGTCCAATCGCATCCATGCACCTCACAAGGAGGTGCATGGGACCAGGATTCAAATTACAGCAAGTCGGTCGCAAGCCCTGGACAATCTTTATGAAATCCATGATCGCTGGCTGGTCAAAGTCTGTCCAGGTAGACCGAGGGCCTGTAACCCCACATCAATCGTTGCAACACTCATTAGAATGTGTACTGCGGATCTCCGACCTAATCAATGACACCTTATCCTCAAAGAACCGAGCAAACTTGTCACACTGTATTTGTGAAAAAGCTCTCTGACCCCGCAGACAGGCTGGATTGCACAGTCTGTCCACAGTCCAGAAAAGCTGAGCAGGTTGATTTCTTGATGCAGCTATCTCCCCGGACAGGAACTCTGCCTTTTTATGGGAGATTTCTGATTGATAGTCCACATAATGGGCCATCAATCTAAGTCTGTCACCTTCCAGGCCGGATTTCTGCCAACAATGTCCGATCTTCGCCCCACTCTCCTCAACTCCCTTAGTGTCCCATCAAACTAAGGGGACCGAAGTCGAAGGGAGAGGGGACGAACACTGACAGGTGCTATGGAATCCAGTGCCCTCAGCACCATATTATTCTAGTGCACTACTAAGGCATCTGGTTCCATGCACTCCATAGGCCAACTCGATAGGTCCAGCAACGCCATCAGACCCTCAGGGGTGGCTCCCCTCAAAGGGTGGTGTTGGATCATCTCCAAAGGGGTAGGTCTCAGAAGGGGAGCTGTGAAATTGAACCTTATGGAGTGATGGTCAGACCACCCAACTGGTTCCACCACCAGTTCCGTGATCTTCATCCCCAGGGTGAACACCAGATCCAGAGAGTGACCCTGAATATGGGTAGCAGTGATAACAACCTGTATGAAGCCCAATGAAATCATCAATTGGAGGAAGCCTTGACCAAAATGTGAGAGTTCATCATCGACCCAGGCATTGAAGTCCCCCAGGACAAACCACCTGGAGGGCTCCAACACCAGGTCGGCAATGAAGTCTGTGACTTCCTGCAGAAAAACTTTCTTGTCACTGGGTGGATGGTAGATGAATAAGATTTTGCTGCCCACACCTGCTCCCATGACAGACTCAAAGGATCTAGGGGGCACCACTGGAACCTCCACAAGGCCCAATTCCGATTTAAAACAAATAGCAACCCCCCACCCCTTCGATCCAACCTCAGGTGATGTATTACCGAGTACCTGTCTGGAACAGCTGACTCCAATATGGGACCAGCATTTTCATCCAGCCGGGTCTCGGTAATGCAAGTCAGGTCAGATGACTCAACAAGATCAGCAATAATTGCTGTCTTGTTTTTTATAGACCTGGCATTGCATAACACCACTCGGGTTGGATGAGAGGCCTTGGAGGAGTGGGCCACTTGCCCACTCTCAGTGGAGCCTTTGGGTATGGGAACCAGGCATTGCACTCTCCTATCCTGGACTCATTTCACCCCAGGGCATCTCCCCAACCCCACAACCCTTATTCACCCACTCTGCTGTCCTCCTCGCAGCTGAGGAAGCCCCCTCCCTCTCCGCCTCTTCCGTGCAATCCCCAAGGCAAGACAACGCCTATATACCTCGGGATGCACTATACACACACATATACATATATATATATATATATATATATATATATATATATATATACACACACACACACACATATATATTAATTATAGGGCACGGTAGTTAAACTCAAAATTTTGTACTTTAATAACTTTGGAACTGTTGAACGGATTTACATGAAATGTGGTATGCACCTTCCTGTAAGGTTGATCTCTTGATCTGGCAAGTTTCATTCTGGTTGGCTGTGCAGTCTCTGAGTTACGGAGAGGTGATGAAATAACATGTTTTTATTCATTGACTTTGCTGGGATTTTTATTTGAACTTGCCTACAACCCAGAGGGTTTGGTTGTTTGGCATGTAATTTGCAGGATAGAAAGGGACTAACCCACAGATGTGCCTTTTGCTAGTCTAGTGTAAAAAGAATAAACAGTTATTGCAATTTAAAAATGTGAAAACCTCATTTCTGAGCACACTCAGTAGGCACTTCAAGATAGCTGGTCGATACAAAAGAGGAATCCTGCATTGTATGAGAAAATTCCTCTTTTGTATGGCTGCCATCTTGATTTCAGTTGGAAAAATCAAATTTGGAAACCTCCCAAAATTATATTCTAGGGAGGAACCAACACATGTAGCTTGCTTACTGGGACCCCCTTTGGGGCATTCTGCATTTTACCCAATGAAATATGCCCCAAAAATGTATTTATTTAATCATTTAAATCCTACTACATATTCACATAATACGACCAAGGATCCTAGTTTGTATGCACAAGATACGACTCTAGGATCCTAGGTCATGAGCCGAAAATAGGATAAATGATGAAATAAACACTTTTTGCTGATATGAGGAGCCCAATCCCCATGTCAGCACCACAGCCCCCCCCTCCCAGTATTGGGAGTACTGCTCACCTATAGCTTGCTTATTGGGACCCCCTTCAGTGCATTCTGAAGTTTACCCAACAAAATATGCCCCTAAAATGTGTTCATTTAACCATTTAAATCCTACTTTGTATTAGCGTAATATGACCTAGGATCCTAGTTTGTATGCACAAGATATGTCCTAGGATCCTAGGTTGTGAGCCAAAAATTAGATTATTTAATCATTTAACACATTTTGCCAACATGGGGTGCCCAATCTCCATGTCAATATTACAATGCCCCCCCAAGTATGGGGAGTACTGCTCCAACACTGGGATGCCCACTCCCAGTGTCAGATGATGCCCCCCTCTCCCCCCACAAAAGCTGCCTTTTATAATTGCTGACACGGGGTGCCCAATCCCTGTGTCAGCATGTATGCACCCCCACACAGTAATATGGTACACTGGGAGCCCATCCCAGTGTGCCCAAATACATATAATAGTTAGATACTTGTAAATACAGAAAAAAGTCCCCCAATGTCTTTAATTGTTTTTTAAACCTACAAAAAATAAAATGGTCCCTCATCATCTTACAAGTCCCCCCTTCCCCCATCCTCACCCTCCCACTGAACACCCACCTCCCTGCACCCCCATACCCATGCTTACCTCCAGAGGTCAGGAGCAGTGATCTTCTCAGGACTGGGACTGGTCTACACTCTTCAAAGCTGAACTGCAAACTGAAGAATCAAAGGTAAGCTGTTTCAATTTATGTTGACATCTCAGCCATTTTTGGAGATTTTTGCACCAAATTTTCAACATAGGGTTTTTAGGACCCCACCTCATGAACAGTGTTACTGCCATCTCATTACTCGGTCCTGAAAGGTGATTTTGTGGTCACTGCGTGGAATCACTTTTTGGGACCAGTTAACAAAATGACAGTATCAGTGTTCATGAGGGGAGGTCCCAAAAAGCCCATGTTGAAAATTTGGCACAAAAAATCCCCAAAATGGGCGTGTTACAAGGGTGCATTGTGCAGTTTCTATGCATGCTCATAATTTTGCCAACTTTTGATATTTTCACTCCAGATTTTCAACATTGCCATTTTGTCATACCTTCTCATGAACAGTACCCATAGCGCAGAATGGCGCTGTTGCAGTGCAAAATCAACTTTCAGGGTGGATTAACAAAATCACAGTGCCACCGTTCATGGGGAGATTTCCCAAAAATACCATGTTGAATATTTGATAAAAAATTCCAATAAATGACCATGTTATGAGCGTGCATTGTGCAGTTTCCATGAGTGCTTATAACTTCGCCAATTTTTCATATTTTCACTCCTGATTTTCAACATTACCCTTTTTCACACCTCCGCATGAACAGTATACAGCTGTCATTTTTCATATCCTGCCCAAAACATGCTTTTGCACCTGTGGCACAGAATGGCATGTTTGTTGTGCGAATTCAACTTTCGGGACACAGTAACAAAATTACAGTGACATTGTTCATGAGGTGGGGTCCCCAACATTCCATATTGAAAATTGGGTGACAAACATCCTGAAAATACCCCATTTATGTGTGTCCGATGAATTGTGGCATCTCCGGCGCCTTTCAGTACACGTATCTCGAAAACAACCACATACAAGTTACATTACACTTTCTCAAAAAGAATGGAAATTCATTGCAAAAAAACTACATTAATGCATCAGTTAGGGTTTTTATTAAACCATAAAAAGCTGGGAAATTCAATGTTAGGATTACCAACCCTAGCACCCCACCCCATCCCCCCACCCTCCACACACCAACACTCACTGGGGTGTGCCTTGGAATTGTTCAGCCTAACTCTCACCCCATTCTCCTGTACTGTACCATCTCATCTTGTTTACACATGAAATGGGGTGAGAGTTAAGACCATCGACCTCAAGGCACACCACACCTAATGGTATGTGGAGGGTGCGGGTTGGGGGTGAGGTGGTAGGGTTGGTAACACTAACATTGAATTTCCCAGCTTTTTACAGTTTAATAAAAACCCTAACTACTGCATTAATGTAGTTTTTTTGCAATGAATGTATGTAATAGATAACCCACTCTTAGGTGTGTGGTCATGCCCTGATATAAGCACACTTTGGTGTGCGTCAACCACCCAAGGAGTGTGTATATCAGATCATGACCACACACCGTAGAGTGGGTTATCTATCATATAAAATGGCAAAATTGTTTTGAAGGGGGTTAAAAGTGCAGGTGTGCGGTCATGCTCTTATATACGCATGGTCATCTGTTTCAACCAAGCAGAGGATTCCTTTTTTCTTACCCATTTTATAAATATACACACACATATATATATATATATATATATTCTATGCAAAAAAACTTCATTAATGCATTAGTTAGGTTCTTCTACAGCAAAAAGTGAGGAGATTCGATTTTAGGGTTCCCACCCTTGAACCCCATCCCAGCCCACCCCACCAAAAGGCATCGGGTGTGCATTAGGGTCCTTATAACTCTCACCCCATCCCATGTGTAAACAAGCTGAGGTGGTGCAGTGTAGGAGAATAGGGTGAGATTAGAGCCAAGGACCCCAATGCACACCCCGATGCCTGTTGGTGGGGCGGGCTGGGGTGGGGTTCAAGGTGGGAACCCCAAATTGAATTCTCACTTTTTTCACTGTAAGAGAACCCTAACTAATGCATTAACAAAGTTTTTTGCATAGAATTTCCTTACTTTTTAAGAAAGAATAGAAAAGTAGAAAGTTGCACAAGTTGGTGGGAGCTCGGTGCCCTAAGTGTCAGGCCACATTACACACCCAATGACTAAAAAGTACATTCACAACAGCAAGGCCAGCCACCAAACAAATGTTAATCTAGTAGGACAATGGAAAACGCTGTCCACAAAATGTAAAGTGTGTCACACAATATGTCCGCAAAAAATATATTGTCCAACATGTAAACACCTCTATTAACATCTACAGGACATGCCGTCAACACCCTCCAAATTTTAAGTAAAAAGACCAAACCGTGTCCAAGATATGACATGTCAAAATGTGAAATTCTTATTCGTCAGAGTGGCACAGTTACGTACCTGTTGACATTTAACACACACAATGAATGAAAACTACATCCATGACACTAATGCTAGGCATCCTATCAATTTCAAACCACCACCACAAGCAAAACATTGTCCACAGAACGTAAACTGCACCATGCCATATCTCCACCAAAAAAATGTGTCTGACATGGAAGCACTGTAATTTTCATCCACATGACATGCTGCCAACACCCTCCAGATTTCAAGTGAAAAGACCAAACCGTGTCCGAGATATAACATTTTAATGTATGAGATTTTCATTCATCAGACTGGCACAGTTCTGCACCTGTTGCTATTTAACACACACAGCAACTGAAAACTACATACATGACACTAAGACTAGGTATCCTATCAATTTCAAGCCACCAACACAAGCAAAACACTGTCCACAACACGTAAAGTGCATCACGCAATAACTCCGCAAAATAAATTTTGTCTGACATGTACACACCATAATTCACATCTACAGGATATTCCATAAACACCCTCTAAATTTCAAGTAAAAAGACCAAACCATTTCCAAGATATTCAATGTTAAAGATTGGTAAAATTTCCCTATTTATTCCATTATAAAAAATCTGGCCATCTTGTCCTTCCCTCGTGATCAAAGATGGCGATCAAAGAATCTCACGATTAAAGAATCTGCAGGCTCACAATCAAAGAATTTGCAGGCTCATGAACAAAGAATTAAAAATCTTATAAATTAAAAATTTGATGGAATTGCGGTATACCACCATCATGGTTCAACAGAAAGAAGCCTCCTGAGTAAAACCTGCCTTCATTTGACATCCTAGGACATCCCTGGGCTGAGAAAATTGATTTTAAAATTGGGCCATCTTGTCCCTCACTCACGATGCACGATCGCTGTCAAAGAATCTCATGATCAAAGAATTTGCAGGCTCACGAACAAAGAATTAAAAATGGTGAAACACGAATTTTTCTCTGATTTGAACCAAACCAACAGCATGCCTCGACAGAACGGACCTTCCTGAGCAAAACCCACCCTCATTTGTGCCCCTAGCCCACCCCTGAGCCGAGATATTAGTGTTTTTAGGTCGTGATGCAAGATCACGATCAAAGAATCTCACGGTCAAAGAATTTGCAGGCTCGCGATCAAAGATCGTTAGCGAGCCACAAATTAAGATTTTAAAAGCTTATAACTCTATTTTTTGACTGATTTGGATGAAACCAATGGCATGGCCCAATAGATCAGAGCCTCCTGAGTAAAACCCATCGAAGTTTTACTTCAGAAGTGACCCCTGAGCTGAGATATTTGTGTTTTTCCAGTCGGAAAATAAAAAACAAAATGGCAGACCTCATAATCAAAGAATTTTGAAATCCTAAGGGACAAAGATTCTTGAACTGTGAGGCTGCAAATTCTTTGATCGCCAGGCAGGATGAGATGGCCAGAACCCCCATTCTTTGATCGCAAGATATACATATACATTTTCCCATTGACTTATAATGGGAACTTAAAAGTGCCATAACTTTTGAATGCCTTAATTTTTTTTCACCAAACAAAAAGCAGCATGTTCAGCCACCAAAGCTCTTTCAAAGGAGCCATCTTGCAGAGTGGCACACCACACAATGGCCATGCAGGACCACATTAAGAATGCCAAACGGTGCCTCCAAAATGGATAATTTTGCATTTTTCAGCACTTTTGTACACAGAGACCAGCACTCTGACCAAAACATAATTTGGCAGATCAAGAGATCTAGTGCATCCCAATGCGTGTACCAAATTTCAGGCAAATCCATTGAATGAGTCCAAAGTTATTAACGTCCACACTTTTGACTTTAGTATGTACCTGACCGCTTAACCCTAACTATAGTGGCGCGACCATGCTGCTACTATATATATATATATATATATATATAAAACACACACACACACACACACACATATATATATATTCATTGCAATACATTTCATTTAATGCATCAGTTAGGGTTAAATCAACACAAGTGAGGAAATGAGATGTTAGGGGGTTAGGGGCTCAATCCTAACACCCTACCCCCTTCCTCTACAGACTGACAGGTGCCAGGGTGTGCCATGGGGTCATGTAGCCCAACTCTCACCCCATTCCATGTGTAAACAGGTTGACATTCTATAGTAAAGGAGAATGGGGTGATAGTTAGGCCTCATGACCCCATGGCATACCCCAGTGCCTGTCAGTCTGTGTGAGGAGGGGAAGTAGGGTGTTGGGGGAGTTAGGGGCTCAACCCTAAAGTCTAATTTCCTCACTTTTGTTGCTTTAACCCTAACTGATGCATTAAAGGAAGTTTTTTGCAAGGAATTTCCTTACTTTTTTAAAAAAGTGTATTATAACTACTAAATAACATGTGTTGGTGGAGTGTGGGGCACACCAAGCTGCCCATTTCTGCATAATGATATGCATCTGTGGAAATAAGGGCCCTCTGAGACCTTCACTCCCACTTACGCATCGCTACAAAGCCATACAGCAGCCCCATAGGGCAAGGAACCCTTATAACACTAATTTGCCGATATCTTGGGAACTGTAACAGCTAGAATAAAAAATCAGCTGTCATTGTAATCATGGCAGTGAGATATCCACACAACATAAATCTACCAAATCTGTCTCTCACATCATTTATGTGCTACGGGCACCAAAAAGCGCAATGGGTGCCACAATGTTATCCCACGGGGAAAATCTCAACTTCGTGATGGCATATCTATGGAACTGCTTAATTCCCCAATACCTAAGCAGCATAATTCACAACTGTAGGCATCCCCTCAATACCCTGAAAATTACAAGTAAAAAGACCAAACCATTCATTAGCAATGCAATGGTACAGTTTTTAAAATCCTAGTCCACGAGGTAGCAAAATCCTTGACCGCAATGTCGCGAACTAGCATTTTGACAGCTCGTGGACTAGGATCATTAGCGAGTTACGGTTGAATAATTTTTTAATTTTAAAAAACTATTTTTTTACCAAAATGAGCCAAACCAAAAGCATGGCTTTGTAGAGGGAGTTACCTTGAACAAAACCCATGCCTCATTTAGCCCAAAAGTCACCCATGGAGAAAGCTGCAACATTTTATTTTGGGGAAAAACTGAAAAACAAGATGGTGGCTCACGGACAAGAAATTTTCTGGTGGACCAGAATCCTAGTCCATGAGCTACAAAATCCTTGACTGTGAGCCCTATATTTGTCTCAAAAATAACCATATAAATCTTAGCGTGAACTGAGCATGCTCAGAACCTGAAAATTAAAAATTTAATAACGTTAGAAGACATGAATATTTTTTTACCAAACCAAGGCTGGATTGTTCCTTAACACAACCTCTTTCTACATTCCAAATATGAGACCAAAAGACCACATGGTGTGGTCACAGCGCCATGGGCAAACAATGTGTCAAAAGTGTCGAAAAACGAATTTTTAGCTTTTTGCTGTGCAGAAACTGTAAGTCCAACCAAAACACAACTTGGTAAATCAAGAGATCTACCATACCAGCCCACACATTCCAAATTCCATGCAAATCCATTGAATGGTTGCAAAGTTATTAACGAGCAAAAATTGAGGTTTAACATTAAAGTGCCTACTTAACCCTATCAATAGGGCACAAGGCATGACCACCACTATAATATATATATATATATATATATATATATATATATATATATATACACACACATACACATATACATATATACATACACACATATACACACACACATATATATACATACATATACACACATATATACATATACACACACATATTATAATATATATATATATATATATATATATATATCATACACACACACTGGGTGATCAGTGGGAGGGAAGGGATGAGGGAGGGGGATGGGGAGACGATGAGGGACCGATTTCTTTTTTTCAGGGTTTGAAAAAATAAAAACAAGACATCGGGGGACTGTTTTCTTTATTACATATGGTAAAGCCATATTTTGGGGCACCAGGAGTGGGTTCTCCAGTGTCCCAGACTGCTGGTGGGGATACATATGTAGGGACACTGTGAGTTGGCTCCCCAGTGTCCAACAGTGGGGAAGGGGTCTGTTAGTGCCGACATGGGGTGACATGGGGATTGGGCCCCCCAAAGTCAGCAGCAGTTTGGTATGTCTTGGGACTGTCTTTGTGTATAGACAGGCTACAGGGCCAAAAATAGCCAAATATATACATAAATATATATATTGGGACACTGAGAGAGGGCTCCACAGTGTCCCACATTACTCCTGGGGGGGTGGGGGGATACATATGTAGGGATGCTGTGAGTGGTCTCCCCAATGTCCCATAGTGTGGGAGGGGGCCCTCTAATGGTTACATGAGGACTGAGCACCCCGATGTTGGCAAATTTCTATGAGCATACCTTGGCCCCCTTCCCCATAGAGCCTCTAAAGTAAGCAAAAAGTAGTTTTATTATGTAAACACCAACAGGTGTTTTACCTAATTGGGGGCTGAGCAATTGGATTCTGGGGTCAATTAGCCCCAGAAATACTTAGGAAAGCTTTTGGACTCGCACAGCTGTTACTGCTGCAAATTGCAGCACAACCTGATTATTTCATGGAGCAGTGCCACAATTTGAGGAAAAAACCCTGTGTTTCATGCAACAGTGTCGCAATTTGTGGCACTTTTGAAAAAGTAGTGGCACTAGTACCCCAATTTGTGACAGTAACATGGGCCTTTTAAAATTAACATATTTTTGGCAATTGTTTCAAATAATTCAGACAGAATCATGTTCCTTGGGTCCTGATTGGGTAAACACAAGAGTAGGTGTCTACCAAGGGGATGACATTTTTAAGTTATATCATTTTTTTTGCATCACTAACAGAAGCACAAAAGAACTAAACCCATTTGCAAAAGAGAATATCACTTTTGCATGGGACAGCTAATTTTTCACATAGGAAATAATGGGAAACTGAAATTTAATAACTTTTGAATGGATTTATATTTTTTCACCAAACCTTCAAAACGCACATCTGTGACCCAGACCACATATACCCTGAGTTTCAGAACAAACCGCCAAGCAGTTTCTAAAAAAACAACATGACAAAGAAATTGCCAAAACAAAGTGGTAATTTTCACATTTGTTGACATTCCGTAGCTCCACACCCATCCATCCAACCGTAACGAAACTTGTCAAATCCAGAGATCTATGGTACCCGACAGCACATGCAAAATTGCAGACGAATTGTCGGTCAAACAGTTGCAAAGTTATTAAAGTGTAAAATTTGAGGTTTAACATAGAAGTGAGGTCTAAATCCTAACTATTGTGGCACTGCTGTGCAACCGTTATATATATTTGCTAGAGACAGAGACAGAGAGAGAGAGAGAGAGATAGAAAGAGATAGAGAGAGAGAGAGAGAGAGAGAGAGATAGAAAGATAGATATATATATATATATATATATATATATATATATATATAAACACACACATTACACCTGCATGGTAGTGCAGGTATAGTTATGGTTAAGTAGGCACTGTAATGTTAAAGCCTCAAATTGTGCACTTTAATAACTTTGCAGCAGTTCATCTGTTTTGCCTGAAATTTTGCATGCATTGTCTGCTACCATAGATCCCTGGATCTGGCAAGTTGCGTTCTGGTTGGATGTGTTGTTGTAGAGCTGTACAGTGCCAAAAAAAAGTGCAAAACAACACTTTTTGGTCAATTTTTGACAAATTCTTTTCTGGTCTCTACAACCTGAATGGTTTGTCTGTGTGGTCCGTAAAATTCTGGGTATATAGGAACTGGGTCAGGGAAGTGCCTTTTGAAGGTTTGGTGAAAAAATATTAATCCATTCAAAAGTTATTAACGTTTCCCATTCTAGCCTATGGGAAAAAAATGTATGTCGCCTCAAAAGCACTTTTTACATTCGCAAAAGCACTTTTTACTTTCACAAATGGGTTTGGTACTTTCGTGCTGCTGCCATCTTGTTTTCAGTTAGCGAGGTGGAAAAAACATTGTAGTTCAAAAAATACTGGCCCCAGGTAAACACCAGCACTTGGGTTTACCTAATCGGGGCCCTAGAAACATGACCCTGACATTAGTTTTTCACCAGGATGCCAAGAAATATGTGTTTAAAGTTTTTCCACCATCTTAGCTGCAGAACTTTTGTAAAAGTTCTGCAGACGTTCGCAAAAGTCCCACACCTACAATGGCGGAACTTCCACGAAAGTTCTACAGCACTTTCGTGAAAGCTCCCCCATGTAAACCAATGGTACTTTCACAAAGTTCTGTGGAATGTTCACGAAAGTTCTGCAGTTCAACAGCCCCAAAACACCACTTTCTTTGCCATTTCATAGCAAGACAACGGTTAGGACATTTGGGCTGATACTTGCAGGGTGGCAAGTCCTTGCTCCACAGATGTGCCCTTTGCTGGTTTGGTGAAAAAAATTACACCAGTTCTAGAGTTACAGCAGTACAAAGTTGCAAATTTTCCCATAGAATAACACTGTGGTGGCCACGGTGTCTTTCGCCATCTATATCTTGAAAATGGTTCGAGATATAGATTTTTCACTAAGTGCAGCTTAGTATACCTTTAAGTGTACTAAGCACATGTGGAGGTGGCTAGGTCATGAATCCAACTGTGAAAGAATTTTTCTGCAGTTGCTACAGTTACTGAGATTTTGCCAAATAAGTGTTACTTGAAATGCCTCTAGGTCTGTGCTATGTGTCTGTACTTATGGGTAGGTGTGGGCCCTGTGCTCCCACCTATGAATACTATTTATGCTAAAGTGGGAGCATTTGGCCTTCCTATGCTATGCCTCTACACTCACGGGTGGGTGGGAGCACAGGGCCCAGAGGGGCCATGCTCCCACCTATGGATACGATTATACAATACTAAAAGTGCAGGGCCTTCCTTCGCTATGTCTCTATAGTTATAGGTAGGTGGGAGAGCAGGGCCAAGAGGGCCCATGCTCCAACTAATGGATACTATCTTGCAATACTGGGAGCAGAAGGGCCCTTAGGTGCTATGTCTCTTCACTTATGGGTGGGAGCACTGGGCCCAGAGGGCCCACACTCTCATATCTGCATCCAATTATGCAAAACTGGAAGCACGCAGCCCTCCTGCGCTATGCCTCTACACTGAGCCCGCACTCCCACCAATGGATACCATATGAGTAACATTTCACTTTCTCAAAAATAAGTGAAATTCATTGCAAAAAACTCTATTAGTGCATCAGTTAGTGTTGAATTCACACCAACAAAAGTCTGGAAATTCAATGTTAGGGTTGCCATTCCTACCCCCCCACACACCCTCCACAGACCAACAGGTGATGGGGTGTGCCTTGGGGTCATTGGGACTAACTCTGAACCCATTCTCCTATACTGTACCATCTCAGCTTGTTTACTAATGGAATGGGGTGAGAGTTAGGGCCAATGACTCCAAGGCACACCCATGCATCTGTTGATCTGTGGAGGGTGTGGGGTGGTAGGGTTGGTAACCCTAACATCAAATTTCCAGACTTTGGTTAGTGTGGAATCAATCCTAACTGATGCATTAATGGAGTTTTTTGCAATGAATATATATAATCTCAAAAACTTTGTTAATACATCAATTAGGGTTGCCGTGACAAAAGTAGGGAAATGAGGCATTAGAGTTTCACCCTAACACCCCACCCTGCCCTGTGGAGACTAGGAGGCATTGGGGAAGGGGGCAGCATTGGGGTCAACAACCATAACACTTACCTCATTCCATTGTAAAATAAGCTGGGTGGCAACAGTACAGGAGAATGGGGTGAGTGTTAGGGTTGGTGACCCCAATGCCACCCCCAACACCTCCGGGTCTCCACAGGGCAAGGATGGAGTGTTAGAGGGAAACCCTAACACCTCATTTCCCTACTTTTGTCATGGCAACCCTAACTGATGCATTAATGAAGTTTTTGCTACTAATTTCCTTACTTTTTGAGACAGTATACTAGTATCCTCATTTTACTGTGGGAGCACAGGGTCCTTCAGACCCTGAGCTCCTATCACTCCACAAATGTACATATGTTTGTAGCTGTATAAGCTTCTTTAGGAGTGGAAGCACAGGGTCCAAAAGACCCTGCACTCCCACAGCATCTCAGCCACCAGCACAGTATGCCATACATCCTGTACTACAGTGTGCACCACAACATCTTTAAGGGCAGGAGCACAGGGTCCTTTGGACCCTGCACTCCCACAGCATCTCAAGCACTTGCACAGTGCCCCACATACCCTGTGTTATAAAGTCTTTAAGGGTGGGAGTGCCCACAGTATCTCAGGCACCAGCACAGTGCCCCATGGACCCAGATGAAAATGTCTCTAGGGTTGGAAGCGCAGGATCCTTTGGACCCTGCTCTCCTACAATCTGTCAGGCACAAGTACAGTGGCTCACAAACTCTGTGCTACAATGTCTTTAGGGATGGGAGCACAGGGTCCCCCACAGTATCTCAGGCACCAGCACAGTGCCCCGCAGACCCTGTGGTACAAAGTCTTTAGGGAAGGGAACATAGGGTCCTTCCGACCCTGCGCTCCCACAGTATGTCAGGCACCAGCACAGTGGCTTTCAAACCCTGCACTTCACCTTTAGGGGTGGGAGCACAGGGTTCAAAGGACCCTGTGCTCCAACGATATCTCATGAACTAGCACAGTGACCCCAAAAGATCCTGCAGTGAAACATCTGTAGGCCTGGGAATGCACATTATTAAAAAAAAAAAATCTTTTGTGAGCTGTCAAAATCCTGTTTCACTAGTCGAATCTTATTTCATGAGCTGTCAAAATCCTGTGTCATCACGGTGAAACAGGATTAGGACCATCTGACTGGGGACCCTAATCCTGTTTTGAATTGACAACACAGGATTTTGACAGCTCACAAAACAGAGTTAGGGTTCCCTGACCAGATGGCCCTGCCCCTAATCCTGTTTCACAATCATGAAACAGGATTTTGATATATCGCGAAATATGAATCGGCTTGCGAAAGAGAATTTTGACAACTCTGGAAAGAGGATTTAGAAAATAATTCTCTTTCATGAGCTGTCAAAATCCTCTTTTACAAGTTGATTCCTGTTTTGTGAGCTGTCTAAATCCTGTGTCGTCATTACGAAAAAGGATTAGGGTTCTCCAACAAGATGGCCCTACCTCTAATCCTGTTTCATCAGATAAATTCCTGTTTTGCAAGCTGTCAAAATATAGAAACATAGAAACATAGAAGTTGACGGCAGATAAGGACTGCAAGGCCCATCCAGTCTGCCCATTTCTTTTTCTACCTTATAAATGTGCCATCGGCCTTTTCTCTGTCAATGGCCTATCTATTCATTCTCATCTGTATTGCTCCCTTATGCCTATCCCATGCCTGTTTGAAGACCTGCACTGTATTCACATCCACCACTTCCTAAGGTAGGCCGTTCCATGCATCCACCACCCTTTCTGTGAAAAAGAACTTCCTCACATTACCCTTTAATTGGTTCCCTCTAATCTCATGCTGTGTCCTCTTGTCCTGCTATTTTTCTTATATTGAAACATGTTAGACTCTTTCACCTTGTTAATGCCCTTAAGGTGTTTGAATGTTTCAATCATATCACCTCTCTCCCTCCTTTGCCCTAAGGTATACATATTAAACTCCGTTAATCTGTTCTCATATGTTTTCTGATGCAGTCCCTGCACCATTTTGGTTGCCCTTCTCTGGACTGCCTCAATTTGGTTAATGTCCTTGTGAAGGTGTGGCCTCCAGTACTGCATGCAGTACTCCAGATGGGGCCTTACCAGTGTCTTGTAAAGAGGGATTATTACCTCTCTCTTCTGATTTGTGTTACCCCTACTTATACACCCCAACATCCTCCTTGCCTTACCTACTGCTTTAGTGGTCTGCTTGGATGATTTCAGGTCATCGGTGTCGATGATGGCCAAGTCTCTTCCTTCCCCTTGTGACTGCCAGCAATTCCCCTCCCAGCCTGTAGGTGGCTTCATGGTTTCTCTTCCCTGTGTGCATGATCTTGCACTTCTTTGCGTTAAACCCCAGTTACCACTCTTCTGACCATTTTGGTAGTTTATCCAGATATCTTCTCATTCTGCCCACCCCATCTGGATCATCTACTGTGTTGCAGATCTTGGTGTCATCTGCAAACAGACAAACCTTACCCTACAGTCCATCTGCAATGTCAGTGATGAAGATATTGAAGAAGATTGGCCCCAGGACTGATCCCTGAGGTACCCCACTTGTGACTTGCATCTCTTCTGACTATACCATTTACCACCACTCTCTGTTTTCTGCCCGTCAACCAGTTTGTCACCCAGTTGACCAACTTCTGACCCACCCCTGAGCCTACCCAGCTTATTAATCAATCTTCTATGTGGAACAGTATTAAAAGCTTTGCTGAATTCAAGGTAAGTGACATCAACTGCTCCCCCGTGGTCCCCCCACTCTGGTTACCCAGTCAAAGAAATCTATGAGATTAGTTTGACAGGACCTTCCTTTTGTAAACCCATGCTGTCTTGGATCCTGTGCTCCTATGGATTCCAGGTGTTGCACTATCCTTTCCTTAAAGAGTGCCTCCATAATCTTGCCCACTACTGAGGTAAGACTGACTGGTCTGTAGTTCCCTGCCTCCTCCCTGCTACCACTCTTGTGGAGTGGGATCACATGAGCCCTTCTCCAGTCTTCTGGGTGACCTCTTCTGTGCTCAGAGACTCACTAAACAGTTCTGATAATGGCTGTGCTAGTTCCACTCTTAGCTCCTTTAATACCCTGGATGTATGCCATCAGGTCCCATTGCCCTGTCCACCCTGAGCTTATCGAGCTCTTGTAGGACCCTTTCTTTTGTGAAGTGACTAGTGCACATCCCCTTCCCCTTGTGTTCATTATGCTGAGCTGTGGGCCCTGCCCTACCTTCTGTTCAGTATTTACTGAGAAGAAATATCCATTTAGGATAGATGCTTTTACAGTGGTCTTCCTCCTCACATGCCCCTTTATCCCCTTTGATCTTAGCAATACCCCCTCTGGACTTTCTCCTTTCACTAATGTATCTATAGAAAGTTTTGTCACTTTCTTTTACTGTTTGTGCTAGTGTTTCCTCAGTTTGGGCCTTTTCCTGCCTTGCTGCCTTCCCTGCTTCCCTTAGGGAAGTTTGGTATGCCTCCCTATCTTCATCCTGCTGTGTTTCCTTATATATCCTGAAGGCCAGCCTTTTGGCTTTGACCTTTACTGCTACTGTATTTGAGAACCAAAGTGGTTTCCTTCTTCTTCTGCACTTCCTTTTCTCTCTAACACAATGGGATGCCACCTCAAGTATTGTATCCTTAATGCTTACCCACTTTGCCTGTACCCCCTCACCTGCATTTCTTTTTGCCAGAGCTAGCTTAACTCTGTTGGCCATCTTATCAAAGTCAGCACCTCTGAAGTCCCATATTTTTGCCTTGGAATGGGATGATTTAGTTCTAGTGGCCAAATTGAACCATTCCATGTGATGGTCACTGGCCTCCAGGTGACCTTCTACCTGGAGATCTGTGATCCTTTCCCTGTTAGTCAGTACTGAATCTAGGATAGCCCTGTCTCTTGTGGGTTGTTGTACCAGTTGTTTGAGGCCCTCCTTCTGCAGGGAATCTACCATGTGTCTAGTTCTGGCAGATGTTCCTGCTGGTATTAACCAGTCCGTATCTGGCATGTTAAAGTCTCCCATTATCAGAGCCTCCACTTTAGCTGTCATGTTTTCTATATCTTCTAACAGTAATGTGTCTATGTCCTTCCCCTGGTCTTGAGGCCTGTAGACAACCCCAGTTCGTATGGCTGTCCCATTTCCTGTTTCCAGGGTGACCCACAGTTCTTCTGGCTCCTTATGTGTATTCTGAATTTCTGTAGCTTTGATATTTTCATTGACATACAGAGCCACTCCACCCCCCCCCCTTTTTACACCTCGGTCTCTTCTGAACAGTACATAACCATGTACTGAAGTGTTGCAAGTGTGGTTACTGGTAAACCATGTCTTATTAATTGCTACTATGTCCAGTTTAGCCTCTGTCATTATTGCCTGCGAGTCTGGGATCTTGTTTCCCAGACTGTGAGCATTTGTGTACATGATTTTCCATTGGCAAGATTTCAGTATGCTAGTTGTTGGGTGAGGTCTGGCATTTCCCCTGTGCATCATATGGGGAGTCAGACCTTTTTTTCTTACCTGGTGATGCAAATGAGCTGCAAACATGCTGAACTCCTGTTTGACCACTAGCTGGGGGGTGTTCTTCCTATTCGAAGTATGTGGTGCTGCACCCCTCTCCCCATTTGCTAGTTTAAATATTCTACAAAGACATCAAACTTCTGCCACAATGCACTGACTCCCTCCTTAGTCAGATGCAGTCCATCAAATTTAAAGAAGTTTTGCTCCCAAAACTGTTGCCAGTTCCCTACAAATTTGTGTCCTTTTTCCTGGCATCAGCCCTTGAGCCACATGCTTAGCTCCCCTATCTCCCCTTCTCTGACCCTCTGTCTATCTGCCCCCTCTCCCAGACTGGCAGGATCTCAGAGAAGGAGATGCTGGACAAAATGGATAATAGTTTGTCACCCAGCCTGGTCAGGTGTTCCTTTGTCTCCACAACTAACCAACTGGTGAGATCATTAGTCCCTATGTGTACCAGGACATCAATGTTTTCTCCTGCTTCCTGAACAATTTTAGCAATGTGGTCAGTGTCTTTCCATGCTGATGTATCTGGGAGACATCTGACCATTACCCTTGGCTGGAGATATGTATCAACTCCTCGAATCATGGAGTCTCCTATGATCAGAAGTTTTTTGGATTTCCTTTTTGCCTTTTTTGTTTTGGTTCTTGTTTTGCATGAGTTTTGTTGTGCTAGCTTCTATGCTGCAGTGTCCTCTGCCCCTTTGTTTGATTTCGGAGTTAGAGGCAGATACCTGTTTGTAGTTATAATATGTTTTGTGGTGGTAATATGCTGGAGAGCATCAAGTGATGGGGCACCCAATTTGCCCCTCCTAACCACCTGCCAACCTCCTGGACCAACTACCCTCTGTGGTCAAGACGCTTCTGTGGGATGTTGGGGAAATGGTGAGTGGTTCTTATAATATATTTCCTCTTGAATATGCAATTTGAGGTGCATAATCTCCGCCCATGCTGCCTGGAGCTGAGCCCTTCGAAAATCCAATGGCCCAGCATGTAGGACAGTGTCCTAAATCCTGTAAAACTGTCCTTCTGAAAAGTGTTCCGCAGTACCTGCAGTTAATGATATCCATTCCAGATAAGTTGCTGGGTTTATAACCTGGTCAGAGTAATTAGAAGGAAGAAAATGAAAGCAAAAGTTTGATTTTGTGTTTTGCTTGTTTGTTTTTGTATAACTTGTTATAACAAGTTAAATTACTAGTGCCTCTATAAATGAGGTCACTGTGTGGATACCCCTCTGATCTGCCCCTTCCTGCTTTGCCACAAGAAATGTCACGACTGTGCTACCCTATAAAAGGAGTGTAGTGTGGGGTGGCTGGGGATGGGGGTGGGGTGGCTGGGCCCTTCCCCCTGCCGAAATAGAAGAACCACGGACGAAAGAAACAAGGAGGTAAGAGCAGAAACAATCAGCCAGCAACAAATGCAGTAGCCCTGGAAGCATATCCTAATGATAGATAACACTGTAAAACCTGCAAAGCACCACCTATAATAATTTCACAGAAGATATACCCTGTACGAAACACTTTGCTACAGAGAAAAATAAAGCAGTAACAGAAGATATACCTTGCAAAAGACAATTTGAATCAGAAGATTACAGCAGTAATCTGTTAGTACACACCTGTAGGCACACCCTGTAATAATGCAGCAGACGGTATACCCAGCAACAACAATTTGAATCAGAGAAAAATAAAGCAATAAAATGTTAACAACAAACAGTAACAATCCCTGTGAGTACAAAATAAAAACAACAACACACAGTAAATCTGCCTAGCCAAAAGAAGCATTAATCCTTTCCCTCTTTCCCTTGCTCTTGTAAGGTTCTTTGCTCTGTCCTTCCAAGCAACCTAGAAGGAAAGCGCTCAGGTGAAGCTAGGTGCCTTGGCCAGCAAACCTAGTCTTCCACCTCAATTGCGATTGGAAAACAGGATCGGAAGCGAGTCGCAAAACAGAATTTTCTAAAATAAAAAAACAAGCATTCTGTGGCCACCAAAAATAAACTAAAGGCACATAACGATAGAAGACATCCCCATGAACAGAACTCATACTTCCTTTACTGCAGAGGACATCCTTAGGTACAGTTATAATCATTTGTGACAAAAATAAAAAAGATGTCCCAAGATAGCTCCTCTCTGGAAAAGTATACAGGATAGAGCAGATCCATTATTGGGTTTGTCGGGCCTATTCACGCCTGAGATATGTCTTCTCGGAGATAATTCTCAGAGATCAGTGATCAATCAAAAATATCATATCGCCATGATTTCCATGTCCGTTAAAAAATTGGTCCTTAAGTATTGGAAGAATTCACAGATAGTCTCCTATTCTGAATGGCTTAATGAGCTTTTAGCTAATCTTAGAACGGAAAAGACCATCTCTAGTCTTAATAACAATAACACAAAATATAAGAAGATTTGGGCCCCTTTACATACATTATATTCTACCTAAGTTGTATTTTGTGATTTAATTATTTCATTTTGGATTTTTGATTACCGGGACTATGGAAGGGGGGATTTGCGTCATATTGTGGGGGGACGGATGGAGGGTGGGGGATGGGATCATGTATGTTGAACTTGATTGTACATGTTTAATTTGGATAATCATGATCCTGTCTGTTGTAAGGTTTTAAAAATTTCAATGAACTTCACATTAAAAATAAAAAATAAAAAGATGGCGGCTCGCGAAAGAGGAATTTTTTCTCACAAAAGAGGATTCTAACAATCCTCTTTCCCAAGCTGTCAGAATCCTCATTTGTGAGACCTAAATCCTCTTTCATGCTATGCAGCTATCCTGAAAAATAAAAATCCCATTGAAAATAATGGGAACTTAAAAATACTATAACATTTGAATGGATTAATATTTTTTTCACCAAATAAATTCTGTCCTGTTCTGTGACACAAGCTCTTTCTACCATAATAATTTCAGACCAAACTTTGACACCATCTCTGTTCAGTATGATGAAAAAAAACCCACAAAAAGTGGTGGATTTAAGGTTTTTTAGCTATCTGGATCTCAGAATCTGCAAACCCGACTGGAACGAAACTTGGCACATTAAGAGATCTACTCCCAAGAGACCATGCATGAAGAATTTTGTATAAATCTGTTAAACGGTTGTGTAGTTATTAAAGTGCAAAATTTGGGCTTTAACATAGAAACTCCGTACTAACCCTAACTATAGTGGCACTACTGCGCCACTGTAATGTATATATTCATTTAAAAAAACATCATTAATTCATCAGTTAGGGTTCATATTAAAGTGACAAAAGTATGGAAATGTGGTGTTAGGGTTTTCAACTCTATCACCCAAGCCCACCCCCTCACCCAATGCTTTGACCCCACCCCCACCCTCCACACACCAACAGGCATCGGAGTGTGCCTTAGGGTCATCAGCCCTAATACCCACCTCATTTTTCTATAGTGAACCATCTCAGCTTCTTTACATATGGAATGGGGTGAGTGTTAGGTCCATACACAGTACGTGCTCATTGATAGCTCAGTCAGCAGCCAGCCATGGAGATATCTTGAAGGCTGTGTTGATCGCCGGCTCAGGGATGTGGGGGAGTGGAGTAGTGGGGCACAGCCAACTTTGGGTGGGGGGGGACCACTAGACTACCATGGGAAGGTTTGTCATATTTTTAATGGGGGTCTGTGGCTGGGAGGACCACTAGACTACCATGGAAATGTACTCATTATGACATGGGGATCGGGGCTGGGGGAGTGCCTTAGACTAGCAGGGAGGACTTTTGTGTATGATCAGGGATTGGAGCTGGGGGGTGCCCTAGACTACAAGGGAATATTTTTATGTATGATCAGAGATCAGGGCTGGGGGTTGCCCTAGACTACCAGGGAAGATTTTTATGTATGACTGGGGATTGGGGCGGGGGGCGCTAGCCACCAAACACCTGTCCATGGTGCTATTATCACACAGCCAACCCATGGCTTGTGGAAAACCTGCCTGATGTGCCCTCTGTTTGGTGCAGAGCCAAGTTTGCCACAAGCTGTGGGACTTTAATGCTGGGACCCTACCCGATAAAGAATCAAGCACAGAGTCCATGGTGCACCGGCAATTGGTGCAAGCTGCCTTTGGAGTGGTTTGAACCACCTTTTGAGAATTGGACACAATGTCTAAGTGTTATCCTGCCTGACATCTTCAGTGACCACTCCCCTATCATCTGCAGATGGTCCACCAAGGTTAACAAAAATCAGCCCTCAACCTACAATGCCCATGTTTTCCATATGAAGAAGCTCTCATATTTTCTAGCCCTCTTGCAACAAATCAGCTGGTCTTCTTTAATCAAATTGCAGGATGTCAATCCCCCCTTTTGAGTACTTTATTCTCTAGTTTAATGGAGTTTGTGATATTGTTGCCCCGAAGCTCATAGATAGGAAGGGAAACACTCAACCCTGGTACACCCCAGCTATTAAGTTGCTGACCTGGAAACATAACAGAGCCTGGAACCTATACACAGAAATGAGTGACAGTAGCTACCTGCAAAATTACAAGGAGTTACATTACTCTGTGAAATTCTGTATCAGTGAAGCCAAGTAGAATCAGTCACAATGGCATTGACATGAAGCTACATAAGTATGGGAATAGGGAAGTCACCTATCCCTTGTAGCAAATTTTCAGTCTGTCCCTGGCCACTGGGCAAGTGCCTGATATCTGGAAAAAGGCCTGTGTGGTCCCAGTGTTCAAGGGTGTGATGCCTCCCTGCCCTCCAATTACTGACCAATCTCTGTTCTTCCTGCCTTATCAAAAAATGTTTGAAAGTTGAGAATAATCAGCTTGTAGACTCAGGCCAAAGAGCAGCATGGGTTCAAGAAGAAATTTAGCACCATGACTGCACTCCTGGGGTTCAATATTCAAAGAGACACAAAGCGCAGCACAAAACTTTGCACTGTGCATTGTGCTTACCTGGGTACCAAAAGATGCTATATTCAGTTGAATAGTGCACTGGTACTATTTGACTGAATATAGGACCATGTCAGCCCAGAGCTTAGCCACTTAGCATTGAGCAGACATAGCTCCCGAAACAGGGCACCACAATGACTTGTTCCCATGCAAAATTTCTGATATTCAATGGGCCACATGCAAATGAGCCTATTGGGCATGCAAGGCACTAAGGGGCCATTTGCATGCCCATTATGGGCTCATCTGCATGAGGAGTGAGGCTGAATTGTGCAGCTCTTCCCCTGATAGCCCAGTCAAAGGGAGCTATCCCTGGCACTAGTGCCCCCCCCCGCTGATCACCAGCCTGATGTTAAAAATAAACTTTCCCTGGTGCTAGTGGTCCCACCCTGCCAATCACTGGCCTGATGATATAAATAAACTTTCCCTGATTCTAGTGGGCCCCTCCTGCCAACTGATGGCCCAATGCCAAATATAAATCTTTCATTGGTGTCCAGTGGTCCCTCCCTCCACCCATACCCATGACTGATGTTTATACTGTATTAGATATGGTATTGGGGATAGGGAGGGAGGGTCCACTAAACACCAGGGACTGGCTTTATGGTATTATATGCAGCAGATTAGGATGGGGGATACACTGGATGCCAGGGAATGGTGTTGTGTTATTATACAGAGGATCGGGATGTAGGGCAGGACTACTGGACACCAGGGAATAGTTATTTAAATGTCAGGCATGGGTGCAGGTGGAGGGAGGGATAACTAAACACCAGGGACCTGTTAATGTATTTATGGGAGTGGGAATTGAGGGAGTGAGCCACCAATGGACATAAGGGACTACTGTGTTGGGGTCGGGCAGGCTGACACACTTCCTCTGCCAACTACTATGGCTGCAAGGGAGTAAGCCATGTTTTTGGTTGGCTATTTCTCTGCTACACAAGGGGACCATGCAAAAACAGCCTTGTGCAGCACACATACTCTGAATATTGGACTGTAACAATTTACAGGTCCCTGCCCCTTCATTGCCCCCTCCACAGTTTGCCTGAGAGCAGCCTTAGTGCCTGGGCAAACCTTTGAATATCTGGCCCCTGGTATTTATAGATGCAATACCTTGTGCATGTGACTGTGGGGAACTGGCTGGATCTATATTCATAGATCTCAGTAAGGCATTTGACCTCATCAACCATGCCCTCCTCTGGCAGAAACTGCTCCACCTGGGCATCTCTAATGACACAGTCTGCCTTTTTAAGGACTACCTGTCTTGTAGATTACAAGCTGTAAAATGCCAGAATGCACTACCTGATGACAGGTCAGTCAATGTAGGGGTTCCCCCAAGAGTCCAGTCTTGGGCCTCTACTATTCAATCTATTCATTAACAACCTACTTATGGAATGTAGAGCAACCAATATAATTCTATATGCAGATGACACTGTCATTTTTTCTAGTGGCAACAACTTGGATAGTTTGAGGGGAAGACTATAGGATGACTTTACCTCCATCCAGGAATGGTTCACTTCAAACCTCCTTGTAATGAATGAGAGGAAGACTAAATGCATGCTGTTTTGTAAGCACAACAAGCCTGACATCTTTGCTGACTTGAGCATTTCCTCTTCATCTGGGGTAACACTAGAACAAGAGAAAACCTTTAAGTACCTATGTGTTGTCCTGGACGGTGCCCTGTCATTCACAGAGCATGTATAGTACCTTGTCAAGGAAGTACACTCAAGACTTAGATTCATCTATAGGCACAGGGGCAACTTCCTACATGATATTATGAAGCTGCTGGTGAAGAGCTTTAGCACAAGAATGATACACTATGATGTTGTTATTTATGGCTCAGTGAATGACAGTGCACTTTCCCAGGTTAGGGGCCTGTTTAATAGGCCTGCTGCTTTGCACTAGACATTAAAACGATATCCACACCTGTGTCCTGTATAGTAGGTTGAACTGGTTAAACCTCAACTCGAGGGTGCTCTGTCACACTTTGGTCTTAGTCCATAAAGCGTTACAATACCTGATGTCCCTGGGTCTACAGTCTATGCTGAGTTATGTGGACAATAAATATGGCACTAGGGGCATGACACATCATTCCCTACTGCTACCTCACAGGAGAACTGTGCTGGGACAAAACTGCTTTTCCAATTGTTTTACAAAACATTGGAATGAACTGACAGACACATTAAGAGACAGCCACTCTCTTGATTTGTTTAAAGCCTAGCTGTTGTCCATGCTTACTCCCCCTTGGACATGTAATTGCTACCATTGAACATCTATTCTAAACTGGCAATGGGCCCGGTTTTCAAATGGAGATGCAGGGCTTGAAACCAAGCCCTGCATCCCCACAAAGTTTGATACACCTGAGTCCAAGGGATTGACACCACGTGCACTCAATTTTAGAACCTTGGACACAGGTTGCAACACTGCCCTTATTTTATGGCATCCTATGCCAAAGCTGTGGTACACGCCTCATTAACTGGCTCCCCCGTGGATGCAAAGTTACACCAGGGAGGAGCTGGGGCAACTGTGCTACATTGCCACAAGGGACTTGCAGCAGAGGAGTTGTGGCAAGCTTCTTTTAAAAACTGCATTTGCGGCAGAGGTTTGATGCAAGTCGCTACTTATGTCAAACTCTCTGCCACAACTTCCTTGTGGTGCTGCAAGTCCTCTCAAAATTGGGCCCAGTGTATCGTTTGTATACTGATCACTATACAAATTGTCATGTAATGTTTAAAAAAACAACACGTGTACATTATTGTTACCTGTATCTACAACTGTGTATTTGTATATTTCTTATTGTGTGTATCTGAAGAAGAAGAAGAAATCAGCATTTATATAGCACTTTTCATGCACAGTGTATCCCAAAGTGCTTTACAAGCAATGCTAGACTGGTAGTGAAGTGACTGAATGTGTAGTGGCAGCCATATCGCACATCAACACCCACACACAGACTGGATAACTGCATGAACCGGTTTATGGGAAGGGGAATGTTGGCCATGACACCGGGAATGTCCCCTACTCTTTGCGAAGAGTGCCCTGGGTTCTTTATTTCCACCTGGACACCCACCAGGACAACACCAGGATGGGTAGAAGGGACCTCAGCTTAACATCTCATCCAAAGGACGGCACACCCCGACAGCACCCCCCTAATACTGCACTCAGATGCCAGCATTTTTAGGTGCAAGTTCAATCCCGGTGTGGGACAAGAACCCATGACCTTCTGGTCCAGAGGTGGATGTGCTACCAACTGAGCCACGTTGACACCTGACTCTAAACTCTTTGAAAACAGGCACATGACTAAAGGGTTTTATGTGAAATAAAAAAAAAAAACTAAACTAAGCTTCACTGGGGTGAACAGAGTGCAGATGGGGAGTCTCTTTCAAATGAGGATAAGCACCAGGACCAGGGGGCATGAGATGAAGCTAGAGAGGTGGGGAGTTCATGTGAGGAAATATTTCTTCACTGAGAGGGTGGTAGATAGCTGAAACTGACTGCCAACAGAAGTGGTGGAGGCTAAAACAGTGTGTGGCTTCAAGCACGTGTGAGATAAAAATAGGGATACATTAGTGAAGAGGCAGGGGGAGATCACTGGAGACCAGGTATGATCTGTGGAGCTAGAATAGGTAGGGAATACTTGAGGCAGACTGGGTGGGGCAATCAGACCTTTTCTGCCAACAAATTCTATGTTTCTATATAAAGTTGATGGGCATCTTTTACATTTTAGCAGCTCACATTCAATGGTTAGTTAATTATTCTGTTTTTCAATTTTTTTTTCAATTCAAATTAGACTTCTACTCCAGAGATTCTACATTATGTTACTGGTAATTCAGGCCACGACCATTAAGAAGTTTTAAATTTTAGCACCATGGACAGGTTTTAGGTACAGCACCATGGAGAGGTTTAATGTTTAGCACCATGGAGAGGTTTAAAGTTCATCACCATGCAGAAGTTTAAAGTTTAGCCCATAAACATGCCTAAAGTTCAGCACCATGGGCATGTTTTTTGTTTCTGCTACTTGGACAGAATTTAGGTTCAAAAACATGGAGAGCTTTACAGTTCAGCACCATGGACACATCTCAAGTTCAGCACCAGGTGCATGCCTGACGTTCAGCACCATGGACATGACTTTTTTCCCATAGGTGTGACTCAAGTTCAGCACCATGGACAGAGTTTAGGTCCAGCAGCATGGAAAATGTAAATGTTCAACCCAATAGACATGTTTTATTTGTATTTATTTATTTTACCAGGAAAAAGCTCTATTGAGCAAAGCTCACTTACAAGAAGGTCCTGGGTAGGATAGAATACAATACAAGAAACGATTTGCTAGCATAGGAATAACAGCAAAACAATAAGCAGTTTGATAGTATAGGAATAACGAAAAGTTAGTATAGTTCAAATGGCATATAGGGAATGAAAAAGGCAATGTATATATCTATAACAGGTATTGTGGTACTGAGCAATAAGAAATAACTTAGCATAACATAAAATGATAGACAGTGAACAGTTTTACAGATGTATTATCATATAAAAAGACAACAGAGTGACAAGGTTACATTTACATTTTTACATATACACATTCACCCCCACCTTCCTCACTATCTGAAGCAGGGAGCACCGGAGCAGCAGCCAAGACAGAAGGCTGACTCACTCCACATTCACCCCATCTTCCTTCCTATATGAAACAGGGAACACTGGAGGAATAGCCAAAACAGAAGTCTGACTTGCTCCACATTCATCCCCCACCTTCCTCCCTGTCTGAAGTAGGGAGCAGCGGAGGAGCAGCCAAGACAGAAGGTAGAGCTTCTCCCTCAGCACGGTTGGCAGACTGTTCCAGATAGTTTTTTGGAACTTGTTTGCTCTGTTTCCATAGTGTGTATCAGTCATTTAGGACTGTTACTTTAATTCATCTCTTGCTCTAATGATAGAATTTGTGCTCCGCTTAGCCTAGGATTCAATCGTCTGGCTAGAAATTGCTTTTAAAGTAGTTGGTACTTATTGCTGGATTTGTGATCTGTAGCTGCAGTTTCCCTGCTCTTATTGGCCATTCTGTGCATATGCAGATCTTGCCCCCCCCCCCGTCTGCATTCCAACCCTAACCTCTCTCCCTTTTGTTTTCTTTGTTTTCCTGACCCCTAAATCCAATTTGGGATCCAACCTTAACCCATATCTTCTCTCCACCTATCCTGATTCGCTCCACATTCACCCCCACCTTTCTCTCTATCCGAAGCAGGGAGCACTGGAGGAGAGTCAAGACAGAAGGTAAAGCTTCTGCCTTAGCACAGTTGGCAGACTGTGCTAGCCCATCGCCACTTGCACTGGGACTGCCCCCCAACCCCCCCGGGTGGTGCTCTCCTATATTTGGTGAGGTTGGTCACATGACTGATCATGTGACAGCACACTCCTAGAACTAACACCCCATTTCTCCATCTTCATCCTATAACCTCTGGCCACTAGGACTCACTAGGAGTCACTGTTGATCCAAACACTTCCATCTCCTCCCCCTTCTTATCCTACCTCAGCGGAGCTAGCTAAAGCCCAAAACTTGTCCCTGTCCTTCAGTGTTAGCCTCCTACACTAATTTCTCAGTCTACCAACATTAGGCATGTGCAGTGATTCGAACTCCTGACCCTCTGCCCCAGAGTTTGCATCACTAACCACAACACTATCCTGATGGCAACAATACACAATAGGGTTTAATTACTCTTAACCTAGCAGAGACCTCCCCTCTCCTTTGGTGCACACTCAGCCCATGGTACCCTCCCGAAGACAAGGTTTCAGCTGTATGCTGGCTGCTTATTTATTCTGACTTATCCAACCTGACTGTGACAGTAAGATTTACCCCAGTGGACAATGGGTGCACTTAATCTAAAGTTTCATTTGACCATCCTACTACTAATAATGATATCCTTAACATGTGTTGGTTTATCCCAGCAAGACAACAATAGCTCTTACACCTTGGTTATAAATTACTACTGCTCACAAGGTACTACCAGCTTGTTAATTGATAAGTTCTGCAGGGTTACCTACCCACATGAGTGGCTACTCTGACCTGCTAATACCAACAGTTATCCCCCTTTTCCCATCCCCTGTCTGACCATAGACCACTGCAAGATAAAGTTGGGGAACATCAGCAGACAGAAACAAACAGTAAATCTAAAACTATTAAAGAATCAAGTTTTGAGACTCAAATTGCTGCTGCTGCTGCTGTTAATGTCAGGCAACATTCACCCCAACTCTGGCCCTGTGCAACAATCAATGTGGCACAGTAAGAAACAAGGTGCTCTCACACTGGCATCAATCAACATTTGTAGTTTGTTATCAAAATTTGATGCACTCCAGGTATGGGTTACTCAATACAGGACTGACGTGCTATCCATAGTGCAAACTTGGCTCATGGCAAGGATCCCAGATACTGCAGTCTCCCTAGATGGTTACACTCTTTTCAGATGGGACAGGATTAGTAAGTGAGGAAGGGGGCTGTGCTGTCTATAATACAGTCACCCTCCAGGGACATGCCTTCCCCCATTTAGACACAGGGAACAATGTCCAAGCATTGGTGGTTGAAGTATTGCTAGGTGCGCACAACAAAGGACTCATAGTGGTCTCAGTCTATGTCCCCCCCCCCTAAAGAACAGGCCAGTGGCTTTAATGTGGTCATGGACTACTTAAACAACTTACACCACAACTCTGAGGTGATAATTGCTGGGGACTTTAACTGGCTGTCCCCTGAGGTGGCCCCCTACAAAGATGCTATCTCAATTTTCAAATCAAATCAATTTTATTTATAAAAAAGGCGCCTTTCTAAAACCAAGGCACATGTACAATAAATACATAAAACAGAATAAATTATTCTAACAAATATATAATTCAACAGACAACAATATAATAGCAGCATAGGAAAGCAAACCAAACCTCAATCAATAAACGCCAGGCTGAAGAGATAGGTTTTCAAAGCTATTTTAAAACTCTGGACAGTTAGGCAGTCTTGAACCCGATGAGGCAGAGAGTTCCACAAGGATGGGTCAGCAGAACTAAATGCCCTTGCTCCAGATGTTTGCAGACATACCCTGGAACCTCTAGCAATCCCTCATTGGAGGATCAGAGAGGATGGACGGGATGGTAGGGAAAATGGAGATCTTTCAAGTAACCCAGTCTCTGTTTGTATAGGGCCTTATAGGTAAGCAAAGCAACCTTAAAGGTGATCTGCCAATGTATAGGCAGCCAGTGCAGACCGCGGAGCACAGGCGTCATATGACTATTTCTTGATGCACCAGTAAATAGCCTGGCTGCCGCATTCTGCACCAGCTGCAAGTGGCGGATATCAACCCCCAGCATCCCTAGGTAAAGGGCATTACAGTAGTCAAGACGGGAGGAAACGAAGGCATGAACCAGCATCGGAAGATCATCGGGAGGAACCAAATGTTTCACCTGGGCAATATTTCTTAGATGGTAAAAAGAAGTTTTAACAACTGCTGACACCTGTGATTTCAGGGTCAAGCAGTCATCAAACATAATGCCCAGGTTCCACACCTGGTGTGAGGTAGCCAGCTGAATACCTCTGAGCCATAGACCCAAAGGTGAACCTGCCAACATACCCACCTCACGACAATCTGGGTTCACGACCAACACCTCAGTTTTTTCAGGGTTCAACCTTAGTCAGCTCACATTCATCCAGGTCTGAATTTTAGTCAGCCATCTGTTTAGTGCTGAGACAGCATCATCTTGTTCCGGGACAAAAGACATGTATAGCTGAGTGTCATCTGTGTAGCAGTGAAAACTCAAGCTATACCATCTAATAATCACTCCAAACAGCCGCATATACACTGCAAACAACATGGATGCTAAGATGGATCCCTGTGGAACCCCACAGGGCAGGGAGAATGGAGCCAAGGTACAAACCCCTGACACCACTGTCTGAGTCCTACCCGTGAGATAAGATTGAAAGCATCTGAGAACAACCCCTGAGAGTCCGCAGATAAACCACAGGTGATCCAACAGCACACCATGGCCCACAGTATCAAATGCTGCAGAGAGAGATCAAGAAGGACCAAGATGGAACAGGCCCTTTGATCTCTCACTATCAGGAGGTCATTTAGTACCCGAACAAGAGCCGTCTCAGTACTATGGCTCTTCCTGAAACCGTACTGGAGAGAATCATAGATATTGTGGCTGGTCAAATGGTCTTCCAGCTGCAATGTCACCACCTTCTTAATAACCTTACCCAAAAAGGGACGGTTAGAGGCTGGCCTGTACTTTGCTACACAGTCAGGATCCAAGGAAGGCTTTTTAAGGAGAGGTTAAACTATGGCCTCCTTAAGGGAAGCTGGAAAAACTCCCCTCTCCAAGTATAACCAGACTATCTCAGCAAGGACCAGGCTGATAACATCAATGCAGCCAACGAGCAAGCGCGTGGGGCCCAGATCCAAACTACAGTTGGTAGGATGTAAAGTCTGGATAACCATCACAATATCATTGATTGTAGGCTGGGCAAAGTCACACCACTCAAACCGGGAGTCCGACATCTCCTGCCTACCACTGCTATTCCCTATAGAAAGGGTCAGGTGGATATCGGACTGATTGTGGCAACCTTATTCACAAAGAATCAAGCAAACTCCTCACATTGCTCTTGTGAAAAAGCATTTCTGGGCTGAAGACAGAGTGGCTTGCACAGTCTGTCCACAGCCAGAAAAGCTGAGCTGGTCGATTCCATGTGGCAGCAATTTCCCTGGACAGGAATTCTGCCTTCTTACGGGAAATTGTTGATTGATAAACCAAATAATGGTCCATCAAACTAAGCCTGTCACATACCAGGCTGGACCTCCGCCATCACCTCTCTAGCCTTCATACCACTCTCCTCAATTCCCTAAGGTCCCCATCAAACCATGGGGACCTAGGGTGAAGGGAGAGTGGATGAACACAGACAGGAGCAATGGAAACCAGGGCCTCTGTCACTGCCTTATTATAGGCAAATACCAGATCCCCTGGATCCATGCATTCCCTCGGCATGCCTGATAGGTCCAGTACTGCCATCAGACCATTTGGAGATACACCCCTCAAAGAGTGGCACTGGACCATCTCTATAGGGGCAGGCCTCTTAGGGGAGGCCTCAGAACTGAAGCTGATGGTATGATGGTCTGATCATCCGACTGATTCCACCACCAAGTCGGATATCTCCATCCCCAGGAGAAACACCAAGTCCAATGAATGACCACCACTGTGGGTCGAGGAGGAAACAACCTGTGTGAGGCCCAATGAGCTCATTAGCTGGAGGAAGTCTCCTCTAACAGTGCAGCACAGATGGTTGACTCCTCCACTAGAATAAACTACCATACTGGCTCAAGTACATTACTGGACTGGCTGCTTACCAACATCCTGAAAGAATCTCAGATACCACAGACATCCATGATTCTATTAGTGACCACTCCCCTATCCTGTGTACCTAGTCCAACAAAGCTGCTAAACCCCCACCAAATCCATTACTGGTTGAGTACTAACAAGGGGGCAACTTGAACCCTTAAAATCTCACCTCAGACAGTAAGACTGGTCCCCTATAAACTCCTCAGAAGATGCTGAACAAGCTCTCAACTACTTTACAGACACGTTTAATGCAGTATGTGACATTTACGCCCCCCTCTTAAAACTCAAGATAAGGGGCACAAGTAAGTCATGGGTCTCACCACCCTTTATCGATCTTATGAATGTCAGAGATAATCTATGGCACTGGGCACAAGCCTCTGGCAAACAGTCAGATATACAGAACTATGAAAAGGCCAGGAATGCCTGTACATGGGCTATTTACACCACCAAAAGCCACCACTTTAAGGATGAACTTGACAACTCCTGAGGTGTTGGCAGAAAGTTCAGGGACAACATGAAGGTCCTGATGGGGAAAGTTAACAAAATCTCACCATCCATGTTAGACATAAATAGGGTAATCACCCAAAACCTGAAAGTCATAGCAGACACCTTCGCACTGCATTTACAGACCTCAGCAGGGTACTCCCACCAGATTACTTTGAGGCAGCAGATAACAACAATGACGTTAGTGAAAGCCAACCACAGGAACCCCCCCCCTTCTATTTCAAAATCATTACAAAAAAGTACCTTCAACATGTACTAGGAAAAACAAGATTCAGCAAAGACTCACTAGATCTCAAACTTGTCACCCTCATCCTTGATGAGATACTTACTCCAATGACAAACATTCTGAACCTATCGATTTTTTGCCAAAATTCCCAGAAATGGAAAGCCACCATGGTAACACCGGTCCATAAAAGAGGTGACAGGGCCTTACATACTAACTATCACCCTATATCTATTCTTCCTCCTCTTTCCAAAGCATTGGAGCACATTGTATCAGATCAGCTAGTTGAATACCTTGATAAATACCAGATCCAATGACCCCAACAACATGGTTTTCAAATGTCACATAATACCACCACAGCATTAATACCGTTCACTGGGTACATACATAATGCTCTAGACCATGGTCAGATGGTGGGGGTAGCTTTCATAGACCTCACAAAACCTTTTGATATAGTCAACCACACATTACTGCTCAAACAGCTATCCAAAACAGGGCTCTCCACAGACACCTTGGGTTGGTTTAGTAGTTACCTTGCAGATGAAGCCCAGCAGGTAAAAAGAAATGGTGTCCTTTCAGATAGCTGGCAAGTGCACACTGGGGTCCCCCAAGGATCCATTTTTAGGTCCCCTACTCTTCAGTCTCTTGCTTAACTGCCTCCCCTTGGTTTGTCAAGACAGAATTCTCCTTTATGTGGACGATGCTATACTCTTTACAAGCAACCCAATACTCCTGGAGAAGCAGTTTCAGCAGAATTTCACCAATGTAGAGGCTTGGCTGCTGAAGCAAAAGCTACTCATGAACTATAAGAAGACCAAAGTTATGATATTTGCAATCCCTCACAACAAACACAGATCACATCAGCTCACAATCTTAAGTAACTTGGACACCCCCCTAGACCTCATTCACTCATTCAAATATTTAGGGGTAACACTAGATAGCACTTTATCCTTTGCAAATCATGTCGATCATGTTGCCAAAGCTGTCAATGCAAAAATAGGTCTACTCCACAGACACAAACACTGCATAACTGCTGAGTCACTAAGGGTTGCAGTAAATAGCTCTGTGATCTCCACAATTGGTTATGGCCTGGTTGTCTATGGCACAGCATCAAATTCCACCCTTAAAGGATCACAACAGCCTTAAATAAAGCTTGTAGTCTAATCACAGGGGCACACCAGCTCAAGCAGACCTGTGATTTATACGCTCAAACTTGGTGGCTCCATCTGAAAGGCAGGATGAAGTACCAGACCTGTCTGCTTGCTAAAAAAACATCCTTGGGCCTAACCCACCCAGGCATCCAGAATCTCCTACACCTGATAACAAATCCCCACTGCACCAGAGGAATACTCAGCCTTTCAAGGTCCCCTTCTGCCACACTTTGCAAGGTCAAAGATCATTTGCTTACTGTTCCCCCAACTGGCTTAGCTCCTGCCACTGTGACATCCTGGCCAAATTAAAGCTTGGCACATTCAAATGGAAGCTACAGTATGGATGCCCCTCTCAGCACTCTGTGGCTGTGACTGCCCTACCTAAGTAGGAACTGGTAGAACTATAAGTTCTTTTCCATTGATGCACTTAGCAGCTCAGGTCACTCTCCCCCTACCCCCTACTTTCCCTAACCCCCTTTCAACCACCACTCTCCTTTCCCTTTTGTTCTCTTGTACCTCCTCCTCCTCCTCCAACCTACCCCTACTCTGGATAAAGCCTTCTAGGCTGATTCACTCAGTTGACAATATTAAATTCAACCGTCTGGTCTGTTGTCCTATTTTACATAATTGCTATTTTTGCATCCATGTATTATCTGGAAGCCTTCCTGAATTGCACGCATTCTACTATGTATACTGTATACTTAACTGACCCTAATTGTATTGTACCTGTTTAAATGTATAATATCTATGTGTCCTTTTCAAGTCATGTATGTATGTTACTATGTACCCTCTGACATGGAACCCTTGTAAAAGAGATCTCAGCTCAAAGGTACTTGTAATCCAAGATCTTAATAAATAAATAAATAAATAAAAACATAGATAAGTGCAGTACAATAATGAAACAGTGCATCAGGAATTACCAAGTAGTGTGGGTTACAGGTATAATGTTAGTAGCAGGTGCATTTGTCTACACAATGTTGATCAAGTAGTGTGTTTGGAAGAACCGAGGGCTGACAAGTGAGGTCAATTTGAAAGTTTTTGCAGGGCATTACAGGCTGGGGGAGCAGCCCAGCTTAAGGCCATCTTTCCATATTTTGAAAAATGCCTGGGGACATCAAGCAGGAGAACAGTGTACTTTCTAAAGCTGTACAGCCCTAGGGATCTGCAGAGGAGTGTGGAAATATAATGAGGAAGGGAGTTGCTCCATGCTTTAAAGGACCAGGTAATTAAGTGCCTAAGCCTTCTGGTATCAAGAGAGGGCAATCCTACTTCCTTGTAAAGGAGAAAATGGTGAGTGTTGAAAGGTAGATCAGTAATAAAGCGTAGTGCTTTATGGTACAACACATCTAGACTGGCCAAATTAGAAGCAGTGGCAGTTCTATATATAATGTCTCCATAGTCTAATAAGGGGAGAAATGTGGCTTGGATAAGTATTTTCTTAGCTTCACGTCTAAAACAAGATTTGTTTCAGAAATAAAACCCAGGCCTCTGCCAAAGCTTTTTACAGTGGTTCTCTACACGTATTGTGAACGATAGTCTGTAATATAGCCACATGCCCAAATATCTGAATGAGTCTACCGATCCCAGTGTTTCATTAAAAAGAGTGGTGAGGCCTGGGGAGGGAGGGGGGAGACAGGTTTGTTGGAGAGAACCATATATTTAGTTTTTCTGCTGTGTTTAACAGGAGTTTTGATGCATGTAGGTTAACCTGAAGTTGATTGAATGACTCCTGTAGGGAATGTATGGCTAACTCTGAAGTTGGGCTTGCAGTGTAGAGAACAATGTCATCTGCTTAAAAGTGCAGATCGGCATTAGCAATATTGTGACCTAGATCATTAATATACACCATAAATAACAAGGGTTCCAGTATGGAACTTGTGGCACTCCTTTACCAATATGTATGCAGGTGGAAGACAGACCCTCAACCTTCAACTGCTGTCATCTTTCGGTGAGGTAGCATCTGAACCACATGATGGCAGCTGGACCTAGACCAGCATTCATTAGTATATTCTATAGGATGACATGGTCCACTGTGTCCAAAGCCTTGCTAAGGTCTAAAAATATTGCCTCATTGGTGAACTTGTGGCTGAGGGCTGTAGACCAATCATTTGTAACATTTACTAATGCAGAGGTTGTGCTATGTTTAGCCCAGAAGCCTGATTGCATGGGGGTAATTATGTTGCACATCTCAAGGTATTCTTTTAGCTGGTTATATATCAGCTTCTCAAGAAACTTAACTAACACTGGTAAGATTGAGATGGGCCAGTAGTTGTGTACTGAAGTTTAACCCCAGTCTTGAATAGTGGGATTGTATGGGCAGTTTTCTATAGTGAAGGGACTTCACAGCTTGTGATTGAAAGATTGAAAAGGTGAGTTATAGGTGCTGTCAGTATGTGGTGACCTAATTTTAAAAAGAGGGGTTCAATATTGTTGGTCCCAGCAGTCTTTTTAGGATCAAGGGTCAGGAGGAGCTGCTTCACCTTTTTAAAAGTGATCTGCTGAAAATGAAAAAGGTTTGGAATGTTGGGGAAGGGGAGGATTAGGTGATTTCAGAGTAGGTTGAGGGATTTGGGCTGTGGTCGACTTATTGAAAGTGTTGCCTGCTGAAGCAAAATGTAGATTCAGTTCCTCTAGGATTGTTTATCTTTGAGCAGTTGATTGCCCTCATGCAATTGCTTTGGTAATGATGGAGGAACTGACCCCCCTTTCTATATTCTCGATAGCATTCCAAAAGATAGAAGGACTGTGTCTGTTTTTGTTCAGAAAAGTCATATAATAAGTTGATTTACTTGTACAGATTAATTTTGTACACTGATTTCCTTTTTGTCTGAAATTTATCCAATCCTGTTCTGCTTTGAAAGATCTGACTTTGGCCCATAGGCAATCCCTGTCTCCGAGTGCTTGTTTAATTTCCTGAGTGAACCAGTGGGAGTTTCTTTTGCTGGTTCTACATGTTATATGAAGGGCAATCCAGTTTATGACTCCTGTGACATGTTGAGTGAAGAATCTGAACGTCACATGTATTGAGTGTGTCAGATACAAATATTGCAGTTAATAGCAGCCAGTTGGTGGAGATAATCCTGGACACAGAAGTGGGAAAATTATTTTTCTCGAATTAAGGATGGTTTACAATACTGCTTTACTGCTCTTCTCGAGCATGCTACTATGTTATGGTCATTGAAGACATTATAGAATACTGCTGATACCATGATCTTATTTGGTCTATTGGTAAGTATGAGGTCTAGGATAAATGAGCATAGTGGGTTTTACCTTTTAGGTCTAGTAGATTCTGAGATAAATTGGGAAAATCCAAGTTCATCACAGAACTTCTTTAGATCGTTTAATTTTGGGATTAACCAGTCATAGTTTAGATCTCCCATAATAAGTGTTTCATTTTTATTTTCAGAGGCAAATTTGAACAAATACTGTAATACATCTGATCCCCCTGTAGGGGGTCTATAACAATCAATAATATCAAGCGTTTCATCTTCTGAAAAGGTTATTGAGATAGTGATACACTTGAAACTAGAAGGCTTAGAGTGGTAGGAAGCTAAGGTGGAGGTGAGTTTATTATTTACATAAAGGACTATACCATAAACATGTTCTATGTTCAGCAACATGGACATGTCTCAAGACAGTATTCAATGCCATGGAGTGGTTTTGCCTTCAGCAGCTTAAAGCAGGTTTAGGTTCAGTACTATGGAGAAGTTTAAAGCTGAATAACATGGAAATGTCTCAATGTCAACACCTTTGACAGCTTTTAGGTCCAGCAACTTGGGCAGATTTTAGGCCCAGCACCTTTGACAGGTTTTAGGTTAAGTATCATGGTAAAGTATAAAATTCAACACAAAATGTTAAGCTCAGGACCATGGACATGTCTCAAGAGTTTAACATTCATCACCATGGACAGGTTTTAGGATTAGCAGCTTTGACAGATTTTCAGTTTAGTACCATGGAGAGGTTTAAAGTTCTGCACTGTGGATGTGTCTCAGGTTTGGCACCTTGGAAAGGCTTTATGTTTAGCATACAGAACATAGCATACTAGGAAGTCCACAATAAGTACAGAAATGTCTAGACAATTTGTGGACAGATAGGAAACAGAGCGTGGTGATAGATTGTCACCATTCTGAGTAGAGAGGTGTTCTGCATAGAGTACCTAGTGGTCAGTTTTGGGTCTGTTGCAGGCTGTGGTTCTTTACTGATAACACTGCATTGGCAAGAAGAGTGGGCATGGCAGAGGGAGGGGATACACTATAGATGAACCTCCACACATTAGAGATGTGGTCTGAGAAATTGTGACTTAATATGGGGAAATTCAAGGTGATACACCTAGAGGTCAGGAACCTGTTCAAACATACACGTCATGTTGTGCAGCAGAAGAAAACACAGCTAAAAGGGTCTATGTGTAACTGTGGACAGTAAGCTAAAGTCACATGAGCAATAGGTTGTAGCAGTCAAGAGAGCAGATATAATATTAGGATGCATTATGAAGTGGGTCTTAAGAATCCTGACTTCTGATTGGTCTAGAGTTGTTTTCACCTGGGTTGTTATCCCAGCACAACAGCTTGGGTGAAAGTAGCTCCTGGCAGTCAGTCCTCCTTACCAATGACCACATGTGGCATATCACTGCCTGCTGCTGCTGACTGCATGCTCACTGCCACTGATTGCCTGCTCTCACATGTACCCCTCTCCCCCACAATGGCAGTGGTCCAGACATTTTCTTTCCTCTGCTCCCATATATTGTTAAACACTTTTCCTGATTTTTCTATTCTTTTCAGCAGTGTTTTTTTACTTACAACCACCGATATACCACTCTTTCTCTTGACCACAGGAAAATGTCCCGCTGCTGCTCCACCATCATCTGCTCGCTTGCCCCTCCGTAACCCTCCATACAAAATTTAAATACTGACAATGAGCCATTTTAAAATGAACAGCCTTTCAGTACATTAAAAATGGCTTAGCTACTGCCCAGTTTGATCAATGAAACCGCAGCTTCCTGCGCAGCTAACATCTCGAGAGTTCATTATGGTTCCGATCTGACTGGCAGACAACTAACATGGCAACCTTTGTACAGATGCTACACTGGCATCTGAAGCCAGTATCTGCCTTTACTAAGCCCATTTAGAAACAGCTGTTTCTATGCAGCTTTGGTGCCACCTACTGCCAAAGTGTTAAAATGACACAATCAAATTCAGACTATTTTTTTCTTGTCTCTGTACTTTTAGTAAAAACATTTTTTTGTTTCTTTTCTTTTAAATTTACCACCAGTGCTCAACATTAAAAAAAAACAATTCTATTTCTTTAAGTGGACCCATTTCATAATCGCAAAGCACTCCGAGGGGGGAGGGGGACATTATTGTGAGATAAAAGCCCTTCTCGGGTGGTGGAAGCACTCAGTTTCACCTCATGCTTCAACCCACCTAAGGCAGGCCATCACCCCACTATAATGCCCCCCATCATGCCTTGTTGATTAATTAGCACAGGCTAAGGAGCAGGCACGGGGAGGTAATTCTCCAGCCTTTGGCATTGGTTAACCTGCACCTGGAGTGCAGGAAGAGCACTGAAAGGACTGCTAAGTCCCAGCACAGTGTCATGAAGCTGCTTACCAACTTAGAAGGCCAATAATGAAGCTGAAAGTTTGGGCATACTCAAAATTGTTTAGATTAGAAAAGAGAAAGTTGAGAGGGTACATGATCAGAGTATTCTGGATGCTAAAGGCGATGGATAGAGTCAAGAAAATACAGATGTCTGAGCCAATGAAAGCTAGTAGAGCTACAGCATATGAACTCACACTGGGGTGAAGGACAAAGGAAAATATTAGAAAACATCACTTCACATCTTGTGTTGTTCCAGTCCAGCCAACCTCGGTTTAAACAAAAATGAATAGTTTAAAGGGAATAGTCCAGTTCCAATCATGGCATAGCTAAACAATCTTGAGCAGATTGGAATATAATGAGCCCACTCACTAAGTATATCAAAAATTATTTCTTTTTATTTAATACTTACGCAGTTCAAAACAGTGTAGTTGCTGTCATACATTTTGGATTATTATTCTTCATCAGTGGTACACTTGTTTGTTACTCTAAAATAAATAAAATGTATTAAACATTTTTATATATGTTATTTTCATATTTATGAAACATCCCATTCATTTAACCTGAACACATACTTACACATGTGACCCTTTTCAATTCATCCGTTTCTTTTTTTAGATGCATCTGTATGTATAACAATATATATATATATATATATATATATATATATATATATATATATCCATTTCAGAATTTGATATACATTAAATAATTGTAACATTTTTCATATATAATTTTTTATATTAAATGTTCTTACTTTCAAAAATACTGCATTCTCCTCATGTTCAGTATGTTTGTTTTTCTTGTCAGTTCTTTTCTATACATATTCACAAAACAAAGGTATTTTGTATCTTAGTTCATTTTAAACATTTTTGTAGTTGGTAAGTTTTTGACAAAAAAAATAGGTGCATTCTCCATTACTCTTATTGTTACTTGCACTGTCCCTTTAAATCTCAGTAGCCATTAGTCTTTATGCATTGCATCTTCTCTCAGTGGCTCTTAATAGTTTTTATTTATACTTGCACTGTGCCTTTAAATCTCATTAACTGTTAGTCTTATATATTCCATCTTCTCTCGGTGGTTCTTAGTAGTTTTTATACAAAGGGAAGTTGTTTTAAACATACTTTCATTTTCTTTTGTTTGTTCTTTAAACCACATTATGCTTTTATACATTTCAGTTTTGATTCCTTTTCACCTTTTATTATAACTTATAGGTTACCAAGAGGTAATGAAAAAGCTCTTCTTCAGTCTTGTATTTCTGTAATATATTGTTACAAGTATGTTTAAATGCTCCTGCTTATATTTACCAAACTCGGTTTTTACTTAATTATTACCTCGTTTTGGTGCTTGCCTTTTTTCTTTCATTTTATGTGTCTAAAGAAACATCAAAATACTTCTTAGTCACTTCATTTGTAATGTTTTTTAAGCAGTTTTCTTATATTTTTAACTGTTAAATTGGTGTAGGATCACTTACATTATTTCTGCTCAAGCACAGCATGACCTCCTGCTTTCTCTGTCATGGAGGTACTACGCTGGCTCAGACTTCTTCTTGTTTTATATCAGCGGGAGAGAGGAATCGGGTGTGCAGCTGTGTGCACTTAATCCATGACCTCCAAATTGCCATGAGTCAGACACTGAAGCTGCTATGCGTCCAACCTGCCTAAGCAGCAACTAGCAACTGTACACACATGTTGCTAGGTGTCCTCTTACTTTGAAATAGTACGATTGTTTTTATTTTTTACTCAAGTTCCAGTTTTTTATTATCAAACATGAAATGTCTGTTCTTTTGCATACATAAGTATTCTTAATAGTAGTCTGTTACATTTTGATTCCATCTAGTGTATAGCATTCTTACGCACAATGTCTTATACATGGGAGGTGAAAGAATATGCAGAACTAAAAATAAAATAAAATTATTTTCTTTTTGTTTCTTAATGTTTGTTTTTACAATTTTTAGCAGCTTATATTTAAGCTTTTGATCTGTTATATTCTTCCTGTTTATTTTTATATATCAGTTCTTATGTGTTGAACTATGATGTCACTCCTAGGCATCTGTCCTTGTGAGCGGGGGAGGGCCTCAATAGCCCAGAATTTGTTCCCAACCATTATGTTAAACATCATGGGCCTGATTCTAAGACGCATATCACAACTCACAGGCATATTAGAGTTGCGACATTTGCCACTATGCTGGGGACCCTGCGCCATATTCCAGAACAGGCAGGGTCCCTGACACTTATGCCCTGTGACTTGCAGCAGCTCCAGGGTTGCACCACAGGAAGGGTGCACCCCACCTGGGTGCCACATGTCATCAATGGTGGGGCACTGCCCCCAAGCTCCTGGGCCCCAAACATGCCTGCAAGCCTCTGTGGGCCATGGAGGGGGGTGTTGGCTGTGTGGCACTGGCATGGGGATGGCAGGGCACAATGGACCTGAGTGCCTGCTGGTGACACCCCAGTATTGGGGGGGGTTGCTCTGTGGTGGGTGGTCCGTGGGGCATGGCCATGTGTGGGGTTTGGTGCTGCAGGGGTGGCAACCAGTGGTTTGCCAGGACAGAAGCCCCTTAGGCCAGCAAAAAGCTGGTCAAACCTCACAGTGCCACAGTGGGTCTTGGAATGGTGTAGTGGGGTTAGGGCAGCTGCCTTTTTGAATAGGGCACAGAAGCTGCCGTAACCCCTCCTTCCGCCATGCCATAGGGGCCATGGGTGGTGGAAGCCCCCTTGGGTGCAGCCCACCCACACCATGGCACAGGCTGCCTCTTAGAATCCCAGCTGGCATAACACACGTCACAAGGTGCGACTTGTGCCATTGGGTTTGATGCAAGTCACCTTGCGACATGCGTAACCCAACTTAGAATCGGGCCTGATGTGTCCTAGCTTGAATTAGGTCTAGTGCATGTTCAAGATGGCTATTGTGCTTCAGGACATTTATACTGTTCCTTCCATATGTAAGATGCTTTCCCAGAGACTTGCTAGTTCTTACATGCCTGATTACAAGATTGGTTGCCAGTCAATGCAGTCATTGAGATATAAAACAAAAGAAAAACAGCAAGCACCAAAACGAGGTAACTATGCAGTTGGAAATAATTAAGTAAAAACTGAGTTTGTTAAATATAAACAGGAGCATTTAAACATACTTGCAATAATATATTACAGAAATACAAGACTGAAGAAGAGATCTTTCATTGCCTCTTGGTGACCTATACGTTATAACTAAAGGTGAAAAGGAATCAAAAACTGAAATGTACAAGAGTAAGGTGGTTTAAAGAACAAACAAAATAAAATGAATGTATGTTTAAAACAACTTCACTTTGTATAAAAACTACTAAGAACCACTGAGAGAAGATGCAATGTACAAAGACTAATGGTTAATGAGATTTAAAGGGACAGAAGACACAATGTATAAAGACTAATGGTTAACGAGATTAAAAGGGACAGTGCAAGTATAATTAAGAGTAATGGAGAATGCACCTATTTTTTGCCAAAAACTTACCAACTACAGAAATGTTTAAAATGAACTAAGTTGTAAAATACCTTTGTTTTATGATTATGTATAGAAAAGAACTGACAAGAAAAACAAACATACTGAACATGAGGAGAATGCAGTATTTTTGAAAGTAAGAACATTTAATATAAAAAATTATATATGAAAAATGTTCAAATTATTTAACGTATATCAAATTCTTAAATGGGTATATATATATATGTGTGTGTGTATATAATTTTTATACATACAGACGCATCTAAAAAAAGAAACAGATGAACTGAAAGGGGTCACATGTGTAAGTATTTGTTCAGGTTTAATGAATGTGATGTTTCATAAATATGAAAATAACATATATTAAAATGTTTAATACATTTTATTTATTTTAGAGTAACAAAACAAGTGTACCACTGATGAAGAATAATAATCCAAAGCATATGAGAGCAACTACACTGTTTTGAGCTGTGCAAATATTAAATAAAAAAGAAATAATTATTGATATACTTGGTGAGTGGGCTCATTATATTCCAATTTGCTCAAGAAAGCTCCACTTCATACACAGAGTGGTTAACATGTGGTATAGCCTAACTGGTGAGCTTGTGGAAATTAATAAAGTTTACAATTTTAAAGCAAGGGTAAGCAAATGTCTTAGCAAGAAATCACATTAAAGAGCAGCTTCTTAGTTTATTAGTAGCCGCTCCCCAAAAAATTTATATCATGACTGACCTGGCCAGAGGTTGCTGTATAGAATTTGTTCTGTACAATTCTTCCATTTTAAAAAGTTATTTACTTCGTAATTTTATTCCCAGACCTCGCTGACAAAAAATGAAGCCACTTCCCTAAACTGGAGCCACACCCCCACGCTGGCACACACAGACCCATTTTGTGATGTCAGTAAACAAAGAGTGCGTGTGCAGGCTCCATTGATTTGAATAGGGGCTTTTATCTGATACATATTATTACTATTTAGTGTTGGAATTTTAATAAATCAAAGTGACTGCTCAACTAACAGGGACCCTGTTAGTCGAGCGGTCACTTTGATTTATTAAAATTCCAATGCTAAATAGCAATAATGTCACAAAACGGGGCTGCATGGCATGGCTCCAGTTTAGGGAAGTGGCTCTGTTTTTGTCAGAGAGGTCTGGGAATAAAATTATGAGGCAAATAACTTTTTAAAATGGATGAATTGTGCAGAACGATTTCTATACAGCAACTCCTGGCCAGGTCAGTTATGATATATGTTTAGTGGAGTGGCTTCTAGGAAGCTGTTCTTTGAAGGCTACACATCATCAGCAGTGGTAGAAATCTGGTTGAGGAATTTGTATGTGTGCTCGTAGTGAAATGTGGCATAGTCACTACTATGTAGTAGGAGGGACAGACATTCTGGACCCTAAGTTCCCTGTATTACCACTTACTATTCTATGGTCAGATTTGAGGTTCAGCACTATGGATAGATTTAAGTTCAGCACCAGAGACCAGGCTTAGGTTCAGCGCCATGGACAAGATTAGGTTCAGCACCATGGGTAGTATTAGGTTCTGTACCATGGACAGCATTGAGATTTAGCACCATGGACAGTTTAAGTTATACACCAAAAACAGGGCTTAGGTTCAACATCATGAACAAGGTTCAGGTTCAGCACCTTGCAGAAGTTTAAAAATTGGACTGTTATGCTGCAAACCCCACCATATAAGTGATACACAGATCTTCACTAAACTTATATAACTCACACAACTAAGTGACTCCCACAATAGAAACTCAAATATCTTCTCCAGCACAAGTTCAGAAACTCTCCACACAGCACCATGCAAATGCCAGATATTTACACTACATTACTGCATATGCATAACTACTGAGACTCATACACCTTTACACTTGTTAAACTTTTCTCCCCACACACACACATAACTCTTGTCAGTGGTGCTGGTTCTGCACCTGACTGTACCAAACATTCCCAGTTTCCCAAATCCCAACATGGCAAGGCAAGATAAAAGACAGCATAGAAGACACAGAGGACAGCACCATAAATGGGAAAAGTGGGGTGGAATTTTTATGGTCACAGTTAGCAACAGTTAAAGGAAGGGTCATTTGGGAGGGGGTGATGTACAAGCCACAGAACAAGACTGATGATACGGATAGACTGCTTGGGGAGGAAATGAGGAGGAAATTTACAAAGGGGGGAGGTTCTAGTAATGGGAGACTTCAAACTACTCAGTAAAGACTGGGAAATCACATTAGCCAAAAGCACACCAAGTCAGGTGGTAGTAGAGGTAATACAGTAGAGACTTCTAAGACCAGTGGTTTAGGAAGACTACTTAAGAAGGGGTTATAATGGACATTGTGCTCTGCAGTTTGGACAGCATTGCAGAGGTCAGAGTAGATCTGCCCCTTGGGACCAGCAACCACAGCTCAGTGCTATGTTCAAATTCAAGGAAAGATCTCAGAAGGACAAATTTTGGAAAGGTAAGGCAGTTAATTCAAAAGAAACATATGGAGGTAATGAAAGCAGAGGGGTTGAGTCCAAATTAGAAATTAAAATGCAGGCAATTAAGGAAGCAACTATCTCCTGTTTGAGGCAGGCGGGAAAGAATAAAAAACACAAAAGGCCACTGTGGTTCTAGAGGGAAGTGTCTGACACAAAAAGGATAAAAAGGAATGCAACTGACCAATAGTTTTCTTATATAATTTTTAATCTGGAGATGAGGGAAGGAGTGACCAGTTTGTATATCAAATTTGCTTTTAATAGTAGGCGAATTGGCAAAAGTTCCAGCTACACAAAGTTGTAGCTGTTCAAAGGAAGGGATCAAAGCAACAGAACTAAAGAGTAAACAGGGAGCAGATGATGCACTCTGGGTCACCCTGGAGACAGGAAATGGCACCACAATCCGCATGGGGGTTGTATACAGACCCCCATATCAGGGTTGAGGGAATGGACAAGGAAATGATAGAAGGCTTCCTTAGAATGGCAGAAAAAGGGGAGATATTGTTGATGGGGGACCTGAATATGCCAGATTTTAACTGGAGCACCTTTGCTGCAGGCACATCCAAGAGCAGAGTCATTCTTGATGCCCTACAGGGAGCATGCCTCAGACAGCTAGCATTGGAACCCACTCGGGAGGGAGCAATCTTAGACCTGATACTCTCAAATGGGGATGGAGAAAGAATCTCAGATTTAGAAGTGGGTAGCCATCTGGGAACAAGCGACCACCAAACAGTGTGGTTCATGATAAACACAGCCATACAATCAAGCCATACAAAAGCAAGAGTATTGGACTTTAGGAGGGCTGACTTTAGGAAAATGAGAGAGTGCCTCAGAAAAGCACTAGCAAACAGGCAAGAAGGAGGAGTGGAGGAACAATGGGGAGTAATCAAAACAGCCATCACAGAGGTAACAAGCCTTTGTGTAAAGCAAATCAATAAAACACAACGAAGGAAAAAAACACTATGGTTCTCAAAAGAGGTGGCAGGGAAGGTTAAGGAGAAAAGGATAGCATTCAGGAAATATAAGAAAACACAGAAGGAGCAGGACAGAGAACTTTATCAATTAAAGCAGAAAGAGGCTGGGAAGGCAGTCAGAATAGCAAAGGCCCAAACCGAGGAAAGGATAGCCAATTCTGTTAAGAAGGGGAATAAGACCTTTATGGTATCATTAGGGAGTGAAGAAAGACCAAAGGAGGGATACTGAGGCTTAATAAAGGGAAGGAATGTGGGTAGGGGTCAATACCAGTCCATTTACAGAAGAAAGGGTTCTGAAAGAACTAATAAAATTGAAGGTGGACAAAGCAATGGGGCCTGATGGGATTCAACCAAGAATTCTAAAAGAACTAAGGGTAGAACTAGTGACACCCCACTGACTACCCTCTTTAACAAATCATGGGAGGATGGGGTGGTACCCGAGGACTGGAGGAGGGCAGAAGTGATTCCTCTTCACAAAAGTGGGAGCAGGACAGAGGCAGGAAACTACAGACCAGTTAGTTTGACCTCAGTGGTAGGGAAAATGATAGAATCACTTCTGAAGGAAAGAATTGTTGAGTACCTAGAGGCCAGTGGGGCACAGGACCCAAGGCAGCATGGATTCACGATGGGAAGGTTGTGTCATATGAATCTAATAGATTTCTTTGACTGGGTGACCAAAGCAGTAGACCAGGGAGGGGCTGTGGACATGGCCTACCTAGATTTTAGCAAGGCATTTGATACAGTCCCACACAAAAGATTAATACACAAGTTAGCCAGCCTTGGAGTGGGTCCCAAGGTGGTAGCCTGGATAAAAAATTGGCTAGACAACAGGACACAAAGGGTAGTGGTAAATGGAGTACACAGTGAAGAAAGAAGGGTTACTAGCGGTACCGCAGGGTTCAGTACTGGGACCAGTCCTTTTTAATGTCTTTATAAGTGACATTGCAGAGGAACTGGAAGGAAAAGTATGTCTCTTTGCAGATGACACAAAGATCTGCAACAGGGTTGATACACAAGATGGAGTGGAAAGGATGAGAAGGGATTTGGCAAGGTTGGAGGAATGGTCAAATGTATGGCAGCTCAGATTCAATGCAAAGAAGTGCAAGGTAATGCACATGGGAAACAAAAACCCAGGGGAAGCGTACACAATGGGGGGTGAGATACTGACAACAGTAAAAATAGAAAGGGACCTAGGGGTAATTATTTCAGATGACCTAAAGGTGGGCAAGCAATGTGAGAAGGCAGTAAGGAAGGCTGGGGAGATACTGGGATACATAGGAAGAGACATCAATAGTAGAAAACAGGAAGTTGTTATCCCTCTGTACAGACAGTTGGTGAGACCCCATCTGGTGTACTGTGTGCAGTTCTGGAGACCACATCTCCGCAAAGACATAGACAGAGTGGAGGCTATCCAGAGGAGGGTAACCAAAATGGTGCAGGGTCTGCACCAGAAGACATGGAAGAAAGACTAAAGGAGCTTAATATGTATACCCTTGAGGAAAGAAGGGAGAGAGGGGACATAATAGAAACTTTCAAGTACCTCAAGGGAATCAACAAAGTCCAAGAGGGTAGTATCTTTCAGAAAAAGAGATGTGCAAGAACAAGGGGGCACAATTTGAAGATAGAGGGGGGACGGCTCAGAGGTAATGTGAGAAAGTATTTTTTCACAGAGAAGGTTATGGATGCATGGAACAGACTCCCTGAGGAAGTCGTGGAGTCAAGAACAGTGGAGGAATTCAAGAATGCATGGGACAGACATAAGGCAGTCCTAGTGGGGGGTAGGAGGAAGTAAGCTGTTGGTTAACTAGGATCTGCAGCTTATCTGTTAGGTAGGAAAATGGGCAGACTAGGTGGGCCAACCGGTCCTTATCTGCCATCAAATTCTATGTTTCTATGTTTCTTACCTTGCTATACAAATAATAATGGTTAGTAACAAGTTATTTCAGTCTAGTTATGGGACACTTCTGGACCTGATCTAGATAAATAGTGAGTTCTATCATTATCTTTATGGGGCAGGGTAAATATTACAAAAATGACCTTACTGTCTTGTCTTATGTTTCTGTTTCAAACTTTACCAATAGAAGTAGCAAAACATTATTTTGAAATATTGGCTAAGAGAATGATTGGGTTCATATAGAGTGATAACTAACTTCAAACTACAAAAGCTATGCTTTATAGTCCAGTTAATAATGCTGTATTAGCGTAACCCAACTTTAAATTATATAATATTGTGGCTTATCCTGGGGATATTAGAAATTATTTTAGTGAACTGGTCACACATCCTCCATAGTCTGAGTTGGAAACTTCAACTACCGCATGGGATAATATTAAAACTATTCTCTTGATTTAAATGTTTTTTCTAAAAAAATACTGTGGAGTTATGGTTTGAGACCCACAAAATCTTGAGCCATACACTGACTATTTACATAGAAACATAGACTCTGATGGCAGATAAGGGTCGTTTGGCCAACCTAGTCTGCCCATTTTTCCCTACCTACATTCTCACCGCAGACCCTACTTCATCTGCAGCTCTTTCTCCCTCCTCCTTCCTTTCTCATATGATTTCCTTGTGCCTATCTCATGAATTGTTGAACACTACAACTGTTTTTGCCCCACCCACCTCTGCTGGAAGGCTGTTCTAGGAATCCATTACTTTTTCTGTGAAGAAGTACTTCCTCCCATCTCTCTTGAATCTACTCCCTTCCAGCTTCATATCATCCCCTTGTTCTTGAGCACCTTCTTTTAGAAAAATACTTCCCCATTGCACCTTATTTACCCTAGTGAGGTATTTAAAGGTCTGTATCACATAACCCCTCTCCCTCCTCTCCTCCAGTGTGTACATGTTGAGGTCCTTAGTCTGTTCTCGTAGGGCTTTTGATACAGACCCTGAACAATTTTATTTGCCCTCCTCTGGACCGCCTCTACTCTGTGTATGTACTTCCAAAGATGTAGTTGCCAGAACTGGTCACAGTACTCAAGGTGGGGTCTTACCAGTGATCTATACAGGAGCAACACCACTTCCCTCTTTTTCCTTGCAATACCCCTTCCTATGCACCCCGGCATCCTACTAGCCCTCCTGGCTGCCTTGTTGCACTGCCTGGCCACCTTTAGGTCTGCCAGTATGATTACCCCAGGTCTCTTTCCTGCTTGGTTGTTGTCAATACCTCTTCACCCAATGTGTACTCTGTCCCTGGATTTCTGTGCCCCAAGAGCATTATTTTGCACTTTTTCACATTGAAACCTATCTGCCATACCCTCGACCATTCCTCAAGTTTTCTCAGGTCTCTGCTTATGCTTTTCAGCACCCCTTCCCCGGAGTGTCCACCCTTCTGCAGATCTTGGTGTCAGCTTCAAAGAGGCATACCCTCCCTTCCAGATCCTCTGTAATGTCACTTATAAAGACATTAAAGCACACCGGTCCCAGCACCAATCCCTGAGGTACCTCGCTGATCACCCTTCCTTCTTCAGAGTGAACTCCATTTACCACCACCCTCTGTCATCTATCCCCTAACCAATTTCTTACCCAGTTTACCACATTTTTACCCACCCTAAGCTATCCAGCTTGCTCACTAGTCTTCTATGTAGAATGCTGTTGAAAGCCTTACTGAAATCCAAGTATGCCGTGTCCACCATTCCTCCCTGATCTAATTCCTTGGTCACCCAGTCAAAGAAATCTATCAGATTAGTCTGACATGACCTCTCCTCTGTGAATCTATGCTGCCTCAGGTCCAGTGACCTGTTGGATTCAAGATATTCCACAATACTTTCCTTAAGTAGTGTTTCCATCAAATTTCCTACCACCAATGTTAGGCTGACTGGCCTATAATATCCAGCCTTTTCCTAGCTACCACTTTTGTGAAGCAGGGCTACATCGGCCCTCCTCAGTCCTTCAGCACTATCCCAGTTTCCAGTGATCTGTTAAACAGGACTGCCAAAGGTACAGCCAGTACCTCCCTGTGCTCCGTCAACACCCATGGATGCACCCTGTCTGGATCCATTGCTTTCTCCACCTTCAGATTAGCAAATGGCTTCAGGACTCTGTTCTCTGAAAAAGGACTAGGATTCACCTCCCCCATCAAGGCTCCTATTACATTTCAGTCATCCCTCCCCTTCCTCTTCCTCAGTGAATACTGAGCAGAAGTGTTTATTCAAGATGTCTGCCTTTTCTTGCTCCCTTTCTGCACAGTCCCCTGTCCCTTTTTAACCATACAGTACCTGTCTTGGTCTTTTTCTTCTTGCATACATACCTCTTATGCTCTTTTGATACTGCGTGGACTATTCACTTTTCAGTTTGCACCTTTGCGCTCCTTACTGCTTATCTTGCTTTCCCTCTGCTTCCCCGATACACCTTCTTATCTCTTTCCCTCTGTATCTTCTTATATCTTCTGAATGCAACCTTTTTGGCCATTATTTTTTCCATCACCTCTTTCAAGAACCATAGTGGTCTCTTTTTCCTGCCGCCCCACAGCCACTGTAGTGTACCACTCCCAGCATTCCCAATTCCTACTCTCCCTTTGTTATGTGAAGAGCTGTTCCTCTGTTTGTTACACCCCTTTGTAGACCTATCCTAGAGAAAGTGTTGCTCTTATTCCTAGTTTTTGCCTATTCTTTCTTTCACTTATCCCTTTCATTCCCTTTATCCCAATAGGGTGTTAATTTGTTTAACCCCCTTTTGTTACTTGCTATTCTCCTTGTACACCTACCCTAGATAGGGTTTTACTCCCATTCCCAGTTTAGTTCTGCTTTTTACCTTCTGCCATTCCCAGCAGTGAATTGAACAATATGAGTGAACAGGTGCCTTATCTTTGCTGCCTGGCAGAGTTCTTCACTTCCCTGCTTCCTCCTGCTGATGCCTACCAACGTCTAAGACACCAATATTACACCTGTTCCACTCCTACATTATTCTAGTCTTTCACTGGAAGGCACATTAGGGGTGGCTACCTTTCATGCAGAATGATCCGCTTCCTGGTGCAGCACTACTGGGGGAGTCAGTCATGTGATTGCCTGACTGTCCCCAGCAAGATGGCCAGTAGCTGCTTCTTTCCTGTGCCTGAGATGAAAATAAGCAGGAAGGCACCAAAAACATAAGTCCAGATTCTTTTAGCTTCCTACCTGTGCTAGCAGGTCTGCACCTCTCTCTCGATTTGAAAGTGACCTGAATGGAGAAAACTCCTAACTTTTATGCAGGATGACCTGCTTCCTGGTGCAGCACTATTGGGGAGGAATAAGTCACATGATTGCCCACTCTGTCTGTCTTCAGCAAGATGGCCGGTACCAGTAGCTGCTTCCTTCCTGTGACAAAGCTGAAAATAGGCAGGAAAGCATGAAAAACACAAGTACAGGCTCTGTTAGCTTGCTAGCTGTGCTAGCAGGTCAGCACTCCTCTCTCCAGTTGAAAATGCCTTTCTCCTCATTTTTTGTTATCCCTATTTCTTGAAAGTAGTAAATAATACAGTTCTTAGAACATGGTTGCAGAAGGGTTTAATGCAATTAAAGTAACTCTATGTAGATAGAACCTTTGCTGATTTTCTACTGTTAAAAGTAAATGTTTTCTACCAGCTGGTCATTTCTTCCCTCATCTATAAATGAAAAATTATATAAAAAAAACTATCAGTCACTTGCAACACATAGCTGTATCACCTTTAGAATCCTTTTTTTCCCTAAAATTAACTTCAGGAGATTGAAAGTGATAAGAAAAAAAAATATGCTATGTTGTTTTAACAGGGGATGGACGATTACCTAACTTGAAAAAAGCCTGGTAAAAGGAGATACAGTATATGTATCCCTCACTTAAGATACATGGGCAACATTATTTAGTTCTTCAAAAACTGGAAGCAAAAGCTTTAATTTTAAGCAAATGCAATATGACATTTTGCATAAAACATATCATACACCTGCTAAGCTCCACATGTTCTCCTTGACTCTATTGGACAAATGTTAAAGGTTCTTGGTAAACAAAGGTACAATTTAGCAGATGCTGGTGTTATGCCTTAATAAAAGGGGCTTTTGGGAAGCTATCATATCATGCTTGAGTTATTTATTGGGAGTGGACTTCCCATTCGACATGAGGATTTTGCTCCTAGGAACTGCATTAATGGATCCAGGAGAGCTTGATATAAATAAGATATATTTTATAAATGTAGCTAATATCACTGCATAAAAAGTTCTTCTACAACATTGAAAGGCTATAGCCTCTACTTCTTTCACTAAATAGTTGGCCCTTGTAGTTGATTGTTCCAAGATAGAAAAATTACATTATTTATGTGAAAACCAACTTCAAGAATGTAATAATATTTGGTAACCTTTTAATAAAGTCATGTGAATACATTTCAGTTAGTGAGGGTGGGCAGGACAGAGATCAACAAGAAAATGGGGTTTTGATGGAAAAGTGCTCACAGCTGTTGAGTGCAGTCCCAGGAGTTCCCCTGGACTTACCTCTTAGTTGAGTAATTGTATAATCCAAGCCCCACAGAAAGGGATAAACAGGGCAGAGTTCAGGAAGTACAAAGGCACCTGCAAATAGAAAATAGGGAACTCCATGTTAAAATTTCAAGGGATGGTAACAGAGGGGTGAGAAAAGTGAATGTGGAGGTTGAGCAGAAAAAAGAAGAGGGTATAAAGAAAGGGGACACAATGTTCTTCCATTATATCAAGGAACAGTGGGGGACAAAGGAAGGAAATGTTAGGCTGACCAAAGGAGGGGAAACATAGCAAAATGAAAAGAAAAAGGCAGATATTCTAAATTAATACTTCAGCTAGGTCTTCACAAAAAAAAAAGAGGGACTGCTTCCAGAGCATGGGATTCAAGACGGGAAGGGAAGTAGATCAAATTTGTGAGGGATAGTAGTGGAGAGGGTACTTGAGGGGCTCGGACCCTGAAGGTGTACAAGTCACCAGGCCCTGATGGTCTGTACCCTTGAATGGTTTGGGAGATTGCCTGGTTCCTTACAAAACCACTAACTGACCTCTTGCAGTAGGCTTACACTGAGGAATCCATTACTGTGGAAGTCTATTTGGAAAGGTAATAGCAGTAGTAGGTTTATTTGTACTGCACCCTTTCACTGAGGCTCAGGGGGCCATACACAAAGATAAAAACATGACAACCATAAAACACATATATAAGGCAATCATACAGGTCAATTGAACTGAGGAAAACAGGAATACCCCACCCTGTGGTTTAGGTTTCCTGCCTCTATTTACATAATTGGGTGCTTGCTGCATGTTTATTTTCTTGCATGTGGCAGCAACCACTTACACAACAACATTTAATCCTATTAAAAAGGCTGCCTGTCTCCATTTGGCACTGCACTGTCCATTGGTGAGGTGGATGAAATGAGCAGAGGTCTTGTTTCTGGTTGGAGCCTGATTCTTTCTACAGTTGACAGTGCACCAGCTAATCCTTTCCCCAGCAGAACTGTTGTGAATGCTGGCTGGGGAAGGGATGCCACCAGCTTGACTCATCCCACCCCTCTTTCTCCATGCATAACTGTGTAGTATGACACGAAAGACAGAGAGAGAGAGAGAGGGAGGGAGGGCAAATTCAAACAACCACAGGAGGGAGTTTTCCTCCCCTTGAGCACAGCTCGTCCAGCTGGAAATGAAGAAACAGAAACAAATGCTTTTTGAGAGCTCTGGTGTCCCAACCCACCATTCCAAAGAGTAGAATTCATTTTTCCTTTCTACTGCCAGCCACCTGACCAGTGTTTGAAAAGGAACCAGATCACTGGGGAAACCCACCACCTTTAGTGTTAGTAAGTTCAGACGTATCTGACAGGGATCAGTGTGACAGATTCCCTAATTATATGTTGCATTTTTACACTTTATTTAGTCTTATGCCTTTAGGGGTGTACTTTACATTGGAGCAGTCATTCCTCATTTTACTTCTGGAACTGAGCCTAACTTATGATTTCACTCCAGGAACTGAGTTCTTCTGGGTCCCATTCCCCAATTTCTACTCCTGTACCCGACATATTCCAAATATTGGTGTACCTGGCCAGGCCAGAAAGAACAGGCACAGCAACCTTTGGAAAAGTTGTAGCGCAGCACGGCAGCCTAACAGTGCAGCAAAAACTCAAGAGTTTAACTCAAACAAGGCCACAGCAACTACCTTAATGGCATAGGAGCCGTATACCTTGACTCACAGAGAAAACAGAGAGGCCAGCATGGCTAAAGGGGATAGGCAGATGAGGGGGCCTGCTGTAGAAGTGAGTTTATCTTCAGGTGGCCAGCTCAAGAACCAGGCAGAGAGAAAGTGCAGAAGGGTCAACAGAACAGAAGTAGGAAAGGTAACTACTCATCTTTCTTAATTTTATGTTAACTTATTATTTTTCTGTTAGTATGGTGCTATTTGTAGGAGGACTTTATGTGGCATTACCAATAACAAGTCCCTCATTAAAACATATTTTGAGATGGGGTCATTTATACTATCACAGACCCTCTTTCCAGACAGCAGGAGGGACACGAAATGAAGGCTGCCATGTAGGACCCAAGACTTAGGAGTAGAGTTGTGTGAAATTGGAAAATTTAGCTTAGTGAAATATTTTGCATAATTACCACATTATGCGAAATTTTTCACCTTGGTGAAACGTAATTTTGCCTTGGATGGTGATTTCATGTAATGTAAAATTTTGCCAGATTTCGCCAATGTTTTTCGATTTTGCCTGCAAATTTGCAGTGCATTGTGGGTAAATAACTGAAATATCATGTGGAGGCTTTAATTTCTTTTCCTTTGCAATGCTCTTTAGCCTACTCCTTTACTCTGGGTAAAACTTCTGGTGCTTAGTGCAGGGCATTCAATCAATTATATATCACTAAACTTATTTAGTAATTATTCACAAGTACTCAGACTCAGACCACTCTTTGTCTTAATATTGACTCTGCATATTTTATTTCACAACTTGTTATGTGCATTCATATTGTTAAAATCATTCTTTGCACTCAGGGTTCGGGATACATTTGTAAATAGTAAACATGTAATTCTTATTGTGTCTTATTTAACTTCTTCTTTTCCAAAACGAATTAATAGAGTTAATAAAGACAACCAGTACTAATTGTGTCCTTCTAAGGCTCCGTTTTGCTTCTAATGAACTGTGTATGCAAAAAAATACTTATCATAGAACTCAGGTGAAAACTTTATTCTTGGCTCAATCACCTATTCCATTCGTGTGCTGCAGGTCAAGAAGGAATTCTGAAAAATATTTTGGGAGTGTAATTACCATTCTCATTAATTCTTCCAACTAATTTTTGCATTCTACATGTAAACAATAAGACATGATGAGGTGTGTATGAAACATATTTTACTGCATGCCCAGGGCCGTGGTGAGGCATAAGGCCACAGGCCAAGAGCCTTCAGCCCCTGGAAGTGCGGTAATATATGTTTCATACACATCCCAAAGTGGCTTATTGCATTTATAAAATGGGCTCTTTTCCAGGTTTTTACAGTTGGAAAAAGCCTGCTTATATGTAGAAACAATAGATTTACTTGTGTGCATTTATGATAAAATAGTCCTTCCACCCACTGCAAATGATGTCATAGATGATGCCATTGTATTACTGCTGGACAAAGTTTATACTTTGCTGGCATCAAGATTCAAGATATGGAATGTTTATGATGGAATGTTTCCCATGGAATACATGGATTAAAAATTCTGCTCAGTTCCACTGGCAGAATGTTTCTCTCCTAACATACTGTACACACACACACACACACACACACACACACACGCACACACACAAAACAAAGGTCTCTGTTACAGACAGAGACTCAATTATCTTACTGTCAGGGCAAACAGAAGAGATTTCCCCTGATGGGCAGGTAAAGATAGAAGGGAGATTTTTCATTGTCAATAAAGAAACAGTTGTGAAAACTATAAACAATACTTGATGTTTCTAATGTGTCTATGTGTGTGTAAGGAAAGTGTGATGATCATGAAAACAACATTTAATTAATTTGTTTTATTTTTTATTTAAGGTAGTTTTATTTTTAGGGCCCAGTTGAAGTTATTTTACAGTGTAAAGGTAGCAGCCATGTTTGTGATGGAAGATTAATTCTGGTTGTAGGGAGACTGATGGAAGATAGTTCTGGTTGTAGAAGGATTGATTTGCTCATTGTGTGATGTGGCTTAGGACCAGGATGCCTGTGCATAAAACAGATTTTATACACAGTCACATGATATATTTTGACCAGTGAGACTTCTTTATTCTAGATACCCATTGTATAAACTCAAATTCCCTTTCTTTTTGACATGCTTCATAATAATGGGGAAGTGGAATAATAAACATGTTTTTTCTCATTACATAGGAAACTGATAAAGAGCAAGGGATATAGCGAGCACCTGGTCATTGGAAGGACCATGGAGAGAGGCAGGAGGTATGGCAGAGGCACTGAATGGCTACTGTGCATTAGTATTCAGCCACATAGTTGGGGACCTGACTAGCAGGGGGTGGAAGTTATCAGAGAGGTGCCAGCCAAACAGGAGGCAGTGCTAATAATGCCGGAATTAATGAGTAAATATGTTGAGTGCTAAACTTGGAAAATTCTAGGGTATGGATGATATCCAGTCAAGAGTAATATAAAGGATAATGTATGGTCATCAATGGTTAACCAGTTTGTTAACAATCAAGAGGTTGCCAGGGCGACAGTGTAAACCTCAAGAGTGAAGCTCGAGAGGTTTACGTCACCATGGCAACCTCAAGATGGCTTAAAAAATGGCTTATGATTGATGTACCATACATTATATTTTATAATGTATGGTACCAATAACATTTTTAAAAACAGCAAAACAGGTCCTTCCTGAAGTTTTTTCAGTCATAGCCACTCTGCTCCAGGTCATGCTCTCACCACCGAGGCTGTTTCAAGTTGTTCACATATGCAGACTGTTCCCAGTTGTTAACTCATCAATGTGATATACCATCACTGGGTTGGCAACATCATAATGTCACATCAATGGTAAAATGCTGTTATAAAAATGTAGATTTCTACATATAACAATGTTCTACTGTACATTATAATGGCATTAAAAGGAGTTATAACCGGGACTATTGCTGATATGTTTTTCAGTACTCTTTATAGACAGAAATAATGCTGAGGTATTGGAAAAGGGCCAGTGGCTTCACCTGTTCATGAAGTAGGGGTGGTCCACCCCAGGTTACTACAGAGTACAGCAATGCAAAATGTAAAATTCTGCCAGTGAATTTAGGCAGAATTACAATTCTGATGCCATTAAATGTTGAGAAACTTTCATAAAAAATCAACTAAATTTTGCCATAATTTAATTTCCAGTTATTCCAATCTAATTTTAAAACCACTCATGCAAATATTACTATGTTTGGGAAGTGTACAGTCTCATACAATGGGTATACATGTACTAAGTGCTAGATTCCTAGCTGTAAAGGGGGATGAGTTAGAGGTGGCCAAACATTTAATCAAAATGTAATTTTCTGTTTTTCCCATCTAATGTTAAAGTTTCTTATCCAAATATGTCACCATTATAAAGATTTAAAGAACACTAAACCATGGGTATTAATTAATTAAATCAATTTCACTTTAGTAACAGAGTAAGTACACTGGCAACAATTGCCTTTTTCAGGCATGACCAGGGTGCAAGAACACAGACATCAGAGATAAAATTTATAATAATTGAATGCAGACTGTACAAGTTACAATAATTGATACAGACAGTGCAAATGCAGTGCAATAATTGAATACAGACAGAATAAGTTACCGTAATTGGTACAGACAGTGCAGTAAGTACATATGCAGACAAGATACATGAGGGAGTTTACTCATAACAATCACAGACAGTGGCCCCTATGCACGACGGGGCAGAGTGATGTATGTGCAGTGCGTAGCCACTCCACACCCATTGGGCCCACCGCGCCGGATGCCTCAAACAGGATGCGTAGCCCCAAGGCACCCGATCCCCTAGCCATGTGGACAGTAACGCACTGGGGGTAGAAGGGGGCATGTCCAAACTACATGCCATGCACTAAGGCATGCAGTGCGACATGCAGAGGGGGCACTGAGGTGGAAAAGATATGCCCGGGGGACCCTGCAGTAATGGCCATATGTGGCCAGTCCCACACACCCACAGGGTCCCCCTGGAATGGCAACTGTATCTGGGCACCCGCACCCTAACACATGGAGCCCCCCACATCCCTGCTGCACATAGACCCCCCCGCACTTCTGTACCCTATCCCTGGTGCAGGTGGTGGGGGCAGTGTCCATCGGGCATAGCCACTGGCTGATCCATGGCCCCAGCACCACCTGCCAGGTCCTGGGGTGGTATGGTCGGTGCAGCGGGGGGTTTATGGCTGTTTGTGGTTGACAGTACCACTGTCCTGGGGCCGGTGCCCCACTGTGTGCAGGGGGGTGGCTCACTACTGGGGTCGGGGCACCACAATGTATGTGGGCAGCAGGCAGGCATCAATGGTCTGGAGTGGGTGCTGCCCCATGCTGGAGTGGGGAGTGGCAGTGCTCCTGTCCATGGGGGATGCCTCCAGGCCAGGCGTGGGGCTGTTCTGCCCCTGCTGGCCACCTGTGTGGGCCACGGGTGCTTCCATGGCTCTGTGCTCTGTGCCTGGTGCTCAACCCTGGTGCTGTGCCATCCTGTGTGGGGGATCCACTCTGGGTCCCAGGCAGGCCTTTTGCTTGGCCACCTGCCTGGGACCACAACTCAACCCCTGACCACCCAGTGCAAACATGCATGCTGGGGGAGCGGGGCCATGGACAGGTGGCTGGCAGTCATGCATGCTGCCGGTGCGAACCTGTCCGCAGGTGCAGAGATGCGCAGGTGGGTTATGCACCTCAGGCATGTAATTCCCACCCATTAGTGCATAGGCACCAATCACTGAGTGTAAGGTAAAAGTCTTTCAATTTCTTTATAAAAGCAAAGACAGTTAGTAATTATCTTATAGGGGGTGGTATTGTGTTCCTGAGTGTGGAGGCATGATAACTAAAAAAACATTGTCCCAAGTTTGTACAAAACAGTGGAATTCTGATGTTATTTTTCTAAAGCTGATCGAGAAGAAGGCATATTTACAAGCACAAGCTGTTCAACCAAGCAAGTGGGAGCATTTGTGAGCATTGTTTTTTTTAATAAATCTGCAAATGTCAAATTAAATTTGAGCTCTGGTAGTAGCCAATTTAAAGTGTTTAGGGAATGGCAATGATGTGTTTTATTGTCACTACCAGGTGCAAATCTGGTAATCTTGTAGTAGAAAGCATGCTTCTTTTGCAGCACTGTTTTTTTTTAGCAGCATCTGTGATTGATGAGCCATAGTCCAGTATAGGAAGCAGATTTGCCCGGGCTGTTCTGTTTCTGGTTTCAGGTGTTAAATACGTGCAGATTTTATGTAAAGAGAGCCGAGCCTTTGGTGAATCAGGTTAGTGGTATTTTGAATGTGAGTATCAAAGGAAAGGGTAGAATCTAAGTGTCCTCCCAGATATCTGAAGCAGTTGACTTTTTCCAAACAAGTGCCATTATCTCCTTTAATACAAAACTTTGGGACCAGTTTTTTTCTTATTATAGTTAGTAAGAAACAACATTGATTTTGAGAGTTTCAGGACCATTTTTTAGTTAATGAACCATTCCTGTAAGTTTTTGAAACTGTTTCCCAGTACATGATTGATTTTGTTCATATCATTACTATGAGTGTATAATACTGCATCGTCTGAGTAAAGAAGAGTATGCATGGGTTTGCAGACCATTAGTAGATTGTTATGAAAATGGAAAACAAGAAAGGCCTCAATACGAAGCCTTGAAGGACACCGCTGTGGATTACATTAATACTAGAGACCACATCGTCAGTTTTCACCATCTGCGTCCTATAGTTCAAGCAATCTGTAAACCAGGTGAGAGCAGGGGATCCAAAACTGAGTTCATATAGTTTGTGGGTTAATACGTCATGGTCAACTGGGTCAAAGGTATGTGTACCAAGTTTTAAGTCTCAAGCTTCAAAGTGGCATGAGTTATCGGCAGCCAAACATTTTGTCACAATGACATTTTCTAGTATTTCATCTAATTTTAAAACAACTTGTCAAAATTTCATTAAATGTGATACATTTGGAGATCACATGTGTGCCTGCACAAGGTGGGTGCCTGTTTCCACAGCTCCAGGCCTCCTCAGATAGAATTATCAGCCATCCAGTGATTGAAACACAGTGTGGACTGCTGGCTTGTTGGTGCAGTTGTAGCACTACCACTCACAATGCTGGTGAACAGAGTTCAGAAGTGAGCTCAGTGTTTTGTAGGGCTGGCTGGGGGGAGGAGGATCAAGTATCCAGAGGACTGATCTCCTCCTCCTCCTCCGCCGGGGGGTTGCAGAGCCCTGGATCTGCCTGCCTTATAGCAGCATCTGGGAGAATTGGCACCTGTGACTGCCTAGGAGGCAGGAGGGGCGGGGCAGACCATCGACATGCAGCGCCCAAGAGTGTGTGGTGCACCTCATGGTGTCATTGCATGCCACACCACCTGGGGTAACCAAGGGGGAAAAACACCCACTGACAGCAGTATGGTGCTCCGACAGCCACAGGCCCCGCACTCAACTAGCTGGGCTTGCCAGTCCAGATTATTGGATCTGGTTCCCAATGGGGACTGGGAGACTCCATCAACCCTGCTGGGGGAAGGGCAAGCCTTGGGGGTGCCACCTGGTAGATGAGTCCCAGTGGACATCAAGGTGATGGGGCTGGGATGGCCTGGGCAGCACGGGGCCATTTGGTGGGGGGGGATCAATTAACAAAAACACAGAGCAAACAATATTTCTTCAATGGCTGCATGGAGGCAGAGTATGTAGACAGACCAAGCAATTCATGGAACTCCCAGCATGCCCAAAAAATGGAGAAAAAGCATTGACTCCACCCCTCCCACTGCCATGCTCCCTGCCTTTAATGTGTCATTGTTCACAAACTCCCACGTATCCTCCTTTGTGGATTCTTACTCACTACTACAAGTTTCTCTGTCAGAGAAGGTTGCTGAAAGCATAGAGCAAATTAAGCCAATGGTGACCAACACACAGGCATCAACTGAGTCTCTCACTGGCAGGGTAACCCATACAGGACCCAACAAGCAGCGTAGTGGAGATCCAGGATGAACATGCAACGAAGCTCCAAGCTACTGAGGGACACACTGCATGGCTTGCAGCAAAAATAGAAGACCTGGAGAGAGAGAGAGAGTAATGCAACAACTTGATCATCCTTGGCTTGTAGGAGGGCATCAAAGGACTGGACCCGGAGCAGTTTCTGTGGACCTACCTTCCACACTGGCTCCATTTTGCTCCTAACATTTATGATTTCTAGATTGGTCATGCACACCGGGTCTGCAGCACCACATCAGAGCCCTCCACCTCAAAACCAGGGCCGTTCATTTTCAAGCTGCTTAGGTATCAAGATAAGGAACTTATGCTGGTCAACCAGCTACCACTTATGACACCGATGACCTGGGTTTAGAAGCAAATCCAGGCTGCTGGAGGGCCAGCCAGGGGGAGGAGGATTGAGCTTCTCTAGGGCTGCTCTCCTCCTCTGGGGGAGGTTGGGCAGAGCTTGAAGCTTACCATTCCCTTGGAGGAAGCTGGTGAAGAGGCAGCCTGGGCCAAGAAGGTGAATGGGTATGGCAGACATAGGAGCATGTTGTGCAGGAGCACGTGTCATGCACCATGAAGTCACTGCACATCATGTCTCCTGGGAGCTGAAAACTGGAGGAAATATCCTGCAGCAGGATGGCAACGAGTGCCCACAGGCCCTGCACTTGACCATGTGGGCATGTCTGCAGTGTGGATTAAGGAACCCTGCCGACTCCCTCCATAAGGAGGGGGAGGCAAGCCCTCAAGGAAGACAGACAGCAGGTAAGTCCTTGCAGAAGTTGGGGTGACGAGGTTGGGGCACTCATCAGAAGGAGGGCTCACCGGCAGGGGGAGGGGAAAAAAAGGAACTTATCTTAAAAGCCACCAAAGATTTAAAAGATGAGATGGACTCTGATCAAAGAATCCCCTTTTACCCAGATTACTTGGCCAGCATCTTGCAAAGGAGACAGGCATTTAAAATGTCAAACAAGGCCTGCGAAAGTGAGGCCTCAAGTATTCCCTTCTGCATCCTGCTGTCCTGTCAGTCCAGTTTCAAGGGTGTCAGCCAACCTTCCACAGAATGGAGGAAGCTGACTCATGTTTTCAAGCTCAACTGGGACCCCTGAGACCTAGTGTCAGCTCATGGAAATGGCCTGCAGGAGACAACTGAGAAGATGGACACCTCGACGGGAGAGCAAATCCCTGCACCATGATGAAGTTTACATACAACCAGGGACATGACAATATCTTGAGACTAGCTTAATTTGGAATCAGGAGGGAGAGTGAGCACCATAACTGCAGAACTGTGCAGAGGGTGAGTGACTTTGGCCCTTGAAAGCTCTTGTGCACAATTGACTGTTGTTACATCCTCCTACACTCTACCACTACAGACTGCCTGAGTCCTTAGTTCATAACCCTTTATGCAGGAGGTTTTTACCTTTCTATTGGAAATCCCTGTTTGTTCCAACCACCCTTTGTGCTGCTTTTGCCACCTGACTCTTCCAACACCAGCCCCCACCTTGATACCATGCATCAGATCTTCTGGGGACACAGAAGTGGGGTAAATTACTTAATCACATACCCCTGGCTGCCTGATACCCGAACTCTTCACTGTTTGATGAATTTAAAAAAACAAAGACTTTTGTACTGTTTGCTATGTGTTATTTCAAACTGCTGACTTTTATTAATGTGTCTAATGCTTTCTCTTTGTTGGGGGGAGGTCATTGCCATGCAACAAGGCACAGGTGGCTTGCTGTAGTTAACCTTAAACACCATGTTGGTAGAAAGGTGGGGGTAACAGGTGACCATGTCTGATCTACTGAAACTGCCTTGTGCAGCCATGTCTAGATGGGCCGTTAATTCTCTCCCCCACTATCTCATGATTTCTATACATGTCAACTGCCAACCTGTGTCCTGGAGACTGAGCAGCAAAGCTGCATGCATGGACCCAGGACCAAAGCCCTTAGTGGGCCTTATACAGGGCAGAATGGATCCTGGGATTCTCATCCCTTGTTTTCAATTTACTTTACTCCCACCCTTCCTATTGGCATGATTAATAAAGACTGCATCGAGTCAGATGTGAGGGGCAGCGGGGTACTGTGTCAACTGCATAGAGGCACTATAACAGCTGATTGTTCTATGTTTATTACCAACAACCTGCAATGGTGCTTTGTGTACTGCCACATCTCTGCCTACCCCTACTTTATGAGGCCTCACAGCAGACTCCCTTACTCTGAAGTTTTTGGGGTAGCCAGGTACGTACCACCTGCCTGGTAACCACTAAATGTCTCCCCCATGGTTGTGCAGCCATCTATTGTCTCCACATGGTGGAATTCTGGGATGGCCAAGGTCTAACTCTGGTCAGAACCCCAAGACCCATGTAAGCAGGGCTTACTTGTCTACTTGTCACTGGCTAGTGGTGACAACTGGTGAGCCTCAACTGGCTGGACTTGCTTTCTTCCAGTTATTTTGTATTTCTGTTTCAGTTTCTATTACTGTAGGTAAGTCCCACAAATGGGCTTACTTGTGAGGGCTATGGCCCCAATGCTCTGCAAGTGGTCCCTGGTGGGCTTTGAACCCTGGCACCCTTGGTGCCTCCTGTGGCTGCAGCTGTTAAAACCCCATGGCTTCAGCCCATGTTTCAAGTGGGGACAAGGTCTGACTGATGTTTTCTGTGCCTCTGGGTGCTTGTGGGGGCCTTCAGTAGTCACAGGAGCTGCAGGAAACCTGGGCTGCATTGTAAACAATAAAGACTGCAGACTGTACCCTTACGCACATGCGCAGCCACCTGGGAGCTGTAATTTAAAGGAGACATGGCTCCCAAAGTGAGTTCTCTGCTACGGCTAATGACTAAATATATTCCAGCTCCAGGGCAGGTAGGGAGCCGGGAGTCAGTTTGGTGAAGCCTTCAGTTTCATGAGGGGAAATGTTTTCTGCCCTCCTGAGGGCTAAGTGATAACATTTAAGAGCAAACTGTTTGGGGGAAAAAATGGCAGCCCCCATGAGACTACCGAGGCAAGGGGGCTGCTGGGTAAATGCTAAAGGGAATAGAAAAAACAGGAGTGCTGGGTAAACGGCTAAAGGGCACAGAAAAAAATGGGACTGTGACAGCCAATGTGTACCAGTAAACACAGCACACAGTACTGTCAAATGCTGGGGTGTGTAATGCTGTTCCGGACGTTATCCTCCTACCACAGAGAAAATGTGCATGTCTTATTGGAATTACATGCACATTCAGTCGCTGTTTGCAATGGTTGTTATCCACACCACATGTTTCAGCCAGGAGTACACGGTCTACATTACTGTCTGGCAGTATGACACACTGATTGTATTGCAAAGACCGCAGGCTTCTTCATGTACTCCGTAACTTGTCATCATGACCATTTTTTTGTTTGTTTGTTTGGGTTCAGAGTTTGACACAGTTTTTTTTTTTTAATGTTCTATTTGTTGTGCCGGCCTGGTGGTACTGAAGGTTGAGGCACTGGATACCACTCCTCATGCCATGCCAGCAACCCAGGTTTGGGAGCAGACTTGGGCTGTCAAGGGTCGGCAGGAAAGGGAAGGGATTGAGCATCAGGAGGACTGCTGTCCCTTCCCCGGGAGGGATCTGAGGTTAGTGCTGCTCCTGAGTGGCTCCTAGTGGTGGCCAGGAGCAGTGTCAGGAACATGCAGTGCTGACAGACGTGGGGGGGGCAGAGCATCGGTGGGCATCGGCACGTCAGTGCCATAGACATCATTGCATGTTCGTGCTCCAAGGGGGCAGCCATGAAGAAAAATCCCTGATCAACCAGGGAGGCAAAGAGGGCTTCAGGGACTAAAACCCACATCCCCAGTGCTGGACCATCCATCCTGTGGGACCCCCATGGTGCCAGCCAGGACCGACCTTCTAATTACAAATAGGCCACCAGGTAGGTGGGACGGGCCCTACCTCGGGTGTGATCCAGGGGCTGAAAAGTCCTGGGTGGGGGATGACTGGGGTGGAGAGGTCTCAGGTGGGGATTAGAGGCTAGATTGAAAGAGCCCCTCAGAGAGATGCCCTGGTCGACTGGAGCAGCAAAATGAGTTCCCAAAAAAAATGTCCTATTTGTTTTCCTGTGGTTTTATGCACCATTTTTGTGCCCCATCAATGTTCATGCTGACAGCATCGGGGAAGGCATACATTGTAATGCATGTGCTTTGTTCAGAGTACCATTCTGTTTTCACTGTCTGGATAAGCATTTGTTATGTTGCCTCTTTTCTTCTTTTTAACAAGATGGTGACATTTAAAAATCTCCATGATAAGGACGAAGCCAGTAGTTCAGACAGCAGCAGTGATCTTGAAGAATTTTGTACCAGTGTCCTACGAGGTCCACAGTTGGTGCTGGAGGGATCAGACCATACATGTTTGAGCCATGGTATCAGTCTTCACTTACAGTATATCCCCAGTGAAGAAAGTACATCTGGGGATGATAGCAGCGCATCCCAGGGCATGAATCGATTGACCATTCTTTGTAATTCTGATACTCTTAGTTACAACTGCAGTGTCTCCCCTTCTAACCCCCCCTCAAGACAGACTCTGGTTATTGGTGATTATATGATTAAACATCTGGACAGATCCATTTGTAATCCAGATAAAGTTAATAGAACTTGTACAAGTTTCAGTGGCGCTAAGATCACTGATATTTCTAGTATGTTAGATAATATCATGAACAATTGTATGATCCTATAGTTGTTATACACGTGGGTGCAAACAATATTCTCCATGATTCTATTCAAGACATTAAGTCCGCTTTTGTGGGGTTAACCAATAAACTGGTGGACATTGGTTGTCAAATATGCATGTCTGAAATACTCCCCGTTCCTCGTTATTCTACTTATCTCAACCATAAAATTAAGATCATTAACAATTGGCTTTGCCAATGGTGCCTTCAACAAGAAATTAATTGTATGACCCATTGGGAAATCTTTGATGGCAGAAATGAATTGTTCAGTAGGGATGGATTACATTTAAGTCATAGGGGAAATGCTGTTTTGAGTAATCAGTTTTTGTCACAGATTAACAACTATTTAAACTAGATTTTTTTTTTGGGGGGGGATGGGGAAGCAGCCATTATCCCATGATATCAATTGTGGTACTTCCTTAATAAATAAACAGATACAATTCTTAAGTTTTAATGCTAGAGGTTTAACTAAAAAAATGGATGAACTTCAATTAAAAACTTTACATTATAATGTTGACATTGTTTCCATTTGTGAAACTTGGGGTGAATGCCCTATGGGAAGGTTGTTTAATAGACTATAAGTCATATGGATTAAATAGACCAAACGGGGGTGTAGCTTTATTTTTCAAAAATAACTTGAACACAGTTGACATATCTAATCATATAAAAACTCATAAAACATTTACTGAGACTATTTGGGTTAAACTGTATCTAATACAAGATGATTTCATCATTATTGGTAGCTGTTACCATCCTCCCAATTCCCAAGTTAATGTACTAGAAGCAATTTTGATAGAAATTGAGCAGGCAAGTGAGATTGGACAGGTAATTATAATTGGTGATTTTAATCGTGTCAACGACTGGCTAAATTCCATCGCCACAAGTAGTAAGGGAATTAAGTTTCTTTCTACTTGTCTCGAACTGAATCTTATACAACATGTTACTAAACCCACTAGGGCAGATAATATTCTAGATCTTGTCATTAGTAGTGACTCTGTACCTATTATCGACCTAAGTATTCAGGACCCAATTACTGGAAGTGACCATAACACTATTTTGTTCGCTATTGACAAAATATATCCCTCTGTGAATAATAGAACTAATATTTACTTTTATAATAAAGCGGATTTAGATTCTATTGGATATGTCATGAACAAGACTGATTGGAAGTTAATTCTTTCCAACTTAAGTTCTGAAAATTGTTGGTCTGTATTCAAATCAATTATTTCTAACATAAGAGATACATATATTCCTTTCAAACCTAAAGTTCAGAACCATAAACGGTCACCAAAATGCTTTAATTCATCCATAAAAAAGTTAATAAAATCAGAAAAGAAAAAATACAAAAGTTACCTAAAGAACAAATCTAGCACTACTTGGGAGGCTTATAGACAGGCACAGATCAAATGTAAATTCATTATTAAGAAGGCAAAAGCAAGATGGGAATATAAGCTAGCTAACTCTGCTAATAAAAACAATAAAAAAGATTTTTACTCATATATTAATTCTTTAAAAAAACCCGTTTGTCAAGTTGGTCCCATCTTACAACATAATGACATAGTGTATGATCCAAAAATGATGGCAGACATATTCAATACAGAATTTTGTAAAATATTTACAGATACCTCCAACCTTCCTGTCAGCCTCAATAATAGTAATGACTCTGTTATTACATTTCAAGAAAAACAAATATATGACAAACTAGTCTCATTTAAAGGTAAATATTGCTCCGGACCTGATAATTTAGCTGGGCATTTATTGTTCTTGTTAGCTAAATACATTGCCTTACCATTAAAAATCATATTTGAAAAGTTTTTATTAGAAAAATTACGTTCCAGATGATTGGAAGAAAGCAAATGTTATACCAATTCATAAGAAGGGACTAAAAAACAATTGGGAGAATTATCATCCTATTAGTTTGATCTCCACAGTATGTAAAGTTTTGGAGAGTCTTATTAAAGATATTATTACACCAATTTTGGATGTTCATGACTCTGAACAACATGGATTTAAGAAGGGCAGAAGTTGCCTTACCAATTTGTTATCCTTTTATGAAAACATTAGTGTACTTCTGGACCATAATATCCCATGTGATGTTATTTATATCGATTTCAGCAGAGCATTTGACATTATGCCACATATGGCTCTTATTTCTAAATTATGCAATATTAAAATTAACTGTTATATTATTAATTGGATCAGTAACTGGTTGCAGGATAGGACAGAGTGTGTCGTTATTGATGGATTTAGTTCTGAAGTAGGCTATGTGTCTAGTGGGGTTCCACAAGGCTCTGTGTTGGGGCCTTGTCTTTTTCAGGCTTTTATTGCCGCTATGACTGATGAATGCCAGTCTATCTCTATCAAATATGCTGACGATGTTAAAATTGGTGGTCCGTGTCTAGATACCACTCAATCTATCATTATTCAAAATGATTTGGATATTATTACATCCTGGGTAGATAAGTGGGGTATGAAGTTGAACCTAGATAAGTGTAAAGTCATGCATCTGGGTCCTAACAATATAAATTATATGTACCAACTATATAGAACTAACCTTGTCAGTTCCTCTGATGAAAAGATCTGGGTATTAGCATCACTAATGATATGTCTTATAATAAGCACATTCATGACATTACTAATAAGTCCAATAGGGTAGTTTGGTCTATTTTACGTAATATTGGATCATGTAAATCTGAGGTTCTTGTACCCCTGTACAGATCGTACGTTAGGCCACATTTTGAGTATTCTGCTCAACTGTGGTTTCCATATAAAAAATGTATTAGTAACTCACTGGAGAATGTTCAAAGACGATTTAAAAAAGAAAATATCTGGTCTAAAAAATGAATCGTATACTGATCGTTTACAGACCCTAAATCTAATGTCTTTGTCTGCTCGTCATCTTAGAAGAGATTTGCTTCTCCTTCATGACATAATTCAGGATCCTGTTCTCATGACTGAATTAGATTTACAGTTTAAAGATCATTCACACAATGTCAGAGATCACCCTTTACAATTAAAAAGGAATCCATTTAGACATAAAAGTCGACAATATTTTTTTTACATTAAGAACTGTGGGTCCCTGGAATAATCTGCCTATTAATGTTATTATTAGTGAAAATAAGAACATTTTTAAATATAGGCTTGATCAACTAATTGGTACTGGATTTGCTTTGTCATATTATCCTTTGGCTAAGTATAAGAATGTTATGGGCTAACACCCTCTTGCTCTTTCCACAACCTTAATATGAACCTTAGTATCTAAGCTGGTGCTACTATTCTATGTGCACCTTTATGCCAGCTGTCACTGAGTGCTTGTGCTGTCAGGAAGCTGAACGTGTTTTGGGTGACACACTGGATGATCTTGACTGCACTACAGAGAACGCCCAGTTTCATCTCAGATGCTTGGATCCATTGGTGGTGTGACTTGCTGTAATCACAATCTGTGCATGCTACCATCATCCGTGGCCAGCAATCACCATTTCAAATAGGTAAGGACAGACATTCTTTGACCTGACAAAATACCATCGCCTCTGACTGTTAATGTCTTATTGATGTCAAGACGTTTCTCTATATGCAGTACTCCCAGAGTCCATCCCACAAGGCACCGGTATAAATGTTTGTCTGTAATTATAAGTTTGCCCATAGTGGATCATACTAAGGATCATACTAAGGATGAAAAAGAGCTAGAAGGCCAAATTAGTCCATATATGCTCTTACACTTTAGTTTGAATAATAAGATAGCTTGTAACCTAATAGTAAGAGTTTATCAAATTTGTTTTTAAATTCAGATTTTGTTTTACTGATGATTATATATAGGGGTAGTTTGTTCCATGGGTTTATAATTCTTAGTGTAAAAAATAATTTTCTGCTGAGATAATTAAACCTTTTGCCTATTAGTTGAAGTGGGTGGCCTCGAGTATTATGTGTGAAATCCTAAAATTCCACACCAAGTTCCACCATTAGATATGGATCCTGAATGATATCAAAAAGAAAAAGAAGATCGCCTCTCAACCTTCTGATCGCAAGCGTCATAAAGTTTAGGGTATTTAGTCTATACTCATATGATTCATTTTCTAAACTGGCTATATGTTTTATAAATCTGTGTTGCATATTTTCAAGAATTTTGCAGTCTGTTTTTTGTACGGGCACCATGGCTGTCAGGCATGCTGAAGGTGTGGTCTTACGTAAGCTCTACACAGAGGCATTAGAACCTTACAATCCTTTGATTTAATGTTTCACTTGATTGACCATACTACTCTGTTAGATCTCTTAACTGATTCCAGAATTTGTTTAGAATTATTTAAATCATTTGAAATTATTATTCCCAAGTCTTTGTCATTCATTATTTGACTTAAGGTGGTGTTTGCTAGAGAACTTTTCAGTAAAGTCTGTTTTTCTTTTTAATTATTCATCCATTTAGGGGAATGTTTTGAGTTTTTATGTTAATCAAGGTGATGTAACTGTCCCTTAGGTTTAGCAATGTGGTTTTAAAAAATTCCCAGAAATCTGAGATGGTTAAGTTGTTGTATATCATGTCCCAGTCAATATTGTTGATTGCATCATGAATCTAATGCAGATTTGCTTTTTTATATATAAAAAAGATTTTTGTTTTGCTGATATTGAATGTGAGTATTTTATCCAAGATGAACTCTATTGTGTTATGGTTACCTTTACCCATTGGAGAATTTATAATTATATTATTAATATTTAGGTGATCACTAAAGAGAACAAAATCTAAAATGTTCTCACACCTGGTGGGAGACGTGAGAGACATGGTACATGGAAATGCCATAGTCCCAGAATCTCTGTGATATTTCTGGAATTCATGACCTGCAACTGCATCTGTCAGCACATTTATATAGAAAGTGGTGCTATCTACAGTATAGCAGTGAAATACAGAGATACAAGATTTGCTTATTGCTCTCTCTCTCTCTGTTGGTTTGCATTCCATGAATGTGCACACCTCAAACCTGTTTATGACAATCTCATTAGATGTACTGCACCACACTCTGCATTACCCCAACTGCATTGCTCTTGTCGTACTAAAGGTGCTCCACTTTCACTGCTGCCACAGCTTGGCATGTAATACAATTCATGCTGTCCTGTGCAGTAACACAAAGAAAGGCAGTTATTCATGACTGTGCAAGTGGTGCTGAGGGATGCACACTTCACCACTCACACTATAGCAGCTCATTGTTCAGGAACAATCAGGGGCCATCAGGCATATGCAGGATGGGGTCCACAGTTCCAATGCCAAACTCCAGGCTTGCACTGGACTGAGTCACAGTTTCAGTTGGTGGTATTAGCTCAGTGCTAGTGAGCTGTGAAACACTGTGGTGTAGAAAGCAAATACTATGAATTTCAGACTGCGCTAATGCACATTTCACTGCCCAACATTTTGCATTGAACCCTCTGCCCAAGGTTGCCTTTGGAAACACCATGTCTGCATGTCCTGACAGGGCTTTGCAGCATGACAATTACATGCAAATACAGTGGGCACCACATAATACGGACGTGAATAATGTGGACAATTGCTTTCCATGAACAAAATCTTGCTACCAAATCCAAAACATGCTATTGTAGTGTTATTTTTTACTGATAATGTGGACCTTGTGTGCCACCTACCGCGGACACTGAATTGTCAGAAATTGCAAGAAATAACACATTGAATCACACACTGAATCACACGCTGTTATGTCAATTGAGTTAATTACTCAATGCTGTGTGTGTTGATCAGTATTCTTTATAAATAGCTATCCATTAACACCCATTAACACCTTGCAATGGCTTCCTGTCAATGACCTGGCATTCCACTTGCTTGTAAAGTTGAGCTGCTCCGTCAGATAGAGACATTACCCAAGTCTAGTGTATGAGACATTGCCCAGTATTGGAATCTCTAAATCAACTGTTTCAGACCTGCTGAAACAGAAGGAAAGCATTCTACAGCGGTGGCATTCGAACCAGAACCCAGAAAGGAAACAGAAAAGGGATGGTAAGGACCATCAGATCGAGGTAGCTTTGCTACTCTGGTTCACAGATGTGAGAAGCCATGACGCCATGGTCAGTGGTCCGCTGCTAATGGAAAAAGCTAAGCAGCTTGCTGTTGCCTTAGGGAAACCAGATTTTACCCCAACAGATGGCTGGCTCCAAAGGTGGAAGACCCACAATAACATCTGCTTTAGCCGCGCACACAGCGAAAATCAAAATGCGGATGACATTGGAGTCAGTAATTAGGTTAGAGATGTGGTTAGAGGCAGGAAGATCACACTTCTGCTCAACAACTTCTCTGGCCATCCCAATGTTCAAGGATTGCGGAAGATCAAGCTAGCGTTCCTACCCCCTAACACCACTTCAATCATCCAGCCACTTGACCAGGGGATAATCTACTCAATGAAACGCCATTAAGTTCATGAGATGCGTTCCAGAGTGATCTCAGAACTTGAAGCTGGTGCGGAGCTGACCACAATTGAATGTGTAGAAAGAATCACACTTCTGAATGCGGTTATGCTTCTGCAGACAGCTTGGAATTCTGTGTCAGAGCTAACCATCAAGAACTGTTTGCGAAAGGGAGGATTTTCAACTGGCGAACCAACAGCATCACCCAGTGAAACAGAAACCCCTGATGATAATGTGGAAGACCCTGTCCCAGAACCAGAAGGGCTGACTGATGAGGAGTTTGATGCACTGTCCCGACTTGGAGAGAATGAGACAGAACCAGATCAGAAGATGGATGATGTGGCTCGTGTTATCTCTATGCTTCAACCATCTGAAACTATGGAGTCTGCTGGCACAGAACATGATGATGAGGAGGAGGAAAAAGAAAATCCCACTGTGTCAGCAAGTGAGGTTAGGCAGGCACTGCTTATTTTACATCTGGCCATGTCACAATGGGCAGACGTCATGCCAGACTGGGATCTCCTGGAATGTACATGTAACCCCTCACCCCTGCCTTTTTACCAATGACAGGTGGCATGCTGTTGGCACTGGCAGCAATACCTGGTAGGGACCTGGGTTCGGGGAGGATGAGGTTACTCGGCACAAGGGGACCTAGGTTTGGCTACTCTGCACAGGGGCACCCAAGTAAATCCGAACACAGGAAGCAATAACTGTAATGTCCAGAACCAGGAATGGGATTTTACAGTGTGGCTTTTATTCATAACTAGCTGAACACAACAAAGCATAGATGGACCCCATGGGGCTATGTTTACTGATAATGCAGATTAGAGACTACAAGGTCCACTGGAAGAATGAACCATTTCTACTGTTTTCAGGCTCTGACCCGCCAGGCACACAGCCCGGACTTGCACGCGGGCCATACAGCGCGACTGGTCTGCCCTCAAGCAATACTTTGACTGATGGTCCATTGTAAGAATGAACCCATTTTACTTGTTGTGGCTCCCCACACCACTTAGAGTCTGTGACCCTTAGAGAGATTTCCTTCTTACTTCTTCTGACTCCCATGCTTGACTGTCAGTCCATTGGAAGAATGAACCCATTTTACTTGTTGTGGCTCCCCACACCACTTAGAGTCTGCGACCCCTATAGAGATTTTCCCCATTTGCGACCCATGTCTGGGTACTTCTCTCATCACTGGCCAAGCGCATGAGGCAAGTAGCAATCACAGCAGAAATCCGTAGAGGTGGACCTGGTTACTAAAGATGGGGGGTGTTCCCACCTCCAGCTCCCACAGCCCATACCCAGCTATTTCTCTGGACAAACTGAAACTTCGGAATGTAGATTAAATGGTGGATGAACTGTCGCACCCCCTCTACAATATTACTTGAATTCACACAGCACTCTAGATTTTGACACTACTCCATTTGTTTGTTCTAGTACTATAGGCCTCCCAAATAGTAGTTCAAATCCCAGATTTCTTCACACATCCCAGGCTGAAGAAACACATTTTTTTGCCCTCTCATATTAGAGCAAACACTCACCCTTTTGTTGCAGGTGCCCCACAGGAGAAGTACAACTCTTCCCACTTTTCAAACACAGACTGAAACTGAAATAGGCAGCTTTCTTCTGCAGAAATTAGGGGATTGCCCCTGGAATCTACATGGGGATCTTTACTTCCCCCCCCCCGGAAGGAGGGGACACTGAGACCCGAACAGTGGTCTCCACCACTTGAGCACTGGACACTGACCTTGTTGCTTGACAACAAGCAGGAGACTGACTTTGAAAACTCCCAACGTTCTATCTAATTCCCTCTGCTGCAGATTCCAATGTGGCTTATGCAGCTGCGACAGTTCTATTGGTGATGTCATCTCTCAGTCTCAGCTGAGACTGAGAACAGAGTGAGACAGTGTGAAACCCATTTAACTGGAGTTTCACAAGCTGCCTTCCCCTGCCTACCACTAGGTCTTACTGGGATTCTAGTAACCCCGGGTAACAAGGGGTTACATACAGAAAAGGAATGACAGAAGAATGGAAGATCAGTACCAAAGCAGACGGCTATCACCGAATATTTCACAAAGTAAGACCGTATGGTATATTTTTTAAATTAACGTGCACAAACACCCCCCCCACCAACTACCATCTACCTCCCACAATGTCACCATGAAGCCCAGTGAAAAATAAAGGCTAATGTACTGCACTAAGCACACAGAGCACTAAAAGCACCAAGCACCAAGTCCTCGTAGAAATAAAAACATACAGTACCCAAAACAACAAATCCCACAAAGTAGACTACTGTATAAACTGTCTAAACAGTGTTAGTTTTTCATTTTCCGGCAACTACGGACATTGCTTAATGTGAACAATTGCTGTTTACATGAAACAGTCCGCGCGTTAAGTGGCGTACACTGTACCTGTTTGAGCACAAAAACCTGAATTTGGACATGGCCAAATTTTGGAATATCATGGCCCTGCTGTTACGGTGGGCCTATCTGTCATGAAAAGACCAGTCAGTGATTTATAAACATGTATGCAACACCAAAAATACAATGCCCGGTGAATACACGTAACATATGAATAATTATTTTATATGTGTTTCATTTTCAGAGCAATGTGATTGGCAACGTACATACAATTTGCACACTGGGAGGATGATATATTGGGTCGCAAGGTCTGCAAAGTAATTCCTTCCTGTATCATGACTTCAATTAGAGCAAAGTGGCCTGAACCCAGTGGTGTGTACCGAGAATTTGTGGAGGCCTATGAAGAGGTGGACGATGCACTGACACAATCTTTTTTAGAGGAACTGTAATCACAAACATACAAAATTTGCCAGCAGACAAAGGCCTAGTGGTCTATCAAGTCTGCTCGAATGTGCAGCTAGCACCCCTTATTCTGCAGCTGTCCCTACCTCCCTCCCCCTCCCTTGACCCTCCCCCTTGCCCTGTCCCAGCCCCTTTTGAAGCAGCCCACTGTTCTACTGGATACCACTTCCACCAGTAACACATTCCACCCAGCTACCACCCTCTCCATAAAAGGTGTCCCTCATCTCCCTTCTGAACCTTCCTCCTCCCTCCCTCCCTCCAGTCTCATATCATGGCCCCGGTGTCCATCCCTCCCTTACTTTGAACAGCCCTTCCATACCTGTCTTGTTTATTCCTTTCATTTACTTGAAGGTTTCAATCATATCCCCCCATCCCTCCTCACCTCCAGTGAGTATATGTTCAACTCCCTCAGCCTCCTCTTGTATGGTAAGTCCCCCAGCCCCTGGATCATCTTTGTCACCCTGTGTCACACCCTCTTCAGTAACTAAATGTCCCTCTTCAGATATGGGTGCCAGTACTGCATGCAGCACTCCAGGTGCGGTCTAATGATCTATACAGTAGCAGAATCACCTCCCCCCTCCTCGAGGATATAGCCCTTGCAATGCAACCCATCATTTTGTTATCCTTTGCAGCTGCCTTCCTACATTGTGCCAAATTGTTCATTGACCTGTAATGAGCACCCCAGATCCTTCTCCTCCTCTGTCTCGGCTAGCTGCACTCCCCCCCCCCGCAGTTGGTAACTGCTCCTTGGGTTTTTCACCCCAGAATGCAGTGCCTTGCTGGTTTTGGCACAGTAATGGCAATATGACATTGCTGATTGGTATGCAAGTAAGTGACAGTGTGCACTGTCATGGGTGAACTTGTTTGCAAACAGATGGTGCCTGAGATTTTAAAAAACAGCCTGGTCATTAATGGCTCTTATGAAATGGGCATCAAAATTTAGACCTGCTGATTGGTCCATACCTGTGTGATATTCTGTCTAACGCACAGGAAAAAGGACCAGCAGATGGGCACTGATATAGGTGATGCTGCCCACTTCAGAATGTTAGCAAAACAAAATACAGCCATCTTGTTTGTGCCAGAAGTGGTGCCAGCTTAACTATCCTGACCACTCGCTCGCTCTCCATCTTCAACCTGCCAGGACGTCCATATTCCCTCAGCCTCGCACTGTACCATTTCCTGATAGTACAAACCCCCAAAAAAAAAAAACAGGGACTACTTATCGAGTCAGTACATAAAATAAAACAGCTGGCACGATCTCTCTCCTGACGCGGCTGCTCACTGGCTGTTTCAATTTCAATCTTCAACCTGCCAGCCGTCCGACTATTCCCTCAGCCTCGCACTCTACCATTTCGCGATAGTACAAACCCAAAATTGCAGCTTCCAACCCACAAATTGCAGCTTCCATCGCTCATCTTCTTTACTTAACCAGGATCTGCCACGATCGCATGCGCTGTCTCTCTCTCCTGGAGTCACTTAAAAAAAAAAAACAACGGCTGCCACAATCTCCATCCTGGACCGCCCGCTAACTAACTGTTCCAATTGAACTTCTCTCACATAGAGAATAATTCCGAATGTCTGTAAATTGAAAACAAATTTACTTCTTAGAGGGGCATACTGCTACTCTGACCGGCGGGGGGGTGAATAAGAATGCCTTTGCAGCTCAAAACTCCTTGCAGCTCAAAAGTCCTCAATTAAATTATTTAAAAAAAAAGAAAACAGATGCATTTTTACTTGTCTACACACAACGTGTGTGTGTGTGTGTGTGTGTGTGTGTGTGTGTGTGTGTGGAGGGGGGTGAAGTGAATACTGCCATGACAACCAGACCTAAAGTACAGAAGCCTTTCTAGGACAAAAGTCCTTAAGTGCAAAAAAAAAACAACCCACAGGACACTTAGGCGGAGGAACTATTTTATTAAAAATTACAGAAACATACATGTTTTTTCCTACTTAAATTGCAAATTTAACCTACGAAATGCAATTTACACTAAAGATGGCCATTTCATAAGCGCAATAAGCCACTCCAGGGTGTGCGTTAGACACTTTAACACCTTGACACGGCTAGGAGGCGGGGCGCATCCCCAGTGGCCTTGCCCTTACCACGCCTCCCTAGCCGTGTGTTAAAGTGTCTAACGCACACCCTGTCGTGTCTTATTGCTTACTTTGGACACACTAACATGGTTTCTCCGTCCAATTTCTGTGTGGTCTGCAGTGTCACAGTACAAAGGAAAAATGGCAGACTAGGTGCCCCAAGCATTCCATATCAGCCATTAGTTACAATGCTTCTGTGTGTCCCTAAATCATGGTCAGGCATGTGGTGTGTTATTCAAAAATGATGTCACACATAGCATACATCTGTAACATAGCACATGCCAAACACATACATGTGTGTACCTTTCTCTTTTTATTACATTCTAGAAAGGCTAAGTGTTTCATCATGGGTATTGCAGAGCAGCTTCTTAGTTATAGTATCTATGGCACTCTCAAACATATAGCACAGCTTACAGGTCCCCAAATACATTGTGCCATAAAGTTTCAGTACTTGCTGTGTATTTTCAGAAACATCCCTCATGATTTTCTCCATAGAAACGAGCAGCTAGAATGCTCTGACTTCCTGAGTTGGAGACACACACACACACACACACACATATACACACACACACACACACACACACACACACACACTGTAGCAGTTTTATGTCGTCAGTACAGGCCAAGTGTGGTGGCAGGGGCACTTTTCATTTTCTTTTTCCAGTTTGGCTGCCAGTTTTCACAAGGACGGCCACTGCTCAACTAATGGGGAACTTGTAAGTTGCACGTTTGCCATCACCGGTTAACAACGGCACACAAAAAATTTAAAAACAGAGTTAGAAAACTGCACCCATTGAAGTCTATAAAGCATGCCACTGTGATCATCCTGTACGTACGTCATGAAACATGCTAGGGTGGGGCTGTGTCCCTGACCCAGCCACTTGGACTGTTTTGGATGCTATGTTCCATGAAGAAAAGTACGAGTAATTTTTCTGAAACAACAAACAGCAGTCACTGAAACTTTAAGGCACAATGTATTTGGGTACAGGTAGGATGTGTTATATGTTTGGGGGGTCCAGAAGCAGTACAACTAAGAACCTGCTCTTCAAAAGTTTTCTATTTTGCTCTTGATTTCATTAAACTGTTTCCTTTTCTGTGCATCCCACATAATGATGCTGCTCTGTTTTTTTGTCCATACATCAGTTATGCAAATGATGTTATATTCAAGTTGTTCTTGGATGTATACGTTTTCATATTAGATGTGTTCATATAAAGGAATGTAGAACGATACACAATGTGTGTTAATCTGTAGATATGCAGTCACTAGTCAACATCTGTCAGGACAGATAAAATACACGGGCCCCTTTTCCCCATGTCCAACTTGTGCACATATTTCAATGTTATGTCCTTCAACAGAAGTGAACTTTGCAAAATAAAGAAGAAATGTACTCACCCAGTATCAAATTTACCCCAGTATACCTTGACGACTAATAATGGCTTTGTCCACGAATCACAGTTGATCAGTCTATAAAAAATAGTTTGCAAATCAGTAATGATTTCATCATTACCTGACACTATGCAGTCATGAAAATAAAATGATAGGCTTACAATATCTGCTATTAGTTTCTCAGAAACAGTAGTGTGGAGTGGCCGATCTATCCTTTGTTGCCTGGTGCTTGGTGACAAAAATGCACACAATATGTACTAGTATATTTTTATGTGAACATACTGTGCTGCCACCTGTAGCAGAACTGTGTTAAAATGGTTTTGTTGTGCCAAATCCAGCACGAAGTGCCCATCGCCGTTTGTTATTTAATATGCATGTAACCCCTAGGTGGTGCTATTCTAAAGGCTACTACCCCTGCCTGTATGGCAATACACAGGTTGAGGGGCCTGAGTTCTGTGAACAGGTGCCTCCACCCGGAAGAATGTTATTGGGGTAGCTTAACTGCTTTGGTATAGCCCTCCGAGACACTATAACCACCCACCAACCCTTCTAGTGGCCTAAACAGTAACACTATGGTACATTCACATTCAATGGATAACAGTACTGATATACTCACGCCCCTTTTACTTACCTCTAGGGCTGGATCTGCTGCAACTGCCCTGGAGACCCCCTGGAAAATAAGGTCAGCAATGCAACAATGCAATATTACCACTGTAACCCCTTAGCGTCATCCTTGACACTGGTGCATCTGCTGCTACAAGCAGCCGGGCGGCCCCTTCTGTCTGCCGGCTGCCTTCCTCACTGTATTGCCCGCTGATCACCAGACCAAAGCTTCAACTTTGACATGGGTGCCTCTGTTGCTGCAAGCAGCCGGGCAGGCCCCTTCTGTCTGCCAGCTGCCTTCCTTGCTGTACTGCCCGCCGATCACCAGACCGAAGGTTACGCTGCAGAAACTTAACTGTCCAGAACCATTGACTCTGCCTGCTGACGGGCTGCTGCAGTTCTTTAATTCTTTGCTACTGCGGTTTCTTCTGGGCCTTAAGCTAATGTTACATTCTGATTGTGGTACTGGTTAAGTCTCTTCAAATTGTCCTGTAAATCCTAACTTAAACGCGAACCTAAGCTTGTTTACAGCAATTTTGCACTCCAAGGGTAGTTTGAAGTGCAAGTTCATTTAGGCTGCAGGTTTGTAGATTGTAAAATATTACAGCTCTCTTTGTTTTAAGGTCCAGTGGTAAGCTACCCTGGATCAGAAACTAAGTTTAAAGTGGTACCATTTTTTCTGTTTAGACCAGATTCCATTTGGGTCACAGTTGTAAGCTTTGCCCTGCAAATAATCCGATTTCTCTTTCACTTTCTGTCCTTCTGTCTCCTTGCTGCTTGAATTTTTGCGTCCACCCTCCCATCCCACACCTCCAGCCTTTATTAAATACTCTCCTTCCCCCCTCGGCACCACCCCTAGCAATGTTCATCCTCCCCTCTCACTAATATTGCAACTCCTCTTAAAGATACAGAGTGCAGCTATTAGGCCTAACACTTGTCCTGTCTTCCCTTTAAAGATATCTTCCTATTTTCGCCATCTGCTTGCCCATCAGCTTTGCTTAGCACCTGCTCTGCTAGCTACTGTATAGTTCCATGCCTGAGCTTCCTCCCTTGCTACCCTCAACATAGCCTCAATAATTTTCAAGTTGCCTTGATACCCCCACCTAGCTAAAATGCCCTATTTTAACCTACGTTTTATATCTTAAACTAGATCCACTGCCCTGATCGGGGTCCCAGCAAGCAGCCGTGGCTAATCCTGCCAGCCGACTGCACCTCCATCCTCCTGATGACCAGGACACCTTCAAATCTGGTTAAGTGTCCTGGCTGCTCTGGGGTAGCACTGTGTGGGTTTGACAGGCTGCCACCTGCTGCCACCCTCCTCTGATTGGACTGTTGCTCTCTGCTCAGCCACTGTTTGGTCCTGCCTTTTCTCTGATGGATTATCAGTCTCTGGGCTTCGGCGCCCTCTGCCTTGCATTGACTTTTGTTGAAAATTACTGCTCTCTGTCTAGTCTCCCATTGGTTCCTTATAAAATTCTGCCACTAGGGGTGCCTTCTAACATAACTTGAAAAAGCCTCCATTTCCTCACTGTAATCTTTACCACAAGTAGAGCCTCTGGCTGGTCTGCTTTCCTAATTAACCTTTGCCGGGCTTTACTTTCTGCTTCTCTGATCCACTTCTTCTAAATAATTGCTATGCTAGCAGGAAACTCTTTGTTGTTTTTGCTTTATCTCTAATTTCAGCCAAGGGTCAAAACAGTGTAACACAGTTACCCTTGGCAGTCTTAATTTTACACACACTATCCCAGAGAGCTAATCCTCTATCTCAGTATACTATTAGCCTTCCTACCCAAGTCAAACAGTGACACTATGGCGAAGTATAGTCTACTATGGACACTCCTGTCATTTCTCCTTTTACTCAGCCTGGATACAGCCATGTGGGCTCTCCCAGACTCCTCAGAGGCTTACGGCAACTATAGTTTCTCTAACTTAGTTGCACAGACAAAGCCTGATCTTCAACCTAACCCTATTCTCCTTGTTAGAGGCAGCATCTATTACCCTTTATATGCTGGGAGGAAGCTGCCATGGAGATGTGGTTTCACTCTAATCTGCCACAGCGCAAGGCTCTGGTTCCTAGCCATGATCATTATTCTGCTATCTGGGGATGTCCAACTAAAGCCAGGTCCCCCTACCTGTTTCTTTTCCCCAACTGAGTTATCTGGCATGTCCAAGAAAGGGTTATTAATTGCCCATATCAGCATTAGAAGTCTTACCTTTCACCATGCAGAATTTGGGGTCTGGGTGAAACTCTACAATCCTGATGTACTCTGCCTCACAGAAACTTGGTTAAAACCCAGTATACCTGATGACGTATGCACCTTGCCTAACTATTTCCTGTTCCAGTGGAATAGATCCTCATCCAAGCTCGGAGGTGGAGTTGCTCTGCTCTTCAAAAAACACCTCAACATCTCTATTGACACAGCATCTGCCTCTCCTGCAGTGTGCAAATTCATACAGGCAACTATTGTATTGGGGGAAAAGAAGCTTCATATTATCTGTGCCTATAATCCCCCTGCTGGGGGCATAGTAGGTCTTCAAGAACTCTTTGACATTACCTCCCAGACTATAAATCATAATGATGCTCTCATCCTAGGTGATCTTAACCTCAGTTGGTTAGGATCAGCTCAAATCTCCTTGCAATCACTCACGCTTTGTTATAATTTTCACCAGTTGATCTCTGAAGCAAATAGAACCACATCTTCTCACCAAATGGGTACACTTCTAGACTGGGTGATGGTTAACTGTATGGAACATGTGTCGAAAGCAGAAATGCTTGCGGATGCACTAACAGACCACTCACCCACCTTTTGTATCCTATCTATGGTTGCACTTCCATCTCCTCCATCAAGACTAATCATGTTTACAAATCTAGCTCATACTGACCAGGATGCATTTCTCTATGATGTCTCCAATATCGACTGGACAGGTATCTATCAAACAAAGGATGTGGAGGTTGCTCTATAGATATTCATAAACAAATTTCTTGCCATTCAATGTAGCATGCCCCCAAGATTACTAGGAGGGTCAGAGGAAAACAGACAAGGTGGCTACATAAAGACTTCCTTGCTAATCTGTGCCAGATGGACAAGCTCTGGATTCACTACAAACAAACTGGCCTACAGTCATACCTTATTGTCTATTGTGAACTAAGGAACAGATGTAAGAGAAAAGTTAGAGATGATAAAAGCAGCTACTGCAAGGACCTTCTGCAAAGCTCAGCCTGCAACCCAAGGAAATTCTGGGCCCTTGTCAAAACATTTCTGGGTACCTCGTAGTCGGTCACCTCTGATGGAATGATCATAAACAGGGCACATTGTAATGACCTTAGGACCATCTCAAACAGTTTTAACAATCTTTTCTCTAATCTGTCACACTCTACTTTGGCTTTACAAGCTAGTGGATTACACTCCAACCTACCTATCATGCTACCATCAGACAATCATACTGCCCTATTGCATGATGCTCCTCCAGCTCCACCATGCTATTTCAAGGCTATATCAAGAGCGGAAGTTCTGAAATTACTGAGATCCATATCTGCCAATACCAGCTCTGGCTCTGATTCATTGGAACCTTGTCTCCTTAAGCTGGCTGCTCCACTCATTGCCTCTCCAATTGCCAGAATCTACACCTTATCCATAGCACCGTGCTGGACCTATGGAAATCTGCAAGAGTAATGCCTGTCTTTAAAAATGGTGACCCAAAGGGCATGGACAATTATAGATCTATTGCAATTCTCTCTATCCTTAGCCAGATCCTAGAGAAAATAGTTGCATCACAGACCATTGACTACTTTACATGCTACAATCTCCTCTCAGACACCGAACATGGTTTCAGAAAAGGACATAGCACCACCATGGCTCTTCTTCAACTAACTACTGATATTCTGTCCAACATGGATACTGGAAAACTCACAGGTGCCATCTTCACTGATCTCACTAAGGCTTTTGACCTTGTAGACCATCCCCTGCTTCTCTCCACTCTCCATAAATTCCATTTCTCAACCCCTGTTGTAGACTGGTTCTGTAGCTACCTGTCAAACAGGTTGCAAGCTGTCAAATTTAATTCCACCCTGTCCAACACGTCTACTATCAACCTTGGGTTCTCCCAGGGCTCTATCCTTGGGCCCCTTCTGTTCTCAATTTTTATCAACAATGCAGCCGAAGTCCTGGAATTCTGCTCAGCTATTCTCTACACTGATGACCTGATCATCTATATTAGTTCTGCTAGTATTGCCTGCATAAACACATCACTTACCTTAGACTTCAGTAAGGTCTTAGATTGGCTACTAGACCGTACGCTTGTACTAAATTAAAAGAAAACAAAAGCCATGTTCCTAGGTTCCGCACCGAAGATTAAGGTCTGTTCTAGTTTGTTGGAGGTTCTTCATCCAGGAGGAATTCCACTTGAAAATGTTACTTCCTTCAAGTACCTTGGGATCCTGCTGGACGATCCTTGGATTTTAATCTTCACATTCAGTCCTCGTGCAAAGCTGTAAACTCTAAACTGGGAGTAGCTTACAAAACGAGCTACATGCTTACACCCTCAGCGAAATTAACAATTGCCCAAGGTATTCTGCTCCCAATCCTTACTTATGGTGCCTCTATTCTTACCTCTGTCCATAAAACCTCCCTACTAAAATAGGATGTAACTTATAACAATACATGCCGATTTGCCTCTTCGTCGCCTCGACTCAAAATCACTGTCTTCTTTATAAAGATCTGAATTGGCTCTCACCCTCTGCCAGTAGACAATACTACCTTGGATCACTAATGGACTCTGTCATCTGGGAAAAAAAACATCCCAGCTGGTGGTGTTGCTGGTCCCTCAACCATCCTCCCATGGCCTGTGATCAGCTGACAAATCCTTGCTCTATGTTCCGAGATGTCAGATGACTAAAGGCACAGGGGCCTTCCAATTCTCTGCTCCTAGGCTATGGAATGCTCTTCCACTGAACCTCCGACCGTCTCAGTCTCACTTTAGATTTAAAAGTGAATACCGTCATTATCTATCCTTAGCTGATGCTTGTACATGGTTTGACCCAACCTGAAGCTCCTGAGACTTACCAATAATGTCACCCCTGCTCTAATCCAGTCCCAAGACTGGCTCCTCTTCTCCTCCCTATATTTTTCCTTCTCTTTGTAAATAACTTCTTGACTACTAGCTCTCTTCCTTCTTGAACCTTGTTGCTTACCATCCACTGTTGTTTTGCCAATTACCACTCCTGACCTTCCTTCTATCAGTCTTTCTTGTTAAGTCTGAACATTCCTCACTTTTCTCTCTATATAACCTTACACTCTTATTAACCCTTTCACTCCACAGGTTGGGTCCGTGGTTTCTGCACTTATTATATATCTTATTGACATTATTTGTATAATGCTTGCTATTATGTTTTGTTTCTACTCATTGTATTTTTGTAGCACTGCTGTACTGTTCCTCTATTTGTATTACTGTACCCATGTTGCTGTTGTTCCACTGTTCTCTTTTTGATGTACTCTCCCGGGTCGTGCCTGAAAATAGTCATTTTATGGATAGTGCACCAACCCGGTTAACAAAAACTAAACAAATAAAATAAAATAATAATATGCATACTAGCCAGGTTAAGCATGAAAAAAGACAATCAGTTTTATTCAGAGGAAGTGAACAAGGGAGGGGCGTGAATCTAGCAAAATGATCAGCACTCTGATTATTTTCAGGTTGGTTAAACATGCACTGTAAGTCCCTTCCAAACAGTTCCACAACTCTGGGTACCCAGTGTGTCATGCAGGCTAGCCTGAAGCATTGCCCGGGGTGGCCGGTGTTGCAGCTTTTGTTGGGGCCCTTAGGAAAAAACAGTTAACATGCACTCAACCCAAAGATGTGTAATCCTGAGATGGATAACTCAGTTCTTTGCAATAACCCAAACAAACAATTAGATGGTACACAATGATTTGTTGCTGTCATTCCAGGGAGCTACCCTGAAATGTACTCATGCTACCCAGAGCCTGGATACAGGACAGGTGAGATGAAGACCTTATGGTGTTGTTCTGGGAGGCCAGCAGAAGGAGGGCTGATACGACTCACCTCCTGGTGGTCGCTACCTGTTCGATGGTGTTGAGCAGAGGGCCAAATCCCCAAACTGGTCTTTTGCTGAGATGGTCTCTGATGTGGAAGTAGCGGCCTAGGCCAAGATGGCAGGGCCCAGGCAGGATGAACAGTTCTTCAGCAGTTCATGATTCTCTGCTGGTGAAGCCTCCAGCTGCCGTACAAGATTCTGCATGGGTAACCAAATCGCGACCCATGAAACACATCCTGCACATTTTAATACATTTTTTACTAAGCCACAATTTGGATGTAGTCCAGTTGATGATTACAGCTTCACTGCACAAACCTTTCTCTCCAAGGCCATTTCTCTCGACAGGCAGGCCGATCGCTCCTGGAGCAAGTCAGTCCAAAACTCAAATCACAACAACAGTTCCCTTCTTTCTTCTACTACAGATCTAAGCTGGCAATTGGAAAGGGCCGACTTCTGCAATGGGCAGTTCAAAGGCAGGAGAACATGGCAGGCAGGCCAGCAGAGCCTTCCTGCCAATTCCCTTACAGTCCTACTGGGAGCAGCTGCTCGAAAACTCAAGCTGTTCACTGTTTAGCATCCAACACTAAGCGCCAACAGTTAAAACTACAAAAACTTCAGAATTTCCTCCCTACAAGACCCCTGGGGACAGTCTCCATTTTAGGTCCCCAGTGGTTCAATTGGTCCAAATGCTGAAACCCCAGAATCTAACATGGTGGATCCCGTCCGAATGCTCAAGCTGCAAATAAAGCAGGTTAGACAAATTTCTCTACCTTTACTATGACAGCAATTAAATAGTAAATAATCACAGTTTCTAATAGGGCTCCCTCTGTGAAAATAGCCACTGCAGAAGGGAGCTAAATAACAGACTGTCTGGCTGATCATGAGCCTTAATTACTTGGACCCAGCCCAGACGAATTTCTAAACACAGCTTAGCTAAGCTCTTAAAGAGACAGGAGCGGAGGCTCGCTAGGGCACTCTCACACAAACAAATAGAAATACTGAAGACAGGACACCTGCCCAACAGTGGGCATTTAGTGAGCCCAAGAAGACTTTATTATAAACCCCAATTTGTAGGGGGTTACACTCTTTCCTACCTGGAAAAACCCGGCATCCACGTCAAGTCTACACTTACTATAGGAGTCTATATATAATGACATTATACAAAAATACATGCATGCTTGATTAGCAAACTATAAAAATAAAAGCTGATGCATCAGTTAGACAACTCTGTCATAACAACAATACTGCTATATTTTCTATGGTACCAATGATTGTTCCATAAGGACACATTTTTCATGTCATTTCAGAAAACAGTTTAACATGTTCAAGTATTCAGACACATTACCATTACAGTTCTAGTCTGGGTCACCTCCTCTATACTAACCCACATAGCTTGGGGCCTATCCCTATTAGCTGCAATAAGACTGCAATGGGCAAGGGCATTAGTACACTGGCCGAGGGCTTTACTAGTAACTTGGTGGTGGCACAGTTCTGTACTTACTGGTATATCACCAGTGATGCCTTTTGTTCTGCATCCTTGGGCCAGTATTCAGGGTGCCAGTCATTGGGGAAGCCTTCAGGAATTACTTTTGGAGCCCTATTAGTTGGGTCTTCACTCTATCCTCATCGTCCAGAAAAATGGCACCTACGTTGTGTGTGGCCATCCCTCCCTCAGCAACAACAAAACACTACATCTTGGTTTATTGGCTTTCTCCTTGCAGGCCCACTGCAGATCATTTGTTGTATTTTACACATGGCCATAACTATATCATACAGCTGATCAAAACAAACTTCCAGCTTACAGAATTCTTCCTCCCGGTTGGGGGTTAGGGCACCCTTCTCTGGTATCAGGGCCTCTGGTTTGGGGCACTCAGGTGGAACACTTTCTTCAGCTATGCCTGGTCCCAGAACTGGCTCCACAGCACCTTCCCTTTTGGCTTGGTGTTCAGCCCTTTTCACAGCCTGCATCAGCTGAACAAAGGACAGGGTACCCTCCGCACAGTGCCATGTATGTATCCGAAGCATGATGAAGCTAGGATCCTCCACCAAATTTAAGACATGATCCATCCTAACTCGGTTTAGGTCTGTGGGAGCAACTCCTCCCCGATCGAATATTTTTAACAGAACATGCTCAGTCCTGAGCAGATAGTCCAAGAGCAAATCTCCCTTCTGTTGCTGCATGGCCTTAAACTCCCACAGTAGGTAGCTCACATCCTTGTGAGGATCAAAAATGGAGGTCAAGGTGTCCAAGTACTGCTACACAGACACAGTAGGCCCAGTAGATTGAAGCCCTCTGGTAACATCCAAAGCAGGTCCCCGCAGGGTCAACAAAATCTCCAAATGCTTCTGCTTATCAGTCCCGGCCATCTGGCTAACATTCAGGCCACATGTGCCCTCCATGTTCCCCAGTCCCTCTCTCCACTAGGGGTGGGGACAATCCCAGAGAATACACCATCCATGTTCTGGGTTAGCAGCATTAAACACTTTGCCACCAATTTTTTCTTGATTTCCAGACATTTAGTAGTCAGACCACTAGAAGGCACTAATCCCAGTGGTACCTCCAAGATGTAAGCCATAGGCGGCACTATTCTAGGCAAGGCAAGGCAAGTTTTATTTAAAAGATGCCCAATCGGAGGCTCTGGGTACCATACATAAAAATATATATAAAGCAACTTTCAATAAATAAGCATTATCAAAAACACAATAACTAATAACTAAAGTGACATAAAAATAATAATGAAAATCAGGGAAAGAGCAATATACCAAGTCAGAAACAGGACAATATTTACATAACTGTGTCTGGAAAAGCCTGATCAAAAAACAAGACCTTGAGGCGTGCCTTAAATACTTCCACCAAAGGGGCCTCCCTAATTGATGGTGGTAGCGAATTCCACAGGAAGGGACTGGTGATGCTAAAAGCTCTGTCACCTGCAGTTTTTAACCTCATCCTGGGAATCACCAGGAGGCCCCTTGAGGAGGAGCAGAGAGAGCGGACCGAGGTAGCAGGTGTAAGAAGGTCCACCAGGTAACCAGGACCCATGCTATGTAGGGCCTTAAAGGTGAACAAGCCCACTTTAAAGAGGATCCTCCATCTGACTAGCAGCCACTGCAGTTCACACAGCACTGGGGTAATGTGGCAGTGCTTAGATTGCCCCATCAACAACCTGGCAGCTGTGTCCTGCACTAGCTGAAGCTGAGGGAGGATACCTCCTGAGACACCAAGATATAGCACTTTACAGTAATCAAGCCTCGACATCAAAGGCATGCACCAAAATAGGGAGGTCCAGGGTGGAACCAGGGGCTTAATCCTGGTGATGTTCCTCAGATGGTAGAAACTAATATGGACCATGGCCAACACCTGAGCCTCAAGTGTCAAGCCACTATCCAGAATAACACCCAGGTTACGCACCCTGGAAGAGACCTTCAAAGGCACAGAACCCAGAACAAGTCATGTCTCTGCACCTCCATCCTATCATGCCCTCTGTTCAACTCCACTACCAGTACCTCTGTCTTAGTGGGGTTCGATCACAACCCGCTGGAGGCCATCCAGTCATTGATTTTGGCAAGGCAGCTGTTAAGCATGTCCACAGCGTTGGATGTTCCTGGTGCAAAGGAAAGATACAACTGGGTATCATCGGCATAGCAATGAAAATGCAAGTCATATTTCCTAATGATCCCTCTCAGGGGCAGCATGTACACAGCGAACAACATTGGCAATAAAACTGAACCCTGAGATACTCCACAAAACAGGGGACTAGGGGAGGAGGAGAAATTTCCCATCACTATTCTCTGTCTCCTGTTTGTGAGAAAGAACTCAGGCCAGCAGATGACTGTGCTGGCAAGCCAACAAAATTCCCTCAGGTGGTCAAGCAACACACAATATTCCACCATGTCAAATGCTGAGGAGAGATCGAGGAGAACAAGAATTTTCCCTTCCCCTCGATCTCTCGCCTTGAGAAGGTCATTGTGCACCTGAACTAATACAGTTTCTGTGCTGTGCCTCGTCCGAAACCCAGACTGGAGACACTCATATGGATCAAAGGCCATGAGGTTCTCCTCAAGCTGACGCACCACAGTCTTCTCAACAACCTTACCCAGGAATGAAAGGTTGGATATTGGATGGTAATTTGCCATGATGTCAAGGTCCAAAGATGGCTCTTTCAGAACGGGTCTCACCAATGCCTCCTTTAAGGCATCAGAAAAGACCCCCTCAGACAAGTAACACCAGAAAATCAAGGCAAACGTCAAGCCAACGGAGTTGACACATCCCATCAAGAAACGCTTCAGCACCGGGTCCAGTTCACAGCATGTGTGCCTCAGCCTGGAAGCAACACCAATGACCTCAGCCACCTCCACTGGTCTAAACTCACCCCAACCAGGTGGAGTGCTCTCTGGGCATCTGGGGCGATCACTGATGGCCAAATAACAGCCCACTGTCAGAATTCTATGTCGGATGGCAGACACTCTGTCTGAAAAGAACTGAGCAAACTCTTCGCATAAAGCATTTGAAAAAGCTTTTTTCGGCTGCAGACAGTCTGGGTTTAGCAGCCTATCCACAGTCCAACAAAACTGAGTTGGTCAGTTCTTCTCCCTGGACAGGCACGCTGCCTTCATACAGTTGATTGCCCCTGGTACTCACCATGGTGAGCATGGAGGGCCAGCTTGTCCGCCTCCAGACCAGTCCTCCTCCAGTAGCGTTCCAACCTCCGACCCAAGGTCTTCATCACCTTGAGCTCCCCATCAAACCATGGAGACCTCAAGTGAGAAGATCTGGGTCATACATGGACTGGTGTGAGGGAGTTGAGTGCCTCAGACATCACCTTATTATAGGCAGTGACTACGGCACACGTACCCCCCCACCTGCAGTGTCCACACTGGATAGATCAGCCACCACCAGAAAACCCTCTGGAATCACACCCCTCAAAGGACAATAGCTGATCATCTCCACAGAGGGAGGGCTCACAGGGGTGCCCCGAACAAGAACTCCACCATCCAATAATAGGACCAGATGACCCAATCAGTCCTGAGGTTATTAATCTCAAGCCTCAGTGAGAAGACCAGGTCCAACATGTGGCCACCCTGATGGGTCCCGGAAACTTCCTGTGACAGACCCAGTGATGACATCATCTGAAGGAAGTTGTGTCCAAACCTAGAGGATTAGTCATCAGCCCAGACATTGTAGCCCCCAGAATTAAACATCTGGGGCCTCCAATGTTTCGCCGACGACAAAATTGGCTACCTGCTGCAGAAATTCTCTCAATGCTCCGGGCAGGTGACAAACCAAGAGAATTCTGCAGCCTGCGCCCGGACCCCCACGCATGGCCACACATTCAAAAGAACCCGGTCTTCTCACTGGGTGCATGGTGAATCCCAGCTCGGATCAAAAACAGATGGCAACTCCCCTGCCCCTACGGTCCACTCTGGGGCAGCACACAACAGACTACCTGAGGGGACGGTAGCAGCAAAAACAGGGCCAGTGTTGTCAGCCACCCAGGTCTCTGTAATGCATGCCAGAGTGACAGACAAAACAAGATTCACAATAATTGCAGTTTTATTTTTTATTGACCTGGCACTGCATAGCACTGCCCGCAGGGGATTGGAGGACAGTGCAGCCTCTCTGGCTACCTGCTCACTCGGTCTGGTGAGAGCCCTGGGCATGGGCACCAAACATGTCTTGCCTCTCCTTCAGGCCCAATGAACCCCCAGGCGCCTTCTACATCTAACCACCCCTATCCTGCCCCCTACCAATGTGGATGAGTTGTCTATGGGCTACTACCCTTGCCTGTATGGCAATACACCGGTTGAGGGACCTGAGTTCTGGGAACAGGTGCCTCCACCTAGAGGAATGGCATGGGGGTAGCTTAACTGCTTTGTATAGCCCTCTGGGACACTATAACCACCCACCAACCCTTCTAGTGGCCTAAACAGTAACACTATGGTACATTCACATTCAATGGATAACAATACTGATATGCTCACACCCCTTTCACTTACCTCCAGGGTTGGATCTGCTGCAACTGCACTGGAGACCCCATGGAAAATAAGGTCAGCAATGCTACAATGCAATATTACCATTGTAACCCAACTAATAATATGCACACTAGCCAGGTTAAGCATGAAAAAAGACAATCAGGTTTATTTAGAGGAACTGAACAAGGAAGGGGCGTGAATCTAGCAAAATAATCAGCACTCTGATTTTTTCAGGTTGGTTAAACATGCACTGTAAGTCCCTTCCAAACAGTTCCACAACCCTGGGTACCCAGTGTGTCATGTAGGCTAGCCTGAAGCGCTGCCTGGGGTGGCCGCTGCTGCAACTGTTGTTGGGGCCCTTAGGAAAAAACAGTTAATATGCACTCAACCCAAAGATTTATAAACCCAAGCTTGATGGCTCAGTCCTTTGCAATAACCCAAACAAACAATTAGATGGTACACAATGATTTGTTGCTCTCGTTGCAGGGTGCTACCCTGAATTGTACTCCCACTACCCTGAGCCTGGATGCAGGACAGGTGAGATGAAGACCTTGTGGTGTTGTTCTGGAAGACCAGGGGAAGCAGGGCTGACAGGACTCACCTCCTGGTGGTCACTACCTGTTCGATGGTGTTGAGCAGGAGGACAAATCCCCAAACTGGTCTTTTGCTGAGATGGTCTCTGACATGGGAGTAGCAGCCTAAGCCGAGATGGCAGGGCCCATTCAGGATGAACAGTTCTGCAACAGTTTGTGATTCTCTGCTGGTGAAGCCTCCGGCTGTCGTACAAGATTCTATCATGGGGAACCAAATCAGGACCCATGAAACACATCCAACACATTTAAATCAATTTTTTACTAAGCCACAATTTGGATACAGTCCAGTTGCTAATTACAGCTTCACTGTGCAAACCTTTCTCTCTGAGGCCATTTCTCTCTTCAGGCAGGCCGATCGCTCCTGGAGCAAGTCTTCAGTCCAAAACCCAAGTTGCAACAGCAATTTTCTTCTTTCTTCTGCTGCAGATCTAAGCCAGCAATTGGAAAGGTCCAACTTCTGCAATGGGCAGTTCAAAGGCAGGAGAATGTGACAGACAGGCCAGCAGAGCCTTCCAGCTCATTCCCTTACGCTCCTACTGTGTGCAGCTGCTTGAAAACTCTAACTGTTCACTCTTCAACCTCCAACACTTACTGAGACACTGCTTCAGGCAGTTCTGGGGATTTCCCTGTGATCCAAAAGGTTCGGTTGGCTGAGGGAGCTGTCAGTCACAGTAGGGGCTCCCTCTCCAGGCCAGTTTAGGTGCTAACAGTTAAAATGATAAAAAATACAGAATTTCCTCCCCACAAGACCCCTGGGGACAGTCTCCATTTCAGTTCCCCAGTGGTTCGATTGGTCCAAATGCTGAAGGCCCAGAACCTAACATGGTGGCTCCCATCCAAATGCTCGAGCTGCAAATAAAGCAGGTTAGACAAAGTTCTCTATCTTTGCTATAACAACAATTAAACAGTAAATAATCACAGTTCCTAATAGGGCTACCTCTGCGCAAATAGCGGCTGCAGAAGGCAGCTAAATAACAGACTGTTTGGCTGATCGAGAGCCTTAATTACTCGGACCCAACCCAGACTAATTTCTAAACACAGATTAGCTAAACTCTTAAAGAGACAGGCATGGAGGCTCACTAGGGCACTCTCATGCAAACAAATAGAAATAGTGGAGACAGAACACCAGCCTGACAGTGGGCATTTAGTGAGCCCAGGAAGACACTATAGTAAACCCCAATTTGTAGGGGGTTACATGCGTATCCACAGGGCAGCAGAATTTTGTTCATGGAGTATCCTGATCATTATTTCCACATTACTGAACCAAACCAGCTTAATCCGATTGCCTGTGATCGCTCCTTAATTACCGTAAATTAATTACCATTTAATTATAATATTACCATTGAAGCTGTCATTATCTGGACTGTATGAATGCCAAGCAGAAATCATGATTGCCATTACAAGTGTAGTAACTAAAAAGCCACAGTTCAGAAACAGTAAACTGCAGGGTAGTCTCACAGGAAAAAATGGCCATCCCCAATGTAGTAAGACCATGAATAAGAGAATATTGGCAGCAGTGTATTTAAACAAGACTATTGCTTACTTGATAACTACTTATCTGACATCTTTCTTCTGCACCATCAGAATAGTGGACCTTTTTTTTTGTAAAAGGAATGATACAGAACATGTTCTTGTATGCTGTTATTGTATAGCAACATTTATGACATTGTGGGAACAAAGTAAGTCAGATCAACTGGGATTAATACTGTAGTTGCTGTAAGATTATTATAAAAGTATTTGGGTTTCTTTCCTTCTATTTGTCTTTGAAGTTTGGGTTTGAGTAACATAAGCTAGGTCATTCTTGGTCACATTATCTAACCCTAGTGGTACAGTATTGTGAGAAGAGGCACAAGTTAAGTCAGAAAATCATATTGTCTTACGGTTAGATCAACTAAAGTACTGTAACCGTACCCTTGTTTGCAAGCATATATACTACAATAAAAGTACAATAGTTTTGTCTTTTAAAGGACTGGTGTTATGTGTTTTCTGTTTTAAGGAAACAATTTTTATGTTGCTTGCACGCATGTGCAAGAAACATAGTGCCATCATCGGAGATTTCAGAGGCGTGTCACCTCCTTCTCCAATTCAGTCAGTGTGCTGGCAGGCACGGCCCCTGTAAGCCAATGTATTTTGGAGCTGTCTATGACACGCTCCAAAATGCAGTGGCATACAGTTGAAAGGGGAGCTACGCTTGAGTGAGCACCGATCAGATATCGCTGCTCACGCGCAGCTCCCCCACACGCTGCCGGCACGCCCGCACGCACTGTATAGCCGACGGGTGCCCAATCCCCATCGGCTGAGCTGCGCCCCTGCCCCCCAGTAGCAGGTGCCACGCTGGGAGCCCACCCCAGCGGGCAACAGTCTCTTGCACGGGGTGCCCAATCCCCTGTCGGCTGAACGCCCCTCGTCCTTGTGCCATGCTGGGAGCCCACCCCAGTGTGGCAATAACTCCACTGGCGTAGGGGGCTGCCCAGTCCCCCGTCGGCCGGGCTGGCCGCCTCCACGCCCTTGGCTACACTTTTTTTCCTGAAAATGAAAACAGTCCTGGGGTGTCTCCGCCCCCTCCCACAACCTCACACCCACCCACTGTGCACTAGCCTCTCTCACCCCCACCCCTGCTACTTACCTCCAGACCGCGGCGATGATCTTCGGTGGACCAGGAACATGTCTGCACTCTTCAAAGCCGACCGCGAACTGAGGAAATGCCGGTAAGCTGTATAATGGGCTAGATGGGGGGGATTCAACTTTGTTGCATATCTCAGGCATTTTTGGGAATTTTAGCACCAAATTTTCAACATGGGGTTTTTGGGACCCCTTCTCATGAATGATATCACTGTCATGGCGTTATTCGGGCCCGAAGGGTGATTTCGCGCAGTGACTGCGAAATCACCCTCGGCCCGAATACCACCATGACAGTGACATCATTCATGAGAAGGGGTCCCAAAAACCCCATGTTGAAAATTTGGTGCCAAAATTCAAAAAAATGACTGTTTTACGAGCGTGCATTGCGCAGTTCCTATGCAGGTTCGTAAGTTCGCGAAATTTCAATATTTTCACTCCAGATTTTCAACATTGCCATTTTATCACACCTTCTTATGAGTAGTACAGCTGTCATTTTTCACATCTCACCCAAAATGTGTTTCCGCCCATGTAGCGCACAATGGCACAGTCGATATGTGAAATCAATGTATGGGACACATCAAGAAAATCACAGTGTCACTGTTCATGAGCAGAGGTCTTAAAATGGCTATGTTGAAAATTTGGTGAAAAAATTCCTAAAAATGACTGTTTTACGAGTGTGCGTTGCACAGTTCCCATGCATGCTCATAGGTTTGCGAATTTTCAATATTTCCACTACAGACTTTCAAAATTGCCATTTTACCACACCTCCTTATGAGCAGTACAGCTGTCATTTTTCACATCCTGCCCAAAACGTGTTTCCGCCCATGTAGTGCACAATGGCGCAGTCGGTGTACAAACTCAATGTATGGAACACATTAACAAAATCACAGTGACACTGTTCATGAGCAGAGGTCTTAAAATGGCTATGTTGAAAATTTGGTGAAAAAATTCCTAAAAATGACTGTTTTACGAACGTGCATTGCACAGTTCCCACAAATTCGTAAGTTCGCAAATTTTCAATATTTGCACTCCAATGACTTCCAAATACCTAAACAGCACATAGAAGCAAGCAACATTCAGCATTGACAAATGCTTGTTTATGTTGTCTTGCATGCGCAGCACAAGCAACATTTTGTGGCAGCTTGCTGGAGTAGCAAGTTGTGGAGGTGTGGCAGCCTTGTGGCCAGTGGTGCCACTGCTTTCTTGGGCTGGTCTGTGTGGCACCAATGAATGAGCACGCTGTCTATGACAGCAGTTGAGAAGTGTGCCACCAACTTGAAAGAATTTTGCCTCTGCAATGAGGGTGCGCCCTGTTATTGCAGAGCGTGCCTTGCATGCTGAAACATTTCAATAAACATGGCAGCGGCGGCTGTTGCCGTCCATCTGTGTCACAATACATAGAAAGCTGACTACGGGGGTGCCCAATTCCTCTGTCAGCATGTTTATAACCCTCTCCTCAAGATTGTGTGGCACACTGGGAGCCCACCCCAGTGTGCCTCATGGTCTGGTATTCTCCACTATCGCCCCAAAGCCGACCACATTGGCATGTTCCTGCCTCCACCCCACCCCCATTGTGTGCCACACTGGGAGCCCACTCCAGTGTGGCCAACAGAACCCCCCAAAGTCATGGGGCACACTGGGAGCCCACCCCAGTGTGCCCAACAGTTGTTATTTTTTACCTGTAAATAAAGAAAACCTTCCCACAATGTCCATTCCTAAAAAAAAGAAAATGGTCTGTCGTTGCATCTGAGCACCCCTCCCAACCCACACCCACCTTTGCTCACCCCACCTCCCCATACCCCTCACCCCTGTATTTACCTACAGAGCCCAGTGCGATAATCTTCCGAGGAGTGGAAAATGTCTGAACTCTTCAAAAGCCAACCGCAAACTGAAGAAAATCGTGGTAAGCTGTATAATGGCATCAATGGGGGGGGGGGTCAACTTAGGTGGACATCTTGGCCATTTTTGCAACTTTTGGTTCCAAATTTTCAACATGGGGTTCTTGGGAAACCACCTCATGAACTCAGTCAGGGTCATTTCATTATTCAGTCCCGAAAGGTGATTTCACGGTCACTGTGCGGACTCACCTTTTGGGATCAAGTAACAAAATAACAGTGCCACTGTTCATGAGGTGGGCTCCCAAAAACTTATGTTGCAAATATGGTGAAAAAATTCCCCAAAATGACTATGTTATGAGCATGCATTGCGCAGTTTGTCGCACACTCGTAAGTTCAAGCATTTTTAATATTTTCACTCCAGATTTTCAACATTTCCATTTTTTCACACCTCCTTAAGAACAGTACAGCTGTCATTCTTCACATCCTGCCCAAAATGTGTTTTTGCACATCTGGCGGACAATGGTGTGGTGGCTATAGGAAATCAATGTTCGGGGCAGGTTAAGAAAATCACAGTGACACTGTTCATGAGCAGAGGTCTCAAAATACCTATGTTGAAAATCTGGTGAAATAATTCCACAAAATGACTGTGTTATGAGAGTGCATTGTGTAGTTTCCATGCACACTCGTAACTTCTAGCATTTTTAATATTTTCATTCCAGATTTTCAACATTGCCATTTCTTCACACATCCTTATGAATGGTACAGCTGTCATTTTTCACATCCTGCCCAAAATGTGTTTTCGCACATCTGGCGCAGAATGTTGCAGTTATTGTAGGAAATCAACATTCAGGACAGATTAACAAAATCACAGTGCCACTATTCATGAGCAGAGGTCCCAAATGCTTTCATGAGGTGGGGTCATAAAAAGCCCATGTTGAAAATTTCGAGTGCAAATACTAAGAAAAGCCCAGGGCGTAGGGTTTCTAACCATAATTTCCCATCCTGTAGAGAGTGACAGGCATCTGGGGTGTGACTTTGGATTATCGGCTGTAATGCTCATGCCGTTCCACCCCTGCCCCCACCCTGCAGCCAATGACAGGCATCAAGGTGTGCCTTGGACTGTTCACCCCCAAATTTCACCCCATTCTCCTATACTGCACCCATCTCAACATATTGCCTTATGGAATGGGGTGAGCATAAGGCACGACGACCCCAAGGCACAATGTGACACTTGTCAGAGTCTGCAGGGTAGGGTGAGGTGAAATGGCATGAGTGTTATGGCCGATGACCCAAAGGCACATCTCAATACCTGTCAGTCTCTACAGGATGGAGTGGGGTTAGCGTCAGTTCCATACTTCACTGCCATTCCTATTATGCATCTCTCCAACTCCTGCACTACCAATGCCAATGCCAGCAAGACAACATCCGGCATTGACAAATGCTTGTTAAAAGTGGTGCATTGCACCACTCAAAGTGCTGTGAAAGAACACAAAGTAGCACATGGTACAAAGTTTGGTATATTTCAGCAAGCTCAAAGCAATGTGTCTGAGTGCAGTGCAGAATGTTCAGATTACAGTTAAACCAAATTGCATGGAATTTCAGAAAATCAAATGGAAATCCATCAGTAGTAGAATTCCGATATTTTGCAAGTGAAAATGGTTTCTCGGATTCCTACGGAACAGCAGTTTACATAAACTGCGTATTCCGTTTCCCCACACACTTCAAAGTATTAATGGTTTACATGCTCTGTGGGAAACTAGAACCTTGGTTTACACAGATATGCTTCGATAAAATTTCACAGTGCAACAGAAAGTAAGGAACTAACAGTGGCACACATAGAAAAATACAAGCCCCCCATACTGTATAGCAATGTAGGTACTGTGAAATAGTAGGCATCACATGTGCATACTAGGACTTTGAGTATCACAAATGGCTTTTCACTGTTAAAATAGGCCATATTCTACCTGTAATGACCTCACCCTTGCAGAAGGCTATATATCATTGCCATCCCATTATAGGTCCATGTACATGTGAGGAGCAGCCTCTAGCATTGTGTGGAAGCTTGGTGCTCTGTTATGCAGGAGTTGTGTGTCCCCCATCAGCATCCCTGCCTCTCCTGCTGCAGGTGTGAGTATTGAAGTGGTTGTCCTGTTGCCCTTCCTTCCTCTACCTCTCACACTCTTTGTGCCATTAGAGAACTGAAAGTCAGTCTAACCCCATGGAGGACAGAGGGGATTCCATGAGTTGCCAAGCATAGATGGCACTGGCAGGAGAAGTGCCACATTGTTTGAATGGCCATAAAACATGGTTTTTGGAAGCATTACCTGGAGCACCCTTTATGCATGCTACCACTTCATGTTTACATGCAGGCCTGCTGTACGGTAGTGTTCCTGTGCTAACTGTTCCATCAAATCGAAGACTGACTGCTGCACACCATGATTTATGTTACTATAACTTCAACTGCATCACTTTTTCATGATCACTACAGGTGCATGTTTACTGTTGTTAGACCAGTAATATATTGTCCTGGCCAATTGCACTCTGTAATATTTCATAAGACATTGGCCAATGACCCATATAAAAAAGAAAGTGCTTCACAAAAGGACCCAGAAACTGGTAAATGCATTATTTTTATCATATACTATGTAACAGGCCACCCTGAAAACCAATGTTTTGTTGGCATTCAAACCAATTCCTCAAGCTTGGTGTCTAATAGGTCCACTTATCCACAGCTAAGTCAAATACTTGGTTAGGTGAGAGTCTGTTTTCTTCCCTCAGTATGTACAAGTTTTGGGCAAGCAGCTGATCTGCTCCTGATTCTTTTCAAATTAAAGAATGGGACTGCATACCTGCTCAATGTGATCAGTCATGGCGCCAAAGTTAATCAGAATATAAACTGCATGCTAGACGTGACGGCTGCTGTTCATTATTGAATACTGTTGTGATCACTGTTGCTGCCTTATAATCTGCTACTGGTGCCTACCTGGAAACCCTATGACAGTGGCACACCACGTTATCCATTTTCAAATAAATGGAACTGAATAAATAAACATGTGCTTTAAACATACAGCATACTGCCAGTGTCGATTCTATGTAAACAAGTACCGATTTAAATTTATATTTAGGACAAAAGGATCATCCCTCATGTTACCATGCAAAACAAATGGCAAATATGATCTTTACTGCTGGTTCATGTCAGCAAAGCTGTATCCCAGTTTTTGAGCCCATTGCCAAAGAAAATAATCAATCTTTTGAAACATTCTTATTTTTAGAGGTGCTCTTTTCCGTCCAAAATGAACTCATTGGGACAGTGGGGGGAACATGATGAAGCACTTTGCACACTGCACGGTTGGAAACTTGCATGCAAGGTTAGTAGAAGAGTGCTTGTAATTAAGCTGCTCTAGAAAGATAAGAAATCTGGACACAGAGCGAGAAGGTCTAAGCTGAGAACACTTTGGCATCAATAATCACTCATAGTAGCACAGCAATACCTTTCAGCAATTTTCGCCTGTGCACCCATAGGAGATTATGGGAAGGGGGACTAAATTAGTGGAAGGAGACTGCTGTGACATTAATGAACCAGCAATCAGCAGTGGAGGGGGGTTAAGTACCACGGAGATTACAGTTGTATTCACTCAACTGCACGTGAGAAGGCATCAGACGGAAGGAAAGCAGAGAAGAAATGACAATATATGTTACAATTTAAAACATTTTATAAAGAAGGTAGGTGTGGACAGTTACCGGGATCATGGAAGCCCGCGAAGAGGCAGCACCAGGAGGGTGCACAATGCCTGAGCAGCTGGTTTAATTTTTTAAATATGCATGGCCACAGTAAGCGAGGTAGTCTGTGAAGACAATCTGTGTGGTGATAACGTCTGCACTTTCTTTTACAATTGCAGGCTTCTGTCACTAAGCACAGTATGTTAAGGTGGAAGCATGAAGGGACGTGCGCGCTTGCTGACACTGACGAACATGCCCGAGTCCGGCACAGCGCGTTCATGCACACAGTGAAGATCCGATGCACAAAGGACAAGCAGGGAACATGGTGCGCTGCACCGGGAGTGAGGCCGGGTATGGTTGTGACACTAAGAAGTTATTTCAAACAGAGAACTGCACAATAAGCAAAATGCAGTTACCTAGACGAAACGGCAGTAATGTGGGGGCACTATTGAAAGGCTCAGGCACTACAATCACTAGTGTTTTCATTTAAAAACAGGGACGGCATTGCAGATGTCACAGTGGGTAGCCATCTGGGTACAAGTAGTCATCACACAGTGCGGACTGGCATAGAGATTGGGGGTTCCATGTCATAATGGCGATCGCAAAATAGTGATCCCCATCATACCTCTCAAGTGTCCCTGATTTTGCCTCAAAATTTTACTCTGTCCCTCCTAAAATTTGTGTTTTTGTGGCTGAACAGTGGGGACTGTAGGCACAAAACAATGTCAAGCATTAGAGTTACAGACTTGTTCTTCTTTAGAAAATGCATTTTGCACTAAGACCCATATTCCACCAGCTTTCTGGGTGGATATCTCTAATTTTGAAGATGTGTCCCTGATTTTGGTCCTTTGTCCCTTATTTTTTTAAGCCTTGTCCCTGATTTATGAAGCAGGAGGTTGAGAGGTATGATCCCCATTATAGCGAGTGCACATCGCCAAAAAGCATAAGGGCGATTTAGGCTTGTCAGCGACAAAACATCCGGCAACTGAACTAGAACGTATGGGGGGTGGACTGCGTCCTCCCCCACACCCCCCGATTTTATATAACCAACTCCAGGGGGGTACATGTTGTGGAGGGGAGAAAGTCCAAAAAATAAAAATCCAGCAGCAGTAACAAAATGCTTCCCAGCCCCCAGCCCTGAACCCAGCACCTAAGCTAGCCACCCTGACACCACATCACATGGTTAGCTTAGTGGCAGCATGCTACATTACCCCACACAAACCCTCCTCCCTATACCTCCCCTTCCCATCACCCTCATAACCCTCCCTCGCTCATCCCTACTCTCGGCTTCACATTCTGTTGCTACCCTTACAGGGTAGCTCACATGTGTAGTGTTGTAAATGAGTTACTCTTTTGAGAGTCACTCATTTACAGTTACTATCATCACTGGATACCCAGATTAGGCAGAAGAAAGCCACACTAGGATGAAGGTCCCGACCATCAGCAGAACGGGGGATATCTGGCGTGGTGGAGACACAATGGAATAGAATAAAGGAGGGAATAACTAAGGTAACTGCATGCTGTTTAAAGGTTATAAGCAAGGGTAAGAGAAGAAAAAAAGCCACTGTGGTTCTCAAAGGAGGTAGCTAAGAGGTTAAGGGAAAAAAAACAACTTTCAGGAAATACAAGGAGACCCGAATAGAGGCAGGCAGGGAGGTATATCTACAGAAATGAAAGATGGCAGGACAAATGGTGAGGACAGCAAAGGCTCAAATAGAAGAAGGGATCCCTCAGAAGGTCAAGAATGGGGATATGACTTTCTTCAGGTACGTGAGCAAAAAGAGGAAGGCAAGAGGTATTATAATGAGGATCAGGAGATTGGGGCAGGTGGAGACTGTGCAGAGGACAATAACATTTTAAACACATACTTCTACTCTGTCTTCAGGCTGGCATGCATTAACAGGCACCAGGGGGGTGAACACAAGTTTGTTTACAGAAGAGGGAGTATGCTGGGGTTTGGAAGGCCCTAAAGGAAAACAATGCAATGGGGCTGGACAGGATCCATCCAAGGGTACTAAAAGAAACTGAGGCATGGTGCTAGCCACCTCTCTGGCAAAACTATTTAGCATCTCATTGGAGACAGGAGTGATTCCAGAGGAATGGAGGAGGGCTGAAGTGGTCCCTCTGCACAAGAGCAGTAGCAAGGAGGAGGCCAACAGTTACAGACCGGTCAGTCTCATGTCACTGGTGTGGAAGTTAAAGGAGTCCCTGCTGACAGAGAGACTGATGGAGTATCTGGAGACATATGGGCTGTAGGATCACTAGCAGTCCAGCTTCATTGAGGGGAAAAGTTACTGGCAGCCCAGCTTCACATGGTGGGGAAGGTCATGACAAAGAAATCACATTGGTATCTTTGACTGGGTAACTAGGGAGGTGGAGCGGGGCAGGCAGTGGATGTGGCCTATCTGGACTTCATCAAGGCCTTTGACATTGTGCCATACAGGAGGCTGCTAAAGAAGCCTAGCACCCTGATGATGGAGGAGACGTTGTTGAGCTGGGTACCTAACTGGTTGAAAGATAGGAGGAAGCAGGTGGTGGTAAATGGCAATCACTCGAAGGACAGACCAGTGACCACTGAAGTACCACAGGGACTGATACTCAGCCCTGTCCTCTTCAATGTCTTCATAAGTGACATTGTTGAGGAACTGGGAGGGAGGTTTATCTCTTTGCAGATAACACAAAAATCTGCAACAGTATGGACTCACAGGAGAGAGTGGAGAGAATGTAAAGGGATCTGGAGAACAAGAGAAATGGTCTAGAGAATGGCAGCAGGGTTTCAATGCCAAAAAGTGCAACGTCATGCACCTAGGCTAGGGAAACCCGAGGGCTGTGTATAAGATGATGAGGAGGTACTTACAGTTACCAAACAAGAGAGGGACCGTGGGGGTGATCATATCTGATGAACTCAAGGTGTCAAGGCACTGTGGCATTGCAGTAGGCAAGGTGAGCTGGATGCTTGGGTGCAAAGGAAGGGGGATCTCTAGCAGGAGATGGGAGGTGGCATTGCCTCTGGATTGCTCCCTTGTGAGACCCCACCTGGAGAACTGTGTCCAGTTCTGGTGGCCACACCTCTGCAATGACATCGACTGGGTAGAAGCAGTCCAGAGGAGGGCTACTAAAATGGTGCAGGGGTTGCATAAGAAACTATATGAGGAGAGACGTGTGGAGTTTAATATGTACTCCCTGGAGGAGAGAAAAGTGAGAGAGAACATGATTGAGGCCTATAAGTACCTCATGGTGGGTAGACAAGGTGCAGGATAGGAGTCTCTTTCACAGGAGGAGCATCCAAGCATGGGGGCATACAACAAAGCTTGGAGTGGAGAGTTTAAGAGGAGTGTGAGGAAATACTTTGTCTCAGAAAGGGTGGTGGACACCTGGAACAGCCTGCCAGAAGAGATGGTAGGGGTGAAGACAGTAGGGAGCTTCAAACACGTGTGGGATAGGCACGGGGTCATAATAAATAGAGGTAAGGGAGGAAGGAGGGAGGGATACCCATGACAAAAAAGAGTCCAGGTTGTAGTGTTAGGCGGGGAAAATAGGGCAGACTAGATGGACCTACCCATCCTTTTCTGCTGACACATTCTATGTTTCTGGCTTTCTAGAGGTTAGTGTCCAGCTGCCCAGAATACAGCTGTGAGAGCTAAGACAGAATGAGCATTGTGGCCAGAGTTGGGTGAAATGGCAAAGGCAAGTAGAATCAGGCTGAACTGTTTGCTGATCTGATATTTTAAAAATTCTTCTGTTCTATATTGTGGGAAATTGGGGAAAATGCTTTGTGAAGAGATGGCAGTGTGGGTTTGGAAGGGAGTATGTGGGGAAGTGGGAGAATGAAGAAACATAGGTCATGAATGTGATATTTCGCACTTGACTTTTTACCAGTTTAGGGTGTGCGATTCAGTAAGAAAAAAATGGCTGCCAAACATTTTCTTAAAATTCTGTGCCTACGTAGTGATTTGCAATGAGGCCAAATACCAGAATGACCATACATTGTGCTGCAATAATGCAATCAGATGACTTGTTTTAGCCAATAAAGAATACAGGATTTACTTTATAAAGCCTTATTGTGAATCACAGTACATGGGTGGGCCCCCTTTTCCATAAAAAAAGCCATCAGATATTTCCCCATATCTGATCGCACTTAAGTGCCATATACCCTACCAAATAACCACTGACACCTTATTAATAACCTACAAATACCTTAGTAACACAGTAGTGCCTGACGAATACACTACAAAGCATTTATTACAACCTTATTGACACATGTAACAATCACCTTATTAGCAAGTGAATAAAAAAATTAAATAAAACGAACACCTTATTAACACATGAAAAACATGCCTCATTCACTTAATAGAAAAAATGTGTCACTGGATTGAACAGCAGCCTTTGTTGTCAGTGGTCACCTGACCTGACCTGGTGCTAGTCAAGGATCTGAAGGGGAGTGGGGGGAGTAAGAGGAATTGAGGGCTAGTGAGGAATTCTGGGAGGAAGGTCAGCACAGAAAGGATCGGGGGGACTTGTTTATGTTTATGTTTATTTCAGAGATCAGTTTTAGTTAGGTAGGATTCATGCCAAAATGAGGGGTTTTAAAAAGGGGAGCAAAAGTAGGATCCACTTTGGTTCTCAAATACAGTAGCAGAAAAGGTCAGAGCCAAAAGGCTGGCCTTCAGAAAATATAAGGGAACACAGCGGGATGAAGATAGGGAGGCATACCAAACTGCCCTAAGGGAAGCAGGTAAGGCAGTAAGGCAGACAAAGTCCCAAACTGAGGAAACACTAGCATGAACAGTAAAGAAGGTGACAAGACTTTCTATAGATACATTAGTGAAAGGAGAAAGTCCAGAGGGATTGCTAAGCTTAATGGAGAAAAGGAGCATGTGAGGAGGAGGAGGACCCTGTAAAGGCATCTATCCTAAATAGATACTTTTGCTCAGTATTTACTGAAGAGAAGGTAAGTGAAGCCCACAGCTCAGCATCATGGACACAGGGGAGGAGGTGAGCACTACTCCCTTCACAAAAGAAAGGGTCCTACAAGAGCTTGCTAAGCTCAGGGTGGATAAGGCAATGGGACCTGATGGCAACATCCCAGGGTACTTAAGGAGCTAAAGGAGGAACTAGCAGAGCCATTAGCAGAATTGTTTAGTGAGTCTCTGAGCACAGGAGAGGTCCCAGAAGACTGGAGAAGGGCTCATGTGATCCCACCCACAAGAGTGGTAGCAGGGAGGAGGCGGGAACTACAGACCGGTCCAGTCTTACCTCAGTAGTGGGCAAGATTATGGAGGCACTCCTTAAGGAAAGGATAGTGCAACACCTGGAATCCATAGGGCACAGGATCCAAGACAGCATGGGTTTACAAAGGAAGGTCCTGTCAAACTAATCTCATAGATTTCTTTGACTGGGTAACCAGAGTGGTGGATCAAGGGGGAGCAGTTGATGTCGCCTACCTTGACTTCAGCAAAGCTTTTGACACTGTTCCACATAGAAGATTGATAAATAAGCTAGGTAGGCTCGGGGTGGGTCAGAAGTTGGTCAACTGGGTGGCAAACTGGTTGACTGGCAGAAAACAGAGTGGTGGTAAATGGTATACAGTCAGAAGAGATGCAAGTCACAAATGGGGTACCTCAGAGATCAGTCCTGGGGCCAGTCCTATTCAACATCTTCATTAGTGACCTCTGGAGATGGACTAGAGGTGAGAGCTTGTCTGTTTGCAGATGACACCAAGATCTGCAACAGAGTAGATGATCCAGATGGGGTGGGCAGAATGAGAAGAGATCTGGATAAACTAGCAGAATGGTCAGAAGAGTGGCAACTGGGATTTAATGCAAAGAAGTGCAAAATCATGCACATAGGGAAGAGAAACCCTGAAGCCACTTATAGGCTGGGAGGAGTTGCTAGCAGTCACAAAGGAAGAAAGAGACTTGGGCATCATCATCACTGATGACCTAAAATCATCCAAGCAGACCTCTAAAGCAGTAGGTAAGGCTAGGGGGTGTTAGGTGTATTAGTAGGGGTATCACAAGTCGTAAGAGGGAGGTAATAATCCCTCTGTACAAGACATTGGTTAAGGCCCCATCTGGAGTACTGCGTGCAGTACTGGAGGCCACACCTTCACAAGGACATTAACTCAAATTGAGGCAGTCCAGAGAAGGGCAACCAAAATGGTGCAGGGACTGCATCAGAAGACATATGAGGACAGATTAACGGAGCTCAATATGTATACCCTTGAGCAAAGAGGAGGAGAGAGGTGATATGATCGAGACATTTAAACACCTTAAGGGCATAAACAAGGTGAAAGAGTCTAACATGTTTAAATATAAGAAAAATAGCAGGACAAGAGGACACAGCATGAGATTAGAGGAGGCCGATTAAGGGGAATGTGAGGAAATTCTTTTTCACAGAAAGGGTGGTAGATGCATGGAATGGCTTACCACAAGAAGTGGTGGCTATGAATACAGTGCAGGGCTTCAAACAGGCATGGGATAGGCATAAGGGAGCAATACAAATGACTATGAATAGATAGGTCACTGACAGAGCAAAGGCCGATGGCACATTTATAAGGTAGAAAAAGAAATGGGCAGACTGGATGGGCCTTGCGGTCCTTATCTGCCGTCAACTTCTATGTTTCTATGTTTCTATCCCCCTTCTTCTGATGCTGGATGAGTTGCCCTCCCTCCTGCTCAGTGGTTAGGCTGGGGATGAGGGATTAAAGTGGAATAGGAGGCCATGGGGAGAGCTGCTGAAGGTTGACAGCAGTGAGTGGCCAGGATTGGTTGGAATGGCAAGGGAAGAAAGAGAATAAGGGCGGTGGGGGGGGGGGTGTCACAGAATAAAGAAACAGGTAGCTCAGAGGGTGCTGGGCTGTGATAAAAGAAGGAACATGGACTGGGTGTGCACCTTGACATGTTGGCACCTTGGGGGTTTGCACCTCGAGGGCCGATAGGTAGCTCGGGTGTGCATCTGAATGCAAATGGTTCTAAGAAAATGATATGATGATTCTAGTTATGTTTATGTAATTGCAATGTATCTGTGATGAAAAAAAAGGGATGTAAGGTTTTGTTAATAAAATATGATGACTAAGCACCCAGAAAAGATCTGTGTTTTATTTAAGGAAGGTGGTCCCATGACAACACAGCATTAACTAACCAAGCCCTACACAAAGCAAAAAGTTACCAAATGAACAACAAAAAACCTAAACTCAGTCCTTCAAACTCCTGCAGAGCTCCAACCTAAAATACCCACTCCTATTTCTCTGAAACACACAACACCACATATACATGCTAACTACAGCCACGATACACCCCATACAGTACAGTCACAAACTGCACACTCACACGCAACATAAGCAACCTTTACAAAGCAATAAACTGAAAGCACAGGATCTTATTTATTTAAAATCTGATAATGGGGTAAGAAAGCATTGGGCCACATGGCCCTTTTTCAGACTTGACTTGGGTATTTTTAGAACTACTGTATCACAGTTTGTGTGCAAGACAGAATTATGCACTCAGTCAAAGTTAGTACACTTTGGTAACAAATACAGAGTTTATACTCATCTAAACAGTTATAGACAACACCAAGCTTCAAGTGATTAAGTGCATTTAAGCTGAGCTTTAAATTTATAAATGTTAGAAGCATTTCTTGTTTCTGGAGATATACTGTTCCAAAGTTTTACTGCAGTGTTTAAAAGCTTTTTGAGTTTTAGAAGTTCTACACAGGGGCGTCATGAGTGTCACAGTATAATTCGATCTCAGGTATTTTATATTTTGTTTTTGGTCAGACAATTTGGATAGATAGTATCTAAAGGGATAAAAAATTAAACCCTACAATGGAAACTATGCCATTAAAGCACCTATCCACACTTGGAACTACACTCGGCACTTGCTGTTCGGTGATGATGCACCTGAAACTCATGCCCCTCCTTTTATACTGGAACTCCTGACATACTGAACAGCACTGCTTGCATGGTGGTGCACATGTAAGTGTGTGCGCACATGTGGATATGCTTGGGGTGTACACAAATGCATGAAAATGCTCATGTGCACGGCAGCACACATGGACACCTGCATGCACATGCCAGCAAGTTTGTATATGCATGCAATATTAAACAGCACGATTGTGATCGCAACATACAAACCTGCGCAAAAAGAAACCATCCTAATATATAAAATATCTGCTAGAAATGTGGTGTGTACTTGAAACATATTACCATCTCAGATCCTAACAAACTCATGAAGACCACTCACCTTTCAGGCTGCTAGCCTTATGAACTCATTAGCCCCTCAAAGATAATAGTTCAATGAATATGACACTTTACTCACAGATATGAAGAGAAATTTAGGTCAACAATCCTTGCTGTGTCTTGCTGTGTAAACATGGAATCAAGTTCTTGTTGAGATTAGGAACAAAAACAATGTTTTTTTAGGGGTAAGGTGAAAGAATATTTATATAAGACTTCAGGCAGTACCTGTTATGTCAGTTCTAAATGTTGCACTGTGATGATTGTAAAATCTTTGTTTTACAGTAGGCGATTTTTTTATAATGCTTTCATGCCATGTAAGTAATCATGGGTCACAGATGAAAAATGGGTCTCTGTGCTCCAGTAAGTTCACCCGATTATCAGAGTCTAATAATAATTGTAATATTCTCTATGTAACTGATATTTACCATTTTGTGTTCTGTTTGTAACTACACGGGGATTTTCCTATATTTCTTGTAACCTGCACTTGTTTGAATGACCTTTGAGAGGCTTCATTTGCTTTAACTATAAAAAATGCTAACTAAAAACAACATAAACTGAATTTTTTTTATTCTGCAGACTATTCCATTTCCTTGTGAGATACAAAACCTCTGGCAGGTCATGGTGCCCAGTGTTTGAAAGGAAGCTGTCCATTCAGTCTCTGAGGTCTTTGATGTTGATTGAGCTGTCATTTTGCCAGAAATTGCCACTGAAGTAGAACAAAGAGAAGAGTAGGATCTGTAGTGTTTTTAACTTGTGAGCCAGCAGAGGTTCCACGTCTGTGAGCTAAACATGCCTGTGATCAGAATAACAAGGGGGTCGCTGCTACACTACTGGTGTTTCATTCATGACAGTTTCTTGACAGAGTCCACCTTTCTCAAGGTCGCTACAATCATATCTTCAACCCAGTGAGGTGGAATTTACAAATTCATAACCCTGCAATAAAAATGTGCAGAATGTTTTCCGCTGTTACCATTCGGCAAGACATTACCTGCATATCTGCCCTTTCAGGACATAATGCATGTGTACTCTACACCAGGCTGAATTAACAAGGTTTTAGATGGCAAGTGACTTGCCTTAAAACTCTACTTACTCAAATTTTCAAATTGCATGTAAAAACTAATTTAATGATTCCCAAACATCACCTAAAAGAATAATGACTAGCATTTACTTTAGCAATTTACTTTTCCTTGTGATGGGCTGGCCAATTCTCTGGAAAGGTAACAATATCTTGCTTGCCCAGCTCTGGGAAGTGACACTAAACTTCACTGCCAGGGCTAGTGCTTTATGGCCAACAGACACTGTAGGACTGTACTTCAGGACACAAAGCAGAGAGTGTGTAATAGAACACACACTCTGCTTTGTGTCCTGGAGTGCAATCTTACAGCGTCTGTTGTTTGGAGCTTTTTGGGGATAGCTGCCCCGGACTTGCACCCTGCCCAGCACCAGAGAGCACGATACTTCCTTGTAGGTTTAGTGTTCTATGGCCCAAGTCTCTTGCAGCTGGTCTGGAAAGGGGAACTGTAATTTTGTTAATTAAGGTAACATACAAGAGTTTACCTTTCTCTGATTGTCTGACTGATCCATCTTCTTTCTCTTTAAATCCCATTTCAAAATCCACTTTTTTTTGTATTACTGCTGCGTTATAGTATTTATGTATTACTGGCCTGCTTGAGAATATCTTGAAGTGGAAATGTCAATGAAACAGAATGTTAAAAATATCCTCCCTATCTCCCTGGCTTATTGGATTTCTCAGACTTTAATGGTTTTATGAACAGGCTTCCCTATAATATGTGTGTGATTTTGATGTAAGCCTTGTTCCTTGAATTATAATGTCTTAAGTGTAACTGCTTTTAATCCTCATTCTTTCATTTTGTTAGGGATTGTCTGCATAGCAGATCAGTTCCTACTGCGATTAAGTCAGGAACTGTTTCTCAGCTGAGGCATAGTAATGCATTAGGGGGTGGGGCATAAGAGGCAAAGAGGTGAGTGGATTGCCTTGGCATTTGTTGTTGGTTCTGTCTTTCACAGCATGTAAGTATACTATTGGCTGTGAGGGTCAGTGTGCATGAGGACTTTATGAGTGAACCTCTCAAGAAAGTGGCAACAAAGGTCTTGAGAATGCGTCCTTCATGCAAACGTGCCCTCACAAGTAGTAATGCCTTCAATCTGTGAACCAAAGCACTAACACCCCACCTGGTGCTGCCACTGATCCCACCCACATACCAATCCCTGCCACAGACAATATGGAAAACTACTCTTTAAATTATAGGAAATGGATATGGTGATCAGCACTCCTCTTGCCATCTATCTCCTTGGAGTATTTTGCAAAAGTGGAGGATTCCAGACCCGCTTATGCTCTTCTGATAACTATGCTACACTCTACACCACATTGACCCATGCTCTTGTGCCCCCTCTACTGCTAAGAACACTCTCAACCCTGCTGCAACCCCACTGCTCTGCTGATTTTGGCATTAATGGAGATCTATTGATCCCCTGAGGTTAGTTGTGCTACTAGGAGTTAGTTGGTATGGCCCTGTAGTTCTTTTTTAATCAATTTATTTTAGCTGGGTGGGTTTGCATTAAATAAAAAAAAAACATGGGATGTGGAGGCAGAGCCCCCTAACGCAAATAAGCTGATAAAGAAAAAAACACACAGCCATGCCAACTAACCGCGAGTATCATAAGTTGGTCATTACTAGTGTAAGTGGGTTCGTAGATCTCCACTTTGCTCATGATTTCTTATTGCTGGGTCATGCACAGGTTGACAATGATAGTGCTCAGGCATACAAGTAGAGTAGCAGTAGTATAGCATAAGCCTTGCTAATTCTGTGACGTAAGGTTGCACTAGTTACATGGATCTGGAGTCCTCCACTATTGCTGAATATTTAACCTAGATTTGAAAGCCAAGCTAAATACTTCCCAGAATGAACATCACCATTGTCCAGCCAACCAGTTTGGGCAAGCACCAGTGTCAAATACTGCAATTAAAAAGAAACAACATTTTACCAGCAGACCCTCGACACATGGATATAATGAAATGACTGGCATTCAGTGTCTCCAGCTCCAAATCCTAGTATTAATACCATCCTAATCTGCACAGCTTGGTGATGCCCAATTGTAGTAATGCCCTAACCTCAGCTTGAAGTAACTTGCTACTGTGCCTTTACTGTCCCCTCCTCCGACTGCTATAATCATGCTCTGTTGCCAGTTGCGTGCAACCTAAATGGTTGGCAGCATGCGCCAATATGGACTCGTTGCTAAAGCAGATAAATCCCCTCCTTGAATGAGCTATGAGATGCAGGATAATGCCCTTCCACCACCTGAGCCATACAGCCTTGAGTTCATGACATATTAGCAGGGGCTCAGTGTCTAGGACAGGCTGGCCCCTGATTTCAGCATAGCTCATGCCCTGGTGACTGCGATAAGGGTTCAGGTGCTGGAGTACAGGCAGAGGGACATCTGTACTGTGCTACAGCTGGGGGACAGGCTGAGGTATTACTTGATGACTCGCTGCATGGTCCTGCTAAACCACCGCAGCATGTTGTAAGGTGGGGCAGTGTTTCTAGTTGAGCTAATGGTCGATTTTTTTCTAATTATTTTTAACTCAGCTTTATTCAAGCACACTGTAGATATACTTACACAATACATAGTATGTTGGAATTCAGAGCAAAACAGTGATACCAACTGAAAAAGATGCCAAAACTACTCTTAACACTAAAGTAACCATTTTGAATCTAGAGTTTCAGGTAAAACTGTAAGGTCATAGAGATGGTCTGAACCTTTCTCACCAGAGAGTGACTTGCCATCATAGCCTGTGCTTCCACCTACTGTAGGTTTCCAGCTACTGAACATTCATGTCCATTGTCCAATAAACGTCCCATGGGCACCTCAAATCCAAACTGGAGTCTCTCTTGAGGTTTATCTCTGCCATGATCTTCACCATATTTTTGATGTCCTCTACCTTTGCCACTCAAAACATATGCTATCGAGTAATTTCTGACAGAAAAAGAACTGTAATACATTTAGATGCTGCAGTTAGCATACTGTAGTAAGCATAAGCCCTTGCAGCTTTCTGGATAAGGATCCCATTATAAGTAACCCCAGTACTGAGTCTGTAAAAGTGAATGGGTATTCCCACCCCAAGAGCTTTTGTATATATACATGTACCTGAGTTCAGGACCTTGATAGTCCTGGAAAATCCCAAAAGATATGCAAGTGTGTACCTGAGCCCACACACACTGTAACTGCCAGTATGCTTCTGTTTGTGTGGTTCCAAAATTTTAGTAGATAGAGGGGTCTCTGAAACAATGAACCAACACCTTCCAGGCAAATTCTCTTAATATGGGTGAAGCTATAACTTCCTGCTCATGGGTCACATGCCTGAACCAAGACTTTCTAAGGATTATTACACTCCCTCCTTTACATTACCATCCTTCTCTGACCTTGTCCAGGAGTGAATCCTCCCTGTCCCCAGTATGGCATAGACTTCTGAAATACTGTATATTTAAATTGATTTTTTCAGCCCAGTTTCCCAATAGAAGAAGTCTTCCAATATGGATTTTTCCCTTGACACCCTCTGCAAGTTATTCTCTGAAGGCAAAAAATGACAAATTTGCCTATAGCTAAGAAACTCCTGCTGTCCAGATGAAACTTCTGTCTTAAGACTCCCAAAGCTTAGTACCTGCCCACTTGAATGGTACTGCGAGAAGCATGTCAAGCCCCTGTGTTCCCAAGTACCATAACCCTGATACTTGATCAGTGGTATGAACACACTGCTATGCCTAGTAAGTGACAGTGGGCCAATTGCATTTGGAGTCCATGTCTGTCTACGTAGTTTCTCAATTATACATATTGAGTGTTGGACCCAAGGTTTGTTATCATTTTCCAAATCTCTTGTGAGAAAGTTATGAACCAGAGTGTGTATAATGGGACCAGGAAAGCCCCACCATGGCCAGAAATGAGGAGCAGGAAGGCAAAATGCATACAGTATCACCTAAATCAGACAAAGAGGGAAAGGCAGAGGCAGGAAGGCAGCACAACTAGGTAAAATGGGGAGAGGGGTGGAAAGAAAGCAGTGGAGCAAAGGCATGAGTAAAGAGCAGAAAGGCAGCAAAACATGGAAGGCCGTGTTACAAATGCTTGCAGCCTGGAGAATAAAATCCCAGACTTGGAAGCATTGTTAGTAGAGGAAGACCTGGACATAGCAGCAATATCAGAGACCTGGTATACCACAAATCATGACTGGGATGTTAATGTACCAGGGTATGCTCTGTTCAGTAGGGACGGGGGGGAGTAGAATAGGTGGAGGAGTGGCCATGTACATTAGGGAGAGTATAAAGGTAACAGAGGTACTGGGTAGACAAGGGGAGGCCGAGGCACTGTGGGTCACCCTTGAGCCAGACAATGGCATAGCAATCTGAGCAGGGGTAATCTACAGGCCTGCAGTACATGAGGAGGAGTTGGATAGGGATCTATGAGATTAAATTCATGCGATGGCAGCAAAAGGTGAGGTATTACTGCCGGGTGATTTCAATATCCCAGACATGAACTGGGCAATCCCAGCAGCTGCTTCAACCAGGAGCAGAGACATCCTGGATTCCCTACAGGGGGCAGGCCTAAGACAGCTAGTAATTGATCCCACAAGAGAAAGGGTGATCCTGGACTTAGTACTGACCAATGGGGACAGAATTTCAGATGTCCCAGTGGAAGGTCAGCTGGGGTCCAAAGACCATTACATAGTGTGGTTAGCATAAAGACTGAGACACAGTCTAGTCACATGAAGGCAAAGGTCTCAGATTTTAGGAGGGTAGATTTTGCTAAAATGGGGAGTTGTGTCAAAGAGGCATTGGCGAGAAGGGAGACAGGAGGGGGAGTTGAGAAGCAGTGGGAACAAATAAAGGGAGCCATAGAGGAGGTGATGAGCGAGTGCATCAGGTTGGCAAATAAGGGCAAGAGAAGAAGGAAATCACTGTGGTTCTTAAGAGAGGTGGCAGACAAGGTAAGGGCCAAAAGAGCAGATTTCAGGAAATAAAAGGAGACTCAAAGGGAGGAGGACAGGGAGGTGTACCTAAGGAATTTAAGAGAAGCAGTGAAAGCTGTTAGCAGAGCAAAGGCACAGACTGAAGAAAGATTAGCATAGACAGAGAAGAAAGGGGACAAGGCATTCTATAGGTACATTAGTGAAAGAAGGAAGACTTGGGGGGATTGTAAAACTCAAAGGAGATACAGTGGAGTGTAAGGAAGGAGACATGGAAAAGGCAGAAATACTGAACAAATACTTCTTCACTATTCACTAAAAAGGGAAAGGTCAGGGACCACACCTGGTTAACAGACACGAAGGGGGAGAGGGATAAACACATGTCCATTCACAGTGGAGAAAGTCCTGGAGGAGTTCACAAAACTGAAGGTGGACAAAGCCATGGGGCCAGATGGCATGCACCCGAGGATATTAAGAGAGTTGTGAAGAAAGCTAGCGGCACCTCTAGCAGCACTGTTCATGGAGTCACTCAACACAGGAGTGGTTCCAGAGGACTGGAAGAGGGCAGTGGGCAGGATCCAATGCAACATGGATTCACTGCAGGAAGGTCGTGTCAGATGAATCTGATAGATTTTTTTGACTGGGTGACAAGGGAAGTAAATCAGGGGGTGGGTGGTAGATGTTGCCTACCTTGATTTCAGAAAAGCCTTCCACACCTTCTCACATAAAAGGCTGGTCAACAAAATAAGTAGTATGGGTATGGGGCACAAGGTGGTAAACTGGGTTAGGAACTGGCTAATGGACAGAAAGCAGAAGGTGGTAGTAAATGGGATCCAATCAGGGGAGAGGGGAGTGACCAGCAGGGTACCTCAGGGATTAGTCCTTGAGCCAGTCCTGTTTAATGTCTTCATTAGTGATATTGCGATAGGACTGGTCTGCCTGTTTGCAGATGACACCAAGATCTGCAACAGGGTCGATAATCCGGATGGGATGGAGGGAATGAGGTGGGATGTGGAGAAGCTTAAAAAATGATCTGAAGTGTGGCAACTAAGGTTCAATTTCAAAAAGTGCAAAATAATGCACCTGGGAAGAGGGAACCCTGGGGAGAGCTACAGGATGGGGGGGTTGCTGACTATCACCAAGTAAGAATGGGACCTGGGGGTATCATTTCTGATGACCTAAAGGTGTCTAAGCAGAGTACAAAGGCTGCAGAGAAAGCCAGTGACATGCTGGGTTGCATAGGCAGAGGTATCACTAGCAGAAGGTGGGAGGCAGTGATGCCATTGTACAAAACGCTAGTGAGGCCTCACCTAGAGTACTGTGTGCATTCTGCAGGCTGCACCTTTGTAAGGACGTTGACAGGGTGGAGGCAGTCTGGAGAATGGTGACTAAGATGGTACAGGGCTTGCACCAGAAAACATATGAAGACAGATCAAGGACCTCAATATGTACTCACTGGAGGGGAGGAGGGATCAGGAGGACATAATAGAAACATTCAAGTACCTTAAGGGCATTAACAAGGTGCAGGGGGGAGACATCTTCCAATATAAGAGATGTACAATAACGGGGGGCATGATATGAAATTGGAAGGTGGCAGGCTGAGGGGAAATGTGAGGATATTTTTCTTCACAGAGATGGTGGTGGACACATGGAATAGGCTGTCACAGGAAGTGGTGGGGGTGAGCACAGTAGAGGGTTTTAAACATGCATGGGACAGGCATAAGGGTACCTTAGAGGTGGAAAGGAGGGGGTGAAAAGTCATTGACTAGGTAGGGTCAAAGGCTACAAACTAGTGTAGGGCTTTTGGGCAGACTGGATAGGCCTAGCGGTCCTTATCTGCCGACAATTTCTATGTTTCTGTGTTACAGTGCATACCATTGAGACACCACTCTTCGTTTAACTTGGAGCGAGATTGATGCCGCCTGTGCTTCCAAGTAATATTGCTTTTAAGTCTGGCATTGCCAGCCTTCCCTCTGTCCCATGGTAAATATAAAAACTTCCCTTCAGACTCTAGGTCTCTTCCCACCCCCAAGCCTCCAGAAAGACGGGTATTTTAAGGAGAAGATGTGAAACAAAAAATGTTGGATATTTTTGAGACAATGGGATCTTGGGCTATTAAGAACCTATACATGAAGGTTAGAGGAGTACTTCTTTTTATTGTTGGATGAAAAATGAGAATTAGGAAGTGCCTTTCTTCGCTACTGTAGGAGTCACGCCGCATAGAATGTGTAACTGGGTCACTGACATTTTGACAATGGTTACACGATTACATAACATACCCTTTACCCCGAAGTAAAATTACTAGGACTAAAGTTAATTAAGGCATTGGTTTACGTTTGCTGGAACATGCTGGGTCCTTTTTGGCCTCAGCCTTGAGTCCTCAGTGCTCTCCAAACACTGTCCTGTATAGCTTCAAAGTCACTACATAGTTCCAAGTCATTGCACCATATCCACTGACCCACCACACTGACAAGCTAAAACCGGGCAGCACCATAAACCCTTTGCTTCCCAGGATACATCATCAAGGGAAACGCATGCAGCAGGGATTCCTGCTAGGAGGCAGTGAGGTGTGTGATCTAGTGGTTAGCGTACCAGCTCGGGAACTAGAAGATCAAAGGTTCAAACCCTGGGGCATGGTAGGGTAATAAAATAGGGTAGACTGGATGGTCCAATGGTCTTTTTCTGTCAACAATGACTATGTTTCATAGAAACACAGACAATGACAGCAGAAAAAGACAACTGGTCCATCCAGTCTGCCCGTGATTCCCTATCTAACCCCGGGACCGTTGTCCAGCCGGGGTCCTAGCCCTCCCCCTTCTCCTCCCAGTTTCTGTCACCCCAAGTAACCATGAAACCCTTCACTCTGTCCCAACATTTCTTGAAACCATTAATGGTTTTATTGCCCTCCACCTCAGCTGTAGACTGTTCCACAGTTCCACCACTCTTTCCATAAAATAATACTTCCTCATGTCCCTCCTGAACCTCCTCCTGTCAGTTTCCACTTGTGCCCTCATGACCTCTAACTGCTACTCATGCTAAATAATTCTCCACAGTTCACCTTGTTTATTCCTTTAAGGAACTTGTGGGTTTCTTTCATATATCCCCTCTCTCTTCCTGCCTCCAGTTAATATATGATCAGTTCCTTGAGGCATTCTGCCCCATTGGCCCTAAATCATCTTTGTCACCCTTTTCTGCACCATCTCCAGCCTGTCCTTGTCTTGGGCACAGTACTGCAGGTGAGGCCTCACCAAAGATCTATAAAGGGGTAGTATTACCTCTTTCCTTCTGTTGTCAGTACTCCTCCCAATATCTCCCACCATCTCATTTGCCTTACTACAAGCCTTGTTGCATTGGCTTGATTCTTTGACAGTGTTACTGATCATAACTCCTAGGTCCTGTTCGACAGCCACAGTGCTAAGTCTTACCACCACATCCAGTACTCTGTCCTGGGGTTCTTCTTCCATAGGCACATCACCTTGCATTTTTTGGTATTGAATTTCAACTCAAAACAAAAACAAAGAGATCATAAAGCAATTTTAGGATTCTGATCAAAGTGTCCACTGAGATTAGATCAAAAGGACTGCGTCAGTTCAAAAAGAAGGATTCTGACAAAATCAACCAGTGAACACAATTTCTTGCGGATTTTTCTAAATCAATTCATTTTATTCTTGATATGGCCACCATCAGTAAGGCCCAACATTTTGCTGACGCCACTGCCAGCTTTTCAAGGGGAGTGGTCTTAAGAAATAAGAATATATAGAAATATGTACAGTCAAAATTGCAGAGCTATGTTGCACCAATACATAACTGACAATAACAAATTTCACATTTTTCTCATAAGAGAAAGATGAGAAATCTGTCATTGCCAGCATAGGCCCCTTGATGAAGCCTTTACTGGCGAAGCGCCTGGGCATTTACCTTCCATATGGTGACTGGTTATAAGCTCAGTAAATGTTTACTATGATTGTCAAAGCCTTGATAATACATTCATTTTTAAGCTTTTATCAGTTTGAGCTTGGTACTTTGGTGTGGTATGCTGCATGGCTAGTGTTTGTCACCTGGACATGATTGAGGGGTTAGCCCCTTAGCTGTGCCATCCAAAACCCACTGTAGAATGGAAACCCTTTGGTTGCACTAGTCTGACAAGCCTGCCCTGCCATGAACCCATGCTGTTTACTATCCTGGAGTCCATTGATCTCCAAGTAGTCCATGAGGTCCTCTTTGACCAGTGACTCCATCAGCTTCCTTATAGCAAAGATAAGACATGCAGGTTTGTGGTTCCCCTACTTGTTCCTTGTCCTCCCCTTATGGAGCAGAACTACACCTGTCACCCTCCAGTCCTTTGGAACTACCCTGATCTGTAATGATCTATTGAATAGTCCTCCCAGGGGTTCAGCCAGTTTCACTGCCAGTTCACTGAGCATGCTTGGATACATCCCATCTGGTCCCAGGGTCTTATCTACCTTTAGGGCTACTCACTATTTCTGGACCCTTTCAGTTGTAAATACTGGCTGGCTCATCTCCAGGACCCCCTTTGTGGCCACTTTGATGCCACTCCCTGGCATGGGCACACTATCCTCCTTCGTGAAAACAGAGCAAAAAAAATCATCAAGGACAGCAGCCTTTTGTGCATCCCGCTCTATCACCCTACCCCCTCAGAAAACCTAACAATTCCCTGTCCTTTCTTCCTTTCTTCTCTAATATACCAGAAGAATTGTTTTTCTCCACCCTTGACCCCCACTGCAGTACACAGCTCTGTGTCTTCTTTTGCCTCCCTAATCACCCTCTTCATCTCCTTGTTTCTCAGTAAGTATTCTTCCCATTCTTTGTCCCCCTTCTTTTCTTTGTACCTGAAGAAAGCCTTTTTCTTGGCCCTAACCACTTCCCTGACCCTTGCTGAGAACCATAATGATTTCTTGAATTTGTTCCTTTTGTTACCATTCTCATGGATGACTTAGATGCCTCAAGAATCCCCCATTGCCCTGATCTCTCTTCTACATTTTCTATGCTGTGTATCCCAACTAACTTGTCCCGGACCAACTCCCTTGACCTGTTGAAGTCCCCCCTTCAGGAATCAAGGACCTCAGCTCTCAGTTGGGGTTTTCCAGTCCCAAGGTCCAGTTCAAGGCCAGTGGAGTTGTGGTTGCTGTTACCTAGTGGCTCCCCTACTCTCACAGCTCTGGACACCTCTGAGTTGGTGAGTACCACATTGAGAATGGCCTCCTGCCTGGTGGGTTCGTTAACTAGCTGTACCAGTAGACAGACCTGGAATGTATCCAGCAAGGCTTAACGTCTGGTGCTCCTGGCCATTAGAACATCACAGTCAATATTTGGCAGGTTCAGAGCCCCCACTACAACTACTTCCTCCTTTGCCCACCCCTTTCTAGTTCTTCCCTGAGCTGTCTCTCCCTCCCTCCCTTCCACTTACCCTATTGGTCTATAGACTACCCCCAAGCATAGTTTCTTGTTTGAGGCTGGCGTGAGTTACACCCAAAATGACTCTGTCTCTCCCTTACTATCTCTGATGCACTCATCTTCCACAACCTCAGTGCCATCCTTGACATGAAGGGCTATGCCTCCCCTCTACCTTTCCTTGTATCCCTCCAGAACATTAAGTATCCAGGGAATGTCAGATCCTAGTCATTATTGTCCAAGTCCCAAATTTCTGTGATGGCTGCAAAGTCCATCTCAGTGTTTGTCATCATTGCCTAGAGCTCGCTGATTGTACTACCCAGGCTCCTGGTGTTAAGGCAGACCCCCTTCTATCTAATTCCTGAACCCTTTTTGCTATTTACCTATCTTTCTCCCTTGTTCTTCGCTAGTCCTCTTGGCTTCTTGTTTATCATGGTGGTTGCACACTTTATTTTCTCCCTCTCTATGTAGTCCACCCAGCTACGGTAATGGGTAGCAGCAGGATCCCTCTGGAATTAAGAAGCTGCATCTCAGTTGGACTATCCTGGGTGAATTAAATGCAATAAAAAATGTAAAATAAACAGTGATCTATAAGTAATGGTTAATGTAAATACTACATTAAAACCAAACATGTTCCCCTACAGCCTCACCTACAATTGCATTCATCTTAGTGGGGCGTTAATAATGGCCCCTGTCAGTAATTTAAAAAAAGATTGAGTAAAAAATATCCAAGACAAAACTACAAGCATTTTACAGTGCTGAGTGAAGAATTATATCCACTACCCAGTTGTTTAAAAAAACCCAGCAAAAAATCATAAGGTGAGAAAAGAATTTCAGGGGGCTGAAGACAAAGGGCTAATAATAGAAGCAGACTAGAGGCATTATGTCATGGTTATATAAAGCTTTCTGTGTGTGCTCTTGGAATGCTCCCTGTAAGTATATGAGGTAATGTTTTCTGCTGTAGATTTTTGCAGTGCTTCACACTGTCACTGAGAATTGACAAAAATTGATGAAATGTACCACTGCAAGATTTGGGCCAGGTAGACATTTGGTCAGTCAGGGACAGGAAGGTCTGCATCTTCTGAGGTCGGATGTGGTTGGATGCATGCACGCACCGCTGATGTGATGTTTTCATGTGTGGACACCATCCCTTCCAGAACCCACTGCCCAGCCTCATGTGATGTGCCAGAGCTACTGTGCCCATGCGGCAGCAAGAGAGAAAGAGGTGAACATGCATATGATACAGAGTCAAGGACACCACATGCAAAAAATACTGGCATCATGCATGCGAAGCCGGAGTTCAGATGGCACAGGGCATGATCTATCATTTGGAACCTGACCCTGTACACAAATATGGGGGGTGGGTGTCTTCCATACAGGGCAGCAGTTGCCTGAGGAGGCACATAGACAGGTAGGGCAGCCACAGCCAGACCAGTGGTTGCAAGTGCACAAACAAAAAGGAAAGGAAAGGAGTGGAGAGGAGAGGAGAGGAGAGGGGCTAAGAAGGAAGGGGTTATATGTGAAAGTCAGTCGTGTCTGTGGTTAGGAGCTGGACAGAGTAGGTAGCTGCTACATTTGGCCTGTGGCAGTCTGATCTGAACAAAGGAAGACTGCTGTATGTTTGAGTTCTTTCCATAAAAACATACAGTAGATGTTGTTGGCAGAAAAAGCTCAACATCCCATCCAGTCTACCCAGTACTACCAACAGTACGTGCTTACTGTTGTGCTTGATTTTATGTGGACCTTAGTGACCCTTGGGCCTTCATTACCCTTTCCTCCTTCCCCATTTAATAGTGTCTTCACCAGCCCTTTATACCTATCCTGCCCATTCCTAATCCTCCCACTGGATGCTAAGTGTCTCCCATGGTAGATAATAGCATAATGACACCCTTTGTGCTGTAGCCCTTAGTGCTCCAGCCAGCAGCATGGAGAACCACTAGGGGTGCAGCACTAACAAAGAAAATCACTCAACTGGCAGTCGGAATCTCCAGGGGAGGAGCTGATGTCCAATGAGCCCTCTTGTGCAGGAGGCCAATGGAGTTTGACAGACCATGAGAAGATGGCATCCATTGGGGGGAGCTCAGATGCCCCTCTTAGTCCAGTCTGGCTCTGGAGTGGTGTTAAGATGCGTGAGCCATGACTTGTAACAATTTAAACTTTGCCACTTTTTGTTGGCTCAGCCCACCCAGGGAGAGAAGCCTCTCGACTGGCAGTAGAAGTACCAGGGGAGACTTGATGTCCAAGGAGACCCCTTGGTGCAGGAGTTCGATGGATTTGTATAGGCCTTAAGAAGCTGGCAACCACTGGAAGATGGGGGAAGCTCAGATGCCCCTCATGATCCTTCGCAGCAAAAGTCTGGTCCAACTCTGGAGTGGCACCAAGTCATATGGGCCATGTCTTTTAACAATTTAAACCTTGCTGCTTTTTCTTGGCTTTGTCCACCCATGTAGAAAAACCAACCAACTGGTGGTAGGAGTCCCAGGGGAGAGCTGATGTCCAGGGAGACCTCCCGGCACAGGAGGTCAATGGAGTCAGGCAGATCTCATGAAGGTGGCATCCATTGGAGGAGAGGGGGGATGCTCCAGTGCCCCTCATGATTCCTTACAGCAGATGTCCAGTGCAGTTCAGGAGTGGTGCTAAGACTCGAGGGCCAATCTTTAAACAATTTAAACTTTGCCGTTTTCTGTTGGTTGTGTCCACCCACAGAGATAAGCTGTTTGATTGACAGTAAGAGTCCTAGGGGATAGCTGATGCCAAAGGAGACCTCCAGGTGCAGGAGGTCGATGGAGTCGGGCAGTCCACAAAGGAGGTGGCATCCTTCGGGAGAAGGAGGAAGTTCAGATACCACCCACAACCACTTGTAGTAAAAGTCTGGTCCGGCTCTGGAATGTTGCTAAGATGTGTGGGCCGCATCTTTTAATAATTGAAACTTTGCCACTTTATGTTAGTTCCACACAATTGCAGAGAGAAGCTACTTGATTTATGGTAGGAGTACTAAGGGAGAGCTGATGGCCAAGGAGACCTCCCGGTACAGGAGATCAATGGAGTCAGGCAGGCCCAAGAAGGCAGTGTCTGTTGGGGGGAGAGGGGAAGCCCAGATACCCTCATTACCCTTGCAGCAACAGTCTGGCCTTGCTCTAGAGTTTATTTATTTGTTTACTTACTTACTTATTTATTTCAATAGTTTTACCAGGGAAATCATAATGAACTGGTATCAGCTTGTTTCTGCTAGTAGAGGAGGAAGAGAACAGAACTGAACAGAATAGGTATAAAGTACAATGTACAACAATAATACAATAATATGGAAATAAGTATAAAAAAATATTCAAATTATAAGAAATGGTTCAAGAATAAAACTGCCACACAGTAAATTGAGGAACAAGCAAAAGAACATTAAGCATATATTGGACCTGGTACTCACGAACGGGGACAGTGTTGCAGATGTCACGATGGGTGGCCACTTGGGGTCCAGTGATCACCGAACGGTGTGGTTCAATATAAAAGTGTCAGAGGCGAACCACATGAAGGCGAAAGTCCTGGACTTCAAGATGGTTGACTTTGTGAAGATGGGAGAATGCATCAGGAATACCCTGGTGGGGGGGGGAGGACTTGTGTGGTGTACAGGAACAGTGGGTGAAATTAAAGGGAGCCACAGTAAAGGTGACAAACCTTTGCATTCGGCAAGTAAACAGAAGCAAGAGGAAAAAAAGACTGCCATGGTTCTCAAAAGAGGTGGCTGGGAAGGTACAGTAAAGACAAAAAGATTAGCATTCAGAAGGTACAAGGAGACACAGAGGGAAGAGGACAGGAAACTGTATCTTGAAAAGCAAAGGGAGGCAGGGAAAGCAGTCAGGAGCACAAAGGCACAAACGAAGGAAAAAATAGCCCATGCAGTGAAGAAAGGGGACAATACATTTTTCAGGTACACTAGTGAAAGGAGAAAAACCAGGGGTGGGATTGTAAGGCTAAGAAGGGAAGGAGGGAAGCGTATGGTAGGGGACCAAGGCAAAGCAGAAATCTTGAACAAATATTTTTGTTCAGTATTCACAGAAGAAGGGGAAGGTGAGGGGTCACAGATAAGTGACAGGAGCAACAATTGAAGGAAGGTGGACACCAGTCCATTTACGGAGGAGAGGGTCTTGAAGGAACTCGCAAAACTGAAAGTGAACAATGCAATGGGGCCAGACAGGATACATCCAAGGATATTAAAGGAGCTTAGAGAAGTGCTGGCAGGAACACGGACAGTCCCTTTCAACCACTTGCTGGAGACAGGAGTGGTTCCCTAGGACTGAAGGAGGGCAGATGTAGTCCCTCTTCACAAAAGTGGGAGCCGGGAGGAGGCTGGCAACTACAGGCCAGTCAACCTAACCTTGGTGGTGTGGAAATTAATAGAATCAATGCTAAAGGAAAGGACTGTGGAATATGCTACATACATACGTACATACATAGTTGCCAGCAGATTAGGCATAATGGTCTACCTTGTCTGCCCAACCCAGCTTACTGGTAGTGTATAGTAGCTGCTCTACCACCACCCCTCATTTCCCCCCTCCCTCTCTCCCTCCCCCTTCACCTCCCTGTATACCTCTGTTGTTCCCCAAACCCCTACCCTGTACCATGCCCCTATGCCTGTCCCAACCCTTCTTGAAACCTCCCACAGTTACCATTTTTATCAGTGCATTCCAGGGTGCCACCACCATCTCCATGAAATAATGCCCCCACTCCTCTCCTCTGTACCGCACCCCCTGCCAACTTTAGATTATGGCTTCTCACAGTCCCCTCCTCCCTTAAATTGAACAGACCCCCCTTGTTCCCTCTGTTGACCCCCTTGAGGTATTTGAAGGTCTCTGTCATATCCACCATCTCTTCTGTCCTCCAGAGAGTACATGTTCAGCTCTCTGAGTCTGTCCTCCTATGACAACCCCCCAGACCACTAATTATCCTCATTGTCCTTCTCTGGACTCTCTCCAATGGTGTCCTTTTCTAGGTGGGGGGTGCCAGAACTGCACACAGTACTCCAGAAGCGGCCTCACCAGTGAAGTGTACAGGGGAGGTATAACCTCCCTTCTCCTGGACATTATCCCCCGGCTATACACCCAAGCATTTTGTTTGCCTTAGCTGCTGCTCTTCTGCGCTGCTCTGAGTGGTTCCCTTTAACATCAATCATCACCCCCAGATTCTTCTCCATCATCGTGACACTCAGCTATACCCTTCCAAGTGGCAGTTATACCCAGGGTTCCTAACACCCAGGTGCCGAACACTACATTTGCATGCGTTAAACCCTAACTGCCATGTGTGGGCCTCCCCAGGTCATCCTGTAGTGTCTTCCTACCCTTCATGCTGTCTACCGCCACCCCCAATCTAGAATCATCAGTGAACAAACTCATTTTACTACCAACCCCTTCCCCGATGTCCGCAATTAATACATTAAAAAGAATAGGGCCCAAAACTGAACCTTGTGGATCCTCCCTGATGATCTCTGTGGCTGTCGAGACTTCACCCTCTACCACCACCCTCTGCTGTCTATTTCTAAGCCAATTAGCTACCCACTCCACCAATTTATCTCCCACCCCCAGTTCCCTCAATTTCCAAATTAGCCTTCCATGTGGAATTGAATCGAAAGCCTTGCTGAAGTCCAGGTACTGGACATCAACCAGCTTTCCTCTATCCACAGATTTTGCCACCCATTTGAAAGGTTAGTTTGACACGATTTTCTCCGGACAAACCTATGTTGGTTATCATCCTGAAAACCATTTGCCTCCAGGAACTTCATCAACCATTCCTTTAAGATGGCCTCCAAAATTTTCCCCACTATGGATATCAGGCTAACCAGTCTGTAGTTCCACATTTTGTTCTGAGGTCCACACTTGTGGAGGGGAACAACATGGGCCAACCTCCAGTCTAGACGGACATATCCTGATTGGAGGAAGAAACTGAATAGTTCCATCATGGGAGCCGTCAGGACATTTGCCAATTCCTTCAGAACCCTGGGGTGGATGCTGTCAGCCCTGGAGCTCTGTCTGACCTCAAGGACTTGAGAGCCTCCCTCATCCTCCCTACTTGGATCTCCCCATCTGCTAGAGCCTCCCATGTCCCCTTTTCTGACCCCTCACTGAGGCAATAGCCCATCCCTTTCCCTAGTGAAGGCTGAGCTGAAATAATCGTATAACACTTCAACCTGTTCTGCTCCCCCTCTACCCACGGGACGAGCTACCTGCAAGATCTCCTGCATCCTTACTGCTCTCCCAACCGCTCTACTTGGCCGATGAGGGATTGCTGGAGATTCCCAGGGTATGGTTAAAAACTTCTGGATCGCAGGCATTTTCATTCACAGCCCCAACCCTGAGGAATTCTCTGCCTCGTCACATACGAGACTGCCTGACAGTGGAGAGCTTTAAAACTGCTTTAAAAACTTATTTATTCAGGCTCACCTTTGGAAATATTTCTTGACCTATATTGGACTATTGTAGCTGTGTTTTAAATATACTGATTGGATTTTTATTTTAGAATTTATTGTTTTTGTTTTATTATGGATTGTACAGTGCTTTGATACGTTGTAAATGGTGCTACATAAATAAAGATTATTATTATTATTATCTGCCCTCCTTTCTCAGCTTGCTTATCTGTCCCCCACCCTTCCTATGGTCCCTAACATACAGTATTCAAATAATTCCTTCTCCCTCACGATTCCTCTTGCTAATCTAAGCTCCTTATCAGCCTTGGCTTTTCTTACCCTTCTGCTAACCTCCCTGGATATCCTATGATGCTCCTAACAGTCTGTGTCACTACGGGAGCCTTTGTACAAACTGAAAGCCAACTTCTTATTCCTCACTTCCTCCTGTACTTCCCTTGTCCAACAGCAAGTTTTCCTAGCTCTGGCCATCTTGGTATGTGCCCAGGCACAGGTTTTTTCGCCTCCAGTATGCTCATCTTCAGGATTTCCCACTGCCTCTCACGTCCATCCCAGTTTCAATTTTACTTGTATGCTCCCTGAGGATATCTGCCATCTCCCTGAAGCTTGTCCTCCTGAAGTCCACAACCGTGGTCTTCATTTGGTTCTTCTCCTTCCCTATGTCAAAGGTAAAACACAACGAGTTCTGCCCGTAATCTGCTGGATCTTGAATCCAGCAGATTACAGGATCCAAGGCAGCATGAATTCACTGGGGGGAGATCATGTCAAACAAGTCTCATAAATTTCATTAAATGGATGACTAGGGAATTAGATCACAGGGTGCAGTGAATGTTGCCTACCTAGATTTCAGTAAGGCTTTCGACACCGTTCCACATACGAGACTCATAAACAAGCTGGGCAGCCAATGAGTGGGTCCCAAGGTGGTAAACTAGGTTAGAAATTGGTTGAGTGATAAGAGACAGAGGGTGGTGGCAAACGGAGCATTCTCCAAGGAGAGAAGGGTGACCAGTGGGATGCTGCCAGGATCAGTACTGGGGCCAAGCCTCTTTAATGTTTTTATTAGCAACATTGCAGAGGGGTTAGAAGAGAAGGTATGCCTTTTTGCAGATGACACAAAGATCTGCAACAGGGTTGACACTCGGAGGGGGGTGATGGAAAAAATGAGGAGGGAACTAAGTAATCTTGAGGCAAGGTCAAAGAGTGTGGCAGCTAAGATTCAATGCAAGGAAGTGCAAAATCATACATTTGGGGCACAGAAGCTCAGAGGCAGAGTACATGATGGGAGGAAAATAATGATGACCACAAAACAGGAGACAGACCTGGGGGTAATCGTATCTGATTACCTGAAAGTGTCCAAACTGTGTGACAAGGCAGTGGGGAGAGCCAGTGAGATGCTGTGGTGCATAGGGAGGGATATCTCCAGTGGAAAAAAGGAGATGGTGATACCGCAGTACAAATCATTGGTGATACCTCATCTAGAATGCTGTGTCCTGTTCTGGAGGCTGCATCTCAGGAAGGATATGGACAGAGTGGAGGCAGTCCATAGGAGGACAACCAAAATGGTGCAGGGTTTGCACCAAAAGCCCTATGAGGAGAGACATAAGGACCTCAATATGTATACCCTGGAGGAGAGGAGGGAGAGGGGGGATATGATGGAGACTTTCAGATACCTCACAGGTATTAACAAGGTACAAGAGGGAAGCATAGTTTTGAAAAAAGATGTTGAAGAACAAGGGGTCATGATATGAGGCTGGAGGGGGCAGACTCAGGGGTAACGTGAGACACTATTTTTTTCACAGAAGGGGTAGTAGATGCACTGAACAGCTTCCCAGTGGAGGTGGAGGTGGTGGTGAGGGCACAAATGGTGGTGGGATTCAAAAATGCATGGGATAGGCATAGGGGAATCTTAGCAGTAAGAAAGGGAAGGTAAAGCCGGAGATCAAGTGGGGTCTGCAGAATTCCAGTAGGTAGGGAAAATGGGCAGACTAGGTGGGCCAAGTGGTCCTTATCTATCATCAATTTCTACGTTTCTATGTAAACAGTAAGTAACAAAACAATAATACGAGGAGCAGGGAGTAATGACTGATGACTGGGAGAGAGGGGTTGTGCTAGTGCCAGTATAGAGTGGAAGGCAGGTGACAGAAGTCCAGGCCAATATCAGAAGCAACTGCAGGAGTGAATAAAGAAATCACAGAGGAGAGATTTCAGAGAGAGAATGGAAGGAACAGAGCAAATGGAAGGGGGTGAGCCCCAATGTTTAGGGATGCAGAACAAGAAGGCAGCTTGGCCAGCATTAGGTTTTATTGGTGGGAGAGCAAAAGAATGAAAGAAAGCATTGTTAAGTGATTAACAGGTAAAAGGGGATAAAGAGAGGAGAGAAGCAAGATTTGAGTGGAGAGAGTCAACCCAAAATCTGGAGATAAAAGAGGCACAGTGGGTAAGACACAAGGCATCAAGAGAGGGGGAGGGAGAGGGAGGTATACAAAGAACAGTGGTAAGTACGCAGGGTTTGTCAAGGGGAAATAGATAGAAAGAATGAAACAGGGAGTCCAGTCTAGCTGTAATGCCCCCCCCATATGGGGCTTACCTTAATTTTCTCCTGGGGTTCTCACGCTACCTCCAGTGTCCATCCATTTCCTCCTGGCACCTCCTTCCACTTAGCCCTTGTCCTCTGATGCCCCGAGTTCCCCTTTGTCCCCCACACAGCCTCAGTAATTTAATTCAGCCCAGTTTGGGCTAAAATGCAAAGTCACAAGCTGCCGGCATGTTTCTGTTTGGCCAGAACTCGCACATGTGCACAGGAGTGCTTTGTTGCTGCTAAATGCTGTTTGTGGTCAAAACAGGAGAGGGTTTTCTTGGTCCTGGTGCCCTGCTAGGCTAGATGGGGACTGGCAACCTAAGAGGGGGTTTAAGGAAAAGCCCCAGAAGGAAGGAAAAAATAAAGTTTTAAATGGGGCACAAAGTGGGGCTCATGAATATTAATGAGCCCTGCATACATATTAATAAGGTTGCTACCGGCTGCCTAGGGGCACAGCATTGCGGTGGCAGCAACAGCAGAACAAATGGAAATGAAATTAAATAAATAAATGTATGCAAGAGAGCACTGTTGGGGCTATGTATCTTTGGGGCTAAATAAGTAAAAAAGCATTTATTCAGGCTGCACCAGGATTTTATATGTGGGACAATGCATAAACTGCTATAAGTAAAGTCTTCTCAGCCACCATCTTTGTGTCTATCAAGCAATCAGAAGCCAGCATTTGCCAGAGGGACTCCTGGGACAGTGTCAAAGACTTGTGGAGAATAAGCAGGGACAAAATCTGGGTGCCAAAATGCTGTTCAGTTAAAGAACTGGGACTGTGATTATCAGCCTGGACAGCCAATCAGAGTACAGAAATGTTTCCCTTTATAAAAAAGAGGGACAGTTTGAACTGAGTCAGTTCGAGCAGCAGTTCGAGAGTGTCTGTCTGGAGCTCCTGAAGGGAAAGGAGGCTCCCTGCTGAAATGCGGGGAAAGGCCCGGTTTGCCTCTTTTCAGCCAAAATGCCTGTTGATTTATTGGGTCAGCCAAGTCTGCAGAACCAGCTGCAATCCTCCCAAAAGAGAAAAATCCCCCAGAGTAAGTTTCCAGACTGAACGTGGAATCAGAGTGTTAGAAGATCCCAACTCTGAATTTTGGTGAGAAGCTGTTTTTGCCTTGCAGACTGCACCTGAACTCAATGCCTGTGGTCACCGAAATTGTCTCCAGCCGATTTGCCAGAGGGAGATCTGAATTGCTGTGTGCCAGCTTACATTTCCAGGGCTGCAACTTGCAAGTGAGTAAGCTGTGTGGCCTATTACCGAACTGTATCCAAGCTCAACTGGTGATGCCAAGTAATTTGCCTAAAATACTGTTGCTGCCTATAAAAGCCAAGCTGCCAGATGACCAGAGAAGGGAATCAGCTCCTGCAGTGAAATTCATCGTGGGTTGTGGCCACCCTTGGGGGGGGGGCTATGCCTTGATGAGGGGGTGAGTCGTGTTATCTCTGGTCCCTGTATCCTGCTCCTTGCCAGAAAGGACAAAGTCCTGCAGCCTACAGCCACATCCTGCCTCGAGGAGAGCAATCCTAGAAATCAGCCAAGATCCTGAGGTCCAAGGTTCAGTGAGTACCTTAGGATTTTACCCTGCAGCACCAATTAACCTGTTTGTTCCAACTGATTTGCCTTTCAAGTCTGCACTTTGGTTTAGACTGTCTTTGCAGGCCATCGAGGCCTGGGGATTACAAATTTCTAGGTTTCTACGAGTGATTTATGTTGTTAACAGTCACGTTCAAAAGAAAGCTTAACCATTTCTTTATTTAAGGGTCCCAACCATCTGCGACACCGGCCAACCCACAGCATCGCTTCTGGCCTGCAATGTAGCTCATCCTGGGTACCCAGTGGGGTTAACTGGACAGTCTAAAGGGGTTAATGTATTTGGTTGAATGTTTATACAAGTCAAAATACTGCTCAAACCAAAAGTGCCAATTTATCAAGCTTTAATTTGCATCTCCTACCCCTTATTTAAACCCCTAAATAAATCTGTTTGTTGTTTAAATGTTAATCTGGTCCATGAGCATATTATTACTGAGTGCTGGTTTAATGCAAACAACTAAAAGGTTTTGTGTTATTGCTGGTATCTGCTCTTTACAGGTGCACAGGGGAATGCAGAGTTCCAGACCCTGTTGGTAAGTGGTCTCTGTGAGCATATTATTAGCATTCTCCGTTTATTATGAATTGAATGCAAAGCAAGGTGTTTGTTGTGATTTCAAGTGTGGAGCCACTAGGTGGGGCTGCAGGTATGTATAGCTTCCCAGAGGGCTGTATCAGTTTAAAGGGTACATAAACAATTGTTTTTTTAAACTGCAAACTCCAAAATCTGGCCTCATAGGGAGGTAAAGTAAAGGCTGCTGCTTACAGTTATGCTAAAATTGCATTTATGTAAATAACATAAATGCAGTTTCATAGCTTTTGAAAAATGTAAACATCAGCCTTTCACTTTCAAAAAGCAGCCTTGGTTTCTCCTTAAGATGTCTGCCAAGTGTGTTAAGTGATGAGTCATGATGACATCATCAGAGCCAGAGACAGAACCCCACATGGATTCGTATAGTGATACCTAATTCTTCTTTTCCTCTTTGTTTTGATGTTGTACCAGAATGATCAACACCATGTGTTAACTCATGGATTATTTTGATCCGTACATGTAAGGCTATGATTTTGTTCATTTTGTTTACTTTAACTTGCTGAAAATGTTTTGCAATACAGCTGACTTTCTCTTTGGCAAACCGCAGTACAGTACAAGGCTTCAAAAACCTGATGATCCAGTGGTTATGTGATGCCCTGAATTTTGTTTTTTGTTAACCAAGAGGACACACTAAGCTGAAAGCTTGTTTACAGGTGTGGTCTGGGAGCACAAGGAAGTTTAGTGACTAGCTCAGGGTCACACAACAAAGTACTGGTCTGGTTCAATTCCAAAGCTCATGCTCTCTTGTTATTCCACAAATAAGGCTTTCTTTTTTCCATGTGAACCTCCTGCACTTAGCCTGCCTTCTGTTGAACACCCCATCATCCATACCCTGTCCTTAGTATTGCCTGGGGCTGCATATGTGCATATGGTCTTATGGAGAGTATTATCACACCTCAGATTATAATCTTGTATCTCAGAGAGTTGTGCACACCTATATCGATAAGCATCATCAGCTGGCACTGTTGAAAAAATGCCTCCCAAATCACTCTCCAGTCCACTTTCTCAGTGTTTGACTTCTGCTCCCACAGTAAACACTGAGTGGATCACCACCCTTCTACACAGTGAAGGTAGTATGTACAGTTCCCCTGTTATGTTTTTTTCCTGCTTCATTAACCAACAACTAGGTCTTCATGGAAGGCCAAGCAATAAGCATCATGACCCACCAGAAAAACTGCTGTTCATGCCCTCATAAGGGCTGCATTTACAATGGATAACAATATTATTAGCAGGAGAGGCATACTAATGCCTTGAGCAAATCCACCCGACTTCCAGTGTCAGTCTACTCCTTTATCTGTGATCTTCAAAACCCCACAGGACAGTTCCCTGCAATTCTTCTCCAGTAGTTTTCTGTGCTCTACTCCACAATGCGAGTTGGCTGGCTACCACCCTTTCAAATCTTGAGTGAGCTATACATAACTCCCTCAATACTGTACTAACAAATGTCAAAATCCTCCCCCCCCCACCACACACACACCCAAGGGTAATTTCCCTACAATGAATTCAGGTAACAGTTCAGGTGCTGTCCTGCCATTCTTAGTATTTGTCATAATTGGCTGGTCTCATCCACAGTCAGATAGTGATCACGATGCTGGCAGCCCCACATTTCAGATCTCACAGTGATCTGCTCAACGTCCTCCTCCTTTCTGTCTTCAATCAACCTGAATATAGCTGTACCCTGCTGGAATGGCCTCTTCAGTTCCTCTCTGGCATTCTTTCTTCTCACTTGCTTCATCATGAATGTGGTTTGTACAGTCTTCCATGTTATGTGATCCAGCTCCACAAGAGTGGTATCAGGGAGGAGTCAGGGGACTACAGACCAGTCCGTCTTACCTCAGTAGTGGGCAAGATTATGGAGGCACTCCTTAAGGAAAGGATAGTGCAACACTTGGAATCCTTAGGAGCACAGGATCCAAGACAGCATGGGTTTACAAAAGGAAGGTCCTGTGAAACTAATCTCATAGATTTCTATGACTGGGTAACCAGAGTGGTGGACCACGGGGGAGCAGTTGATGTCATCTACCTTGACTTTAGCAAATCTTTTGATACTGTGCCACATAGAAGATTGATTAATAAGCTGGGTAGGCTTGGAGTGGGTCAGAAGTTGTTCAGCTGGGTGGCAAACTGGTTGTCGGGCAGAAAACAGAGAGTGGTGGTAAATGGTATACAGTCAGAAGAGTTGCAAGTCACAAGTGGGGTACCTCAGGGATCAGTCCTGGGGCCAGTCCTCTTCAGTATCTTCATCAGTGACATTGCAGATGGACTGGAGGGTAAGGTTTGTCTGTTTGCAGATGACAACAAGATCTGAAACAGGGTAGATGATCCAGATGGGGTGGGCAGAATGAGAAGAGATCTGGATAAACTGGCAAAATGGTCTGAAGATTGGCAATGGGGGTTTAACGCAAAGAAGTGCAAGATCGTGCACATAGGGAAGAGAAACCCTGAAGCCAACTATAGGTTGGGAGGGGAGTTGCTGACAGTCACAAGGGAAGAAAGAAACTTGGGCATCATCATCATCACAGATGACCTGAAATCATCCAAGCAGACCACTGACGCAGTAGGTAAGGCTAGGGGAATGTTGGGGTGTATTAGTAGGGGTATCACAAGTTGTAAGAGGGAGGTAATAATCCCTCTTTACAAGACACTGGTTAGACCACATGTGGAGTACTGCGTGCAGTACTTGAGGCCACACCTTCACAAGGACATTAACCAAATTGAGGCAGTCCAGAGAAGGGCAAGCAAAATGGTGCAAGGACTGCATCAGAAAACATATGAGGACAGATTAACAGAGCTCAATATGTATACCCTAGAGCAAGGGAGGAAGAGAGGTAATATGATTGAAACATTCAAACACCTTTAGGACTTGGCAAGGTTAGAGGAATGGTCAAATATATGGCAGCTCTGAGGCAATGCAAAGAGGTGCAAGGTAATGCACGTGGGAAACAAAAACCCAGGGGATGAGTACACAGTGGGGGGGGGGGGTGAGATGACAAAAAAATTGAAAAAGACCTAGGAGTAATTATATCAGGTGGGCAAGCAATGTGAGATGGCAGTAAAGAGGGCTGGGGGATACTGGGATGCATTTATTTATTTATTTGCTTTTGTTAACCGGGTAAGCACACTAGACAGCCAAATGCCTATTTTCAGGTGCGACCCGGGAGAGTTACAGGTAAAAATTATACATGAACAGTTGAGGAATCGAGAAAAATACATAGGGAATAACAGGCATTTCAAGGCTAGCTCTAGAACAGGTTGGCACAGTGCAATACAGTAAGATGGAACATACAGGATGTAAATTGGGAGGTGAACAGTGGAGTAAACAAAAACAGAGACAATGATGCATAGAGAGAGAGGCAACAACAGTAGAAAGCAGGAAGCTGTTATCCCTCTCTACAGACAGTTGGTGAGACCCCATCTAGAGAACTGCGTGCAATTCTGGAGACCCCATCTCCGCAAAGACATAGACAGAGTGGAGGCTGTCAAGAGGAGGGCAACCAAAATGGTGCAGGGTCTGCACCAGAAGGCATACAAGGAGACTAAAGCAGCTTAATATGTATACCCTTGAGGAAAGAAGGGAGAGAGGGGACGTGATAGAAACTTTCAAGTATCTCAAAGGAATTAACAAAGTGCAAGAGGGTAATATCTTTCAGAAAAAGAGATGTGCAAGAACAAGGGGGCGTAATTTGAAGATAGAGGGGGGACGGCTCAGAATTAATGTTAGAAAGTATTTTTTCACATAGAGGGTTGTGGATGCATGGAACAGCATTCCTGAGGAGGTTGTGGAGTCAGGAACAGTGGGAGAATTCAAGAATGCATGGGACAGACATAAGGCAATTCTAATGGGGGGTAGGAGGAAGTAAGCTGTTGATTAACTAGAATCTGCAGCTTATCCATCAGGTAGGGAAATGGGCAGACTGGGTGGGCCAAGCGGTCCTTATCTGCTGTCAAATTCTATGTTTCTATGCTTCTATGTTATTTTTACATATTAATAAACATGATCTTCTGGTAAGCCAGGCTGATAGCAGCATGGCACAAGTGGAAAAATAAACTTTCTTACCCATATAAGATCTAAGCCACCTATGATTAGGTACTATTAAATGACATGCATAATGATGCGCACACCCATCATTTAATAGTGCCTAATCAAAGGTAGCCTAGATCTTTCAAGGATTGGAAAGCCCATCATTCTCCTTGTTCCCTGCTACTATCCACCTGACTTACTGGAAATATATGGTTATATCTGATATGTCAAAAAAAAAAACAGGACTGTACTACTTGCATTCATGATGCAGAAGGGTGTTGAGCTCACCAGTTTTCTGTATGAAGAGGAGTAGTGAAGAATGAATACCAGAGAAGTACTGAGAAGACCACTCTTGCAAGGTACTGCTATATTCAGGGAAGGGGAAGACAGAAGGAGAGAAATATGAGCAGATTACTGTGATAAGTAAGATGTGGGGCTGTCAGCATCATGATCACTTCCTGATCCCATTGACTGGGCCAACATTCCCCTTCCCATAAAACCAGTTTATGCAATTGCCCAAGGCTGTGAGTGGATATTAATGTATGAAATGGCTGCCACTACACATTCAGTCACTTCACTACCAGTCTAGTATTGCTTGTAAATGTATTTGATTTTCAAGAAAGTTCTAACAGTAACATTGGACTGCACAAGAACTTTGCTACAAAAAAGTGGTGGATCTAGGGGGTGGTGAAGGGTGTGGCTGCAACCCCCTTCCTTACATTGTAATGTACTTGTTTGCTGCTGCTGCATTTCACTTTGTTGAAGAAGTCTAATTTATTGATTGTACAAATGTTTACATTCAAACTATGGATTACATTTGTAGGTTCTGTCAAAAACGTACTAGAAAAGAATAATAGAAGAAAATATAACAAGGTTTAATAAAAATGTTAAAAAGTGCATATTAAGTATGCACACCACACCAGCACCCCCATTGTAGCATCCTGGATCCACCATAACTACAAGACCACCAGGTTATTCAAGATTTGTAATGCACTGTGGTTTGCCACAGAGAAAGTCGGTTGGACAAAAACACAATTTCAGCATGTTAAAGTAAACAAAATGAACAGAACCATAGCTTAACATGTGTGTTATACAAAATAATGCACATGATTTTGACTATTAGGGTGAAGCAATTCTACACAAAGGGAAAAAAGAACTAGTTAGCATTATAGAGAACCATATATCTCTCTGACTTTGGCTCCAATTATGTCATCACTCAACACATTTGGTAGCCATTTTAGGAAGCAGGTAAGACAGTTTTTTTGAAACTGGAAGGCTGATTTTACAATTTTCAAATGCTCTGGAACCACATTTAGGTAACTTATATAAATGTAGTTTTAGCATTAATGAATACAGCAGCCTTTCCTTTAGTCACCTACGGAGTTAGATTTTTGAATAGTTTGTTGTCAAGATGTTGTTTAGGAATACTTTAAGATCAAATCCATTAAATCATTACTCTGGGTGGAGACACCATAATTGTAGTTTTACTGTTGGCAGTGACACCACAGCTACCCCTGATAGCAAACCCAGGCTTTTCAACTTGCAGTCAGGGAAGCTGGCAGGGGTAGTAGCCCTTGGTATAATGGCACCAGGGTTATAACTTTGGAGGCAACACTGGGATTCATGCTTCCTAATGGCCAAAATCAAAAATTACAACTAGAAATTTAATGGGTACCACTGAAGAAATGGTTGTGCTTCAGTCGGTTGGTTGGTGTGTGGGGCATGAAATTTACCCCCAAAATGCATTGTAATACTAGATGTACCCCTGGGCACTAGTAAAGACACTATAGAGGGGGCACTTTCAAAAACTGAATGTCTGGGAAAAGCTGTAGTGGTAAGCCGACATGCTAACTTGACTGCTGAATTCTAATGGCTTTAGTGGACTGTAGCAACCCCATGGACAGCACTAAGGTGCCCCAAAACTATTGCTACTGATGGATCCCCAGCCATCTGGAGGGTAGTAACTAAAGATAGTGACGATCTCTCAGAAAATGAGCTCTCACCCTTATCTGAGACCTTTGAAGAGAAGTTTGCCAAGTTGTTACTGAATGAGGGCAAAACTCTTGAGGACTTCAAAAAGTTATTCATGCCACGTGGGGGGGGTTCCTTTCCCAACACCTATGCCAGTTCCGTACCTGCATCTACACCAGTTCCCATGCCCACACCAGTGCCAACACCTACGCCTGTGCCCACAGTTAGTCACGACTCTTACCGCAGGCTGCGAGCGTTTTCAGGCATTCTACCCACACCTGATGGGGAAGATGATTGGGAGACATGAATAGACTATGTTGTCCCTCTAGTGCCCAAATAGCAATGTTCTGAGGCAGAGAAGAGAAGAGAAAAAGGTTGAGTGAAAGTCTTTGAGGTCCCGCTCTGGCTATTATCCATGCCTAATGGGCTAAAAACCCAGGGGCAACTGCACAGAACTATTTGGCAGTGTTGTAAAATGTATTTGGGAGCCTGGACTCAGACAAGGATCTCTGGTGGAGGGTTAAAACAACTTATCAATGCCAAGGGGAACCCTTGCCTGTATATGTACCTCGGCTTGAAAAAAACTTACAGAAACGCCTTAAAAAAGGTAGTGTGACTCCAGACAAGCTAGATCGAATTAGGTTGGACCAAATACAGTCCAACCCTGTTTATCTGACCCCCCATTTACCGAACCTCTCTATCTAACGAACTGGCAGCTTGTCCCCCATTGTTCCCATTGAAATTGATGGATGCTGTTCTCACCTACTTAATGGGTGATTGCAGCTCCCTGCATTCTCAATGAGAATTAGAATGGGAATGATCAAAAGCTTAGCTTAGAGACTAAACAGCTTTGTTTCACAAGATTTTGTAAGGTCATCTGTATGTGACTCTGGAATCGGGGAGTGGTGCTGCTGAAAAGTGAAAAGAGACAAGTGAAATAAGAGAATGGAGTTGTATTGTACAGCAGAATCCCAAAATTATTCTAAACTTTGTCAGTTATTCTTTGTCATTTTCCATTGCCCGTTTCTGCTTTCCAGTAAATTCAGTTCTCACATTCCACTCGCTGTCCGCATCTCTCCGTGTCTGACCGCATCTCTCTTTGCACTGCACTTGTCAGCAGCACCAGTCTCTGATGCCATAGTTACACTGCTCCGAGGTTCCACTGTCAACAGCCCACCTTCTCCTTCACTCCAAAGGCAAAAGCACTCTATGGAAGTCTATTTCCACACAGTAAGTCAGAATCTGCCAGCTTTTCTAGTGTAAGTAGTCTGGCGGTGCAGGTTCATTATCGGCTTATGCTTTACTGTGCCTGTAATTTTCTGTGTATCTTTGGTGCCACCTACTGCCCTAAAATTTAAACTTCAGTACCTTTTAAAAATGCAGTACTGTAGAGGAGCAGTACAGTACAGCAAGTGCACCAGTGCAGTTTGGCAGACAGACAGTCTCCTCTCGATTATCCGACCTCCCGTTTATCCGAACCGATCGGATGTCCCCCATGTGGTTCAGATAAACGGGGTTTGACTGTACTTAAGTCTGCTCCATTTTCTGAATTATTGTTGCTTAAGTTGCAGCTGGCAGACTGACTGGATTCACCTCCCCCATATGATGAACTGTTGAAAGAAATCTGGGGGCTTGAGAAAAGGAGGTCACCCTGGGGGCCGCCTCATATATCTGCTGCTGTGGCTCAGGTTATGGAGGATGATCATATGGGTAAAGTTCAAGGGTGGAACGTAGTGCCAGATGAGCACTCAGAGACTGTTAAAGATACCCCACCATGGGCAGAGCTGCTGAGAGAATTCAGAGAAATGAAAGCTGGTGCCTCTACCAAGGTCATTTCTGTTGGTAAAGACCCCAACCCCTCTCACAGAGTGTCTGTTATGGGAGTGGGGATGCATGCTCAGGCGCCCCCTGCCAATAGTAGTAGTAAAAAAAATATTTTTATACAGAATAGCAAAACTTTAGGTCAAAGACCTATTTTCAAAGTTGTCCTGTGTCAGGTGATCAAGTTACATACAATATAACATACAAATACTCAAACTACAGAAACAGCTAATAGACAATACTTAACATTGTACAAAATAGGATAGAAGTCTTCACCCAACAAATTATTAACACATTTATCCACATTTTAAAAACAAGTACATTCACTATAAAATACAGTACTCAAGCCTAATTTAAACTGTGATAGCTTAGTTGCTTTCCTTAACTGAGGGGGAATTTTATTACAAATATTCGCAGCCTGTGCCTCAGATGTCATGGTACCATTTGTTGTGTTAATTTTTGGAAAAGTATGACCCCTGTACATTACATCCCTTAAAACATAGGGATAACATTAACTAACAGAAGACAAAGCCATATTTCCATTTATCATTCCATTTATTATTTTGTAAATGAATACTGAATATTGTTTTTTTTAATCGTACTAATAAACTGTCCCAGTTTAAGTCTTTATACAAAGTGCAATGGTGGGTATTGCAACTACAGTTCACGACAAATCTTGTCAATCAATTATATGATCTGACTAACCTATTTAAATGTTTTTAACCCTCAAAATTATACACCATATTTCCATATTCTAATACAGGCATTATTAATTGATTTGCAATTAACCTCTGGGGTTTGTTGATTTTAACATCCCATATGACCTACGTAGTGCTCCTATTTTATTATTCATTTTCTTTATTGTGTTATTAATATGAGCTGAAAAGGATAAAGTATGGTCAATCTCTACACCTAAGTATTTATATTGATTTATGACTACCAGTTTTTTCCCATTCCTCATTGATATTTCCCTATCTCTAATCAGTTTTTCTATTAACCTTAATTGTTTTTTTATTGAAATACATAACCTGAGTTTTTTTTATCACTTATCACTAGTTTAAAGCTGGAAAACCAGTCCCACAAAACATCAAAGTCCATCTGTAGTTTAGCCATCATTTTACTTTGGGATTTTACTGATGCTAAAAGTACTGTATCATCAGCATATAGCCTGATTTGTGTATTGTTTATTTTGGTAGGCAATTTGTTAATATATAACAAAAACAATAATGGCCCCAAAATTGAGCCTTGAGAGACACCTCTTAATATACTACCCACTTCTGAAAAATGACCATTTATTACTACTTGCTGTTTCCTTTGGCTCAAATATGATTCAAACCATAACAATGACCTAGGGGCTATACTGATCCTCTCCATCCTTTCATATAATAGGTGGTGATCGACCAAATCAAAGGCTTTGGACAGGTCAACAAACACTGCACCCATGGACTCCCCGCCATCTAAGGCCACTGCCACTTTATCAACAAAGTCCACGAGCGCAGTGCAAGTCAAATAACCTGTCCTAAAGCCATGTTGGTATCTTGTCAATTTTGAGTATTTTTCTAAGTAATTATACAATTGGCTGAACACCATCCATTCCATTAACTTGGAAAGGATGGAGAGGATTGCTATTGGTCTATAATTTAAGGGATCATTAGAATCACCCCCCTTAAATATGGGTACTATTTTTGTTATTTTCCAGATAGAGGGAAAAACATTTTCCATCAGACTTTGATTAAATAAATCAGTCAATACTGGTGATAAGACTTCAACTGCATCTTTAATAAATTTCACTTCAATATTCTCCATACCATATGATTTATTTTTATTTAGTTTTAAGATCTCCTGCCTAACGTCCAAAATTTTTATTTTTTTAAATAAAGAAGGGGACAGTTTTCATTATTGTTTTATTTGCTAAATCAGTTTGTACTGGTGAACCAACTGGGATGGTAATATCCGGCAATGTTAAAAAATAGCGGTTCAGCAACTGGGCTGTTTTTTTAATCAAGGAGATCACCCTTATTATTAGACATTTTTATGTAAGGCTTAGCTCTCAAGGGGTTTTCCAGTTCTTTTATCATATTCCAATATTATTTAGGATCTCGAGTAGTCTAAATTTTTGTGTTGCAAATGTTTTTCCTTGCAGATCAAATTAACCTTTTACATTCATTCTGCTTAATTTTAAAATTAACCCAATCTTCCCCTCTTTTTGTTTTATTTGCTTTTTTTCCAGATTCTATCTTTAAAACAAATTTTCTTTTTCAGGTATTCATTTATCCATGGGAGATACTTTTTCTTTGTTTTAATTTTTTTTAAGTGGTGCATGACTATTACAAGCCTCCAAAAAAGTTTTAGAAAATTCTTCAACCCCCAAATTAACATCTGGAATTAAATGTAATTTTTATTTATTTATTTATTTTGCTAACCGGGTAAACATATGAGCCAATGCCCTTTTTCATATGCGACCCGAGACTGTGAAACAGTCACAAGATGATGTACAAAAAGATAACTTTTACATTTACTTAATATAGAAATACAATACATAACATATTATACGAAATACAAAACACATAACACTTAGACGTGAAATACAATATAATTATTTAAAATGGTGACATTGCAAACTACTGAGCAAATAATGCTTCAATTTCTTTTTAAATAAATCATGACTTCTCAAAGTTCTAAATTCAGTTGGTAAATCATTCCAATATTTTGGTACTTGGATAGAGAAGGCTTGAGCACCTATTTTAGTTTTAGTGATTTTCGTATTTAAACAAATTTGAGAATTTGATTATGAAGAATTAATCTTCCCCACTCTACACAATTTAGATCATAAACAAAATTATTGGGGTGATAGTTCTTAAAGTTTCTTTTTTGGGTAACCTTTTCTTCCTCACTTATTTGATTTAAGTCTTTTATAACACAATATACTGGATTATGATCCCCCAGATTTGGAGGTAAAATTAAACATTTTTCAACAAGAAAACCCCTAGAGAGAAATATCAAGTCCAAAATACTCCCCTGACTATCAATCCACTTTTTCTAGTACTTTGATTTATTATTTGATTAACATTTAGTATCTCGAAACTTTGTTCCAATTTTAATCCCCTTGGTTTGCCCCAGGCAGCGTTGAAATCTAATTGAGATGCCAATATCTCAGACTTAGTGGTATTTACTTTTGGGGGGAACATACTATACTAATTAAAAGCTGCAATCTTCCAAATTTAACACAGAGGCATTCAATCCCTTCTAAATTACTCTGGAAGGCAACTTCTCCCAAACCCAGTTTCTCTGTAATATATAAAAGAAACCCCCACCCATCTTTTCCCTGTCTAATCTAAAAAGATTATAACCATCCATCAGTATTTCCTTATTTGTATAGTTTGAGATAACCATGTTTCAGTTAAACCTATCACATTTGGTCCATAACTTTTTGTCCATATTTTCAATTCATGCATTTTGTTTATGACACTTCTTGCATTTTCAAGTGAAATTTTTAAATGTTGTTTATTGTTTCCTTTGGGGCCAGGACTTATCTCTACATGGCCTGTGAGCAGCATCACTATGCTACAAATAAATGGTTTAGTTAATTTTAGATGGGATTCTCTAAGTGAAAAACATTATGTTCTGACCTAATTAAATAGTCTCCACTGCTTAGAAAATCTATGTCTTCTGGTCCTATGAATAGGCTCTGGGCCCAAAGACATAAACAAATACCATAGCGCATTTTTTTCCTGTTGCTTTGCAGGTGATGGTGTGATCCCCTGGTCCCAACAATCAATCTTCTTCCAGTGAATAATAAGTATCACAAGCAAAACAAAGTATGTTATGTATTTCTGCTTGGTTAATTGTTAAAAAAAAAACAAAAAACATAAGTTTCAAATAACACTCTCCAAATTTGGACTTTCAGGTCTGGCTGAAAGTTTAGATACTTAATTGCTACAAATGTTTCTCAATTTATAAATACTAATACCACAATTTAAGCTAAAAAACTCAACCCTTCACTAAACATACAAACAAACTTTTTGGTGCTGAGTGGTGCTCGCGCCAATCACGCTCATGCTACCATGCTCACACATTAGCTGTGAGCACCCTTTTATGCTGACTGACCCTTCTCAGCTGCAAAATGCAAGCTCCCGTTCCACACCCCTCTCACTGGCTGCCAGTTTAGCATTTAAAGTGGTCTACGGTCTTATTTGCAGGGGGAGCTTTGGCACATAGATGTACAAAGTCCAGCAAAACAGCTTCTCTCTCACACACAAGGTAACAGTTCATTGCAGACAGAAATGGTGAATGAAATGTCAAGTTCCTTTCTATACACAGTAGCTGTGAGCACCCTTTTATGCTGACTGCCCCTTCTCCACTGCAAAATGCAAGCTCCCGTTCCACACCCCTCTCACCGGCTGCCGGTTTAGCATTTAAAGTGTCTAAGGTCTTATTTGCAGGGGGAGTTTTGGCATATAGATGTACAACGTCCAGCAAAATAGCTTCTCTCTCACACACAAGGTAATAGTTCATTGCAGACAGAAATGGTGATTGAAATGTCAGGTACCTTTCTACACACAGTAGCTGTGAGTGCCCTTTTATGCTGATTTGCCCTCCTCCGCTGCAAAACACAAGCTCCCAGTCCATGGCCCTCTCACTGGCTGCCAGTTCACCATTTAAAGTTGTTTAAGGTCTTATTTGCAGGGGGAGTGTCAGCACATAGATGCACAAAGTCCAGCAAACAGCTTCTCTCAATGGCAGATCAAAGACTGAAATAAGTGAATTGACTGCTACACTAAGAGAATTTCTAAGACATACAGTATTATACCACCTTTCACACTGCAGGAACAGAGGTAGTTTGAACCAAGACTTTATGTTGTCAGTGCTCCAGCTCCAGCACCAAATGTGTACTCCTCCTAACCCCCTACCTGTGAATGGAGACCAGCTCCTAATGCAATGTTATAGCCAAGGCAGACCAAAAAAAGTATAATTTGCCACAACCGTGGAAAGGATGAGCATATGAAAAAGGATTACCAGTCTCAAAGAGACCTAGAAAAAGTGGTTAACAGACTACTAAGGGAGCTCTGGAAAGCAAAGCAATTTCAGAGGGGTGCAGAAAATGATCACAGCAGAGGTTCAGGCAATTCAAAATCCAATTTATTTGTGGCTAGGTCATCTGTCCAAGTTTCTGCTAATGTTCCTCCAGACTGGTCCCAATTGGTGGGCTCTTCCATGGACACCACTGTACATATAGATGGGATCTCAGCTCAAGCAGTTTTAGACAATGGGTCTCAAGTCACAATAATTTTCCAAGACTGGTATGAGCAGCATTTATCTGGCCACCCACTACAACCTCTTTATGGACTGCATGTTTGGGGGTTGAGTGAAATGTCATATCCATATCTCAGTTACTTAAAAGTATGGCTTTCTTTTCCATCCTCTGTGGCTGGTGTAGGAGATTCTGTGGAGATACTAGCACTGTTCTGCCCTTCCACTGGACTTTATGATGGTATCCCTGTACTGACTGACATGAATGCACACATGTTTAGGTGCCTGGCCCAGTTATGTGTAGAAAGGCAGAAGAAGAAGAAGACAGGAAGAGCTCTGTGTGTTCATGCCCTGATCCAAAAGTTCTATGAGAAACAAATGCAACCCAAGGACAGTGACAAAGATGAACCTGCTGGGATGGTCTGGAAAAAAGATCCTGCTGCTCTCATGTTACCTCCAAATGCAGAATGCAGTATCACTGATGAAGTACTGCTGTGGAAAGATGTGACTAACAAAATTTTTATGCTGGATGCCCCATACAAGAGCAAGTTACCTGAATGACTACTGATTAAGCCCAGTGTGCTTCCGGCCCGGGCACATACTTACACCTGAAGAGTGGTGGCACAGATACAAAATGTTATAGACCGAGACATTACAATACACAGAGGATGCACCCTGGCTAAAGTCTACTGTGCCAACACTGCTGTGCTCCCATCCAAGTGCAAAACTGAAAAAGGATGTGAGGTACCACCTGACATGTTTGATTTTGGAGATTCACTTTTCCCAAACAGCTGGAGAGCCAGGATCAGTAAAAACCTGGCTCAGTGAACCAAGGTATTCTCCCTCAAGGAATGGGATGTTGGGTGCATCACGGGTGCTGAACACCACATTCACCTGCATGATGACAGACCCTTCAGGGAGAGGTCTAGACATCTAGCTCCTGCCAACTTCAGTGATGTCAGATGTCACTTACAAGAGATGTTAGTGGCTGGCATCATACAAGAGTCACACATTCCGTACGCCTCCCCAGTTGTTGTGGTGTGGAAAAAGAATGGCTCCATCTGTATGCGTGTTGATTACAGGACACTTAATAAAAGAACCATGACTGATCAGTATACAATGCCAAGCTTACAGGAAGCCCTAGATTGTCTAAATAAGAATAAATGGTTCTTCATTCTTGATCTTTGAAGCGGATAGTATCAAATCCCAATGGCTCCTGAGGACAGGGAAAAAACTGCATTCATTAGTCCCTTGGGCTTCTATGAGTTACTTTGCATGCCCCAAGGCATATCAAGAGCACCAGCAACATTTCAACAAATTAATGGAGCATGCTGTGGGAAATATGAATCTCTCAGAATGTCTCATCTACCTTGATGATATCATATTCTTTGGCAAAACTCTTGAGGAACATGAGGCTCACTTATTCAAACTGTTGGACAGACTTGAGAAATTTGGTCTAAAGCTATCAATTGATAAATTCAATTTTTTTCAAAGCTCTGTCAAATACATAGGCCACATTGTATCATCGGAAGGCATACAAACAGACTCCAGTAAGGTGGAAGCATTAACCAGCTGGCCAAAGCCCAACAACTTGAGAGAACTTCAAAGGATTCTTGTATTCTGCAGCTATTACCACTGATTTGTCAAGGACTACACCAAGGTAATCTGCATCCTATTAAACTTAACTCAAGGGTAACCACCTACTCAAAAAAAGTTTAAGAAAGGTTCTAACAAAGAGACTGTAAAGACCTATTTCAGACACAATGAGCCGTTTGGACAGAGATGGACTCCAGATTGTGATACTGCTTTCGAAGAAATAATATACAGATTAACTCATGCTTCTATACTCAATTATGCTGATCCATCAAAGCCCTATGTATTGCATACAGATGCCAGCCTGAGTGGCCTTGGAGCAGTACTGTATCTCCTGATGGTGTTCAGTCAGAAAACTATCTGCAGTATGTCAAAAAGTTAAAAAAAAACAATTAACTCATGCCTATCAGCTTGTAAATACCATAGCAGCAAAGAAAAATTTGACCAACATAACTCACCCTGACAAACGTGTTAAGGCCCAAGAGCTCCAACCAGGTGATCGGGTACTAATGAGAAACTCTGGACTTCCAGGTAAACACAAAATAGCCGACCACTAGAGTCTCATCCCATATATAGTAGTCAGTAAGCTAAATGATCTGCCTGTGTATAAAGTGCATCCAGAAGGGGACTCTCATGCTGTCAAAACCATTCACAGAAATCATCTTTTACCAAATGGCCAAATACTAATCAGTTACTGTACATTCAAGAGACTGAAGCTCCTCGGTGCCCTGTAACTAGGTCAACTACTAAGGCCAAGTAACAAAATCAGCAAACTTCTGCTTCCCAGCCTGTTGCCCCGGACAGTAATGTCTCCAATTCTGCAAACATCATAGATACTGAAAGTACTGAGTCTGAAAGTGATGATGAAAGTGAATTCTGTACTGCCTTCTACCCATCTATTGAACTTGAAAGAGTGTTCCAGGAATTTCCCTCTGTTACCCTTGGTGATGACTCCAAAAATCCAGTGGTTCTAACCAATTCCAATTTATCAATTGTGCCTGAACTTCCAGAAAGTGATGCTCACAGTGTGGATCTTGAAGATGCCGAATCCCTTTGTATGGAGGAATTAACTACAATCAGTGAACCTGAACACAATGAAGCAACTAGTTAACCTTCGAGTGACCATGAAATTGTTGCTGGATTAAGTGGGCCAAGTGACCTGTTTTGTGCTAACGAAAGTACCGTTGTTCAAGAACCAGAAAGATGCATCCTGGATGATTCTGACTTTGCAGAAATACCTCTGACAAATGACAGTGAGCCTAACGAGCCACAGAATAATAGTGGTGCTCAAGCCAGAGAGCCAGAAACTAGTAATATTTAATTTTTATATAGTGCAATTCCTAGTACTGAACAACAAGAAAGTGCAGTGGAACCATTTCGTCTGAAGCTGTTTCATTAATGGACAATGAACCAGGACTGATCATTCTGAATGCTGAAGCAGAAGTGCATGTGCCAGTGCCACCTTTGCCACGTCGCTCAGAAAGATCTGTAAAAACAATCTTAAAGCTCACATATGATGACCTAGGACAGTCTGTTAACTTGCCCATGAATGTTGTGCAGAAAGGAAACTATATTACTCCCAAAACCATGCCCAAAACTGTGTTCACTGCCTCCACCCAAACCAAAGCCTCCACCCAAGCAAAGGTGCCCATTCAGTATAATGAGGGGTATAAAGGAAAAAAAGAGAGGAATAAGGTGAAATGTTGTGGTAAAATGTGGTAAATGATAACTTTACTAAAAATGTGATACTGCCTGATGTGAAAAATGTGATTCTAAACTGTTGATGTATGCAATGAAAATTTGAAATGTCAAGACAATATCTTTTCAGTTATTACAGGATGTTCAATGGCCAAGATTTATGTCATAGCATGCTACCTTGTAAATAGTTACTATATGCCTAGCTAGGTTGTTATAAAATAAAATTGCTATTCAGATATAAATGTTTATAATAAAGTGTTAGCCAAAAGGTATACCAGTATAAGTGTTATCTTTAGTAAAAGTACATCTAGTAATGTGTTTAATGGTTACCAGTCTGTAATAGACTTGATGTGGATGCCAAGCTTTCCTAGGCAGGGGAGAGTGTAATGCCCCCTCCATATGGGGCTTACCTTAACTTTCTCCCAGGGTTCTCCCCCTGCTTCCAGTGTCCACCTGTTTCCTCCTGGCACCTCCTGCCACTTAGCCCTTGTCCTCCAGTGCTCCGAGTTCCCCCTTGTACCCTGCACAGCCCCAGTAATTTAATTTAGCCCAGTACTGGCTAAAACACAAAGTTGTGAGCTGCTGGTATGTTTCTGTTCAGCCAGCACTCACATTCAACCAAATGCATTAACCCCTTTTGACTGTCCAGTTAACCTCACTGGGTACCTAGGATGAGCTACATTGCAGGCTTGAAGCAGTGCCATGGATTGTCCGGCATCGCAGCTGATTGGGGCCCTTAAATAAAGAAATAGTTAAGCTTTTTTTTGTACTTGACTGTAACTACATAAATCACTTGTGGAAACCCAGAAATTTGGAATCCCCAGGCCCGATGGCCTGAAAAGACAGCCTAAACCAAAGTGCAGACTTGAAAAGCAAATCAATTGGAACACGGGGTCAGCACAGGAGAGGAAGCATTGAGCATCCGTAGGACTGCTGTCCTCTCTTGGGGGGATCCAGGGTTAAGCCCAGCATTGCAGCGGCCCCCAGTGGCAACAGGAGGCACTGCAATACTCAGGGTTCAACAGTGGGTTGCAGAGTCGTGATAGATATCCCTGGCATCATTGCACGCTCCGGCTCTGCCGGGGGAAGGAAAGGGCATAAACCACAAGAAAAAACCTTCTTGCAATTGGTAGTCGATGGTGGGGTCAGAGGTTTGGACCCCACGTCACCACCAGGCATCCAACATCCAGAATCAGTCCCTTCCAAAAGGGTTGCAGCCCACAACATTGTAGATAGAGTGCCTGAGGAGTAAGGTGGTCCATCCCCAGGGGACTCAGAGCTGGGGAGATGGCCTAGCAACCTTAGGAGGGGTCCTTCACACCAGAGATGGACAGATGGAGCTTCAGGAAAACAAGAAACAGTCTCGGAATGCATGCCCACACAGGAGAAAGTCCAATGGAGGAGAGGTGAGAAAGATAATTGGGAAAAAAAGGAAGTGGGTTGCTTCTCTTATTATTGTAACGTGGTCCAAGTTTGGGGTTGAGCATCAACACGGACAGAAACATCAAAGTGGCAAGCCATCCAGACCTCTAGGTACTTGAAGGAGGAGACATCTACAGAAGCTGCACCATCAAGAGTAAGAAAGGAATGAAGGAGAAGCTCTGGCAAGCCTGTACCTGCTGCCAAAAGTCATAGAGATAATGTTCTTTGCATTGAGGAATAACTGATTTTCTCAGAACCAGAGCTGGTTGTTATTAAAGTCCAGTTAGAGCTGGGTCATGAGATCAGGGACAGAGGAGCCAGAGGTAAAGAGTACCCTATCATCTGCATACATATGAATGGACAGAGGAGCAGGCAGGGCAGAGGTTGTTTAGAAAAATGGTAAAATTAATTGGTCCATGGACAGACCCTTGTCGGAAAACTGAGCTGATTGGGAGTGGGGGGGGGGAGGTTAGAGAAGGGGGATAGAGAAGATCTTCAATTCAAGCAGCTTTTGACCTGCCCTCAATGTGGGAGCAGAACCACTTAAATGAAGAGGTTGAGAGTTCCGCTAAGAAATGGTCACAATGCAGTATCACTATGGGGCAGACTTAATCATCCATATCTCTGGACTGTTGGCAGCTAAAGGTAATCCCAATACCTCAGTTTAAAGATCTTTTCTTTTACCTTCTAACTACAATATGATGGTCTTGGTTTACGAATGTTCCTCTTTAATATGCATAGTTATTATGAAAAAGAGCACTAAATACAGAAAATAGATAACCAGACGTGTGTCTCAATCTTATGTTTATTCTAAGCGTACCTTGAGATGTCAGGGCCTCTCTTCTGTTGCAATTGAAGTTTGTAAGATTATTTTTCTTGTGTGTAAATTTGGTGCTCGTGAAAGGTGCCAGTTTGACAGCACTGAATATTGAAGCCCTCTGTTTATACACATGACAGGTACAGCATGGGCAATCACACAGTGCAAGCTTTCCCACACTGCCCCTACCCCCTACGTGCCTCAACTCTGTCATGGAGGGACCACCAAGTAGGTGAAAGGTTAGTTCAGACTTCATGCCCATTTTCTTTCCTGGTCTGTGAGACTGCCAATAAGGGTGACAATTAGTGCCATTTGTGTTGATGATTTTGTGATATGGAAACCTGCCATCTAAGAACTAGACTGAGACCTCCACAACTCATTTCACCAAAGCCACTGAAGAGCCCTCTGGCGACAATCACTTTCAGCCACTAATAACCGGGGATGGATTTGAACCAATGACTCAGATGTGAAAGGCTCCTTATACCATTGCCAATCCACTGAGCTATACTATTCCTTAGTGTTATGGTAAATGTTTAATTACATACCTAACATACTTTGTATAGATTGTATGCAACTCCCATTCTTCCAGGGCTCACTTGCAAAGGATCTAGTGTCAGCTCAATGTGCTTTCCAGGCTAAGTAAATAAATAAAAAATTAATAATAAACTAATACAATTACACTCAGAGGCCTACTTTTGTTGTAATATTACCAAACAGGAATCCCAGTTGACACCAACCATACCTGTGGTGCACTTAACTCACTCTCTCCCGGGGGCCATTTTAGGTTGGGTTTAGCAATGGATGGTACAGACGCCATATGGGGGCTATGGGACCAAAGGAGCTAGGAACTGTAAAGTCTTCTCTCCCTCTGGAGAGGTAGACAAAGCGGACAGGGATCCTGGTCCAGGAGGGATCCTCTCCACTGACAGAGTCACTCCGTGGACCAGATCATTGTATGCCTGTAAACCACAAACAGCAAACATATGTAAAACATTCCTGACCACACCATATGCATGGTGTTCTGAAGACCCCCCTCACAGCATTACACTGATAGGCATTGTATCCCAAGACTCACATGGCATCACACTGAACTGAAAGGTATGGTGTCCTGCAAGTCCCCCCAGCATAACCACTTAGTCATCATGGTGAACAGACTCCTCTACCCACCACAACTTCAACATGATGAACTAAAGATCCTTGATATTAGGATGAACTGAACCCCCAGACAAGATCATTCATAGGTTACATTGAACCAAGGCACCTCATGGCCACTAGATAGTTAAAGCACAGTGAGGCTCCCTCCCCAACTACCCTTATAGCATGGCATCCACATGGGCATGGTGGTACACCCCAACTAAGAATAATGCTGTGACCATGTTGTTACAGTTGGGCCTGTTCTCACCTGTAATGGCTCCAGAATCATCTGCATGGTGTCCCTAGCATTTTAGTGTCATAGTACAGTAGTAGCTGTCACCCTTTTCCAGCATCAAGCAATTCACTCTATGATCCTCAGACTCAACTCATGGACTCTGGGGTGGAATATCTTTATCCCTGGTGGGGGGGAAAGGCCATGTGAATGCATATCCTTCTGACATGCTGCAAGATGAAATGGGACTGGACATTATTACACCTGCGGGTTGACTAATGCACCATCATTCCACCCTGCTGTGTACAGCCTACTTACCAAAGTCAGTCCACTAATGCTCCAGTAATGGTCTACATCATCAAGATAGTACCCACAAGGTGACTAGCACAAAGACTTGTGGCTGGCATAACTTCCTGCTGAGTCTGTGCTAGTCAATGGACTGTCACAGTCAGTAACAGTGGACATCTTCCTGTGTTCATCATACTGAGTCAACTGCTGCTTTTTTTCAATTGAGAGAGACTCCCCTCTTGCACCCTGTTTACCTCTGTGAGGTACTTGTATATCTCTATCATGTCATCTCTCATCCTCCTCTCTTCCAGAGTGTACATGTTGAGAAAATAGAAACATAGAAACATAGAATTTGTCGGCAGATAAGGACTGCTTGGCCCACCCAGTCTGCCCATTTCCCTACCTAATGGATAAGCTGCAGATCCTAGTTAACCAGCAGCCTACTTCTTCCTACCCTCACCCCCTAGAATTGCCTTATGACTGTCCCATAAGGCAACCCTCAGTCTCTCCTCAAAGGGATTCATGTGTAATCTCTGCACCATTTTAGTCTCTCTCCTCTGGACTGCACCCACCTCATCTATGTCCTTTCTGAAGTGCTGCCTCCAAAACTGGACACAGTACTCTAGGTGGGGCCGTACCAGCAAGCGATACAGTGGCAACACCACTTCACGTCTCTTGCTGGAGATGCCCCCATGCAACCCAGCATCTCACTAGCCCTACCCACTGCTTTGTCACGCTGTTCTGACACTTTGAGGTCTTCAGATATGATAACCCCAAGGTCTCTTTCCTGTTTAGTGATTGTCAGTACCTTCCCCTATCCTATACTCAGCTGCTGGGCTCCTATACCTCAGATGGATACTGTAGTTTTGCACTTTTTGGCCTTGAACCCCAATTGCCGCACTCTTGACCATTCCTTGAGTTCCCCAAGATCTCTGCACATTATTTCCACCCCTTCCTGACTGTCCACCCTTTCGCAGATTTTGGTATCATCTGCAAAAAGGCATACCTTTCCTTCCAGTTCTTCTGCAATGTCACTTATGAAGACATTGAACAGGACCAGTTCCAGCACTGAAACCTGTGGCACCTCACTGGTCACCCTCCTATTGTTAGAGTGAGTTCTGTTTTCTACCACCCTCTGTCTCCTATTCATTAACCAGTTTCTAACCCAATTCACCACTTTGGATCAGAATCTTAGACTGCTTTATTTCTTTATCAGCCTCCTATGAGACATGGTGTTGAAAGCCTTGCTAACGTCTAGATAGGCTACGTCCACTGCCCTCCCTGATCTATTTTCCTGGTTACCCAGTCAAATAAATCTATCATATTCATTTGGCATGATCTCCCTAACATGCATGCCCTGCCATGGTGCAGGGAATGCGTGTTGGCACACTCTACCCATCCTACACGGGATTCATGGGTCCCCTGTGGTTTCCGCCTGCATGACACATATATATTTGTGCGTCACACAGTGTAAAGTGCAGTTACCTTGGCACACTTCACTAAATTTAGTGATCAACATGTGTCTGTTACTGCTGGCTAATGTAGTGATGCGCTTGATATGGGAGCCAGCAGGGCAGAAGATCCAGCATACACATCAATCAATGTTTTTCCAATAAGTGTCTGTACAGGAACTGAGGGATGTTGAGTGCCTGTTGTTCTTTCAATTTGTCCTGTGTGTGTTGCTGCATGGCCAGCTTTGTCTGTAAACACACCAGTCCCATACCATGGTAGATGAAACAAAGGTACAGGCAGTATTTGAACTACTATTGCATGAGATCCTTCCAGTGTGTGGTTGGAGATGTGATGGGCCTGAGCCAGTCCTCATGTCCAGGGCTGTCATCGAGGTCGTAGATGCCCTTCTCATGCACACTGTGGAGCATATACATTTCCCTTCCACTAGAGCTGAGTTAAAGGAAATGATGGCTTGGTTCTATGATCTAGATGGTGTCCCAGAAGTCGGTGTCTTGACTGCACCCATGTGGCCATACTGCTTTCATCCACAGATGTGAAAGCATAAAGGAGCCTCAAGGCATACCACAGAATGAATATGTAGGTGGTAGTGAACGCATGTGACTATATCACAAACTTGTGCGACAAGTTTTTGAGGTCATAAAACAACTCATTTATATTTAGGCAGTTGTGGTTCAGGCACACATGGAATCCATTCAACTGGAAGTGGCTGGCTGATTGGTGGATGTTAGATGTATTTTCCATATGTAGTGTAGCTGCTCCTTGTGTTGAAGTAAATGCAAAACTGGCGTTTCTTTCTTTTGCTGAGGACAATGGCTACTCCCTGAGGACATACCTCATGCAGCTATTACTCAGCCAAAGATCAGGTGTGGAGAGGCTCTGCAATGAGGCCCACAGGTGGACATATTGGGTGCTGTGGAGCATACCATAGGGCTTCAAAAGATAAGCTTATATAGTGTCTGAGCCACACTGGGAACATCATGATGCTCTGTGGTGAAGAAGATGCCATGTCAGAGGTTCAGAACCCTGTGCAAAGGACAGGAGAACCAGGTGATTGGGCTCAATGTATAGCAGGTTACTTGATATGGTGTACTACTGTGTGTCTTCAATGCCATAGTGTATGATGGGTGTGAGTATGTGCTGTGACCTGAGTTCTTATGGTGATGAAATACTGTATGTTCTGATTGCACCCTGTGCATTGTGCATGTGCATGTAGCAGTTCTGCCCATCCATAGGGCTGGCATAGGATGAGAGAGTTTGATGACATGCATGGATCATGATGCTTGATCTTGGCTATGACCTTCCATTCACAGCCACAACAAAGATGACATGGTGCTGAGTGACTGTGGGAAGGGTGCTTGTGGTTGTGGTTCAGCTGGGCAGGGTGAGAGTGGATTAGGTTGTGTGCTGCGCTTTGGGGGGTTGGAGGTTGAGCTGCCTGCTGGGAGGCTGGCATTGGGTGTGCCAGGATGTCCCCAATCCTGTCTGGGAAAGCTTGGGATGCATGCTGCACCTGCATGTTAGCCAAGAGATCTGCACATTAGGCCCTATGTCATTGCCTTTGTTCCCCACAGGTGGTCTCATACTGCTGCCTCTTTGTCTCACAGTGGGTCTCATGTTGTTGCCTCTCTTTCCCACAGTGGGTCTCATGATGTTGCCTCTGGTCCCCCAAAAAGGCCTCATGTTGTTTTTTCTGTTCCAAATAGTGGGTCTCATGTTGCTGCCTGTTCCCTACAGTGGGCCTCATGTTGTTGCTTCTGTTCCTCACAAGGGGGCCTCATGTTGTTTCCTTTGTTCCCCCACCGAGGCCTCATACTGTTGACTCTGTTCCCCACAGTGGGCCTTACATTGCTGCTTCTGTTCTCCATGATGGGCCTCATGTTGTATCCTCTGTTCCCCCACAGTGGGGCTCATGCTGTTGGCTCTGTTTCCCACAGTGGGTCTCATCTTGTTACCTCTGTTCTTGCCAAGCGGGCCTCATATTACCTCAGTTCCCCACAGTGGAACTCATGTTGTTGCCACTGCTCTCAGCAGTGGGCTTCATGTTGTTGCCTCTGTTTCTGACAGTGGGCCTCATGTTATAACTTATGTTCCTTACAGTGGGCTTCCTGTTCTTGCCTCAGTTGCCCACAGCATGCCTTATGCTGTTGCCTCTGTTCCCAGCAGTGTGTGGCATACTGTTGTCTCTGTTCCCAACAGTGGTTGGCATGCTGTTGCCTCTGATCCCCACAGTGGACCTAATGTTATTGTCTCTGTTCCTCACAGTAGGCCTTATGTTGTTGACTCTTTTTCCCACAGTGGGTCTCATGTTTTTGCCACAGTTCCTCACAGTGGGGATCATGTTGCTGCCTCTTCTCCACAGTGACCTCATGTTTTTTCCTTCTGCTTTCCACAGTGGGCCTTATGCTGTTGCCTCTGTTCCCTACAGTGGGCCTCATGTTGTTGCCTCTGTTCCTCACAGTGGGTGTCATTTTGCTGCCTGTTCTTCACAGCTGGCTCTATGTTGTTTCCTGTTCCCACAGTGGGCCTCATGTTGTTGTCTGTGTTTCCCATAGAGTGTCTCAGGTTGTTTCCTCTGTTCCCCACAGTGGGTCTCGTGTTGTTACCTGTGTTCCCCACAGTGAGCCTTATGTTGTTGCCTGTGTTTCCCACAGAGGGTCTCGTTGTTTTCTCTGTTCTCCACAGTGGGCCTCATGCTACTTCCTCTATTCCCCCATAGTGGGTCTCATGTTGTTTATTCTCTTCCCCACAGTCAGCTTCATCCTGTTGCCTCTGATTCCAAGAGTGAGCCTCATATTGTTATCTTGATTTCCCACAATGGGTCTAATGTGGTTGCTTCTGCTCCCAACAACAGATCACAAGTTGTTGCCTCTGTTTCCCATAGTGGGCCTCTTGTTTCCTCCATTCCCCCACAGTAGGCCTCATGCTGTTGACTCTGATTACCACAGTTGGTCTCATGTTGTTGCTTCTGTTTCCCACAGTTGGTCTCATGTTGTGGCCTCTGTTCCCCACAGTGAGCCTGATGTTGTTGTTGTTATTGCTATTCTGTACAGAGGTCAAGCAAAAAATTAGCAGCTCAGTCCTTGCTTATTCACAACATATAAATGGGTTTTTCATTAGGGTTTTACTGTTTTATAGCATGCACAGTGGAGGCGTTAGGCACATGTAACCCATGCATTTGCATGGGGCCCCCAGTCTGCAAAAGGGCCCCTTGGCCCTGCTGTCCTGACCTGAGCATAGGCTAACAACCAACTGCAAGAAAAAATATTATGAGAGCAACTGGACTGCCCACCATTTTCTTCAGCCTTAAAGCTCTGCATCACCCCTTAGGAATTTATCACCTTTAACTGCACTGCTGCTGACCTGACTCCCACATGGCTGATGTTTCCCTACACAGAACTGTTTTTTTTTTATGATTGCATCAGCTGATGTACTGCATGCTGACAGAGGGAAAGAGAGGAAAGGGGTGCTCTGGAAGGGCGGCTGATGAATTACATGTGACAACAATAACCTGTAACATCTGGAAATAAACTAGCTCAATTGATTCTGTACATTACAGTTTTCTAAGTAAACATATATGGTTAAGAAAAACCGAGAGCACTGCATTATATTTCGTCATTTGCAAATACTATATAAGTTATTTTCATAGATTCATAGAAGTAGCCAGCAGATAATGACCATGTGGGCCATCTAGTCTGCATTAGTCTGCATGTGGGATTATTTGCTGTATGTGTCATTATCTGATCCTGAAATCAAGCAGAGTGTTTATCATCAGTCTTTGTCCTTGTTTTTGAATGCCGTCATCTGGTAAAAGACTAGTGATGCATTATCTCGGGGTGGGGGTATGTGTGTGTGTGTGTGGTAGTGTTTGTGAGGGTCCATCCTCATTTTATCCTGATGCACCAACTATTGACAGCTGACTTGTACTTTGCGGTTGTTGTCACAGTGCCTCCATAGCCCTTGCCACTGATGTGCTGACAATGTTGAGGCAGCTAAGTCTAATAACTAATGAATATTTCTGATTCTTCTGATACATATGATATCACAATATTAAATAAATAAAATGGAGCTATATATATATGTTTCTGATACTCAAACAGAACATAGAAGTTGAACTACAATTACAAATAGCATTTTGCTTGCTATAAAAGTCATGGAATAAAAATCATAACTCCGTAGCATGATCACAACACAACATAACTTGAAAGGCAAGTGGCAGAGGGAACGTGAACAGTTCCTAGCAGTTGCAGGCTCAGCATGTTTTTTACATGAATGAGAGAAGGATTCATAGCCCATGACAGAGCAAATCTGCCCACCAGAACTAATACTGTTCAGTTTCACTAGCTACCACTTCTGGTCATTCATAAAGGACCAAAATAATGCCTACTGTATACATTTGGGGATTTGAAAGCTCTCCTGCATTCGTTTTAAAAACTGCCAATTACCAAATTAAAGTTTTTTTCTGCATCCACCAAGATAACCTAATGAGGTGCCCTCTTCTGGGATAATATGATAGAGAATACTGTGTGTATGTTATCTGCAGAAACTTCTCTATGTCAAATCTTGTTTGGAGCTGTATGCAGCGGTTAAACTGGAAGTGTTTAGGTGGGAGATCTTTTACTTCTCAATTTCTAGGGTGGTATAATTGTCATTTCTAGGTGGTGGCACTGTCCCATAGTAGTAGTCAATGGAGAAAGATGGCAGGGGTGGTGGAACTGAGTTCCTGTGGGCTTCTGTCTAATTTAACCCGTCTGGATGTACCACTGTAGTTATGTCAGACTATTAAATAAATAATATGAGGGAGAGGGAAAAAAAGAGGAGAATGGTGGTGATTTACACTTAAGGCTGGGAGGAACGGCCCTGCTGCCCTTCCAACCCCCACTGGTAACATTGTCTGTTAGGAGCCCCAGCATCGAACTCTGCATGGGGCCACTGTGGGGCAAAGGCCTCCATGGAGCATGCATCAGCAAAACAGGAATTCAGGGCACACCTTCCCCCCATGGCAAATCTTACAAATATAATATTCTTTCTGCTTGAATTAGTCACTTAATTATTTTACCTGCAGGTGCTGCCTTAAGCAGAATCTGCCTGGATTTCCCACAGGAGAGATAAACAAGCATTTGTCAATGGTGATTGTTGTCTCGCTGGCATTGGCATTGGCAGTGCAGGAGTTAGAGATGCAGGAATGGCAGTGAAGTATTGAACTAATGCCAACCCCACCTCCACCCTGCAGAGACTGACAGGTGTTAGGGTGTTCCTTTGGGTCGCCAGCTATAACGCTCATGACATTTTACCTCGCCCTACCCTGTAGACACTGACAAGTGTCGTGGTGTGCTTTAGGGTCTTTGGGCCTAATACTTACCCCATTCCATAAGGAAATATGCTGAGATGGGTGCAGTATAGGAGAATGGAGTGAACTTTAGGGCCAAACATTCCAAGGCACACCTCGATGCCTGTCACTGGCTGCAGGGTGGGGTTGGAGTGGCATGAGCATTACAGCCAATGATTCCAAGTCACACTCCTGACGCTTGTTAGTCTCTACAGGGTGGGGTGTTACAGTTGGAAACACTAATGTCATAGGTATTTTTTGGTATTCTTACTCCAGGTTTTCAACATGGGCTCTTTGTGACCCCACCTCATGAAGAGTGGCACTATCAGTTTATTAGCTGAAAGGTGGTTTTGCGCAGTGACTGTGCCATTTGCCGCCACAGGCATGAAAAAACATTTTGGGCAGGATGTGAAAAATGAGAACTGTATTGTTCATGAGGAGGTGTAAAAAAATGGCAACGTTGAAAATCTGGAGTGAAAAATATGAAAAACTGGTGAAGTCATGAGCATGCATAGAAACTGCACAACACATGTCCGTAACCCAATTATTTTTGGGATTTTTTTAACCACATTTTCAACATAGGCATTTTTGGACCTCCCCTCATGAACAGTGGCACTGTGATTTTGTTAATCTGTCCCAAAAGTTGATCTCCCTCAGCAACCACGCCATTGTGCACCACAGGTGTGAAAACACATTTTGGGCAGGATATGAAAAATGACAGCTGTACTATTCATAAGTAGGTGTGAAAAAATGCCAGTGTTGAAAATCTGGCATGAAAATATTGCAAATTTGCGAAGTTACAAGGGTGCATGGAAACTGCACAATGCATGCTTGTAACACAGTCATTTTATGGGCTTCCATTACCAAATTTTCAACATAGGCATTTAGGACCTCTGTTTATGAACAGTGTCACTGTCATTTTCTTAATCTGTCCCTAAATCTGATTTCCCACAGCGATCGTGCCATTCTGTGCCAGAAGTGCAGAATCACATTTCGGTCAGGATATGTAAGATGACAGCTGTTCTGTTCATAAGGAGGTGTGGAAAAATGCCAATGTTGAAAATCTGGAGTGAAAATATTACAAATTCATGAAGTTACGAGTGTGCATGGAAACTGCACAACGCGCATTCGTAAAACAGTCATTTGTTTGATTTTTTTCACCAAATTTGCAACACTGGCTTTTTGAGAGCCCGCCTTATGAATAATGGCACTGTTGTTTCATTAATCAGTCCCAAAAGGTGATTCCACGCTGTGACTGCAAAATCACCTTTCAAGACCGAATAATGCCATGACAGTGACTGAATTCATGAGGCGGGGTCTCAATAACCCAATGTTGAAAATTTGGTGCCAAAATTCCCCAAAATGCCAGAGAGATGCACCAAAGTTGAAAAAACCCTATGTATGCCACTATACAGCTTACCGGCATTTCTTTAGTTTGCAGTTGGCTTTGAAGAATGCAGACGTGTTCCCGGTCCACCGAAGAATGTCGCGCCAGGCTCCGGAGGTAAGTATGGGGTGATGGGGGATGTGGGGAGGCAGGTCACACAGAGGGTGGATGTGGGTGGGGGGAAGGGCAGGAGAGTTTGCAAGGGACCATTTTCTTGTTTTGCAGGGAAAAAAAAAAACAAAAGACAATGAGGGTCGGTTTTCTTGTATTGCAGGTATTTGGTACACTGGGTGGGTGCCCAGTGTACCACCTGCATTGAGAGGGACTGCAGTTGACAGGGATTGGGCCCCATTGGCACAGAAGGGGGGCGCATGATACCGAGGGGATTAGGCACCCACTTTCGGCACAGCACAAATGGGGGCGGCAACATTATGCCCGACGGGAGGCATCAGCTCGGCAAATTGAACTGGGCAGGTGGGACTGAAGCCAGTGGAAGTGGGCCCCCATCAGCAAAGTAAGACTGTTGGGGGCACTGATGCCGAGGGGATTGGGCACCCTCAGCACACAACTGGAATGGGGGGGCATTATGCCAACTGGGAGTGGGCTCCCCTGTCGGCAAATGAAGTGGGTCAGAACATGCCGACTGGGGGATTGGGCACCACTGAAGTTGGTGGTGGCAGTCAGTGCCGCCATGTTTGGCGAAAAACTTCACCAGTAAAGGCATGTCGGGAGGTGTGTTATTGTGCCGCAGCATGACGAGCTTGCCTCTCATTGCAGTGGCACTTTTGTTAGATGTGGTGGTCACTTTACATATTGCTGGTGTCAGTGCCGGCATGCTGGCTTATTGGGGAATGAGGGATGCACCTACTGATGCGTGCCCTGCATTCGCCCACAGTGACTGCACCTCCAAATCTGCTACTTCCGCAAGATGTTGGCTGGTGTGCAAGCGCAAGCCAACAAAAAAAGGCTTGTGTTTTTTTGGTGGCAACATACTGTAGGTGGGGTAAGTTGTGGAGAAATTTCATATATAAGACTAAATACACATTAATGTATTTGTTATTGTGTGAAAGGCAAATCTGAGACCAGCCAGAGTAGCCTACATTTGTAGTTTTGGGAAGGGTTTCTAATTATCTGGCCTAGGGCCCCAACTAGGTGATAACTGGAGGCGGGGCTGAGTGAAATTTCTGATAGTAGGTTGGTTTTGGCTTTTGTTATATAAGACCCATTTTCCTCCAGGTGCCACCTTAAGCAGAGTCTGCTGCATTTGCCACAGGACTGACAAAAAAGGCTTGCGTTTTTTGCAGACAACATATATGATATAACTAGTAGTGAAACTTGTTTGAATTAGTATATTTATTACTGCGTGAAGGGTAAATCTGAGACCAGTGAGAGTAGTCCACATTTAGGGTCCGTATTATAAGAACTGTGTCTAGCACTGTAGTTTGAGAGAGGGATGCTAATTTTCTGGCTTGGAGTCTCAGCTAGTTGATAATTGACCTCTCACAGCCAGCACCATGCCACCAGAAGGGAGCAGGTTCTGCATAAAAGCAGCCACTGTCAATGTGTCCCACATGTTTGTGTCCAGTGAGTGAGTGGAACAGGTAACTGCCATCATAGGCATTGGCAAATGTCAGCACGGGAAGTCGAAAAGCGGGGAACTCTGCTGGTTGACTAAGGCAAGGCACTAGTTCACTACTGTGTAACAGTCACTCAGGGTTAGACTGGGATACAGGGAGCCCACCTGGAAAGTGAATACAAGGGCCCACCTGGAAAATCAGTAGGGGAGGGCCCAGGGTGACACATTCATCTCAGTATTCCACTTCAATCTGATACATAAAGCAGTCTTTTGGACGTGAGAAAGGGGGAAAATTGCAGGGCAGGGAGAGAGAAGCTAGGAGAAGGTAGACAGTGGCTAGTGTAGGTGAGGGAAAAGAGGGGGCAGAAAAAGATTAGCTGGGGAGCTATGCAGGGCAGTCACAGCTACTGCGTGTAATAAGGTTTTGTCTAAGGAGGTGTTTGAAAGGACCAAGCTTGGGTAAATCAAGGGTAGCTATTGGGAGTCCATTGAGCCAACTGGGCATCTGGAAGCTAAAGGATCATTGAGCTTGCGTGATATGGTAGAAAGGGACTTTGAAGGAGTGTCGAGTTGCACTCCTAGTGCTATGTTAGTAAGGAGCATGGGTGAGGAGGTGCTGGGAGTTATGAGGGGTTACTTACATGCTAATTTTCTTGGCGTATAAGCAGGTGTGGTGCTTAATCCTGTCTCTGAGGTTCAGTACAAGTCACATGTATGCATGTGGTTATGAGCACCAATACCAGGTGGTCAGGTTTTTTTTAGGGCTGTGCTGACTCTTTTAAGTGTTGTATCTGCAGCAGCACCATAAACGACCAGACCATAGTCCACTATTAAGAGCAAGGAGCTGGTAGCTGCGATTTGGAGTGCTTCCTGGGTCAAGCTGCTTCAGTGCCTATAGAGGATGCCTAGTCTACAGTTGACCACTTTGGCGACTACACAGATGTTTTCTGTAAAGGACATCGCGCAGTCAAGAGTAACACCAAGGTATTTAAAGGTCTGAACTTGTTCAATGGGGGCATTGAGGTTGTTGAGTATGGTAAGTGGGGTAGATTTTAGTTTGTTGTTGGGGCTGGTAAAAAGCATATATTTCATTTTCTTTTATAGTTTAAGATCAGTTTGTGTTGTGTGAACCATTCTTCAACAGCAGTGAAATTATCTTGTAGACTAACAATTAGGGTATGAGGGTCAGGGTGACTGGAAAATAACACTGCATCATCTACATGGAGAATTAGGTCTCCAGAGCAGGCTTGGGGGAATGAGCTCAGAAAGAGGCTGAATAATAGATGGCCCAGGATAGAGCCTTGTGGAACTCCGGAGCGGACAGGTAGCCTGGAAGATAGCACATCACTTATTTTGACCTGTTCAAACCTATCCTCTAGGTAGCTTGTAAACCATCTAATGGCCCCTGGGGAGGCCCAGTGGTGCCAGTGGAGTCAATAAGGAAGCAGTGATTTACTGTGTTGAAGGCCTTAGTGAGGTCAATGTACACTGATCCCACTAAGTGACCATGGTCGAGGGCTTTGTGAATACAATTAGCATATTCAAGTGGAGCAGAGGTAGTACTGTGACTTTTTCTGAAACCGTGCTGCTCTGGGCACTGGATGTTATGCTTTGTAAAGTACTCCATGAGCTGATCAGTGACTATCCACTCCAGTGCTTTCAAGAGGAGGGGAAGGATGGAGATAGGACAGTAGTTAGAATAAAGGGCTCTATCTCAACTCTTATGGATAGGGGTCACTATTGCGGCTTTCTACAGTGAGGGGAATTGTCCAAGACAGAGTGACTGATTCAGTATTTTTGTGAGGGGTGTTAGGAACACACTAGAACCAGGTATAGCAGCTTTTGGTCTAGTGAGTCACTGCTAAAGTGAGATTTGCCGAGGACCTTGAGTAGGTATTTTTTGGCTGTTCTGGAGGAGACAGTTTTAAAGTAAAAGGATGGGTTAGGTGATGAAGTGCCAGCATCCTTCAGGTCTGTTGGGGGTCAAAAAGTCTGGGGAGTACTCTGCTGAGATCTGAGAAAGCAGTGTTGACGGTGTTAGCTATCTGCAGTGGGTCTTGGATGGCTGCCCTGCCTACGTTAAGCATAGTTGGGGGAGGGAATCTGATTGGCTTACCATTAAGGTCTTTTAGATTATCCCAAAACTTCCTGCTGTCATTCCAGGAGTTTGAGAGGGCATCCTTATAGTGAGTCCTTTTAGCCTGCCTGATGGCTTGTGTGCATGAGTTTCTGGCCGCTCTGTATTGCTGCCAGTGGGTTTGATTGCCCATGGCCTGAGCTTTATGCCAGAGATGGTCCCTGTCTGCCATACGGGTTAGAAGAGAGGGGGAGATCCAAGGGTTGTTGACAGTTTTAGCCTCTGTTTTTTTAGTGGGGCAAAGATGTCACAAGTTGTATTAAAACTGGTCATGAAGTACTCCAGGGCATGATCCACACTGGGTGCTGCATCCAGTATTGACCAGTCCTGGTAGCGGAGATGGGCTTGAAACTGATTTAGTTGTCCTTTCTTGAGGACACACTGGTGAACAGTTTTGATAGGAGGTTTGGTGGACTTATTGAACCAAATGCATAGGATGAGAGACTGGTCACTCAAGGAGTCAGAGAGTACCTCTGTGCCAATGATTTTATCAGGACTGTTGGTAAAGATGAGATCAAGCAAAGTGCAGTTGCTGGTCCTAGGGTTTAGTCTGGTCAGGGAGATCACTACTTGTGCCAGATTAATAGCTGTGGTAGCATCCTTGTAGACATCTGCTTCAGGAAGCCAGCCAGTTCACATTGAAATCCCAGAGAAGCACTATTTCTGAGCAGGGGGAGAGATTCGCTGGCTAACCAATTATTGCTGTGAACCCTTTGGCTTGGTCAAGTGGGGGGACATAGCTAGCAATGAGTGTGATGGATTTTCTGTGCTTCCCAAGGAGCAACTTAGGTGCAAGTGCTTGGGAGCTGCTGCCAGGGAGAATGTGCCCTTGGATGGAGGTTTTAAGGTAGACTGCACAGTCACCGCCCCATTTCCCAGTCCTGTCACATCTGAATAGTGAGTAGCCATCAAGATGGACGACACTGTCAGCCACCTTGGGGGATAGCCAAGTTTTGATCATGGCTAAAACATCAGGTCGGTGTTGGGCCACCCAGACCTGAAGGAGATCAAATTTATTGGAGAGACTTCTAATGTTTAATGATGTCAGTTAAATGGCTCCATTGTTACTGCTGTGGGTCTGGGGAAGCTGCATAGGTCCAGGGTTAAGGTGGACATTTCCAGACAGAAGGAGGCATAGCAAGGAGTTCCATATAATGAGGAACTTGATTGCCATAAGCAGAAATACGAGTTTGTGATTTCTGGGTTTGCAGACTATTGAGAGGGAGGGAGGATGAAAGAGGTGCGGTAGCATTAGCAGGGAGTTGGGGATGGTGACTTTGGGGGAGTTAGTCATAGGACGAGTCAGGGTGACAGGGATGGGCTGCAGGATGCTGTCAGTTGCAGAGGCCCCAGGGATACCCCAGCAAGGGTTTAGTAGGTGGGTCAGTGCTGGCCAGGTAGCAACCTGGTATTGGAGGGGGGCACATACTACCAAGAGGGCTAGGGGTGCTAGACATTTCAATGAGCCCATTCTTGGGAGTAGTTGGGCTAATGCTTGGACAAGAACTAATGGAGGGATTCGCACCTAAGGGGAAGGTATGAGTAGGACATGGGAGGGTGGAGGTTGATGAAGAGAAATTACTTAAAAGGCAGGGTGGGGTGAAAGGGTTGGTTAGGAAGGATGACAGGGTTTCCCAAAGGACGAGGAGGAGGAGAGGTGTGCACATCTGAAAACTCCTAGTGATCCCTTTGACAAGAATAACTCTTGTGGTCAGGTGCCTTAAAATTAATCTTGTGGTCAGGAGTGTTATTTCCAGTGTGATAATACACTGGCCTTGTTACCTGGAGTTGCTTAACATTCAGGGTTCTTGCACCTTTAAATGATAGACTAGCCTGGTTGGAGCATGGGTGGATCTGGAGGCTAGCTAGTGTACTGTATGTAATAGAGCATGGGGGTGGGGGTGGGGGGTAGGAGAAAATTTAACCCAGAGACTACAGCCAGTGCTTAATTCTGCCCCAAAACAGCTTCATTCTGCCCCAAAATAGTGAATCAAGTTAGAGAAGCTGGTCTTGCTGGCTGTCGATCGAAGTCGGACAGTCTGAGCAGCTTTACAGGCTCCGAATTAGAAGAGGGCTGGATAAGTGAATCAGGAGCGAGCGCAACCACCCCAGAGGGTAGTTGCCAAATTTGAAAGTTGTGCAGCACCCTACCTAAGTTCGGAGGGGAGCGGGACAGGTGGCAGTGCGTGGCTGTGGAGATTCAAACCACAACCACGGTTCGATTGGAGGACTTGAGCCTGGTCAGGGCTGATGATCCCCTAAGGAATAAGGTGCATTGCCTAAACTGGCTGCCTTTAATTAAAGTGCAGTTCCCAACCAATGGAAAGATAACTGATGAGAAGCTAGCTAAAGAGAGAGTCACATATCTGCAAAGCATTAAACAAATACACAATTAGCAGCCTAACCCTTGTTCATTCAGAATCTTGAAATGACATTTTTGTTAGGAGTGCTACTACTTTCTGGCATACATCAGTAAAAACAGAGGTGCTGATTCTCAATAGGTTGGTGCAAGTCATGCCAAAGGCAACTTGAGCTAAATGGTATTGCACCAGGGACCCTGCACCCTCTTCTGTATTGGGCAGGGTTCCCATGGCTAAGTCCCACGACTTGCACCAGCAGCAGCAGTGCACCAAACAGAGGGTGCATCTGCAGAGATTGCCATAAGCATGTGGCATACCAGGGGAAAAAGGGTGCAAGTGCCCCTCTCAAGCCCCAGTCCATGATTGTGTAATATTAAAATGCCCTTTGCGGACTGCTGGCCCCCCTCCCCAAGCCCCAATCTCTGAGTGTGTAATGTAAAAAAAAGCCCCTTACAGGCTGCCATCCCCCCTCAAGCTCCGATCCCCAATATGTACATACAAAGTCCCCTCCCAGCCCTGATCCCGTAAAACATTAAAAAACAGCCTCCCTCCAAGTCCTGATCACCGATCCCCGAATATATCCATCCATAAAAGCTATGTTAGCCCTGGTAATCTAGTGGCCCTCACCCCGCTCCCCCGACCCATACCCATCCAGTGACTGGCACAGCCCACCTTTCACTACTGTGGCCAGCCGCTGACTGATCTCTGCTATCAGTGTGTACTGTACATAGTACATGCTCAGTGTATGACAGTAGCTGTCATTCACTGAGTGCGTACCATTAACATTACGTGCTCAAAGCAGAGCTCAGGGAGATCACGTGATGGTCTGGGCTTGCTAGCTGCTGCTTCTCTCGGCTCGCACCCCCCACCTGTAAATCTGTTATAATCTGGCGTTTTCTGGCTAATACTGCTGGGGATTGTCTCAATAATATTGTTCCTGTATACCTAACGGAGCTTTTTGGCCATTTTCTGGTGTTTGCTACCACTTTAAATCGCTGTGATGGAGGCCAAAATGAAGACGGCCTTGCCCAGACACACGCCCCCGGTCTCGCCTGACAAACAGGCGAAGAAAGCAAAACCTCTCCAGCAATCTGCTGCCAAGCAACTGGGTGCGCTGTCAGCTTCTGTACCACTCTCAGAAGAGCGCTTCTTGCAAGAACTGCAACCGTTCAAGGAGATCCTTCAGGATATTGCTACCGATCTCAAAAACATCCGTTCTGAGATGGCGGACCTTAGAACTCGAACGGCAGATACTGAGGCACGTACCTATTCCCTAGAGGCCTGAAGAGACAAGACTGACCCGGAGATTACCAAACTCAGGCAACAAATTACTAAATTACAACTTAAGACCGAAAACTTAGAGGGACGCAGTAGGAGGAACAACATCCTGATCTTTGGGCTTCCAGAAGGGGCAGAGGGCCCCTCTGCAATTCCGTTTATGCAGAAATTTCTCTCCAAGATCATGGGTCCTTCCCCACATAACCCAACCTACTTAATTGAAAGGGTGCACAGGTCCTTATGCCCGAAGCCAGAGGAGTCTGCCTCCCCTCATCCGATGATTATTCGCTTCCTCAACTATTTGGAAAAGTAACACATTCTGGTTAAAGTCAGAGAATTACAAGCAATACACTGGGAGGGAAAGCAGCTAAGGATAACTCAGGACCTTCCCCTTGAAACCAGGCAGAAGAGAGCTTCTTTTCACTCAATAATCAGCAAGCTGATAGCTGCCAGCATTAAGTTTCGTATGGCATATCCAGCTCACTTGCAGGTCTTGGTGGATGGAGTATGGCTTTCCTTTGACTCTGCTAACCAGGCCCAGGCTGATCTGTGCAAGAAAATGCTCTCTTTATTTAAATCATAGGCCTGTGGTCCTGTTTTCTAACTACAAAGGAACATCGCTGTTTTTGACTGTCTAAATCTCTTCTCTGCTGGCTTACCATTGGAGTGTCTAGTCCAGGGGATGTCTCTGTGCGGGGAGCTTTCCCGGTGTGGTGAGGATGGCGACGGACTGAGAAGGAGGCAAGCGGTGTCCTGTAGGCCTGGGTGAACCCATGCTGCACAGAGGAACCATTTTTCCCATGGACTTTCTTTGTGCAACTAGCCGTTTCCAGTGGGGATTGTTTTCATGGGCGGCTTGGCCCGATACCAGTCTGGTTCCACCTGGGAACAGTCGCATTTTCAAGGAACTGCTTGATTCTTTTACTCCTCCTTGCTATATTTTTATCTGGCATTATGCTAATAAGTCTAGAAATACCTTCTTATATCTCCCTCTCTGTTCACTACTAATTCTTTCTCTTCTGGCTGCTTCTCGACTACAATTCATCTCTGGTTTTGCTATATTTAAAGTGATGGCTATGCCTAACCTCAACGCGAAGTGTCTCACTTCTCTCAACACTTCCCTATTAGATTCTTGTCCTTCTTTCCATGTTTGTTGTTCATGTCATTTTTACTTTATCACCGTTCTCTTTCGTATCCCGATCTCAGTGCTTGCAACTAACTCTCTTAGCAGTCCTGTTTTGTTCTGCACCTATCTTTTGCTCTGTGTTACGTTTTTAGTGTGTTTGGTGCTGTTTTTGCTTCTCTCTTGTTATCCTGACAGGAATACAGCTTTGTTCATGAGGGGTGCCGGTTTTCAATGCTTATATGGGGCATCCCTGTTTTTGGATTTAAACTACTTTCAGTATCTTTTTTGAGGTTTGTGGGGGCGGGGAGAAGACATTGGCTTGGGAAAAATCCACCACATGTCCTGGAGTATGGGGGGATGTACCCTAACTACTCTCAGTCTTTGTTTTATATCATGTGGCATTATCGGGATCATTTTTGGTGACTTATGTCAGTTCACATTAATGCCTAAATTAGTGTCAGTGGTTTGCTTGAGGCATAAGCCTATTAATTTCAGATCTGTACGTCTAGATAGAAGCATAGACAGTAGTTTTAATAGGGTACTTATGGGCTCTCTACCATTCAGGGGCAATGAGGCCTTTCAGTCGATTTGGAAATTGGGTAGAGGGAGAGTTGTAAATAGTTATAAAGGGGTTGGGGTTATGGGGTGGGTTCTTGACAACCTTGGTGTTCTGCTGTTCTCCTCTATTAACGATGGGGTTTCCCTTTACTTTATAATTGAGTTAATGGGTGGATTTATGTTCAAAGTTTATTGGTGGGGGGGGATATTGGTGCACTTCCTTACTACAAAGGTCTGGCTATATATGGTGCTTTATAGACTCCAATGGCTAATGGACTGAAAAAGTTTGTAACCTGGAACGTTAGAGGGGCTTGTGATCTGAACAAAAAAATCCAGATCTTAAAACACTTATCATACCTGCATGCCCATATTTCCTTCATTCAAGAAACTCATCTCCTCTCTGGGGAAGTGGTGGGCTTGCGTAGATTAGAGATTGGGCAAGTTTTTGCTTCCGGTACGTTATCCTCCAGTGGTGGCACTGCCATCCTAATTCACAAGTCGATCGCCTTTCAATCCAAAATAATAATTGCTGATCCTCAAAGGAGATATATATTAGTTCAAGGATTATTAGAGTGTACTGAGTTAGTCCTGGGGAGTGTGTATGGGCCTGTGGGGTGAAATTCTGAATTTTTTCAGGATTTACTGAATGAACTACAAAAATTTTCCGCACTTCCCTTAATTCTCGGGGGGGGGGGGATTGGAACCTACCACCCACGCAGGATTTAGATAGATCTAACTCCTCGCTCAAGTCCCCTTCCAATGTCCAGAGGGCTCTCACTGAATTTCTCGATTCCGCTGGATTGTGTGACCCATGGCGCCTGCTAAATCCCAAGACCCGTGCCTTCTCATTTCACTCTATGGTACACTCCACCTGGTCCTGGCTGTACTATATTTTACTCAGCTGTACTCTTATTCACCGTCTTAACGACTCTGCCATAGAACCAATTGTTATATCGGACCATGCAGTGGCCTGGGTCACTGTTATGTTAAACCAAAATCTCCAAAGAGATTCAGTATGGCATTTAAATACGCAGCTCTTAAAGGAGGACTATGTTATTACTAGGATATCTGATTCGATTCAACTTTTTATTGCAAATAATCAGGGTTCTGTTACAAGAATGGATCATGAATGGTGTGCCTTGAAATGCTTCTTGCTTGGCGAATTTATTAGGCTCTCCTCCACCCATAAACGAAAGAGAGAGGCTACCATCACCTCACTTTTGGATCAGATCCATATACTCGAGCAATCTCTCACCTCTTCTTCCTCCCATTTTGCTAAAATCATTGTTGAATTTAAGGAATCAGTATTTTTGTCTAGTACAGGAAAAAGCAGAATTTTTCATATTAAGAACTGAAGCAAAATATATAGAGCAAGCTGAGAAGGCGAGTCATCTCCTAGCCTTGTGTCTGAGGAAATTAGAGGCCTCTAGATTTATCTCCTCCATCAATGATCCTGATGGAATTACAAAAACACATCCAAGAGACATAACTGCTGTTTTCAGACAGTTCTACTCCTCTCTCTATAGTCAACGTCCCACATCTCCGTCACAAGATGATTTACTAGAATATCTCTCTGCCTCATCCTTACCTACTCTCTCTCTTACGCAGCAATCCCTTTCATCTGCTCCAATATCACTCCAAGAGGTGTTATCAGCTATACATAATCTCGCGTTGGACAAGGCTCCCGGTCCAGATGGTTTCCCTTCAAACTTTTATAAGGTTCTCGCTAAAGATCTCGCTCCCTGTCTGTTATGTCTGTATCAATATATGCTCTCATGGCAAACCCAAGATTCTTCCCTACTGGAAGCCTCCATTATCCTTCTCCTTAAATCCGACAAGCCACCCCAATCACTTGCGAGTTACCATCCTATCTCTCTGTTAAATTGTGATGTTAAAATTTTAGCCAAGATACTCGCTAGTAGAATCGAACAAGTCTGGACTCAGCTTCTTAGCCCAGAGCAAATTGGATTTGTGTCAGGTAGAACCCCTGCTGATCATCTTCATAAACTGTCGTATCTGGTTCAGGTGGCTAAAATTTCCCCTTCCCCATGGCTTTGATATCCCTTGATGCAGAAAAAGCATTTGACAGGGTGGATTGGAATTTCTTGTGGGCTACGTTACAGACAATGGGTTTCCCTAACAACTTTATTAAATGGATACAGGCTCTATATTCCTCTCCTCAGGCTAGAATACATTGCAATGGGGTACTCTTCGAGGTTTTTCCCTCTCTTTTATGGTATGTGACAAGGCTGTCCGCTCCCTCCTTTTCTCTTCAATATATATCTTGAACCCCTACTTAGGCGGCTGAAATTTTTCCCTTTAATCTCCGGTACTCCAATAGGTGATAGGGTCCCCGTGCTTTCAGTTTATGCGGATGACATATTGCTTCATCTCTCAGACCCAGTTTCTTCTTTAACAGAAGCATTGCATATTATTGATACTTTTGGGAAATTCTCGAACTATAAACTTATTATTAGCAAAACAGAAATCTTTCCCCACAATTGTTTAACATATAGCTCAGCTTTCAGGGCGTTTGGTATGAAATGGACCCCCCAGGTCCATCAAGTACCTGGGTATCCATATTACCTCGGACCTACCTTTACTCTGCAAATTAAACCTGGAGGATTTGTGGCTTAATATTCAGCAAGATTTATCAAGATGGAAAAAGCTTCCTATTTCGTTATGGGGTAGAATCAATACCATCAAAATGAATGTTCTACCCAGATTGTTTTATCCAGTAAACATGCTGAACGTTTGGTTACCCTTGTCTTTCTTTCAGCACATCCATTCTGATGTTAACTCCTTTATCTGGCAGGATAAAGCTATTAGAAGATCTCATCTCAAGCTCTCCCTACCTAAGGAGTCGGGAGGCTTGCGTCTCCCTAACTTCTTATTTTATTACTGGGCTTGTCACCTCTGTAAGTGTGGGAAGTGGCTTTCCTTATCAGAATTCCTTACTCACCATGAGTATGTCCCAATCTGATTGCATATTGAGTCGGATATTCTTGCGGCACATAATTTAGCTCCTTCCTCACTTTTTTACACGCCCTTCAAAAATTTACCAAAAGCTCTGCAGTCTTTCCCGATTGGTATCTCATTAAGATTTCTCTCCCAAATGTTCAATTTTATAAGGTAGTCCCGAGTGCTGATTTCTCTCATCCGATCTATGCCAACGAATCTCAAAATAGGTGGAACTCCTTTATCTCGGTGTTGGTTATCTCTCCTTCCCGATCTTACTGTGGCTGACTTTTACTCACAGGATGTTATATTATCCACTGAGGAGATTCTCACTAAATTTGAATTAACGTCACGTGCTGCCTTTCAACTTTTTCAGCTTAAACACTTACTTGCTAAGGTGTTTGGGAAAGATTTCAACCCTTCACATATTGGAGCCTTTCTCCAGCAAATTAAGACTCTTGCTTGCAAATCCCACGGCATTTCTACCATATATAAATTGGTTTTCGCATTTCCACAACCTCCTTCGGTTGTCGGTTCTTGGATTTGGCAGGCGTTTTTTCCTGACAAAGTTATTAACTGGCATACCCAGGACCAGATACAGGCTTACACAATACTGTATTTTAAACAACATGTATTATACTCCTATCAAATTGGCTCAAATGAAGAAGCTTCCCTCCAACACGTGCTCTAGGTGCAATAAGGAGGAAGGTTCACTCTTTCATATATTGTGTTCGTGTGAGAAAATATCTTCTTTGTGGAAACAAATTGAATCCACTCTGGACCCACTGCTGGGACTACAGGGCCTCTTCTTCCCCCTCATATGTGTTCTGGGTGATCACTCTGGAATTTTGGTGAAGGAGAGAAGATTTCATATGGCCCTAATTTCAATGGTGGTCAAAAAGCTAGTGCTTTTGTAACCCCTCACCCCTGCCTTTTTACCAAAATGACAGGTGGCATGCTGTTGGCGTTGGCAGCAATACCTGGTGGGGACCTGGGTTCGGGGAGGATGAGGTTACCTGGCACAAGGGGACCTAGGTTTGGCTAATCTGCACAGGGGCACCCAAGTAAATCCGAACACATGAAGCAATAACTGTAATGTCCAGAACCAGGATTGGGATTTTTCAGTGTGGCTTTTATTCATAACTAGCTGAACATAACAAAGCATAGATGGACCCCCAAGGGGCTACGTTTACTGATAATGCAGATTGGAGACTACAAGGCGGTTCACTTAAAGAATGAACCCATTTCTACTGTTTTCTGGCTCTGGATCCACCAGGCACACAGCCCGGACTTGCATGCACTTTGGATACACAGCTCAACTGGCCTAGCTCCCCTGCCGGCCACTTGACTGATGGTCAATTTAAAGAATGAAGCCGAATTTTACTTGTTGTGGCTCCCCACACCACTTAGAGTCTGCGACTCCTAGAGAGATTTGTTTTCTTACTTCCTTCTGACTCCCATCAAACAAGGAGAATTCTTTTCCCAAGTTGTGGCTCCCCACACCACTTAGAGTCTGTGACTCCTAGAGAGATTTTCCCAAGTTGCGACCCATGTCTGGGTACCTACCTCATCACTGGCCAGGCGCATGAGGCAAGTAGCAATCACAGTAGAAATCCATAGAGGTGGACCTGGTTACTAAAGATGGGGGGTGTGCCCACCTCCAGCTCCCACAGCCCATACCCAGCCATTTCTCTGGACAAACAGAAACTAAAACTTCGAAATGTAGATTAAACGGTGGATGACCTGTAGCACCCCCTCTACAACATTTCTTGAATCCATAAAGACTTTAAATTTTGAACCTACTCCATTTGTTTGTCCTAGTACAATAGGCCTCCCAAATAGTAGTCCACATCCCAGCTTTCTTCACATTTTCCAAACTGAAGAAACATATTGTTTGCCCTCTCAAATTAGAGCAAAACACTCACCCTTTAGATTGCAGGTGCCCCACAGTAGTACAACTTCTTTCACTGTTATCAGACAAAAACAGAAACTGTAGAAAAAAGGCAGCTTTCTTCTTGTAGTAGATATTGGTGTGCCCTGGAATCCACAGAGGGACACTTTACTTTCTCCCCCCCCCCGGAGGGAGGGGGGCACTGAGACCTGGACAGCGGTCTCCACCACTTAAAATTGGACACTGATCTTCTCCCACAGAAGGTAAACAAAAGACACTTCCTTCCTGCTTGACAGTAAACAGGAGACTCCCTTCTTCTTCAAAACAAGCAGAAGACTGACTTTGAAAACTCCCAGAGTTCTATCTCACTCCCTGTGCTGCAGATTCCAATGTGGCTTATGCAGCTGCGACAGTTCTATGGTGATGTCATCTCTCAGTCTCAGCTGAGACTGAGACAGAGTGAGACAGTGTGAAACCCATTTAACTGGAGTTTCACAAACTGCCTTCCCTGCCTACCACTAGGTCTTACTGGGATTCTAGTAACCCCGGGCAACAAGGGGGTTACACTTAGACACTGGAAGGATCAAGTCACCATTTCTTATGTGGAATGGTTGCATGAAATATCATTTGTGCTCCGTCTCGGATATCTAATTGCGAGTATTTGCCATCGCCATTCATCTGTTAATAAAAATTGGGGGAAATTATATGCCCTCTATTTGTCTTGATAAGATGTCTTGGTGGGATCACGAGCCTCTCTTCCTTCTAAAATTTCGAATTTTTACTTCAATGGATATCATTTTTGTCTTCCTTTTAATTCTGAGGTAATATGTTATAGGAAGGTGCACGGGGGGGGGAGGGGGAGGGTTGGTTTCTTTTCTTTTGTTTTTATTTTTCAAGGTTGTGTTGTTATTATTTGCTCTGTAAGCTCATTCCTCTCTGTTTATCAATATACTTATAGCCCATTATGTAGTAGGTGTTATTACTAATGTATGTATTTTTGTATGTTTTTGTGTTGGGTTATACTTAATAAAGTATGTCAAATAAAAAAACAAAAAAAAAACAAAGCGGAGCTCAGTTGGAATCTGGTCACGGTGGTGAGAGGTGGGCTGTGCCAGTCACCATCTGGTTATGGGTTGGGGGAGAGTGGTGGTCTGACACTGTTGGGTGGGGAGGCCACTAGACTACCAGGGCTATTATGGGCTACGGGACCTGTGTTTGTTTTGTTTTTATTTTAGTTGCATTTTTAGATTTACAGCTGACATTCTACCCTGCGGGGTGCGGCGTGCAGCGTGCGGCATCTGGATCGGGGCTGAGAAGGAGGATTTTATATGTATTATGGGGGATTGGGGCTGAGAGGGGGCTATAAATATTATGGGGGTTCAGAACAGGGGGGCTATTACTATTATGGGGGATGGGGCAGTGAAGGGGGGCTCTTGCTATTATGTGGGACCGGGGCTGGGGGGCTACTTATAACCATCTTGAGGGTTGGGGCCAGGGCACCGATAGCCCTGTGGGACATTTTATCATTGGAGATCTGGGTATGGGGGAGCATCATGACCTGGGGATAGGCAGGCGGCTCATTGGCACAACTCCCAGTGGACCCAAAGTACACTTACACCAACCAATAGCTGGTGTAAATGTACTTTGACGAATGTCCTCTGGGGGTTGTTTTAGAAGTGCAAATATGGGGATGTGGCAGCCGCCCTTCCAGAATAGGGCGCAACTGCTGCCGTAAACCCCCTTGTGCCATGTCACAGGGGGTTTATGGCATAACTGGTGGCGTAAGTGCACTTTGGCACAAGCAGCCTGCAACATGTCACAGGCTGCTTTGCAGAATCCCAAATGTCGGACCTCATGGTGCAAATTGCTACTTGCACCATTTTATTTGGTGCAAGTCACTTTGCGCCATGCGTAACCCCTTTTAGAATCAGGCCTTGAGAATTCAGTGAACAACCCCCCACCTCCACCCAGTCGCAAATCATACAAATATAATATTCTTTCTGCCTCAAATGGCCACTTATATTATTGCCAGTAGGAGTGGTGGTCTCATGATGTTCACATCAGGGCACATCAGGGCTCTGCTATGAAGCTGCCCAGCTACAAAACGTCACGGTTGACTGCCCATCAGCTGGGTCCCTATTCTAAAATGTAACTGTCTGAATTGGCTTTCTTTATATAAGATGCAGTGCCTTAATTGGCTTCCTTTAATTAAGGTGTAATACCCAACCAAATGGGAAGGTAGCTAGTGAGGAGCTAGCTTATGAGAGAGCCATACATCTCACAAGCTTTAAACAAATGCAAAATTAGCAGCTCAACCCTTGCTCATTCACTCATCCGCAATTTTTTGTTTAACATTCTTTATCCTCCTGTGGTGGGTCCTCCCCCATCGTCCACCAACCTACCGGACTCGGGGTCTTTTGGGGGCTTGTAGCAACATGCGTGCTGTGGCAGATCCCCAGAGCCACTCCAGAGGTATCATCCTCAGTGGCCCCCACTTTTTCCTCCGTATCGCCTGTGGTCCTACTCCTGAGACCCCCGGAAGTGGTAGCACATGTGCGTGGAGGCACATATGTGCACCACAGCTCCAGATGGGGTCTCCTCCACCCTCCCCCAAACAGCCTGACGCCGCAGGTCCTCGGAGAGGCGCTGCTTCTCTGGCCTCCACCAGAGGGCAGTCAAGCTCTGACATACCTGCTACCCCTATTCCCGAGGTAGAGGGCCACCTCTCGGCAGCCTGCTCTACTCCTCTCCCTCCCCCCGGGCTGACCTCCGATGACCCAGGCTTGTTCCAGAACCCAGGTCACCGGCATGGCGTGAGGTGTGGTGTCCAGCGCCTCAACCCTCTGCGCCATCGGGCCGGCACATCCACAATTTTTAACTGGCTTTTTATTAGGGGTGCCACTGCTCTATGGCATACATCAGTGACAGATAATTCAGTGCACATTCTCCTCCCCTTGGGAAATCTTACAAATATAATATTCTTTATGTCTGAATTGGCCACTTACTTATTTTATCTCCAGTAGGAGTGAAGTTCTCTTGATATTCACATCATGGCCCTGCTATGAAGTAGCCCAGCTACCAAATATCATGGTGGGCTGCCTATCAGCTGGTCCCTATACTAAAATGTAATGGCATGCATTGGCTTCCATTATATAAGGTGCACTGCCTAAATTGTCTTCCTTTAATTAAGGGGCAATCCCCAACTAGTGCAAAAGTAACTGGTGAGAAGTTAACTAATCAGAGAGCCGTTCTTCTGCTAAGCACTAAATAAACAGAAATTATTAGCTCAAACCCTTGCTGATTCATAGTCCTTAGCAGGGGGCCTCCTAGTGATGCCTTCCACAGCAGGCCTCAGGTTGTTGCCAGTGTTCCTTACAATAGGCCTCATGTTGTTTCCTCTGATCCTCCACAGTGGGCCTCATGTTGCCTCGGTTCCCCACAGGGGACTTCATGTTTTTGCCTCTCTTCCTCAAATTTGACTTTATGCTGCTGTCTCTGTTTCCCACAGTGTGTCTGATTCTGTTGCCTTAGTTCTGCACATTGTGCTTGATGATGTTGCCTCTGTTCCCCACAGAGGGACTCATATTGTTACCTCTGTGTCCCACAGTGGGACTCAAGTTGTTGCCTCTGTTTCCCACGGTATGCCTCATGTTATTGCCTCTGTTCACCACAGTGGGTCTCATTGCCTCTGTTCCCTCAGTATGCCTCATGTTGTTGCCTTTGATCCCCAGAGTGGGACTCATGCTGTTGCCTATGTTCTCCATAATGGTCTCATGTTGTTGCTTCTGTTCACCACAGTCGGCTTTGTGTTGTTGCCTCTATTCCCCACAGGGGTCTTCTGTTGTTGCCACTATTCCCCATAGGGGCATCATGTTGTTGCCTCTGATCCCCACAGTGAGACTCATGTTGGTGCCTCTATTCTCCACAGTGGAACTCATGTTGCTGACTCTCTTCCCCACAGTGGGTCTTATATTGTTTTCTCTGATCCTGACAGTGAGCCTCATGTTATTGCCTTTGTTCCCCACTATGGATCCCCGGTTGTTGCCTCTGAACCCTACTATGTACCTGTGTTGTTGTCTCTGTTCCCCATGGGGGCCTCTTGTTGTTGCGTTCTTTCCCCCACAGTGGGCCTCATGCTGCTACATGTTCCGTAGAGTGGTCCTTTTGATGTTGCCTCTGTTTCTTTCAGTGGGCCTCATGTTTTTGCCTCTGTTCCCCACCGTAGGCCTTATGTTGTTTCTTCTGATCCCCACGATGGGTTTCATGTTCTTGCTTCTGGCTCCCACAGTATGCCTCCCATTGTTGCCTCTGTTCCCCACAGTGGACTTCATATTTCTGCCTCTGTTCCTCACGGTGGCCTCATGTTTTTGCCTCTGTTCCCCACTGTGGGCTTCATGTTATTTCTTCTGATCCCCACAGTGGGCTTCATGTTTTTGCCTCTGTTTCTCATGGTATGTCTCATGTTGTTGCCTCTGTTTCCCATAGCATGCTTCATACTTCTGCCTCAGTTACTTACAGTGGACCTCATTTTGTTGCCTCTCTTCCCCACAGTGGGTCTCATGTTGATGCCTTTTTCCACATAGTGGGCCTTATAGTATTGCTTTTGTTCTCCACAGGTGGCATCATGATGTTGCCTGTTTCCCACAGTGAAACACTTGCTGTTGCCTCTGTTACCTACAGTGGGCCTCATGTTGTTTCCTCTGATCCCCACAGTCGGCCTCATGTTTTGTGACTCTGTTTGCCACAGTATGCCTCATGTTGTTGCCTCTGTTCCCCACAGTGGGTCTCATGCTGCCACCTGCTTCCCACATTGGGCCTCATGTTGTTACCTTTGTTCCCCACAGTGGACCTCATGTTGTTGTCTGTCTTCCCCACAGTGGGTCTCATGTTGCTGCCTTTTTCCACAGAGTGGGCCTCTTGTTATTGCTTTTGTTCCCCACAGGTGGCATCATGATGCTGCCTCTGTTTTCCACAGTGGACCACATGTTGCCTCTGTTACCTACAGTGGGCCTCATGTTGTTTCCTCTGATCCCCATAGTCAGCCTCATGTTGTTTCCTCTGATCCCCACAGTCAGCCTTATGTTTCTGACTCTGTTTACCATAGTATGCCTCATGTTGTTGCCTCTGTTCCCCCCAGTGGATCTCATCTTGCCACCTGTTTCCCACATTGAGCCTCATGTTGTTGCCTCTGTTCCCCAAAGTGGGTCTTATGTTGCCACCTGTTTCCTCACAGTGGGCCTATGTTGTTGCCTCTGTTCCCCACAGAGGGACTCTGCAAGTAGTAGTGTTAATGCTGTGCCAGTGGGCTGGTGAAATTTATGTTTTTATAGCACCCCATCCAAGTAGGCTCGGGGCACTTTACAGATTGCAACAAAAAATATAGGAATAATTATTAAAAATACAATAAAAATACTCTGATAACAATATACAAAACAGTGTCTGGACTAAAATTTGTTAAAAACTCAAAAAAACACAAATTACACATATCCCAATAATGCAAAGCATCATGGGAAGCATATGCAAATATCCATGAATTAATTTGGACTGGCTCAACTTTAAGCAGAATTGCATGGTGCCAATAGGCCTCACAATACAATCATCAAAGGCTGAGAACAGCAGACACAGACATGTGTTTCATTCTCAGTTGGACTCATCAGTGTGCCATATCTGTATCTCAGTCCAGGGAGAGGGAGCCAGTCATCCTATAGGGGATCTTATTTGGTTGGGTTGTGGACGGCCTAAAAGTAGAGAGAGAAAAGAACTACAAAAGAACCCCAGAGCAAATGCACTGAGGTATGGGTTATCCTGGAGGATATTGGCTATACAGCCAAATTGTAAAGAAAACACAAAATGTTTTGTTTTATGTAGTTCTTTTCTCTCTCTACTTTGGGCTACCCATGACCCAACCAAAAAAGATCCCCTATAGGGTGTCTGGCTCCCTCTCCCTGGGCTGAGATACAGATATGGCACACTGATAAGTCCAAATGAGGATGAAACACGTGTCTGTGTCTGCTGTTCTCAGCCTTTGCTGATTGTATTGTGAGGCCTATTGGCACCATGCAATTCTGCTTAAAGCTGAGCCAGTCCAAATTAATTCATGGGTATTTGCATATGCATCCCATGATGCTTTGCATTATTGGGGTATGTGCATTTTGTGTTTTCTTTACAATTTGGTTGTATAGCCAATATCCTTCGGGATAACCCATACCCCAGTGCATTTGCTCCGGGGTTCTTTTGTAGTTTAATAACTAAAAAAAAAATAAATGGGCTTTTAGCCTCCTTTTAAAGGTCTTGACCAACATCAAACTTTGCCCTCTCACCAGAGAGTTTCAAGCACACTCTCAGGGCATCCAGGAGAAAACCATCAGCTGAGCAGAGTGGCCAAATGGGAGCACAGCAAGCTTAGAGAGCTTTTAGGTAGACAAGCCCCAAATAATGCTGTACTTTGTCAGGTAGCACGGTGATCTTGAAGGTGGTGTGCCACCTAACTGGCAAACAGTGCAGCATCCTCATCATAGGTGTGATATGTTCCCTATACAGGGCACCCATAATCAGCCTGGTGGTGGCATTCCACACCAGCTGCAGGTAACACACCAGCTTCCCAGACAGCGCTGGGTTAAGAGTATTACAGTAGTCCAATGACTCATCCCAATGGTAACATGTACACAGCAAACAACATCAGAGAAAGAACCGAATCATGTAGAACGCCATGGCTGATCACAGTTGGCTGCAACAAGAAAGCCCCCAACACAACCTTTTGCAATCTGTCAGTCAGAAAGGACTCAAGCTGAGACTCCATCACTTTCTTAATTACTGTAACCAGAAAGGGAAGGTTGGACATGGGCCTGTAGTTCACCAGCAGCTCTGGGTCCAGGGACAACTTTATCACTAGAGGTTTCACTAAGGCTGTTTTAAGAGCACTTGGGAAGCAACACTCTGAAAGACAACACCAGACAATGCCAGTGAACATAGGGCCCAGGGCCATGTGGCAGTCCACCAACAGCCATGCAAGGCCTGGGTCCACATCGCAGTATGAGGGATGCAAACTCAAGACCACACCGCAGACATCAGCCTCAGAGAATGGCTGGAACTCACTCTAGACTGGTGGAATTCACAAGTGCCTCTCCCCTGGACCCCTGCTGGCCCATGACAGGCCACCTGTAGTAATACCCACCCTAATGAAGGAGACTATGTCCATGAAGAATTGGATAAACTTGTCAAATTTTGTGAGAAAGTACTATCAGACTGTAGGCAGACTAGATTTACAAGTCTGTCCATGGTGCAGAAGATCTGTGCAGGCCTATTCTTACCTGAGGCAATAACTCATGGCAGGAATTCCTCCATTTGATAGTTTCTATAAGGAGACAGTGGATCTTGTGTTGTTGCCTCTGTTCCCCACAGTGGGTCTCTGTTTCCCACACTGGGGTTGTTGTTGTTGCCTCTGATACCCACAGTGGGCTTCATGTTGTTGTCTCTGATTCCTACAATGGGCCTCATGTTGTCGGGGGGACTCATGTTATTGCTTCAGCTCCCTGAACGGGGGACTCATGTTTTTGCCCCTGTTCCCCATAGTGGGCCTCTTGATGCTGTCTATGTTCACCACAGTGGACCTCATGGTGTTACCTGTGCTCCTCATGATGGACACAGAGCTTCTTCATGTGGTCATGGAGTGTCACTGTGTGTTCCTTGGACTGTGATAGATGTGCCCTTGCCAGATGAAGTTGGATGTAGCTGTTTTGATCCCCCAGAATAATTCACAGCTCTCAGGTGTATCATTGTGAAAAAAAGCTACATCCAGATGCTCCTGGCTGTCTGTGTTTCATTTCATTCATTTGATATCCAGGTAGGAATACTGGAATAAAAAGCCAATTTTCAAGAACAATCTTAGACAAAAGCTAACAAAATAGAGAATACTGTATGGGCAATCATGCTCAACCAGCCTATACTGCCTTCTATCTACATAGATCTGAAAATCAAAGTGGGAGAGATCTGAAGTAATCAGAAACCCAAGGTGGCTGGTCAGGCTGGGTGGGTATGTGCTTGCTCATCTAGCATTTTTTATAGTGTATAGTTTAAAATAATACTCTTTTTTTACTCTCAGGTCTGCCATGGCCATGCTTTCTGTTCACAGCTTGAACGGATTGCTGTGCATATTGCAGCTCTGTTTAGAAAAACACAGGTGGCCCTAGGATTTCTGATCAGCTGGAATGTTGCTGTACCACAGATGGGTACAACGACATACCATAACCTTTGAACTGTGATACAACAGCATTTTAGTAAGGATGGGAATCCACATAGAACAAAAGCCAACTATAGACTGTTGACGCAGGTATTACACACAAAAAAAAGTAAGGGTGGGACACCCAGTCCTTCTCTGTTCCCCAGCCTTGTTAATTTGCTGGCAAATCTGCTTTCTCCTACAGATACCCATCTTTATGGAACAGACAAACTCCTCAACTATGAACTCTCCCTCATACACCTCTATCAAACACCTACACCTCCTCCCACACCCCATCTGCTCCTGCCTCTCTATACACCCAATACACTAAGCAAAACTGAGAAGAGATTAGTCACCTGTTTAGCTGAAATTAACAGTCAAATCTAAAACCATGTTTCTCTGAACAGAAACTGAAAATGCCTTGTAACCTGCTATGCCTAAACTGTTTTATGCACTTGTATTGATTGCATGTAACGCCTGTGTATGTTATGTCAACCCTGTTACCGGGATGCACCTGGAAATGAGCCTCGGCTCAGTGTGCCTTTCCCAGTTGCCAAAATTTTGAATAAAAAAAAACATTTAATTAAATTAACACAATTGAATAATACAATGCCTGCAATTATACAGTACTTGCTGTAAGAGTTGAAAGAAGTGGGTTGCATGGGCCAAAACTAGATATGCACAGTAGTAATTAGTTGTGTTAAATAACTCTAAAATGCAGATTGTAGTGGGAGCTGCACATAAACTGGCCTAGTCTTGCTTGCTGCTTAATGGTGTCCATAACTCCATCATTCTTATATACCCAGAAATGCCCCTCATACTGAACTTTAGCAGCCTGTATCACATATAAATGAGCATATGTCAAATCAAGGGAAAGGTTTTTAAATCACTGTATTTTCAGACAGCAAAGCAACATTCAACTGGACAGCATTTGAACGCGAAGCTGGAAACTCCCATATTTTTAATGTAATTTATTTTTTGCAGACTGTTCCCTAATGATGAGGTCATCAAAACCTGGATTCTGCTAAAATAGAACGAGTAATTGCCTTCTAGATGGCCAAAGTCTGATAATCAATAAGAGGATTTGATAGCCTTGAAACCTTAATGTTCTTGGCCCATTATCAAACAATTAATTTGCATCTTCTTTGGTAAGGTTTTAAATAAAGCAGGCACATAGCCACGAAGTGAGTAGAGTCTCTTTGTTGGCATTAAAAACTATAAGGATAAATGATGGCTTATTACCACCAATACAGAATTTATAGCAGTGGGATGTTTTCTCTAATCCACCTCCCTCCTGAGGCCCTTTTAGACTGTTTTCATTTTCATCGGTATGTCTTAACTTCAGGATCCATCTTTATAACTAGACCAGCCGAATATAAGTGCTGCCCAAATCTGAGTACAATAATATGAACATAAATCAGTTCACAAAAATAAAAAAACTGAATACCTGCTCATAAGTTTTGTTACAGAAAACTGTCCAGAATTTCTAGGAAAATTAACTGAATTTATAAAAAATGTTTTAAAAGATTCCTCCTTTCTGATTGGTGAATTCTCTTTCCAAGTTGAGTAAATACTGCAGCAAAAATCATGGTTTAGGTAATATTTCCCCAACTAGGATGCATTACCAAAGCCATATCACTAAAATGGTAGCCATTTTTCCCTCATCAAAAAACTTCAACCAAGACCTAGAAAACTCCCTTAAATTAAAAAAAGAAAGTATTAAATGTTGTCTGCCTTCAGTTTCCCCTCTTTACATACATATACAAATGCACAAAAAACTCTGTCACTGGCGCTCCTGCCCACCGCCTGCTCCTCAACCACGACTGATTACCTTCACGAACTATGCTGCCCTCGATACACAAGCCTTCTTATCTGACATATCTGACGTAGACTGGACTGACGTTTTCTCCACCTCCAATGTTGACACTGCCCTTAACATATTTCTCACCAAGTTTGGCTAAGTACAAAGAAACACCTCCCAAAGGTAAAAAGAAGAGTCAGAGGTCAGCAGTCAAGATGGCTAAATAAAGAACTCCTACGAGTTAAAAGTCCGAGATAAGCAATGGAAACAATACAAAAATCTGGGCTCCCTGGATCTTATCCTGTACAAGCAGTATAGAAATGATTGCAAAAGGCGCATCAGGCAGGCTAAAAGCATATACTGTCAAAACCTGCTGACTAACTCCTCCAACGACCTCAAAATTTTGGAGCCACATTAAAACTTTTTAGGATCTACACAAGCTGTCACCCCTCAGAAATGGTCCTGCAAGGTGTCCACTGTAATGACTCCTTCACTATTGCAAACGCGTTTAACCAGCAGTTTTCCGACCTATCTGCCTACACAGCTTCCCTTCAATCTCCTGCTACACAACTGAAGTCAACATTCCCTGGCAATTCACCTACCTCATCTAAACCATTCTACTTCAAAGCGGTCACCAGGCATCAAGTCTTCAAGCTGCTCAAGGCTATCTCTGACAATACCAGCCCGCTCTGATGGAATGGAACCCGCCTATTAAAGATGGCTGCTCACCTCATATCTGACCTATAGCTAGAATCTTCACCCTATCCCTCTCCAATGGCTCTGTCCCTGAAATCTGGAAGGCGCCAGAATTACTCCCATGTTTAAAAGGCAGCAAAAAGAACGACCAACTACAGACCAATTGCTATACTATCAGTCCTTAGCAAGATCCTTGAGAAATTAGTCTCTATTCGTTACCGAATTCGCTGAAAACTCCAACTTACTCAATACAGCACAGCATGGCTTTAGAAAACACCACAGCACCATGACTGCACTAGCAAAATTCTCCTCTGACATTCTTACCAACATGGACAAAGGGAAGCTAACAGGGCTGTTTTCATCTGACCTCACTAAAGCGTTCAACCTTGTTGACCATCCTTTACTACTTGCCTCCTCAGAAATCTGGGCTTCTCCTACCCTGTCACTATCTGGTTCAGCAGCTACCTTGCCAACAGGACTCAAGCAGTGAAATTCAACTAGCGATCTCTGACAGTGCTGTTATCAATATTGGCGTCCCTCAGGGCTCCATTCTCGGTCCTTTCCTCTTCTCACTATTTGTAAACAATCTCCTGATGTAGTAACCTCTGGCCACTCACTACTTTATGCTGATGACCTGGTCATCTATGCCCACTCTGACAATATCACCAACCTGAATGCTGCCCTTACCACAGACTTCCACTTGGTGCAGCGCTGGCTACAACCCAACGCCTTGTCCTTAACTCCAATAAAACTAAGCCATGCTATTTGGATCCCCACACAAATTAAGAACCTGCTCTTCTTCTCTCTCTGTGCCTGACATTAATGGTAACCTCTGGAGTCTGTTAGCTCTTTTCGCTACTTGGGCATTCACCTTGACCAAAATCTTGACCTAAAGCTGCACATCCAGGAAACTTGTAAATCTGTCAATTGTAGCTAGGGACTGCTTGACAGGACTATACCTGCTTACCCTGCCGCTAAACTGGCAATTGCTAGAGGAATCCTGTTACCAACCCTCACCCACGGTGCTCCCATCCTAACCATGGCCAGCAAAACTGCTCTGCACCAATGGACACCACCTTCAACAATGTTTGCAGGTATGCGGCTAAAGCACCACGCCTGAAGCACCATTGTCAGCTATACAAAGACCTGGGCTGGCTATCTCCCTCCTCCACCAGGCAATATTACCTCTGCAACCTTTTGGACACCATCATCAGAGCATCAAAGCCAGCTGAGCTCTCAAAACTACTCCAACTGGTTATACCTTCACGGGACCTTAGATCCTCTGACAAGTCCTTATTGAATATTCTCTCTGCACAAAAGGGCTCGGGAAGCCTTCAGTTATGCTGCCCTCACTTTTGGAACTTGCTGCCCCAGGGACTAAAATGCTCCTTCTCACGATGCATTTAAGCACAATCTCAGAGCTTTCCTTACCTCGATGGACAAATGTGTTTGTTTTGATCCTCTTGAATCCCATGCTCCTAACCTGTTCTCCTCCCTCCCTATTATATTATAGGCACTTGAGCTTTTTTATTCTTGGTTGTTTTTTTGCTTTTATGTTTCATGTTTGTTGATACTGTATAACATTGTTGTTCTGATGCCAATTGTAAAGCTCTCTAATTACTGCCTAGTCACTTAGCTTGCCCTCGCTCCCTGAGTTGTTTTCCCCCACCTTCATTCCTTATCCTGCACCCTCTGTTCCTGTAACACTTACTTTCCCAGCCCCGCTCTCTTCCCTTCCCACTTAGCCATTTCTCCAGTACCCCCTGTCATTACCCCTCCCTTTTCCTGCCCCTCCTCTCCTGCTCTTTCGCCTCACTCCCCTCTAACCACCCTCCACTCCCCTCTCTGCCGTTTTGGTTCCACCGGCCGGTAACAGGTTGCTACCTTGTACCGCTAATGCCGAATCTCGTCAGCCACCCTTCCTACCTTTCTTCACCTTTCTGCCCCTCTCCTGCCAGCTTCCTCCTTCTTTTGTTCTTCCCTCTTCTCCCTATGCTCAGTCCTCACCCCTCCCTCTCCTATTTTATCCGCCTCCCACCAGCTTCGTGACTCCTCTCTCTCCTGCCATCTCGTAGTTCCACCGGCTCGGCGCAGTTACTACTCTACCCGCCAATGCCGTTTTCCCTCGCCTCTTGTCCTCCTCCTTCTTCTGCTCCGCTGCGCTCTTACTAGGTGCACTCTATCTCCCTACCCCTCATTTCCCTATCTGTTCCGTGCCCTTCATCCCTTTCCCCCTATACCCTGCCCTTCCCACCCTACCCTTCCCCTCCCCCATTCCTTTAGTTCAAATCCTCCTCCCCTTGCACCTAGTCCCCACCGCCCTCCCCTGCACATCACCCCTCTCTCCTCTCTATTTTTGCACCCATAGCTTCACTGTCCTGTTCCCGACCTCTCGTCTCTCTTGCCGACTCCAGGTTCCACCGTCCTGGCCACAGGTGGTAACTTTCCCGCTAATGCCGCACTTGGCGCCTTAACCTCCTCCTGTCTTCTTTTGCTATTCACCCTACCACCCCTGTCTCTCGGCTCTCCTGCCCTCACCTACACCTGTCCCTACCACCTCTCCCCTAGTTCTCAACAACTGAATACATGTAATTTTATCTTATTGCTATGCTTGACTACACTGTGTGACTTTGTCCTTGCAAATGTATCCTGCTCTGTGTAATTTCTTATGTATCCTGCAAATGTATCCTGCTTTGTGTAATCTCTTATGTATCACTGTGTTCTGTAACTGTACCTCCCGGGTCGTGCCTGAAAATAGTCACTTGTTGGCTAGCGCACTTACCCGGTCAACAAAAACTAAATAAATAAATAAATAAAATTTTTAACTTCTCCTCTTCCTTTTGCTGACCATGAAAATCCCATTCCTACAAAAACCCTACCAGCTTACCAGGGAAATTGCTGCTGCTTACTATGCCACAGATAAAACTGAAGCCCTGGTTCCATATGAGGTCTTCTGTTGTGTGTATCCAAGAGGGGGATGAACATTCTGCAGTGAAATTGTGAAGAATTTTAGTTTTTGAATGTTATGGTAAACAATTCCATCTATTGAACGTGAGAAAGTAAAATCATTTTTTTTAACTTAAGTCATTTTATAAGTGGATTCCCATTCCCATTCTTGCAGGAGGGCTTTCAACTCATGCCTGCCAACCTATCCGGTGTATGTAATTATTGCAGCACAAGTCACATCCTGCCATGTTGAATATCTTTCTGATAACATGGGTTTAAGAAATCTTGTCTTTGATTGTTTGACATGCATCGCATGACCAAGCATTACTTCTCTATACATGACCAGATGGGCAAACAAACTTCTCTATTGTAGAAATGCAAAACATAATGAGAAAAAGGTTGTGTGTCTATTTACACATTCATGGCACTACAACTTTATCCTGACCATGGCTCCCCATTAATGAAACAAACTGATAAAAATGGAGCACTGGCAAGTGTGTGTGTGTGTGTGTGTGTGTGTGTGTGTGTGTGTGTGTGTGTGTCTGTGTAAGGTGGGGGTGGAGGGATAAAGCTTGAATAAGAAAAGGGGGTAACACCTGTATAAGAAGTAAAACAACTGTGAAACACTGCAGCGCCCTCTACTGGCAAGTGTACCAGTGGAGGGACTACTTTGCCCCACCCAGAAAAGAAACCCTTTCAATTAATTTTTTTCTACTCTTTTTTTTAATTTTTTTCACTGTTACAAAATGTTACATGTAACCTATTTTCTAAGTGCAATAATACCCCCAGGGTCAGAAGCATGGGCTATACCAGACCTTCCAGGAGCTATAATGCCCACTGCCTGTGGCATCAAGCCTCATGACACCCCTATCCGGTCCAATATATAGGGGATACATGATGGGCATGAGTGTGATATGGCAAATATTGTCACTCCTGCAGAGTGAGCTCTGGATATCTCATGAGTGCCGAAGGCACGAGTGGGATATCCAAGCTCATATGCAGGAGTGACAATATTTGCTATAGCATTGCCTATATGCCCATCATGTATCTGATATATACAATAGGGCCAAGAGTTTCAGAAGTTTTGTTATGCTGTCTTGTGTTCTGTTCCTGTTAATATGTTTGCTCATTCTGTGTGTGAGCTTTTCTGAATGGGCTGGCAGTGTTATAAACTCAGAGACACATGAGTGTTTTGCAAAGCTAAATGAGTTAGTTTTAGATAGGAATGAGAAACATACTTTTGTGAAGCTGTATTGTTTAGCAGTCTGGCTGCAGTGAAGTTAAACACATCACAGTAATTGTAATGAACTGAGAGGCACAGTGTCAGAACAACTGATACTGTTTTCAGTGGTAATTAAGTTAGCTGCAGGCAGAGTGCAGAGTGTTCTGTGAAATTGTGCTCTTTAGGATTCTGGCTGCAGTGAAGTTGAAATTGTCACAGTGTTTGTAATGGGTGAGAATCAGAGTTTGAGGAACAAGTGAGAGTGTGTTTCAGTGGTAGTTGAGTTAGCTGCAGGCAGTAGTTTAGACTGTTCTGTGAAGCTGTGCTGTTTGGAATTCTGGCTGCATCAAGTTGAGAGCATCACAGTAATGAGCTGGAAGTTGGGGGGGGGGATAGGTGTGTTTTGTAATGCTCACTGAGTTAGCTGTAGGCAGCAGTGAGACCTCTCAGGTAGTTCTGCATTTGTGTCCATGGTAACAGCACAGGTGTTTATTTCATGCTGAAGGGGAAAGCTGCCTAGGGTGATGATATCAGTGACCTTTTGTGACCTGTGTGTGTAAATGTCTCATATCGTCACAGTAGAGCAGAGGGTAAAAATATCACACTGCAGTGGATGATACACTGTTTTATCTCACTCATTTACCACTCACCCCTATTGTATATATCCGAATATCGCCCATTCTGTTGGGTATTATTGCTCATGTGATATTACTACACTATGCTCAGGGCTCCTGGAAGTCTGTGAGTCTGCAGCCATTGAATTTCCCACTGAACTCACATTCATCCACAGCATACATGTAGTGCAACAAAAAATGCATTATACCTGGTGATTTATCATTAAAATGTACAGTCCTTATGTAATGTCTAGTGTCCTTTCCCTTTGTGTTTATCATGAGGCCCCTCCTACAAGCTCATCGATGGCATAGCATCATGTTTTAGCCAGTGGCAGAAATGCATTCTGCTGCAGGAATAAATAATTTGCGTGCTTAAATGAGCAAACTCTGCTGTGGCACTTTGTCCTAATTTCTGCAGCAGGGCTCCTAGGCTTCTGCGGTAGCATTTTTTGATTTCAGTGGTATAATTTATTCATTTCTGTGACAATATGCAGTCCTGTCATTGGCTAAAGTATGATGAGATGTCATCAATAACATCACATACTGAGCATAGAGGAGGGGCTTCAGGATACACGAGATGGGGAAGGGCCAGGCACTGTGGAAAAACAATATATTTGAATGAAAATTCACCAAGAACATTGAATTCTCTGGCTCTATGTATATTCTGCGAGAGGATGCAAATTCTGTAGAAAATTCCATGACAGCAGAATTGCAGAATTCCAGGGACCTTGACTATGCTATAGTCTAGTGTTCACAAGTTGCTGGTATTCATCACAAAAAGTACAAATAGACCTTTAAAAGCTAGATTCACTTCTCACTTTCTTATGTTCATATACCAAATAGGTTTTCTAGTGGAACTTTTTTTTTTTTTTTTTACCCTTCACTTTTTCTAAGAAACATAGATTTTTTCTGGCAGATAAGGACTGCCTGGCCCACTTAATAATAACAATAATAATAATAACTTTATTTGTTAAGCGCCTTTCAGAATCATCAAGGCGCTTTATATAAAAGATAGATAAAACAAGATAAAATATAGAACACAGTATAAAAACAGATCATCAGTAAGAATTCAATATAGTTAAACAGAATATGCTTGGCAACACAGATATGTTTTTAATGCCTGCTTAAAGCCCCCCACGGTCATGCACTCCCATAGCTGACGGGGTAGAGAATTTCAAAGGGCTGGAGCTGCATACATAAATGCACAGGCCCCTGAAGATTTTAAGGATACCCTTGGAATCTCTAACAACCCCTCATCAGCCGAGCGCAGTGATCGCTCCGGGCAGTAAGGGGACAGAAGCTCTTTCAGGTAGTCCAGGTCGGGTCCGTGTAGGACTTTGAAAGTCAGAAGTCTGACTTTGAAGGTGATCCGCCACTGAATCGACAGCCAGTGCAGTTTGCACAACATGCATATGATATGACACCTCAAGGGGGGTCCCTGTCAACAACCGGGTTGCTGTGTTCTGCACCAGCTGCAGGTGGTGGATATCAACACCTGGTAGCCCTAGGTAGAGGGAGTTGCAGTAATCAAGGTGAGAGGTCACAAAGGCTTGGACCAGCGTAGGAAGATTGCCGAATGGAACTAGGTGCTTGACCCTAGTGATGTCCCTCAGATGATAAAAAGATGACTTGACGACTACCGACACCTGAGATTGCAGTGTCAGCCCATCATCAAGCATCACCTCCAGGTCCTGGACCCGTTCAGAGGCAAGAAGCTAGGAGCCCCCCAGGAAAATCCCCATAGGCTGACCAGCCCCTGACCCCACTATTCAGTGGCCCAGATCCAAAACCATCACCCCAGCCTTTCCCGAGTTCAACTTCAGCCAGCTGGAATTTATCCAATCCTGGATTTCAGTGAGGCAATTATTAAATACTGCGAGTACACTATCCTGGTCAGGTGCAAAAGACAGGTTGAGCTGGGTATCATCAGCATAGCAGTGAAATCTCAGCCCATACCATCTTACAATGTCTCTGAGGAGCAGCATGTACACCATGAACAACATGGGGGACAGCACTGAGCCCTCAGGGACCCCACATGACAGAGAGAGAGGGTCGGAGGAACAAATCCCTGACACCACCCTCTGGGTTCTGCCAGTGAGGAAGGACTCAAACCACCTGAGGACTCTACCAGACAGGCCACAGATGAACCTCAGGTGCTCAAGCAGCACCCCATGGTCCATGGTGTTAAATGCTAAGGAGAGATCCAGAAGCACCAAGATGGAGCGACTTTTCTGGTCCCTCACCATTAAGAGATCATTAAGCACCCGAACCAGTGCAGTCTTGGTACTGTGCCTCTTTTGAAAACCGGATTGGAGAGGTTCGTAGATGTTATGGATGGTCAAATGGTTCTCCAGCTGTACAGCCACTACTTTCTTACTCACCTTCCCCATGAAGGGGAGGTTAAAGATAGGTCTGTAGTTAGCAAGGCAGTCTGGGTCCAGAGAAGCTTTCTTCAGGAGGAGTGTCACCACTGCCTCCTTCAGGGAGCTAGGAAACTCACCCAACTCAAGGGAGCACCAGACTATCCATGCCAGGATGGGGCCAATGATGTCACAACAACTCATAATCAGGGAGGCTGGGCCTGGATCCAAACTACAGCATGTAGGGTGCATACCCTGGACAATCCGCATGACATCAGCGAACTCCAGTCAGTCAAGTACTCCAGGAAAAAGGGGGGAAAGTGACTGAGCACCGATCAACAGCATCCCCCATAGAGTGTGCTGGTTGGATCTCTGCCCTGATGTCAGCCACCTTACCCGCGAAGAATCGAGCGAGATCATCACACTCCAGCTGTGAAAAAGCTCTTCAAAGCTGCAGACAGGTCAGGTTGCACAGCCTGTCCACAGTTTGAAAGAGCTCAGCTGGTCGGTTCTGAGCAACAGCAATCTCCCCAGACAGAAACTCTGCCTTTTTTATAGGAGATTGTTCATTGATAGACTTGGTAATGTTCTAATAATCTAAGATGGTCAGCCTCCAGGGTGGATTTCCACCAGCAATGCTCTAACCTTCGTCCTAGTTGCCGCATCTCCCTCAAGTTCCCATCAAACCAAGGGGATTGAGGGTGAAGGAGGACGAACTCGGACAGGAGCGATAGAGTCCAGGGCTGTAGTAATGACCTTATTATAGGCCAGAACTAAGGCCTCTGGGCTCCCGCTTGCCACATGAAGCTCCAATAGGTCAAGTACTGCCGCCAGGCCTTCATGGCTCACATCCCATAAAGGGTGGTATCTGACCATCTCCACGGGAGTAGGCCTACAAAAGGGAGGCACAAAAATCGAACCCCATGGTTTAGTGATCGGATCATCTGACAGGTTCCACCCCCAAGTCAGAGGCTTCGATCCCCAGGAGGAAGACCAGGTCAAGAGAGTGACTCTGTTTATGAGTAGCAGAGGTAACAATCTGTGTAAGGCCCAGTGATGTCATCAGCAGGAGGAAGTGTTGTCCAAATTGAGAGACTTCGTCACTAACCCAGGCATTGAAGTCACCCAGGACCATCAACCTGGGTGACTCAAATACCATGATAATCACGAAGTCCGCTACTTCCTGAAGAAATCACTTCTCATCCCTTGGTGGATGGGAGATGAGGGCTATCCTACAACCTACACCTGCTACTACAGTACACTTGAATGACCTGACTTCCTCAACTGGTTCACTCATGAGGCCCAGTTCAGTCTTGAAACAGACTGCAACCCCCCCCCCCCGTGGTCCAATCTCGAGTGGTGTATCACCGAGTGCCCGGTCGGAATCTCAGCCTCCAACATGGGGCCAGCATTTTTGTCCAGCCAGGTCTCGGAGATGCAAGCCGGATCAGATGTCTTAACAAGATCTACAATAATTGCAGTCTTGTTCTTGATGGATCTGGCATTGCATAACACTGCTCGAGTTGGACAGGTCTCCGGGGCCACCCGGGCTACCTGCCCACCAATAGTGGTGGTGCTCTTGGGTATGGAGACCAGACATGGGGGACCATGTTCCAGAATCCATTTCACCCCAGGGTGTCTTTTGGACCTAACAACCTCGATGTGAGAGCCCCGCTCATTCATCCTCTGCCATTCGCACCCCCTGCCTCAACTCACCCCCACGGGCAATGCCCAGCACTCTACAGTGCTGATTGAAAACTTTAAAGTGAGGGAGGAAAAAGGGCGGAGGGCACAGAGGGCAGAGGATGAATAGCACACAAACCAGGGGGCAGGCCTCCAGCACATATTACTGTCCCAAAACAGATAAGACACGCTAAGCCAAAAACGAAAAAGAAAACCCCAACAGAATATACACAAAACGAAAACCTAAAATAAATAATACAGTTCAATACTCCCACAACTGTCACTTGAAGGAGTATCAAGCAAAATAAAAAGCAAAAAAGCAATCAGACAACTAAAACTGACAATTAAATTAACCCCCCCTTTGGAAATTCCTCCTCCCTCTCTCACCGAGAGGGTGGAGATTCAGGCAATTAAACTAAATTAAACTTTCAATGAATAACTCTACCCACCCACCCCCACACATACAATAAACTATAATATAAAACTATAATATAACAAAAACCCCACCCACCACTTAAACCAAAATTAAACCCAAAATAAAAACTCACTCACCACACACGCAGCCCTTACATTATACAAACCCAAATACACACCCATACAGTCAAGCCTATATTAAAAATACGTTAAACAAACACTATGATAAATTGAAGTCCAAAAAACAGGTAGTGACCAAGAGCAAATAGATCACAAATAGCCCAAACTCTTCCACAATGTGTATTTGTGAGCCTTCTGGTGAGCTCTCACCTCCCCAGAACAAAGAAAATTAACCTTCCAGCCTATCTCTCACATAGGCAGGACAGAGTAATGTCAGTTCCAAAAATTTTTAAAATAACAGAAAAATAAAACACTCTCACTGCTGCCAGTTCCTCGGGGAGGTGAAAACAGTTGAAGTGTCCACTGCAGCCAATACTCCTTCCAACTCCAGTTCCAACTCCAGCTTCCGATAATGGGAGCCCCCTGACAATGGTTGCTTACCTAGCCATCCCCCGTGGAGTTGTCAGGGACTCTGACTATGGACAGCTCAGAGCGAGCAAGCCTTCCAGCCCAATCGCCCAAGCCTAGGAATCTTGAGTAGCACAGTGCCCGTCCTTCGTGGACACCGAACCCAGTTCCCCCCATGGCTGACAACCCCAGCAAATGTCCCCTGGGTTCAGGCTAGGCCTCAAACCAGACAGCTCAGCTCTTCGTGGAAGCTCTCAAACTTGGCCCAAAAGACCAGGAGCCACCTCAGTTTGTTAAATCCAAGACAGGAGACTAAAAAAAGTTCAGAACCAATACACCAGTGACACTGTTCCCAACTGAGTCCCCAGGCCGACGACACTCCACAGGACCATGCACTCCTCAGTTCCCAGGCAACAGATCGTCAAGTTCCTCAGTTCTTCCGTTGGCTAAACTTATGATCCCAGCACAGTCCCAGCAGTCCACTCCACACTCCGGACCACTCCACGTCCAGTGAATGGCTGCCTCCAGCTCTCCCTCAATCAGAAGCCGAACACCAGCACCGACAGTGCAGGTAAGAGACTAGGGGAGTAACATTGTCTCAATCCCCAAACTCAGATTTATAAAAGCCCAACAGCAGCAGAATGTTCTCAAGGCTTTTTAATCTCTGGGCTATCTTTTGATGCTTTCAGACCGTAGCCTCTAACCCGGTAAATGAGACTATCTTCATACTAACTCACTCGTTTACCCTAACTACCTAACACTAAAAAGTGCGATCTAAAAAGTACGCTCTAAAGACTAAGTAAAAACAAGTGACAAAAAATAAAATCCAACAGAAAATACAGCGTGCGGACAGCTAGCCCAGCGTGGCCGGCATTTTGATACAGATTGAGAAGAACTCATTTACCCTTTTTTACATTTCCTCATTTGCCCATTTTTCCCTGTGTATTGTGACAACTCAGATCCTACTTGATCTCCAACCCTTTCACCCACCCCCTCCTTCCCTTTCCCTAAGATTCCCTTATGCCTATCCCATGCACTCTTGAATCACACCACTGCTTTCATCCCACCACTTCTGCTAGAAGACTGTTCAAGGAATCCACCACGCTTTCTAAGAAGTATTTTCTCACATCTCTCCTGAATCTACCCCCTCCAGCTTCTTATCATGCTCCCTTTCCCTTGAGCATCCTTTTTATCTGAAAAATAATTCACTACTGTACCTTATGTACCCTGATGAGGTATTTAAAGGTCTCTGTCTTATCTCCCTCCTTCTCTTCCACAGTGTACACATTTAAGTCCTTAAGACTCTCATCGTAGGGCTTTCAATGCAGACCCTGCACCATTTTAGTTGCCCTCCTCTGGACTGCCTCCATTCTGTCTATGCCCATCTAGAGATGTGGTCTCTGGAACTGGACACAGTGCTCTAGGTGGGATCTTACTAGGGATCTATACAAAGGCAATATCACTTCCCTCTTTTGGCTGGTGATACCCCTTTCTATGCACCCCAGTATCCTAATAGTCCTTCCACCCGCCTTGTTGCACTGTCTGGCCACCTTTACATCATCTGATATGATCATCCCAAGGTCTCTTTCCTGCTTGGAGGTCATCAGTACCACTCCTCCCATTTTGTACTCTATTTCTGGGGTTCTGTACCCCAAGTGCATTACTTTGCACTATTTCGTATTGAAACCCAGCTGCCATAGCCTTGACCACACCTCAAGTTTTCTCAGGTCTCTGCTCAACCTCCCCCCCACCTCCACCGGAGTGTCAACCCTATGGCAGATTTTGATGTCATCAGCAGGGGGGCAGACCTTCTCTTCCAGCTCCTCTGAAATGTCACTTATAAAAACATTAAAGTGGACCGGTACCAGCACTGATCCCCGAGGCACCCCTCTGGTCACCCTTCTTTCCTCTGAGTGAACTCCATTTACCACCATCCTATGTCGCCAATCCCCTAACCAATTTCTTACCCAGTTTACCACCTTTAGACCAACTACTAAGCTACCCAGCTTGCTTACTACCTTCTTACATGGAATGATGTTGAAAGCCTTTCTGAAATCTAAATAGGCCACATCCACTGCTCCACCCTGATCAAGCTCCTTGGTCACCTAGTTAAAGAAATCTATCAGATGTGTTTGACATGATCTCAGCCCTCCACCCACACCCCCACCACCCCATGAATCCATGCTGCCTTGGGACTTATAACCCATTGGATTCCAGATATTGTGTAATCCTTTTCTTCAGCAGTGACTCCATTAACTTTCCTACCACCGAAGTCAGGCTGACTGGCCTATAATTGCCAGCCTCTTCCCTGCTACCACTTTTGTGACATGAGACTACATCTGCCCTCCTGCAGTCCTCTGGAGCCATTCCTGTTTCCAATGAGTTGCTGAACAGGACTGTCAGAGGTGCATCCAGTACCTCCCTGAATCCCTCAGTACCATTGGATGCACCCCATCAGGCCCCGCTGCTTTGTTCACTTTCAGATTAGCGAGTCCCTTCAGGACACTCTCCTCTGAAAACAGATTAGTGTCCACCTCCGTCCCTCCAATGCGCCTGGTACTTTTTTGTGGCCCTTCCCCTTCTCCTTTCTCTGCAAAACACTGAACAAATGTATCTGTTCAGGATATCTGCCTTTTCCTGGTCCCCCTCTGCACAGTCTCCCAGCCTTCCCTTTTTAATCTTACAGTCCCACCCCTTCTCTTCCTCCTTTTGCTGACATACCTAAAATAAGTCTTGTCTCCCTTTGTCACTGCTTGGGCTATTTTCTCTTCAGTGTGTCTTCTCATTCCTTACTACTCTCCCTGTTTCCCTCTGTTTCCCTTGATACTGTACATCTCCCTATCCTCCTCCCTCTGCATCTCCTTATACTTTCTCAATGCTACCCTTTTTGCCTTTACTTTTTCTGCCACCTCTTTTGAGAACTATAGCTGTCTCTTTTTCCTCTTGCTTTTGCTCACTCACTTGATGCAGAAGTTTGTTGCCTTCCCTATGACTCTTTTTAGCTTTGCCGACTGTTTCTCTACCAACCCAGATCATCTACCCTGCCAGGTCATCCCTGAGGCATTTGCCCATCTTTTTAAAATTTGCCCTCCTGCAGTCCAGGACCCTTACCCTTGTGTGGTTCAGTTCCACAACTACCCTTATACTGAACCACACTGTATGATGATTTCTGTTCTCCAGGTGGCCTCCCACCTTGATGTCTGCAATACTGTCCCTGTTAGTGAGTACCAGGTCCAGTATTGCCCCATCATGAGTAGATTCACTGACTAGTTGCCTGAGGAATGACCCCTTCAGGGAGTCCAAGATGTCTCTGCTTCTAGCTGAAGCTATAGCTGGGAGGTTCCAATCTACATCCAACAGATTGAAGTCCCCCACCATCAGCACCTCATGCATTTTCTGCCATCTTGCCAATAGCTTCCACCAGTACTTTATCTAATGCCTTGCCCTGTGCTAGAGGTCTGTAGATCATACCACTGCAAATAGAGGCTCCATTCCCCATCCCTAGGGTGACCCACAGTACCTTTTCTCCCTCCTGTATTCCTAGTATCTCCATTGCTTTTATGCTTTCCCTTACATAAAGCACCACATCTCCTCCTTTCCTTCCCACCCTGTCCCTCCTGAACAAAGTATAGCCTGGTATGGACATGTCCCAGTCATGATTTTCAGTGCACCATGACTCAGTAATGGCCACAATATCCAGGTGAACCTCTGTCATTGTGGCCTCTAGGTCCAGAATCTTATTTCCTAATCTTGCAGCATTCATGCACATGGCCTTCCAGCTTTTGTTACCACTGTGCTGGTTACTCCTTTCTTTCCTTTTGGCCCCCTCTCCTTCTGCCCTCTATTTTTTATGCTTCCATTCTCATCTCCCTTCATTTCTACCACCCTTCCTTTATTAATTTCCACCCTGGAGGGTTTCCTTCCCCTTGGGTTCTCCCTATTTTCTACTTCAGCCTGTGGGGGAGCAATTACTGCCTCCCCAATGTCTTCCACCACCCCTTCAGCTAGTTTAAATGTTCATCAAAGTAACATTTTAATCATCCACTGAGGACTATGAGGTTCACTTCCTGTATGGATGCATGCCATTATCTCTCCAGGTGGATCCCCAGTCCTCAATGTAGCTGAACCCCTGCCCTTAGCACCATTCCTTTGACCATGAGTTGAAGGTCTTGGTGCAGAAATCCCTCTCCTCCCACCCCCCTCTCATACACAAGCAGCACCTCAGTGAAAGCCACTGAGCATGCTACCTAAGACACCTCCCCAGCTCCTTAAACTCCCCCTTCATTATCCCAGCCCCATCACAAGCCAGGTCATTAGTCCCTAGGTGGACAATGACATCCAGCTCTGCCTCCCATCTTGCTGCTCTAGTGATCCTCTAGATCCATTTCCCATCCCTCTGGGCCATGACACCACATAGGCACCTAACTTGCATCTCTACCCTTTCCTATTCCCAAATCTAGCCCCCCCTCACAATCAAGTCATCCACCAGAAGTTGCTTCCTCCTCCTCTGGGGTTTGCTTCCTCCCGCCTTTGGGTCTCCACTCCGGAGAACCCTCACATCCTCCCCTGCCACTACCATGGTTGCCTCCTCCTGGCAGTCCCACCTCACCTCACCAGATCAATGTAGGAATTTTGTAGTGGTACTGGTTGAGGAATGTGCCTCTGACCCATCACTCCTACCCTTCCAGAGCCCACCATAGTCCAGCTGTTTCTCCTCACTGGCATCATCTATGTAACGGTGTCATACTTGGTGGCCCCTGGATAAGGGAACAGGTCCCCGATAAAAGGATAAAACAATAATTGCAGTTGTCAGTGAATGCAAGCTAAATATATACAGTTATTTGCCAGTGTTTTTTCCTGCAATACTTACGTGTTATGTTGCCTGCTGAACCTATGCTTTCTATTACTGAGTACTAAATGCTCATACCACTGGTACTGAATGTTAATACCACTTGCAAACAAATTGTAACTACCTTATGTTCTCTGAAGGTGGGCCTTATTTTCTTTCTTTTTATTTCACATTGTAGTATAATATTATCCTGCATTGTAATCACGGTGTAATGATTTATTCAATTGTATGTAACAGTGCTCCCAGATTTACGGGGATTCCCATATTGTATGGGGTTTGAGGTGCATAAATGGGGAGGAAATCTGTTTTTTTATTAAACTACAGGAGAATGAACACTCGTGGTTCAACCCTATCAAGATGGACACTGAGAGTCTCGAAGAGAACTAGAGCAATATGTGATTGGTGCTCGGCACCTATCATGTGCCCATCATGCACACCCAGACTGATCAGAGAGAGTGTACTGATCACGTGCTGAAATTGCCTGAGTGATAGGCTGAGGTATTTGAATTTCTTGTATTCCACTCTGTGGATAAATGCCAGTGCTGTTAGTCTGTGGTCTTCACGTGTGTTCGTTTTTGGAACTATCACCATTGGAGTGCACCCTTGGGTGCATCTCGTCTGGTCCCATTGCCTTGTCTACCTTTAACTGTGTTAGTTTCTTAAGGACTGTTTCATCTGTGAAAGGACTAGTGTCCACCTCCCATCCCTTAATACCCTTGTCCTTTACCGTTGGTCCGTTACCTACCCTTTAAATACTGAACACAAGTATTTGTTCAACAGTCTGTTTTTTGGTGGTTCTCTTCCACACAATCCCCTCCTTCCTTTTTTAGCTTTACTATCCCTCCCTTGATCTTTCTCTTTTCACTTTTTTCATTGAATTGATAAGTGCTGTTTGTGGTTGCTGTTATAGGCTTTTCTGGATAATCGGTGGCTGTTCAGCAAGTCCCTCTCTCCACTTAGATAGCCATGAAACTGCGTTTGTTCTTAGTTCAAGCTGTCTTTGTTCTGCCATGTGCTTCTAGAACTCCATTCCTGGCAGGGGATGGTTTGCGGTCACATAACATTATCACAGTTTGGCTTGCAAGTCTCAGTGTTTTTATTTTATGTTTATATGACAGCTTGCTGGAAATGTAGGATTTATAACAAAGGAAAAAATGTGAGTATGGTTTTGGGTAGATGCCAAAACTGGAAATATAGGATCTGTAATTGACAAAATTATGATCAGACATTTTGGTTAAAGGGATATCTGGAAATACTGGAGTTGTCACTGGTAACAGTTTGTGCATGCTTGTGGTATTAGAGGACTAAGCTGGAAATATAGGATCTGTAACTGGCAAAATGCTGCTTTTTCCTTGGTGTAGAGATTTAAGCTTACAACATGGGCTCTGTGGCTGGTAAACTTTCGCCTTGGTTTAGTTCTCAACTCTGTGCATGCTGTTATGTTGAGGGCTAAGCTCTAAGATCTAAACATTTGTACACAAGTCTGTTGGGGGTATTTTTAGTAAAGGTTTAGAACATTGTCAGTACTGGCTTGCATGTTGGGGAATTTATAAGCCAAACTACAATGTTGCCTTGTCTGGGGAGGGGACTGCTTTAACTACATGTTATTCTCTATGAACTGTTTCTGCTAGTCCTCAAGCCCTCCTCCCCAGCTTGCCTTGCTCCTTTTGTTCTGGAGTCATACAGTATTACACCATAATCTTTGCTGGTGGTAGTAGAGGGGATAGAACAATTGGGGTGCTTCACAAAATTCATATAATTGTGTGCTTGTAGCCAGTAAGTTCCTTTAGGGAGCAACAACATATGCCTGCTGGCTGAGAGTGCTAGCCTACAAGTTTTGCTATGAAGAAAAAAAGGTTGAAAAAATAATTTCTCATGCACTGGCAAAGTTTGTCTAGGATTTTAGGATTGTAGCTCTTTGTACATGGTCTGTGTGAAGATATTCCAGGCTGTTATACACTGACGGATTTTTGCAAAATTCTGGGCTTGTAGGTGGACACCAGCAATGTTGCAAACACAGTTTAAATCAATAGATCATCATTAAAGAGCCTTGCTAGAGCCTATGGGCATGTAGGCCTGTTCACAAAAGACTGTGCCTTTGTATGGGTGATGTATGGAAAATTCTTACTATTAAGAATGAAGCACAGTAGAAGTCATATTCTTACAAGGAAACTGCAAGGGGTGATTCATTTTGTTCATAAAGGGACACTGTCAGCTTTTAGCTGAATTTTTAGCCCATTTTAAAATGATAATTGCACATATCTGACACATTGCTCATCATATAGATAGTGCATGCTTAACATAAAATGTACATTCAGTGATGTTTTATCAATGTATCTAATATTTACCCATCCCGACTTTATCTTGGATGGACTGCTGCTCTAGCACATGCACTGCTAATATGACACCAAAGCACTGTGGACTCATATATGGATGAGTCTGTGGTATTTCTAGGTAGTATCAACAAAAATGATTTTCTAGCAGATGACAGACTCCTGAACACAGCAAACTGACTGTACTACAAACATGAGAGCTCTAAAATAGTTAATTCTCTCTCTGAAATATAAAGCTGTGGTTCTGGGTATGTGCAATAGCATCGACATTAATACGCATGCCCTGTGCAGCCCCAGCAAAGAAGGGTAAGACATGAAAACCCCAGCAGAATCCTGTTGCACTAGTGAATCTACTGCAAGGTAGGACAGATTTCAAAAATTGGAGTGTTGAAGAACTGAGGGATCTGCTGAGGTATACTTTCAAGGGTCCCTGGCTGAGGGGTGACCCGGCACCCAAAAGCCCACATATAGGGAGAAGGGGGTTCCCTCCCTCAGCACCAGCAGATAATGACTTCCCAGTTCCACCAGGTCCCTTGGGTCAGGAGGGGTCCTGCTTGTCCCGGCTCCACTGGCATGGCCAGTCCAGCCAGGAGCCCCCACCCCAGATTCTGGTGCAGCATATTCCCTCAGCTCTTGTGGCTCCACCTCCAGTGTAACCCCTACAGCTGGTAGACCCAAGCCCAGCTCCTCTGGCCATTCACCTATGGAAGGCACCTCTGTAGGGACTGTTATTGCTAGAGCAAAAGTTTGATAAGGTGCTGGCTTTCCTTGAGGTGCAAGAGTTCAAGCAGTCAGAACCGAGGTTGGTGAAGTCAGTGCCAGCTGAGGTGCAAAATGCTGTGGCTTCACCTCCCGCTCTGGTGGCACAAGGTTTGTCGACACCAGTCATCACAAGCTATGTAACACTGGGCAAGCCAATGGCCTTGCACCTCTCTGACAAGGTTAGGCAGCAGATAGGCCATGGGGAATATGTGGATGTGTTCACCTTGTTTAATACACCCAAAGAGCTAGGGGAGGAAAAAGAAAAAAAGGACGAGAATGGAGGGATGGAAGTTAAGAAAAGTGTAACTACTGTATATATGCTGGATCTGGGAAACTGCTTGGCTGGTTTTGCAATTTTTGCAGGCATTTTGTCCCAGGTTAATTCAGTCAAGGCGGCTGATCTGTGGAATTATTATAGCTAGATGATAGCTATCCATGCCAGCAAACTGGGTTTGGGGGGCTGGCTAGATACAATGAATAATTTCATCACAGAAAATAAAATGACCCAACCAGGACCTGGGACATGCTGGACCTTCCGCTGTTGTGGACCATTGTTCTTGGTGGGGGTTTCGACATTTGGACAGTGGCTTTCTAGTCAGAAGACCACTGACACTAAGAAAAGGAGAACAGAACACTAATAGGAAAGGGATAGAAGGACGGGGTACTGTTATAATTTTAATCATGGGTTGTGTAAGGTAGAACAATGTAGGCTCAAAGATGAGTGCCCTGGCAGACAGCTTTAAGGAAGGTTTTAGAATACTGTATGATGACACTCGAATGTTGTATGAGGCTAAGAACCTGAAGTCTGCCAGATAATGACCTGAGGTGGTCCACGGCAAGCTGGTGAAGGAGACTTCAGATGCAGAATTAGCAGGCTATTCACTGCACCTCCCCAACTGTACCTCAGGGTGTCTCCCATTGACCTAGCCCCAAGAAAGTGCCGACTGAGTTTAGGATGATTAACCATTTGTTTTACCTGGATCGGGACTTGGTTAATGACCACATTGATCCATGCTACATAGCAGTGTCTTATGTGCTGTTCAATATGACAGTTGAGGTGGTTCGGGCAGTAGGGTGTGGGGCTCTGTTAGCTAATGTGGACACAGAGTCCACATTCCATCATATGCTGGTAGACCAGAGGTCAGGGATTTAATTGGTATGAAATGTGATGGTCAGTACTATGTTGATAAATGCATGCCAATTTGGTGTGCCGTAGCATGTGCAGTGTTTGCACAGTTCCTGCACTCTGCAACCATATGCAAGGTAGGTCATACTGAGGTAGTAAACTACCTGGACAACTTTCTGTTTGTGGGTAGTCCTGGATCCAGAGATTATGGGCACTTACTGGGGACTTTTTAGGCTGTGTGTGCTAATTTTGGGGTGCTGCTAGTGCAGGACAAGACAGAAGGCCCATGAACCATGCTCTCATTCCTGGGCATTGAGACTAACAGAGTTGCCACTGAATGTTGCCTAACTCATAATAAGGTGGTGGTAGTGAGGAAATTGCTAACTGGAGTGGCAGAGGCACTCAAGGTCACCTAGCAAGAACTACAGCATTTGCTGGACCACCTCAACTTTGTGTAAAAAGTAATTCCCATGGGCAGGGCATTCCAGTGCCATTTGGCAATGGCAGGTATGGGATGTAAAAAGTCTCACCACAAGATCCAGGTAACTGACAGCATGAGACAGGACCTAGAGGTGTGGCTGGATTTCCTGAACTGTTTCAACAGGGGGTCAAACTGGCCAGAAGTAACCACCAGCCAGGAGCTTGAGTTATTCAGGGATGCTTCCAGGGGTTTGGACTTTGGAGTTTATTTTCAGGGGGAGTGTTGTACAGAACAGTGGCCTCCATCCAGGGTGGAAGAAGGGGTGACCAAGCAGATTACGTTATTGGAATGTTTTCTCATCATAGTAGCATTGGTAGTGTGGGCTGAGTGCTTTCAACATAAGAAGGTGACCTTCAGATCAGACAACAGTGGGGTGGTCTACACTATCAATGGTCAGTTAGGTGCTAAGGGCCCTCTGAGTGACCTCATGTGAGTTTTTGTGCATAAATGTTTGGTACTTAATACCCATTTTAAAGCTGCACATGTTCTGAATAACAATATTGCTGATGCTCTTTCTTTTCTTGCAGTGGCAGAGATTCCAGAAGTTAGCCCCAGAAGCAGAGGTACATTCCAAGGAAGCCCCAGCATACTGTACCTCTGAAAATTGGTGATCCAGAAGACTGGGCATTGCTCAGGAATTTGTTAGAACCCATCACATGGATGATTGTGCATCAGGAGCAGAGTGGTGGATGCTTAGCTTACCCTGGTGGGCCAGTTATGCCTCTATTTAGTGCAAATGAAATGGGAAGGTTTGATGCCAGGGACAGTGGGCCAGCATTTGGCAGGCATTTCATGGTTCTTCATGGCCACTGGGCTGGAGGACAACACAAAAACATTTTGCCTTCACAGAGTGTTGGAGTATTGGTCCCATGGTGCACCAAAACAGTCAGATAGACATCAGCCGATTAGTCTGGCACTGCTAGAGCAGATGTGGGGCAAACTGCAAAGGTGTGCTCCTTGCCAGTGGAGGTGGGGTTGTTCTGCATGGTGTTGCTGGTGGCCTTCTTGGAGCCTTTCAGGTGTCTGAGTTGGTCCAGTCAAGTAAGAGGCCAGAGCTTCCAGTGGCCTTGGGGATGAGGATGTGGTGGTGACACAGGAAGGGGTTTTTGTTTTGCTGCAATGGAGCAAAGGAGACAGGATGTCCCAAGGGCACTGGTGTAACCTGAGGCCTCCCCCATGGGTGCAGTGGGACATACGCACAATATGTGCCCAGAAGGACTAGCGGAGGTCACTTTCCTTCACCATGAAGATGGGACCCTACTAGCAGTGTTCCAGTTTAGCCACATTTGCGGAGTTCAACACTCATTCCTTCCACACTGGGCTGCCACAAATACTAGGAATGAAGGGTTGACAGATGGTCAGATCCAGATGCTTGGCCAATGGAAGTCATAGACTGTTGAAGGATATCTGTGTCCACATGTGCTTTAATTTTATTTTTATTTTGCTTCACAGTAGATGGCATTTCCCAGGTAAGGCAAATATGGTTGTGCAGGCACTCCTTCATTCAGTGGGAAGCTATTTTAGAAGGGCAGAGCTTTGGGGGTGAGAACCTCTTCCTGGACCCTCAACAACCACAAATATGCTGGATGAGAAGTTGATGGATGAGATGGGGTGACTTGCTCCTGTGGTTATGACCAAAGCTCTGTGGCAGGGTCCTTTCATCGTTTTGGTAGTACATCTGAGAGGTAAAGACTTAGGATTGGTGAAATTCTTGGAACTCTTGTGCCAGATCAAGGAGGACCTGTTTTTGCTTAGCAAAGCCTGGCCTGGGATACACATAATCTGGTCATACATCATCCAGTGGAGACATTGACAATGTGTGAGAGACCCTGCTGCAATGTAGAGAGCCCACAGGTTGACCAAGATGGCAATGCAGAGTTTTTATGGACTCAGTTGGTAAGAGTGTCTTCAGGCATGATGATATTGTTGCTACTGTAACACAGGTTTATGCCCAGGATGGTTTGCACTTGTCAGACCTAAGTGCTTGGGGGGATGAGTACCAGGAGCAGTGCTCTTCCTGTGGTGGGACAGTAGTATCACGAGGAGTGTATTTGGTTTACTTGTAGTATAGACAGAAGAAAGCTAACACCCATTGAGTCCATCTCCCATTCCTCATGGTTCTAACTTACTGTACTTCTTCTAAGGATGTATGCATCTAACCTTCTTTTAAAAAGGCTCAAAGAATTCACCTCCACCACTTCCATTGGCAACATATTCCAGTCTTACCACCTTTAGTGTAAAGTACTCCTTCCTACCATTTTTATAACATGACCTAACTTAAGTTGTTTATTATTAGATCTTAATGTTATGTCCCTATCCTTATACTCAAGGCCAGGTTTTATCATTCGTTCTCTGTCCATCAGTCCATCTGGTTATAATGACTACAAAACTCAGAGAAACTCATGTAAAATGAACATCCACCAAGCGAAGAGTTCATTCTGCAAAGGCTTATTAATAAATGTGTCAGGTGACTCCAAAAAGTTCTGGTGTCTTATCAAGACTCTCCTTGGAGCCAAACAAAACATAATCTCCAGCGATATGATTATAAATGGTGTGCACTGCAACAATCCAGCCACCAGTGCCAACTCATTTAATCTACAATTCTCTGACCTATCAAAATATCAGTCTTCCTCACCACCACTGCCACCACGCAGTCCTCCCACCTGCCGCAGACAGTGGATCCCAATATAACTACCCCCTTTCCATTTTCGAACTATCACCAGACAGAAAGTACTAAAGATGCTATTAGGCATCCCTGAAAGTACTGCTACTGGCTCAGATGGTCTTGTGCCCAAGCTCCTGAAACTTGGCAGCCCCATGATTGCCTCACCCATAGCCAGAATTCTCAACCTATAACTATGCCACGGCTCTGTCCCTGACATCTGAAAAATAGCAAAAGTCACTCTCATACTTAAAAAGGGAGACTCCATAAACATGGCCAACTACCGGCCCATAGCCATTCTCTCTGTTCTTAGCAAAATACTGGAAAAACTAGTAGCCACTCAGACCACCTCTTCTCTACAAGAACACAATCTTCTCTCCAGTTCCTAGCATGGCTTCCACAAAGGCCACAGTACTGTCACCGCTCTTCTAAAATTTACAAATGATATCTATACCACAATGGACGAAGGCCTCCCCACTAGTGTGGTCTTCATTGACCTAACTAAGGCATTTGACCTGGTGAACCACCCCTTCTCCTCAACAAACGCTTGTCCCTTGGTTTCTCCACAGAGGCAGTGGCCTGGTTCAGTAGCTACCTGACAGACAGAAGACAGGCTGTGAATTACAACTCCGTCTTGTCCGATCTCTCTCTCTACCACTAATATTGGTGTTCCTCAGGGATCTATTCTGGGCCCTCTACTTTTCTCTATCTTTGTAAATGACCTCCCCACTCCCTCCCTCCCCTGACTGCTCATCTTTGCTATATACGGATGACCTCATTCTCTATTCCAGCGCCAGGAACATCTCAGACATAAACTGCTCTCTCTCCTCAAACTTTATCAAGTTCCAGTCCTGGCTCACTGAAAACGACCTTGTTCTAAATGTAGATAAGATGCATACAATGCTCTTCAGCTCCCCAGCCAGACTCAGAACAAACCAAAAACCCCTCAAAATCTCCTGCTCTGATGACTCACTACTGGTCAACACCAGCTCCTTCAAATATCTGGGCATGCTGCTTGATGAATCTCTGAGTTTTGATCAGCACATCTGTACTACCTGTAAGACCATAAATACTAAACTAGGTGGTGCCTACTGAACTAGTCATGCCCTTACCCTGATTGGGTGTGGATAGTAGAACATAATAGCTTTAATTCCAAACAAAGAGGAACCGCTACTTTAATCAAAAAGGGCACAAACTTTACGAAACACTCACATGTTGTAGATGACGTGGGACGTTTTCAGATGTTGAAATCTCATTAGCATATGAGAACATGATGTCAGATCAACCATCTATATCATGTATCTCTATGATGAAATAATAAATACCCTGCAAAAACTCTCTGGAAACTCATAAACCGAATGGAGTTTAAAGGGGAAAAAACCTGCATTACAACTCAGATAGCTTGTAAAACTCACTAAAAGTAAATGTGGTATTTCACACCTTCTTGCAGCTTGTATCATTTAAAACTACTTAAGCAGACAGGCATACTGGGGAGTTTAAAGGCTGATTACACATCACATTCTCATATGCTAATGCAGCTCGCAGGGACAATGAGATTTCAACAACCATGAAATGGACCCTCCCAGGACAGTGATAGGGCCTAGTATGAAGTGTGAAAGCTAACTGAAGCAGTTGCATACATCTTTCACAGCTACATGAAAAGAGTTGTCTGTTGACATGGAAACAAATAACATTTAGAAGATAAGAGGGTGCAGTTTTCATTTAAATTGACTGGCCTGTAATTTACCACTGATGTTTTATTTCCTTTTTTGTGTACTGGTACCACTATTGCCTTTTTCCAGTCAGATGATACCACCCTTCTTCATAAGATTTATTAAATAAAAGAGTTATTTGACCTACTCTGGACTCTTTGGTTTCTTTGAGCAGTGTAGAGTGTGACCCATCTGGTCCTGGTGACTTATTTAATACCACTGAGGACAGTCAAGACTTTCTGTTCTGAGGAGGTATTCCTCTTTATTACCATGGTCTCCTTATTAGGGAGTACTTCTCTATCTTGGTGTTGTAGACTGAATATAAATAGTCATGATATTGTTAGCTATCTATTAAGGGGCATTTAATAACCCTCCATTATGTAATATAGGATTCACTAATCTATCGGTCCCCCTACAGTTTTTTACATAAGTAAAAATGTATTTGAAGTTATGTTTAGAGTGTGCTATTTTAAATTCTAGATTCATTCTTTCCCTGTGTATCATTTATTTTGTTTTCCACAGTTGTAGCCTATAATTCAGTAAATTTATTTCACTTGGTCTAGCTCTCAATCTGATATGTGTCTTCTCCTTTTTCTTTATTTGTTTCTGCACCCCGGGCCCTATTCATAAATGTTCAGGATATATGCGTGATTTGCGCATACAGGGTCCACACAGCTCCACACCCTGGGGCAGGTACACACTGGTTTGCATTTACCATTGCCAGCCACTTGTCCATGCCCCTGCTTCCCCAGCATGCAGCTGTGTGGGTAAGGATCTCGGCTGCATGGGGGCGAGCATCCAGTCAGTAGCCCATCCTGGATCCCAAAGTGGATCTCCTACTCAGCACATGCAAGGGATCATGGGAAGGTGCAGAACCTGGGTGTGGTTTCCAATGGGCGATTGGTTGAATGGCTGCCCCCAGCCTCCCTGGCAGCCTGGTGGGCTTGTGCAGCAGTGTGCAGGGGGTTCCTGTTGCCACCGTGCCCAGCTGGTATCCATTGGGGAGGATGCATAAAAGTTATGGCAGGGTCCCCCATCATGTAACTTGCACCCCCCTGGCCTGGCATTCCACATCTTAGTGAATGGCACAGAGTGCAGGCACACCCCCTGGCATGCCCCTGGACTATCCAACGTGGGTTGTTGCACTGGCAGCCTGGGGATCTAGTGCACAAGGCACTAGTGCACCTGTAATGAATGCCACTGGGGGTATGCTGGTCCCCACTGCATGGCATTCAGTTGTAAGCATGCGTATTCATCACACATACATGGAGTGCAGACTTTTGTGAATAGACCCCCCCATTTGTAAGCTATAAATGTATTTTATCTTTTTTGTTGTATTTTTTCCTGACAGTACATAACTTTTCTCAATGATTAATAATTTGGTTTTGATAGTAGTCCAGTATTCCTCAGCTGTTTTACCTTCCAAGTCCTTCTTCCTGTCCCATTTAGTTAGACCTTTCTTTATTTTCATAAGGTTGGCTTTAAAGTAGTTCCTGGTCACAGTGTTACCATTTACCCTAATCAGGCTAGTATTTAACTCAGATTATGAACTGAGGATCGTAAATAGAGGAATCTGATTGGCTGAGAGCTCTTTGAAGCCATCATGATATCGGGCTACATCATCACGGCTTCAAAAAAGTTCCAGCGCCACCAGCCTCCTTGCTCTCTACTGTCTGAGAACTATTTTTTCAAAATGTATTCCTACACCACCCAAAAACTCATTCATAAAACATTTTAAAACCTGTTTCTTTTTTTTTTTAATTAAAAAACTTGAAACTCAGTTCATAATAGCAATTAGTCACTCCAGGGTGTGGTATATCATGGGATATTGTCACTTCTCGGGTGGTTGGATGCACTCGGCCTATGGCCTAATGCCCAACCACCCGAGGTGTGATGATATCCCATGATATATCACACCCTGTCATGCCTTATTGATTAATTGTATCATGCTTTGATCGCGAGAAACCAGGTTCTCCATAATTACAGCATTATTAATTTCTGTTGTTAAATTTGTTGTAATCAAGTCAAGAGTATTACTCCCTCTTGTTGGTTCTCCTACTGGGTCATAATGTCACATGCTTAATAGCGCATGACATTATGGCTAAACCAGTACAGAGCTGTACCTGTGAGCGAATGGTGCAATACAGCGTACACTGCTGTACGTGGTATTGCACCATTCTCACTCTCCCAGGCAGAGAATAAGACCTCTGCTGGGAGTGGGCTCCACCGAGCAGCTGCTGTGGCTCACTGGACTGAGCCACAGCAGCAGGAACCCAGCCGCTACATCTGGGACTGGGTTTGATTCCCAGTCCCAGAACCTTTTATTTTTTTACTTTGTGCACTCCCCGAGTAAAACCCCCGCGGAGTTGAGAATCTTTATTGGGGGGGTTCAGGGGCACAGCCCCCATAACAGGGTGTGTGGGGGGTGGAGCCCCCCCACAAAAAAGACTTATGGCTCATGGCAGAAATCGCTCTGTATTGGCAGCACAATTTTGCCATGCGGCATAATGTCTTGTGACATTATGACCCCGTGCCATTGATTCTAACACTCTTTGCTCTAACCCCTGGGTAAGGAGGGTATCAACAAAGTCAGACTCATATGCCGAGTTGCAGTTTAGGTCTTCCCAATTCATTCCTGGGAGATTACTGTGTCCCAGTAATACAAGATCCCTTTTTTCCGATACTTTTGAAATTTCTTCCAGCACGGCATGATTATAAACTTGCTCATTGTTAGGTGGTTTGTAACATATTCCTATTATTAATTTTTTCCCTTTGCTTGTTCTCAACTGTAGCCATAAGCTTTCTATATCTTTCTATGCTTTCTTGCTGTTATTTAGTTCTAGGCAGTTCAGGTCCTCCTTGATATAATCACACACTCCACCACTTCACCTCTTACCCACTCTGTTTCTGTTTTATAATTTATAGCCTGTGATTTCCTTACACCAGTCACTGGTGCTATCCCACTATGGCTCATTGCAGTAGTGATCTTATCCCTGGATAAGACAATTTCCAGTTCAGGCTTATTAAGTGTATTCAGACTTCTTTTGTTAGCCATTAATACTCTGTGCCCATCCTTCTGACTACAGCTATATTTTCATCCCTTGTGTGGTTTGTCTCCAGAACCCATGCTCATGTCCCGAACCACCTCTGTATTGAGTTTAAAATATTGGTTATGGTTTGTGTGACAACCCACCTCTCCCTCTGGGTTGAAACAGCTTTTAGAGAGGTGTGTGTCCTTGGGTATTCGCTGCCACCAGCCGGACTTTCCTTCCGGCACCTCTTTCAAGTGTACAAACTTGAATAATCACACGTGCAATTGCACAAGTTAAAGTCTGGTAGTGTGTCTCTTTCAGGTGGCGGATGCTACACAGAGTTTACCCTAGCCAGTGGAAAACCAAATCTTACCTTAGAAAATGACATCAGAGTCACAACTGTTGAGCAAATAAATAGCTTTTACTTAACAGAAAGTGCAATGAGCATTTACAGGAAATGTATTTACAACACAAGAGAATAACACTCATACAGGAAAAGTAAACAAATGTTTTTAAACAACAGATGGCAAAGAAGAAGGCTATTACTGAAATATACTATCACTAAACTTACCCTTCCCTGTCCTTACAAGAGACACTGGACCCTGTTCTAACTGCCAGCTCCCACGGACATACCAGGTAGGCTCCAAGCTTATGTTTCCCTCACAGCTTCCAGGGCAAGAGGAGTTCTCTGTCTTACAGAAGCTTATATAGTCTATGGAGACTAGGTCATTCCTATTCTCCCTTAAATGCACCAACCAACTAACATGTATCTATTTAATTGTCCCAATCAGAGTGAACACCTATTGGTGACCAATTATATTCCCTTTTCACCTTAAGTTTATATTTGAATGATCCAATCCATTCAAACTGCCCTGTGTCCGTGTCTGCAAGGTCTGGGTGTGTCTGGAGATGTCCTCGAGATTTATGACCCAGCTCTTATCTAGCAGCTAGGAATTCCACAAGCTGGTTGCTGCTGGAGGATTTCAGCCTCAGTGTATTTTTTCCACACTGCTAAAAAAATAAGGCATCTACAGAATCCAAGCCATTAACTCTTTCCTTCCCATTTCTGTCACAGTTTGCTCACTTCTCTCCTCTTGAACTTCACTTCCGTGTTTATTTAAATGCGGTCCATCCCAGCTGTAATACCCAGTATTTTGTTCAAACTAGTCCCCATGGGTTATACATCTCTACCCTTTTTCCAAGGTCCATTTCTGAAGTTATTCTTTTGCCATTTTAAGCCTCTGTGTCTTCCCCTGCTTGTGCTTGAAATGGGAAGTAGTTCAGAAAAAACTCATGGCCCCTCTTTTCAAGTGTGTTACTTAATGTGATAAAATCTCTTTTAATGTCTTTCTTGCCTTGCTTCCCCACAATGTTTGTCCCCACATGAACTATCACCATGGGTTTCTCTCCTGCATTATTTAGTATATTTACTGACATACACTCAATGTCCAACATTTTCACCCCTTGCAAAACTACTGGTGGTCCTGTTCATTTTATCTGGAGCACAAAGTCTGGCAGAGGAACTTCAGCTGGAAGAGAGGGGAAGGAGGTAAAGCAGGAAGACAACATAACAGGGGAGGGAAAGATTGAGGTAACAGAGGAGGCAAGGGGGGGGAGCAGGACCCAGAGGCAGGTTACAGGAAGAGAGGGATGAAGAGAATGGAGAGCCATGTGTGCCAACACAGAGTCTGGGAAACAAAATTCCTGACCTTGAGGCAATCATTGTGGAGGCTGACCTAGATCTGGTGGCCATAACAGAATTGTGGTGCATTGAAAAGCTGGAAAGTGGCCATCCCAGGCTACATCATGTTCCGGAAAGACAGGTCAGGGAGGAAAGTTGAAGGGGTTGTTTTATATGTGAAGAATGGTATAAGGACCACTGAGATACAGGGGCAACAGAAGAACAATGAACGGTTGGAGGTACTATGGGTCAGCCTAGAGATGGGGTCAGGGGCCATTATTTGCATGGGGTGGTGTACAGCCCTCAGATATGGGGGAGGATTTAATCAGAGCTCTGGGGAAGTCACTAGCAAAATTGCCAGCAAGAGGGAGGTTTTGATTATGGTGCAGTTTATTCTGCCGGGTGTAGATTGGGGCATCTGTCCACAGCTACATCAAGAGGCAGGGCCATCCTTGACTCTATACAAGGGGCATTTCTCAGGCAGCTGGTTTTGGAACCCACTAGGGATGGGGAAGAGCTGGAACTGGTACTTTCAAACAGAGACAGCATTGCTAACGTCAGAGTGAGTAGTCCCCTTGGTACAAGTGATTACTGTACTGTGTGGTTTGACATACAAATAGGGACAGGGGAAAAAACACACTAAGGCAAGGGTCCTGGACTTCAGGAGAGCAGATTTTAAAGAAATGGGAAACTGCATGAGAGGATGCCTTGAAATGGGTGGAAGGCAGATGGGCAGTAGAGGCTCAATGGAGAATGATTAAGGAGGGCAATGACATGCTGTTTGAAGGAAGTGAGCAAGGGAAAGAAGAGGAAGAGGCCACTATGGTTCTCTGAGGAGGTGGCAGTAGCACTGAAGGAGAAGAAAACAGCATTTAGAAAGTACAAGGAGACCCAGAAGGATGAAGACAGGGAGGTATAGCTGGCAAAGCAAAGGGAGATAGGAAGGAGGGTGAGGGCAGCTAAAACACTAACAGAGAAGATAGCTAAGGATGTGGAAAAAGAGGACAAGACTTTCTTCAGGTATGTGGGGGAAAGAGGAAGACAAGGGAAGGGATAATGAAAATCCAGAGGACGGGGAGACTGCACAGAGGAAGATCAAGAGAAAGTGGAACTACTAAATGATTACCTCTGCTTGGTTTTCACGGTAGAAGATGGGAATGGACCAGCATTCTGCACTAAGCACCAGGGAGATGGGGGAGTGGACACAAGTCCATTCACAGTGGAGAGGGTCTGGAAAGGATTGGAAGGCTTAAAAGAATAAGGTGATGGGGCTGAATGGGATTCATCCAAGGGTCCTAAAGGAACTAAGCATTGTGCTGGTTGACCCTCTGACAGCCATTTGTAGCATCTCAGTGGAGATTGGGGAAGTTCCAGAGGACTGGAGGAGGACTGATGTGTTCCCTCTGTACAAAAGCAGCAGTACAGAGGATACTAGCAATTACAGGCCAGTCAGTCTCACATCAATGGATGGGAACTTAATGGAGACACTACTGAAGAAGAGGCTTGTGGAGCACCTGGAGGCAAAAGGGCTGCAGGACCATTGACAACACAGTTTCACAGGTGGACAATATGTCAAACTAATCTCATAGTTTTCTTTGACTGGGTTACCAGGGAGGTGGCTCAAGGGAGAGCAGCAGAAGTAGCCTGTCTGGACTTCAGTAAGGCTTTCTATACTGTGTGTACAAGAGGCTAGTTAAGAAACTAAGCAGTGTGTGGGTGGAGGAGACAGTGACAAGCTGGGTAGCAAACTGGTTAAGAGATAAGAAGCAAAGGCTGGTGGTAAATGGTAGCCACTCGAGCCACTCAGGTGATAGGAGAGTGACTAGTGGGGTGCCACGGGGTTCAGTACTGGGACAAGTACTCTTCAATGTCTTCATAAGCAACATTGCAGAGGAGCTTGAGGGGAAGATGTATCTCTTTGCAAATGATCCAAAAATCTGCAACAGGGTTAACACTCAGGAAGGGGTGGAGAGAGACTGAGGTAACTAGAGGAATGGTCTATGGGATAGCAGCTGGGTTTCAGTGCCAAAAAGTGCAAGGTTATGCACTTAGGGCTGTGTAGCCAGGAGCTGTGTATAAGATGGGGAATGGAGCTTACAGTCACCAAGCAAGAAACAGATCTTGTGGTCATCATGTCTATCTGATGACCTCAAGGTAGCTGGGCAGTGTGACAAAGCAGTGGGAAAAACTAGCAGGATGCTGGGGTGCACTGGGAGAGGAATTTCTAGCAGGAAGAGAGAAGTGGTGCAGCCATTTTACTGCTCACTTTTGGATCCCCACCCTGATTACTGTATCCACTTCCAGAGGCTACACCTCCACATGGATATTGAAAGGGTGGAAGCAGTACAGAGGAGGGCAACCAAAATGGTGAGGGGGTTGCAGGAGAAGCCTTATGAGAAAAGGCTACATGAACCCAACATGTACTCCCTAGAAGACAGGAGAGTGAGAGGGGGCATTTTTGAAACCTACAATACCTCACATGAGTGAACATGGTGCAAGTGGAGGGTCTATTTCAGAGAAAAGGAGGCACTAGAACAAGGGGGCTTGCAATGAAGCTAAAGGGGAAGGAAGTTAAGAGAGATGTGTGAAAATACTTCTTCACAGATAGGGTGGTGGATGACTGAAACAGCCTGCCAGAGGAGGTAGAGGGGGCAAAGACTGTGTGGAGCTTCAAGCATGCATGGGATAGGCATAGGGGCATATTAGGTAGAGGAACGGGAGGTGGGAGTGACACCTATGACCAACTAGGGTCAGTAGTGACAGAATAGGCAGGGACAAGGGGCAGACTGGATGGGCATAAAGTTATTTTCTGCTGAAAAAAATCTATGTTTCTATGTTTCTAAATGAATTTATCAGTGAATTTAAATAGGGAATCACCTAGTATGTAGGCCTGACATATTCCTGTACCCTTACTTGAGTTCATGTTATTTACTTCCAACTGGGTATTATTATCTAATGGAATCTCTGTTGAAGATTGGATCTCACTTTGTATCAATGGTTCAAATCTATCTGATAATTCCATTTCAACATATATGTTTTTTTAACCAGGAGAGACACACTAACATACTAAAATGCAGCAGAATAGGCCTAGCGGTCTTTTGTGTCTGCTCATTTGGTCAGCCCCCATCCTGGGAGCTGACCTTGCTGCCCCCCTCTCGGGCTTCTCCCTTCCCAGTCCAGGGTATTCTCGCTGCATTGGACTTAGGTTCCAGAACCCTTCCCCTGTACCTGTCCCACCCCCCTCTTGAACCGCTCCACAGTCTCTGCCTCCACCAGCCCCCTGGGTAGCGCATTCCATGGTTCTACAACCCTCTCAGTGAAGTAGCACCTCTTCCTTTCTACCCTGAATCTCCCCCCCTCCAGCTTCCACCCATGCCCTCTAGTTGCACCCCCTCCTTCCTTCGGAGCACCCTGACTGAACCGACCCTATTTACCCCCTTCATGTACCTGAAGACCTCTATCATGTCCCCCCGGTCCCTTCTCTCTTCCAATGTGTACATGTTTAGCTCTTCAAGCCTCTCCCCATAGGTCCTTTCCCCCAAGCACCAGATCATTTTGGTTACCCTCCTCTGGACCCTCTCCAGGAGTTCAATGTCCCTCTTTAAGTGTGGCCTTCAAAACTGCATGCAGTACTCAAGGTGTAGCCTCATCAAGCAGTTATACAGAGGGAATATCACTTCCCTCCTTCTGGAAGTGATCTCCCTAGCAATGCATCCCAGCATCCTATTGGCCTTGGCCTCTGCCCTCCTACAACTCTCCGAGTTGTTCATCGTGACATCCACCACCACCCCCAGGTCCCTCTCAGCCATTGAGACTAAGCTGAAGCTTGTTTACAGGTGCCACCTGGGAACACAAAGAAGTTAAGTAACTTGCTCAGCATCACATAGTGTGCAAGTGGGGGCTGTGGAACTCAAACCCAGGTATCCAGGTTTGCAGCTCAGAGCCTTAAACCACTGCACTATACTGCCTCCACAAAAAAAGAGCAACTTGAGGGGGCACCGGGACATATAGCTCTCCTCCCTTTCTTGATTTTAGTTATTTCTAATCACAGTCCAATCTTCATTGGAATCCTCTTCAGCCTCTCTTTGCCTTTTCCTGACAATGTTACCCTGTGGGTGCACCTCATTATAACTTTGTGGATAATATGTAGTGCTTGCATATACATTGCTCTGTGTCTTATCACCTACTGATTGCAATACATTCAGGCTTGTTAGCTTTCTGAGTTCCATTTCCAACTTTATTATTTTGTTTTTAGTTCCTTAATCTCCTTATATTGCCCGCAAGTAAAAGCTTCAAAATCAGTAGTCAATTTGAGGCTTAATTTATTGCATACAATATAAAGTATTCCCATTTCTCATTAGCAAGCATGAGGAATCCCATCTCTTTATCCATTTTTTCCACTGTTCCTACTTTAATGAATTCTAGTAGAGTTCCTAACCCCTGGTTGTCCCAAACTGACACTGGCAAACACACAAGCATCTGCCAGCATTGCCTCCGCCCAGTGCTCACCAATGCTTGCACAAGTTGCTACTGAAGTAGTTCCAGAACTGGAAGTGCCTTTCTGCTACTTCTGGTTTCCCTGAGTGCTTCACAAAGTGCTCAAAGTACAGCAAAAGGTCCCTTCCTTCTAAAATAGCAACTAAAAATACCTACTCTGTAGAAGTAAAACATTGTTCAACAGTTTTTAGCTCTTATAAGGACTTTGTGTAAATGGTCTTGAAGGACTTCATGCCTCCTCCTGCTATCCCAGCAGCCCTTGCACACCAATATTAAGAGCGATAGAGAAGGTATACTTTCATTAATTTTTCCATCATTTTTACAACTGCAGTGGGCAGAGCCCTGCAGATGTTTTGCTATTACAGTAGAATAAGGGAGCTCTCCTAATTCCTAACAGATTAGATAAAATTGAGGCTTTTGTGGCATTACTCTGCTTTTATTCAGCTGAGCAGTGTTTCAAAGCACTATTTTGTGTGCCAAGCTTCAATCTCGGTAGAACTGTCTTTCAAGAAATATTCATAGCTCATAAACATGTCAGCTCATTCAACATTTCCCAGCTATGAAGGGAGATAAGCAGATAACCCTTGAACCATAGCAGCGAGTAAGTCAAATGTCACCGAAAGGAATGTTTATGTAGTAAATCATCCGATGTTACAACTCTTACTGAAGATAAGTTAAGGGACCCCTAAACACAGTTCATTTAAGTTACAGTTTTTTTTTACAGTGGAGGTTTGAAATAGACTGTTCAAATGCACTTTTTCATCTTAAAATTTGCCGTGCTGTTGAAATTCTGCTACTAAGGTACTAAAAAGGAGTTTGCTAGTCTGTGCTGGTTATGTGAATTCTTCCAGAAAACATAAATCAGCTAAGCTAGCTGTTTTACAGGGAGTGTGTTTTTTTACCAGTGGATTTTAATAATCTTTACTGTGCCTGTGCTCACTATTCATGTTTGAGGTAGAGGAATATAAAGATGTTGAGGACATACATTTAAACTTTGATATTCGTATCTACCCTTACCAATTTGAACCCACAGTATACAGTGTTAATCAGTGTGAGGGGGCACAAGCTGCATCTGATTCTGACATAGAGACAGACAGATTCAGATGACAAAAATCAGAGACTTACCTTGGATTGGTTAGTATTTTGAATTATCAGTACCTAATAATTGCTTTATCTGTAATCTAGGGGTCATTGTCTGTTTTATTTTGCAACGCAAAGGTATTCCAGTCCTTCATTCATCTGTGATAGCCCCCCATTATATTTTATAGACACTCATTGGCCTATACTGCATCACAAATTGTATATCTATATTTTTGATATGTCTTTGTAGTCATCAGTTCAGAACTACATCAAGTCATACTATTTATTGCATGTGTGTGTGTGTGTGTGGGGGGGCTCTGCAGAGGTGCCCATGTGCACCCATTGTTTTTATAATTTGATGGTGCTTCATATTAGTTTATTAGAGGCTGTGTTTGGATATGCTTTCATCTTGTGTTGCAGTACAAGTATGTTTGTGCATTTTGTTCTTATTGTATATGTTATCTTTTCTGATGTGAGTATGTGTGTGTGTTTTTCAAAGTGGTCCCCAGTTCCAGCAGCAAGACTTGTTTTTGATGGGAGAGTGAATCTTCACACTGGGCCCTGTTTTGGGTGAGTGAGGTTATGTGGAGAAGTCTGGGGTGATGGAGGGATGCTAAGTGGGAGGTTGGGCTGGGGTGGGTGGGAGTCACATCACCACCCACTTCTGCCCTAATAATCCATATCTAGTGTGAGACCCCATGCCCAAACTGAACTCTGGAGCCCCCTTGTTTCCAGGATACCCTTGTGTCTATCCCACTCCTTCTTAAATTCTGTGACCATTTTAACTCCTACCACCCCCTATGGTAGGCTATTCCAGGTGTCCACCATCCTCTCCATGAAAAAATATTTTCTCATGTTGCCCTGAGTTTTCTCCCCTCTAACTTCATTGTGTGCCCCCTGGACATGGAGCATATCTTACTTTGGAAGATGCTTCCTTCCTGTACTCTGTTTATACCGGTGATGTATTTGTATGTCTCAGTCATGTCCCCCACTCCTTTCCTCCAGGGAATACATATTTAACTCCTTTAGTCTATCCTCATAGGTCTTATCCCATAGGCGCTACAGCATTTTACTTGCCCTCCACTGCACTGCCTCCACCCTGTCTATGTTCTTTCTCAGATGGGGCCTCCAGAATAGTATTCCAGGTGAGTCTCATGAGTGTCTTATACAAGAGCAAGAGGACCTCCTTCTTTCTACTCGTGATACCACTCCCTATGCATCCAAGCATCTGGCTATCCTTTCTAGCTGCTTTATCACATTGCCTATTTTCCCGTAGGTCCTCCAAGATGATAACTCCCATGTCCCTTTCCTGCTTTGTGACTGTCAGTACCTCCCCACCTAGTTTGTACTTTGCCCCTGGTTCTTCTTCCCTATGTGCATGATTCTGCACTTCTTTGCATTGAGTCCCAGCTGCCATGCTTCAGACCATTTTTCCAGTTTTCTAAGGTCTTCCCTCATTCTTTCAACACCCCCTGGAGTGTCCAGGTGTTACATACCTTTGTATCATTTGCGAAGAGGCATACCTTCCCCTCCAGTCCTGCTGCAATGTCCCCAATAAAGACATTGAAGAGGACTGGGCCCAACACTGATCTCTGTGACATCCTGCTTGTCACCTGTCCCCTTCCAGAGTACTCTGTTTACCACAACTCTCTGACTCCTGTCCTTATGGTTTCATACGTATTATCCTATGTCAATATACAATGTCAACTTCATCAAAAAGAGTTATGGGATAATACATATGAAGCCATAAGAGAAAAAGATGATAAGAAATACTGAACTTTAGTCACAATGGGTACTAATGCTTATAAAAGACAGTATGACATGTATAATGAACCTGATACCTGGTTAAAGTATTTCACAACAATCTTTAATGATAAAGAATTAATAGAATCCACAGAAAGAATAGAAATAAATGAACACTTTAACTGAAGTTGTGACAGCAACAGAGAGCTTCAAAAAACATAAATCACCAGGCCCAGACAATATTCCAATGGATTTCATTCAAATTAACACAGAATGGTGGACAACAGTGCTCACTAGTTTCTATAACAAAGCTGCAACATATGCATATATCCCAGATAGCTGGCAAGGAAGTTATATCATACCAATACACAAAAAAAAGGTTATTTTTCTTACCCAGCTAACTATAGACCCATTAGTCTCCTGGTTACAATATCTAAAATATATGCTAAAGTACTTTTAAATAGATTAACTGAGTGGCTAGAGCAGCATCATAACATAATCAAAGAATTACAAGCAGGCTTCAAAAAGAAAAACAGTGGTACAATAACTCAAGTTTTTTTACTCAGCCATTTGACTGAACAATATTGCAAAAAAAAAACCTTTATTTGTTGCTTTTTTTGACTTTTCCTCAGTTTTTGATACCATTTGTAGATCACTTCTATGGGGAAAAAGGCATCTGATTTAAAGGATATCAAAAACTTAAGGGTTACTACCTGGTTGGTCAACAATATAAAGGAACATTCCCTAAAGTACTATCTGGATATGGTACAAATACCAGAACACAGAAATGTAATAATTCAATATAGGTTTGAGACATTTTCAAGTAACAGTATAGATGCCAGATATAATAAAGATGAAAATCTATCTAAGAATTGTTATTGTTCATTACAAGAACCAAAAGACTTAAACCATGTTGTCCTAAGGTGTCCATGGTATATGCAAGTACAAATGAAATTATTAGGTATATATATTAGTTCTATATATGTATACCCACAAGATATATTCTTGATCTATTATTCAATTCAGAAAATTTAAAGATTCTAAATAATTTAGCACTTTCCTATTAGAGATTAATAAAATAAGGAAAAGACAGGTACAGACATTTACTATGGAATAATGAGAGCCTGATCTTTATACCATTGTTGCATAATTGTAATGCTCCGTTCTCATGTTTTAGATAGATATGTATAGAAAACACCTTGTGATGATGACTAAGCAAATGGGAATTACCCTATATCTATAATGTGCATCATATATATACAAAAAACCTGTTCTGTATAGATTATTGTTATTGCTGTTGATTTTTTTTGTCAAATGTTTCAATCTGTTTTTAAATTTTGTAATAGCAAATGTAGAATAAATAAACTTAAACTTAAAGACTCCTGCCATTCAGCCAGTTCTCCACCCACAGAACTATTTTAGGATCCACCCCTAGGCTGCGCAGTTTGCAATCAGCCTTCTATGGGGGACAGGGTTGAATGAAGGCCTTTCTGAAGTCCAATTGGCCACATTCACCACACCTCTCTGGTCCACTACCTTAGTTACCCAGTCATGCCACAGATTAGTACAATGAGTTAGTGCAAAACAAAGTGTGTATCCTAAATACAGTAAACGTTAGGGTTAGATATATAAGTAAAATGACATATAAGGCAGTGTATGTGTGTTAATGTGTGTGTAGACAGTGCACTGCTGTGTTATACTGGAATATATATATATATATTTATGAAATACAAAATCACACATGCCCCCACAATGCAAAGCATCATGGGCTGCATACGCAAATCACCACAAAATATTATGCTGGTTCAACTTTAAGCAGAAATGAATGGTGCCGAAAGGCCTCTCACGCAGTTTGCAAAGGGTGCCAACAGAAGGCATAGACACGTGTTTTGTCCTACCAGGACTCATCAGTATGCCTCGTCTGTTTGGCACCCCCAGTGGAATGAACCAGCTACCCTAAGATGGTCTGTCTTGGTTATGTTCTGGTGAACCCAATTAAAACCAAAAACAGTTTAAAAGACAAAGAACCTCTGTGCACAAGCACTGAGGCAATGGTAACCATAATAATAATAACCATTGCCTCAGTGCATGTGCGAGTTAGTACAAACATTGCTAGTCTACATTCCCCACTATCTAGATCAGATTCAGCCTTATGCATGTCATTGCTGATTTAAATGAGTTGTCTAATGGCAGCCCCCCCATCCCCCCAATGTCCCTTGAAGCCTCAAAAGAAGAAAACAGCTCCTTGATGTCTTTTTTTAATCTGCAAAAATGTGTGTAGACAGTGCACTGCTATGTTACACTGGGATATGTATGCATATGTGTGTATATGTATTAGTCAGTGTAGAAAGTGCAGTTAAGTGGCTCAGTGGTTAGGGCAAAAAATTGCTAGTTTATACATTTCTCACTGCCCACAATACCATTTAATTTGCAGTTGTATTAGCTCTTGCTAGAGTTTGTTAGTAGAGAGATATGGAATAGGGGAATGTTTTTTGGGGGGGAATTTACTCCTTTCAGACAAGGAGCCAGGCAGGCACACCACCACTATGCTGTAGGTGAGTACAAAAGGGGAAATACAGAATCTCACATCTTCTGCAGGTGGTTGTCTCCAAGACAGCAAGAGGTGAGAATTCAGAAGTCTGCTGTTCCCTCTTCAGGGTGCATGGTGAGTAACCTTTTTTGTCATGGCCCATGTCTGTAGTGCCATCTAGCAGGGCAGCAGCACATGTCACATGGCCCTATTTGGTGGGGTTGCCACCTGTCAGATTTTTTACCTGGTGATCAGGTTTTCAGAGTCCCTATCAGGTAATCCGGTTTTGCTCAGTGCTGGTCAGGTTTTTGAACCATTTTGAGTGTTCACATAGTTTTGAAACCGATTTTGTCATATCATTCATTGTTTCAGTTGCATTTCCAGGTTACAGATAAGATCTGTTGTCAATATAGCCCTTTCTTTATGAAAGCAGTCAACCTGGGAGGTGTAATGTATAGTCATTAACACAATTAGCACTTACTTAACCTCACCTGTTCTATTACATCTTAAAGTGGCATAGCAGCAAAGCTGCCACATCTTTTGTAACAGTAACAGAGCCAGTTGTCTTCTACTTTCATTTGCTGATAAACATTTTTATCTCATAACAGAATTTAAGCATTTTTAAATGTTTTTCATTTTTTTTTCCTCAAGAAAAAAGTTTGGTCACTTCTTTGGCTTTGAAATAGTACTGTGGACATGAAAAGGAAATGGAGCCAAAAAAGATATGAAGTACACATTACAGGAAACAATTTCTTTATTATATATCATCACATACACTGTAAACCATTGTATGCTATTTGCAGTGTTTCCCTTTTCTCCCCTCAGATCATATCTGTAAATGAGATTTATTTTATCTTTGTATGTTTATCTGGTAAACCAATGTCAATAAATAAATACATACATAAGTAAATAAATAACTAGGAATAACCTAGGAAAGTAACTTTAACAGGTACAGTACAGTATCAAAACATTTTTGTTAAACTGCTGCTTTAAGTGTTGTCTTTTACTTTTTTTAAATTCAGTATACTTTATTAGAGTTATGTGGACACATTATGACATACATGGCTATTGATGTGACACACAAACAAATGATACATAATATTTTAGCTGTAGAGTTACATCAGCTCAATTATAATCTAAAATCAACTACCTCATTAAGTCCCCCCTCCCCTACCCCTCCCGGTAACATTCCCTCCATTACTTCCCTCCTCCCCATTCCTTCTTATCCTGCCTCCCCCCTTTCCCTAGATTACAGGGTCATCTGGGTTTGTTTATCTGTAGGAACCTAGGCAGATAAGAGAGACTATTGCCCATTTCCTAGAGATCCCTGGGTGACTATCTTTGGAATTTGCCTGCTGATCAAGGTGGCATAAACCTCTATTGCCCACTGTTAGTACAAAAGATAAAGTGTGTGTATTGATAATATTATACTTATCTCTTAGAGATAGAGCACAGTGTTTGAAGTTTGCCCCAATTTCTTATCGAAACTGGGAGAGTTATGTCTTATACTCGTTATCATCTTTTCTATTCGTAGATTGGATAGGAGTTCATTTAACCACTCTGAATAGAATGTAATAATGGGGTCCTTTCAGTGTTTCATTACCAGTTTTTTAACTGAGTGTGAAATTAGGGACATACCGTGTCTCATTTCTCTAACTGGAATTTGGGAATAATCTCCCATTACACAAATCTCAGGTGTAAAGAACGATTCCAGTCCCAACAGGGAGTCAAGTTTGGTCTCAGTTTCATTCCACAGAGGTTTGATTGTGGGGCAGTCCCAGAGAACATGAAGTAAAGTACCTTCATCTTTGCCACATCTATTGCACTTTAGATCCTGCAGTTTGCCCATACCTGCAAGCTTGGCTGGGGTAAATTAGATGTTGTGCAATATATAAAATTGCATAATGTGAAGTTTGTCTTTACATTAGATGTGTAGGAATACACTGCTTGCCAAACTTTATCCCAGCAAAGCTCCCTATTCAGAAATTGAGCAGTCCAGTATCTGGATATACCTTGAATTTCAGGGTAAATTACCGGGTATAGAGCTGATGTTATCTGGGAGTCTGCCTGAGGATTCCAAACCTGGCTACAGAGCAGATTAATAAAGTCTGACTGATCAACATCCAGGTATCTGGCCCTAGTTTACTAATCAAGAGGTGTCTAATTTTAATCCTCTGATTATCTGTTTGGCTGAGAGGTGCAGGGAAGGCAAGAGTGCTGGGGTGGGTTTAATTTTACCATGATATAGTAGGTTGAAAATCTGCAGGAGGGAACCTTTCTTTAAGCTTCAAGTATTGACCTCCTAACATGAAGTTAGGATTCAGGTATAATGGCTGTGAGATATCTTTGCTGTTATCATACTTAAGAGCCTTGCACAGTTGGGCATGAACCTTACTAGACGTGGATCAACTCATTTCCTATTATTGGCGAGCTTACTTTTGGAGTAATATATAACAAGCTAAGGGGAGAAATACCACTCTGTTTGATTATTTGGCATTCAGTTTGTAGCCATGCAAGTATATAGTCAGGGCCTTCTTGTGGGGAGGTGGGAGGCAGCCACTATAGATATTTGGCCATGTGACTTGCCAAGTAGTAATGGAAAAAATTAGGTAGCTTAAGACCTCCCTTTTGTTTGGTTGCACCTAGTCAGACATAAAATCTTCTTGGGGGTTTCATGCTCAAGAGAAATTTAGAGATTACACTATGGAGTTTTTGGAACCAAGATTGGGGAAGATAAAAATTAAGCATGTTTAAGGGGTAAAACACCCTAGGGAGGATGTTCATTTTTATTACACTAATTCTCCTTTGTAAAGAGAGATATAGTGGGGCCCATCTGTTTAAGTTTTGACTTATAGTTCTTAACAGGGCATCCAGATTAAGTTTTTTAACCTGGGACATATTTTGTGAAATCGTGAGCTCTAGATATTTAAGATGGGATGACCAGTCTAACTGTAGGCCTGAAATCTGTGACCGGCAAGTGTGGGGGTTTGGTAACATTACTGTTGATTTTTCTTTATTCAGTTTGCAATTAGATAGGGCCCCATAGGAGTCTATAATAGACAGAACTGCTGGGATTCTGGTCGCCGGATCTGTGATATGCAACATGATGTCATCTGCATATGCTGATAAACCCAGATTCAGATCACCAACTTGGATACCTTTCACTAAGAGAGAGTTTTGGAGGTGATATAACAGTGGTTCGAGATATAGGTTGAAGAGCATCGGTGAAAGTGGACAACCTTGGCGTGTCCCTGAATAAAGGGGGAACAAACTCAAGAAGACCCCGTTGCAGTAAATCTTGGCTGTGGGGCATGTATAAAGAACTTTTATCCACTGGATAAAAGTTTGAGGGAGTCCAAATTTACACAATACCTCGAACAGGAACTCTGTTGAACACCTTCTCCACATCCAGCGACACCAGTGCCACTGCATGTGGTGCCATCCTAGACACAGAGAAGATGTGGAACAGTTTCCTTAGCTGGTCTGCTGAGGAATGATTGGCAATGAATTCTACTTTTTCTGGACTTAATAGCTGGTTCCATACCCTTGCCAATCTGGCAGCCAAGATTTTAAGAAAGAATTTGATGTCACAATTCATCAAGTATATTGGGCGGTAATTGGTGACTTTGTTTCTCGGTTTGTTTGGTTTGGGTAACACTATTATAAGTGCTTCTAATAGGGAAGGGTCCGAGATACTAGAGTCACAAAGGTAATTGAACATCTGAAGTAGCAGAGGAGAGATTTTCTCTTCAAATGTTTTATAAAACCGGGGTGGGAAGCCATCTGGTCCAGAAGCTTTATCTTCTGGAAGAGAATGAATGGCCTCCAACAGCTCTTGATGGATTATTGTGCACATTAAGGCCTCTTTTTGTGGCTGCGATAAAGAAGGGAGTGGAACAGTACTTAAGTACTTCTGTATCTCAGTAATTTGTGGGGCATTATCTGGGGGAGTATAGAGCTCTGTAATACTCTTCAAACTCTTGAACTATATCCTTTGGGATAGTGAGGAGGGAGTTGTCTTTAAGAGAGTTGAGTGCTGCTACTATTCTGGATTCTTCCTGTTTCTTTAGCCGGAGGGCTAATAAATGACTGGCCTTCTGTCCTTGCTCACTATATCGGGCCTGGGTATTGAAAATGGCATATTGGGCATATTTTCTTAGGGTTTCTGAGTACTGGTTCTTTAACAGGGCTAGCTGTATCGGGGTTTCATTCGGGCTGGATGGTAGTTGATCTTCCATGGTTTTAATTTGGAAGAGAAGGGAGGAGGAGGAGAGAGCATATATCTTCCTTTTCCTGATTGTAGACAACCTGATGCACTCAGCACTTACCACACATTTTAGAGCACACTGTAACTTATCTGTATGCTCTATAGTGTCTTGGTTGTGTTGGAGAAATTGTTCAATTACTTCTTTGAGGGATTGAACTATGTTTGATTCCTGAAGCATCTGGAGATTTAATTTCCAGGCACTATCTTTACTTTTGTTAAAGGAAAGAGTTCCCTCTAACCAGATAGGAGCATGGTCTGATAGGGTTCTTGGGACCATACCACTGCCTACTAAACTTGCTAGTACCTCATTATTCAGTAAGAAGTAATCTATATGGGAAAGAGATCTGTGTACTGGGGAGTAAAAGGTATATTGCCGAGCCATGGGGTTGAGCAAACGCCATGGGTTGTTCAGACTGTGGTCTGCCATAAGCTCTCTTAGGGCTATTTGTGCAGGAGAGAGATTAGTTCCTCTATAAAGAGATTTATCCAGCTCTGGAGAATGAACCAAATTCCAATCACCAGCTGTAATAGTGGATAACTTTGGGAAGGAGTTTAGGATGATTGATAGGGCAGTAAAAAATTTGGGGAAGTCGGCATTGGGTCCATATGCTGACCCCAATACCATCTCTGTGTGATCCAGAAGCCCTTTCAGGATTATAAATCTTCCCTGTGGATCTGAGTGGCATTGCTGCATTTGGAATTGTGTTCCCCTTGTAATAAGAATTGCTACCCCCTTTGTGCCATGGCATTTCTGGCAGTGTGTACGTATCCTACCTGATGCCTTCTAAAAAGGTTCCCTTCATTCTCTAGCAAATGTGTTTCCTGGAGGAAAGCTATGTTACAATGCAAAGATTCAAGGTGTTTGAGGAATCGGTACCATTTGATCCAGTTTCTAGCCCATTTTACATTCCAGGACACGTATTTCACAGCCATTGATAAGTAGAATTGCGGCCTGTGGAGGGAGAGGAACATAACCTTAAAAAAGGTTATATTTTCAAGTCTCAGGCCTAATATCGGTAGACAACATCTTAGCTCTAATAGTCCGCAAGTTACTTGAACATTTCGTAGACCCCATTCTTCTGCACAGTAAGAGGACCCCATACCCTTGAATACCCACCCTCCACCCCTTGAGTGATGCCTGGTCTTGAACATTCAATGTCCCGTTTTAAACAACTGAAACCCCCACTATGAAAAAAACAAAGCAAAGCTCCCCAGTCCATATGACTTCTCTCCCTTCATTTGTTCAGTTGCAATTCTCTTCAGCCATCAGATAGCCCATTACCCCCCTCTCCCCCCATCCCCCGCTTTAGAGATGCATCAGTTGCATAATCTCAAACCCCTCTATAACAATTTAAGCTAATAAGTGAATTAACTTATAAACCAGTTAACAGTAAACCTTCTATAACCATTAAGGCTGACAATTAGCCCCTGCAAAAATATAATGTAGAAATAACATGGCATGATTGTAACCTGGCCAGTGTTCCTTTCGGTATGTCTGTGCTGCTTTATCTGCTATACTTCGGGAAAGGACCAGGAATTAGGGTCTCTGACAGTCTTTAATTGCAGTTGTTCTTGTAATGTAATTTGAAGGAACACATGTACCCTTGTTTCAGTTATTGTAAATGCTGGGACAGTAAGACAATGCGAGTTGTTTCTCACCACTGAGCTTCTGGTTCACTGGCCTGCATTTTAAATTAAAATCTCCCTCTGCTCTTCCCAGCGTTGTCTCTGAATCTCGGTCTCCTTCTGTCTGGTCACTTGAACAGATCGGGTACAGCTTTTTAAGATTGCAAGTAGCAGTACTCAGGGATTCATACAATATCCATTGCCCCTCTTTGTTCACTTGTAGCATTGCTGGGTATCACATTTTAAATCTGACACCTGCCGCTATAAGCTTTGTGACAAGGGGGTGCTTTTCTGTACATTTCTGCCTCATGGAGAGTGGGAGGGCCTGTGCAATTTGGATTTTTTTTATTTTCCCATTGGATCTCCTTAGCTTCTCTCATTTTGTCCAGTATCACTTGCTTATCTAAATAATTCAGTAAGCGAAAAATTAGGGGACATAGAGGAGAACCCTGCAGTGGTGTGGGCTGAAGGGAATGATGAGCCCACTCTGCAATATACGCCGCACCATTGGGAGAAGGCACAGCGATTTTGGCACATAGCTTCTGCACAAAGAGGATGGGGTTCACCCCTTCCTTGCCCTCTGGGAGACCTAGAACAACCAGATTGTTCCTCCTCGAGTGGCCTTCAAGATCTTCCAAATTATCCTCAGCTTTGGTAGTCGTTGTCTCAAACTCACCACCTCTGGTCCACTCAGGCCTTCCAGTCATCCAGGGAGGATTTTCTTGCTTCATTGTCTCCTGTTCTGATGGTAAACTGTTCCACTGAGTTTTTTAGAGTTTGTAATTCTCCAACAACTGCTTGGAGAGATTCCTTTATTAGTGCTAAACTCACGAAAAAGGTCACTTCAGTTAGTAGGGCCTGGGGAGTAGATTGAACTATGTCCCCTGAGCAGCCCGCTTTGTTTCTTTTCATCAGCTTGTCCTTTTCTGGAGATGGTGGCGGTGTGTGTTTGGGCCACTGTGGTTTCATTTCCACATCCATAAACGGGATGATGAGCAGAATCTGATGCAGCAGAGCATTGTTTATTTGTTTCTAAGTCTTCGACCATGATTTTGGCAGATTTAAAAATGCTTTAGATAGCTTTAAGCGGAAGGGGGGGTAAGCAGAGCGATGCGCAGCATGTCTATCTGGTAGCCATCACAACTGGCAAGTGTTGTCTTTTACTGATATAATAAATGGCTTTGGAGGAGGAGCAATGCATGATGAGTCATGAAAAGAGGTGAGGCTAGGGGCAGAGCTTAGACTCCAGTTTTGCCTCATTTAAAGGTGGCAACCCTACTATTTTGCCAAGCCTTATGCCCTGGAGGCCAAAGTCCTTCTGGGAGCTGTACCCTTTGTCAGATCCCCTGAGGGCAAGGGGAAGGCCGAGGTCAAAAGTTGGACCATTCAAAGACTTGCCATAACTTCCTTGCTGCACACATCATGCTACTTGTGTAACCTGAGTTACAATTATGTTTCAAAAAACACATGGCTTTGGCCATTTTCCTCTAAAGCATGGTATACTTCTCAGTCTGTTTGTGTGAAAGGGAGGAAATGTGGCCTACAAAGACAATAAAAAGCCTGTGAAGAATTGCAGTGAGTGGGTATTTGTCTGTGGCCACTTCCCCTCTTAACAACTGGGCTGGCAGGTCAGGGAAGGTAGGCAGATGGGGTCCCACTAGGGGATGGGCTAGGAAGGCAGGTAGGAGGTTCCTGCATGGAGGTCTTATGGCTGGATGGGAGGAGCAAGAGGGTACTTAACCAGGAGCACAGCTGGGCAGATAACTCTTGTTATTTTGCTTCAGACAGAATTCCCATCAACTTACCCTCATAAAAGCCAGGTATCGGAACAGCAGGGCATAGAGAACTCATTGTCCCACTATGTTGGACCACCTTAGGGGTTGAGAAGGAATTCTCCCAGTTTTTCCTACAAGGTTTTCCAAGTTTTCCACCTTCTCCAGTGACACACTAAATAGATTGTTAGCAGAGATTAGTGGTAGAATGTCATAGTCATGTATAACTAATGGCACAGTAGTCTCAAAGGGAGTGTACAAAGGGGGATATGGAGAATCTTACGTCTTCTGCAGGTGGTCCTCCTTTAGGCAGCAAGATGTGAGAGCTCACATAACTGGTGTTCTCCCTGCAGGGGACAGTCAGGAGATAGCCTCTTTGGGTATGGGTCTCAAGTATAACGCCATTTGAAGGGGGAGGAACACATATCGCATGGCCCTGATTGGCCACCCCTTATGCCCCAGAGGCTGAAGTCTCTCTGGAGACTGTTCTCTTTGTTAGATACCCTGTGAAAAAAAAGATGGCCAAGGTAGAAAGCTGGACCATTCAAAGCCCTACTGCACCTTCTTGCTGTGCAAGTCATGCTACGTATGTAACTTGGGTTACAGTTATGTTTCAATAAATACACAATTGTGGTCATTTGTCTCCAAAGCATGGTGTACGTCTCAGTCTGATTGGGTGAAGTGGGGAATGTGGTCTACAAAGACAGCCTACATTATCAAGTTCTACAGTGGTACTGACCACCAGTGTGTAAATCAGAAACACCCACTTTGATAACTCAGAATCATTTAGAAATGGAACAATAACAGAATTTGAACCAACATTAAAAACAGTTTTTACTGAAAAAAATTACTTGCAGATTCAGTGCAGGTCTCCTTTGTGGAAGGTTAACAAAAAATAACTTTATGTCATCTAATGTTCCCAGATTTAGAATCTGTACTTCCACATGGCAGAGTACGAGTAGGAAGCTCTTAGCCTTTATAAATTTTGACAGCAGCTTCATCGTGAAAATCTTTTAATTTTTCTCCCATAATAGAATGCCATTTTACCATTTTAGTTTAGAAACATAGACTTTGATGGCAGATAAGGACCGCTTGGCCCACCCGGTCTGCCCATTTCCCTACCTACTGGATAAGCTGCTGATCCTAGTTAACCAACAGCCTATTTCTTCCTACTCCCCCACAAGAATTGCCTTATGTCTGCCCCTTGAATTCTCCCACAGTTTGAGATCCCACAACCACCTCAGGAAGGTGGTTCCATGTGTCCACCATCCTTTCTGTAAAAAAATACTTCCTCACATTGCCCCTGAGCCGTCCCCCCTCTTTCTTCAAATTGTGTCCCCTTATTCTTGCACACCTGTTTTTCTGAAAGATGCTACCCTCTGGGACTTTGTTGATTCCACTGAGGTACTTAAAAGTTTCTATCATGTCCCTTCTCTCCCTTCTTTCCTCAAGGATTTACATATTAAGCTACTTTAGTCTCTTGTCATATGGCTTCTGTTACAGACCCTGCACCATTTTAGTTGCCCTCCTCTGGACTGCCTCCATCCTGTCTATGTCCTTGCGGAGATGGGGTCTCCAGAACTGGACGCAGTTTGATGTGTTGTGATGGGGTGCTCACTCTCAATCACAAGCCAGAACTTACTCTCAAGGAATGACTGAATAATGCATGTGGCACATAGAATGCAACACACTGCTTGATAATAACTAAATGTATTTAATCTGCAATATGCCATTATGGCAATGTGGAATGATATATTTCTCTATGTCAAGCAAACCTATTGAGTGCTTTATCATAGCCATATAATAAAGTAATAGCAAAACTTTAATTTATTTTAAAGACAGCCAGTTGCCAGTAAAATCTGATGCCTTTTATACTGCTCAAAACAAAAACAAACAGAAGAGAGAAAGAAAGAAACAAGTGTCTTAGTGGGGATTTAAACCCAGGCCACCAACAGTACTGTTCTACTGCACTATTAGCTGCACCACTAAGTCAACTGGTAACGTGGGACTCTCAGAAAGACCCTAATGCCACATTTCCTGACTTTTGTGGCTTTGAACCTGAACATACATGAAAGAAAGAAAGAAAGAAAGAAAGAAAGAAAGAAAGAAAGAAAGAAAGAAAGAAAGGAAGGAATGCATTAGCTGGGAGTTGAACCCAGGCCACCAAGAATACCATTCTGTTGCACTACCAGCTGCATCACCAAGGTTATTGGAAACCTGGGACTGAGAGAAGTACCTTACTCTTTCTCTAATTGACAACCTGGTGCTGCACAAATTACATTTTTATTCACAGTGGTGGCGGAATGAGGGAGGGAGTGAGATCAATAGTCATGTGACATGCTTTGACCAATGAGGTTGCAGAATTTTCATGGCCTATTTTATATTTTTGGTTAATCAGATGACTAGGAGGACCTTTCAGGCAATTTATAAAGAGAATAATGGAATACATCTTTAAGGGCTGAGACCTGACATTTTCACTTATTTCTGGCTATCTCCATAGAACTCATTTGCAGGGTGGGATGGGAAATAGGGACTATCTGCATTTATCTCTATTTAGCAATAAAATTCTAATTACTTAGCTATGTCTAGCTGTTCATTAGTGATGTGAAATGAACCTTAACGCATAGAGCTTAGTCATGCTTTAAGATGCAGACGCTCTGAAGTTTTAATTGAAAAAAAAGCACAAGCTGCGCAGGAATGGCAACTAAAACCAAAGCCCTCATTATCCCTGGCTCTCAGCAAGAGCCAGCGCAGGTACTACTGTGTTTGCCTTGTTGCTTTTTAAGTGGCTTTATAACATTAAAGAGCTTGAAGTGGAGTGGTTGAGAGGATATCAACAAGTATTTTTAGCATGGAACAGCTTTAACAAGTTTCTTGAAGGCTCTGAGTAGCTGCGAGAGCTTCCGCTTACTCAAGAAGATTATTTATTTTGTTTCAATAGAAGAACAAATCCTAGTGATCTTATTGGCTAAGAGTGTCACCTTGAGCATCCAGTTATCTGAGCATAACCAGACACCTCCTACCAAGTGGGGAATTTTAAATAAATTTGTCTTTAGTTCATTCTAGAATTATTTTATTAGAATAACATACAAGGGTGTCTAGTTGTGCTAGATATATGGACACATCAGGCAGGGTTGTTAGTAAGATTCTAAAAGTGGGGGGGCACATGCCCACAACAGTGACTTTTTCCAAAAGGGGGGCAAGGGGGATTTGCCCCATGAAATAAATTTTGAAGAATATGGTGGCAAATGGTACATTTTAGAGGCACATTCCATGAAATTTCCAGCAAGACAAGGATAGGAATTCAGTATCTGGGACTGGAGAAATACCCTATGGGCAGCACTGCACTGCAGACTGTGGTGGCAAACACTGCTGTTATTTATTCTTTTCTGGGGTAGGTGTCTGACACAGCCATATGGCCCTCCCTCCCCTGGCCTTACTTCTCTCAGTTTTACTCTCCCTGCTGTCTCTCTCCCCTCATTTTTCCTTTCTTTTAGTATACAAGTATATATTTTTCTTTCCAGAATCTTTCTTCCTTGCTTGGACCTTAATCTGCTGTCTGTTTGCTGCTTCCAGGCTGCAGCTGCTCACTGCAGATGCAGAGGCCTGCTGTCATCTCTCTCCACTTGGCTCCCTCCCAGTCCCTACTTATAGGGTTGCCAACATTGTATTTCAAAAACTGGAGCTTCTCACTTGTGTTTTTATGAGATGAGAGCTGTGAGAAGCATGAGTAGACCAAGGCCCTATATCTTCAAATTGTGTTTTGATAACAGCATGAATTTTAAATGTGAATGACTCACATTGTTAAAGGTTGATAAGCTATTAAAGCTATTGTTGACTTTTAAAGTTTGAATTTCATTTTACTATTTTTAGCTCTTCAGGTCTTTCCTGAATCATTAATATTTTGCTGTCCTATTTCTGTAGTCAGACAAGACAAGATACGTACACCATGAGGACCACGTTGTTCACTCCAACAGACACTACATACACAACCATTGCACACCATAACACAGGTTGGTGCCGGCATGTGCCTTATAGTGCTCCCCCCGACACCCAAATATCACCCTATGCTGGTACAATGGAATGGTCCTTGGGGTGCAGTGGCAACCACAGTGCCCACCCCTTCTAGATATGATTACCAGGAGTGATAGTACAGATGGGAGTAGACACTGAAGTGTTGCCTTGCATGTCACAATTGTTGCAGTACTGTGCTGTGATGCTGCTCCCCATCATTACACTGTATACCATGGGATGCATGGGGCATGGCTGCCTACACAAGATGATTTGTATACAAATGCAAGAAAAACAGCATGTAAAAACATCCTGCCACAGCATTTCAGAAACTCTTGTTACAGCCCTGACACATACTACTGCTGATCCTACTTATTTTTTCCCCTAAATGTCGCAAGAGTGAGGAGCTGCAAAATTGTGCCTGTTCTGTTTATTCACCGGCTCCTCCCCTCTTCCTGATAAAACCACTAAAACCAAATACCAGTCAAGTACAAAATAGTGGTGCACACAAAAAAAACAATCAGTGAAATGACCCGTTTTAACTTACTATCCTTGGGTCGGGTTTTGCAGCGCTACACAGCAGATTACAGGTTTCATCTCCCAACCTGACTCAGCTCAAGTCGCTTTGCTGCTCAATGCTGACAAACAGTCTGTAAGACTGCTTTTCCCACTTCAAGCTAACTTCTCTAACTGACACGCTAATGGTGCTGCAGCTAATGCTAGCCATGTGGGAAACTGATTCTGCACTATACCAAGTTCCCCAACACTGAGGAACTGCTGATCTGGTGCTGCTGCTGGGCTTTACAGCCCTCTAGATTAATGCAAGGGTGGAAGAAATGACTGGGAGGACACCAGCTTAAACTGGGAGGGGCACATGACCCCATTTTTTGGGCTAACCATGCCCCTGACATCGGCTGATTAAAAGCACTTGGCTGCACCTTGCACTTTGCAACACATCGAATGTCTCCACATATGTCAGAGCAACCAAACCCCTTGGCCTGCATTACTTCTTGCAAACACTGTTTACATAACCAGAAAAATATAAATGGAAACATTAATAATAATAAATTATTGCCACTTGCAACCCTATGGTTGGGGGGGCGGGATCTGTAGAAAGCAGGTGCAACAGTGCAAATGATAATAGTCCAATTCATTGATGCAATACAATAAGATGGTAGAGGCTGTTTATGGCAGATTCAAGCAATTTGATTACAAGCAGCCAGTAGATGTCACAAAACGTGAAGTGATGAGAAAACCCTACAGCAGTAGGAGGGAGCATATCGACTGCATTAGTAAGGAGATAAGAGATCCTGTTACTAATGATGACTCTGGGACAAATTTGCATTCATTGAATCTGCTGAAATTTGACACTTTCACATTTGACTCAGCCCCTTCGAACATTTGGGTCATTTCACATTTGATCTTCAGCCAAATAATTAAAAAAATTAAAAAATAACTCTCTAGCCCTTCTCAGGTGGCCAGGACAATGGTCACCCCTTTCCTTACCCAAGTCACTTTCCACCCTTCTCCCCCCCCCCCCAGACATTTTTTCATTAAAAAAAAAATAATCCTGCTCTGTGCCAGGTGCTGACAACCTTTTTTAATTAAAGCAGCACTGTAACAAAACTGGGCAAAACATTTTACCTTAGCTTTTTTCACCATAAAATATCCCAGGTATCAACCAGTTTTATTTAGTTGTACCATTTTCTAATTCCATCAAAATCTGAGTCATTTATAAATGTTTTAATTTAGTTTTTTCCTCAACAAAAAAAGATGGCTGCCACATTTTGTATAGAAACAGCATTGTAGATCTGGCAAGGTTTAGGATTGAAAAAAATAAAATAAAACTTATGGGGCCCAATACTCAAACAAACACAAGGCAGAGTGCAAAATGTTGCGTTGTGCCATGCAATTGCACGGGAGCCCAAGAATGCTATACTCAGTTGGATCACACACAGGCACTATCTGACTGTATATAGGGCTATGTTGGTGTAGCGTTAAGTCAAATAACACTGCCCCTACATGGATTCCAAAGTGTGCTGCCAGAGTGGATAGTGCCAGAGTGCTATCTGCAATCTTCAAAGGGACCCATGCAAATGAGTCCGTTGGGCATGCAAGGTACTAAGGGACCATTTGCATGCCTATTATGGGGTCATTTGCATGGGTAACACAGCAGGTTAGCATGGTGCCACTCCTCCATTGCCCAGGCCCAGACATGTGTTGAAATCCCTGCTGCCTAGTGGTCCCCCCCCCCACCCTCCGATTGCCAGACTGCATTCAAAACCACAACCTCTCTGGTGCTAGTAGTCACCCCTCCACCTGATCACCAGCCCAAGTATGACCCAATACCTCTCTGGTGCCTAATTGATACCCCCCCTCCAATTACCAGCCTAAACAATAAAACAAACCCTCCCTGGTTCCTACTGTTCCTCTCCACCCTGTGATCACCAGCCCATGTGATAAACAAAACACTCCTAGTACCTAGAAGTCCTTCACACCTTCCAGTCACTAGCCCATAGAAAGTAAAGGTAATCCCTGGTTCTAGTAGTCCCTCCTTTGAAAGCCAGCCTGCATAAATAAAACCTATTCCTCAGTGATAATGGTTCCCTCTTCCTCTGGTTGCTAGCCCGTATAATAAAACAAACCCTTGCTTGTACCTAGTGTACCCCTTTCCTGACTGCCAGCCTAAAACATAGTACTAAAGCTTCCTGGTACCTAGTGGACCCCCTTCCAAGTACCAGTCAGCAACAGAAATGGAGCCCCCCCAGGTGCCCATGTGTCTCAAACCCCCTCATCCTGGCCCGTTAAGGTTACTAGACATCCCATGGCATCCAGTGGTCCCCCATCATCAATCCCTGGCCCAGTATTAGACACACCATCCATCCCTGTGTGGATGCCCCCAGTAAGCTGTTATTGCAGGGAGATAATGGACAATAGTCACTGGTGCACACTGGGACTCCCCAATCATCGGTACTGCATGCGGCCATGTAGTACTCCCTGGCATCTAATGGTCCCCCCACCATGGCACTGTACACACAGCAAACCCCCCGTCCCCTTATCAGAGTTGTTGGTGCCACAGAAGTGCATATGGCAACCAGCACAGCCCTCCTCACACCTCCTCAGTTGGCCACTGTACATCCAGAAAAGAAGCGTGTGTCTTATTTATAAGAGAGGGTGCATCACTCTCTCCTATAAATAAGATGCCTGCTCCAGCCTGGATGTATGTCAGCCGACCGAGGAGGTATGAAGAAAGCTGTGCCCATCACTGTATGCACTCCTGCAGTGCTGATGACTCTGGTAAGGGGATGGAAGGTGGTTGGGTGGTTGTATGGTGCCACCGTGGGGAGCCACTAGATGCCAGGGAGTAATACATGGTGACAGGCAGTACCGGTGATTGATATGGGGGGGAACCTTAACACACATCAGGGACCACTGTTTGTTATTTCCCAGCAATGTACAGCTTACTGCGGGCACCTACACAGAGATGGTGGTGTGTCTGGTACCAGGGCAGGGATCGGTGATGGTGGAACCACTTGGCACCAGGGAGTGGGTTTTCTTTATATGGCCCAGTGATTGAAGGGTGGAGGGACCACTAGGTACTAGGGAGTAGGTTTTATTTTTATGGGCCAGCAATTGGAGGGAGGAGGACCACTAACACCAGGGAGTGAGTTTTCTTTATACAGACCAGCAAATGGAAGGAGGGGGGACCACTAACACCAGGGAGTGGGTTTTATTTATACAGGCCAATGATCAGATGGACAGTGGACCACTAGGCACCGGAGGGGGGGTGTTTGTTTATCACATGGGCTGGTGATCGGAGGGTGGAGGGAACACTTGGCACCAGGGAGGTGTTTCTATCCTACAGGTTGTTGATCGGAGGGAGGGGGCACACAGGGCACCAGAGAGGGTTGTATTCTATGATAGGCTGGTGATCACAGGGAGAATCCATGGATCACAGGGGGTGGGTGCGCTCCCTCACCAGCCAACCAGCTAAATCCTTTTGTGTGGTGCGAATCTGCTGAATATCAGCTTGCACCAACATTCCTATCCCAACCCCCCATTACCATACCCCCACACCCTGAGGTTTGTGTGGGTGCTAACCCTGTTTGCCCACACGACCAACCCTTTTGAATATTGGGCTCTGGCACAAAACCTGGTTTTCACAGGCAAACACTGGTTAGTGCACACACAAACTTTTGAATATCGGGCCCATGGTGAGCAGCATAGGAGGTACCTAGACAAGAACATTTAACAGACATGCCAATATTTTTCTTAATTGTAGCCAAAACTAGTTTTTTGGAAAAAATGTTTGATTGCACTGCTGCTTTAAACTGACTGGAGGAACAGGGGAGAATAGAAGAGGAGGGGATTGGCTGGAGCAGGCAACGTGTGTGGAAGGGTGCTATTTACCCGTATTGTTTGCCTACTACCAAAGAACCAAAGTGTTTTTTCCTAAAATCTTGAAGTCAAACCAAAGACAGGAAGATCCCAAATTGGCTAATTTTCACATTCTCTCACCTGTCACAGGAGCAGAAATGAACAGGGTGGTGTCTTTGGTTATGTTTTATCCTTTGGATAGTGCCACAGCCAGCAATTTTCTATTTTTTGCATATATTTAGAACACAGGTCAAAGTACATTTAGTATAAACTCATTTTCAATGTGGCTCTTAATGCAAAATCAACAGGGTTACACCCCAACAGGTAGGGGAAGAGGGATAGAGGGAGGTGTCATCTCAAAGTAACTTCAGGTAGGGTTATAAGAGACCAAAGGCATTGATACATATCAAAAATGTAAATTTCAGTTAACAATCAAATATATACTATATGGTTAAGTGTTGTTGTGTATGGATTTCCATATACTCAGAATCCTTATTGTGCATGGGCAGAAGTTACTGCGCACAGTTCAAAGGTATAACATTTTGTTGTGCACAGTTCAAAGGTCATAAGCTATTGTTATGCACAGCTCAAAGGACATAAAATGCTGTTGTGCACAGTTCCAAGGTCATAAAAAGTTATTGTGCGTAGTGCAAGGATCATAACAGGTTTCTGTGTATAGTTATCTCCTGGTCATCCCCACCCTCCCCCCATGGCATAATAATTTATCTTTAATATAGTTACTGACTATGAGCAATGAAACATAGGCGGATGGAGGAGAGGATGAATCCTGCTTAAAGTTACTACTACATAGAAACAGAAATTGTCACTCTTGACATACAGTAAAACCATATACTTCAAAATATTAAACATGGGAAACCATGTCCAACTCTACTTCTTTTCCATATCGGGGGTGAGATAACATCGTGGACCTTGAGAGCGAAGAACAATAATAAGAACAAAGTTGAGGAAAGAAACAAGGTTTTAATGCAAGGCTTCCCATGAAAGATCAGTGTTTGTGGTGGTGGTGATGGTGTTGGGGGGGTGGGGGGCTAAAGAACCAGCATGCTGTTTGGCCAGGTCTCCTTTTACAGTGGGGAATGTTGAGCTCACAATCCAGCTGAACCCTTAAACAGATTTCTTGTTTTCCAGCTGACCAGTTCCCTTGCAGCATGAACGGGACTCAGCTATACAAAGTCGGAATTTAAGGACCTGCCATTTTTATTACTAAATGGACAAAGACAGGCTGGAGACAATAGGGCTAGGGGCAACCAAGATGATACAGGGGCAATAGGTAAAACTTATGAGGACAGGTTAAAGAGTACCATAAGGAAAGGGGGGGGGGGCATGATAGAAAAGTGCAAATACCTGCAGGGGTACAACAATGTAAACCACACAGAACTGTACCACCTGAATGAAAGTTCAGCCACCGGGGGCACAATTTAAACTTAGTGGTGGAGGTGTTTAGAAAAGATGTTAGGAAGTACTTTCTCATGGAGAAGGCAATGGATAAAAAGTGGACTAGCCTACCCAGTGCAGTAGACAATGCAAAAAACATTAACAGGTTTGAAAATGACTGGGATGGCTACTAAGGGATTATTAGTTCAAGTTCAAGTTTCATTTATTGTTTGACATTTAGTCATTACAAATAAAATAAAGTATGGGGTGGTGTGTTTAACGAGAAGTTTACACACACCCAAGGGGTCAGATGCTACATAAACACTGAGAGCAAAGCTCGAAGAGTTTATGAAAGTATCTAACCCTGAGGGTAAGTGTAAACTTTGAGTTTTCACACACAACTCCATATTTAATTTTATATAATCACTGGGTTTTCCTTTTTTCACCTCAGCAATTATATAAAATAAAATGAAGTTGCCTGCAGTCGTGGTCTGGTCTAGTTAAAGCGCACAATCCGAGGTCACGTTCAGCGTTTCTTTCTTTTTTTTTTTAATTGGCATCCGAAAAAAAAATACCTTGTGGTAAATGTTTTTCAAAGAAACTTGCCGCCGAGTCTGAGTGGCGGTTCAGTATTTCCTGACTGTTTTGGGAGACAATTAGCAAGGAGTCAGTGAGCCAAAGAACTCCAGCAGTCAGGAACAGGGGGAAGTGCGGTGGCATCTACACAGATTGAGGGAAACTGTGCATGTGTTTGCCGCAATGAACACTCCTTTATTATGGCAAATTATGCCACGGTCTCCCTATGGGAAAAAAGGGAGACCATTAATTAGAATACTAATAAAACAAAACAATTCACATGAATTACATGCATAATAATTCACCACATATAATCTAAAAATAAAATGTTGTATTGTTGACCAGAAACGATACTACAACAGACTTACAAACAGTTATATCATGCATAATAAGTAAAAAAGCAGCAATGCAGTTTGTAATTAAAATACACAGGAAGCAGCCATAAGGTGAAGTATCTGAGTCCAGACATTTTAACCAAGCAATAGCCTACAACTAATTCTAGTCTGCTTGATAATACAATTGTTTGGTTAGAAATTATGGTACTCTTCAGAATGTCTTGAAAAAAATTTCTCCTGGAAAATACCCAAACAGGTCAGCTGGGTTCAAATATACATATTTTAAACATGTAATCCCTAGGCGGTGCTATTCTAAGGACTACTACCCCTGCCTATAAGGCTATACACAGGTTGATGGGCCTGAGTTCACTAATAAGGTGCCTCCAACCAGAGTAGTGGTATTGAGGATGCTTGTCTGCTTTGGTATAGCCCTCTGGGAAGCTATAACCCCCCCACCAACCCTCCTAGTGGCCTAGTACCTCATGCAGTAGCAAATTCACAGACAGTATGAAACAGTAATAATATGCTCACACCCTTCACACTTCCCACCAGGGTTAGATCTGCAGCAGTTTCCCTGGAGACCCCTGTAAAATAAGGTTAGCAATACAACAGCACAATCTTAATACTGTACCCCAACTAATAATATGAACACTAGCCAGGTTAAACGTGAAGAAAGAAAATCAGGTTTATTTAGGGGCAGTGAACAAGGAAGGGGCATGAATCTAGTCAAATGATTAGCAGTCTGATTTGATTCAGGTTTGGCATGCACTTTTAGTCCCAACATGACAATCAAACAACACTGGGTACCCAGGATGGTAAGTCTGGCTAGCCAGAGGCATGGCCCGGGGGTGGCCGGCATTGCAGCTGATGTTGGGGCCCTTGCTGGAAAGAAAGGCAGTTAAACATGTAAAACAATCAAATTATTTGTAATCTGAGCCAGTTAGCTCAGTTCTTTGTAACCCAGGAAACTGAAACAATTATATGGTACCACAGATGATTTAAACACTCATTGCAGGGAGCTACCCTGATTGTACTCACGCTACCAGGAATCTGCTGGAAGGCAGGTGATATGGAGACCTCATGGTGATGACAGATAAGCATGGGGAAGCAAGGCCAACACAACACACATCCTCTTCACGGCCTCTCCTCCAGGTAGCCGCAACCTGTGTGTTGTTGCTGTGCAGGGGCTGGATCCCCGGGCCGGTATCTAGCCAAAACAGTCTCTGGTACAGGAGTAGTGGTCTAGGCCAAATTGGCAGGGCCCAGGCAAAAGGAGCAGTCTGGCAAAGTTCGTGATCTTCTGCTGGTAAAGCCTCCAGCTGGTGTAACAGGTTCCATCGAGGGTAAGCAGGTATCGACCCACGTAACACATTCAGCACATTTAAATCAACAGCTACCTCAGAAATCAGTTCGGATATAGTCCAGTTGCAATTCAGCAGCTTTATTGGGCAAACCTTTCGATCTGAGTATTTCTGCTACACAAGCTGGGCTGATTGCTTTAGGAGCAAGTCTTCAGCCCAGATCACAAGTTGCCATAACACTTCTTTTTCCTTCTGCCGCAGTTCCAGGCTGGACTCAGACAAGTCCAACTTCTGCTAAAGGCAGTTCTCAAGCAGGAGAAAAGTGGCAGGAAGGCAAGTTACGAACATAAGAAATTTGCCAGCAGATAAAGGCCAAGAGGTCTATTAAGTCTGCTCGAATGTGCAGCTAGCACCCCTTATTCTGCAGCTGCCCCTCCCTTCGACCCTTCCCGTTCATTAACCTTCCCCCTTGTCCTGTCCCATCCCCTTTTGAAGCAGTCCACTGTTCTACTGGATACCACTTCTGCATGTAACACATTCCACCCAGCCACCACCATCTCTGTAAAAAAGTGTCTCCTCATCTCCCTCCTGAACCTTCCTCCCTTCAGTCTCATATCATGGCCCCTTGTGTCCCTCCCCTCCCTTACTTTGAACAGCCCCTCTGTACCTGTCTTGTTTATTCCTTTCATGTATTTAAAGGTTTCAATCATGTCCCCCTGTCCCTCCTCCAGTGAGTACATGTTCAACTCCCTCAACCTCCTCTCATATGATAAGTCCCCAGCCCCTTGATCATCTTTGTCACTCTGTGCTGCACCCCCTCCAGTAACTTAATGTCCCTCTTCAGATACAGGCACCAGTACTGCACGCAGTACTCCAGGTGCAGTCTAACTAATGACCTATACAGTGGCAGAATCACCTCCTCCCTCCTCGAGGATATACCCCTTGCAATACGACCCAGCATTTTGTTGGCCTTCGCAGCTGCCTTCCTACATTGTGCCGAGTTGTTCATTGACCCTGCAAAGAGCACCCCCAGATCCTTCTCCTCCTCTGTCTGGACTAGCTGTACTCCCCCCAGCTGGTAACTCCTCCTCCTTGGGTTCTTCATCCCAAAATGCAGCACCTTGCACTTTTTGGCATTAAACCCCAGTTGCCAGGTGTCTGACCAGGTTTCAAGCTTTACCAGATCATCCTGCAACCCCTGCCATCCCCCTAGGTCATCCACCACCGCTCCTACCTTGGTATCATCAGCAAACAGACTGATCTTGCTCTTGATGTCCCATGATATGTCTGCAATGAATATCCCAAACAACACTGGTCCCAACACCGAGACCTGTGGAACACCGCTTGTCACTACCCTTGGGCATGAGAGCTCCCCACCCACCACCATCCTCTGTTGCCTTCCCTGAAGCCAGTTTCCTACCCATCTCACCAGCTTTGCACCCACCCCTGTGCCTACTAACTTACTTCCCAGCCTTCCATGCGGCACCGAGTCAAATGCCTTACTAAAGTCCAGATACAGGACATCCACTGCATGGTCCCTGTCCAGTTGCCTAGTTACCCAGTCATAGAACTCCACCAGGTTGGTTTGGCGGGATCTGCCCCATATGAAGCCATGCTGTCTGCTGTCCTGTAGTCCTTTGGCCTCTAGGAGGGCCACCAGCCTCTCCTTCAGGATAGTCTCCATTAGCTTACTCAGATGGATGTGAGGCTCACTGGTCTGTAGTTTCCCGGTTCATCCTTGGGGCCACTCTTGTAGAGGGGCACCACATGAGCCATCCTCCAGTCCTGAGGTACACACCCCGAATGTAGTGAGGTGTTAAATAGGTCTGCCAAAGGTCCTGCAAGGACCTCTGTCAGCTCCTTCAGTACCCTGGGATGGATGCCATCTAGGCCTGGCGCCTTGTCCACCCTCAGTGCCTTCAAACTCTCCCGAACTCTGCCCTCCAAGATTTCCCCATCTGTCACCCCAGTCCCCCTTGTTTCTGCCATTTCTCCCCCCTTGGGTGTCACCCCCTCTTCTCTTTAGTAAATACTTAGCAGAAGTATTCATTTAGTGCTTCTGCCTTATCGCACCCTGCTTCCACTCAACCCCCCTCCTTCCTAATCCTTACTATGTGGTCCTTACAGCTCCTTTTCTCCCTGATGTACTTAAAGAAGTCCTTCTCCCCCTTCTTAATGCCTTGTGCCAGCCTGAGTTCCGTAGATGCTTTGGCTCCCCTTACTGCCCTTGTTACCTCCTTCGATTCTGTCAAGTACTCCACCCTGTCCTCCACCCTCTCTGTTTTCTTGTACTTTCTAAAGGCAGCTCTTTTCCTCCTTACCTTTTCCATGACCTCCTTGCTCAACCAGCTCGGTTTCTTAGCCCTAGCCTTCTTGCTCTGGGCCTTGCAGCAGGTTTTGGTTGCCTCCACTATCCCCAGCTTTATGAGCTCCCACCTCTGGTTAGTGTCCATACTAGATTGAATTCTGGCCAGGTACCCTTTTACCACTTCCCCATCCTCCCAAAGTCGGCCTTCCTGAAGTCCAGCACTCTTGAGCCAGATTCCACTCCTTCCTTGCCCATATCCAATGTGAGCCATACTGAGTGGTGGTCACTCCCTGACAGCGTTCCTCTACTGTAAGTTCTCTCACAAAGTCCCCATTTGCCAGCACAAGGTCAAGGGTATTCCCTAACCTGGTTGGTTCACTGACCATTTTCAGCAGGAAGCTGTCCTGGAAGGCATCCAGCAGTACCTGTTCCTTCTGTTCCTGGTTGTTGGGGTACTCAGTCCACTCCTGGCATGTTGAAGTCCTCACAATCACCACACTACCCTTCTCACAGGTCCTCCTGATCTGTCCTGCTAGTTCCTGCCTAACTCCTCCGTCTGAGATGGTGGCCTGGACACCACTCTCATTCTAAGAATCCTATTCTTGGAATCCTGGATTTGCATCCAAAGTGACTCCGTTACTACCTCCTCCCTTCCTCCCATACACTTCAGTCCTTCCTTCACATATAGTGCCACACCCCCTCCTTTCCCAATCACCCTGTCCCTACAAAATAACCTGTACCCTGATACAGACAGGTCCCAGTCATTGTATTGGGTGGCCCATGTTTCTGTGATGGCTGCAATGTCCACCTCTCCTTCTGCCATGAGCACCTGTAACTCTGCAGTTTTCCTCCCAAGGCTCCTAGCATTAAGGGTAACCATTTTCCACCCTTCCTCCCCTCCCATCCTGCCCTCCTTTACTAGCATCACCAATAGTACTTGCCATGTGTCCTTTGTCACTGTTATGGGGGGTGGTAAGCTCATATGGTTTCCCAACCTGTGGTCTCTGCATAGCTCTTGTCCAATTGCCACCCCCACTCCTAGTTTAAATTCCCAACTTCCTCTATGTACTCCTCATCCTTTGTTTCAACACTTTCTTTCCCTCCTCACTCAAGTGTAGTCTGTCCTTGGCATAGAGACTACTATCCTCCCAGGTCCCTCCCACCCACCCCAACAGCCCATACCCTCTAGCACAACACCAGGTTCTTAGCCATCTGTTAAATTCTTCTATTCTCAGCTTTCTTGTTGTGCTTGCCTTGGGCACTGGAGTATCTCTGAAAAGTTACTGATCTTCCTGCCCCCTCACATAATTGTGCTAGTTCCTCAAACTTCCTCTGGACTATATCTACTGTCTTGTCAGCCAGGTCGTTAGTCCCAAGATGTATAATTAAATGAGGCTTGTCCCTACCCCTTCTAGCATATTTCAGAACAGACTGTCCCACCCTTCCGCTGTAATTTCTGGCATGGCTCTCCACCCAAATGCGACTATGCCTCTCCCCTTGCTACCCCACCTGACTCCTCTCTTAGTACTGAGTCCCCAGCATTAAGATTCCACCGCCTTACTCCCCTTGCTTCCATTCATCTCCCTCTCTCATTTCCAGCTCCCTTCTTCCTCCTGCACATTATTTCCCCCTTTTGCCCCTGTTGCAATTCTCCCAGCAGAACTTCTCCCCACTCCAGTTAGGCCTCTTTCCGCTGATTCCCCTACGCTCCTTCTGGGAGCAGCTGTTTGAAAGCTCGAGCTGTTCACACTTCAACCTCCAACTCTAACTGATCCACTGTCTACTGTCTCTCTCTCTCTCTCTCTGGGGATTTCCCTTGTAAATCCAGGCTTGCAGTTGGCTGAAGGAGCTGTCAGTCACAGTAAGGGCTCCTCCTCCAGGCCAAATCGGTGCCAACAGTAAAACTACAAAAACTACAGTTTTCCTTCCCACAAGACCCTTGGGGCAGGATCCATTTTAGGCCCCTAGAGTCTAATTGGTCCAATTACTGGATGTCCTGGACCTAACATGGTGGTTCCCATCCAAATGAACGATCTGCAAATAAAGCAGATTAGACAAACGTCTCTATCTCTAATATAACATGGTACAAACAGTAAATAAGCACCGTTCCTACACAGGCTCCCTCTGTGCACATAGTGACTGCAGGTTGGAGCAAATCAGAGTACTGCCTGGCCAGTCACAAGCCCTAAATCATTTGGACCCAGCTCAGACCATTCACTTAACACAGATTAGCTATTCTCTTAAAGGGATAGGCGTGGAGGCTTAATATGGCACTCTCACATAAATAGCAAGATCACACTAGGATGGGACACCAGCCTTACAGTGGGCATCACAGAGCCCAGGAAGACGTTATAGTGAACCCCAAATTGGTGGGGGGGGGGTTACAAACACAATTAAGGTATATATCAAGTAATTAAAGAATATACACTCATCCTGGCCTCCATAAACCCATGAGAATTCTTTCAGGGCAACAGCACAAAATGGAAATTCTTTTCTCAGATGGGTAGATCCAGTTATACCTGATTTTGCCAAAGAACAAAAGACTTTTCAAAAACACTACCAGAAAATCCCTACCACAATGTTATTGTACGCTACATAAGGGCTTCACCCACTATAAGCTCTGGCTATAAGATGGCTAGAGCTCTGAAAATCTTCCAACACACCTGGCGATGAATATGTGACTAGACCCCTGTACTTGCTACCCCTAAATGAGGTAAGCTTTCCTCTAAGGCCAAATGGACAAGTGGGTCTATAAAGGCCCCTAACCACCTGTGAATTACAAGGAAGAATTTTCATCAGTTCTCACTTGTCATCCAGGCACCAGAAAAACATCTGGAACCAGATTCACAAAACTTTGCCTCAGCGCAAACCCAGTTTGCATGGCACAAACTGGGTTTTGCACCAAGCTGGTATTCAGCAAAGCCCTGTTTGCATGCTCAAACCAGGTTTGCACCAGGGCAAAGTATGGCAGGGGCCACAATGCAAATGAGGGAGAGGGGACATGAATATCAGCGCTGTCCAATTCACAAAGCATTTGCTCTGCTCAAGGACTTCTTGCAAGGCCCCCTTGCATGGAGTAAATGCCACCAAATGAGACCTTGTCGTAAACCTCATGCAACCCTAGTGGTTAGCAGAGATACAGCGATGGCCCCCCACTCCCCCGATCGCTGATTGCTGCCTGAGGGAAAAAACACTTTCCCTGGTGGCAGTTCTTCCTCCCAACCCCATGATCTTCAATTGTTGGTCTATTCAGACATTAATACCATCCCTGGTGGTAGTGGATCCTCCCCACCATAATCTCTGATCGCCAGCCTGTTATGACATGAAGAGTTTCCCTGGTGGTAGTGGTCCCCCCTGATCTCTGATCGTTGACCCATTATGACATGAAGAGTTTCCCTTGTGTCTAGCTGTAACCTCCCTTCCCCTGATTGCCAGCCTGTTATGACATTAATAGTTTCCCTGGCATCTAGTGGTCCCCCCTCACTCAGTGATTGCCAATTGCCAGCCTGTTATGACAGTAATAGTTTCCCTGCTGTCTAATAGTAACCCTTCCCCCGATCGCCATCCCATTATGACACTGATAGTTACCCTGGCATCTAGTGGTGCCCCTCACAGTAATCTCCATTTGCCAGCCCAAGTAAATTGAAAAATGTTTCCCTGGTGGTTAGTGGTCCCTCCCCACCCATCCACTTGATCCTTTGCCCGACATAGATAAACCCATTCCCTGGTGACTAGTGGTCCATCCCTCCACCCGATCACCCACCCAAGATATACAAAAATATAGAGGTCTCATAGGACTATAGCCCCCGCCTTCAGCCAGGTGAAAAACCCATTCTGGCAATGTGTTTAAGATATTCAGTAAAAGAAATCTTGATCTGTCTGGCTAAAGAGAAGGGTCCCCTTACCTGACACAGGCACCGCATCTTCCTCCGTTAGAACTATTCTGCTAAGCTTAACAAATGCCAGGCAGGGCATCAGACATGGACTGCAGAAAGCCAGGGTGAAATACGGCATGACCTACCCAGCTACTTTTAAAATAGAGTGCAATGGGGTATTTCAGGTGTTTCAGGAAGTGAATGAAGCTACTGAATTCATTAAGCACTCCTGGGGACTGGTCCCTGGCACTACAAAAGACATTGCAACTGCTAGTTCCCATTCACAGCTAGGACTCCCCAAAATTACCTCAGACCTCCAGGCACTGATGGATATGACACCCTACTCTCCACCCCTTCAATCTGTACAGTACCCCTTGAGCAGTGGCAGCACAACCATTCCAGGAATTAAAAGATGGGATACTTGAACCTGCAACCTCCATTGCCTCCCAGACCTCACCATTGTAGCAAAAGCAGGGGCACATGGGCATCAGCAGGGACGACAATTACTTAAATGTCTCACCTCTAGACAGATCTACACTGCCTTTTCAAAAGGAAGGACCACAGCTAGCCACTCCACCAACAGCACAGCCACCTTCCAGTGACAGGAACAAGACAGCATCCTGAGTTGACATAGCCCACTCTCCAATACTCAGTGAGGAAGGCTTGAGAGGTTATCCCACCTTATCCAAGCTGACTCAGCAGAATGACACCCTAACAACAACTACAGCAGCAACCTGAACACTGAACACTGAACAGACTGCTTCCTGTCTCTTTTGCAGCACTGTACATGCTTAGTGTGAGCATTTATTCAGGCTCAGGTCTATTGCACCAGATGATTTGGTGTGGTTCCCCCTCCCTGCTTATTGCACCCCCCCCCCCATGCACCAAGTGGCCTGACTTCTTTTGTCTATGGAAACCTTTATAGATCCCTTCTGGGTTGCTATCCATGTCTCCAGGCCATTTTCTCTTTTAATACAGCCTTTTGATAATTGTGCACCCTGCCCCATTGATCCCTTTGATTCATAGTTCAGCTACCCAATACTGATTATTTCTTTACATTGTGGGGTTGTTAATGATAATAGCATGTTACCTATAGTGGTTCACCGACTATGCATAACAGAGGAAATGTCGGTTTTATATATTTTTTACTTCTTTTCCCTTTTCCTTTCCAACAGTGAATCAGCGCCACCTCAGATGGTACCACTTTCACCCCTTCCCATCTGATCATATCTTCAGCTTCTTACCCCTGTTACCCTGCACATTGCCACTACCATGGAATGCAACATGTGCAACACATGCTCCCCCCAAGGAGCAGACAGAATGGACAGATTGCAAATACCCCTGGCTATAAACTCTGTTCCTTTTCACTGCACCCAATAAGAATAGCATAACAAATGGGGAGCATGTTTTATCTGTGCATCATCATGGTGATGCTAGAATTTTAAATGTTTATTTTTCATTATGATACTCCCCTGCATCCTCCCCCGTCCCTCACTGAGCCAACTCCTCGAATCAGAACCACTATAGAATCGGATCCTCAAATGCTCTGCTCCACTATTCCCGCACTCAGTCAGACCGAAAACCTTCAATGCACTATGAGAAATGTCACTCTCATGAAGAGGTATCGACTTCCAGTACACTTCACAGCAGGCCTGGTCAAGAGGCAGGTGATGTCTTACTTAACTTCCTTTCTTTCAACAAGCATAAAGCACTGTCCTAACTAACTACCCTGTAATCTTTTTCTTTTTAACCTTACCTTTTTATTGAGCTGCCCTCCAGTAACACTTGACAAGTTTCCTATTTGCCAGCCTAATCCAGAAGTGGTTCAGTGTTTCTCAGCATGCGGAGACCATATGCTCTCTGTTACCTAGGAAACACCCAGAGGATGACTATTAGTACTGCACCAGTAAAGATGTTATATGCAGACCCCTCAGTCTGAGTCCTAACAAATGGCCTGGTCTTCCAGTCCTTTCTGCTAGCTAGAGGTGCAAGGCCTGGAAACACAGTACAGCTGTCATCTTGATCTCTACTGATGCTGCATGGCTGCGCTGGGTGCCTGTCTGGAGCTGGTCATGCAGCAGCTCATACAGCTGCCTGAGCATGGGCCTGCTGAGCTTGTACCAGCCCAAGATCTAGTCATCACTGAGGACTTTGAATGTGACCCATGGACGGTACTGTCTGTTCACAGCATAGCACCTACGTTACCTACGTCTGGGCCCAGGGTGGGCATTGTCCCTCTCCTCATCCTCCATGACCTGCTGCATGAGGTATACGATGTGTACTCCCATGTACACCGTCTTGGTGTGTGGCCTGCAGTGTCCCCATCTCCCTCTAGGGTTTGTCTCTGTTTAAGATGGCCTTTCTATAGGGGGTATTTGCACAATCCTACTTACACAGTGCTAACACTCTAAATATTGCACTGCGCACATTATGCAGGGTACCACCCCTGCCTTTGTGTGCTGCATACATTACCTATGCACTGGTGTGCTGGCACTAATAGCGCCCAAGGGGATCCCTCTGAAAATTGGATTTTGGTGCAAGTACATGCACATTGCAGATGCAAACGCTTTCTGCCCGGCACAAGAATTTGAATATCTGGGCCACAGAGTCTTAAATTACTTGAAAAAGAAGACTGACCTAGACTGATCTAACCTCCCTTCGAGAAACTTTTCTGACAGAACAAGAAGCAATAATAAGCATTTGTCAATGCCGAATGTTTGCTTGCTGGTATTGGTAGTGCAGGAGTTAGAGAGATGCATAGTAGGAATGGCAGTGAAATATTGAAGTAACGCCAACCTCCACCCCCATCCTGCAGAGACTCACAGGTGTTGGTGGTGTGCCTTTGGGTCATCAGCCATAATACTCAAGCCCATCCACCTCATCTCACCATGCAGACACTGACAGGTGTCGCAGTGTGCTTTGAGATCTTTGGCCCTTATGCTCATCTCATTCCATTAGGAAATAAGCTGAGATCGGTGTAGTATAGTAGAATGGGATGAACGTTAGGGCCGATAACCCCAAGGCACACCTCAATGCCTGTCAGTGGCTGCAGGGTGATGGTGAGGGTGAGGGTGGAATGGTGTGAGCATTATGGAAGATGACCCTAAGTCACACCCCCAATGCCTGTCAATCTGTACAGGGTGGGCATTATGGTTGGAAACCCTAACGCCCCAGGAGGTTGTTGGTATTTTTGCTCCAGATTTTCAACATGGGCTTTTAGGGACCCCACCTCATGAACAGTGGCAGTATCATTTCATTACTGAATCCCAAAAGGTGATTTTGCACAGTGAGTGTGCTATTCAGCACCACAGGTGCGAAAATACATTTTGGGCAGGATGTGAAAAATGACAGCTGTACTGTTCATGAGGAGGTGTGACGAAATGGCAATGTTGAAAATCTGGAGTAAAAATATGAAAAAGTGGCAAAGTTATGAGTGTGCGTAGAAACTGTGCAATGCACGCTCATAACGCATTCATTTTCTGGAATGTTTTCACCAAATTTTCAACCTGGCTTTTTTGGGACCTCCCCTCATGAACAGTAGCACTGTGATATTGTTAATCTGTCCCATAAGTTGATTTGCACAATGACTGTGCCATTCTGCGCCACAGGTGCAAAATCTCATTTTGGGAAGGATACAAAAAATGACAGCTGTACTGTTCAGAAGGGGGTGTGAAAAAATGGCAATGTTGGAAATTTGGAGTGAAAATATAAAAAATTGATGAAGTTACGAGCGTGCATAGAAACTGCACAATGGACACTCATAATGCAGTCATTTTTGGTTTTTTTTCACCAAATTTGCAATAAGGGCTTTTTGGAACCCCACCTCATGAACCATGGCACTGTCATTACATTAACTGGTCCCAAAAGGTGATTCCACGCAGCAACGCTAAATCACCTTTCGGGACCGAGAAATGAAATGACAGTGCCTGTGATCATGAGGTGGGGTCCCAAGAACCCCATATTGAAAATTTGGGACTGAAACTACAAAAAATGGCTGAGATTTCGACCTAAGTTGAACCCCCCCACCCCATTGCTTGCCATTATAAGGCTTACCGTCATTTCTTCAGTTCCTGGTTGGACTTTGAAGAGTGCAGACATGTTCCCAGTCCACAGAAGATCACTGATCCTGACCTCCGGAGGCAAGCATGGGTGAGGGTGTGTGTGGGGAGGTAGGGTGTGTAGAGGAAGAGTGCGGGTTAGGGAAGGGAGGCCAGAAGGAATGATGAGGGACAGTTTTCTTTTTTTTTTCAGGTTTAAAAACAAATCACATTGTGGGACTGTTTTCTTTTTTACAGGTGAAATATTAACAAACTGGATTTTGGCACACTGTGGTGGGCTCCCAGTTGGTAGAGTACTGGAGGAAGGGTGTCAATGCTGACCCGGTGATTGGGCACCCTGATGTCGGCTGAGAACATAGGGGTGTGGGGGAGTGGTGCATCTGACACTGGGAGTGGGCATCCCATTGTCAGAAACATCAAAGAAGTATTTTCTTGCACACTGGGGTAGGCTCCCAGTATGCCACATTAATGGTGGGGGGGGGATACATGCTGATATGGGGATTGAGCACCCCAATGTTGGCAGGGGACAGAGAACAGAGAGTGCAGGCAGCAGCAGTGGGAGGGAGCTAACATTTAAATTTGTTGTCCTGCTATGTGCCTGGTTGGGAGGGAGGGAGGACTGCTGCTGCAGTGATGAAACTGCTCCTGATTGCAGTGGCAGATTTCTTTCAAGTGCGGCACTCACTCTGAAACTGCCCTCATTAGCAGCTTCAGTATTAACTGGTGGCTGAGGGACGTGCCCATTACAGCATCTGCTGCACTGACCACAACACTGCCACACCTCTGCAATGCTCTACTACCTCAGTATGTTTCTTGTGCGCTACGCACTCAAGCAAACATAAAAATGATGAAAGGCTGGGTCAATCAAGTCTCCTTTTCACAGAGTAGAGATAAAAAAGCAAGGGGTTACTATTATTGTTGTAAGCAACACATTTAAAGGAAAAACAATAGCATCAGTAAAAGAAAAAGAAGGAAGAATATTATTGTTGTTTTGAACGTTGAAGTGAATAATTACATCTTCATCATTGGCTCTATTTATGCACCATTTCAGAAATTTAATTTGTTTGTTAGCAGGTGACATGAATTGTTTCCATGACATATCTTTTAATAAATCTACACCAGTTAAAGGGTGGGATAATTATAAATCAAGAGATTTTAAAAACTTTCTAGTAATATGCTAAGCAATTATTGAAGAGAACTACATGGAGAAGAGAGGTCCTGGTTGACAAGTTAAAGCTCAGGAAGCATTGGAAAACCAGGAGCAGTTATCAAATTTGCAAGTAGCATTTTATTGTTTTCAATAACAATAAAATAAAAAATAAAATTGTGCAGGATAGCTTTTATACAGCCAGTTCAAACAAAACATAGGCAAATCATCCTAGAAGATTTAAATACCTATTTTGCCAAGGCCAGCCTAGCATGTAAAAACTCGTCAGCAGTGTCTTATTCCACTCCCCCGACTAAAAGAAGTATTGTGACTTGCCAATCAACCAGATAGTTCACCTTCCTGCCTATCACCTACAAAGAGGTTGCAGATCTTCTTCTCGGCACTGATACAAATAAAAGTGTAGGAGCAGATGATCTAGACTCCTGTTTCCTGAAAACTGGCTATAGACAACTTGCAGCACCCATAACCCAAGGTACATTAAGTCAGAGCTTGTTTCCAGGTGTGACCTGGGAGCACAAGGAGGTTAAGTAAGTTACTCAGGGTCACACAGTATATAAGTGGGGTCTGATGGGATACAAACCCAGATCTCCAGATTTGCAGCTCAGTACCTTTAACCTCTACACTACACTGCCTCCTATTAGAGTATTATAGTAGATTGTCTTTCTCAACACATATTGAGGCACTATATAAAAAGCTAAGAATTAGGCTAGGCTTTCTTTACAGAAATAGAAATTGTTTCCCGCAGTACGCTTGAAAAAGACTAGTACAAGTCACATTTCTCCCTCTATTGAATTATTTCACTCTGATCTATAGTCATTGCTCTTTGTCTTACTTAAATAAACTGGATGTACTCTATCATAGGGCCCTTAGATACGTCACTGATCTGACACCATGAATGCACCACTGTACCCTATATGAAGGTGTAGGATGGACCTCATTAGCTTCAAGGAGACTTAAAACGTATATGGATGGGCCTATAAAGTAGTTATAAATGGTGTTACACACTGCATCATTGACCTTTTTACAAAGTCACACAGCAGTTACTCACCAAGGAAAAACAATTATATCCTCTACAACATTCCAAGGGTCACTACCCATTATGGTAAAGTGGCAATAAGTAGCATCATTCCTACAGCATGGAATGCAATGCAGAAATCTTCCAAACTTACTGGCCTGGTCAGCTGTATTGTATTTAAATTGCTGACTAAAAATGTATGTAGAGAACCATGCACTGTATGTGTAAAGGCTTAAATACATGACCACTCTTTTGATTATTGTGCTTATTGATATCAAACATGAGCGACAAGTTCTTCTTTATACCTTGAATGTACTTCCATATGTTGCCCACTTATCTAAATAATCTAGTTTTTCCTATAATCATCTTTATCATTGTTCTTATTGCCAAATCCTACACTATTTCACTTGTATTTTTATTATCTACTACATTGCCAAATCTATCCACTGATTAGTATTTACTGTATAACTACTGTCTTGTAATTTATCTTGTATGCTGTTCTACACAGGACCTCCTTTAAAATGAGCTTGCTTAGTGGAGTCTTATCCTGGTAAACTAAACTAAACTAAACTAATTCTAAATTTCAATCTCTCTCTGTCTCAAGCAAATGGTTGCTCTCTTTTTATATAAGAAATCTTTGCCTGGCAATTGATTTCAGCATCCTGAGCTCTTTAAGATACATCCTGTTTCTCACAAAATGTATCAGAGTTCTTGTCAGTTTCTTTCCTGAGCAGGTTTGCAAATAGAACACTGTGTTTCAAGCTGGCCTCTTGCTGACAGTTTTGCAAACAGGCCTGAGAAGGTCAAACTGCAACTCAAGGCTAACCTCCTGAGTTCCCTATAGCTTTTTGCAATCATTTCAGCAATATAACTATAAATATTTTCAAACCAGGAAACCCAGTTTCACATAAGGAGCCACATACTATACATTCCTATAACCACAGATAAGGAAGGGGGAGAAAATATAGAAACAGCAAGTGAAGGCAGGCAGATAGTGGGAGGGGGAGAACTGTGAGACTGTCAGAGTGGTCAGTTCCTTGGTCTCACAAGAAAATCTGATTGTGAAACCAGATGGATAAGAGGCAAAAAAGGAGAGGATTGAACAGATCCTTGCTTTTACCTCTTTTTGCACAACAAATGGGACAGGATCTTATTCAATCCTGTCACATACCCCATTTAAAAGGGAAGCTATTTAAAAAAAAAAAACATTTCCAAAACTTTCTTTTAATTATCTTCTAACATTACCTTATAACCTTTACAGTTATGTGCATGCAGTATCTCTTACCATAACAACCAGTACACTAAATAGTTAAGTTTGAAGCCATGTATGTTTTCAACCTTCATAATGTTTAATTCCTTATCTGTATTGTGACAGAAAATCAGCACTGAAGTTCTCTTTTCCAGAGTTGTGCATCACTTTGAATTTAAATGGCTGCTGTGACACCTTTTGATTCTGGAATTTTTAGTTTTCATTTGATTAATCCAACAGAGAGGATTATGATTGGTTATAAGTGTATAATCAGTTCCTAGCAAATAAAACTTAAGGGACTCCATGGCCCACTTTGCCGCCAGGCATTTCTTTTAAATGGTGGAGCACCTTTTCTCTCTGTCATGCAATTTATTACTGATATATATAGAATGGGATGTTCCTTCCCATCTATATTCCGACCTGTGACTGCACCTAAGCCTATCTCTGATGCAACTGTAACAAAAATTATTTCTAAATGTCTGGGCTTCCTAAAACGGAGGCCAAACATAATGTAGCCTTGATGGCCTGAAAAGGACCATCACACTCTGGGGACCATTTCACATTATTCAGGTACCAATTCTTTGTGAGTTCAGTTGGGGGGGGTAACTAACTGGGTAAAGTTGGAAATGAATCTCCAATAGTAACCAGTCAGCCCTAAAAATGACCTAACATGTATCTTTGTTTTAGGGACAGGACCATTAGCTAAAGCTTCTATCCTAGAAATGTCTGGCTTTACTTCTCCATTTCCCAAAACATACCTCAAATATCTGGGTTACTGCATGCCCAGTGCACATTTGGTAGGATTAATGGTCAGACCTGCCTTTTTGATAAATTGGATATTTGCTCATAGGTGTTTCAGGTGGCTTTTCCAGTCTGGTCTGTATACCACAACATCATGCAGTTAAGCAGCACAATAACCAGTGTGAGTAGCTAAAATTGCATCCATGTACCTCTGGAATATTGCTGGTGCAACATGTAAACCAAATGGCATTGTGGTGAACTGATAGAATCCAAACATTTTGTATCCAGATTCTTTAGCTAGGTAAATTTGCCAGTAATCCTTGGTGAGATCAAGGGTACTGATGTACTTGACACTTCCCAGTCTGTTCAACAAATCACCTATTTTTGGGATAGGAGAACTGTCAAATTTGGACACTTGATTAAGTTTCCTAAAATTAAGATGGATGCTTACACACCCTTCTTTTTTATTTACAGTCACCACTGGTGATGACCAAGTACCTCTCGATTCTTCAATGATACCTAACTCCTTCATGTATTGTATTGTATTGTATTTCCTTAACCACATCTGCTCTTAGCCCCTCTGGTAATCTCTATGTCTTTTGTCAGATAGGGTGAGCATTCCCTGTCACTATTATGTGCTTGATCCCTTTTGCTCAGTCTGGTACTGTGGTAAAAGACAAAACCAAGTTGCAGTTTTTTGTCTTGAGTGCCACTGCGTCTTGGTTTTGTGTTTCAACAGTTAGGGCTGGCTGCCCTTTGCAGTAGCACCAGTCTGCATAACTGATCGCAGCTTCATCATTGGATTTCTATTGTGGTAAAAGTACAGTACTGTTAGATGTCTTTACCAATTTACAAATTTCTCTGGTTTGTTCTGAGGTTAAGGAAACATTCACCTTTACAGCATCAGCCGTTACAGTTTGTTCTAGACTGTTGTAAGCTATATCAATATCTTCTTTATCAGTTGTTGGTAAAACTATCAAATCAACCTTTTGTTTCTTTTTTCAACCCATTTCTTCACAGGGTTTGTGGTACTGTACATCGTGATATGATTTTTCCTGTCGAGGTCTCAGTCTCATAGTTAACTGTGCCAGTACGTCTAAGCACTTTGTTAGGTCCTTGCCACTTCATTAACAGTTTATTTTCTGCAATGGGTAACAGCAGCAAGACCTTTTCACCTGGCTCAAAACCTTTTTCTTTTACCCCATGGTCATAATACACCTTCTGTTGGTTCTGGACCTCTTCCTGATTACTATGGGCAATTTCAACATATTTTGTCAGTTTCTTTCTCAGAGCACACATATAAAATGTAATAGATTATTTCTGAGTGGGATTATCTTCCTCTTTCTCAGCAGGGTTATCTTCCTATATTCTTTTATTACATCTAGTGTCCCTCCAAGTTGTCTGTTGTAAAACATTTCAAATGGTGAAACACCTGTTGAGGCTTGTGGCACTTCTCTGTAAGCAAAAAGCAGGCAAGCTCTTTCCTTAATGCAGCACCAAAATGACTACCCTGATCAGTAATAATCTATTTAGGAACATCCACCCTGCTGAAAATTTTGGCAAGCTCTGTTGCCACTTTTGGGGCTGTGACAGTACACATTAGATCTGTCTCCGGGTATCGAGTAGCATAGTCACATAGTACCAAATTCATTTATGTTTGTCTAAGGGGCCCACCACATCCATTACAATTCTCTCAAAAGGCACATCTAACAAGGGTAGGGGCACCAGAGGCAACGTGTCTTTTTTAGTCACTGGGACTACTTTCTGACATTCAGCACAACAACCACAGTAGGTAGAAACAGCTTCATGAATTCCAGGCCAGCAAAATCTGTACAACAATCTGGGAAGGGAGCGATCCCTCCCTGAGTGATCAGTCATAGGATTATCATGTGCTATATGTAACAACTAAGATCTGAACTTCTTTGTCATGACCAATTGTTCTATCTGCTCCTGCATCTGAGGATTAGCCCAAACTCTGCACAGTAGCGCACTACATTTTTTAAACATTGGTTCATCCTGTTTTTGTTTTACCCCCAGTTGCTTAAAACAACGTTGGAGAGAAACATTGTTAGTTTGCTCAGAAACAAAAACACAATCAGTTATCAGTTTAGTTTCAGAATGTTCATATATCAACCCCTTATATCCATCAATCTTTTGTTGCCACTGTTTTTTCAAATGTCTTCTTTCTTTCCTGGATATCCAAATCTTGGAGCTGGTCTCAAACAAGCCTGCATCAAAGTCACCAAAAGGAAAAGTGTCCTCACCATCTGATTTTTCTTTGCCTGTGCTCTTGTTGCCACCACTGCTGAAACTGTAGGTTTCACTTCCTCTGAGATTAATTCAGTAAATCCTGGAAAGTCATTTCCAATAATTACAGGTACAGGTAACTTAGGTACTACTCCCAGTTTCATTTTGTGTGGCACTCCTTTAATATTCAGAGTCACTTGGGTGGTGGGAAAGTATCAAGTGTCCCCATGGATGCAGATGGCACCAGTAACTGGTCCTTTTGCAGTGTTTTCCCAGCACTTCAACATGCACTAGGGTCTACCTACTTCCTAAATCAATAAGTCCCTTCACAGTCTTATCTCCCACCTTGACATCTATTAAATACTTGCCTCAGTTTGTTAAGGCTGGATCTGCTCCAGTGCTACCCTCCTTAGTTTTATGGCAGTTTCTTGCAATATGACCTGGCTTATAGAAACATAGAAACATAGAGGTTGATGGCAGATAAGGACCACAATGCCCATCCAGTTATTACAGTTATAGTTAATAAAGTCTTTGGGTACAGATTTGTAACCCCCATCAGAGTTCTTATCTGATCTGGAATTCATTGGAAAAAAGAGGGTCTTACTGGTCCTTGGCTGTTACTTCACTGCTGGATGGTCTGCCTGGTCATCTAATAGTCCTCAGCCAAAGAAACAGTCTTTCCCCAATTTTCTGGTCAGTGTTCCTTTACCCACAGGTGCATGTCTATGGGCAGGATGTTGATGAGTTGCACCACTGCAATACGTCAGTGATTTGTAGGACTGTTTTTCCCTCTGGTTGAAGCCATTTAATGAGAAGTTATCTGAGTGGTGTGAAGGCTTCTTGAGGATTGTCGACTGAATGGTACTTCAGGGACTGGAACATTTGCCTGTAAGTGTCTCCTGAAATGTTATATCTTTTCAGGATTTCTCTTTTCACAAGGCCCTATTCACAAGGTCCTAGTTTTCTGACTGTGCCATGTCCATATTGCTGTAGGCAAGTTGAGCTTTACCTGTCAGCTAAGGTACCAGCCTGCTTGCCCATTGCTGCTTTGGCCACTGGCAGACTGCAGCAACCCTTTCAAAAGTTGTCAAGTATGCTTTAATATCGTCCGAGGGACACAACTTTGAAAGTTTAATGTCTTTTAAGCTGTTTGTGTTTTGCTGTTCTGCTGAACCTGCTCCAGATCCTCAGCTTTGATAGCTTGCAAGGCATCCAGCCATCACTGCTCCTGTCACTGCATCACTTCTCTTCTCTTCTCTGCTGCTCCTGTCACTGCATCTTTTCTTTTCTCTACTTTTCTGTCTTTCTTTGTTGTATAGCTCACCATTTGAAGAAGGTAGACATGCTTTCGAGTTCTTTCCCTGCTTGTTCTTCTTCTTCTTCCATCACTGGTCCCAGCTGTGCAGTCTCAGTTTAGACTGTTGTCTCCGCTAGTTTGGCTGCCATTCTTCTGGTACTCATGCCTCAGATTGCTTTGCCGGATCCATACCTTTCTTAAATGCTTCCCTGGTACCAGGTCTAGCACTCACTCACAAAACTTTTGGCTTAGAGTTTGCATGGTGTAAATCCCACTTCTTACACCATCTGTCATCAAGGCAAAGAATATGAAACATAGACAAACCAGGAGCAGTTATAAAATGTGCAAGTAGCGTTTTTATTATTTTCAATAACAATAACATTAAACAAGCATTTGTCAATGCTAAACATTTGATGCATTGGAAGATGTTCTCCCCTGCACCTTGTTTATGCCCTTGAGGTACTTGAGCATGTCTATCATGTTCCCCTGCTCCCTCCTTTCCTCCAGTGAGTACATATTGAGGTCCTTTAATCTCTCCTGATATGTTCTGTATTGCAAGCCATGTACCATCTTGGTTGCCTTTCTGTGGAGTGCCTCCACTCTGTCAATGTCCTTGCGCAGTTGTGGCTTCCAGAATTGCACACAGTACTGTAGGTGAGGCCTCACTAGTGCATTATACATTGGTATCACCACCTTATGCCTTCTGCTAGTGATAGAAACATAGACTTTGATGGCAGATAAGGACCGCTTGGCCCACCCAGTCTACTCATTCCCCTACCTACAGGATAAACTGCAGATCCTATTTAACCAACAGCCTATTGCTTACTACCCCCCACAAAAATTGCCTTATGTTTGTCCCATGCATTCTTGAATTCTTCCACAGTGTTAGACCCCACAACCTCCTCAGAAAGACTGTTCCATGTGTCCACCACCCCCTCTGTGAAAAAATACTTCCTCACATTGCCCTGAGCCGTCCCCCCTCTATCTTTAAATTGTGTCCCCTTGTTCTTGCACATCTCTTTTTCTGAAAGATGCTACCCTCTTGGACTTTGTTGATTCCACTGAGGTACTTAAATGTTTCTATCATGTCCCCCCCTTTCCTCAAGGGTATACATATTAAACTCCTTTAGTCTCTCCTCGTATGGCTTCTCTTGCAGACCCTGCACCATTTTAGTAGCCCTCCCCTGGACTGCCTCCATCCTGTCTATGTCCTTATGGAGATGTCTCCAAAACTGGATGCAGTACTCCAGATGGGGTCTCACCAACCGTCTGTACAGGGGGATAACAACTTCTTGTTTTCTGCTGGTGATGCCTCTCCCTATATATCCCAGTATCCCCCCAGCTCTCCCTACTGCCTTCTCACATTGCTTGCCAAACTTAAGGTCATCTGATCCGACTACCCCCAGGTCCATTTCCATTTTTGTTGTTGTTACTACCTCCTCCCCACTGTGTAATCTTCCCCTAGGTTTTTGTTTCCCAGGTGCATCATTTTGCACTTCTTTGCACTGAATCCAAGCTGCCATGCTTCTGACCATTCCTCTAACCTTGCCAAGTCCCTTCTCATCCTTTTCACACCTCCTTGTGTATCAACCCTGTTGCAGATCTTTGTGTCATCTGCAAAGAGGCATATTTTCCTTCCAGTCCTCTGCAATGTCACTTATAAAGACATTAAAAGGACTGGACCCAGTACTGAACCCTGCAGTACCCACTAGTAACCCCTCTTTCTTCAGAGTGGACTCCATTTACAATTACCTTCTGTGTCCTGTTGTCCAGCCAGTGTTTTGCCAGGCTACCACCTGGGACCCACTCCTAGGCTGGTTAATTTGACTATTAATCTTTTGTGTGGGACTGTGTCAAATGCCTTGCTAAAGTCTAGGTAGACCATGTCCATAGCCCTCCCTGGTCTACTACTTTGGTCACCCAGTCAAAGAAATCAATTAGATTCATCTGACATTACCTTCCTGCTGTGAACCCATGCTGCCTTGGGTCCCGTGCCCCACTGGCCTCTAGGTACTCAATAATTCTTTCCTTCAGAAGTGATTCCATCACTTTTCCTACCACAGAGGTTAAACTGACAGGCCTGTAGTTTCCTGCCTCAGTCTTGCTCCCACTTTTGTGAAGGGGAATCACATCCACCTTTCTCCAGTCCTCAGGTACCACACCTGAGAGTTAAAAATAGTTCAGGGCCATACACAGTTCAAAAAAGCCCTAAAATGTTATTTGTTAAAGAAGTGTATTTGTTTTAGTTAGATTACTGCCTCTGTGGGGCTGGTGGAGAGAACATTTTTAATGTATATGTGTAATAGTGTGATCGTATATTGGTAAGAGAAAGTAGTTTATGTTTGTGTAATATATGTACAAAGTGAGTTTGATGATTGCTTGAATTGAATATATGAATTCACAGGACATTGTTGAAAAAGAGTTTAAACCCAACAATCTGTATCCTGTATAAAAATAAACTTTTTATCATCATCACACCATCCTCCCATGATTTGTTAAAAAGGGTAGTCAGTGGTGCCACTAGTTCTCTCCTTAATTCTTTTAGAATTCTGGGGTGAATTCCATCAAGCCCCACTGCTTTGTCAATCATCAGTTTTAGGAGTTCTTTCAGAACCCTTTCTTCTGTGAAAGGACTGGGATCGACCCTCTATCCAGAGTGCTTCTGTTAATTGTATTAGGCACCTCCCCCTCCTTCTCTTTTGTGAATACTGAGCAGAAGTATTCATTCAGTATCCCTGCTTTTTCACTGTCCCTTTCTGCCCACCCACCATCCATTCTATTCAGCTTCACCATCCCTCCCTTTGTCTTTCTACACTCCCTGATATACCTATAAAAGGTTTTATCCCCCTTCTTAACTGAGTTGGCTATCTTTTCCACAGTTTGGGCCTTTGCTATTCTGACTACCCTCCCTGCTTCCTTCTGTCTTAACTAGTACAGTTCTCTGTCCTGCTTCTTCTGTGTTTCCTTATACTTCCTAAATGCTATATTTTTCTCCCTAACCTTCCATACCACCTCTTTTGAGAACCATAGTGGCTTTTTCTTTCATTTTTATTTGTTTATTTGCTTCACACAAAGGCTTGTTGCCTCTGTGATGGCAGTTTTGATGTTTCCCCATTGTTGCCCCCTTTCTTCTAGCCCATTTGCTAGTGCTTTTCTAAGGCACTCTCCCATCTTGCCAAAGTCAGCCCTCCTGAAGTTCAGAACCCTCACTTTTGTATGGCTTGACTCTGTAGCTGAGTTTATCATGAATCACATTGTTTGGTGGTCACTTGTTCCCAGGTGGCTACCCACTTCTAGATCTGAGATCCTCTCACTGTCCCCATTTGAGAGTACGAGGTCTAAGATTGCTCCCTCATGAGTGGGTTCCAAAACTAGCTGTCTGAGGCATGCCACCTGAAGGGCATTGAGAATGGCCCTGCTTTTGGATGTGGCTGCAGCAAAGGTGCTCCAGTTAACATCTGGCATATTAAGGTCCCCCATCAACAGTATCTCCCCTTTCTCTGCCATCCTAAGTATGCCTTCTATCATATCCTTGTCCATTACCTCCCCCTGACAGGGGGGTCTATATACAACCCCTGTGCAGATTGTGGTGCCATTTCCAGTCTCTAAGGTGACCCACAGTGCCTCCTCTCCTCACTGTTTACTCTTTTATTCAGTTGCTTTTATCCCTTCCCTTACATAGAGAGCTACTTCCCCCTCTTCTCCCCTCCCCATCTCTCCTGTAGGTTGTGTACACTGGTATGTTGACATCCCAGTCATGGTTCTCTGTGTACCATGTTTCTTTGACTGCTATGATATCCATGCATCCCTCTTCCATCAAGGCCACCAGTTCAGGGAGCTTGTTGCCCAGACTACGGGCATTGGTACTCATTAGCCTCCATTTCTTGATGGCCCTACCCCTTTTTGCCCCATCCCTATCCTTATTGCATTTGTCATTTTCTCCATTTACCCCTGCCCTTCTCCCTTTCGACATTTCTATGTTGCTGTTTACCTCACTTAGTACCTTGATTGTTTTTGTGGGGCTAGGATTTCCCTGCTCCTCTCCAGTGCCTACCCCCTTGGCTAGTTAAAATGCTTGCCAATGAAGCATTTAAACCTATCACCTATGATCCTGGTTCCTCTCCTGGACAGATGCAGACCATCATGCCAGTATATGCCTGCATCCTTCCAGGTGGACCCCCAGTCCCCAATGAAGCCAAATCCCTGAGCTCTGCACCAGTTCATCAACCACTGATTGAATCCCATGGTGTGGAGCACCCTAGCCTCACCCATGCCATAGACAGGCAGCACCTCCGAGAAGGTTACTGTGTGTGCTACTTGTCTAAGGCCCCTCCCCAACTCCACAAATGCTTCCTGCACTGCTCTGATCCCTTTCTTAGCCAGGTCATTTGTCCCTAGGTGGACAATGACATCCAGCTCCCTCCGCTGTGTAGCTTCTCTGGCAATCTTGAGGATTCACTCCCTGTCCCACCAAGCCATGGTGCCAGGCAGGTACCTTATCTCCCTCTCCCCTTCCTCCCCCAGTTCTACCTTCCTAGCAATACAGTCCCCCACCAGGAGTTGTTTCCTTCCCCTGTGGGGTTCCATGCCATCCTCCTGTGGGTCTCTTTGATCTCCACTGTGGGTGTCTCCATAGAGGAACCACACTTTTTGCCAGAGTGGCATATGAATTGTGAAGAGAGCCAACTGGAGGGATGTGCCTCTGTTCCACCACCCTCACCCTCCCAGAGCCCACTGTGGTCCAACTGCTCCTCTTTCTTGGCAACCTCTGAGGCAATGACAGTGGCCCTGGTGGTCCCTGAGTGGGAGAGGAGGTCCCACAAATCCTGGACAACTCCACCTGGAGATGAGCAACCTCCTCCCTCAGCCCAGAGAGGTGTCTGCAGATGGGACAACACTGCAGCCTCCAGAATGTCTCCTGGAAGACTGCTGCTCCACAGCCACTGCACTGTACCACTCCCATCATGTCTTATTTCTGGCCCTCTAACTGTTGTTTGGAATACTTACGCTTTCCTCTGTTTGTTTACTTCTTTTTTCTCCCTACTTACTTACAACTTCTGTGCCCTTTAAGCTCCTGATCTTTCTGTTCTGAGACAAGAAGTTCCTATATTTCTCAGTAGTCTCCTTACTTGCTCAGAGTCAGACCTCCAGCAGCGGGGGGGGGGATGGAGAACTACTCTTATCCTTCTAAAATGGTGAGTCTTTGGTGGCTCTGTGACCACTCACTTCCTGCTCCCAAACAGGAAGTTCCTGTTGTCAGTCAAATCCTGTGCCTATAAACATAGAAATGATTTAGGGTGGGGGGGTGGAGGGGAGGGAAGGAGGGCAATATAGTCCCAGTAGAGAAGTTTAGTTATACCAGCAGTTCATTCCTCCTGGTGTTCTGCCTGTTCTCTGGAAGAAGCTATCTAGGGCAGTGTTTAAATCTGGCTTTAACCCGGCTTCCTTCTAGCTAAGCCACTCCCCCTGCTTTACAGATCTTTCTACACTTAGTTAATGGCACAGATAACAATTCCCTTCAACCACCTGTGACAAGCACCTAGATAACTACACAGATAACAATTCATTTTAACTAACTCTGACAAACACACTAACTTTTTTTACCCTAAATTGAAGGTCCCAGTAGTAGAGTTCTAGTTCTTAGTCCCAGTAGAGAAGTTTAGTTATACCAGCAGCTCCTTCCTCCTGGTGTTCTACCTATTCTGATACCTCTGAATATGCACCCCAGCATGCCACTGGCCCTCCTTGCAACATTTTTGCTCTGTTTTGATACCTTTAGTTCATCAGAACTGATAACTCCTAGGTCCCTTTCTTCCTTGGTGATCATCAGCACCTCCCCCATCCTGTAACTCTCCCCAGGTTACCCTCTTCCCGGATACATTATTTGTGCTTCTTTGCATTGAACATCGGTTGCCACTCCTCAGACCATTTTTCAAGCTTCTCCATGTCCCTACTTACTTTTCCACCCCTTCTGTAGCATTCACTCTGTTACAGATGTTGGTGTCATCTGCAAACAGGCAGACAGACCTTTCCTTCCAGCCCTTCCACAATGTCTGTAATGAAGACATTGAACAGGACTGGTCCCAGGATTGATTCTTGAGGTACCCCACTGGTTACCACCCTCTCCCCAGATTGGATCCCATTACCACCACCCTTTGCCTCCTGTCCATCAGCCAATTTCTGACCCAGTTTATCAGCTTGTGCCCTGTGTCCAGACTACCCATCTTGTTAATCAGCCTTGTATGTCGGTCAGTGTTGAAGGCTTTCCTGGAATCAAGGTAGGTGATGTCCACCAGCCCTCCCTGATTTACTTCTTTACTGAGGCATTAGGGTTTCCAACCCTAATGCCAACCCCACCCCCACCCTGCAGAAACTGACAGGCATTGAGGGGGTGTCTTTGGGTCATCAGTCATAACACTCATGCCATTCCACCTCATCCCACCCTGCAGACACTGATAGGAATTGTGGTGTACCTTGGGGCCTTCAGCCCTTATGCTCACCCCATTCTATAAGGAAATAAGCTGTGATAGGTGCAGTATAGGAGAATGGTGTGAAAGGTAGGACCAAAGACCCCAAGGCACACTTTGATGCCTGTTACTGGCTGCAGAGCGGGGGTGGAATGATATGAACATTACAGCCGATGACCCCAAGTCATGCCCCCGACACCTGTCAGTCTCTACAGGGTGGGGAGGGCATTACGATTGGAAACCCTAACAGCCCAGGCGTTCATTGGTATTTTTGTTCCAAATTTTTAACATGGGCTTTTTGGAACCCCCCTCTCATGAACAGTGGCACTATCATTTTGTTACTCAATCCTGAAAGGTGATTACGTGCAGCGACTGCGCCATTCGGTGCCACAGGTGCAAAAATAAATTTCAGGCAGGATGTGAAAAATGACAGCTATACTGCTCATGAGGTGGTGTAAAAAACTGGCAATGCTGAATATTTGGAGTGAAAATATAAAAATTTGCCAAAGTTATGCACATGCATAGCAAAATTTCAAATACCATACATAACTCGGGAGTTTTGGGGTATTTTTGTACCATATTTTCAACATGGCCTTATTGGGACCCCACCTCATGAACAGTGACACTATGGTTTCATTAATCCATCCTGAAAGTTGATTTCACACAGCAACCACAACATTCTGTGATACAGGTGAGAAAACATGTTTCGGGCAGGAAGTGAAAAATGACAGTTGTACTGTTCATAAGGAAGTGTGAAAAATGGCAATGTTGAAAATCTGGAGTGAAAATATTAAAAACTGGTGCAGTTACAAGTGTGTGTAGAAACTGTGAAATGCATGCTCGTGACACATTCATTTTTTGGAATTTTTTCACCAAATTTGTAACGTGGGCTTTTTGGGACCCCACCTCATGAACAGTGGCACTGTCATTTTGTTAGTCAGTCCCAAAAAGTGATTCCACTCAGCGACTGTGTAATCACCTTTTTGGACTGAGTAACAAAATGACATTGAGTGTTCATGAGGCGGGGTCCCAAGAACCCCATGTTGACAATCTGGGGCCAAAATTCCTAAAAATGGCTGAGCTAGCAACATAAATTGAACCCCCTCCATTGACTGCCATTATACGGCACTTACCTTTGATTCTTCAGTTTGCTGGTTGGCTTTGAAGAGTGCAGTCACGTCCCGGTCTGGAGAAGATGACAGCACTGACCTACAGAGATAAGTATGGGGCACGGGGGTAAGGGGAGGTGGGTGCTCAGTGGGAGGGTTGGGATGGGGAAGGGGGGACTGGGGAGATAATGAAGGACCATTTTCTTTTTTGCAGCTAAAACCAAAAAAGACATCAGAGGACCGTTTTCTTTATTTACAGGTATAAAAACAATACTTTTGGGCACACTGGGATGGGCTGCCAGTGTGCCACATGAGTTGGGGAGGGATACATGCTGCCAACAGGGATTGGGTACCCCATCAGCAAAAAGTGGGCTTAACATCTTGTCAATCGAGTGGGCATCCGGTGTCAGAAAGACAAATAAATATTTAAAAAATTATCTGAGCACATTGTGGTGGTCTCCCAGTGTGCCACATGGGGAATACATATTGACTCGCGGATTGGGCACCCCAATGTTGGCAGAAAAGTTTACGGGAGTAAACCAATTTGATGCAGGATCCTGCATTGAAAATTTTGATGCAGGATTCTGCATAGAAGAAAAGATGTCAGGGGATAGTTTCTTTTTTCACAAGTTTATTTGTTTTAATAGCACATTTCAGCACATTGGGGTGGGCTCCCAGTATGCCACATTTATGGGGGGGATACATGCTGGCACAGGGATGGGGCACCCTGATGTTGGCTTTAAGAGAAAGCACCACAGCTAATGTTGAGGTGGGGGGAGCACAGAGAGCTGAGCAAGGGGAGAGAAAGCCACACCATGTCTAATGTTTAAGCTTTTGGGGTGGGGGTCAGAGGGAGCAAAGATTGCCAATAACTGTGGCCATGCGCATTAGTGTGTTGTCTAATGCACACGGCCAGAGTTTGGGCTGCAGAAGGAAATGAAGCACTCCCATTGGAGTGGTTCATTCTTTTTAAGTAGAGAACGTACCACATCAGCAAAGCTGAACTGCTGTTATAAGCAGAGTGCCTAGTCATTGGTGTGCACGGCCAATCCCATTGCAGTTTCAGGTGTAATTGGCTCAGCAGTGACACACCTCTCATTTCCCGTTATTGTCCCAAGACATTTGGTGCACAAGCACATCAAAAACAAAAATAAAATTGTGCAGGATAGCTTTTATACAGCCAATTTGAACAAAACAACATCCATTCTCTGAGGGTATCTCTAATTCTAAATTTCAATCTCTCGCTCTCCAACAAAAGAGCGGTCTCTTTTTATATAAGAAGTCTTTGCCTGGCAATTAACTTCTGCATCCTGAGCTCATTAAGAGACATCCTGTTTCTCACAACATGTACTGTACCAGAGTTCTTGTCAGTTTCTTTCCTGAGCAGGCTTGCAAATAGAACACTGTGTCCCAAGTTGGCCACATGCTGACAGTTTTGCAAACAGGCTGGAGGAGGTTAAACTGCATCTTGAGGTTAATCCCCTGAGTTCCAAATAGCTTTTTACAATCAGTTCAACAATATAGCTATATGCATTTTCAATCCAGAGAACCCAGTTTCACATAAAGATCCACATACATTCCTATAACCACAGATAAGTGTATGTGTGTGTGTGGGGGGGGTGGGGAGATAGAAACAGCACGTGAATGCAAGGCAATAGCAGGATGAGGAGAATCATGAGACTGTCTGAGTGGCCTCACAAGGAAATTTGATTGCACAATCAGACATACAAGAGACAGAAAAGGATAGGATAGAAAAGATCTTTCTACATAATGAATGAGACAGGGTCTTATTCAACCTTGTCACAGCCCTTTACTCATATATTAAGCAGACACAAATCAAATTTCAGATTTGATTATGTCATGATATTAAAATCTATTATTACTGAAACCATAAGTCATATTTCTAACATTAAATGGCATATTTCTTATATCGAACCCCAATATATGCTGGACCATAATCCTATATTTTTTAGTATGGCATGGGAAAAAGGTTGTCTTACACCCTGTATATGGGAGTTAAATAGCTCCTTATTAAAGGACATGACATTCGTAGACAGGGTCAAACTGCACTACACAACTATGGAGCAGACAATGATCAACAAGAAGAAAACATAATAAAATACTGGATGCATTCAAAGCAATATGAGATGTTATTTCTTTTGCTTCATGGAAAAATAAAAGTAGAAAAAATAAAATCAAAGAAATTGCTCAACTATATAATTTAGAGGTAAGGATTAGAGTTGGTGATCTTACAGTTAAGGAGGAATACGAAAATTTACAGAAGTTTCTAAATAATATAGAGAAATATACAATATTAAAAATATCTGGCTTAAAAGTTAAAAAAATTGGCATTTGACTAGTGAAGCTTTTGGGAAACTATTTGCTAAAAGAATAAAATCAGAAGAAAATAGAAATTATATCACCTTTATCTACGATACAAATGGACAGTTACAAAAGGAAAAAACAAAAATTGCAGTATTCTGTCTTGATTTTTATGAGAAGCTTTATTCCACTGAATGTCAAGCATCTCTATCAGAACTAAACTACTATGATAAAATCTGTTACACACAGAAACTATTACAAGAACAAGTCAGGGAACTGACTGCCTGATGTGCCAAGAAGAAGAAGTTATGAATACCATTATTAGCATGGGAAAAGGACAATGTCCAGGGGACGATGGCTTTACAACTGAATATTATGTCGCATTCATAGAAACCCTACTTCCACTTCTCAAATCCCTATACCACAGAATACAAATAGAAGGCACCCTCCCTAAATCATTTACTATCGCATACATTTTGCTAATAGCAAAACAAGGTAGGATCTAAAATGTGCTGAGAACTACAGACCAGTGGCAATACTAAATAATGAATATAAAATATTAGCTAAAATATTAAACAATTGAATTCCTTTTTCTGTACTTAATGAAGTGTATTCATTTGGATCAAGGAGGCTTTATTCCAAACAGGTATATTCAAACAGGAATCCATAATTTACAGTTTGTAATCAAATATATTAAACAAAACAAAATCAAGACAATCTTTATTTCATTAGATGCTTCTAAATCATTCGACATGGTGTCTGTTGTATACTGTGGACAAATGGGGATTCTTGTCTCATCTTATTTCCTGATAAAAGCATTATATACATCTCCCAAAACAAAAATCAAAGTGAATAATTTATTCACAAGGAATTTACTTTACATTGTGGAGTGAGACAAGGGTTCTCTACATTATTTGTTTTAGCTTTGGAAATTTTCTTAAACAGAATTAGAGACAATGGAATTTCCAGTGCAGGGATTCAGGAAATGGAAGTGAAGTTAGAAGTGTATGCAAATTATGTACTCTTTGGTTTGACTAATCCTAAACACAGTTTAAAAGTAGTAAACAAAATATAAAATTGTCCATTAATATCTGATTGTAAGTTCAGTAAAGAAAATTTTGAAGTAATACAGCTGAATCATCCAACTTTAAGTGACACACTAACTATTTTCAAAGCTACCTATAAGCCAAATGAAATGGATTCCTTAGTTATTAGAATTACAAATAATTTAGCTCCTGACCAGGATATTCAAAAGGGTTGCACATGGCGCAACAGTGTTGTGCCATGTGCAACCCACTGATGCACCCCAGCGAGATATTCAAAAGGGGAAAGTGCACAGCACAAATCCCAATGTGCTGGGGTGCATCAGTAATGTATGCGGTGCAAGTGGAGGGGGCATGCCCATGCATACTCCGCACATCCCGATATTCAGCCCGGGATGTGCTGAGCCTATGCAGGTACAACCCTACTTGCATCGCACACAGTTGAGCCACAATAAAATAGAGCAACAGCTGGCCACCCACAGGTGAGCTGCTGTATTGCAAGGCACAACATGGCAGCTGCTAGCTGTGGGTGGCTACCCGAGCTCCGGCGGCACTGTCCGTCGTGGTAGTGCCCTCCCATGCCTGATTGTAGGCATAAGTAATAAAATAGAAATGTCCAATATCCCTGGTGGTCCAGTGGCCCTGTCCCCATGCCCAATCATGGGCATTATGATTACAGAACATCCCTGGTGGCCCAGTGGCCCAGTCAGCCCGATCGCGGACATTATGTATGAACCCGTACCCTGGTGGTCTTGCTGTACCCCCTTCCCCACCACCCACCCACTCAGTCCCACCACCCCGCTCCCCCCCAGTCAGCAGCAGGCAGCATCTCCCCACCCACAAGCCACCTGGCTGCTCACCAACTGACAGTGTACAGAATGGATGTATGCCCATTGGTCCACAGCATGGGCCAATGGGCGTGCAGGCTCATACTGTACTACACAGTCCCAAGTTGTGAATGAATGGACTGTGTGAGTACAATATGGCTGCAAAGCCGTGCCTGTCAGACCAATGAGCATACCTCCATTCACCTGTATGCTGTCAGGTCGACGGCCAGCTGGGAGGCTTGCAGGTGGGGAGATGCTGCCTGCCGCTGACTGAGGGGGAGCGGGGTGGTGGGACTGAGTGGGCTGGTGGGGAGGGGGGACTGCTAGACCACCAGGGTATGGGTTCATACATAGTGTCTGAGATTAGGCTGGATGGGCCACTGGGCCACCAGGGATGTTCTGTATTCATAACACATATGATCGGGCTGTGGACAGGTCCACTGGACCACCAGGGATATTTAATTCTAATAATGCCCATGATCGGGCATGGGGATAGGTCCACTGGACCACCAAGGATGTTTATGTATTGTTATAGCCCACGATCAGGTGGGGCACCTCATGTGAGGAGCAGGGGGAGTCAGTCCCCGACAGCTGCAGCCTGGCAGAGCGCCAGGCACAAGTCGCCAGGGATTGGCCCACCTGTATGCAAATGGAGCCATAATGGTATGCTAATAGCCCCATTTGTGCCATGCATACCTGATGGCCCCATTTGCATATCCACCACTGAATATCATGGTTCCTGTGCCTTGCACAACTGCTCTTGCAGTGGCGCATCCCCCCTGCTCCTCACCTGCCACTTGCGCTGGAGCAGTGCCACTGCGCTATGTACATTGCAGGTGGCCAGAGTGCTATATTCAATGGTGCTAAGCCATGGTGCTGCACCATTGAATATCACCTGGTCCACGCTCTGGCACAGCCCAGTTGTGCTGCACCCTTGCATGCACCCTAGTCTGGCGCAGTTTGAATATCCCGCCCCCTATGTACAAAATGAACTATATTTCTCTAATGGAAAATGGAATATGCAAATGAAGGTTGACAAAAATTGCCACTTTCTGTATTTTGGACAATTCAAATATTACAGATGCTGGCAATCCCATTGCTCTCATACCTTTTCCAAGCCTTCATGATACCTACAGTATTCCTCACCTTTGGTTTACAAAAATAAACAAACTTGAGGGATTTAATCTAAAACTCCAAATATCCACACATCATTTGGAACAGACTATGTCTACCCAAAGGACAGTGGAGGACTTGCATGTCCAGATCCCAAAAATATGTTATTACAAATATAATCAAAACTATTCTACAATGGGCCCATGATGATTCATTTGCTAGTAGAATTGGTAATACAGTACTAAAAGATGACTTTAGAAAAAAACAAAACAATTTATAACATTTAGTATGTCCCATCTGCTTTCATAAATAGTAAATAGATAATGTTAGCCAGATTACTAAATCCTACATAAACAGAAACAATTGGAAAACTAGTAAGTTTACTACAAGAATTATCTAGCATAATCCTAATGATAAAATCAATGGTAGGATGGCCCTATTTCCAGAATGGCTAAAAGATTCATAAATAGGTGGTCAGATCAAATTTTGGATAAACGGTTAATTCAATGGGATACATGTAAACAGCAATTTAATCTTAAACAAACTGATTATTTAGATATATGCAACTTAGACATCTATTCTATAAAGACTTCTCCAGATGGGAGAGAGCCCCTAATACTGGGTTCTTGCAAAATACTATATTGAAAAAGTGTGAATCAAAAAAGTCATGTGTGCTTGGTTATATGGAAATTTACACTTAAGTAACAGCGAGTTCTATAAAGAAATAGGAGAATGATGAATAAAAGAAACACATTTATATAACTGATTCATACTGGAATCATAGAAACATTGAAACATAGGAACATAGAAGTTGATGGAAGATAAGGACCGCAAGGCCCATCCAGTCTGCCCATTTCTTTTTCTACCTTATAAATGTGCCATCGGCCTTTGCTGTGCCAGTGGCCTATCTATTCATAGTCATTTGTATTGCTCCCTTATGCCTATCCCATGCCTGTTTGAAGCCCTGCACTGTATTCATAGCCACCACTTCTTATGGTAAGCCATTCCATGCATCCACCACCCTTTCTGTGAAAAAGAATTTCCTCACATTCCCCCTTAATCGGCCCCCTCTAATCTCATGCTGTGTCCTCTTGTCCTGCTATTTTTCTTATATTTAAACATGTTAGACTCTTTCACCTTGTTAATGCCCTTAAGGTGTTTGAATGCCTCGATCATATCTCCTCTCTCCCTCCTTTGCTCAAGGGTATACATATTGAGCTCTGTTAATCTGTCCTCATATGTCTTCTGATGCAGTCCCTGCACCATTTTGGTTGCCCTTCTCTGGACTGCCTCAATTTGGTTAATGTCCTTGTGAAGGTGTGGCCTCCAATACTGCATGCAGTACTCCAGATGGGGCCTAACCAGTGTCTTGTAAAGAGGGATTATTACCTCCCTCTTATGACTTGTGATACCCCTACTAATACACCCTAACACCCCCTAGCCTTACCTACTGCTTTAGAGGTCTGCTTGGATGATTTCAGGTCATCAGTGATGATGATGCCCAAGTCTCTTTCTTCCTTTGTGACTGCTAGCAACTCCCCTCCCAGCCTATAGGTGGCTTCAGGGTTTCTCTTCCCTATGTGCATGATTTTGCACTTCTTTGCATTAACTCCCAGTTGCCACTCATCTGACCATTTTGCTAGTTTATCCAGATCTCTTCTCATTCTGCCCACCCCATCTGGATCATCTACTCTGTTGCAGATCTTGGTGTCATCTGCAAACAGACAAGCCTTACCCTCTAGTCCATCTGCAAGATCACTAATGAAGATGTTGAAGAGGACTGGCCCCAGGACTGATCCCTGAGGTACCCCACTTGTGACTTGCATCTCTTCTGACTGTATACCATTTACCACCACTCTCTGTTTTCTGCCCATCAACCAGTTTGCCACCCAGTTGACCAACTTCTGACCCACCCCGAGCCTACCCAGCTTATTTATCAAACTTCTATGTGGAACAGTGTCAAAAGCTTTGCTGAAGTCAAGGTAGGTGACATCAACTGCTCCCCCTTGGTCCACCACTCTGGTTACCCAGTCAAAGAAATCTATGAGATTAGTTTGACAGGACCTTCCTTTTGTAAACCCATGCTGTCTTGGATCCTGTGCCCCTATGGATTCCAGGTGTTGCACTATCCTTTCCTTAAGGAGTGCCTCCATAATCTTGCCCACTACTGAGGTAAGACTGACTGGTCTGTAGTTCCCCGCCTCCTCCCTGCTACCACTCTTGTGGAGCGGGATCACATGAGCCCTTCTCCAGTCTTCTGGGACCTCTGCTGTGCTCAGAGTCTCACCAAACAGTTCTGCTAATGGCTCTGCTAGTTCCACCTTTAGCTCCTTAAGTACCCTGGGATGTATGCCATCAGGTCCCATTGCTTTATCCACCCTGAGCTTAGCAAGCTCTTGTAGGACCCTTTCTTTTGTGAAGGGAGTAGTGCTCACCTCCCCCTCCCTTGTGTCCATGATGCTGGAGCTGTGGGCCCTGCCCTACCTTCTCTTCAGTAAATACTGAGCAAAAGTATCTATTTAGGATAGATGCCTTTACAGGGTCCTCCTCCTCACATGCTCCTTTTCTCCATTAAGCTTAGCAATACCCCCTCTGGACTTTCTCCTTTCACTAATGTAGCTATTGAAAGTCTTGTCACCTTCTTTTACTATTCGTGCTAGTGTTTCCTCAGTTTGGGACTTTGCCTGCCTTACTGCCTTCCCTGCTTCCCTTAGGGCAGTTTGGTATGGCTTCCTATCTTCATCCTGCTGTGTTCCCTTATATTTCCTGAAGGCCAGCCTTTTGGCTCTGACCTTTTCTGCTACTGTATTTGAGAACCAAAGTGGTTTCCTTCTAACAGTAAACCAGAATACATCAACTAGATACAGAACAATACAACATAAGATTATCAATAGAGCATATTACACTCTTGTCAGGCTGCACAAAATTAACTTAATTTCTTCAGATACATGTTGGCATCGTAAAGCTGAAGAAGCTAATCTTTACCATACATTATGGTGTTGTGCCTTGATTTAAAGATGCTGGCAAGAGGTATTTAATATGTCAAGATCCATCAAAATAGGGAGAGAAAACCTTTCATTTAGAAACACAGTATTTGATCAAATTGAATCCCCCTTATGCATAAAAGAAAAAATGATATATTAAAAGCAAGCTCAATGACAATGAAAATAATTATTCTTAAAAACTGGTAAGAAAATTATTTGCACAAACCCTTTCTTGAGAGAAAGTGAAAGCAGCTATTTATAAATAATTTAGACAGTATGAGCTTTTTTAAACCAGATGAGCAATTTTGGAATGCTTATTCAAAGCCATTACTTGACTGGAATGAAACATTACTTTTGTATAGCTGAACACTGAAAAGTGTATTTAAAAGTATTAACAGCTTGATGTATTGATACCTATGAATCACTCTTTTAATATATTAACTCTCTGGTATATTACAAATGGACCTGTAATGTAAAGTGTTTTTGAATTTTCTCAAATATAACATTTTAATAATAAAAAAGAAATCACAGAAGTACTGTAGTACAGTCTCTATCCACAGGAGAAACCCCTTCCCTGGAGAGCTAGACCATGGCTTTTTTCCACACCACCAGAAGCCTATGCTGCTTGCAGCATGACCCTGAAGGTAGATGACAACCAATGTCATGTGATCACCCACAATGTCAATACTGCCACCATAGGAACCATTATTACAGCAGGACATGCAATCGCCTCCCCCTGGAATCTGTGCACCAGACCCCACCAACTGGAAGCAAATAAGTCAGGACCAGCACTACCCCAGGTCTTCCACATGGAAGTACACTACTAGCAAGAATCTGCACTCCAGGAACCAGAGGACCACTTGAAGGCAGGTCCAAAACTATTCATTAATAACCTGGTGGACTGTAAAAACTAAAGACACATAGTTACAGAAGCCTAAGCACAACATACCAAAAATTTACAGTGTTGATGAGAATTTATTTAAAAAAACTCAAACTAATTTAACGTGACACCTGTAATTCTAGGGGGGCTTTTAATGTTTAGATTTTCTTTTTTTGTTATATATACAGTATATCTACATATGTTTTTATAATACTTAAAAAAAAACATGTTGCAAGGGCTTTGGTCCCTTTAAATATGTAATATAAATTATACAGATGTGGATATTGGGGTTGAATAAGCAGTTTAATGTTAAACCCCAATTTTTGCACCTTAATTACTTTGCTACCATTGAACTGATTTACTTGACATTTGGAAAGAACAGAGATGGCATCAGGATCTCCAGATCCTGTAAACTTTATGGTAACTGGTTCACTGCAGGCAAAATTGTAGATGAGCAAAAAAACACAAATTACTTAAATTAAGACCTTCTTTTATTTTGTTCACCTATAACTAAAAAACTAGGAGTATTTGAAACCTAAAACTTACAGGATGTATAGAGTTTGTCCCAGTGTGTGGGCTTTTGTGGTTTTTATCTACCATACTAAAGGATCTTTCACATTATTTAAGAAAAACAGTTCCCTTTCTGAGCATGCACAGTCAGAAAAATCGGCGTGCTAAGGATAACTGAATTTTTGACCACATTCTTCAATGTTGTCATTTTACAAGAATGCATTTATGTTCCAGGGGCAGGGCTGTTTAGATGCTGCAAACAGTGTCAGTATCCCTGTTTGCTCAGCAGGGGTGGGCTACATATCAGTGCATAGTCCCACCCCTGCAGAACATAGCTGTGCATGATTTCTGGTCCTTCAGCAGCCATTAGCTGCATCAGCAGCCTAACTTTATTTAAACTGGACACTGGGGTGCCTAATACCCAGTGTCAGCTAAGTTGTATATTTTGATACCATGGTGCCCGGCTGCAGTGCCTGTTCAGCTCCCATTAACCATTTTCCCCCTGCACCAGTCCACCACTCCAACATCCTAACACTGGAAGGCCTAGTCCCAGGTGTTGGCTTAGATCTTCCCCTTCCTCCTGACCCAACTGTCTGTGACACCTCTGATGCTGCCCAACATATAGTTGACACTTGAGTGCCCAATCCTCAGTGCCATTACCTGTAATAGAAATTTGTAATAAACAAAATGGTCCATGTTGCCTTCCCATGCCAGTGACCCAAGTTCAGGTGCGAGCTCAGGGAGCCAGCTGAATAGGCCAAGGCTGGGGGAATGGGGACCTGCGTGAATGAGGACACAATTCTACTATCCAAAAAAAAGGGAAATTCATTGCAAAAAAAAACTACATTAATTCAGACATTAGGGTCGAAGAAATCAAAGCACACAAAGAAGGGAAATGAAAAAATATTAGGGTTTGGATCTCTTGAGTCCTGGTGAATCAGTGGTGGGGTGTTCCTTGGGGTTGTTAACTCTAATACCCACCTCCTCTCTGAGCAAACAAGTTCAGACATGATCTCTTTTCTTCTGGTGGGGTGCTGCAGGCCCTGTGTGAAGAAAGCTATGACTGATTTTTGTTGGCAACATGTGGCGAACCATACTACTCTACCTCCAAAGACTATATCACTATGAGACACTGGTTTGAAGCTGTACCTTGTGCTGTGGACAGGAGGCTACATGGGGGGGGGGCATAATGGTTGACAGCCCCAAGGAACACCCCACCACTGATTTTTCTAAACTCTGGAGACCCAAAACCCTATTATTTTTATTTCTCCTCTTTGTGCACTTTGCGTTCTTTAACCCTAATGTCTGCATTAACTCCCCTTTTTTTCAATGACTCAGATAACTCAGTGCTTTATAGAATGGGACCAGACCCCAATGCCATCAATTCCATACTTAGTAAGGACTTTAAGGAACTTGAAACTTGGTTTGTCTCTAACCATCTTGTCCTTACTGAAAAAAAAAACAAAGGTCATGTTATTTGGGTTTAGGAAATCTGGCTCTGACCGAAGCGAGCTCCAGCACATCTTTAACTCTAAGGGTATCCAGTTAGAGGTCATGGATGCTATAAAGAACCTTGTTGTTTGGTTCAACCAGGAACTTTCCTATAAATCGCACATTGAATGAGTAAGTAAGCTCCTCATATAGAAGCTAGATGTGCTTCATAGCCTTAGGGCCTATCTCACTGCCGAAGCCTGACTGTCCATAACTGGCAGTGTCCTGATCCCCACAGTCCTGTATTGGGCTCCTATTATCTCCTCTCTGAAGAGCACTGAACTCAACAAGCCCAAGTTATTGTACCACAGAATAGGCAGATTTGCACTGGGTGCTGGCAAAAGAGAACATCACTGCAATGTCCATCCCTCCCTCAGCTGGCCCCCCTGAAGAGATATTCAACTGCCCGACTCTTTGCCTGTCCTACAAGATGCTGATTGGCAACTTCCCTTGTCTCAGAGATGCCCGGGTCTGTAAGCCCCGAAGAAGGCACCTCCACTCCTTCTCCCTTCCTCTAATGGTGGTCCCTACAGCCCTGACTACAGTAGGCCAATGTTCCTTCTCACATTGAGTCCCCCCAGCTCTGGAATGAGCTTCCTCTTATCATCCAGGAAAGCATATCACTTTTGTCCTTCAAAAGGCAGCTCAGATAATATCCCCCTCCTAAGCTGTACCTGCCTCTGCTGACGCCTAGTATCACTCTACACAGCCTTAACTCATTATATATTGTCTTTAAGCTCTGCCCCATCTATCCACTGAGTTGTACTATGCAAATAGTGCATGAATACTGTACTCTGATTTTCTCTTTTGAGGGTATGAATCTGTTATTACCATTGTTTGTTAGCTTTATTTTCTACCTTTTTGGCAGGAGAAAACATTCAGGACAGGAAACATTACTGTAATTACTATCAGCACATTCACCCTAACACCCCACCCATGCCCTGCGGAGACCAGGAGGTGTCAGGGGAAGGGGGGTGGCACTGGGGTCACCAACCCTAGCACTCACCCCATTCTCCTATACTGTTGCCACCCACCTTATTTTTGAATGGAATGAAGTGAACCAGCCCAGTGGTGCTGAGGGTTGAGGCACTGGGCACCTTATCTTGCACTACATCAGTGACCAGGGTTCGAGAATGACCGTGGGTCATTGGGGTGCCGGCGTGTGGGGGGAGGCAGGAGCAGAATTGAGCAAGCTGGTAGGCAGCTCTCCTCTCCCAAGGGTGGCGGGGTGGGTTGTCACCCTCCATAGTTCCTCTCCCACTGGGTGGAGGTCCAGCAAGTAGCAAAGGTGGGAGGGGGTGGCATCATTATGGGTGGGTGGAAGGGGTTGAGCTGGTGCCACAGTGTGTGTGCATGCCTCTGTATGTATGCACGGCCATGTGCCAGAGCATCAGGCTGGGAACAGGAGAAAACCTACAATAAAATCACCAAAAGAGAATGGAATGAGGTGAGTGTTAGAGTTGGTGACCCCAGTGCCACCCTCCCCCCCCAGACACTTCCTGGTCTCTGCAGGGGAGGGGTGGGGTGTTAGGGTGAAACCCTAATACTTAATTTTCGTACTTTCATAGCGCCAGCCCTAACTAATGCATTAATCCAGTTTTTGCAACTCATTTCCTTACTTTTTGAGGTAGCATAATAGTATCCTCAGTTTACTGTGGGAGTGCAGGGTCCACATCCCTCCATCCAGATACTATAACAGTATCCATATGTTATGGTGGGAGTGCAGGGTCATTCAGACCGTGTGTTCCCATCCCTCCATTTAGATAGTACAACAGTATCCATATATTACAGTGGGAGTGCAGGGTCCTTCGCACCCTGCACTCCAATTCCTCCATCAACATAGTACAGCCGTATTCACATGTTACGGTGGCAGCGCAGGGTCCTTTGGACCCTGCACTCCCATCCCTCCATTGAGATAGTATAACAATATCCTTATTTAAGACCAAATTTTCAACACTGGCTTTTTATGACCTCACCATGTACCTAGCATAGCAAATTTTTGAATCCCAGCCAAAGCATTCTGCAGCATGAGTGCCATTTCTACGGGTGCAAAAGCACATCTTGGACAGGGATTTGAGAAACAAGAGCTGTGATACATCAGGTGGGGTAATAAGAAGAGTATGTTGAAAATATGGGTTGAAATTATTAAAAATTTACTGAGTTACGAGCGTGCGTAGCAAGATTGCGCCAAATGCCCATAATGCAGCCATTTTTCAAACTTTTGACCCCAAATTTTCAACATAGCTTTCTTACGATGCTACCTGATGAACAATGTGACTGTCATCATGCAAATCCCACCAGAAAGGTGATTTCACCAAGTGACCACAGAATCACTTTTCCGACAAGAGTTGCCTAATGACAGTCATATTGTTCAAGAGGTGGGGGCCCCAGGACTCCAAGTTGAAAATTTGGGACCAAAATCTTAAAAAATGGCCAAGTTATGGCTGAAAGTTGAACCCCCCCATTGAAATCAATAGGACTGCATTTACCTTAGTTCAGATTGCAGTCACCGGTTCCAGCAGCAAGATGTGTTTTCAATCGTGGGAGCAGATGTCGAACCAGGGACCTCCTCAGGTGAGTGGCAGTCTGGGGGGACATCGGGGGGTGTGAGGAGGTGGGTGCACAGTAGGGGGGTTGGGTGGGAGGTGTGGACAGAATCGGCGATGGATGGTTTTCTTCTTTGTAGGGCAAATGACCACAAAAGATAATGAGGGACAGTTTTCTACATTTCAGCAAAAATAAAAAGAGGGAAAGAAATTAATGGGATCCATTGCCACCAATAATAACTGGGGCAATGAAGGGCAGGGGTCACCACTGGCCACCAGGGAGACATGGCAAGTGGCCACATACATTTAAATAAGTGGGACAATGGAGGGCAGGGGGTACCACTGGACACCAGGGAGATGTGGCAAGTAGCCACTAAAATAAAAATATATATATAAAACCAAGGCATGAGTTTGGCTTAGTGGGACATCCTGTACCCATTCATGCCTTTGGTTTTGTGTATTTTACTAAAAAAAAGAATAATTTCAAAATTTAAAATCCCTCTTTATGATCCCTTTTCACAAGCCGATCCTCACAAAAAGAGATTGGCTGGCGAAAAGGGATCACGAAGAGGGATTTTTAATTTTTAAAACTGCTGTTTTGTTAAGTAAATACACAAAACCAAAGGCATGGGCAGACACAGGATGTCCCCCTAAGCCAAACCCATGCCTTGGTTTTCAAAAAAAAGTCCCTGGGGCAAGTTCCAAGATTTTGTTTTCTCCCCCTCGCTAAGCAAGAAAACAAATGGCGACATATGAACAGGGCTTTTCTCACAAAAAAGGATCCCTGTTCGTGAGCCATTTGCAACCAGGAATCCTTGATCGAAACTGTGCATCTATCCCAAAGACTTAACTGAGCATGCTCAGATCCCGAATTTGTAAAATGTATTAACTTTGGAATGGATTAATATTTTTTCACCAAACAAATGCTGGATTGTTCTTTAGCATAACCTCCTTCTACCCTGAGATGTTCAGGTCAAAATGCCAAACAGCGTGGTCGCAGCACGATGAGAAAAAGATAGGAAAAAAATGGGAGAAACTGGCAAAAAAATGTGGTTTTTCACAATTCGCTGCATGAAATCCTCAAAACTGATCAAAACACAACCACCACTGACACTGCCTGTTCCAAATTTCATGCAAATCTGTTGAATGGTTGCAAAGTTATCAACATGCAAAATTTGGGTTTTAACATTAAAGTGCCTGATCAACACTAACTATAGGGGCGCTACTGCAACCCTATAATATGTATACATATATACTGTGTATGTGTGTGTGTGTGTGTATATATATATATATATATATATATATATATACATACATACACATATTTAATACAATACTACATACACTGACACATTATGTAGGTTGTGAGACTTATAACAACATGTACTGTTCCTGGAATTGTCAGTGGTCCTCCTGTCCCTTGGTGGGTGCACTGTGCACCACAAACTTTCTATATTGCTTGTGTCACCCTAGACATCAATGTTTTCTTTCTCCATGACTTCCAATAAGGGTTGCCATATGGAAAAAAAATTGTTCCCCTCCCCATCTGCCTCATTTTGTACCTTCTCCATTTCCATGTAGTCATTTAAATTAGCTATCCAGTGGGCTATGTTCGGGGCCAGTGCCTGGCCCCCAGAATTGACCCACTGTCTTTCTTGCATTAATCAAGGCCAACTGCCAAAGGAGGTTGCCTACTCCCCCCCTTTTAGGGGTCCTCCCCTAGCAGCCACTCCAATGGGTTATCAGGCAGGGGTTTATGCAGCACTTTCTCCATTTATGCTGTGCACTTCGCCCTAAAAGGTAATGACCATGGGACACAAAAGTATCGTGTTTACAAATGTCTCTGTTGCACATTTGCATTTGGGACATAATTCATTCACCTTGGTATACAGTTTGTGCAATTTCACAAGGGGAAGATATGCCTAGTACATTATATTATACTGGTTTTCTCTAAGCCTATTAGACTGGACACACAAGGTTGCCAGCTTAATTACTCTGCTCCAAACCTGTGAGCTCACATCCACCCCAAGTCACTACTCCACGCCTTCCTGTAATCATCTGTATTGATTGTCTTTCCACCTACTTGTGGCTGGTGAACTACTACAATGTTTTGAAAAGCAGTCACATTCAGGGTGGGTGATCTCCCCCTTTTGCTACACAGAAACCCCCTCATGCAAAGATAAACAAAATACATACTAGTGGGAAAGGAGATTTTCCCCCTTAAGGTGGCAAAACTGGACATTATACCACCGTCAAACAACTCTAACACTTTTGTAAGGTCTGATTTTGCTCATGTGAGCAAGTTTTAGTGAACAAAGACTGCATACCCTCACTGCCCTTTAAAGGCCACTGTAAGTCTCACCTCAGGTGGGATACCTCACACATGCCCAATGTGCTTATGGGCCAGCTGCCAAGCCCCCACAATGCCTCTCATGAGTGGGTTACTTATTCTTGGGTAAGCTGTCCAGCCCCCCACTAGTGGACTCAGAAATGACCCTAATAGGGAATCCCCACCTCTGCTTCCTCCAACACCCAATCTTCCATGCCCTCATCAGCTAAGTAGGCTTGTTGGGCAGCCCAGTGGTAATGTTGCAAATGTAGTAGCATTAAGCCCCACTCCTTGCCCAAGGCCTGGAGGGTAGTAGTGCAAATTCTGGCAGGCTTCCCCTTCCAGAGAAAGTGGCAAAACCACCATCCACCATCCAAAAGACTTTCTGAGGCAGTTTGACAGGGACAGCTTGGAGAACATAAAACAGCATAGGCTATATACTCATTTTAAGAATCTTGACTCAGTACAAGAGGGTAAGCAGGAGCTGCACCCAGCACTCCAGCACCAGGTCTCCTTTAATTTTCTTCAGCAGAGGCAGAAAGTTGATTTTGTGCAATTTTGACAACTTATCCAGTATAAAGACACCCAGGTACTTGAGCTGCCCCACTACCTACACCATCAGGGATGAATTCTGCAGCAATCCCGGTCATCTCCTCTGCACATATATAAGCTGACTCTTCCCCCAGTTAACCTTATGTTCCAACAGCCTCCCATATGTCTGGAGAGTATCCACCACAGCTCACAATGCCCTTTCTGGGTGCCTCACATATAAGTGTAGGTCATCAGCAAATAAAGAGACCTTGTACTCCCTTTGTCCTGTTACTGAGCCCTCTATTTCCTTGTTGCCTCTTGTTGCCTTGGCCAGTGGCTCAAGGGAAAGCACATACGACAGTGAGAACAGGGGGACCCCTGCTTCATTCCTTTCTGCAACTCAAACACTTTGGTCAGGCCACCATTCACCAAGACCTGTGCCATGAGGTGAATGTAAAGTGTTCAACCCAGCTTCTAAAATTCTCCCCAAACCAAACTGTGCCACACAAACATCTTTTTGGCATCCAGAGCAAGTATGACAGCCAGATCGCTCCAACTCCTTACACTGCCAGACCACATTAAGGGTTTTCCTGATGTTGCCTTTACCCTCACGGCTTTTATTGAAACCCACCTGATCTGGATGGATCACAAGAGGGAGCACAAGTTCCAACCTTGTGGTCATCACTTTATTCAATACTTTGTAGTCCACTGTAAGAGAGAGAGAGAGAGAGAGAGAGAGGGACAATATGAAGAATATGATTTAGGGTCCTTCCCAGCTTAGGCAGCACAATTGTGGTGGCTGACCATGTGGACAGGGGCAACTCAACTTTTGGCAGGCATTCAACTAACATCAGTTAGAGGTGGGTGAAGTCCATAAACTTCAATACATAGAGTATTTAATGTACAACTTGAATTTCATGAAAAACTCCGCAAAGCAAAGTGAAAAACTTTGCCTTTCACAGTAACGCAAAGTTCACATTGTTTCTTACGGACTTCACGTTACTTCACCTTTTTTATGGCTCTTTAAGGTGAATTTTGCAGTGATTCATAGGATGGCAGGTCACATGGCTTCTATATTGTCTTGCACAGCCTCAGTTCAGCATAGTGTGTGTAGTGGAAAGCTGGAGACAGTTCTGTCACAGACCTCTGAGAATGAAACCATCCAAAGACCTTCAAAAAAGCATTTTTGTGACTAAATTTCGAGTCAAAATTTAGTACATCGATTATAGTAAACCTGTGTGTTTATATCATTGAGCATTTATTGATTTTGTGTGAATATTGCATGTTAATTTAGTACATTCAGTCTCTATACTGACAGACACTGCAGAAGTGTACTTTGGGAGAGGGGCAGATCTGTGGTGTAGAAGGGAGATTCACAGACCACAGTGAGAAAGGCAATCTTTCCAACTATTGTTGGCTAGTGTTTTAGTATTTGTGTATTCAGGTACACACACTCATACTTCTATTAATTTTTTATAAGTTTTTGCTGTTTGCTGGGCATTTCTTCAGTCTGTTTAAAAGACTGTGTTGTGTAGTTTACCGAACAGTTAACGTTTCTGCACCTGACCTTTAGTCTGTGTGCGTGCTGTCAATTCATATGCATTTGATTGCACAACCATAATAGCAGTACTCTGAATTTCTCAGTCTGTCTGTGTTTTTTTTTCCTTGCTTCTGTGTAGCTACTGCTGTAAACACCCCCCGACGCCCCCCGCAAAACAAGGTATTCTTGTTCCACTTCTGGATTTCTGAAGACTGGTTAAGGTCTTGTTGTGCCTGTGTGGCTACATCTCTTTAGTTCCCAATTTTCATCTGGAAGTCACTGTTGTTTCTTGGCTTTCCATCCACCAAAAACTGAATAATTATAATGTTGCTGTTAATTGTCTGTGTTCAGTCTGTTGAAATTGTTATCACTGTACCACTATCATGTCTTTCTCCACAGTAACATGAACACTGTCTCTCACTGCATATTATAGCATTTAAATGATAGAAAAAGACATAATAAAGAAACATACTTACTGCAGTATTGTTGGCATTGTACTGTCTTGTGAATTTTCTTGAATTTGTTATAGCAACCCACAAAATTGGAAAAATCACTTTTTGCAATAAATATGTTTCTTTTCTTGGTGACTGTGTAATCTAAAAAAAATGCCCACAAAGACATGATCAGGCAAAGGTGTTTCTGGCTGTGGCATATAAGCCACAGAAGTCAGTGGTGTATAAGCTTTTGCTCAGTGGGCAGGGCATTCTGTCACATCACATAGAATAAATAAAAGAAAAAACCCTTGAAGGGAAAAAATACTGTGTCAGAGAGGGTTAGGCCAGGCAAGGTCCCTGAATCTGTATGGATAGTAGCAGCGCCTGCAGCATTACCCTTAGTGTAGGTGGTGCGTGAAATAAATTCTGTGTGTGTGTCTGAAATAAAATCTGCCACCCAGACGTCAAGTAGCAGCAAGCAGCCATGTAGGTAAAAGTTGTGAATTAACACTGGAGGATTACTACAGGCATGAGGAGGTTGACTTTGATTGTTCCAGTAGTGCTCAGAGTAGCAGTGGTGGTGCTCTGAGAAGCACTGCTAGTGCCAACACGACTCATGTTATGACGAATTACGATCACGATCATCACAAATTTCAAATTTTGAATGGCAATTATTTGTGACAAGCCAATGTAGTCAGTCTACTACATCAACCATTGTGAGTAAAACATCCACTTCTTTTAAAGATTTCCTCAAAAGCAGCAGTGGCAGCAGTAATGATGAAGCATGTGTATTTGCAGTGTTTTTCTTGGATCGCTACCTCTTCTGTTGCACGTCACAAAGTCACTACTCATGAATCATGATGGTGAATCACACCATTTCAACTTTTTTGGTGCAACCTTTTCTTTTTAAATCTCTAGTTTCATCACGAATCAGAACACCCGGTTATCATGTCATGTCACTCATGAGCCTTGGTATAGTATAATGCTTCTGTTAGTGTTCACATTCCGTAGAATGTCCTACTAGCAGATGGACTCAAATCTTTGTCCTCACAAACTGGCTGTAGTTAATCCAGTAGCTATAATCTTAGAGAGAACATTGTATCATTTACTGTATAATATTATATGTGTGTTTCAGAGTCAGGCAGTTCAGAGAAGTGCAGCTGTAGGTATTTCAAATTTTCAATGGCAACTGTTTGTGGAAGTTCAGTTCCATCCAGTTACTGGTGCTCTGAGAAGCACTGCCAGTGCCAAGTTCACGACTCATGTCACATCACTATGAATCACATTCTTCATGGTCATCACAATCATAAAGCACACCACTTCAACGTTTTTTGGTGCAACCCTGTTTTTTTTTTTTTTTAAACTTAGGTTTCCACCAGTGTACTAGGGATTAAACTGGTTTGAAAGAAACTCAAGAATCTGCACAAAAAAAGGATGAAAAGCAGAAAATTTTCTTTTACTAGTTTTGACTAGCACACTAAGCTACACAGCTCCTGCTCTAGCAAAACGAAAGTGAAAGTGAAACTAGTTCACTGACTTCCTGCCTGATTCCCTTCCTGCCTATATCATGTGACCTGCAGCATATACCATTGTAACAGCGATGCTGTTACAATGAACCTCCAACAGTGACACAACCTGTTCAACATCTACAGTGTTAAATGGGTTGTCACAACGAAGTGCCGATACATGTACTGCTGGTGTTGGCCACTCTCCTCTGACATCTGCTCTCCCCAGAGTTGACAATCCATAATTCTGGGGTTGCGAGGGGCATTGATACCCATGTGGGGGGGGGTGAAGTCCCCCACAAATAGTAGAAGGGTCCACCAATGTCAGGTCCATCAACACTTTGCCTCAGTGATGTGATCGCTGTCGGCAAAGTGGTGTCACTGTAAAGTCCTTCAACAAGCTTCTTGTAGAAGTGATTTGTCGGAACCAACCTGAAGAAAGTCAGACATGTGATCTGTGGCCTGTTTCTCACATACTTTGCCTTCTCACAATGTAACCTGAAATTAACCAGAAGTTTGGAAAGTGAAGTTGATTAAAGGTGAATTTCGATCTTTGAATGGAAACTTCATGTAATGCTGTGTGGATGTGAAGCTGATCACTTTGCATTGTATTCGTGGGCATAGTAAAACTTTGCTGCATCTCTAACACCAACCTCAGGGGTTCCCTTCACATCTTCTGAAACACGCTGTAGAAGTCTACTTGAAAACCATCCAGGCCTGGAGCCTTCCCTCCTGCCAGTTGTATTATGGCCCAATCAACTTCCTCCACCATAAGGAGGGCATTCAAGCTTCTCTTATATTCTTCAGTGATCCACTTCAGCTGGATCTTCCTGAAGAATGTGCCCAGCTGGGCCTGGGCTGGCTGTCACTCTGAAGAATAAAACTCTTGGTAGAAAGAGCGAAAGGCGTGTTCAGTGTCAGACAGCTTGGCCGACTCCCTTCCACCCTTCATTTTTATTTATTTATTTATTAAAATCTCAGCTAGTACCTTTTGAGCTAGAAGCTCTTTAGAGAGGTTCCACGTCATGTACAATACAAAACAGACAATAATGAGACAGTTATACAGAGTGACACAGCTTATACTGGATATTCAGTAGGATATGTAACATAATAACACAGCAAGGAAAATATAAACATGGCAAGGATGGGTTACAAATAATCTAAGCAGATCCAGTGTCAGGAAGGGTAGTAAGTAGATTGACATTTGGAAATTAAGCACTCTAGAGGAACCGGACCCTAAGTGTCAAATAGGGGACAGCATAGGTGGGTGCCAGGAGGGCCATTTTAGCAAGAGAAGAATGAGAGAGAGAGAGAGTGAGAGAGACAGACAGGGAGGTGATGAGGTGGCTTAAGAGGAGGCAGACAAGGAGATCTAGGCAGAGAACTAATGAAAGCAGTCACAGCGAGAGTCCAGTACCACCTGCTGCTTGAGGCTTACTTTAAAGGTGTCCAACGTGGGCAGGTTAGCAATGCTATCATGCAGGGAGTTAAACCAAAGTGGTGTTCAGTATGCAAAAGACCTTTGTCCTTGGGAAGTTTTGCATTTGGGAGTTAGGAAGAAGTGATGGATTAGAGTTATGGGTGGAACAAGGGTTTATACATGGAACAAGGAGTTGTTTGACCCCTGGAGGCATTTGACCAAGGTAGATTTTTTTGGTCAGAAGGCAGGTTTGATATTTTAAATGGCTGCAGAGTGGTAGCCAGTCTGCATTGGCGCAGAGGTCACAGGTATGTGTCAGCTGGGGCGCACCTGTGACAAGACGACACGCATTGTTGAGTGCAGTTTTTATGCGCCAGAGCACAGTATCTGTGGAGGATCCATAGATGGCCAGACCATAACCCACAAGAGAGACAACAGAGCTGTGAACAGCAATGCTTAGGGCTTCAGGTGTCAGATTATTTTTATGTCTATAAAGAAGCCCAATGTGTGAGTTGATAGTTTTGGTGGTGTTGTCAATGTGGAGGGTGTAGGTGAGCATATTGTTGATTGTAATATCAAGGTATTTGAAGTGTTGAACGAGTTCCAGGGAGGACCCAGAGTTATTGTTGATGGTGAGGGGGTACTTTGTGTTTGTTATGCGGGCTGGAAAACAGCATGGTTTTAGTCTTTTTGTAGTTCACTATCAATTTGTGGTCATTGAACCATTTCTCGACACTGGAGAAGTCGCATTGCAGTTGCCGCTCCAGGACATTTGGATCAGAGCCAATGTGAAAGACAGCTGCATCATCTGCATAAAGGAGGATGCAGTTCTGACAGGCATAGAGGAGGCTATTCAGAAACAAACTAAATAGTAGTGGGCCCAGAACTGACCCTTGAGGGATGCCTGAACAAATGGGTTTGCTGTCTGAGAGGACAGTTTCTATCCTCACTTGTTGAGAGTGGCATTCTAGGTAACTGCAGAACCAAGCGGTGGTATCTATGGAGAGGCCGATGGCAGTTAACTGGTCAGCTAGTAGAGCATGGTTTACCATATGGAAAGCTTTTGTCAAGTCGATAAAGATTGCCCCAACAAGGTGTCCAAGTTCAAAAGCTTTGTGGCTAGAGCCCGTGAATTCCAAGAGGGCTGTAGTAGTGCTATGTCCAAATCTAAAACCATGCTGCTCAGGACAAAGCAGCTGGTATTTTTCCAAGTATTCTACAAGCTGGTCAGCTACGATACATTTGAGGGCCTTTAACAGGGCCGGAAGGATGGAAATAGGTATATAGTTCCCAGGCAAGGCTGGATCACCATTCTTGAACACAGAAGTAACTATCGTGGCTTTCCACCTTTGAGAGAATTTTTCGATCCGGAGTGATAGGTTGAGGATATAAGTAAGAGGAGCTAGGATTACTTCCAACTTGAGAGAAACTAGTTTAAGATCAAGGGTATCACCGCTATATCTCCTTTTACCTAGCACCTTATGCAGATATTTCCTGGCTTCACCCAGGGAGATAGCCTTGAAATAAAAAGGGGCCGGGGTGTTCCGGGGGCTGAAAAGGTTCAGTAGGACTGGTAGGGTTAAAAAAAAGCCATCAGGGAGGACACCACTGAGATCAGTAAAAGTGAGATTGAAGGTGTTGGCTATGGACAAGGGATCAAGGATAGGGGTCCCATCAACATTGAGCATGGTGAGGGTAGATTTGGCAACATAACCAGTGACCTCCTTTAGGTTTGCCCAGAATTTTCTGCCATCATTCCAGTGTGTAGCGAGGGACTCTTTACAGTAGTGGTTTTTTGTTACTCGGTTCATCCTGATACAATTATTCCTGGCCCTTTTGTAGTTATAGATGTCAGATGGCTTCCATTTTGATGGCATGAAGGCAACACTGCACTTTGCTTTAACTGCCAGGTCAACCATTTCCTGACCCTATCCTATTTGAAGTAGGATCTCTCCCCCACCCCAGGCAAGAAGAATTTTCCTTTCTAGGACTTTGGTGTTCAATATATTAAGCTCCATAAGAATCTTTTCTAAGGCTTGATATACCCCTAGAGTGGACTGTTTTCTATGCTGCACCTCATAAATGGCCACTAGTTCTTCTAACTGCTTAATGCACCCTGCACTACACTATTTCTATGATGGGCAAAAGCTATAACCTCCCCTCAAGGAGGCATTGAGAGCCCCCCCCTTTGTAGAATCAGAGGTCTCTCCCCTCTTGCTCATCTCCAGGAATTCCTGGATGCATTTAGCTATGTGCTCCCTAAAGGCACTGTCTTGTAATAGGGTGAGGTCCATCCTCCACTGCTTGGTCTGCTTCCCCTGCTTCCACCATCTTTTGAATGAACACAGGTGCATGGTCCGAAACAACTACATTGCCCATATGAGTCTCTAATATATTCTGTAACACTGTGAGACTAAAATCAGATATAATTTGATGCACGATTTATGTGCATATAAGTAGAAGTAGTCTCTGGCAGTGGGATTATAAAACTACCACACATCCACCAGCCTGTGATTATCCAATAGTGCCATAAGACAGTCCGCACTTTTAGTAATGCAATATGGATTCCAGGGAAACCTGTCCAGTACACCATCCAATACACAACTGGCATCTCCACCAGTATCCAATCCCCCTATTCCTACCATCTCGAAATAAAGTTTCAAGGTGAAATCTGGAATGTCGTGATTGGAACCATAAAAGGAGCCCACTGCATATTTCCACCCATCATGCATCGATAACGGTATTAGACTGTCACATCCTCCAAGGTTATTCATGACTTTAGTTAGAGTGGCTGCCACATGCGACCTGACCCAAATTGCTGTCCCCCTTGCCTTTGTGTTAAAATAGGATCCAGACCATAGTCCCTACACACTTTTTCTGCATGAATTCCAGTTCCCCTTTTGTGGCATGCATTTCTTGGAAGCATGCCTAGTCTGAATTTAATTTCTTAATGACCCCTAATATTTTTCTCTACTTCATAACAGTTCCAAAACTGTTGACATTCCAGGATTAAACGGTCAGCTCACTAGCCATAGGAACACAGGTACATGTATTTGAATCCTGATTTTAACTGAACACTTCGAGGTGAGCTTAACTACCTCACTAGACCCAAAAATGGGTCTCACAACTTTCCCCCTCCCCTGCTGTATGCTGTCTGTCTTACAGGATTGCACCCCACCCCAACTTGGGAGTCCATCCCACCCCTGGTTCCCACCTTCCTGCCCCGAGAATCTAGCCCCAACCAGATTCTTCAAGCACCTCCATGTATTGTGCAAAGACGTGCCCACCGGGTGCTACCAACTAATCCTTTTTAAGACAGTTCTACTGCTTTCTATCCCCAATCCACATTAAGGTGAGAAAGCAGTTAACTTCCCTTAGTCGCTATCACAATTGTGAGCCCCATTCCCCCCCACCCAATCCTACACTCAGTGGTATTTGAAAGTCTCAATCTGAGGTGTGCTCAGCATGTGAGGTCTGACATCAAAAACAAGGGGATAAACCACATATTTAGAATTAACAACTGTTCTGTGGATAAACACTGCACATTAGGTGTGCCACAGTAAAACATTCATCTGCTAATCATCATGTCCAGTCTGAGTTTAGGCACCATTTTTTTGTTGTTCTTTGTTATTCAGCACCCATCTTTATGGAACCACTACTGCAGTAACAGCTTGGTACACATTTCATGGTGTCGGTGGTGCCATCCCCTCATAGTGAGCTACTCTCCTCCCCAGCTGGCAAAGATATCTAAGCAGCTCAACACAGTTCAAATAGATAAGTCCATTGTCTCACCCCATACAGCTGCGTTGTTGCACATAACCACGCACTGTAAGCATACGTCCTGTTGTATGCTGAACACTCTAACCATGGGAAAACATTGTAGAGATCTTCATAGTTAGCTGTCAGCACCAGGGATGGATAATCAAAGGGAGGAAGGGACCCTAAGGAACGGATTACCTGAGATGCAGTCTGAGTCCACTATTCTCTCCTGTGCAGATCTTATGGTGGTGGTGCTGTTGTCCACTGGCTTGCAGGCTTGACCTTTCCTCTACAGCCATCTCCTACCTGTTACCATAATCTTCTGCCTCCTGGATAAAGGTAAACACTCTCGGTGGACTGGCCCTGTGGCCCAGATTCAGGATCCGTAGCTTAGAAAGATACATATGGTGATACTGCCAACCCAGCCTTCTCAACTGAACCTTGAGATTGCTGAATTTCTTCCTTTCCCTTTTCAGCTCATAGCTGTAGACAGGAAAAAAATCATCACTTGGGCATCACCAACTATAATTGGGTCCCTCTGTCTCACTGCTTGGAGCACCACCTCTTTGCCCTGGTACTTCAAGAATTTCACCAAGAAATGGTGATGCCTCTCTCCTTGTCTGGGCCTTCCCCTTGATGTTCTATGAACATGTTCTATTTCAGAGGTGCAGTGTGTGGAGGCCAGGCCCAGATGTTTGATCAACCACCCAGCTGTGAAATCCTTCGGGTTCCAACCTTCTATATCTTCGGGAAGCCCTACGAGACTCACATTTGAGCACTGGAAATGATTTTCCTGGTCGTTTCTCTTGGCTTTCATCTCAGCTAGTTGATCTGCCATCTGTTTGCATCCCCCAGGCCCAGTTTGTGAGCTGATCCTCCACTGAGCTCACCCGCTTCTCTTCTCAGCTATTCTGGTGGTCTGTGAGGTGATGCTAACACTCAGCCGTTCCACAGTGCCTTGAAGGTGGGCTATCTGTGCATTAATGTTGGTGAAGCCAGCCGGCATCTCACTTCTCATGGCAGTGATTATGGAATCATGTTTTCAAATTGTTCCTTTTTAAGTTCCATCTTCTGTGGTCGATTCCTGCTCAGCGACCGTACTGTTGGCCCGAGACCTTGTCTCTGGCTGAATACTCAGCTCATTTGTGCACCCAAACTGCAGCTGAGTTTGCTTCTTTTGTTTTTTACATAATTCCAACTTTTTCTAATGTGAGTTGTCTGATAGCACTTTACATGATGGATGGCCCTGATAACAGGGGGATCCAAGATGTTAAATGGATAGCTGTGCTTTAAGCATCTGCCATGATCACCTGTCAGCCACACCCTCCTGTTATTACCATTGTTGCTATCATTGTTCTTTGTTTCATAAGATAGTCATTGTTATGCTCCGAACCTTGTTACTACAGTATGCCTAATTTCTGTACTGCATGTAATTAATCTGGGTCGCTCCTGAAAAATGGGACACAGGTTTGTGAGCCTACCCAGTTAACAAAATTCAATAAATAACATAAATAACTATTGATATAGATATATATTCTTTGCAAACAACTTTTTTAATGCACTTGTTATGTTAACTGAATGCCACAAGAGTAGAGAACTGTGGTGCTAGGGTTGCTAACCCTAACTCCCCACCCCACTCCCTCAAGCAGCAAAAGGAAAAAAACATTATGGTTTTGGGTCTTCAGAGTCTTGGTGAATCAGTGGTGGGGTCTTCCTTGGGGTTATCAACCCTGATGCTCACCCCCCAGCCCATAGCCTCTAGTCTTAAGCACAAGGTACAGCTCCAAGTCAGTGCCTCATAGTGATGCACTCCTCAAAGGCAGAGAAGTGTGTTGTACCATATGTTGCCAACACAATTTGTTGTAGCTTTCTTCATGCAGGGCCCTGCAGGAAAGCAGATCATATATGATGTTAAGGTTGACAACACCAAGGAAAACCCCACCACCGATTTACCAAGATTGTGGAGACTCAAAACTCTAATGTTTTTATGGCTGTGGGCAGAGCCTATAGCCATTTTGTGATCTGTAGCCTGAAAATGGCCAATCATGGCATGCTTCCATTGAACTTTTGGAAGTCCAACAGAGCTGGGAGCACTCCGCCATGGTCGGCTGCTAAGAAGTAACAGCCGTGCTATTTTGGCTGTTACTTCTGCATTCCTGTACAAAAACTGTGCATGCGTGCCTCACACGCATGCACAGTTCTGCTGGTTCTATCATCTTGCAAATGGCAGAATGCCATTCACTGCAACAATGCATGTGTGAATTCCGTGCATGCACAGTTGCATCACCACTGCCATCTTGCAGATGACACTCAGAGGCGCTGATGGTGCTAGCTCTCCAGAGCTTTATCGGCTCTGGCTACAGCTTGGGTTCCTTTTGTGTTCATTTGTCTTACTACAGTAAGCAATAAACTTCTTATATCATTGTAGTTTTTGTGATATTTTGCACAGGTCACATTCATGAATTGTCTGGTGCAATGTTGTTTCTGTTCCAGCATCCCAAACACATTTGAACATCACAGGCCAAATTTTCCATTATCTTAAACTAGAGTGTGACATCAGTTGTGACAAGGTATGCTGTACAGTGGTGGAGGTATTTTGAAAAAAACTTGGTGTTTACAGGATTTTAAAATGAAGTGCATTTTGTTGCAGTCATGGCCTGTTTTCCTTGTCAACGTTGTCACAAAACTTGGGTCTAATGCCTACAAATATTGGATGTGGTTCAGCCATGTCGTATCTTTGTGATTGTGCTATGGAAATATGCAACTACGCATGCGTGAATGCCATGCATGCACACTTGCATCACCGCCACCATCTTGCAGATGGTACTTAGCGATGTTAGCTCTCCAGAGCTTTAGCAGCTCACCACAGCCATATCAGCTCTGGCTAGAGTTTGTTTCCTTTTGATACTTAGGGTTTGGGGATGGGGAGTTAGGGTTGGAAACCCTAATGCCACATTTCCCTATTTTTATGGCATTAAGTTACCCTAACTGATGCATTAACAAAGTTTTTGCAAAGAATGTCCTTTCTTTTTAAGATAGTGGAATCATATCCTCATTCACACAGGTCCCTTTGGGACCTGCATGAACCGATGCAAATGTGCAGAGCCCCATGGGAAGACTCCATCAACCCACAGAAGGGCCCTGAACTTCCATGCAGTGACGATGTGAAGAATTCATGGGCCTGTCTGTTGGGCTGCAGACGTGCAGGGCCCTGTGGTTGCTGTGCATCCAAATGGCTGCACATACAGTTGCACAGGGCAAGGAGCCCATCTGTCAGCCAATATACACAGGGCTGTCTGCCTCCCATGGGCATAGAGGTACAGGGCCCTATGCCAAGAGGACAGTTGTGTTCACTGTATGGTACCTGGGCCCATGCGGACAACCCTACAGCTTTCATTCCATGACTGGGGGGGTGTCACCTATAGTGCCATCCCCCCACCCTCACCCCATCCAGCTGGGTCACTGAGTTCACCCCAAACTCAGTTCACCAACATGGGATCACAAAGCATAACCACAAGGGTAAAGACTGGCACTAAACACAATGTTTCTTAACAATTATATATATTTGTTTTTTTTTTCAGTTTTGACCCCAAATTATCAACATAGTCATTTTATAACTCCCCTTATAAACATGACATGTAATATTTATAGTATATTGGCCAAAATGTCATTTTGCAACAGAAGTGCGAAAACACATCTCATCGAGGAGTTAAAAAATGATACCTGTCACATTTATGAGGTGGTGGGGAAAAATGGCTATGTTGAAAGTTTGGAGTCAAAATATTGAAAATTAGCAAAGTTATGAGTGAACACTGAAATACAGCAATGTTCACTCATAACTTAGGCATTTTACTTTATTTGTACACCAGATTTTCAGTATAGCCTTCTTATTACCCCGTCTCATGAACCTGGTAGGTGAACATTTTCAAATCCCTGCCAAAATGTCATTCTGCACCACAAGTGCAAAAACATATTTTGGCCAGGATTTGAAAAATGATAACTGTCACGTTCATGAGGTGATGTGAAAAAATGGCTAAGTTGAAAATTTGGGGTGAAAATATTTAAAATTGCAGGTTATGAGCGAGCATAGAAAAATTTCAACATATGCTCATAACTGTGTCATTTGTACATACTGTGACCCCAAATTTTCAATATAGCCTTCTTATGGACCCACCTCATTAACAAGGGTGGTGAAAATTTTCAAATCCTGCCTGAAAGGTGATTTTCCACAATAACCACAAAATCTCCTTTAGGGCCAGATTTTGCATAATTACACCACCATTGGTCATGAGGTGGAGATCTCAAAAAGGCCATGTTGAAAATCTGGGGTCGATATATATACAAAAGACAAAGTTATTAATCAAAGTACAAAACACCTTTGAAATACATTAAGCTGTACTTATCTGATTTTCTCATATCGCAGTTGCCGGTTCCATCAGCAAAACTGTCTTCAACTGGAGAGTGGATCTACCCCATGTGACATTTCAGGTGAGTGAGGGTGTGTGGTGTGTGTGTGGGGCATGTAGGGTGGTGGGTGTTGAGTGGAAATTTGGGGTGCGGTGGGTGGGGGTGTGTGGTGAGTCAGATCAGCAAGGGATCATTTCCTTTTTTACAAGGTTAAAAAAAATTGAGGAATGGTTTTCATTATTTCAGATATGCTGACACTGGGGATTGGGCACCCAGTGTTGGGCTACTGTTCGGCGGCACCAGGGGTGAGCTCAGTGGCATTGAGGGTTGAAGCACTGAGCACTACACCTCACACCATGCCAGTTACCTTGGCTCCGGAGTGAGCTCAGGTTGCTGGGGGGTGGCCGGGGATGAGAGGATTGAGCATCTGGAGGACTGCTCTTCTCTCCTGGAGAGGGAGAGTTGTGGTTCCCCAGCACCAATGACTCCCAATGGAGACTTGGTGTGCTACAGCTGGGGATCATGTCAGGAAGGATTGAAGGCAACAGCGGACGTCCACGGGTTGGGTGCAGGAGCATGCCTGTCTCATGCTGGAAGTCACTGCATGTCCACATCTCCGGGAGAATCACATCACACTCATGGAACAAAGGATAAGCCCTGTCCCCGAGTGGATAATGATGCACCATGGCCTCCACACCCACCGCCAGATCCCACCTACCTGGTCCCCAATATCTTCCTACCCTTACCCTGCCTGCAGAAAATTTGATTTCAAAGAGCAGCATAGTAAGTGGTGGTGGCCCCACCCTGGTGGGTGAAGCAGGGGTTTACTGGAGGTAGGAGTGGAGGATTTGGAGCACTTGGGGGGGACTTGGGTTGGTGAGCTCTTAGGCTAGGTGGGAGAAATCTGGACAATGTCCGAGGGAGTCTCAGGGACCTGTGATCAGAGAGAAACAAAGTTAAAAAAAAAACATTAAACAACCTACTCAACCCTAACTGTAGGGGTGCTACTGTGCCCCTATTATTTGGAGGCAAGAGGAGGGTGTCCAGCACCCTTGTGAAAGCATCATATCTGTGGCAAAAAAATGAAGTTTTTTGTAGTGCATCTGGATAACTGCCTGAGTTGTTTTGCTAAATGAATTATCTTGCAATAAAGCATTTTGTGAACACACGTTAGCATGTCAGTCTTTGATGCATGATAGTGGCCTGGTGTAGTCATCTTGGAGAGTGCATGGCTATTTTATTTTCCTCCACTGTTTTTGCTATCGGCACCACAGGACTCGAAACAGCTATTGCTTGTTTTTCACAGAAAGTTAAAATGCTTTAAAACTGAGGCCACAGCTCTCAAAGATATATGAATTGTTCATTGAATATACTTTTTTTTGAAATTTAACATCTTTATTGTTTTGTAATGTAATACATCAGTAAACAAAGTATGAAATACAGAAGAAAGACTATCCAATACAAACAACGGACAAGTCCATATAGAAGGGAAAATGCATGATAGTGAAAGAATAACAAAAAACACCTTCCCTCCTTGCCCCCCCCCCATAAACCCCACGGAGTGTGCTATAAAGTATTATACAGATTTTGTATGTATAGCTAGGAACTGAATACATTATGTTGACTTTGAGGAGACTATAAATTAACAGATATCAATGCAGGTATAAGGCATATAATTTACCCCATTTTTTATCGAAACCTGACAGATTATTGCAAGAGCCAGCAATCAGACACTCGGTCCTAAAGTAGGCTGAGAGGTCATTCAGCCATTCAGTATAGGTTATAGTTAGCTGGTCCAGCCAGTGTTTGAGCACTAGTTTCTTGACTACCATTGAGATTAAGGCAATATGGTATTTACGCTCCTTAACCTGGATATTAGAGTAGATTCCTAGAATTCAAATCTCCACAGTAAAGAGATCTCCTAGGCCAAGCAAGGGATCTAAGTCTGATTGGATTGAGCACCACAGAGGAGCAACTTTTTCACATGATCAAAGAATGTGAAGCAGGCTCCCGTCAGCTTTGCCACATCTAGAACAGTTAGAAGTAGGTAGATGTTGAATTTTGGCTAGTTTTACTGGTGTATAATACAGGTTGTGTAGTATGTGGTATTGGGTAATTCTGAGTTTGTCCTGAGTGATGTATCTATATAAGTCTAGCCAGATTCTAGGCCAATCAATGTTTGTACCTGGCAACAGAGAAGACCAGATTTTAGAGCTGGGAATAACATCTGGGTGGCCTATAGTTAGAAGAGAATTATGTAAGAGGGATAAACAATGTAGTTTAGAGGCTACGTCATGGAAGCTGTCTAAAATAGGTAGTCTTTTGGATTCTTGTGGGGAGGTACCAAATGTTTGCCCTATTGAATGTCTCAATTGAAAGATCTTGAAGATGCAAGTAGTGGGAAGGTTATATATGTTCCTTGTTTCGAGGAGGGAGAGAAGGGATTTGTGGGAATACAGGTCCACTACTTTAGCATTCTGCAATTGAGGCAGCCAGTTGTGAGTGAGGTGTGTATTACCTATCCTGAAGTTAGGGTTGAAAATAAGAAGTTGTGTAAAGTCTTGACGTGGGGACAGTTTCTTGGAGAATTGGGAGAAGACTGTAAGGGACGTCCCAATTATGGATTGACATATCGAGTCTGGTAACCTGTTCATAGGAATATAAAGGATGACTGGGGAGAGGAGATGATGTAGGAGCATCTGTGATTCCATTTGTAGCCAGAGGGGAATATAATCACTCAAGAGGTTAGTATTCCATCTACCAATCTTGGAGAAATGGCTTACCCAGTAGTAAAGGAGAAAATTAGGGAGGCAGAGACCTCCTATGGTCTGGGGAGGCTCAATTTGAGATATGATTTTCTGGGTTGTTTATGTAGCCATATGAAGTCAGAAATGAGAGAGTGGACCTTCTGAAAGAAAGAGAGGGGGAGCGAGATGTTCAGCATATTCAAAGGGTAAAAAAGCCAAGCGAGAACGTTCATTTTGATTATGTTAATATGTCCCCAGTGAATCAGTGGAAGAGCCTCCCATCTATGAAGATCTGACTGAAGAGTAGTCACTAGATCTTCCAGATTTAGCTTCCTGGTGAGAGATTGATCTGTGGTTAGGTGTATTCCCAGGTATTTAAGTGAATGAGGGGACCATTTAATATCAAGATCATTGAAATCCACTTTATGAGTGAAATGATTGAGGGGAAAAATTTCAGTTTTGTTAAGGTTAAGTGTATAGCTAGAGAGAGAGCTGTATTGGGATACTACTTCCACTATGTGCTTGAGAGAAGAATCAGGGTTCTCTAAATGAAGGAGAAAATCATCCACATAGGCAGAGAGGGTAAGAGTGTGGTTTAAGATTGAGATTCATTTTATTTCTGGGGACTGTTTAATGTGGCACAGAAGAGGCTCCAGGTAAAGACTGAACAAGAAGGGTGAGAGGGGGCAGCCCTGTCTTGTACCAGAGTAAAGGGAAAATGTTGAGTAAAAAACTCCATTACATTATATTTTTGCTGTGGGGGTGAATATACAGCTTGGATCCATTGAATGAATAAGGGGGGGGAAGCACATTTTGCCCAAAGTTAACCAGAGAAATACCCATTCCACTCTGTCAAAGGCTTTCTCAGCGTCCATTGAGATTAGGGCCATGGGGAATTGGGATAGACGGGCTACCTCGAAAATATGGATAATTTTCCTAAGGTGATCTACTGAGGACCTACTTGGGACAAAACCTACTTGTTCCTGGCTGAGAAGCTGGTACCATACCCTATGTATACGATTAGCAAGTAGTTTCATCAAGATTTTAATATCACAATTTAAGAGGGAGATCGGTCGGTAGCTTCCAGGGAGCAGGTGAGGTTTATTAGGTTTCAAGAGAAGAATTATTGATGCCTCTGATAAAGTGGGGTCTTAAGGTTTAGGTTCTAACATATACTGGTATAATATAAGTAGCAGAGGTGCCAGTTCTTTGACAAAAGTTTTATAGAAGTTGGTGGGGAAACCATCAGGGCCTGGAGTTTATCTAGAGTTAAATCCTGAATAACTGCCACTATCTCTTCCAGGGTAATAGGTTCCACCAAAGAAATCTAGGTTTGTTCCGACGGGGAGGGAAAAGCAAGAGAGTCTAGGTACTGTTCTATATTTTGAGAAGATGTCTCTGAGGGTTTTCCCCCATAGAGAGACCAGTAGAAATTCTCAAAGGTAAAAGCTATATCTCTAGGAGCTGTTTTTATCGTACCATCTGGGGCCCGTATGGAGGGTATGAGTCTTGAGCTTTCCAGTTTACATAGCCAGAGAGCTAGAAGTTTCCCGGCCTTTTCCCCTTGGTCTATATATGTTGAGTTAGTTTTCAAAATTGCATAGTCTGCCTTTTCTCTTAAAAGGTCAGTGTATTTATTCCTAAGATCTAGAAGCTCTGATGCTGAAACAGGAGTAGTTGAAGAAGATAGGGAGAGCTCCGCCATTCTAATTTGAGCTAGTAGAGATAAGGCTTCTTTTTCCTCTCAGTTTCCTTTCTTCTAGATGCTATTTTAATAAGTTCGCCATGCATGTAGCATTTGAGTGTATACCAGAGAAGGTCCTCCCTTTGAATTGAACCGATATTTGTATCTGTGAGAGTTTGAATAGAAGACTAAATTCTAGAGACAGTATTTTTATCCTTTAATAATTTTGTATTCAGCTTCCACAACCTATCTCTGGGACTAGTAGGGGAGGAAGTAAGGTCTATCCAGATCAGCAAATGATCTGATAATACTATTGGTTCAATGCTGGTTTGGCACAGACCGGGTAAGAGAGAACTACTAATAAGGATATAGTCCAATCTAGACCATGATTTATGGATGTTAGAGTAAAAGGTGACTAGCAGGTGGGATGGATTAAGTAAACACCATGGATCACAGAGTCCTAGCATGTCTATAAAATCATTTAGGGCTCTCTGGGATGCAGAGGGAGATTTTAAGGGTCAGTGTGTCCTGTCTAGGTCTTGGGTGGGGAAACATTCCAGTCGCCCCCTAATATCAAGGAAATGGGAAGGAGTGGAGCAATCTTACTGGCAAGCTCCATAAAAAATGAGGGTTCTCCACCCAGTGGGCTATATATGGAGTCTAGTAACACTGTAGCCCCCATAAGGATACCTTTAACAAGAACGTATCTGCCATTAGGATCTATTACTGTGGAGTCTGTTTGAAAGAAAATTGTGTTCTTAATTAGAATAACTACCCCTTTACTTGCTGACTAGTCTCCCGCTGCAAACAATTGTGAGAACCCAAGTCTCCGTAGCCAAATAGCCTCTCTTGCCAGCAGGTGAGTTTCTTGTAGCAGAATAATATCTGCATTGAGCAGGGTATAGTGCTTAAGGACCTGATATCTTTTTGTAGGCTCCTGAACTCCCCTAACATTCCAGGACACTATTTTACAGTGATTGATAGCCATAACTAACAATAAACCAGTTAATCTTTCCAGAGGAGAAAATGGTAAACAACAGTAACTGAGCTTAAGACACACTCCGAACCTCACCTTCCCCCCTCCCCAGAGACCCCAGCAACCTTACCCAGGTAGTGACCCTGTAGTAACATAAGCAGACTGCATGAACAAAAAAACAAACCAGTCCCAGAACTTGAAGCCGTTAAGGTTGCCCCCTTCCCCATCCTCCCCAAGACATAATTTAAGTCTAGTTTGAACTTTGTGAGTAGTAAGTGCTGGAAATCTAACTGGTCCAGATCGAGGCATCAGCAGTACAGAGAGTGGTAGGTGTTCTTCCCCCTCCCTTAATGAACCCTAGCAACTATTTACACAAGCTTCCCTTGAAATAAAACCCATCAGATTAATTGTAAACAATCCCATATAAGGGAGACCCCCCCCCAAGCAGCTCCTGAATACAATCCCCCTAAAGGTCAGATGTAAATGAAAGTTATGGAATGCTGGTTCTGTACAAGCTTAGAAGTTACTGCCTTCTTTAACTAGCACTGACATAGGACTGGTATAAGGGATGTAAAGGAGCCAAACCCACTACATTAGGCGTGCTGTGCAGCGAACCCTGGGCTTACTCGATCCAGGACAACCCCTCCCTCCCACCACATCTTCGATTCTGGATGCCAACATTGGGGAGGCTGTAAACTCCATCTATATAAACATAAGGTGGGTCCGTATGATACTTGGAGACCCAGAGGAAATAAAACCTAATTGGCATATGTTCCTGCCTTCCAACAAAGAACTTTTAGCATCTTGGGTTTCTGGTGGCCTGTTAACCTGCCAGTCCTGCTTCCAGTTCTTCATCCCCACCTAAAAAAGAAAGAAAAAAAAGGGAAAAAGCAAACAGTACTCCTGACCTCACTCCCAGCGGAGGTATAACACAGTCTGTCCAGCATGGACTTTACAATTAAAAGGCTGCATGGGGTAAGAAGTAAAGGGAAAAAAAAGAAAATACAAGCGTCTGTACTTGCAGTGAAGTAGTCCTTGGATGTTGTCTCCTTAGAGAGAGGGGAGTGAATAGGGGAACACAAATAAGTGAACGGACCATTTTTGGTCCTACTTGATAAAGATCCCCCCCTCTCCTTCATGTCCCATGGAAGCAGTTCCTGTTTAATTAACCAGCCTCTGTAGACAGGAATTGCAGATGAGGAGATCAGGCCCATCCAAGAAGAACAAACAAGGCCAAGGTGTGGGTTCAGATTCACAGTAGGTAGGCGAAATTCCAGTTCCCTCAGATGCTTAATGTAAAGCAGAGAAATTCTCTCTCACGAGGTCATGATCCTATGAAAAAGAGCTCAACCCTCTTTGAACAGGTCCGGTAGTCGATTCTTCAGGTCGGCCATAGCTAGAATCAGTGTGTCATAAGAGATCCAGGAGCCAGCCACTGACACTTGAAGTTTAGCAGAGTATAATATTTTGAACGGGATACTTGCTGCTATGAGTTTAGTAACTGTGGGGTGAAAGGCAGAGCGATTTTGGCATGTCTCGAAAGGTAGATCTTGGGTGAATCGCAGCTTGGATCCCTCCCACATAACTGACTGAAGTTCTTTGACTTTATTTAGCACATGTTGTCATTCCACATAGCTCAAAAATTTTAAGATTAGATGTCTTGGTGGGGAACTCTGTGGGGGCCAAGGTCTAAGTGATCTGTGGGCTCATTCAATTTGGTAGTTACCCCAAGGGGAGAAGTCCCCATGATTTTTTGTAGTAATTTCTAGACAAAAACAATGACATTGGGGTTTTCTTCTGTTTCAGGAAGACCCATTATTAAGATGTTGTTCCACCGGCTTCTACCTTCAAGGTCTTCAGTTTTTAGTTGCAGCTTAGTAATTTGCTGTCGGAGTTGGATTATCTCTGGATCCACTCTGTCTCTCCATTTTTCCATGGAGGTGGTTCTAGCTTCGTTGTCACTAACCTTTCTAGCAAGATCCGACATGTCACTTCTAATTGATTTAATTTCAGTGGATATGTCAAGCAAAGTCTCTCTAAAAGACAGTAGCTCTTGTAAAAATCGATCCTCTGTGAGTGGAACTGAAGGGCCTGTTGCTGGATTTTTGGAGTTTGAAGCTCCCCCTTGAGGTCTGTTTTTTTTAGGCAGCTTTTCAGGCAAAGGAGGAGGTGTATGTCTGAGCTGGGCCATCTTCATATCTGCATCCATTGCGGAAGTAAAACTCCCAATAGCAATGCAAAAGTTGTTGATACCGAATGCTAAAGTTGTCTTCTCCTCTTTGTTGTGGTTATTAGGCAGTTTTCAGCTGAAATTAAGTAGTAAAAGACGAAGATGTGATGTTAAGGATAAGAGCCCTGTATCTTTACTGCCACTAGGCTGCCTGCATCACGTGACCCTCCTTCATTGAATATATTGGGTTTTTTCTCTTCACTTAAAGCTGCAGTGCTTGTTAAAGTGAAAAATCTCGTCAGTATTCTTCACTGTTTGTGGTCACACATTGGGCAGAATATTTAAAGGTAAAAGCCTGTTAGCCAAAGAAGCTCACCCCATGATGGTTTTATGTGATAACGGTGACTCTGTTACAGTGCCGATCACATAGAGTGACGAACTAAGCGTCCGACAGCAAAAGGGCGAACCACACAACACGGACCATCACAAACAGTGACAGTCACTTCATAAGTCACAAATATGAATAGAAAAAAAGCAGTTTTATGTGGGGGAAAGCCCCTTGCACCCCCCCAAATAAAAGATTACCAACTTCTGGGAGGTGCTGACATAGAAGAAATAGAAAACCCACAGAAAACAAAAGTTTCCTGCACCAGGATCTGAACCCAGCACCTCAGGTTCTAGAGGCAGTGGCTTAAACCACTACACCATACAACCAGCTCAACAAGGCTTGCACAAACCAATCTCCATATACCTTCTGTAGCGAGTGTAGTGACCGTAGCTCAGCGCTACACTCACTATAACCATTCCTTGCTCTTTTCCTCTACTCGCTCTAAATGTGAGTGGTATTATTGAGTCACTCATATTTTTTTTTTTGTAAAATATTTTTATTAAAAGTTAGGAACAATACAACAATACAAACAGTTGCATACACTTTTTTCTTGGTTCTAGGATCACTTATTTACAATTTATTGATAGACACTAGACTTCAGTGGGATACACGATAGCTAAGTAAAAAGCATTTGACAATTAATCGTTTAATATAAGGTTGACAAGGTGACACTGTGGAATACAGCAGCTTTAACCCAGTGAGGAGTTAGTAAAACACAGGTAACATTTTGTGCAACAAGATGCATCTTAAATAGAGCTAAATGGGATGTCAGCCAGAATTTGCATGATGTTGTTAAGCAGGAATTAGACCTTCCCCAATGTCCTTTTCCAGGGGGGCCCACATTTTATCAAATATATCTATCGTGCCATTGGCAGCATGTTGCACTTTTTCTAAGGTAAGACATTGTTTTATGTTGTTGACCCATTGCTGAAATGTGGGGGGACCAGGTGACATCCATGTCTGGGCAAGTGTTTTCCTAGCATTGACCAATGCAATCCTCCAGAGTGGGTGCTCCACATAACTTCGTTCCCTTATAGGTTTTGCCCCAGTAATAATTCTAGAGGGGTGTATGGAAGTGCTTGTGAGAGGGTCTCCTCCATCATCCTATGAATTTCCACCCAGAAGGGGTGATTTTAGAGCATGTTAGAGCTAGGTGTAAGAAATCTGCCAGATCAGCGTGACACTTGGGGCACTCAGGGGAGTAATCTGGATTCATAGTACACAATCTAGAGGGAATAATATGTGATCTATACATAAAGTTATACTGCATCTGCCTAAGTCTTATATTCCTAGAACAAGTGTTAAGGTGTTTTATCGCCAATTTCCATATGTTGTGATCCAATTTCATGTTAAGGTCAGCCTCCCATTTCTGTCTAATGGGTTGCGCATGGTCCATCTCTGCTCCCAGCAAAATGTGGTAGTATGTAGACAATGCTTTTGTCCCTGGTGGGGGTTGTAGCGGCCCTCCTCAATTGGAGTAAGTGCAGCCCATCCCACCTCTACCGTAATGCTGTCTCCGAATCTTTGGCAGATCAGATGATAGATAAAATAGTCCTCAGGGTCAATAGAATGTTTAGCCATCAACTCTGAGAATTCCATAAATCTCCCTCCCTCATATAGCTGCAGGGCATAACTCACTACTTTGGCCCTCCAAGCTCTAACTCTCTGGTGTAAATGCACTGTGTATGTTCCTCTGCCTTTTAAAACAGTGGTAAGATCTGAATAAGGTGAGTGCGCTTCATTCTCTGGGCCTCCTAACTTATCATGTGCATAGGTCCAGGCCTTTAGGGTGGCGGCAGTACAAGGGTTGCTAGTGGCAGGTTTTTTCCTAAGCCCAAGCTTCCCTAACAGGCACATATGTCTGAGTGAACCCCCAATCTGCTCTTCCTCCAAATCAATCCAATCCAACCCAACGTTAGACCGTCCAACAGGAAGAAATGCTAACTGAGTCACCAAAGAGTAAAGCTGGAAGTTGGGTAGCCCCATCCCACCCCTACTAGGGTTCATTTGCAGAATCGTTCTTTTAATCTGGGCTCCTTTCCCTCTCCAAATAAAACTGTGTATCAGGGCATTCACCTGCTTGAAGTGCACTAAGGGAAACCAGAATGGCAGGGTTTGATAAAGGTACAGGCATTTGAGCAGGATCATCATCTTCAATGTGTTAACCCTACCAAGCAGGGCCAGAGGCAAGTTCTGCCACCTCTCACAGTCCTGTCATATTTTCTTCACTAATGGAAAATAATTATGAGTATAAAGTGTAAAGCAAGTATTCTCCAGTTCAGCCAATGCCTCAAAAAAATACAAAGACTGTATTAGTATACTGTTCCATGGGGGAGGCCAAACGCTAGTAAATGCTTACGCAATAGTAAATTTACAAAACATACTGGTCAACAGGCCCACTCACCCCAACAAAAAAATGATTATACTTCAATCCATTTGAACAACAAACATTTATTAATATAACATCCAGTCCAATAAATTTCAATGATTCAGGTAATTCCCCTTCATCAGGAAGACTGGTTCGTTAGTATTGTAAATAACTCAGTCATATGTTTCTTCAAATTAGTATATTTCATTCAACTCCCACCACTTACTCCTGCACTTGCTCTGATGTAAAATATGTTTCTCCAATAAGGTATCAAGGTTTAACTTTCATTCTCAATAGCAATGTTGTCTCAGGAGCGTATCTGGTCTTCCTGATGAAGGGGAATTACCGGAAACGTAGAAATTTATTGGACTGGATGTTATATTAATAAATGTTTGTTGTTGAAACGGATTGAAGTATAATAATTTTTTTGTTGGGGTGTGTGGGCATGTTGACCAGTATGTTTTGTATATGAGTATAAAGGGTACTAAGTTTAGTAGACATGAATATACCCAAGTAGTTTATTTTATCCACTATCACCAGTCTCCCTAATACCCACATTAACTGATGTCTATTTAACTGCCTGACTGGAAGGAGTTCACTCTTTGTCCTGTTAACTTTATATCCTGACAGTGCCCCATATTCCTGTAGCAAGCAGTGTACTAGGGGTAAGTCCTGAACTGGGTTCTGCAGAAATAGGAGGACATCATCTGCATACAGGGCCACCTTATGCTCCCTTACCCCACCCATGAAACCACATATTCCCACTTGGTTTCTAATAGTTGCTGCTAAAGGTTCCAGGGCCAGAACATACAGGAGCAGTGAGATGGGACAGCCCTGTCTGGTGTCCCTCCCCAGTGTAAAGGGAGTTGGCAGAGAGCCATTCACCAAGATCTGTGCAGTTGGAGAGGCATACAGAGTCCTGATCCAAGCAAGGATTTGAGGTCCCAGCCCGTGCCTTTTTAAGGCTTCAAACATATATCCCCACTCGACCCTGTTGAATGCCTTCTCTGCATCCAAGGCAAGGATGGCTGCATCATGATTAATGGTTGACCTACCCCAAGAGTGGAGGATAATGAGGGTCCTTCTTATATTATGTTTCCCCTGTCTGCCACTCACAAACCCTGATTGATCTGAATGTATAAGACTAGGGAGTATAAGCTCTAGCCATGATGCCAACACCTTGGCCAGTATTTTATAGTTGGCTGTTAATAATGATATTGGACGCTACGAGGCACAGAGGGTGGGGTCTTTACTCAGTTTAGGAAAGACAGTAATGGTGGATGCCCTTACTGAGGGTGGTAGCAGCCCCTTACACAGCCCCTCTTGTAGTACATCCAGCAAGGATCCACCAACAGATCTTTAAAAAGTTTAAAAAAATCAATAGGTATCCTGTCTGGACCGGGAGCCTTGCTCTCTGCAAGCGCCTTGATGGCGCCAAGGATTTCATCCTTCTCCAGGGGTCTATCCACCTCCTCTTCCTGCTCTGGAAGAAGAATCCCCAAGGGGGCCCTGTCAAAAAAGGCTTACATCTGTTGTGCAGCGGGGGCTACCTCTGATGTGTATAGATTTTGGTAGAACTTACTGAACTCCTCTCCTATTGCTCCCATAGATGTGGTGGTTTCTCCATTAGCCTTATGTAGTTGTGTGACTGCCCTATCACCTTCTCTTTTCTTCAGCTGCCAGGCCAGAAACTTCCCTCCCCTGTCTCCATCAAAGTAGGCACTGGCCCCTGATAGGAGAATTGTTCTCTCAAGCTGTGTAGTATTTAACAGATTAATTTCCATTTTAGTTTTTGCAATATCATATAAAAGGGTTGTGTTGGGGTATTCATATGGGCCTCTTCAAATGCCTTGATCTTTTGCAGAAGTTGCTCAAGCTCAGACTGGGCTTCCTTTTTCCAGTGCGCGGAGTAAGATATCACCTGCCCCCTAATGAATGCTTTCATGGCGTCCCATCTAGCCGATTGCGAGGTGTCCCCCCTCATGTTATGCACCCAAAATTCCTCTAGTGACCTAGTTATGTATGCAATAAATTCCTTATCCTTCAATAATAAGGGATCTAATTTCCATGAGCATGGTTGTGGGTGGACACTTCCACCTATCCCCAATGTGATTTGGAGATATGCATGATCAGATATAACAATGAGGGAGTACCAAGCTTGACCCATACAGGACAGAAGAGGGGCTTCCACCGCACCCTCTCCAACCTGGCATATGGGAGTAGAAGCTGTATTCTCTATTTGCGGGATTTTGGTGCCACCATGCATCTACCAAGGAATAAGCCTGCTCAATCTCCCCCAAAGCCAATGCATTTTAGAAACAGGAACAGGAGCAGGATTAGACCTATCCAGCGTGACATCCATAACACAATTAAAATCCCCCTCAGTACCAATGGGCCCAGCATACTAAACATATCCATGGCCAGTCTCAGGAAGAATCTCTGATCCTCTATATTAGGGGCATGAACTGCACCCACTGAGAGAGGGCCTCCTCCCTCAACTGTCAAATGTGCCAAGACATACCTGCGCCTCCATCCTTAATTATCCTGTGTCCTTCTGCCCTCAGATTCTTAGAGAGCCATATTGAGGTCCCCCCAGCCTTGGAGGAGTAGCAGGCAGACAACCAATGACCCTCCCCCATATACTGTTATGTTTTTAAGACCTCTTGCGCCGACATGTGGGTTTCCCACATAAGGATGATTTGGGCCTGAGCCCTTTTCATTTCATTCATGACATTCTTTCTTATGAGTATCGACTTTAGGCCATTAACATTCCACGTCACCACATTAATAAGGCTACCCATTGTCACTTATATAAAATAACATTGTTGTTTCATTAATGAATTGAGATACCACAAAGCCCAGTGCATAGTGTAACTTCCATACCACTGGATCCTTTTCATCAAACTTTTTTTGCTCCCCCTATAAAGTGGAGCACCCGGCCCTACCCCTTAACTGGAACACTACCCTCCCCACTTAACTTAATTGAATGTGCCAACAGGGCAATCAAAACAACTCCCCCCCTTGACTGGGCATAACTCTACCCGGTCAGATTTCCCAATCTTGTGGATGGCTGTTGTTAGGTGTACTTGAACATTGATCCTGTACATATCTTACTGGCTCCAGCAGAGTTTAGCACCCAGCGCTGGTAGTAGAGGCAGCGTAAGACAAGGTACTCTTATCTGCTCTTCCTTGGCTGGCACCGAGAGGGAGGCTCATATCCGGGCACCGCTCCTCTGAGTGTGGAATTCATGGCAACCTCCACCCTATAAAAGTAAAAGGAACACCAAGTATTCATTTTCCAACCAGCTTGTCCCCCATGATCCCCCTCCTCCTCCCAGCATCCCCAGTACACATGGAAAAACTCACTGATTAATGCTGACCAGTGATTCCCAGCTCTGTCATGCAAAGCTTAACAGCAGAGCTGAACTATAGCTCTCTCATGCAAGTAATCATGCAATACCCTTTCCCACACTGAGATATATTCTGTATTCAGGCACCCCCCCCACAGCACATATATCCAGAATTGACTTAACATGCTGATATGTTCCACTCTCTCCCCATGTCCCTTCCTCCTTCTTGTTGGCCTGCTATGTTTATCCACCCCCCCCCACGTAGGTCTGTATCTTCTGATTATATAAAGCCCAGCCACACATGCAAATCAAGCTGGCCCCCCCATCCCGTATTTCATGCAAACTCCAGCATGCTTCCCAAGGTCATATAGGCGAACTTCCCCGAGGGAGTATAGTCTCACTTGCCATTGTCCCCTTCTAGTAGACCACCCACTGGCACCCACATCCCCAGATTTGGTTGGGTGGGGTCGCCACTGTCCACAGCCATGATAACTTTCTTCAAAAATTGATGCCATTCAATACGGCTGACCACCTCTCGGTGTGTTCCATCATCTTCGAAAGCCACTGACCTCACAAATCAATCTGTTATGATTGGCACCGGGGATAGATCTGCGCATCAGCTGTACAGCCGGATCGTGCTTCCCAAGACTCGACCTTTCCCCAGCTTGATCACCCCGAGTAGTCTTTGTAAAATCCACATTTTAAAAACAAGGAAGCAGGTTAGGGGATAGACACACATTTCCTTTATGCCTGCTGATACCCACACCCCCCAGATGTGGTCGTGTGCAGTCATGCTTTCAGTCTGGATCAGCTCACCCTGCCTGCCTCCTCTGCGAGAACATAAACCAAGCCAAACTCCACTTCTGCCTGGGGGCACCGACATACGACCCCTCCTGATTATCCTCCCAGGTCGCCATCAAGTTCCTCACCCTTATGGACAAGGGAAGTTGCAATGCTGCATCTCACTTCACTCTCAGGCCCCCTTGCGGTGAACTCTAAACCCCATGACGCAGAACTAATTTCTGCTCCTGGCAATAACAACAGGCTGCATAGCCTCTCGATCTGCTGGCCCCATGTGCAGCACCTTTCACAAGACCCAAATGGAAAAACAGAGGGGGAAATGGCTACTTTGTTAGAAGGGGTAAAGACCGGAGGTGGAAAAAACACCAATGACCCATCCCTGAGAGTAGACATGAAAGCAGTAAGCAGTACCTTAGCACATCAATGGCTTGGGGATTTAATGCCCTCTTGTCTTGTGGCTTCTGTAACCCATTTCTCAGCTTCCAGGTAATTATGAAATATTTTAGGAGTACCTCCCAGCTTTTCGACCCTCAGTTTTGCAGGATAGAAGAAGGAGAATGGCCAGCCTAGAGTGTGCAGCTTAGATTTCACTCCATTAAATTTCTGGTGCTTATTTTGTAACTCGCAGCTATAATCCTGGTAAATCCCCACTCTAGAGGTGCCACATCTGATGGAGCCCTGATTTTTTTCTGTCACTACCAAAATTGCCTCCTTGTCAGTAAACTGGAAGTATTTAATTAAACAGTGCCGTGGTCGTTCATTGGGCATAGGCGGTGGGCCTACTCTGTGTGCCTATTCAATCACATAATTCGTGGCCTCTAGGGGGAGCTTGAGGTTTTGCACCAGCCGTTGTTGAAGTTCAGTCCTTGGGAACTTCCATTCCATAACCTCGGGAGCCCCACTGTTCTCAAGTTGGACTGTCGGGAGCGATTTTCTTGTTCGTCCACTTTCTCCCTCAACTCTGCAATGGTCTCAGTGTAGCTGGAATGCTCCTGCAACATGATATGGAGTGAGTCTTCCAGGTCGCTTACCCTCTGCTGAAGTTCGCTTATGTGGGTAGCATGTGTGATGGTGATTTCTGTCAGGCCCATTATCACCGATTGCAGATGGCCCATTTGGGCAGTTATTGTCACAAAGCTAGCCCGCATTTCCTGCTGCATACTATCTAGGGTAGAGGGGATCCCCGCCAATGAGCATTCTAGGTTAGTAATGCCTAGCTCACTCGGCACAGCACTGGTGGTCTGTTGGCCTGTGGGGGAGTTTGGGCCTACCTTCAGTCCCCTTTGAAGTTCTGCCATCCCCATTGCAGTTTTGAGTGCTTGTTTTTAGTTTTCCTCGATGCCATCTACCACCGTTAATACACCCTTAATGATAATCGATGCACTGATTACTGGAACTCTAGTAAAGGACACTTAACAAGTGGATGCTCAGGGAGCTAAGCTAAATTGTGACCGCCATCTTGCCAGTGCTAGCCATGCCCTGAGTCGCTCATTTTGAGCCACTCAATAATACTTGCTTACATTACATGCTACTCTCACAATGGATAAACCCCTGATTTGGGGTTTCATATGAAAAACATTTTTAAGTACCTTTTAACTCCAGGATTTAACTCCTGCAAATTCTCTCATTCATAAACAATGGGCATGCTGAATGGTGTCATTTTGAGTATTGAGCACAGCTCCATGTGACTTTCTTGTATTGAATGCATACAAGTAGGCTCTGCAGAGCTGTACTCCATTCTCAAAATTGCACCATGCTGCATGGCCATTGCTTACAAATGGAAAGATTTACAGAAGCTACATACTGGACCTAAAAGGTACTTAAAAAAAATTTAATGCAAACCCCCAAATTGGGGGATCATCCATCGGGGTGGGCTTCTTTGGCTAATGGGTATTTCCCTTTAAACACTTTGTACTGCACTAACCATGCAAATCTTGGTGCTAGTGAGTGCACAGTGGTTAGTGCGTTTGAAAATCTTGTTTGCCATAGAAACCTCTCAATGCAGACACGGGCTTGTGTATGCCTGCCCATGCATTATCTTCTATGCCTTGTGCTGCTCTCACAGATTGTGTACTGGAAATCTGATAGTGCCAGAATGAACTTTAGTGTATTGTTTGCAATATTCCTCCCTTTTCTAGCACAGATTCCTTTGTGTATCAGTTTGCATACCTTTCAAATAAGGGGTCCATATTCCCATAAGGTTAGTGAGCAGTGTCTGTTGCATCTTAGTTCACCTTAGTGATGAGGAAAGAGATGTTAAACAATTAAGCAATAATGCACGACAGATTGTGGTATATCATGCAGGCCGAGTGCATCCAACAGTCGAGAAGTGACGATATCCCATGATATAGCACACCCTGGAGTGCATTATTGCTATTATGAACTGGCTTAAAAGTTTAAGCAAAAAAAAAAAGGAAACATAAACTTTTAAAACCTTTTGAAAATGCCTTTAAATGCCAGTGGCTCAGCAGGTAGCACACTCACCTCTGAGGCCGGGAGATCAGAGGGCTGTGGGTTCAGTTCCCACATCTGGCACTTGGGTTCATATCCCAATACTGACAGTGTAGTGTAGCATGAGGGGAGTGCTGCACCTCTGAGGTGCCATCTTTCAGATGAGACATTAAACCGAGGTCCCATCTGCCTGGATTGGTGGTAGTTCAGCTGGATTCTAAAGATCCCATGACACTTATCAAAAAAGAGTAGTGGAATTTTTATTAAAACATGAACACAAAACATATACACAATAGTGTTACTTCACACAAAATTATAGTGCAAAAACAATGAGAAACATAACTAAGTATTACATCATGCATTCAACACAAAAGTTCAGTAGTAGAATCCCAAAATATAATAATAAATGCAGACCCCCCGCCCCCACTAAAAGAGTAGGGGAATTTGTATCAAATCTTCAACAGCAAATAACAACAGAAATGTGTTAAATTCACACAAAATAATCTATAACTTATAAAATAATAGAAAGCAATTAAGTATACGACATCTAGGTTACAGGAAACCAGTGTCGAGCCCTGAAAAATTAAATCTAAAAATCTGAGATACCTCCTCCCCTACTAAAAGATTAGGGACATTTTCATTCATGTCAGCAAGAACAAAAAATCAAATGGAAGTAGGCCTCACAAAACTAAAAGTATGGAAAGGCACTGCCCATCATAACCAGTCCATGGAGTCCCATCATGACTGAAAAAGGGTGTGTGAAACCCTATCACCATCTAGGGATCTCAAATGAGTAATAGAGTTACGGACCATATGAAACAACTCTTCCACAGAAAAATAACGTTGTTGAATAGTAAACTGACAATGAACATACCAAATGTGAAACTTAAAACACACCAAAAACAACCACATGGTTATTTTATCATGCTTAGTCCGTAAGTGTGGTAAAATACCTAAACACAATATGTCTAAGGTCATATTATAAAAGGGGGATGTAGGTCACTTTCATCTGATAAGAAGTCAAAATTCTAGAACAAAAGAACAGTCCAAAAACAAATGCTCTATTGTTTTCACTGTAGCAGTACAAGTATCCCTAGAGCAATAATGGTCAGTAAGCTGCTTATGATTTAAATTCCCTCTGACGTTCAGTTTACCATGAAAGGACAACCATAATATGTCCCACATATAACGTGGAATACATGGAGAAGTTAACATAGAACCCATCAGACTCCTATGGTGAGAAGAATACAAATCAAAAGAGGAGGAATCCTGAAAGTATTTACTGATAAGAAATTCATAAAATTATTTCCTGCTAAAAGTAGTAAGGTGGTCCTTGGTAACACCCTATCATTTAATTTTACCAAAACAATCCTTCAATGTCTGTGGAAGCTGTGCAATAGACTTTTGTCTATGCAAAGGAGTACGTACTGGCCAAGAAACAAAAATGTCACCTAAAGAATCCAAAAGCCATGGAGTCCATAAAGTAACCATCTGTGTAAGTAATAATCTGAAACTGGAATATGGAAACATAGTAAAAAAGAAAGCAATAGGTTGGAGCATTTTTAGACCTCCATGCTTCTTCTCACGTAATAACAAACTCCTTTTAATTGGGTTCAATCTATTACCCCAAATACAAGAGAAAAAACAGCCATACATTTGTGTTTCCAGAGATGGAGGAAGACTAAAAACCATACTCAGGTACAAAAAAAGTGGTAACAAAAATGTCTTGATCATATAAACCCATTTTAATTTAGAAAGCCGCCACGAATTCCAAACCTTCACCTTATTCTGTGCTTCATCAAGTTTCAGTTTCCAATTCTGGTATGCTAAATCCCCAGTTCCAAATAAAAGACCTAAAATAACACAAACATCTCTGACCACCAGGATACCTATGATGGTGGAAACATGCACATCATCAACTCTAAGTGGTATACAATGATATTTTCCATAATTAATACGAGCACCAGTGTGCGTCATAAAGTCAGTCATGGCAGAATCCAAAACATGTGCTGAAATCTTGTTACTTACTACAAAACAAATATCATCAGCATATGCTATACATTTAATTTCCTCATCGGTACTGGAGAAGGACACTCCCTGTATGTCCTGTATAGCCTGTACTCTCCGTATCAAGGGGTCCAAAGAAAATAAATATAAGAGCGCACTTAAAGGGCAACCCTGACACACTCCCGTTTAATACTACACTTTTGGCATATCCACACATTACAATAAACTTGTGCAGTGGCCTTATGATAACAGGTCCAAATCCAATCAATAAAGACAGAAGGCACCCCATATTGCTTTAAACAATCCCATAAATAGGCATGTCATACATTATCAAAAGCTTTGGCCTGATCCAAGCTAAAAAGCAAACCCATAATTTCTCCTGTGGCTCCTTTCTGCATGATTTCCCGAAGAAGGATTAAGCCGTCCGTTATTTTTCTATTAGGTATGGAACAGGCCTGTGCGGGGTGCAATAAGAAATATGCATGTAGAAGCAACCTACTATGTAATACTTTCGTCAAAATCTTAAAATCTGTATTAAGCAATATGATTGGTCTCCAGTTCACAAGCTCTTCTCTATTTCCTTTTTTATACATTAAGACCACTAATCCTTCAGTCATACAATCCGGCAGTACACCAGAAACTAGTAGTTCATTAAGTACCTCAGTAAACTCCTGCAATACATTTCTAAAAATAAGGTTATACAATTCATAGGGAATCCCATCCATCCCAGGAGCAGTGCCATTCCTAACTTGTGACAGAACACCAGAAACTTCCTTAGCAGTAATGTGTGTGACTAGCATATTTGCATCATGAATTGAAAGAGAGGGCAAGTTGCACCGAGATAACCAAGATCTATGCATATCAGGCAAGTCATCCGAGGAACCAAATATGTGAGCATCTAAAACCCATAAAATGTCCTCCTTATGTGCACACCAATTACCATCCTTATCTCTTACACCCTCCATATATTTGTGGTGGCATTGATGAGCACAGAACTGGTAAGAGTTCAGAAAGGCTTTATTGCCCTGCGACCCAAATCGACATTCTTGATCCAAAGATTTTAAACGATCATACTGAGTGTTATTCATTAAATTCCACATATCATGTAATTCTGGAAGCACAGATGTATTACCTTGAGCTGCCAGAAAATGCAATTCCAAAAACTGTGCTCTATACCTTTGATATAAATCAGATTTGTGTCTACCATTTATTTTTCCTATAGTTAGAAAATGATGCTTAATATCAATTTTGGTATCCATCCACCATTCTCTATAGGTATCATAGAGGCAGACAACTGACTTACGAGCCTCCAATAAAGCTATGAAACCTTCTTCTACCGTGGGGAGGTGTAGAAGGCCAACATTCAGCCTCCAGTACCCTGGTCCACGATGCATGGGTTCATGACTGGCAACTGTGGCTTTTAGCATAGCATGATCAGAAGGGGCCACAGGAATGGTTGTAGCATCAATAACCTTCAAGGACGGAGACAGAAACCAGAAATCAATCCGAGTGGCTTTAGGTCCTTGAAAAAAAGTTTTGTTAGAGGTACTAGACAGCTCAAAAATATCTATCAACCCAGACTGATCCAATAAGACATTAAAACAATTAGCATCACAAAATATTTTTGTAGTGCGAAGGCCTCTATCTTTTCTATATCTACTACAATTGAAGTCACCTCTTAAAAATACATGTCTAGCCATAAATAAATATGCCTGTAGAAGCTGAAAAACATCAATCCTTGCCGACTTAGTCTGTGGAGCATAGGTTCATAGGTGAATACGAAATCGAGGGACAAGCCCATTAAGACTTCTCCACCCCTAGCTCGGGTGGAAGTGGTATTTAGAGTCTCCCATGTAGGTATCTAGATTAATTTTTAATAGTTTGAGATTTGCACTATCTACCACCTTTTACGGCAGGGAATTCCAGAGTGGAACTATTCTCTGTGTAACGCAATTTTTCCTCTTTGAAGTCTAGGCTAAGTAAGTCTTTATTTTCATATTATGGGATCTAGTAGTACGTATAGAGTGACACCAGTCTAAACATAGGGTTTCAAATAAGGCCTCATCTCTTGTTGCTCAAAAGATTAAGCACAGGTCACCTCTACTTGAAAGATACTCTAGAGAATAAAGATTCAGTATTCTTAGTCTGCTATCATACAGGAGCATTTTTAATATTTTTTGTAAATCTCCTTTGTACTTTTTCTTTTAAGATCTTATCCTTGATTAAAATTGGTGCACAAAATGAAGAGCAGTAATCAAATTTAGATCTAATTATACTGCTATACAGTGGAATAAGCACTTCAGGTTCCCTACTTTTCAAATTTTTTAAAATAAAATTTATTAACCGATGACACCTTTTAGCTGTACTGTTGTTATGCTCGGTAAATTTTTAGTTATTACTAATAAAGCTGCCCAGATCTTTTTCAGTTGTAACCTCAGCTAATGGTGTATTATTTATGAAATAATTTGTCATGGAGTTATTTTTACCTAAGTGCATTAGTTTGCACTTAGATATATTAGGGGTCAACTTATTATGACAAGCCCAATCAAATATATTATTTAGATTTGACTGTAAATTCTTTACTGATTAAGTATTATTAATGATGCTACCAAATTTAGCATTATCAGCATATTTATTTAGCCATACACCATCCATAGTTGTCATATTCGATATAAGCATGTTAAATAAAACTGGGCCCAACACTGAACCCTGAGGTACTCCACTGGTAATTTCATTCCAAGAAGACTTATATCCTCGGATACAAACTTGCTGATACCTACTGGTTAACCAAGATATAATCCACTTGATAATACATTTATGGAACTGCAGCCTTACCAAACATTCAATTAGGATTTTGTGAGACACTGTGTCAAAAGCTTTTCCATAATCTAAGAATATTACATCCACTGGAAGACCCATATCCAGAGCGTCACTGACTGGCTCAAATAAATTTATTAAATTACTTTGGCATGATCTACCCACTATAAATCCATGTTGTGATATATCTAAATGACCATTTTTCAATATATGCATATTTTATGGGATAGGAGTTTTTCCATAACTTTCCCTATGCAAGATGTCAGACTAATAGGTCTATATTGTTTTACATTCAGCCTTGAACCACCTTTATGAATCGGAATTACCAGACCTTGTTTCCATTCATTTGGAACTATACTTTGAGATATTGATGCACTAAATAATAGGGTTAGGGCACCTACTAGTTCATATGCAATTGTTTTCAAAAAAAACCAAAAGGGATATTTTCTGCCCCTACTGAAGTGGAGGATTTAAAGGACATTAGAACTGAGAACTGAGAATGTTTCTGCAGGAGTAAATATAATATCAGGATCTTCATTATCCCAAATCATTTTAGCAAGTGTTCCTTTTTTTTAAAAGTGCTACAGAAATGAAAATTAAATTCATCGGCCATGCTCTGTTTATCCGATACTAGGTGTTCCTCATTTTTGCAGCGGTCCAATCTTGCATGTAGAATTTTTTAGGGATCCAATATAATTAAAAAAACATTTTTTGTTATCTTTTTGAACAGATGCAAGTTTATATTCAAGCTGTTTCTTAGCCTCCCTGATTGCACATTTTGTTTTATTTGCTTTTTGTTTAAACCTGTTCCAATTAATTTCAGACTTATTTTTCTTGTATTTATTATAGGCCTTTTTCTTCCTTCTTATCCTTTTTATTTCATTAGTATACCACACTGGACATCTCCTTTTGTTTATATATTTCTTCCTTTCAGGTAACCATGTTGAAATACAATAATCAATTTTAACTTTAATATGTGCCCATATTTCTTCAACTGGTAGTTTATTTAGGTCTTTTTGCCAGTTCCAATTTCACAAATAGGTTTTTATTTACTCGTATCTTGCTTTATCAAAATTTTTCATCTTTGTTACTCTTCTGCTTTCTTATTTATAATAATTAATAGACCAATATATCATACAGTGATCAGAATCCCCTAAAGGTTCCAATATATTTGGTGTGTCAAACTGTTCTTTTGTATTTGTAAAAGTTTAATCTAGGATATTATTTAGCCTCATAGATTCAAATACTATCTGGTCATGGCCTAACTAGAGAGTGGTTTCCAAAAAGTTTTTTTTCTTGATGAGTAGTCCCATTAAGAGAATCCCAGTTAATTCTCAGATAGTTGAAATCTCCCGTTAGAACAATGTTGTCAAATAGATTAATATTCTGAAAGTAGTCTAGGAAGACTTTGTTATTGTGATTATCTAGTGAGGGAGGACGATAACATATACCAAAAGTAATTGGATTTGTGTTATAATTAATTTTAACCCACATTATCTGAATGCCTGGAGGGTCTGGCGTGTCAAGTTTTAATTCAGTACAATCAATACTTTCATTTATATAGAAAGCAACTCCCCCTCCTTGAGATGATGTTCTATTCTTTTTAAAGAGTGTGTATCATTGGATTTCATGGCCCCATTGTTCATTAGTAAACCATGTCTCAGATACTCTGCATATATCGATGTTTTTGGTTAATAATAAAATTTGGAGTTCATTAATTTTATTTATAAGACTTCTGGCATTTAATACTAATACCTTTAGATTATTAATTAAATTTTGATCTGTGGAGATTTTTTCATGTTGCCCAAACAGTGTACACTGGTTAGTTTTCTCCATGTTAGTAACTGGTTGACCAACCAACCCTCGCCCCTTTAGTAGTTTAAAGAGGCACTTATTACTGAATTAATGCTATTTCCAAAAATTTTTGATCCATTTTTGATTAGGTGGAGACCATCATGAGCGTAATATTCCCTTTTATCATAAAATTGTTCCCAATGGGTTAGACACTTCAAATTTTGCTTCAGACACCAACCTCTTAACCAGTTATTAATATGTTTTATTTTTTGAACTGTATGATAATCAGCCCTGGGTAAAGGTAATATTTCTGATAAAACTATGTTTGCACTCATTTCAACCAATATATTAGTTAGCTGTACGTAAGCCTCCTTGATTTGCTGAATGCTTTGACACCTGATATTGTTTATGCCAGAATGTACAATTACAAGGGGATTATTTCCACTATTTTTTTTAAATTTGCTTAGACATTTTAGTTATATCTTGGATTTTTGCTCCTCAGAAACAAGAAAGTGTGTGAGTGGATTTATTTATATTGCATATTTGTCTATCCAAGTTTGAGACCATTGAATCACCCAAGACAAATATTTGCTTGGTACAGTTCAGAAAAGTCTCCGTGTGACCTGAGTCATGGTTATATGTAATTCCTTGAGTAAACTTTAATAGAGCCTTATTATCACCATTATTAGAAATAGTCAGAAATTGGGTCTCAAGGGAATGTACAGAAGGAAAAATATTTTGTGAACTAGAAAACATAGCCAGAGGTGAGGTATTATTTTCCATAGACATTTAAAAAAAAAAGGCACTGCAAACGCTAACAACTAGATCCAGTAGTAAAACCCAGCCAGGGACCACATCCTCCAAATGCAACAATTTAGTAGAGGGATTGTTAACAGCAATACCCACACCACTGCAAACTTCATCACCTAACGACCAATAGGTAATCCCCCCAACACCAACCTATTGTCGCACAATCCAAGTCCTCTCTAGTATGTAATCTTGTATCCTGAAAAAACACAATATCTAGCTCACTATGTTCAAATAATGGATATATCAACAGTCTCTTCCTATCAGATTGAATACTATTCACATTTAATGAAACAATATAAATGTTATAAATCTCCTGCATACCAAAAATGAGAACAAAATAGAACAAAATAAACTGCATCTCCCATAAAGAAGCTAATAGTACATGTAACTATAAGTCTCATTTCATTTTACTCCACTTTCATGTCCCCGGTCTATTCTCTTTTTTTTTAACAGTATCAGGGGTTTCCAGGGGTTGTTCAACATCAGACGGCCCCTCAGGCTGAGAAGACTGCACAAACGTAGAGTCAGATTCAGTACCAACATCATCCTGCAACACCTGAAAGGTATTTTGCAAGGAAATAGGGGTATCACAGGGCCGGTCATCCCTAAATTCTGAGACTGAGGACTACTACGCCTGTTGGAGACCAGGGTGAAGTCCTCATCTGGGGGCACAGGTGGGGGCATCGAAGCCTTAAAGGTAAGGGGCTCTGCAGGTATGGTTGCATTGTCCACAGCAGAAAGAACCACCGGAACAACAGGAGAGGGAGGGACAGATATCCCATTGTCATGTACTGTAAGCCCTTGCTGACCAGCACAGGCAGGTATCAGAGTTCTCCCAGGGGAAGGGGGTGGTGGCCTCTGATGCAGTGCAGCCTTAACTGCTGTATTAATATAAAAGTCCTGTATACAGAAATCCCCATTTGTTTTATTCTGGACAGCCCAGGGGCAATCAGCAGAAGAATGCTCTGCTTCACAAAGGGAACATTTCATAGGTGATAGCAGTCCATCTGGAGGTGCCCTAATTCACCACACTGAACACATTTAATAATGTCACAAGTCCTGCTGAGATGTCTAGGTGAGCCACATTTGTAACAGTGACGGGGCTGGCCAGGGTAGAATACAAAACCCTTATCTCTTCCCAAGTAAAAACAACTGGGCAAATGTTGCAAGCCTTCATCCGTCAGTAATAAATTCACTTTATATCTCCAGCCACCATTCCAAAACCCTTCTGTGTCTAAATTAGGTTCAGGATCACCCTGTATTGTACATTTCTTTTCAAGCCAATAAGCAATAGCCTCAATGTTCACCCCCTCATTCCTAAACAGAACCATAATTACTTTAAATGACTGTTTAGTAAGAGGGATGGCCTGAAAATGAGACCATGCTGTATTCATTTTAAGTAAAGCATACTTCATCCAGAAATGATTAAGCAAGTCCGGAGTCCAAAAACTAATGTCAAAAACATTATCTCCGGGTGTATGAATAAGTGCATAAACTTCTCTGGGAGAAAAACCCAGCAACTGTTTTATCAAAAACTTGTCAACATAAAACCGGTCATGCATATTGTCAGTAGACCCCAAAAACCTCAACCTCACAGCATGTCTATGCTTTGCTAGAGAGACAGGTTTCTTAAAAAGACTAGCAAAGTGGCTGGAGGGACAGTTAAAGCAGGGTGGTCTGTATCATCTGGAATACGTGGCAGGTCCATATTGGTGACATCCCCCACAACAGGAGTATCAGGGGCAACCTGAGCTACAACTGGATCCAATTCCAACAAAGGAGAAAAGGAAATACTGTCAGTGGAAGGTTCAATGGTCTGCAAAGCTAACCGTTCAGGGGAAACCCCAGCGGTAGCATGGGTAGGGTGGTCTACAGCAGGGATGTCCCCTGGTGCAAGAGACTGCGGTAACAAACCAACTAAATCCATGGCAGAGTCTTGCAAGGCAATACCGTCAGAATGGGTGTCATCCAATATCAATTTCCCACCCACCCCAGATACCCCAGGAATCGGAAGGGCTGGATCCGCAATCCATTCACCAGAATCTAGTTGGAGCCAACCCGCACCTACGAGTGCCTTTTGTGGAGACCAAGAAGCCTTGTCAGTGACTGCATGGGAAAGCGGGGTCTGGGGTGGGGAACGATGTTCCCCAGAAAAAGCGGGGACTACAGTTTTTAATACTTTCATTCCAGCACCTGTGTGGCCCGAGGGAGAGTCAACCTCAGGTCGTTTCCTTTTCTTGAAGTCTTCTTCGGCCTGCAACTGGACCTGTTGATAGTCAGCCATTGCTGCCTGCAAAAGTCACTGTGTTTCCTCAAGTCTACTACGCACACCCTCCGATCCAGGAAGTAAAGTGGCACCATCAGGCATATCCGACAAAACACCAATAGGTTCCGCCAGACGAACTGGACCGTCTCTCATCTCGCAACTACCGGCGACTCCTGAACCGTCTGATGAGACTGCCTGTTGCAAGGGATGTGGTACACTGTGCTGGCCACTGCTAGGGTGCATTCCAGCTGTACCTTCCCCCTTGCATAAGACCTCCATGAGCTGGCTCACAGCCGTCTGGTCTCCTCCACTGTTAGCAGCTATCTGAAATGCCACACACACTCAGCCAGCTCCACAGCACCCACTGCTGACAAGTAGGGTAATTTCCCCGGTATCCTGGCCAAATTTCTCCCATTCACTAAAAATACCACCAACAGCTTAATCTGGTTCAATTTCAGTTGCTTACCATCTGTATCCCCTTCCCCCCAGTCGCCCCTGAAAAAGGGACTTCTAGGCCCAGTGGGGTTACTGGGTCAACAAAATTCAATAAATAAATAAAATAATAAATAATAAATAAATGCCTTCTATGGGGTGTTGGAGGAATATCTTTTCAGAAAATAGTTCCTGGTGGGCTCTGAGCAGCAGGTGGTGCTGTTGTAAGTGGAGCTTGTGGAGCTCTGTGCACTCTGCTATCACTGCTCCCAGTTTTGAAGTGTGTTTTCCTGTTGACCTGGTCCTGCTGCCTGGTCTGCTGTGTGAGAGGGGGAAGATCTGTGTGAATTTTTAATTTTTTTTGTAAAATCCCCATCTGCTGAGAAGCGCAATCTGAATGGGAGGAACGCAGGTGGAGACCTCCGTTTTTCCAGTGCCAGTCAGGAAGTACCCTGGAGTAGCTGTTGAAAGGGGACAGCAAGTGAAGGGGTAAGAATACTTGCTGCTTGCAGTCATTTGTTTTTTTTAATTCTTTGAATCGGGGACTTGGCTGATCAGCAGCAGTTTCAGTTTGCCGTCAGGAGTGCTTTCAGTCTGCAGAGCACACGAGTTAGTTGTGGTTGACTAAACTGGGAGTCAGATGCTACATAAGGGGTGTGTGTGTGTGTGTGTGTGTGTGTGTGTGTGTGTCTGTGTGGGTTCATGTTGAGACTCATTCTATTTGTGTGCCACAGTCAGCAGCACTTTATTTCTGTAAGTGTGCCATATTTCTGAGCAGTTTCTGTGTGTCTCACACTCTAAATGAGTGTAGATTGTGGGAGCCATTTGTGGTGGTGTTCTGTGTAACAGACTGAGGGATGTGACAATTGTTGCTGGTGGATACATTTTACGTAGCTGAGGAAGCTGGTAGCTGGAGGCTTTTTGAAGCCGTGAGGATATAGCCTGATATCATCAGGACTTCAAAGACCTCTCGGCCAATCAGCTTTCTCCATAGTCGGTAGCCAGTTCATAATGGGTGTTCAAATAGAGCTGAGAATAATGATGAAAACATGGGTAAAGCCGTAATAAAAGGAGCGCTCCTTTTAACTACTTCAAATATCAAAAAAATGCTAAAGCAGATTCAAAATGGGAAAAAAAGGCTTCTTTCCTGACAGGAGACCAAGGGTACTCTAAAATAGAATAAAAAGGTATAGGTCAAATTTTCACTGTAACATGCACTGCTGCTTGAAGGACATAGCACTGGCAGTATGGCCTAGAGGTGAGAGCAATGAGCTATGAATCATTTTGGTACATCAAGCAGACCAGGGTTTGATTCCCACAACCCCCATGTGTATGCTCTGTGACCCTAAGCAAGTCACTTAATCTTCACATGCCCCTGGGACACAACTGGAAATAAGCATCAACTCAATGTGCCTTTCATGGTTAAAAATCATAAAACATAAATTAATAAAATAACAACTAGATTTGGTTAAATTAAGCCATGGCTTTTTTTTATTACAATTTGCATTACGGTTATGGCACAAAGATGAAAACTGATAAATATGAGACTGCCTACCTAATTTTGCTGCACTATGTGACAATGGCAATTACATTTTATTTGAGAATAGTTTATATATTTTTCAACAGTACAGAACAAAATACTACATGTCATCCAATTCATATGCCTAACTGGAGATACACAGCTTTAATATATATTTCTATGCACAATTCCTCTGTCTCATAGTTATAAGAGGGCCTTCTTAAGTTCTTTAGGTGGCAGAACATAAAGTGAAGTTTGACAAGACAATCTCTTTCTTCCATATACATTTTTTTCCACCTTGATTTTCTTCCTCCAGTTCCAGCGGCATCCCTCCAGCCCTGTCACTCACCCATCTTTGAGACTTGCAGGTTAACTATCTAGGTGGCCTGCCAAGTAGGATTGTGCAGTGCCAATGGGGGATACCAAGTGAGCTGGGGTATTTTCCTCCTGTTGTCCCCAGGGCATTGTGCATGCAGTGATGCACATGTGTGCTAGTGCACCAGGTGAGCGGACGTGCTATGTCTGCCAACATCCTCCCCACTCAACTGTTCCCACCATCACTATCATACATCATACTAGATATCAGTCAAGTGGTGGGATCCAGGAATCTCCACCGCCATGATGGAGGAGCGCTATCATCAGACCATCAATCCTACAATCTCTCGAATGTCCTCTGAGTTACACTGGTCCATTCTTGAACCCAGATCACCAGTGTGGCTGGTGATGTGGCATCTATCATCAACCCACCACACCACTGGGCCTGCTAAGACACTCTTTTGTTTACTTGTATTTTATCTTTTAAAAAAAATAAAAGATTACATGTCATTAAAGCAATACAATGGATATCTAGACAGTACAGATTAGAAATTTAGCAGGCATTTGCCTTAAAGGGATATTGTCAAAACTCTTAGTCCTTAAAGTGTCTCTAGTTAAAAAAAAGCACATGTGATTGGCCCCATTCTGTAGAGACTGCTGATATAGCTGATAGTTTGGGTCTGATTCATTTTTTTCTCTTTTAAAAGTGAAGACCAGACTGGCCATCATACTGGTGTTACCACACAAAAACAAGTAAACAATAAGACCTGACAGGGTATGGGGTACTGGTGGACACCTACATGCTCAGGGGCATGATGTGGCTTGTCACCACAGGCAGATGGCCTTACAGTGTGGGTATCCATCAATAACCCATACCCTGAAGGGTCTTACTGTGCATTAGGTAGGGAAAAGGAGCAGACTAGGTGGGTTACATGGTCCTTATCTGCCGTCACCTTCTGTGTATCTGTGTTGAAAATGGGCTGGACAAATATAAACAAAAAGAAAAAAAAACAATCTTGAAAAGATAAAAGGACACAAAAAATACAATAACATATTGTTTGGAAAATGTAAATAGCTGCTCCACAGATGGGGTCTACATGTCAGTTCTTTGTCATTATACACATGCAGTAGAAGGTTTATTTGTTTACCAAGGAATGTAGGAATTCAATACTCTGCAGTATTCCTCTAACAGAATGTGCCCCACCCCCGAAGAATGGAAAGTTAACATGGAATACATGAATTCAAAATTCTGCAACATTCCATAGGCATACACTCAGAGAGCCACACACATGCTTTATATACAGCCAGAGGCTTAACTTTATTTGGGACAGGGTTAACAGCAGAAATTGCTCTGCCAAGCTGGTTAGGCTGCAAGGGGAATTTTTCATGGTCATTAAAGCAACACCAGAAATAACCTAGAGAATAATGTATGGGCAACCATACGCAACAAGGCTGTGTTTCCATTGAGGGGTTGAGATGACAGCATATGGACCTCAAGAGTAAAGCTCAAAAGATCCATGCTGTCATCTCAGCCCCAAGATGGAGGCACATGCTAAGTTGTGTGTGGTTGCCCATATTTATATAGTATATGGTTTTGTACACAGAAATTACGGAAATGTTACCTCCCTAAATAAAAGCAAAAAACTTGCCATTTCTTTGTTCAGTTTTATGATTGAAATTAAATGTATAGACTTTTACGAGTTAAAAGGTACAAATTTGGGCACCGGTTGATTAGTAATCAGGCAGGTGCTGGGTAAATGAGTAATTTAACATTTTATGACCTTTGAACAGTGCTGAACAACTGCTCAGAATGTGCACAACACCATCTTGGAATGCGCACAACAGTATAGAATGTGCACAACAAGGTTTTTGAACAGGCTGATTTTTATACAGAACAAAGGCCAGCCACATACTATAAACCAAAATATTGATTGTTTTTTTACAATTTATTTATGTGTATAAGAAAGGGATCATGAGTAGAATGAACATTCAATTCTTTATGTGTTTTTTTTATTTCAGGGAGTTACATTTTTAGGGCCTAGTTGAAGATTTTTATGTAAGAATAAAGGTGGCAGACATGTTTGGGATAAATATCAAAAATGAATGAAATGCTCATGAATTCTGTATGTAATTTGCTCAAATTACAGAACACGTTTGACCTTTTTTCTTTTCGGGGGTATTGGCACATAAATATATGCCAATGAAATAGCAACAACCAATCAGAATACAACAAGAGTGGCTGGGAGTGTTCTTAGTTTCAGCAAGTATGCAATGACAGTAGAGCAAAGATTTGAAACAAAATAAAGTAGGCTATAATTACACCATCAGCATGTATTTCAGTCTTACTGAAAAATAAGGCAGGTAAAACAATCATCAACATCAATGACTTTCAGAAAAAGTAAGCAATCTTAAAAAGTGTTCTTTCAACTAGGAATAAAACAGTGTAGACAGTGCCCCATATACATTCTTATAACCATAAGAGACACAAGAACTGTACACATAAGCATATTATAACTCACAATGAAGACTTTTAGTTAAAAAAGGGAACCTGAATTTAAAACCGAAATATTTTAGTTTTCTGAAAATTAGAGAAACCCCTGTGTAGGAAATGGACTATGCCAACTGAACTTAGAACTTCAGAATTTTAGAATTGTTTGGATGAGACACCCTCTAATGGTTTTAAGAGTACCTGGAATGTTTAGAAATAAATAATATTTTTCATACTTGAGATGTTTATTGAGTTTTCTAAGGCATAGTTACAGACAGAGAGTCAGAGAGATTGCAGATAAAAAACATTTTGGGCTTCATAGCCTGCTACCCTGGTGCAGCGATACCCTGCTGTGTTAAAATTATAAAATGTAATGCAGACCTGTAAGTCTGGGAAGGGAACATAACTATGGTCGAACTGCCAGCCAGCTTATCCCTTCCCACTTTCCTGTCTACCTGCTCTGCCCCTGCTCTCCCACGTTTTGTGATGTGTCATCAGGGACAGCTTGAGGACGTGCCCTATAAAAGTCTATGGGACTTGTTTTCAGAACTTTTTACCAAAGTGTAAGCTACCTTTCAATTAAAATGAATGCCACCTCTCAACTAATAAGGTCCAGATTATTAATTAACTCTAGATGATTCTATCTTATTTACTGTTTTTATTTATACTTTAATGTATTTATTTTGATGTTCTTTGAATTTTGGAATCTATGCTTGTTTTCTTTTATTGTTGTGTGGTGCTCTGAGTCACTGGAAAGGGCACCATATAAGTAAAATTTGCCTTTTCTTGCCTTGCCTATATAGAGAGCAAACAAAAGAGGAGATAGGGGACAACCCTGTCAGGTGCCCCAGCCCAGGGTGAAGAGGTCAGTGAGAAAGCCATTAATCTGAACATGTGATTTTGGAACAGTATATAGTGCCTGGAGCAGCTGGAGAAAATGAGGAGGGAAATGAAAGGCTGACAGGGTGCTCCAGAGGGAACTCCGGAACACCCTGTCAGATGCTTTTTCAGCATCCAGACTTAAAAAGAGGGATAGAGTATGTCTAGTATGAATGTCACCTAGAAGATGAAAAGTCTGTTGTCATAAGTGTGCCATTGGCAGACAAAGCCTGGCTTGGCTTTATGCAATAGGGTGCAGAAGAATATCCTCCAGGTGATTAGCCCAGACTGAGGTAAATAAGTTATAATCTGCATTTAAAATGGAAATGGGAAATAGGATGCAGAGGACAGGTTTTAGAAGGGCAGCAGTAGTAGTATATTGCCAGGTTGGGGGTGGTGGATCTCCCTCTTGGAGGGCTTGAAAGGTTCTATGCAAGAGAGGGACTAAACTGTCCCAAAATTTCTTTTTTTTTTTCTTTTTTATACTCCTCCCCCCACACCTGGCCGGTCTCTCCTTCAGGCCCCCACACAAACTTCCCACCGAGGCTACTCTCTGACCCCTACCGCCCCATATCGCAGCCAGTCCCAAGTAACCCTGGTGTACCCTTTCACCAGGCAGGCCTCTTACCTCCGTAGGAGAATGGCCCTGGCAGCCAACAATCCTGGGGTGCTGCTGGGATGGCATATGGAGGTCCGGGAGCCCAGTAGTGAGGGTTCTGAAGGGCCATCACCCGATTGGCCTGGTGCCATTTTCTGCTTTGCTCCCCTGAGAAGTGACGTGCCACTGACATCAAGGCATACGCTAACATCCGTCACTCCCCTAGTGTATTGGGGCCAATGTCCTGCCATACTCCCAGCCTCCACCAGGAGTCAGCAGGTGCCGAGCCGCATATCCACCCTCCCCCCTGAGAAGGCGAGCCATCATTGGATGCTCATTTCCTTCTCCCCCAGCCAACCCTCCAGCAACCCGAGTCCGTTCCCGAACCTGGGTCACTGGCATCACAAGCGGAAATCCAACCGCTGCGCCAGCGGGCCGGCCCCAAAATTTCTAATAAAACTCTTCCAGATATCATCAGAGCCTGGGCATTTGCCCATTTTATATTGAAAAAGGCTAGCTGAATTTCTGTAGAGGCAATGGGTTCTGCAGGCTTATCACCTCATATCATCTGTGAGGCAGGGGAAGTCCCGAGAAATGTCCATGAATCTCTTGAGAGGGGGTAGGGTCAGGATCAGAATATAACTGTTTATAGAAATGTAACCACCCAGTCTCCTAGGGTTACTAGAATCACATTAGTGTCAGTGCTAGGTAGGAAAGGCAGCTGGTGACTACTACTGCCCTCCTAGAATTCTTTAACTTCCTCCACTCCTCCCTAGACCAGGGCTCCTTGGCTGCTGCTGTGTTTGTAGACCTTTCAAAAGCATTCAACACCGTCTCCCATCCCCTCCTTCTGGATGCCCTCAGTTACTCTGGCTTTGCCGCTGGGCCTATCTCCTGGTGCGCCAGCTATCTGTCAGCCCGCTCACAGCACGTAAAAATTGGGGGGGCTCTCTCTGACATCTGTCCCATCCTCTCCGGCATTCCCCAGGGCTCCATTCTTGGACCCCTACTCTTCTCCCTTTACCTTAACTCACCCCCAGGTTCCTGTAGTGGTAATATATTATTGTATGCGGACGATGCCGTTATCTTTGCCGCTGATCGTAACCCTATCGCTCTCCAAGACTCCCTGCAAAGATCCTTTAGTAAAGCTGAGGGATGGTTCAAGGAATGTAGGCTGGTGATTAATCTCAAAAAAACTAAAACCATGGTCTTTGCTCACCCTCAAAACAAGTTGTGCAACTTTAAGCTCCACATACACTCATGCTCCAAGCTCATGCTTGAGCAAGTCTGCTCCTAGAAATACCTTGGGATCTACTTTGACCCCTCTCTTTCCTTCCATGGCCACATTTCAGCCCTTGCCACAGTGGCTAATATCAGACTAGGCATATTACACCAGCACAAAAAGTGTCTCCCCCCTGAGGCCCTTCGACTCGCAGTCACCTCATCCATCCTGTCACTAGTGGACTATGGGCTGCCTGTGTATGGCTACTGATCAGACAGCTCTCAAAAAATTCACACCATACTAAACAAAGCCTGTGAGGCTAATCACAGGGGCCCCCAGGTTAACGCACACTTGTCAGTTATATGAGAAAGCTGTACTGCTTGTCCTGGATGAACGGCTTAAATATCAGACCTGTATCATAACAAAAAAAAACCTTCTTGGGCTATTCCCACCAGGTCTGATGGCCACAACACAACGTGCAAACTCTCAAGTGCATACCCATTCCTCTGACAAAACCACCCTATCAATCCCTAGGGCTAGGACCGTGCACGGTCAACGAGCCTATTGCTATAGAGCCCCTTCCTGGTTCAACACATTGCCCCCATCCATCTCTGATGCCCCTTCTATATCCTGCTTCAAAACCTCCCTACGAAATCACCTAATTAGTATTCTTAGCTGTAAATGCTATTAGTTTTAGCCTGGCACAAACAATATGACAATGCCACTTGAAAGCTGCTTATGACTATTGAAGTTAGAGTGCTGCACGATATTTTTGTTTGCCTCCCTCTGGTGTATCAACTTGATGTACCACCCATTGTTTTGTACCCGTTACTGTTTACATGCTGTTGTATTGTGATCTGCCTTTATGTGACAAGGTACCTTTGTAAATGAGCCTCTGGCTCAAAGGTTTTCTAAACTGCTGTACAAATAAATAAATAAATAAATAAATGGTTATTCATCTGCTCCCTCTCTGCTTACTTGGGCTCAGCTGAGAGGAGAGAGGTCATGTCATTTAGAACTCTCACAGCAGCATAAGCCATGGTAGCTGGCTGTGAGTGGGGAGCTTTGGAATTTTCAGTTAGTTCTGAGTGGCGTTCAGTGTGAGCAGTTGGAGGAGTGAAGAGCTGCTGTGTGGGCTCTGTGAGGAGAGCCTATTTTTCTCATCCTTTTGCTGAGAACCATCTATCTGCCAGTAGAAGTGGTGAAAACAGTTGTCCAGCAGGAGTTCCTTATTTTTTTCATCCCCTGTGAGATGAGAAGGACTGCAGAATGGATCCGAGGGGCAATCCCCTGACTTTGATCCAGGATATTGAAGCTGCCTGTTTGTTTTTACAACCGTAAGTAATCTGACTTTAGGTATCCCAGGAGGACTGTACCTGTGTTTTCTTTTGGGGTGTACTCTGATAAAGGAAAATATACACCAAGTTCTGTTCTAGTTTGAGAGTGCTCTCTCATCTGGATTTAAAGTTGGCTGACAATCGTGGAGTCCCCAGAGAGACTTGGCACATTGTTCAGGACTTTGATTTACACTCAGAAGTAATGTATTTTTATGCAGGATGTGACAGACATTCCAGGATACATAGTTCTACTGTTTTACTAAAAGTTTGAGGTGTAACTCTGAAAGAATGGCTGTGTATGGACATGGAAGCAAAAGGTGGTCAACCCCCCATCTGGAGTGACAAGTTCAACACTACGATTTCTGTAAGGGCGCCTGCTTATTCAGGACATGGTGGCCAATGCCTGAAGAGAAAGTTTACCCCCGGTGTGGGTTGTGCTAATTCTGAGCACCAGTGTGCTCTGTCATGGTGAGTTGCCACATTGAAATGTTTAAATCCTATGTCATATGGGAAATGTGTGCTCCATTGTGGCCAGGGCCACTAGAAGAAATGTATGTTTCAGCTGAGGCCATTGCCGCTGAAGATAGTTCAAGGTCCTATGCAATATGGAATGTGTACAGTTTCTGTCCGCTACAGACTTTTGTTGTTCTGCATTGCCTTATGCCATGAAGTGTAAACCCTTGGGGGTCCACCTTTGCGTTAGTGTACCATCTTTGGAATAAAGCCACACTCTAGAACCCCAACCTGGTCTGGACATTAATGTTACTGCTTCCTGTGTGGAATTACTGAGTACCCCTCCAGAAGTACAGACCTAGCAAAGCCCTGAGCAAATGTTCTCTCCTCAGGACCTGGGTATAATGGTCACATATGTAGTATTTGTTTTTGTACACCCCCCCCCCCTTCTGACTTCTAGAAGTAATGAGCCTGGTATACATTCCCAAAGCTAGGGATGGTACCAAAAAGTGTCCAAAGTAGTTTGGATACCCAGTCGAGGGTGCCAAGGGGTAGCTTACTGTGCAAAGTATCAGGTGGGTGGTTACAGTAATCACTGAGAATGGTCTGCTTTACATTTCATTTGGTCAGTAATAAGGTCACAAAGCTGCATAACACATGCAGTCTTATGACTTACCAAGAGGTGGAAAGCCAAAGTCCTAGAACCCTGGGCCCCCCTCCTAGTACCATACTTGAAGATAAAGCAGGGCTTGTTCAGTCCATTAGTCTATTATTTCCTGCAGATCCTGCTTAACCTTCCTGATTTGTGGTTCTGTCACCCTGATCCCCACCCCACACTGGGTCTGCAATGATTGCATCAAGTCCAACAAGGAATTATACTTTCCTCCCTCTGGTGCGCTTTCTGAGAGTCTTAAGAAATTATCTCAGCATGGTTCATGGTTTTGACCACGTCTCACAATACTCATGTTGAAATCTCCAGATCTGAATTATCTGCTGTGACTTGGGCAATTTTCTACTCCATGGTTCTGACAAAAGACTCATCCCACAAGAGGGAGAGATTAAAATGCCAGTGGGTATGTCTATGCGGTTGTCCCAGGTGCATAGACAAAAGTAAGTGGACGTGATCAGAAGGAAACATTGGGCCATGTACCAAATCCTGTATCCCTTGATACCCCTCCACTGATGTAAAGAAATAATCCAGCCTAGTGTAGCTGCCATGGCAGGAGAAAAAACTAATGAGTGAAGGAGTGGCCTGATGGATAGAGCCTGTGCCAAATATCCAAAAAGCCTAATTGGCCTTGCTGGGCCAAGAGGTATTTTTGAGACTGGAAACCTGGAATTGGGAATGGATGGAGGAATGCAAAGCAGGGGAAAGCATTGAATTAAAATTCCCCGTATCAACTGTCCAAATTGTATATCCAACAGCGAGGGTACAGAAAACCCTTGTATCACTACTAGGTGGGAAATATATATTTAGCAAAGCCACAGGTTGTTAATATAGATGATCAGAAAGCAGGAAAAAAAATAGCCCCTGGAGTCAGTAACCTAATCCTGAAGCAGAAAGAGAGTAGCTGAGGGCATTAAAATGGTTGTTCCATGGCATTTTCCCCAGGGATAAAATGAAGCTGCAATCAATGGGCAGCCAAATTTGGTCAATTTATTATGCTCCCCCATGGTTAAATGGGTTTCCTGGAGGAATATGACATCAGGCCAGTGCTTGGGAAAATATTGCATCATCTCATACAGCTTTACCGGGTCATTAAGGCCATTAATGTTATAGGAAATACATTTATCTGGGGTATCAAGCACCTGTACATGACAGAACAAGCAGGCTATAAAGGCAAACAATCAGTAGAAGTAGAAGTGGGTCACAAAATAACACGGCCAGCTGCCATCTCATCTTGCCATTTTTTTAGTATTAATACCCCCATCCCAGCAGCAGCACCACCCAAGTTCCCCCTGCTCCCCAGCACCCAAATTTCATAAAATGAAAGGTCCAGCAAGCATAAGGACTGATACAACCCCCATCAATGGCTTGCCACATTCTTGTGAATGGTGGTCCGGCACTTGCTCAAATAGTAAAACAGCTGGTCAAATGATCTGCTGTTTTACAATAAACTCATGGAAGCTTCAGTCACAAAAGATGTGAATGGCTGTGGAGGAAGCGGGTTGTGTTAATTAAACTCCATGGCTGCCAGACTGTTCATTTTATGAAATGTGAGTGCTGGGGGAGGAGGGGAGACTTGGAGCTGCTGCTGGGGTGGGGAGATGTAAATTCCTGACGAAGTAGTGTAAGGTTCAAAATGACAGGGTACTGGTGCCATTGTTCTCTTTGTTTTGTTCACTCAGCTTGGTTTTACAGCAGTTGTGTTTCTAGCTACTTTAGTTTTAGTGCAGTTTATCCACATCTTGTTGCTTCACTCATGCTTTGTTTACCACTGCTACCTTTAGTATTGTTGCGCCTGGAGCCTTTGTCCCCTTTCAATATCTTTGACCAGCTCTCCAACCTATCCAGATCTCCCTGAGTTCCCTTATCCCTTCCTCTATGTCAGCCCTTGTACAGATCTTTGTGTCATCTGCAAAGAGGCAGATCTTGCCATTGATGCCTTTCTCGATGTCATAAATACATGGAAAAGGACTAGGTCCAGCACCGGCCCTTCAGGTACTCTGCTTGTTACGTCCCTTACTTCTGGAAACTCCCCATTTACTACTACCCTCTAAGTTCTTCCCTTCAGCCAGTTCTCTACCCAAGTTGTCAACTTTTTCCTCAACTCCCTAGGTCCCTTACCTTTCTGACTAGCCTCCTGTGGGGGACTGAATCAAAGGCCTTGCTGAAATCCAAGTACACTACATCGACTGCCTGTCCCTTATTGACTACCCTGGTCACCCAGTCGAAGAAGTTGACCAGAACTGTCTGGCAAGACCTTTGTCTTGTGATCCCATGTTGTATTTGGTCCTGTAGCCTACTTCCCTTGAGGAAATCCACTAATTTTTCTCTTAGGGTAGACTTAATAATCTTTCCTACTATAGATGTCAAGCTGATTGGGCTATAATTCCCTGGCTCATCTTTTCTTCCACTCTCGTGTAGTGGGCCACATTTTGCTGTCTTCCGGTCCCTCAGCACTACACCCATGTCCAGTGACCAGCCGAATATATCTGCAAGTGGCCCTACTATCACCTCCGCTTCCTCCTTAAGTATTCTCAGGTGTAAGCCATCAGGTCCCATAGATTTTTCTACTTTCAACCCTTTGAGCTTTTCTAACACCCTATTTCCAGTTATTTTGGCCATGCTATTTGAGCACTTGCATTCCTGTCTTCCACTCTTAACCTCACATTCTGGTAGATCCTTCCATCTAGTACAGAGTGAACAAAAATATGTGTTCGGTATCTCTGCTTTGCCTTTGACTTCTCCTCCCATCCTTTCTCACTCTTCAGCCTCACAATACTACCCTTTAACCTTGCACTTCTCCTGGATGTACCTGTAGAATGCCTTTTTCTCTTATTTCACTCCAATTGCAAACCGAGTTCCATCTCAGCCTTGGCCTCCCTCACCATTCTGCCTGCTACCTTTGTTGCCTCCTGGTACTTCTCTCTATCCTCCTCCCTTTGGCTTCCTCTGTACTTGGAGGCAGTATAGCACTGTGGTTAAGAGCACTGAGCTGCAAACCTGGAGACCTGGGTCTGAATCCCACAGCCTCACTTGTGTGTTGTGTAACCCTGAGCAAGTCACTAAGTTCTTTTTGCTCCCAGGCTGCACCTGGAAATACGTTTTTGGCTTAGTGTGCCTTTCCTGGTTAAACAATTTCTCCTTTCCCCCTTGTACTTAGAATCATAGCAACATGGACTTTGACAGCAGATAAGGACTGCTTGGCATACCTAGTCTGCCCATTTCCCTACCTGTTGTATAAATTCCAGATCCTATTTGATCTGCAGCCTACCTCCTTCTTCCTATGACTAGGGTTGCCTTCTGCCTGTCCCATGCATTCTTGAATTCGCCAACTATTATTGCCCCTACAACCTCCTCAGGGAGGCTGTTCCATGCATCCACTACCCTTTTTGTGAAAAAAATACTTCTTCACATTGCCCCTGAGTCTTTTCCCCTCTAGCCTCATATCATGACCCCCTTGTTCTTGCACATCTCTTTTTCTGAAAGATCAATCAATCGTTTATTTATAGAAAGCGCAATTCCAAAATGATCAAAGTGCTTCTACAGTCAAATAATCCTAAAAACTATAATATAAATACAGACAATTACAGGAAAATCCTAGAATTATTAAAAAGAAAACCAATTAATGAAAATCAGGGAAAGCCATACCAAACAGATGAGTTTTAAGAGTATATTTAAAGCTCTCTACGATCGGGCACTCTCGTACCTGATGAGAAAGAGAGTTCCACAGGGTGGGGGCCATAAAAGCAAAAGAATGGGCCCCCGAGGTCTTAAGTCAAACCCTGGGAACCTCCAGCAATCCCATATCAGAGGAGTGGAGTGAGCAGAGGTGGCAATAAGGGCAAAGAAGATCTCCCCTTGAGGTACTTGATTGTTTCTATCATATTCCCCCCTTTCCCTCCTTTCCTCTAGGGTATACATATTGGGTTCCCTCAGTTTCTCCTCCTATGGTTTCTGGTGCAGTCCCTGCACTATTTTCATTGCCCTTCTCTACTGCCTCTACCTTGTCTATGTCCTTGCAGAGATGAGGTCCCAGAACTGCACACAGTACTCTAGATGAGGTCTCACCAACTGCCTGTACAGTGGCATCACCACCTCCTATTTTCTACCTAGTGATACCTCTCCCTATGCTCCCAAGCAACCTGCTGGCTTTCCTAACTGCCTTTTCACATTGTTTGGCTATCTTTAGATAGTCTGTTATGACTACCCCCATGTCTCATTCCAGTTTGGTTGTCATTAGTACTCCCCCCCCCCATTGCGTATTCTTCCCCTAGGTTTTTGTTCCCCAACTGCAGGATTTTGCACTTCTTTGCATTGAATCTGAGCTGCCACACTCTTGACTACTTCTCCAACTTGCCTAGGTCTCTTCTCATTTTACCACCCCCCCCCCGGGAGTGTCAATCCTATTGCAGCTCTTGGTGTCATCTGCAAAGAGGCATACCTTTTCTTCTAGTCCCTCTGCAATGTTGCTTATAAAGACATTAAAGAGGACTTCAGGAATGCCCTCCTTTTGGTGCTAACCCTTTTCCCTTTGACAGCTTTCCAACTGAGCTTTCTGCTGCCTAAATCATTGCTGTTTTAAATTCCTCCTATTTTTCTTCCACCCCTTCTACCAGTTTTATTCTCCATGTGCTTCTTACCAACAGCTTCCTCATCCTATTAAAATTAGACTTTTTAAAGTCCCATTCCCTTACTGTGTTTGCCCCCTTTTGCAGTCTCTTGCTGGACCTCCAGTGCCACTGTTCCACGGTTGCCTGAGCCATGTGGTTCCAGAACTACTACATCTGGGTCCTCTTTCTGTTGGTGAGAACCATTTCGAACAGAGCTCTTTCCCTTGTTGGGCATGGGACTAGCTGAGCTAGGAATGCCTCCTGGCATGCATCCACCAGGAGTTGATTCCTAGTACTTGCTGTGACTGGAACATTTCAGTCCACATCTAGCATATTAAAGTCCCCAGCTACCACCACCTCTCCAGATTTGGCCACCTTCCTTAGCATCTCCCTCAGTTCTTTGTCTGTCCTTTGATCTTGACCTGCAGGTCTGTAGATCAACCCAATCCATACTTGTTTCCCATTCCTTGTTACTGCTAGCACCCACAGCGATTCTAGTTTTTCTGAATCCCCTAGGCTGTCATAGAACCATAGAAACATAAACTTTGATGGCAGATAAGGACCGTTTGGCCCACTCAGTCAGCTCATTTCCCTACCTATTGGATAAGCTGCAGATCCTAGTTAACCAACAGCCTACTTCTTCCTACCCCCCACCAGAATTGCCTTATGTCTGTCCCATGCATTCATGAATTCCCCCACTGTTTTTGACCCCATGACCTCCTCAGAAAGGACGTTCCATGTGTCCACCACCATCTCAGTGAAAAAAATACTTCCTCATGTTGCCCCTGAGCCATCCCCCTCTATCTTCAAATTGTGCCCCCTTGTTCTTGGACATCTGTTTCTCTGAAATATGCTACCCTCTTGGACTTTGTTGATTCCCTTAAGGTACTTGAAATCTACTATCATGTCCCCCGTATCCCTCCTTTCCTCGAGGGTATACATATTAAGCTCCTTTAGTCTCTCTTCATGTGGCTTCTCGTGCAGACATTGCACCATTTTAATTGCCCTCCTCTGCACTGCATGAAGGCATGGGGGCATAATGTCACGGTTAAAACCACGCATAGTAAGAATGCCACATGCAAATCAACATGCAGCATAACAATGTCAGTACAACAAGCTGACCAGAACAACCACCGTGCACACTGGAGCAGTACCTTTGTTTTTGCAGGGGGCTCTGCCCCTTTGCCCTCTATGCCCCCCAGACTAAATATTACCAACTCCGGAGGTCGTGAACTGGGAAACAAAAAATCTGAGCAGGTTTTGTTTCCCCAACAAAATAAAGCAGCATCATACTGGGACCTGGGGAGAATTGAACCACAGCCCCAGGTCCCCGACACTGCTGGAGGCAGGTGCTCTAGCTACTCCAAAAAGGGAGCAGCTCAGCCAGGTACCACCCTGGTGGCATCCTTCACATCCTCCAACGTGAGATTACAGCAACAGGGGTAGCGGTTCTTACTGCATGCTTATAGGGCCCCTATTGCTGTAAAACCATATGCGCTTCTTACAGTGCGGTATTCTATATGTGGTTCTGTCTGTGCTATATTCACCTGGTACCCTGCCTCCATCCTGTCTAGGTCCTTGCGGAGATGGGGTCTCCAGAACTGCATGCAGTACTCCAGATGGGGTCTCACCAACTGTCTGTACAGAGGGATAACTTCCTGTTTTCTACTGGTGATGCCTCTCCCTACACATCCCAGTATCCCCCAGCCCTCCTTACTGCCTTCTCACATTGCTTGCTTACCTTTAGGTCATCAGATATGACTACCCCCAGGTCTCTTTCCATTTTTGTTGTTGTTAGTATGCCCCCCCCATTGTGTACTCCTCCACTGGGTTTTTGTTTCCCAGCTGCATTACTTTGCACTTCTTTGCATTGAATCTAAGCTGCCATGCTTTTTGACCATTCCTTCAACCTTGCCAAGTCCCTTCTCATCCCTTTCACCCCCTTGTAGTATCAACCCTGTTGCGAATTGTATGTCATCTGCAAAGCATACTTTCCTTCCAGTCCTTTGCAATGTCACATATAAAGACATTAAAAGGACCAGTCCCAGTACTGAACCTACAGTGCCCAGCTAAGTAACTTGCCCTATTACAGATGGACTCAGTTTACTATTACCCTCTGTGTCCTGTTGTCCAGCTAATTTTTACCCAGGCTGCCACCTTGGGACCCACTCCCATGCTGACTAATTTGTTTATTAATCTTTTGTGTGGGACTGTCAAATGCCTCGCTAAAGTCTAGGTAGGCCATGTCCACAGCCCTTCCCTGGTCCATCTCAGTTGCCTCTATCCTTTGCTTTACATGCAGTGCCTCTCCCCCTCCCATGCCCTTCGCTCTGTCCTTCCTGCACAATGAGTACCCTGGTATGGTCATAAACAAAAACAAGGCGCTGCGTCAGCATGTGGTCTAAAAGCAAAACAAAACGGTTATATTAAATGCACGCTGAAAATAGAAAATAGAGTTACAAATCTACGTTTCAACCTTAGGTCTTCTTCAGAAAATATCTAAAAAAGAAAAAAAAACAAAGTTAGTGTAGAAGGGAGGTAAAATGAGGGATATATATGTGGGGAAAGAAGAAAGGGGAGGCTCAGGGAGAAGAAGTGATGAAGGGTAAGATTAAGAGAGAATCTGTGAAACAAAAAGGTGATGATGGGAAAGATAAAGCATAATAGGAGTGAAAGAGCTAGGGAAGTTCCCAGGTGGGGACTAATTAACAGGACATAGTAAGAAAGCTGAAAGGTGACAAATGTGTGGGAAGGAGACAGAGATGGAGGCTCATAGTGAAAATGAAAAAGAAATTAAATGAGTACAAAAACAAATAGACTTTAGGGAAAAAAAGGGGTGGCTGAAAGATGTTAGTGGAAAATAAGTCTATCATTTAAACCAGAGGGCTGCTGGGAGCCAAGGCGGATGATCAGCTTGGCTTCCATGTTTTTTTCTATGGTCGGGATCCCAGAAGCCCTGCTGAAGGACACAAACAGAAAGGTCATTGACACTGTGGTCCCTGGAGATAAAGTGGGATACAATGGATTTAGCAGTGTCACCATTCCTGACTGCTCTTTAATGTTCCCTGAAATGGTCAGCAAGGCACCTACCAGTCTCTCCGATGTCAATAGCTGTACACTTCCTGCAAAGAATACAATACACCACATTAGTGGAGGTGCATGAGAACTCCTTGGTGATGTGAAAAACACCTGTAGGTCCCTGAATTTCAGTCACACTGGAAATAAATTGCAGGTGTAGCAGTGAGTCCTGTTGCAAGGTTTGGTACCTGGGAGGGAGGAACTGTTAGGAGTACAGGTATGGTCATGTCCCATTTGTGGTTTGAGGTTACCTGTTCCTCTGTAACAGCCACCAGGTTGATGATCTCTTCTGCGACCATCACCTGAAGTTCTGGCATTTTGTTGCCAAGACTCCTTGCGTTGGTGCACATCATTTTCTAACATCTATACCTGAACCCTTCTTTCTCCCTTACCCTGACAGAACTTGATCTCATTGCATTTGGTTGATGGGAGAGGACAGCAAAGCCCCCCTTATTTGTGACAATGGATGTGTACCTTGCCACTCTGACTCACTGCCTCACTGTATGCTCTGCCTACCTTTCTCCAAGTACTCTCCTTCCATCCTTGTTGGGATGTAAGCTATCCCTTTCAACAGCCTCCAATCTGTATAAAAGGGACAGAACAGCCTGCAATTGAGACTGTTAAATCCTGAAAACACAATCTTTAAACATCTGTCCTTGGGCCCACCTGTCTCCCCAGCGCCTCTCCATATAGTGTTGTGAGACAGCACTTTACCATCCCTCGTTCATCTCACCTTGCACCCACACTGCACTGAATGTCTTTTCTCAAGCCTACACTTCTTCATTGTGCCTTTCCTTGGACCCCCACTTCTCCAAAGCAGCAGTGACTGGTAAAAACAAACATTTAAAAGGAACTTTTTTCTTAAAACAATTCACAAAATTAATTTAAATCACAGTAACATCGAAAGTGTCTACAGAAAAGGATGAGTAGACCCATTATGTCTGTCCTGTTGTCTCTGCCTAATACTACACCCAGGACCCTACTTGCTCATAGGAATCCTCCCTCCTCCTTTACCTCTACTTATAATTCCCATGTGCCTACCCCATGTATGCTTGGAGTTCCCCACTGTCTTCACTCCTACCACCTCTTCTGGTAGGCTCTTCCAGGCATCTACCACCCTTTCTGAAAATGAGTATTTCCTCACATCGCTCTTAAACCCCCCCCAAGTTTCATAGCATGCCCCTTGTACTGGTGCTCCTCCTTTGAAAAGAGGCTCCCCACCTGCACTTTGTTCACCCCCGTGAAAAACTTATAGGTGTCAGTCATGTCCCCTCTTGCTTTCCTCTTTTCCTGGGAGTACGTGCTGAGCTCCTGCAGACTCCTCATATGGCTTCTTGTGCAAACCCCGTGCCTTTTTAGTAGCTCTCCTCTGGACCACCTCCACCCTGTTGATGTCCTTCTGGAGGTGCAACCTCCAGATCATAAATCTTAGCAACATTTTCTATTGAATAATAGGAATAACACACTCCATTGCTGTCAGTAGAAAATCCAATTGACAACAATGAAAAAAAAATAAATTCCCCCAAAAAAGAAACATCTGGATGTTGGTAAAATTCATAACATTTTCTGTCTGCCAAATTTGTCAGTAAAGCTCTTTAAAGAGCAAAAAACACATTTGGAGCAGGCAAGTCACTCCAAAATGCTGACTGCATCAGGGTCTAGGAAATGTGTACAAATAATATTTATGGAAAGTGAATAGTTTATTAATTAAAAAAAAAATAATTCTGACAAGATCTAGCAGGTGGAAATGTGCCCAAGTGACCTACGGTCCATACCTATTATACTGCAGCAAATATAAAATCTGCCAGGAAAGCTAAATGCCCATCTTGTGGGAGAGGGGAGTGCCAGCACACTGAAGCATAAATTGCTTCCCTGTTGATTAAAAAAAGCTGTACCTTTCACTGTGTATCCTGATGAGAGCAATCTCAGAGATTGTCTCTGCTGACTCGGGAAAGCTGGAGAGCTAACTCATTTTAAATCTCTGAGGGAGCCAACTAAGCAGGTTTCATGATTCTCTATGTGCCAACATGCAGCAGTTCAGGCTGCAGTGTGCCAGAAAACCTCGAAAGAGTGTGTGATTCCCAAAGGCATTCATTTATTTGTAATATTTGACCAGGGAAGGCAGACTGAGCTGTGACAACTTGCTTCCAGGTGAATCCTGGGGTGAGGGGGTGGGGCAGGTTACATAGACCTGTTTTATTAATATAGGGATGTTGGCCAGGACACTGGGGACACTGCCCTTCTCTTATGAGAAAGGTCTAGCAGGGTTACCATATGAACCTTGACCTGCCCCTTAACCAAAGTAAGCCTGATCAAGATTAAGTGGTCAGGGGAGTCAATGGAGCAGGAGGAGTGTGATCATTCCTAGTCCCATGACTTTTGATGGTGGCGCTTCTTGTGCCTCTTTAACTTACATGTGGATGGCCCCCAGAGATAGGCAGAAGGGATTGCAGTTTAATGTCTTGTCTGAAGGATGGCAACTTGGTAGTGTCCTCCAGTAGAAGTGAAAGAAGTGGGCCAATAGATACTCCAATTTGTCTTTGAGTTGGGGCCCACAGATTTGATTTGAGTTTGAGAATTTGTCTAACCACTTTGGCTCCCATTGAAGTTTTTGTCATGAGGTAAAGCTGACTACAAATGGGGAAGGGGGGACTAAAGGGTGATGCTGCCCACTGGCAGCCAAAGCTGTAGCAGTTAACTACTGACATCATGAGGTGAAGCTGGAGAACTGTATGTGCCAGTGTGCAGCTGATCAGGCCACCCATTACATTGTCATCCCATTCATGGTGGGTGGGGTGATGAGTCTTATTTAACTGATACCTTACTCTGTGTCCTCAGTGGCACACCTGATCATATTAAACTTGATAATGACAATCAGATTTTGGCATCCAAATCTGATTGGAAACCAACATGAATCTGATCAGAATCTAATTAATTAGGATGTAGGATTTTTGGCAACTAAATAGAAGAATCCCAAATCCTAGCTTTTGGATCAGATTTCACTCTATCCAAATTTGAAAATCAGAATATGATCTTCCCCAGTAGAGAACTGGTTAGTTCCACAGCTATGGGAAGGGAAGGGGGCGGAGTTAAACCAATGGTAAGTGATACTCTGAGAACACCCTTCAACAATGAATAAGACCTGCTCCAAGCCACCTCCCAGACACGGAGGTAACAACTATGCTGATCTACACCTACCAACAATAAGATAGGGAATCCCAATCAAGTAACTCACTTCCCAACAAAATGTTATGCTTACCAGTTCTGTTTGGGTACTAGGGTGTTGTATCACTGCCAGGCCAGTGACAGACCTGAGGCCCCAGAGGTTGGATTTGAAATCCAGATGAATTACTTAAAATGTATAGTTGCAAGGAGCATTATAAATCATGTTTTCATTCTTTGCCAATCAAGATTCTTTATTTCTGACTTCCATTGATGTCATCAAGTGGAATGGTGGTGTGGGCTTGCAGGTCCGTCTCCTGACTGATCAAAAGACACTACAGTCTTCCTAAACGTGTGGAAAACCAGTTCATTAGTTATCAACAGTGCAAGATTTTGATGGGGGGGGGCTCCAAAAAACAAAAAAACAAAAAAAACAAAAAACAGTTGTTCAAATGCCACCTGTGTCACTGTCTGGGAGTAGCGATGCCTCACCCAAGCACAACAGTAGAATAGCACCTTCCCCCCATTCCCAGGTGGGATATCTGCTGGAGATTACCAATGAAAGAATGCTCACAGAACTTATGGCATTTCAAACTGAAGCCAGAGACTCGTTAGCAGATATGTGCCAAGAAATCAACCTGGCTAAAGTAGAAAATAAGGACCTTCAGACTGCCACACTGGATTTGTTGTTGCATATTCACCATCGATATATGCAGCTTGATTTGGAAATAAAGGATTTAGAGGACCTACTGCATCAAAAAAATCTCCATATCTACAGGGTTTCCAAAGTGGGGGAAAGTTCTCAAATCATGGCCTTTATGTAGGGTTTACTATGCCAGTGCCTACAACTCCCTGCAGATTTCAAATTTGAGCTGGAGCGGATCTACAGAGTACTAGGCCCGAAAGTAGCTCCAGGTGAGTGCTGTCGGTCAATTATCATGACATTTTCTCCAATTTCAGGTGAAAAAACACTGCTGATTGCATGGAAAGCAAAAGTAGTGAAACACGAAGATCAGCAGCTCTACTTTGATCATGGCCATGCTTCGCAAAGCTAATTAAAGTGCCAGGCCTTTGCTTCTTATATGCATGCATTGAAACAGGCTTGTCTACATTTTCAAACTCCATACCAAGCAAAGCTAAAAGTCTTATACCCAGAAGAAGATATTGTTTACTTCACCCAGGAGAAGGTAAAGCAAGACTTTCAGTGATGGGGCATCTCCATCCTCCAGCCCATGAGAGTATAGCAAAGGGCCCAGGACACATGTCAAGCTCAGTTCCAGCTCTTCATCTCAGGCCCCAACTCAAGCACTCCTGCTTTCCAGCTTTCACCAACTGACTCCAGAGTGAAGCATGCTCAGGACTCTCTGGCTACCAGTAAAGACCCTCTGTGCCAATTTGAAACATCTGCATTATCTACTTTACAGCAATGAACTTATTTCAGTCTACAGATTTAAATTAAGGACACTAGAACTAACTTACACAGCTTTTGCACATATTTTCATCTTGGTGGAAGTGAAAACTGACCTCAGGTGTGCAGGGTCGAGGGGTATCAGTCAGTCAATCTGCATAGAATGGCCAAGAGAGAGGGAGTGAGGGACTCCAATGCTACTGCCTTGCTCCAGACGGAAGGAGATACCAACATTCTTTAATCCATCAGCATGACCAGATGACTAACAGAGATTGTTTGGGGGTTCCCTGAGCCAGTGGCTCACTTGAGTTGTCCAGACCGATGCATCCCCCTCTTGCATGTTTCAGTATACGCACTCTGACCTGCGCCTAATGAGCTGGCAGTTTCACCCTCTCATGGTTAGTATCAGAGGCACTTAGCTTCAGGTGCATGGTAGTTCTGGGCAGGAGGCTTACAAATGAGATGGCCCAGCCTGATGCTCTCTCTCACCCACACTTCATCTGAATATAAAGCAGATAACCATGTGCTAAACAGAATGGGTAGGGACTTCTCAAATGTTCTATTAAGGTAGCTCCCTTAACATGTAGCTGGAGGCAGTCTTCTTCACAGTAGTTTGCTATAGTGGAGCATGGCATCTGGGATAGCCCTCTTTTCATTCTTGCCCACCCTCTTTAGTGTCAGGATCTGGCAGCGCCCCCCCCCATGCCTACCAGGGAGCCTATTGGAAGCCAGAGGTTTTGTGAAGCAGATTTGGCTTGGCCTTTAGCTAAAGTAACCCTTCCTTCCTGTACGTGTGGCTGGAGGGACACTTGTATCTTTTTGATTCAGATGGCAACTTTGCTCCACAGTCTCTGGCCCTGAACAGCTACATGGATGGTTGAACTTTATCACACTGTCCTGCACCAGCTCATTTTAGTGATTTAGGCTTATCATCAGAGGATTGGGATTAACTTTAACTGCACCAGCTACTTGTGTATTTTATTTATTTATTCAGATTTTGTTAAGCAGGAAAGGAGGGCTAGGCAATTTTTGCCTATTTACAGCTTCATCTGGGGGGAGTGGGAAAGATACAGATGGAAATCAAGTGAAACTGAACCAGATTAAGCTGTTGGTGGTATTTTTTAGTGAATTGGGGAAATTTGGCCAGGACACTGGTGAAATTCCCCTACTCTATTCAAGGTGTGCCATGGGATATTTAACATCCATCTGAACAACCAGCAGAACAGGCAAGCTGGGATCTCGGTTTAAGGTCTCATCCTAAAGATGCTGCTAAAAGGACATCAATACATAACTGGACACAGGATTTACCTGTCAGGAGAGCCTGAGTGTTCTCCACTTGAACAACTTGTGGCAGATTTTTTGTTGTTTATCCTTTTAAATCTTAAACTGTGGGCCCTAGGGGGAGAGTGGGAGGGGCTTGTTGCCGAGTGTGGGGGAAGTAGGGGTTGTTTTTCACATAATTGGGCTGGGGAGGGTTTTGGGGGCTGTTTTTTTACCACCCCTAAGAGGTACACAAATAACAAATACAAATACCGAATTTCCAAATATTTGGAGCCCTGAATACAAATGTTTGGCCTAATATTTAAAATAAGGCATTTGCCCACCCCTGCTAACTTCCATATGGGGCCCCAGGAGCTCTGACACCCCCAAAACAATTTATATGGTGGGACCCTCCCAGGTAGGGTGAACACTATCCCTGGGGTGAATCCATACCTGTACATATCTCCTTACGACCTTGAAAGACAATTTTACAATGAACAGCAAGTCAGCATTATGACATTACTACTACAGTAGATAGTTATTCCAGCCATCCCTGCCACCCTATGACAGTATACTGATAGCTCTTGTGGCCCAAAGATAGACTCCCATGTCTGGACCCTCATTCCGGGACTTACCAACCACAACTCTTGCCAGGCCCTGTCCTCCTGATGGCATTTTATTTGGCTACTTTCCAGGGGAAATACATCACTACATTTGATAAGGCCTAACTGGACATTTTTTATGGCAAGACTTGCTTACATATCCCCATATAAATGGTTCCTCCCTTTAACTCTTGAGTGCTGCTTAGTTGCTTCTGGCAGGAGTGGATTGCAAGGATTTGGGAGACCACCCTTGAGGGGAAGCCCTCCACTCTTGATGCCATCTGCTCCTTGTTCTCATTGTATCTTCTAGGCCTTCCCAGGAGACAATTCTCTTGGTGCCTGCTGGTGGAAATGCTGGAGACCTGGACAGGGACCAGTGTCACCCAGACCTAGAGACCCTTCCACCATCCCTGAGTCCACAGGTCCATGCCCGGGTTGTACCCAGAGGCTGGACTAGCTCTAGCTGTTTCTTCCCCTCCAAGAATCCACTGGAACCCATCTCCTTGATGTTTGCCTTCACTTCTTATGGACCATTGGGGCGGGCAGAACCATGACTATTCATGACAGAGTTTTCTGCGTCTGGCTGAGTCAGAGCACTCTGTATCACAAACAACCAGACATCTTGGCACCAAGAAAAGAAAAGGTCCTCTAAAGGACAACTCCCAGGGTCAAACTTAACCCTTCAAGGGACCTCTAGTAATTGGCATCAAGCTGAGTGAAGAGAGAGGCTGGTGGCACAGAACAAAGCATGGTGTTTCACTGTGGGAAAAGGAACCCAAGAGTGCAATATGAAATGGGTAGGGGTGGCACTGGAAAGTACCACAAAAGAAAATGAGATAGGGGTCATAGTATCAGAGAGCCTGAAAACAACAGCACACTGCAGTAGTGCTGTAGGTAAGGCAAACAGGATGCATAGGGAGGGGCATACATAGCAGAAGCCGGGTAGTGATCCTCCCATTGTACAGGTTACTGGTACTACCACATCTGGAATACTGTGCAAGATACAGGTGTCCATACCTAAGCAAAGACTGCAACAAGGTGGTGGCAGTACACTACAGGGTAACCAAGATGGCCCATGGACTATACTAGGAAGTAAGACATATGAGGAGAGCTGCAGGACTTGAATATGTATGCACTTAAAAAGGGAGGGAAAGGGCGACATGATAGAAACATACAAGTACCAGCATGGAATAAATAGGGTGGATGCACAGAGTTCAAATATAGGGACCAGGGGAACACACTGAAACTTACAGAGGGAGATTCAAAAGGGATATCCACAAGCATTTTTTTACTGAAAGAGGGGTGGACACATGGAACAAACTGCCAAAGGAAGTGGTACAGTAAGCAGCTGCAAACAGGGATGGGACAGGCATGTGGAATTATTTAGAAAAAGAGTTGCAGAAACAAAAGGTGGAGGGAGGCCACTGAGGCCAGTGCAGAATAGCGAGGTAGGGTGAGAAGACTGGATGGACCTAGTGGCCTTTTTGTGCTAACACTGTCTACGTATCTTGTATGTATTACACGTGCAGTGTGGAACACTACTCTACATGGAAGCTGCCATAGCTGGTGCTAGCTCAGCAGCATTATTACCTTACTTATTTGACATCATTGGTGACAAATCAGAACATAAGTGACTGTTCTCAATCAGTTGTGATGTCACGATCAGTGCTGGTCACAATGCTGATGAAATTAAGGAATAGAGCTGCATATGCTGGTGTAACCAGGTTGCTGTGGATTTTGCAGTTACTACCCCTGTCTTATGGGCTCATACAAGATTGAGGGGCCTGGGTCATTATCTTGTAGACTGGGGAGTTTAGATCCAGTTAAATGTGATTTGCATGGTGATTCCACCTACAGAATCATGTGGGTTTGTTATCAAAGCGGTACAACCCCCAGGAAGCAGTACCTTCCCACATCCCCACAGTGTCCCCCACTTAAAAAGTAACAGTGCAATCTCAAATTCAACAAAACTGCATTTAGTGACTCTACTAATATATGCTCATGAGTAAAAATTCAAATGTACAACAAAATATTTATTGTGGGACATTCACAAGAAAATGGAGGATGCAAAGGAAAACTGTTTTTGCAGAAACTTGTGAACTTTCGAAACCAGTGTTAAAGGTAGTTACCTGACCAGGCTGAGCCTATAAAGCACTATTTCAGCAGTGCCCACCCCCCACTAGACAATGCAAGTAAAGTTGCTGTTTATCTTTTTTGCATTATCAGCCCACTTGTACTACGGGCACTACCCTTTTCCCACTGGTACCAGTATTACCCATAAAACTTTTAAGGGAGCTGCTAGCCTTCACTGGGTACCCAGCCATGGACACGGTGCAGGCCAATTGTTGTTGCAACAGGTTGGCTGGTGGTGGTGTACTTGAAACAAATGAAACACTTTTTAAACCCAAACCCCAAACACCATGTTTAATTTTTTTATTTATTTTAGTCTTTGGTAACCGGGTAAGGCCCACTAGGCACAAGTGCCTGTTTTCAGGGGTGACCTGGGAGCACTGGGCGGCTAAATGACTTGTTCAGAGTCACACAGTATGCAAGTGGAGGTTGTGAGAATCAAACTCAGGTCTGATCTGCTGGATGTATCAAGCTCGTTCACACCTCGTTCCTCTAACCTCTCTCTAGGCTATATTGTAGTTGCTTAAATGGCAACCTCAAAGCTGGGCATTTCTAAATCTTGGCCCAATGGCCAGCTCTGAAGATTTGGTGGAAAACTGTGTACCATCCCCAGCTGCAGGGCAAGCCCTCAGAGTACTCATGGTTCTGGTGTTACCAGCTTCCCTTACAATTTGAGCTCCTCTTCCTCTGTTTCTGCAGATGTAGGTTTCTCTTGAGCAGTTAATCAGATTGTCAGCTGTTCAAGGGGATAAGCATGGCTGTGTAGGTTTCAATGCCTCTGGGCTAGAATCAGGTTTCCTGCTTCAGCAGTTATCTGGACCTCTCGGGTTCCTCTTTCCTTCTTCTCCACAGATCAGACCAGTCTATGGACCAGGGACCACACACACACACACACACACACACACACGTGTCTAGGCATCCAGACCCCAATGTGAGATGCTAACTAGTTCTGAGTTGTAGCAGTGACCAGCCAGTTCACCAGACTGTAGCCTCAATGTAGACTCTCTCACACAGCAGCACAAGCACAGTCTCCGTCTACACTACAAGATGGCAGCTCTGGCACTAATGCTCAATAAGCAAGCATTTAGCTCCTTTTCTCTAAAAGCAGGAAACAGTCTCTTTCTCTCTCTCTCTCTCTCTCTCTCTCTCTCTCCTTTCACTCCTTCTTCTCAGGTATTGTTTTGACACAAGCAGCAAACACTCTTGATAGTCTGAACATCTTAGGTTATAGAAACCTCACAGTTCACCTCCTGTGATGTGGCTGTGAAAGCGCCAAGCAGGCTTCCTTGAATGGCGTTGACCAGCAGCTACTAGATTTCCTCACTTTGTAAGAGCTAGCTGCTGACTGCCCAGTTCTGGAAGTGCCCAAAGAACTGCCCACATAACTTCACTGGGTCAGGGCAGCATCCAGTTGGTCCAGGAGACTGCAATAATTCAAAACTGTCTCTTTGCCCTTGCAAAATGTGATTGCTTAAATTGCAACCTTAGAGCTGGGTGTTTGTAGATCCTGGCTCGATAGTCAAATCTGAAGATTTAGTGGCAAACTTCATATGAACCCCAGTTGCAGGGCAAGCCCTGGGAGTACTAATAGTTCTAGTGTTACCAGCTTCCTTTACAATTTGGGCTCCTCTCCCTCTGTCTCTGCAGGTGCAGGTTTCTTTCGAGCTGTTGTTCTGGGAGATCAGCTTGGCTGTGCAGGTCTCAAGTGTCCACATAGCAGGCTGGCAGCTGAGGCACTGCTACTGGATAAACAAGTGTTTAGCTCCTTTTCTCTGTAGGCAGAAGAGTCTCTCTCTCTCTCTCCCCCTCTCTCCCTCTCTCTCCTTTTCCTCCTTCCTTTCAGGTGTTATTCTCACACGGGCAGCATACACTCTTCTGACAGTCTGAACCTCTTCAGTTATAGAAACCTCTTAGTTCACCTTCTGCAATGTTTACATTTTTATTTATTTATTTAAATCTAGGATTACATAATACCTTTGAGCCGAGTCTCTTTTACAAAGGTTCCACATCAGAAGAACGGACAATACAGTTTATGAAATTACAGAGTAGCATTATGCCTAGTGGTTATAACAACTTAATTTCAAGTGCAAGTAACATGACATATTACAATATCAATAGGAGGTGTATTTCACCATAAGTGAGGGGAAAGGGAGAGAGTGGGGTGGAATAGGGTATTGCAGCCTAGAGGGCTTTGTCAGGACAGAATATTTGAGTATAAGGTTGAGCAAGGGAAAGAGTAGGGGATAGAGAAGCACGAACAGCAGGGTTAGCATGGACAGCGGTGGGTATGGGAGCTGCCAAAATGATGGTGCTCAGCTAAGGCAGTCACAGGTACTAGAAGCTACCAGAGTTTGTGGAGCTTCTTTTTGAAGGTGCCCAGAGTTGGCGAGGCATTGATGTCACTGGCAAGGTTATTGAGCCAGCTGGGGGCCCTGTAAGAGAAAGACCTTTGACCTTGAGTGGTACGACAGTGGGGGATTCACAGTAGTTGTGGTTTTGAGCTCCTGGTGTTGCAGTTGTTTACTCTGTTTTTTAGAAGGAGCAGACTCCTGGGGGGGGGGGCAATGCCCATCATTATTTTCTTGGCCGTGATGCAGGTTTGACACTGAATTCATGTTTTTAATTGAAGCCATCCAGTTTTGGAGTAGAGATCACAGGTATGGGTAAGACGGTGAGCTCCGGTGGTGAGACAACATGCTTTATTCAGGGAGGTGGCAATTGGTTTGAGTGTGGAGGTAGTGGCAGAGCCATAGACTATGAGCCCAAAGTCAATAACACTCACAACTGAGCTTTGAAGGGCAATAGGCAATGCTTCAGAGCTTAGGTGTTTTTGGCGACGGTACAGTACACCCAGTCTGGTGTTGGCCATCTTGACAACATTACTGATATGGGTGGCATAGGAGAGTTTGGAGTCAAGGGTGATGCCAAGATATTTGAAAGTATCAACTTGATCAATGGTAGCTCCGAGTTTGGTGTTGACTGTGAGGTAGTACTGTTTATTTTTGTTCTGTGAGCTGCTGAAGAGCATGGTCTTAGTTTTTTTCTGATTTAGTAACAGCTTGGGTTGCAAGAGCCAGTTTTCAATTGACGTGAAACCCTGCTGGAGGTTACCTTGCAGTTCTACAGGATCGTGATGGGAGGCAAGGATAACGCATCGTCTGCATAGGGTATTATCTGTTTTGGACTTAAGTCTGGAAGTGCATTCAGGAACAGGCTAAAGAGGAGGGGGCCTAGGATAGACCCTTGTGGAACACCAGAAAGGACTGGTCTGGCATCAGAGAGTGTTGCAGTTATTTTTACTCTTTGGGTCCGGTTGCTTAGATAGCTATTGAATCAGTCGACTGAGTCAGGTGAGAGCCCAGCCTCCCGAAGTTGGACAAGTAGAAGATGGTGGTTGACAGTATCAAAGGCCTTAGTTAGATCGATGAACACAGCCCCTGTTAGTTTACCATTATCCAATGAGTGGTGAATGGCTCTGGTGAATTAGAGTAATGCTGTAGAAGTGCTGTGACCCTTTCTAATGCCATTTTGTTGCTTGCAAAGGATGTTGTGAGTGTCCAGGAATTCTGTGAGTTGGTCGGCCACATTACGTTCAAGGGCCTTAGAGAGAGGAGGTAGAATGGAGATTGGGCGGAAATTTTCATGGGCAGTTTTTTCACCACTTTTGAATATAGGGGTCACAGTGGCCAGCTTCCATTTCTCTGGGAATTGGCTGAGGCTGAGGGAGAGGTTGAAAATCTTGGTCAGTGGTCTGAGTACTTCTTCAAGGGTTAGGGATAGAAGTTTGAGGTCAAGAGAGTTGCTGCTGGATCCAGACTTGGCGATAGCTTTTGTGACATAGCTGCGGACCTGGTGTATCTTGACCAATTTAAAATAGAAAGGAGGGCGGTTTGAGGAGGCAGAGGAGACAGGGTGCATTGGAGTATCATCTTTGCTAAAGAAATTGGGGGAAAGTACAGAACTAAGGTCAGTGAAAGCAGTATTGAACGTATCTGCAATAATTTTCGGATCAAGAGTGGTAACCCCATCTATACAGAGCATGGATGGGGGGATTTTGACTGCTTTCCGGTAACTTCTTCAATGTTGTTCCAGAAGTCTTTTCCATTTCCCCATGAATTTGTGAGAGCACTCTTAAAATAAGCAGATTTTGATTGCCAGATGGCTTTGGTGCAGTCATTTTGAGAATGTTTATAGTTACAGGTGTCAATTTACCTCCTAGAGTTTCTAGCTAGTTCCCATAATCGATCCCTTTCTTTTAGGCACCTTAGGAGGTCTCCTATGAGCCACAGGTTAGAGATAGCATTTATTTTACACTTTTTGAGTGGAGAGAATTTGTTGTAGGCACCATTAAAGGTATTGATAAAGTGGTTAAGGGCAATGTTTGCATCTGTTGCATTAAAAATTGGTGACCAGTCCAGTTGAAGAAGGTAGGTTTTGAGGTAATTGAGATGGCCACGGGGAAAGACTCTGCTGGTTATAGTTCTCGGGGGTGGCTTGCAGAATTTATTTGTCCAGGTGCAACTGACAGGGGAGTGGTCATGGATTATTTCAGGGTGGACAGTGGTGTTGGAGATCTGGGTGGGGTGATTGGTAAGTATCCAATCCAGAAGGGTGCTGGTGCCCATTTTATAGTTTTTCCTAGTTGGAGAATCAACCATTTGGGTGAGGTTTGCCACTGCTATAGAATCCCTGTAGGCCACAGCCTCTGCAGCAGCCCAGTTTATATTAAAGTCCCCAATAAGGATAGACTCAGAGTTCAGCAGGAGAGACCTGACAAAGTCCAGGGCTGCATTCAGGCCAGTGCCTTGTTCTTTTGGAGGAATGTAGATTGTGATCACTGTAAGGGCTTTGTGGTGAACGCCAAGGAGGATTTTTATAGGTAGAATCTGTGCAGCACTGGTTTGGGGAGCAATGCTAATGTGGTAACCCACATAGGTATTTTTTAGTATACCGCGATCCACCACCTCTTTAGCTGTCATTCGGTCCGTCGTAAAAACATTGTATCCAGGGAGGGCTATGGCATGATCCGGGACAGATGGAGGGAGCCAGGTTTCAACAATATCTAGAATGTCTGGACAGTGTTGGTTAGCAAAGGCCTGAAGGGCATCGAGTTTGTATAGGAGACTACAGATATTGAGTGACATGACAGAGAGGGCCCCTGTGTGCTTTTTGTAGTTTGGAGCCTTAGTGGGTGTTGGGCCAGGATTAGGGTGAACATTGCCAGATAGAAGTAGAAGAAGAAGCACTAGTTTCATGGTACACAGGTGTAGTTTCCTGTTTATGCACTTTTACCTTCGTGTCTAGCGTGCACACTGCTCACTAGCATGAGTCAAAGGGTGATAGCGTAGGTTAAGGATAAGAGCACTATGAGAGGAAAATGAGGGAAGCCAAGGAGCAAAAGGTGGGAGAGGGTGGCTCCATGTGGGAAGTCTGATCCCAGTGCAGAGGGCTAGATTCCAGAGGTAGGGTACCTAGATGTTTGTATATAGGATCAAGTAGGTAGTAGTTTGGGAGGGAGGGGAAGCAGGCACTAAGAGGGTGAAGAAGAGGAAAGAGGAGAATAAGGAAGAGGAGAGGGGAGCATAGAATATGTGTATGGAGCATGGCAGACTATCAGTGAGGGTGGCGATTGAGAGCTAGAACGGTGATGGAAAAGGTGAAAAGGAAGGGCAGGAGTGGTTAGTGTGATGGGGAAAGAATGCAAGGAATGCTGCAGAGGTGAAAAACAGATTCTGTGAGACTGAGGTATCAGGACAGAGAATGGGCTGGTAGAAGAGGAGGATGAGGAAGGGGAGGGCTGGAAATAGGCACCCAATAGGAGACAAGTAAAGGGGAGGGGCAGGAAAAGGGGCATGGGAAGGCCTATTTAATTAAGGCTGAGGTGGGGAGGGGGTGGGAGTAACATTCCAGCCGTAACCACTAGAAGTCTATGGGCACAGCAGCCCCAGGTCAGAAGGCTCCAGCAGACCAATGTCTGGTGAGGAGAAATCAAAAGGGTCCAATCAGGGCATACTGCAGATGGTGGCAGCCAATGGTAGCAGCCCTCAACAGCCCCGGTGTGTCCAGAGGTCTTACCTGGCTTTCCTCATTGTCAGGGCAGCCAGGAGGTGTGCAGCAGGTCGGCCAAGAGTGTCGAGCCGTGGCTGGACCTGCAGAGAGCTCGTAGCCCAAGAGATGTAGGGGAATCTGGAGGGGAGAGAGAAGAGGTATGTAGATATTAGCAGTGGGAGGGCAGCGAGGACAAAAGGAGGTGATGAGGGAGCTAAATCAGGGGGTGGAGAGCTAGGTGCCGAGGACTGCACACATAGAAAGAGAAGATGGCAGGGGTGCGCAGCGACAGGGCAGCTATTTAGAAAAATCAAAGCCTTAACCTGGCGCCGCAGAGGGAGGAGAGAAATTAGTGGATATATACAAGGAAAAAACTATAGTTTAACAGGGAGAAAAAAAGCAGTCTTTAGAGGTAGAAAGTAGACTTGGGAGGGAGTTTAAAGGTATTAGGAGGGGGTGGTTCAGACCCCGAGAAACAGAGCAAAGGGGAAACAGCAGATGAGACAGTCTAGGGGAATTAAAGCCAGTTTACAGGAGGGCTGCAAAAGTCATTTAGCTAACAGTACATCAGAAGCTGTGAAGCCCCAGGCAGGCATCCTTGGATGGCTTTTGGCCAGCACCTTTTAGTTCTACTCAGTATTTAACAGCTAACTGCTGACTTCCCAGTTCTGGAACTGCTCTGAAAACTTCTCTGTGTCAGTGCAGCATCAAATTGGTCTAGAGGGCTGTCAATCATTCAAAACTGTCTCTTAACCCTTCACTTGATACCCTATTTGTTAGCAGAAAGGGTGTCAAGCAGACTACATTCTTATTCTTCCAGAATTCACTTTGCCTAGTGATCAAGACAGTGACCTCCTATTGCCTGTGGCTGATGTCAGAGATCAACAAGATGGCAGCCTCCATAACAGAATAAGGGCATTGGCTCCAGCAAAGTTATTTATTTGGGCTCTTTCCTTTGTTTTGAGTAAACTGACCCCCATGTTCATTAGCACCTACTGTGCTTTGTTATCCAGTCATTTTTGCATGTTGACCGGGGAATCACCCGCCTTTTCACAAGTGCCAAAATGCTGTTTCTGCTTGGTGATGGGCAGCCTCCTTTGAAGTGAGATCAGAGCTGTGGCAGCACAGGCACACTCGACACCAGCAAACAAATGTTCCCTCTCCCTCTCCCAGTGTTTCTCTCGTTGATGCCAACAGGAGTCTGTGGGGCTAGAGCACACTTGTAGGAGTTTCAGGATGGCTGCATTTGTGGCAGTGAGCCGGTAGGCATGAAGAGTGCCAAAAAGAGAATAAACAGCCACTTAGACTGCAATACAGAAGAGCTCCTTCAGTCCTCCCACAGGCTGCAGCTCCAAGGGCTGGAGTGAGTACAGCACTATGAAACAGGAATCCCTTAATTTTGAACATTAAAAATCCCTTAATTTTACTATATAAGTCTTCATTGACAATTAAGTTAATAATTAAGGGGTTTTCATCTTTAAAATCTGCTTAATTCATCCTTAATCAGAGCGCACAAATTAAGGGGTTATTACTGTTTATTTTTTGACATTTTTAACTTAATTTTATGCTTAATTTTTACCCTTTAATTCCTCAAATTAAGCATAGCTTTCTAATTGATTTTATACTTAATCTGCGCCCCTTAATTCTAAAATTATGTATATGTAAGTGCTTAATTTTAAATTTAATTGTAATCCATTAATACCTAAATTAAATATATTTTACTACTTAATTTAACCATTATCTGTGTTTTCTTTCATCCTTAAATTCTGCTTAGTTCATCCTTAATCAGAGTGCACAAATTAAGGGGTTATTTCTGTTTATTTTTTGATGTTTTTAACTTAATTTTGTGCTTACTTTTTACTCCTTAATTCCTCAGATGAAGTCTGAATTTCTAATCGATTTTATACTTAATCTGCATCCCTTAATTCTTACAATTAAGTATCTGTAAGTGCTTAATTTTATTCTTAATTGTAATTGCTTAATATGGAAATTAAATATATATTTCCCGTTAATTTAACAACAGAAATTAAATATATTTAATCCCTTAATTTAACACTTAATAGTAATCCCTTAACTAAAAATATACCTAATTTATTGAAACAAAATCCTGAAAGTCTACTTAATTCTGAATCTTAAATATACCTTAATTGTGTTCTTAATTGATCATTGCATTAGAGGTAAACTGTTTAAACCTTACAATTCCCTTAATTATTTACTTTGGTTTGCACAATGTGGATCTCACCCCTTAATCTTAATCCTCAAAATAAGATACCTTTTAGTGCTTCTTTTGATTTGATTTAAATTAATTTCCTTAATTTTCACTTAAAAATAATGGTTAACTGAAATTCTACTGGAAATTACATTTGCAATTCAAAATCTGATCCATGTGCCATATAACTTCTTTCTTTTTTTAATACTTAAATTTCTTTTCCTCATTGCCAAGCTGTCACAACTCAGCATTTAAGAACAATACATTTTGCAGGACCCTTGACTTAACTGATACAGAGTTCAACAGAGCTTGCTTGATGTAAACCTCACTTAAATAACTTAAATGCCATCGGATGAAAATGTGAAGAATTTAAAACTTTATTTAATGCTAAAACACTGTACAGACTGATAAAAGACAGATACATACATAATCTTGGAATTTTCAAATGTATCTGTTCTCAGTACTGGTGACTGCTGTAACAAAACCAGTAGAAATGACTGGTTGCGTCCCCACAGACAAGAAATTGGCTGGATGGAGATCTATAAATCCATTCCATTAATGGAGAACTGGCAGGCAAGATGCAACACATTAATGAGGAGATGCCTCCTTTACTTTTCATTTCACATACAGTCTTGGACCAACTAGCTCTACCATGACTTACATTGTCAATACACTCAAACAATAGAAGATGGGTCAGTGTTACTGAATTGTCATTTCTTTCTTCAAATTTGTCAAGCATTGGTGGATGATCCCCCAATGAGTCAAGGGAGCTACCTGTGTTGGGTGTTTTTTTTTTTTTTACAAATAAAAAAAAACAAGAAAGGTTATCCTTACATAATAAGGTGAAGGGATAGAGGAACTCTATGACTTTTTGTCTATCCAAATATCTTCAGTAATGAATCGTGCATTCAAAATTTACAGGAAATGCATGAATACAAGGCAAATTGTGTTTATTAGTATTTTTTTAATACGTACAGGCATCAGGAACTCTTTATGCTGCATAATCATGTGCCCATTCCATCAATGTACAATACATTTTGCAATGTTTAAATCCCAAACCATACGATCAGTTTAAAAGCTGTACTTTTTATTTCGCTGGCATATTTTACCGCTTGCAGGCTTGAATGCTTTTAGTTTACTGTAGTCTACGTACTCATCATTTTTCATTCCTTCCCCCATTCCTGGTGTCAGGTATCACATGTCCAACATCTTGCTCATCCACACTGTTTGGTGGAATGTTTCTCTGTATTTCATCTTCACGCTGTGTATCAATAACAGACTCATGTTCTTCAGCCATTATAACCAAATTTGAATCCTGAACCAAATTCTGATCCGGAACCGAAATGTCTATAAGATCTGTTTTTTTCATAAATAAAATTATTTTCACATTGGCAATTTTCTTGTTTGTGTTCCTCTAAATTTACACTTTGCCATACAATTATCTCATCAGTCTGAAATAGAAACAAAAAAATCAGCACAAACTAGAAAACATACTGTCAGTACCAACTAAGCTAGAAATCTGACAGCAGAAAAGGACCCCTTTGGCCCATCAAGTCTGCCCTCCACTCATCACCTATGCCATGGGTCCTCCCCTTCCACTCACTTTCCAACCCCTTATGTCTGTCCCATGCCCTCTTGAATCCCTCCACTATTTCAGCCCCCACCACTTCCTCTGGTAGTTTATTCCAGGCTTCCACCACCCTCTCCTTGAATTAACGCCCCCTCACATTGCCTCTAAATCTTCCTCATTCTTATCTTAGACTATGCCCTCTAGTTTTAGCCCCCCTTCCTTTTAAATAAGCTCCCATCCCTCACCTTATTGATCCCCTTCACGTACTTAAATGTTTCTATCAGGTCCTCCATTTCCCTTCTAGTCTCCAATGGGTACAGATCCAATTCCCTCCACCTCTGCTCATATGGCTTCCACTGCATACCATGCACCATCTTAGTTGCCCTTCTCTGAACCCTCTCAATCCCATCTACGTCCTTGCATATGTGTGGTCTCCAGAACTGGATCCTGTACTCCAGGTGAGCCCTCACCATGGTTTTATAAAGAGGCATCAGTACCACCCTCTTCTGCTAGTTATGCCCCTCCCAATGCATCCCAACATTCCATTTGCCTTTCCCACTGCTTTGGTTCCTACCTTAAGGTTGCTTGATGTTATAATCCCCAGATTCCTCTCCTGCTTGGTTGTCTTAATTACCCCCCAGAGCATAAGCAACTTGCAGGTTTTTATGCCCCATGTACATCACAGCACACTTTTTGGCATTGAATTTCAACTGCAAAGTTTCTGACTACCATTTCAGAATCTTCAGGTCCTGCCTCATGGCCTCCACCCCCACTGGGGTGTCCACCCTATTGCAGATCTTTGTATCATCTGCAAATAGTCACATCCTCCCCTCCAGTCCATCCACTAGATCACTGATATAGATATTAAAAAGAAGGGGTCCCAGTACTGACCCCTGGTGCACCCCACTCATTACCTCCACTCCCTGGAGAGTGCCCCATTTACCACCACGCTCTGGCTTCTGTCCTCCAACCAGTTCTCTATCCACCTAGTTATTTTTATCCCACCCCTATGCTTTCCAGCTTATTTACCAGACTTCTGTGAGGGATGGTGTTGAAGGCCTTACTGAAGTCCAAATAAGCCACATCCACTGCCCCTCCCTGATTAACCACCTGCACCCCCCTCAAAGAACCTTGTTCAGTTCATCTGACATGGCCTCCCACTGGTGAAGCCATGCTGCCTATCATCCTGAAGGCTGCTGTTCCCCAGGTAGTCTACCACCCTTTCCTTTATTAGTATCTCCATTACCTTACCCACCACCGAGGTGAGGCTGACCAGGCTATAATTCTCTGCCACCTCCTTGCTGCCCCCCTTATGCAGTGACACCACATCTGCCATCTTCCAGTCACTTGGCACACACACTGTATCCAGAGACAAGTTAAAACAGCCTCATCAGCGGGACTACCAGCTCCTCCCTCAGTTCCCAGAGTACCCTCAAGTGCAAGCCATCTGGCCCCATTGCCTTGTCCACCTTTAACCTGCCTAGTACCTCTCTTACCCCGTCTTGGCTGAACAGGCTAGGATCCACTGTTTTGTCTCCTCTACCCCTCCTTCTCAACTTGGGTCCCATTCCCTCCACTTTGAAGACTGAGCAGAAGTAGCTATTTATCACCTCTACTTTCTCAAAGTCCCAGATAATGACATAAAAGAGATAGTAAATGTTGGACATGGTTTGATGATGTTATTAATTTAAATAAATAATATATACAAACAATGGCCTCTATGTGTCTTTTTTTTGGATTGTATGCATGTTTTAAATGCATATTTGTGTGCTTCATCTAATGTTGAACCAGATCGGCTTGACAGTTTTTTTTATTTATTATAAATTGGGAATCAACATGTGTCAAGATTTGAAATGCTCCCATCACTGACTCCCGAGTTAATGTGCAGCCTGCACTATCTGGATTGCCTGGAGGTTAAGATCCAGATTAGGAAAGGGCAGTGCTGGGAAGGGAGCTGATATGATTGGTAATAGTAGCCGTAACACCCAGTGGGGGTCAAACAAACAAAAACACAAAAAAATAAACTAACTTTCTCCTAAATCTTGAATGATTGACACAACCCTCTCTCTGCCATGGATGGCTGCCCTGTCATGTCTTCCACACTGTTCTTTTTGTTTTAAACACATCACTACTTTGTTTGCTCCATTCCCTAGTGTCCAGTGGCTCTTCCTACACACTTTAGTTGTACATTTCATCTGCCCAAAAGCAATATCGAGCCACATAGTATGATGACCGGCACAGCCAACTGCTCCTCTCCTCAGCTGGCTACTGACTAACAAATGCAAATGGCAAAGATATGCTTTTCACTTTGCAATTGTTAGTTGGTGGCAGGCTGAGGAGGGCTGTGCCATCACTACACCATGCAACTCAATACCACTTTTGAGACAACAAAATATACAACCAGAGGGTCCATGGGGAACCACTGGACACCAGGAAATAGAGAAAACAGAGCAAGCAACAGTATGTTTTTCAAAACAAAAAAGACAAGTGTGAAAAGCGAGGCAAGGCAGCCAGCCAAATAGTGTGGAGTACTGTGCTTTTGACAAACTGTATGGCTCAATATTACTTTTGAGACAAGTAAATATACAACTAGAGGGTGTACAGAGGATTACTGTACATCAAAGAATAGAGCAAACAAAGTAAGTGATATGCTGTTTTACAATAAATCAATGCTGAGCATGGACATTATCTCAGTTTTTTTTCAGTGTACTCAAAATATCAAAAAGACTGCAAAAACAGAAAATGCCAGGGGCCAAATATGGAAAAAAAAAGTGCAAAACAGGGCACACATGTTTTTGCTGCACTTGTGCCCAACCCAAAGGTTGCATATTAAGTCAGATAGTGCACTGGCACTATCCGACTAAATATCGGCCTGTGTTGCACAGCAGTTAAGTAAAGTTGCACTACTCCAACATGGACCTGGACTGCAGCCATCCCATGGGGAATTGTGTCCCAGACCAATTAGTACTGTGAACTGTGGCATGATATTCAGATGTAAAATGCAAATGATCCCACTGGGCATGCATGGTGCAAAGTTGTCATTAGCACAACCATTTGAACTGGAAGTGGCAGCCTGTTTGTGCCCATCCTGACATCATCCTTGGTGGCTAGTGACACCCCAGTCCTGTGATCCCCACCCTGGGTAATGTGATCAATTCTCTGGTGTCTAGTGGCATTTCCCACCCAACAAGCCCCCAACCTGTAGATAACACCCATCACTGGTGGCAAGCAGCACCTCCCCAAATGACAGTTCCATTGCTGAGAAATTAGTTCACAAGTGCCCCCCGTACATTCATCCCAAGGATGGTAGGACGTATCCCAGTAATTATGGGTAATCCCCCAAATACTTTCCCCATAGACTGCTATATGGTCCTTGGTGTCCCATGGCACACCCCACCCTTGCTCATCCATCTGAGTGAGTAACCCCACAGCCCTGGTGAATACTGGCACACCCCACCCCCTGAGCTACTGTCCAATGTTCCCTATACAATTCTTTGCATTCAGTGCCCCCACCCCTCACACGCTGAATGACAGACACACCAGTGCTCAGTAGTGGTCCCAGACTCCCACATAGGCCTTGCCCACATCCAGTATAGTACCCACCTTAACCCCCACTTTCACTGGGCAGGATGGGAGCATGTGGCACAGCCCTCAATGGCAAACTGTACAGTCATCTTCTCACCTTCTCCGCTGACTGTCAGATGCAGTGAACACTCAGACTGTGTGTGTATATGTGTGGGCCACTTGTCAACTCTGACTATCTTCTCATCAAAGGGACAGTTCAGTGGTGGGAGTGCTGTTAGCCACATGGGCAGATAGTCACAGTACCAGGACAGGAGATCAGAGAGTGGGGGGTGCAAGTAAACTCAGGGTTACAGTAATGCTCACCCAGACTGGTGATTAGGAGGTGAGGAGAGCCACCAGACATGAGGTCAAGGGTGCTACTCATCCAGACAGGTGATCAGGGGACACTAAACAACATGGCTTACATTGCATTTCCTGGGACAGGCGGTCATGGAAGGGACACCAATGGACACCAGGGCATAGTATACACTACATGACCCAGGACAGGGTCCCAGAGGGTGGGGGTGCCAATAGACACCAGGGCATCTTTTGTTTCACTGGGACAGGGGTTTGGAGGTTGGGGGGCAGGTGACTACAGTACAGCCCCGTCATCACAGGCATTTGTGCCCACTTAAGACTTGGTTTGCAAAGGTGGCAAATAGCACCCTTTTAAGTGCCATTAACCACTGACACAAACCTCAAACTGCAGCTGTCCCCATATAAGGGGCATCCCCTCATTTGCATGGGCACTGCATTATGTTAGTGCTCAGGCACTGAGTGGTATAACCTATGCTACAAGGGTCTCTGAATATACTGCAGACCCCACCCACAAATTTCACAACAATGCAATCCAACGTACTAAAATACTAAGATGCCAGCAGAGTAGGCCTAAAGATCTATTGAGTCTGCTCAAAAATCAGCACCCAGTCAGGACACCATTGCAGCCCTCCCCGCTTCCCTGTACATCCCTCCCGAACCCATCCCCCATCAGAGTTACACCTCCAGATCTGGCATTCCTCAGCTTTACCTTACCCTTACACCTGTCCCAGCCCCTCTTGAATCCCTCCACTGTATTAACAGTCACCAGTTCCACAGGCAGTGCATTCCATGGGTCCAGCACCCTCTAGGTAAAGTGGCATCTCCTAGTCTTCCCTCTGAGCCTTCTGCCAACCAGCCTCATGGAATGCCCCCTGGAGGCACCTTCCTCCTTCTTCTGGAACACCCTATTTAGGCTGACCCTGTTCACTCCATTTAGGCATTTGAAGACCTTGATCATCATATCCCCTCTGTCCCTCCTCTCCTCCAGGGAGTACAAGTTTAGCTCCTCAAGCCTCTCCTCATAGGATCTTCCCCCAGACCCTGTATCATCCTGGTCACCCTCCTCTGGACCCTCTACAGAAGTGCAATGTCCTTTTTCAAGTACGGGTGCCAAAACTGCATGCAGTACTCCAGGTGCAGTCTAACCAGGCAATTATACAAAGGGAGAAGCACCTCCCATCTCCTCGAGGTTATCTCGTTAGTAATGCACCCGAGCATTTTATTTGCTAAAGCCACAGCCCTCCTACATTGCTCAGAGTTATTCATTTTGGCATCCACGACCAACCCAAGATCCTTCCCCCCGAAACCTGCAAATTCTTCCCACCCAAAAAGTGCTCCTGATCAGGGTTTCTAAGCCCCAAGTGGGAAACACTGCATTTCTTGGCATTAAACCTCAGTTTCCAAGTGCATGACCATCTCTCCAGAGTCTCCAGGTCCCCCTGTAGGGCTCTTCTACCCTCCTCCCCCATCCACCACAGCCACTGCTTCAAGTCCTCAGCTAAGAGGCTCATCTCACTCCTGATACCATCCCTGATGTCCAAGATGTAAGCATTAAACAGGAGTGGGACTAACACCGACCCTTGTGGGACCCCACTAATGACCCTCCTAGGAAAGGATACTGATACCTCCCCCTGATCACCACCCTTTGAAACCACCCTGTTAGCCAGTTCCCTATCCACCTCACCATCATTTCCTCCAGCTTATCCAGCAACCCTGGGCATGGCACAGAGTCAAACGCCTTGTAGAAATCCAGAAAGAGCGCATCCACTAGCCTTTCCTAATCTAGCGCCTTTGTCACGCAATTGTAGAACTCCACAAGGTTTGTCTGACATGATCTGCCCTGAATGAAGCTATATTGGTGGTCATCCAGATGGCCCTGTGTCTCCAGAAACACCTCAGCCTCTCTTTCAAGATGGCCTCCATCATCTTGCCCACCACCGACATCAAACTGTCAGGCTTGTAGTTACCCGGCTCCTTCCGTGAGCCGCTTTTGTGGATGAGCATGACATGAGCCATCCTCCAATCCTGAGGCACTCAACCCATCTGAAGAGAGGAGTTAAAAAGGTCTGCCAGAGGTTCAGTAATTACAGCTGCCATCTCCTTCTGCACCCTTGGATGAAGGCCATCCGGATCCTGTGCCTTATCCATTCTCAGGGACTTAAGGGCCTCCCTTACCCCACCAACAAGAATTTCAATGTCAGAGAGCTCTCCCCTTCCTCATTCCTAACCCACCTCCCCCTGCATAGTGTAGGCCCTCCATCGTCTCTTGTGAAGACAGAGGCAAAGTATTCATTAAGTACCTCCGCCTGCTTTCTGACCTCCTCTGCCCACCCACTCCCTGACCTCAGTCTGCTAATCTGCACCTTCACTTTCCTCCTTTCCCTGATATACCTAAAGAATCCTTTTCCCCATTTCTGATCCCCTGTGCCAACCTCTACTCTGTCCTCACCTTGGCCGATCTCACCACCCTGGTTACCTTTTTGGATATTCTATCATACTCCCCACTGTCCATGTCCCATTGTGAGCTCTTATATTTTCTATAAGCAACTCTTTTCTCTCTCACTGCCTCCTGGACCTCCCTGGTCCACCAGTTCAGCTTTCTGGCCCTACCAAATTTGTGTCGGACCTTCCCACCTGCTGTCTTTCTCCATGTCTGGACTGATCCTCTCCAAATGCCCCTTGAGGATCCCCACCATACCCTCAAAGTCCACTCCCCTGAAGTCAACCACCACTGTTTTAATGCTATTTTCCCTTCCCCCAGGTCTAAGGAAAACCAAACTGTGGCATGATCACTCCCCACCAGTGGGTCCCCTACATCTAGGTTCCTAACCAGATCACAATCTGACAGGACCGCATCCAGAATGTGACCATCTCTTGTCAGGTCAGCCACCATCTGAGATAGGAATGCATCCTGGAAGATATCCAGCAAGTGCTGCTCCCTAGTCAATAAAGATGCCATAGTACCCTAATCAACCACTGGTATGTTAAGGTCACCCAGCACCACAGTTCTACCCTCCCCCTGACCACAGTGATCTCTTAGACTCACCGCCAGGCCCTCCTCTAGTTCCTCAGCCTGCATGAGTGGCCTATAAACCACCCCCAGATTGACTGTCTTTCCCCAGGTACCTGCAAGGTAACCCATAACGCCTCTATGTTTCCCTCTGCCTCTCCACCCTGCATATATCAATGCTGTTCCTAATGATGAGTGCCACCCTACCTCCCCTATCCACAGCCCAGTCCTTCTTGAACACAGTGTACCCCATCAGGTTTAGGTCCCAATTATGCTGAGAAGTGGCCAAAGTTTCAGTGAATGCCGGCACATCCACATCCCCTTCAGCTAGCATTGTCTGAAGCTCAGGCATCTTGTTTCCCATGCTCCTGGCATTAATCAGGACTTCCCTTCATCCTGCCCCCTTACCCTCACCCATTCCCCAACCTGAGATCCCCCAGTTAACTGCAAGCTCCCTCTATCTCATGCACTGTTGGATGTCCCTGTTAAGCACCCCTTCCCCCCTGCTGGGGAGAGAAGGCCAGGTCCTTCCTTCCTTAGTGTGCCTGCCAGCAGCAGCCTCAAGCCCCATCCCTCCCCCTTCACAAATTCGAACCCCACCTAGCTTCAATGAATTCAGTCTACTCACAGACTTGTTGTCACCCAGAGGTCACCCATGGCTCAGTCTGTCAGTTGCATTATCAGAGGGCTAGTAGAGGGGGGACACTGAGACATGTAGTAGGTAAATACAGCAGTCAGAGGGTTACAGGATCAGCCAGATTAAAAAAAATTCAATTACAATATACAGTAGTAAGTACATTAAAAAATGCCCTTTCACTGCATCCTGTTGCATTACTTTAAAGTTGGTTTGCTATCTTGAAGACCCTACATGGGTTGGGTTACCTATTAGATGTCCTAAACCTTTATGTGCGTCACCCTCTCTTCACTTCACCAAGTAGAACTGGTGGAAAAAATCCCCACATTACAATTCACCCCACTTTAGAAAATGAGGTAATTACCTGCTTCTGCTTGAACATAGGGAAGGATCTGTAAACCATACTGTTGATAAGGCACCTGTAAAATAAGAATAAAGAGAGTGGTCAAACAGGATCCAAAGTTTTTGAGAAAAATGAAGGCAGGACAAATGAAAAGGTAAATAATACTCATCTGATGGGTTTCAGGAGGCTCTGTAGACCTGTTTATAAAAGAGAGACCGAAAGAGAGAAATAGGTTAGTACGAGTGAAAGGTTTCAGATAGCAGGGAAACTGGATATGCAATAATGTCCTAGCCACCACACAGGCGATGGGGGCAGAGGAAAAATTATCCCAGTCATGAAGATGACACCAGCTATATTCAAACCCCATATGGCCACCTATACCACACCACCTGCAAGTGCTCCTGGGAGACCTGCCTACTTTGGCTGCAGCTTAGGTCAAGTAGTTGTAAGGTATGTCCGAGCTATGCAGTCTTTAGGGGTAGATAGAGGCCAGGTGGTGGGGGGAAAGAGACAAAGGATGGATTAAAATAAAAATCTGCATTCCCTCCAACTGAATATTATGTATTTTATAGGTTTTTATATTTTACCTGTATACTGTAGTACTTCAACTGTTTTATATATTGTCTAAACTAACTGTTTTACCTGTGCTTAACTAAAATGCTAATCCACCAATGTGTTTACGATATTGCTGTTTTATTCTCTGTACCTATTCACCCATGTATGTTAACTGAGACTGTATGTATAAACACTATTTTTGTTATCCTCTTGTACCCCCCAGGTTACACCAGGAGATGAACAACTTGATGTTCAGCATGCCTTCCTGTTGAAACATTTCAATAAATAAATAAAATAAATTTACCCAGGGTATATCTCATTTCTAATGTAATCCTGTTTCTAAACTCTAATTTCTACATCTGGGTGGACTACAGATTACGTGATTGGCTGAAGATCACACAGTATAAAAATATTAAAAAAAAAACAGTATAAAATTAATAGTATCTATAAAAAACATAAAATCCATGTCAGACATTAGTGATGTAGACTAGTTCTCTTTCACAAAATGCTATCACACACAGCCACAAATTCTTCAGCTAATGTTAGTATTTCGTTAAGAACTACTCTTGATTTTGGCCTTTTATACCAGATTATTTTTTAGCCAACAAGGTTGAGAAAGTTATCTAGTAACATAAACCCTTAGCTTGCAATATACTGCATTCTCACAGTGGCATTAGTACATTTGAATGCAAAACCTGTAGGACATGAAGCCTCAGGCTCCCCCTCCCCCACTCTCTCTGTATAAATGCAATCTGACCTAGCACAGCAGTTTTACAACTAAATATAAACACAATGGCCCAGATATTCAAAAGGGTTGCATGTGGCGGAACAGTGTTGCACCATGTGCAACCTACTGTTGTGCCCCAGCGTGATATTCAAACAGGAAAAGTGCACATCACAAATCCCGATGCACCGGAGCACATCAGTAATGTATGCAGGCGCAGGAAGGGGGGGGCGTGCCCATGCATACTCTGCACAGCCCGATATTCAGCCCGGGATGTGCAGAGCCATGCATGTGCAACCCCTACCTGCGCCAGCACAAAGTTGATCCAAAAAAAAAAGGAACAACGGATGGCCACCCACAGGTGAGCTGCCACATTGCAGGGTGCAACACGGCAGCTGCCACCTGTGGGTGGCCACCCAAGCTCTGGCTGCACCTGGCAGTGCCTCCTCATGCCCGATCGTGGGCATTTGTAATAAAAAGATATTCCATCCAATATCCCTGGTGGTCCAGTGGACCGCTGCCTGCCCACTCACAGGCATCTGTATAAATAAAGAAATAAATGTCCAATATCCCTGGTGGTCCAGTGGACCACTATCTGCCTGCTCACGGGCATCTGTATAAATAAAGAAATAAATGCCCAATATCCCTGGTGGTCCAGTGGACTGCTATCTGCCCGATTGTGGGCATTTGTAAAGAAAAAATATGTCCAATATCCCTGGTGGTCTAGGGGTACTCCCATCCCACCCACCACACTGAGCCCCCACTGCCCGCTCCCCGGGTCAGCTGGCGAGATGGCAGCACCACCCGCCTGCCCGCCCGCCACCCGGCCGACTGACACCGTCGTGGGACTGTCGCCCATTGGTCCACAGTGTGAGGCCAATGGGCGTGCAGCTTCCTCTCATACTACACATTCCAGATATGTGAATGAATCATTCACATATCTGGAATGTGTAATACTGCTGGCTGCATGCCTATTGGTTCACGCTGTGGACCAATGGGTGTACAGCCCTACTGATGGTGTCATTCGGTGGGTGGTGGGTGGCAGGTGGTGGATGCTGCTACCCACCCCATCGACCGGGAGGGGAGCAGGGCGTGGCCTAGTTAAGGGTGGGGTACCCCAGACCACCAGGATATTGGACATATTTTTTTGGGTGGAGAATGCTTGCTGTTTTACTACCTGTACCACTAAATAATGTAAAATGGAACTAATGTAATTACGAGTAAGGTAGCTAACGCTTACACAAGGCAAACTATTGTATACTGTCACATAAAAACAGTACACCGCAACACTGTGACAACAGTGTGTCCACTAGTGAAGCTCCCGGGACACCTTTCTTTTTGTTAATTATAAGTAAGGTAACACTGACACAGTGCAAACTCTTGAACTCTACCACATAAAAAATGGTTCCATGCAACACTGTGATGGCCAGGATTCAACTCGGGAAGCTCCCAGGAACACCCTCTTTTTTTTTTTTTTTTTACTTCTGTAGCCAATTTAGGAGTTCATGGTTTTACTGTTACCATAACTGAAAATGAACAGGTTCTTCTGCATTCATATGCTTTTGTTTCCTTTTGTGTTGTTCTTTGTGAATGTTCTGCACTGCAGAGGGTGTGTGTGTGTGTGTGTGTGTGTGTGTGTGTGTGTGGTCCAGAAGCCATGTGGCAATCCCGGCTAATAACAAAGAACACTGCTTGCCCATCTCTCTTTTTTAAAAAATGCATAATCCTCCATACCAGCTATGTTCCCCATGCCGGACCTTCTGACGTTTATTAATTTATTCTATGTAATCATATGCAGCCAACGCTGCACCAGATGAACTGGGGGGAAGCTGTCACCATGCCATGTTACGGCTCCCTGGCAAGCAGCTCTCATCCCTCTTTTTTTTATATCGTAGGGCCAAGTGTAACTTCTTCCCTGCAAAGGCTCCACTGACAACTGTAATCCCTTACAAATGCCCGTGATCGGGCAGATAGCCGTCCACTGGACCACCAGGGATATTGGACATTTATTTCTTTATTCATACAGATGCCCGCGATCAGGCAGATAGCCGTCCAGTGGACAACCAGGGATCTTGGACATTTATTTCTTTATTTATACAAATGCCCATGATCGGGCTGTGGAGCACATTGCTAGCTGCAGGGGGCATTGGTCCTCGATGGCTTTTGCCTGGCAGGGCACCAGGCGCAAGTCATCGGGGATCGGCGCACCTGCATTCAAATGGGGCCATAATGACATGCAAATGGCCCCATTTGGGCCTTGCACACATTATGGCCCCATTTGCATGTCAAGTTTTGAATATCACAGTTGCTGTGCATAGCGCAATGGAACTTGCGCTAGTGCATCCCCATGCTCCACTCTGGCCACTTGTCCTGGCACAGTGCCACTGTGTCATGCACACTGAGGGTGGCCAGGGTGTGATATTCAATGCTGCTGAGCCATGGCGCAGCTCTGTTGAATATCGCCCAGTCCACACCCCTGCGCAGCCAAGTTGAGCTGCGCCCAAGCTTGCACCACAGCCTGGCGCAGTTTGAATATCCGGGCCAATGTATTTAAACTGGAGGTAAATGACTAAGAGACTCTCTAGAACTATTCCTACATTAATAAACACTTTCTGAGTTAAGCTTTTTACAAAACTTTAGAAAAAAATACCTGAAATTATCTGTAGAATCTTTTCTTTAGGCATCTCCAACAAGCAGCTTCCAGTATTCACAAAATAGCTCCAACTGGCCAAAGCTGGTTTCAGCCTACCACTGAACTAGGAAGTGCATTTCTCTTGCAGTATCATGTCCTGCCATGAAGCAAAGGGGTTATGGGAAATTACGTTTTTTTCTGAGTAGATTTTAAGGCAACAACAAATGCAATCTGTCAGTTTTTCAGGAGGTCCCAAATTATTTATACAAAAAAGGGGTCATAAGGATGATTACACAAGGGTGTATCTTAGAGGACTGGCCTTATTTAACCATTTACTTTCCTAGGGTTGTCAGCCAAAGATGAAGGATCTCATTTTCATGGAAGTCCGGCATTTTCTACTCAATTTTTGAGAAGTTGAATAGAGCCTAGGAAGATCAAATATGGTCACAGATGAACAAGAAGCTACTGTGACAGGCCTGAAATATTTATGCAGTTAGGAATGGCCAGGGATATCATTAACTGTATGCAAATCACACCCTTGGGGGTGTAATGAGGCATGAGGTGAAGCTGTGTGCCACGTACACCAGGGTATGATTAGCATATGTACAATTCTACCCCTGGGAGTACCTTATTGCTTTTTTAGCAATGTCCATAAAAAATATTCAAACTAGCTTTTTATATTTTATTTATTAATTATATCTATTTTTATATTCAAATAGTCCTTCCCCATCTGGTCTTCTTTCCACAGTCAGTTTATGTTCCAGTTCAGCTTGCAGATGTTCAAAGACATCTGTTCTGCTGCAGAGCTATTAGAGCACATCAATAATGGCTGCACAGTTGGCAAAAATGTATGTCAGCTCATGACATCATGCTGACCTCAATACTGGATAGCCAGTGAGTTTGTCTGACAAAGAAAATAAAAAAAATCTCAGTTTAGTATGGATGTGTGGTTAAGGTTAATGGTTTAGATGCCAATATTGAGCTGTAAATCACAGAGGTTCTATGACAACACTGACTGAGTAAACATGCCATCGCCAAGAGGAAAGTTGCATTAAGGGCATAGGACAATGATGACGCCGATAACATTGCTTTTATGATGGTTGTCATGGCAACAGCCAATGGGTCTTATTGAGTTTTTTTCCACTCTGCATGCTCTATCCCACCACAACACCACCCTCCACATCTTAGCCAACTACCATCCCTGTAGCTGGACCAGCTTCCTTACCACTCTTCATGTAGCTGAACCACCACCCTACACCTTGACCACCCTCCACCCCAAAAACACCCTGCAACTGGACCATTCCTAAGTCCAGCATCCCCCCAGCTAACCACTCTCTGTAGCTGGAACTCCTGATCCCTGCCCCTGCTGCACTGCTGCCACCTGGTAACTATGGGTGGCAGCACAACAGAGATAAGTAGGTTAGCGTCTGAATGATGGTTGTCTCAGGGACAACCCATGGGCACAACAGTAGTGCATGGGGGAGTGGGGGTTTCTGCCTCCACTGCACTGCTGCCACCTAGGTAACCATGGGTGCAGCACAATAGAGATAAGCAGGTTAGGGTCTGGATGATGACTGGTACAGGGCCAGCCCAATGACACAGCAGTAGTGCTCAGAGGAGGGTGGGTCACTGCCCCCATGGCACTGCTGCCCCCTAGATGACCATAGGTGGCAGCACAATGGAGATAAGCAGGTTAGGGTCTTGGTGATGGCTGGGTCAGAGCCAGCCCATTGACACAGCAGTAGTGCTCAGGGGAGGTTGGGTATCTGCCTCCACTGAACTACTGACCCCTAGGTAACCATGGGTGGCAGCACAAGAGAAATAAGCAGGATAGGGTCTGGATGATGTCTGACTCTGGGCCAGCCTGTTGGCACAGCAGTAGTGCTCTGAGGACAGTGGTTCACTGCCTCTGCTGCACTACTGCACACCTAGATAACCATGGGAGGCAGTACCAAAAAAAATAAGCAGGTTAGAGTCTGGATGATGGCTGGCTCAGGGCCAGCCCATTGGCAAAGCAGTAGTGCTTGGAGCAGGATGGGGTGTGGCCCCTGTGGCACTGATGCCACTTAGGTGACAATGGGTGGCAGCACAACGGAGATAAGCAGGTTAGGGTCTGGATGATGCCTGGCACAGGACCAGCCCAATGACACAGCAGTAGTGCTCAGGGGAGGTTGGGTCTCTGCCTCCGCTGAACTGCTGCCACCTAGGTAACCATGGGTGTCAGCACAAGATAGATAAGCAGGTTAGGGTCTGGGTGATGGTTGGGTCAGGGCTAGCTCACTGGCAAAGCAGTAGTGCTCGGGGGAGAATGGGTCACTGCCCCCATGGCACTGCTGCCACTTAGGTGACCATGGGAGGCAGCACAACAAAGATGAGCAGGTTAGGGTCTGGATGATGGCTGGCTCAGGGCCATCCCATTGGTATAGCAGGAGTGCTCATGGGAGGGTGCATCACTGCCCCTGCGGCACTGCTGCCATGTAGGTAACCATGGGTAACAGCACAAGAGAGATAAGCAGGTTAAAGTCTGGGTTGGCTGGCTCAGGACAAGCCCATTGGCACAGCAGTAGTGCTCAGGGGAGGATGGGTCACTGCCTCCATGGCACTGATGCCACTTAGGTGTCCATGGGTTGCAGCACAATTGAGACAAGCAGGTTAAGGTCTGGATGATGTCTGGCTGAGGGCAAGCCCATTGGCACAGCAGTAGTGCTCAGGGGATGGTAGGTCACTGCCTCCATGGCACTGCTGCCACCTAGGTATCCATAGGTGGCAACACAGAGATACACAGGTTAGTGTCTGGATGATGGGTGGCTCAGGGCCAGCCCATTGACACAAAGTAGTGCTCATGGGAGGGTGTGTCACTGTCATTGTGGTATTGCTGCCACCTAGGTAACCATGGGTGGCAGCACAAGAGAGATAAGCAGGTTAGGGTCTGGGTGTGACTGGCTCAGTCCAGCCCATTGGCACAGCAATAGTGCTCAGGGGAGGATGGGTCACTGCCCCATGACACTGTTGCCACTTAGGTGACCATGTGTGACAGCACAATGCAGATGAGCAGGTTACGGTCTGGATGGTGGCTGGCTCAGGGCCAGCCCATTGGCATAGCAGTAGTGCTCAGGAGAGGGTGTGTCACTGCCCCTGTGACACTGCTGCAACCTAGATAACCATGGGTGGCAAAAACAAGAGTGATAAGCAGGTTAGGGTCTGGGTATGGCTGGCTCAGGGCCAGCCCACTGGCACGGCAGTAATGCTCGGGGGAGGGTGGATCACTACCCCCCATGGCACTGCTGCAACTTAGGTGACCATGGGTGACAGCACAATGGAGATAAGCAGGTTGGGGTCTGGATGATGGCTGAATCAAAGCCAGCCCATTGGCACAGCAGTAGTGCTCAGAGGAGGTTGCATCCCTGCCTCCATGGCACTTCTGTCTCCTGGTAACCATGGGTGGCAGCACAAGAGAGATAAGCAGGACAGGGTCTGGGTGATGACTGGCCCAGGGCCAATGTATTGGCACAACAGTAGTGATTGGTGGAGGATGGGTCATTGCCTTGTGGGACTGCTGCCACTTAGGTGAACATGGGTGGCAGCACAACAGAGATAAGCAGGTTATGGTCTGGATGATGACTGGCTCAGAGTGGACCCATTGGCACAGCAGAAGTGTTCAGGGGAGGGTAGGTTGCTGCCTCCACTGCACTGCTGCCACCCAGATAACCAGGGGTGGTGGCACAATGGAGATAAGAAGGTGAGGGTCTGGATGATGGCTGGTTCAGGGCCAGCTGATTCGCATAGCAGTAGTGCTCAGAGGAGGCTGGGTCTATGCCTCTGCAGCATTGCTGCCACCTAGGTAACTATGGGTGGCAAAAACAAGCGAGATAAGCAGGTTAGGGTCTGGATGATGTCTGACTCTGGGCCAGCCTGTTGGCACAGCAGTAGTGCTCTGAGGACAGTGGTTCACTGCCTCTGCTGCACTACTGCACACCTAGGTAACCATGGGAGGCAGTACCAAAAAAAATAAGCAGGTTAGAGTCTGGATGACGGCTGGCTCAGGGCCAACCCATTGGCAAAGCAGTAGTGCTTGGAGCAGGATGGGGTGTGGCCCCTTTGGCACTGATGACACTTAGGTGACAATGGGTGGCAGCACAATGGAGATAAGCAGGTTAGGGTCTGGATGATGCCTGGCACAGGACCAGCCCAATGACACAGCAGTAGTGCTCAGGGGAGGTTGGGTCTCTGCCTCCGCTGAACTGCTGCCACCTTGGTAACCATGGGTGTCAGCACAAGATAGATAAGCAGGTTAGGGTCTGGGTGATGGTTGGGTCAGGGCTAGCTCACTGGCAAAGCAGTAGTGCTCGGGGGAGAATGGGTCACTGCCCCCATGGCACTGCTGCTACTTAGGTGACCATGGGAGGCAGCACAACAAAGATAAGCAGGTTAGGGTCTGGATGATGGCTGGCTCAGGGCCATCCCATTGATATAGCAGGAGTGCTCATGGGAGGGTGCATCACTGCCCCTGTGGCACTGCTGCCATGTAGGTAACCATGGGTAACAGCACAAGAGAGATAAGCAGGTTAAAGTCTGGGTTGGCTGGCTCAGGTCAAGCCCATTGGCACAGCAGTAGTGCTCAGGGGAGGATGGGTCACTGCCTCCATGGCACTGATGCCACTTAGGTGTCCATGGGTTGCAGCACAATTGAGACAAGCAGGTTAAGGTCTGGATGATGTCTGGCTGAGGGCAAGCCCATTGGCACAGCAGTAGTGCTCAGGGGATGGTAGGTCACTGCCTCCATGGCACTGCTGCCACCTAGGTATCCATAGGTGGCAGCACAACAGAGATACACAGGTTAGTGTCTGGATGATGGGTGGCTCAGGGCCAGCCCATTGACACAGAAGTAGTGCTCATGGGAGGGTGTGTCACTGTCCTTGTGGTATTGCTGCCACCTAGGTAACCATGGGTGGCAGCACAAGAGAGATAAGCAAGTTAGGGTCTGGGTGTGACTGGCTCAGTCCAGCCCATTGGCACAGCAATAGTGCTCAGGGGAGGATGGGTCACTGCCCCATGACACTGTTGCCACTTAGGTGACCATGTGTGACAGCACAATGCAGATGAGCAGGTTACGGTCTGGATAGTGGCTGGCTCAGAGCCAGCCCATTGGCATAGCAGTAGTGCTCAGGAGAGGGTGTGTCACTGCCCCTGTGACACTGCTGCAACCTAGATAACCATGGGTGGCAAAAACAAGAGTGATAAGCAGGTTAGGGTCTGGGTATGGCTGGCTCAGGGCCAGCCCACTGGCACGGCAGTAATGCTCGGGGGAGGGTGGATCACTACCCCCCATGGCACTGCTGCAACTTAGGTGACCATGGGTGACAGCACAATGGAGATAAGCAGGTTGGGGTCTGGATGATGGCTGAATCAAAGCCAGCCCATTGGCACAGCAGTAGTGTTCAGAGGAGGTTGCATCCCTGCCTCCATGGCACTGCTGTCTCCTGGTAACCATGGGTGGCAGCACAAGACAGATAAGCAGGATAGGGTCTGGGTGATGGCTGAATCAAAGCTAGCCCATTGGCACAGCAGTAGTGCTCAGAGGAGGTTGGATCCCTGCCTCCATGGCACTTCTGTCTCCTGGTAACCATGGGTGGCAGCACAAGAGAGATAAGCAGGACAGGGTCTGGGTGATGACTGGCCCAGGGCCAATGCATTGGCACAACAGTAGTGATTGGTGGAGGATGGGTCATTGCCTTGTGGGACTGCTGCCACTTAGGTGAACATGGGTGGCAGCACAACAGAGATAAGCAGGTTATGGTCTGGATGATGACTGGCTCAGAGTGGACCCATTGGCACAGCAGAAGTGTTCAGGGGAGGGTAGGTTGCTGCCTCCACTGCACTGCTGCCACCCAGATAACCAGGGGTGGTGGCACAATGGAGATAAGAAGGTGAGGGTCTGGATGATGGCTGGTTCAGGGCCAGCTGATTCGCATAGCAGTAGTGCTCAGAGGAGGCTGGGTCTATGGCTCTGCTGCATTGCTGCCACCTAGGTAACTATGGGTGGCAAAAACAAGCGAGATAAGCAGGTTAGGGTCTGGGTATGGCTGGCTCAGGGCCAGCCCACTGGCACAGCAGTAATGCTCGGAGGAGGGTGGATCACTACCCCCATGTCACTGCTGTAACTTAGGTGACCATGGGTGGCAGCACAATGGAGATAAGCAGGTTAAGGTCTGGATGATGGCTGGATCAAAGCCAGCCCATTGGCACAGCAGTAGTGCTTGGAGGATGTTGCGTCCCTGCCTCAGTGGTACTGCTGCTACCTGGTAACCATGGGTGGCAGCACAATGGAGATAACCAGGTTAGAGTCTGGATGATGGCTGAATCAAAGCCAGCCCACTGGCACAGCAGTAGTGCTCAGAGGAGGTTGTGTCCCTGCCTCCATGGCACTGCTATATCCTGGTAACCATGGGTGGCAGCACAAGAGAGATAAGCAGGATAGGGTCTGGGTGATGGCTGGCCCAGAGCCAATGCATTGGCACAGGAGTAGTGCTTGGTGGAGGATGGGTCATTGCCTCGTGGCACTGCTGCCACTTAGGTGACCATGGGTGCCAGTACAACAGAGATAAGCAGGTTATGGTCTGGATGATGGCTGGCTCAGGGTGGGCCCATTGGCACAACAGGAGTATTCAGGGAAGGGGAGGTTGCTGCCTCCACTGCACTGCTGCCACCCAGGTAACCATGGGTGGTGGCACAATGGAGATAAGCAGGTGAGGGTCTGGATGATGGCTGGTTCAGAGCCAGCTGATTTGCATAGCAGTAGTGCTCAGAGGAGGCTGGGTCTATGCCTCTGCCTCTGCCTCTGCTGCATTGCTGCCACCTAGGTAACTGTGGGTGGCAGCACAACAGAGATGAGCAGGTTAGGGTCTGGATGATGGCTGGCTCAGGGTGGGCCCATCAGCACAGCAGGAGTGCTCAGGGGAGGGTAGGTTGCTACCTCCTCTGCACTGCTGCCACCCAGGTAACCATGGGTGGTGGCACAATGGAGATAAGCAGGTGAGGGTCTGGATGATGGCTGGTTCAGAGCCAGCAGATTCACATAGCAGTAGTGCTCAGAGGAAGCTGGGTCTATGCCTCTGCTGCATTGCTGCCACCTAGGTAACTGTGGTTGGCAGCACAACAGAGATAAACAGGTTAGGGTCTGGATGATGGCTGGCTCAGGGCAGTCCCATTGGCACAGCAGTAGTGCTTGTGGGAGGGTGCGTCACTACTCTTGTGGCACTGCTGCCACCTAGGTAACCATGGGTGGCAGCACAACAGAGATTAGCAGGTCAGGGTCTGGATGATGGCCAGTTCATGCACCACATGCCTTCGTGCATGACTACACCTGAGCTCTGGATGCCATCATCCAGTGGGGTGGAAACAAGAAAAAGAACAGCCCTGGAATGCACAGGTGACTGGACCATGGTAATCCATGTGCTCTTGGCATTCACAATGGCCATCTAAAGAACCTGTGAGAGAATTCAGGGGTACAGCCCCCTGCCCCCAATCCCATGGGGGGCTAAAACATGGCTCAATGAAGGGCCAGTGAAAGCTAGCATCATGAGGGAAGTTGCTAAGCACTTTGGGATCCCTGAGAGAGACAGGGATTAGAGCTCAGCAGGGGGCCATAAATGATAGGTAAATACAAAAAGTAAAAAAAAAAGCTCTTGCAAATGCTACATTCTGATTGCCTGTTAGCATTCCAATAACCAACATTAATCTCTATTAAACTGTCATGAGCCTGATCACAGAGCATGAATTTTTCCTGCCAGCTTTTCATGCTCTAGTACTGCAGTGACTGGAAGGAGCCATTCAAATTTTGAACTACCATTAAAACAGAATAAACTACTGTATTACATTATACACACAAGTTTTTTTTTTATTCTGGTAATATATGTTTCAATGTATTACAATAAAGTATTTTATAATGTACAAATGTGATGCATATAATAAATATTTGAAAAATGTGGTAACATAGGCACACTAAACATTTTTTACAATGTTCCTATTTGCATAAACATTTAATATACAGTTTTCCTAAATTTCAAATAAACATTTTGTTGTTAATGTATAATGGTATTTGTTGTATGCATACCTTCACTATATTTTCGCAGAATTTGAAAATTCAGCATAATTTTTTTTCTTACTACAACAATTAATTAAAATTAAGGAGAAAGAGGTTTCCCTAGGGAATTCTAATTCAGCAGATTTTTTAATTTTAATCTTCTGATTAATTCAAATTAAGCACACATTGACTTCATTAATTTGTACCTCAATATTAATTAAGTATATTCTGTTCAAGTAATTAAGGATACTTCAGGGGTTTTGGATTTTACAAACTTATTTTAAGGCACCCTTAATTTTAAATCAAGGGGCAGATTATTAATTCAGGGGTCAGTTAATGGAAAATTAAGGAGATTTTAAGTGATTTTTGTCCCATAGTGAAGAGTGAATACATGACCCAACTCATTATGGTTTGTCTGTTTGTTTTTTGTTTTGCTTTCTTTCATAATATTACTATTTTTGAAACTGTATGCAATGTTATCTATGATACCCTACAGTATTACTTTTACTGTTCCTGACGCTGCATGCAATGTCACATATTTTACTTTACAGGACAACTTTATAAATAGGGCTCATCTGTCTTAAAGTTCTTACCCTGAATACAAATAAAGGCTTTCACTTCTACTGCTACTACTTCTACTACTAGAGGTGGTGGTAGGCAGATCCTGGCTCCAGAGAGCTCAAAGGTAAGCCCCACCATTTGGGGGTTACACTAGCCTCCAGGTAGCTTAGTATTCAACACATCACACCCAGTGTACTGCCAGGTAGAAAAATCTGCTTGTAGCAAAAGAAAAAAGAAAATCTGCTTTCTATACACACAAATAACATTTACTTTTGGGGTGTACTAAATATTTCAAGTAAAGGCTGGCACCCTGCTGCTTGTGCATACAGCTTCTGCTGGATTTCTTTGGGGATTTAAAACAAGGCCAGAACACAGCCTTTGGCAATCTTTTCCAGTTCAGAGTCTACTGGAAGTAGGTCTCAGAAATGCTGGCCAACAAATCTGCCCCCAAGCTTTTGCATTACCCAGTAAGTACTGTTCTTGCTCCAGCATGATTTCATGGTTGTGTCAGTCTGACAATGTCAGCTAATTTGATATCTGCAGTTTTTCTGAAGCTATCTTTTCTATACTGTACCTTCGGTTGATTTAGACTGTTACAGTATTTACTGCTGTGAACACACTGGGCTGGATTTTCAGAAGTGGGGAGGACACAGGACTGGCAGGTGATTTTCAGCTGTACCTGCACAATCCAGATGCGTAGAAACCCCTATGAGCTTGGAGGCTACCTTGATTACTTGCCTTTTTTCTTTAAGGTTCAAACACTAGTTTTAACCCTTTTGGAATTAGTGACTTAATTGCCTCCTCAGACTTTAATATGCCTATTGAACTGATACTTTCCCTGATCCAGATAGCATGTAAAAGATCTGATGTATGTATAACCCCTCTGTCAATTAACATTACCAGATTTTTCTTATCTTTTTATTAACAGGAGGAATCTTATATGTTTGGTTATAAGTCCTGTCGCCTGTTAACTATCTCTATACTATGCAGTTATGAGTTTAAAGGAAATTTGTAATTTTGCATGATTTTGGCTATACAGTTGCTGTTGCCTAGATGTTCATATTCTACTTAGCTTTTCTAATAGCTACCAGTACCATATGGTCAGTTGATATTGTGGCTCACATACTAAATTCTCAATGACACTTATCAAAATAATTTGGAAATAACTCAATCAGACGTAGTTAGTAGCCCTCACCTAGACTTTGTTTGGAGGCTCTGAGAGGAGAGTTTCATGGCTATCAACATTTAAATATTAGTGGAGTTCAATCTTAGGGACTAGGGGTAATGGTTGTTAATATGTTTAGTATTAGATTAGCAGGCAATTGTGTTAGTTTGGGTGGGGATTTTGTAATTATATGGACTTGGATAACTATCTGGCATGGTACTTCTATAAAATTGAAGGCCTATATAGTACAGAGAAAAGTTTCACTTCTTACACTCTCAGTTTCACTCTATTCTCATTTTCCTTTACTACCAATGTATGTCAACTACGATCAAAATTGCCTCTTGGAACATTAAAGAAATATGCCTCAGAACTAAAAGAATATACATTTTGCATTACTTGCACTCATGTGACTATAGGGTGGTTTTCTTACAGGAAACACATTTATTATATTCAGAATTAGACCTCCTAAAAAGTTCGGTTATAGTCAGATTTTTGGGGCAGGATGTCACACCTCAAAAAGTGCTGTAACTATTTTGTTCAGCAGTTTGGTTAACTTCACACCTTCACAGATAATTCAGGATCCTGAGGGTAGGTACACTATCATTTCCGGGAAACTCAACCAGATCAACACTGTATTAGGATCCTTATATGGACCAAATACTAAAGCTTCTGTTTTCCTGATGAAGTCACTGTCTATATTTACCCCACTGGCAAAATACAATATGTTACTAGGAGGGTATTGGAACTTACCCCTTGACCCTACGTTAGACAAATCTAATCCCACAAATTTAACTATGCAGTTAGATAATAAAGCTGTGAAAGATCTATTGACTGTCTGTGATTTAACAAATCCATGGAGAACTCTGAATCCACAAACCAAAATATTTCCTTACTACATGTCAGCACATAATTCTTTTTCATGCACAGACTTTTTTCTAATTTCTAAACCTTGATTATAAGATATTTTGGATGCTAAATCCTCCTTCTTTAAAGTGCAACAAATACGTAACCTTGGTGACTCCTGCAGTTTCTGGACATCGGTGAACTCAGTCATGAAACAGACCTGCATGACCTACTCTATTAACTTAATCACAGACTCTGGCCTGCAAACTGAGTCATCAACAATAGCTAGTATCTTTAATAGTAAATTCACTGATCTAGAACAGTATCTGGCCCAACTCTCCCCTGCTTCTTGGGGCACTCAATCTCCAGGCCTGGATGTAGAGAGAACAGACCGTCCCTTATTTTATTTCAAGACTGTGGTGAGCTAGCTAACTGCCAGTCTTTATTTGCAGATATAATTCTGTTTTTTTTTTTTTTTTATGGGATTTTGGGTAAGTTGCATGCCACAAGAATGCCAATGTTAATGCAAGGGGACCTAGAGAGACTGGATTTTTAAATTGTGTGACCTTCATTTGACCTGAGAGAAACCAGCTTGCTTGCCAGAAAGCTGACAATTATTTGTTAAAGGCTAGGGGATAGCTGATCAAGGATATTTCCCTAGTTAACTAACTGAGGGAAGCAGAGCTATCAAAAGCCATCACCTGTCATGAACCTTTGCACTTAAAAAAGTCAGGATGCTCGGGAAAACCAGGTTTTGGGAAACAGTCCTCCTTGACTGATTGATGTGAAAATTGTCTTACCTGTGTGAATTCTTGACACACTGGTGTTAATTGTGTTACTAGTGGGACACTGAGACATCAAAGGATTATCAGGAAAATAAGATTTTGGGGAAGTACAAGAGTGACACCCGGTGGCCTAAAATGGAAGGGCCAGCCTCTATTCACAGACTAGGGGTGATGAACCCCATAAAAATTCTCAGCACAGACACTCAGGTTCATTTTGCTTGGACTCTTTCTCCTGAATACAAGAACCAGGGGCTGCTACATAAAGACTGAAATATTTTGCCAACCGGTGATTCTCTGGACATTGAAATCTTCATATCTAAGGTAGAACTCAATTAACAGTTTTAAGGTGTTTTCTTTTTGTACATGGTCCACTTTTTATTTTTCTGTTAATTCTGTGACAAATTTGCCAAAGTTAAAAATATTTTAGTTGTAAATATATGATTAGTAATTATTTTAGTAAAAACATTTGTTTTGTTAAAAAAAAAAGCTATTTTGGATGCTAATATACTGTCCAGAACTCTTTCAGACCATTCATTAATTGATCTACAAACTAAACTTTCACTACCTCATCTAAAACTATCTGAAGACTAAACAATACCTTTTTAAGACAAGAGTATATCAAGTTTATTAATCTCTCAATTAAAATCTTTTGGAAAGAAAATTACAATACTATGGAGACTACGGACACAGTGTGGGCTTCCAGTAAATGCTATATTATGGGTGAATTCATTAGATTCGCTTCAAAACAAAAGAAACAAACCACAGCCAAATGCAAACTTCTCTCTTCAAAATTGAAGCATTAGAAAGCAAAGATGAGACTTCTTTATCAGAACAAGAAACTAATGACTTGCTCAAATATAAAAACGAACTGTTTTTATTGACCAAAGAAAAAGGTGAGTTTATAATTCTAAAATCTAAGGCCAAATACATCGAGCTGGGAGAAAAACCTAGCAAGCTACTGGAAAGTAAACTGAAACACCAAGGATAATCAAGATATACAGAATACATTATCACTGAAGACCTTAAACAAGGTAGAACAGACCCTAAAGTGATAATAGCTGAATTTTATACATTTTACTCACAACTGTATGGTCCAGTGACCAACCTTCTCTCATATACAGAAACTCAAAACTATCTTAAGAATTTTAACTGTCCCGAGATAAAAAAAAAACAAGTGCAAGATCTAACGACACCTATAAAAGTGAAATTAATGAAGTAATAGATATCTTAACTCTAAACAAATCCCCAGGACCAGATAGCCTTAGGGCACATTTTTATAAGACCTTTAAGATGACACTGATCCCACTTCTTCAGGAATTTTATAACTTTATTTTAGAAAGAGGGTTCAATGACCTTTGACTTTTACAGGCACTTTTGATTTTGATTCCCAAATCCAATAAATCCAATATAGGATAGGAAGTTACCGACCAATTTCTTTGATAAACTATGATATTAAAATCCTTACTTCCATCTTAGCGCTAATTAAAAAGATATGGCATCCACTACTCTCTAGAGAACAAGTTGGTTTCATTTCCCAAATACAAGCTTCTGACTATCTTAAAACACTTTCTCATGTCTTCTCTGTGTCCAGGGATTCCAAAAACCCAATGGTTGTGGTCTCCCTGGATGCGGAGAAGGCATTCAACAGAGTTAATTTAAACTTTTCTTTTGCTACTCTTAGTAAATTTGTCTTCCTGGATCCCTTTATCAATTGGCTGAAGATATTATACTCTGCCCCTACTGCAACTTTGGCGTTTGCAGATGACATATTGCTACATTTATAGAATCCAATTAGTTCCTTAGAAGCTGTCCAAAAAACTATTACAGAATTTAGCACCTTCTCCAAATACAAATTAAATATAGAAAAAACAGAAGTTTTACCTCTGAATAATTATTCCCTGAGATAGGATATTATAGAGCTAGGCCTTTCTTGGTCTCCAAATAAGTTGAAGTATTTAGGGATATACTTGACACCAGACTACAGCCAACTTATTAAATTTAATTTGGAAGACTTAATCAAGGTCATGAAACAAGATATGAAAAGATGGCAAAATCTACCTCTCTCATTCTTGGGGCTGGTAAATATAGTCAAAATTAATATTTTTCCTAGACTATTTCATCCTATCAATATGTTTAATACATTCATACTTTTGAGCTGGTTTAAAAAATTGCACTCAGAAATTAATAAATTTATATGGGGTGGAAAACCCCCAAGGATAGCTCTGGGAAAAATATACCTTCCCAAGAATCAAGGTGGACTAAAGATGCCAAACTTCATTTTATACTATATGGCCATTCATACAAGTAAATATACCAGATGGCTTCATATTCCACAGCACCATACAGGTTATATTCCAATATGGTTGGACCGGGAGTTAAAATTTACTGAAAAAATTCAAAATTCATCCAGAGGCCATCTTGTATTTCAAGTACAAAGCTCTCCCTACCAGTCTAAAGCTGTAAGTGATAGGGACCTCCCTTAAGGTTCATCAGCAAATTTGTTCCTATATAGGTTACCCATTTGACCAGGACATCAATCAACCCATCTTGGGAAATCCCAATTTTAAGATCAACGGAAAACTGATTCCCTATCTGTGGATTCCAAGTAAAAAAATCCCACAGTTAGTTTATTCCTAAAGGATGGTTTTCTATTCCCACTTAATAACATCTTAGAAAATTTACATGGCAGTCTAGTGGATCCCCCCTCCCCCACATAACCTCGATCACCATATAAAAGTATAAATTCAGTCCCTGGTGGTCCAGTGGTTTCCCCTTCCCCACCTGTAACCCTGATCACCATAAAAATAGTACTCAGGCCCTGGTAGTCTAGTGGTCCCCCCACACACACAGGACCCCCAGCCCTGCCAGCCATCACTGGGCAGCAAACCCACCTGCATACCTCCATGGCTGCCCACCGAATAACAACTTACAGTATCTGCTGCAAGCACATTGGTCCACACTGTGGTACCAATGGGCTTGCAGTGCATACTGTAATAGTCATTCACAACTTTGTGAATTAAGTCATTCATTCATTCACAAAGTTGTGAATGACTATTCAGTATGCATTGCAAGCCCATTGGTCCACAGTGTGGACTGTCATTCAGCAGGCAGCCACGTAGGTATGCGGGAGGGTTTGCTGCTCACCAATGACCAGGGGGAGCTGGGTGGACTGGGGGGCCTTGGATGGTTGGGTTGTGGGGAGACCACTAGACTGCCAGGGACTGAATTTCTGCAGCGATTAGGGTTACAGGTGGGGAGGGTGGAAGCACTGGATTTCCACTGACAGCACTGCATGCTGTGCAGGGTGCCAGGTGCATTTCTCTGGCCAGCCCTGCACAGCTCATGCAAATGGGGCCATAATGACTTGCAAATGGCCCCATTTGTGCCTTGCATACATTATGGTCCTATTTGCATATTTGTGTCTGAATATCAGGAATTTGTGCACGGTGTATCTCTGATGCGCTGGCGCATTTCACATTCCTGGAATTCAGACATGTCTGGGGGATGCACCGTTGCATTGTATTTGTGCCGCAGGCATTTTTTTGTATTTTCGGATGAGATGTGCCATGGCACACCTCTTTTGAATATATCCCTTTGTTGCTCCAGCACAACTCAGTTATGCAGAGCAACCACTTGTGCCATTGCCAGGTGCACTTTTGAATATCTAGCCCAATGCATGTGTGTATGTATGTATTTATGTTTTGTTATATTGTGGACTATTCATGTTCTGGTTTTGTGATTTCAGATGTTATTATTAAGATACCTTTCAATAAAGAAAAGAAAGTAAAAAAAAACAAAAACACTATGAGTTTCTTTCAAAGCCACGAGGGGTTTTATGGCAGTTTACACAGTTTGCTGCAGTTTGCATCAGAAAAGTGAAGTGTGCACTTTTTGGAGGCAAACGAGTCACAAATTGTTGTAACTCATAGCAGTTATGCACACATGTTCGGCTACCTTTTGAGAGTTCTAATATATTGCCTCAAGGGGATAAAAATATAGAAACATAGAATTTGATGGCAGATAAGGACCACTTGGCCCACCCAGTCTGCCCATTTCCCTACCTAATGGATAAGCTGCAGATCCTAGTTAACCAGCAGCCTACTTCCTCCTACCCCCAACCCCTAGAATTGCGTTATGTCTGTCCCATACATTCTTGAATTCCCCCACTGTTGTTGACTCCACAACCTCCTCAGGAAGGCCATTCCATGCATCCACTACCCTCTCTGTGAAAAAATACTTCCTCACATTACCTCTGAGCTGTTCCCCTTTTATCTTCAAATTGTGCCCCCTTGTTCTTGCACATCTCTTTTTCTGAAAGATGCTACCTTCTTGGACTTGTTGATTCCCTTGAGGTACTTGAAAGTTTCTATCATGTCCCCCCATCCCTCCTTTCCTTGAGGGTATACATGTTAATCTCCTTAAGACTCTCTTCATATGTCTTCTGGTGCAGACCCTGCACCATTTTAGTTGCCCTCCTCTGGACTGTCTCCATCCTGTCTATGTCCTTGCGGAGATTGGCTCTCCAAAACTGCACACAGTACTCCAGATGGGGTCTCACCAGCTGTCTGTACAGAGGGATAACAAGTTCTTGTTTTCTACTGGTGAGCTGGGGGGCTGGGGGGGCTCCACTCTCGAGGTTTACTGCTGTCCTAGCAACAACTCAAGGTGATTACACTGTGGTTATCACCTATGTGTTAGGCATTATCCTCTATGTTCTGTTTATTTCTCTAACTGAGCTGGGTAATACTTGGAGTGTAATAGGATTTCTAACTGGGCTAAGTGAAACTATATGAGAGTTGAGAACAAAAAGTATGGTAGGTGAGGGGTGAAAAACAGACAAGGAGGCTTTAGGATTGCTACAGTAATACAGTATCTAATGGATGAGATTTGAGACTGAATTAACCCAGTTGGCAAGGGGTAGTAGGGGGACTAGTGTGGGGGGACAGGAATTTGAGTAAATAGGGGCCTAACAGTTGTAGTAGGGTAGAGAACCTGAGAGTAAGAGCCCGTAACATAAGATGGGGGCCAAAATGGGGCAGGTGCCACATGTCAATATGGCGGGCATCTTTGGAAGGGTTGTGGGCTGTACAGGGTGTGGCTACGCCATGATCCTGGACTGAGCTTGGAGGATGGGGGGGTATGGTCTGTAGATGACTGGCTAGTTTGCGGGAGGAACTGTGGCGGTTAAGAGGGGGGAACCGATAGGGGAAGGGATGTAGGAGGGGTATCGACTAGGAATAGATTTGAACCTCTGCTATGGGAGGGGGGGGGAGCAGGAACATACTGAAGGAGGGAGGACAAGCGGGGCATGAGAGGGATGGCAACAGGTAGAGGAAGAGATCTCGAGGACGAAATGGTAGAAGGGGGCCTAGTAAGGAAGGAGGGGGTGGTGACTAGAGGAGAGAAGGCTGCAGGAAGGGGAAGGATGGGAGGGGCATAACTATCAGGATAGAAGGGAATGGAGGCTCTAAATCGACAATAGTGGGGATAGGAGAGGGGTTGGAAATCAGCACTGGAGGAGGAGAGGTCAACATGGGAAGCCCAGCAGGAAGTAGTCAGGCTGGGAAGGGGTTCAATGGGAATGGGAGGAATAAGGCAGAGAAAAGGGGTGAGAAAGAAGTAGGGGGTACAGATACAGAAGTCACAGAGGGTACAGCTGGTGAGGTTAAGGGGCAGGGAAGAATGAATACTGGGGTGGTGTAAGGGGCATTAGAGGAAGGGGCCAAGGATGGGATACTCATCCTGAGGATTCTATACAGAAATGGGTGAGATGGGAAGAAAGGGGAAAGGCGCAGCTATATTTGGGTTGAAGCTGTCCCCAGGTTGACTGCAGGAGGGGCAGGGCAGGCACTGCTCAAGCGTGCAGTGAGGGGAAGGAAGAAACCTCATTTACTGTTCCATGTTAGTACAAACGACTTGGTGGGGGACACTGTGGAAGTAGTGAGGGGGAGGTTCGAGTAGTTGGGCAGGCAGTGTGAGGGGGTGGGGAAGTTGGTGGCATGCTTGGAAGTACTGCTGGTACCATGTGCAATCATGGGGAGGAAGGGTAGGCTTGAGGAGTTCAACGAGTGGCTGAGGGATTTTTGCCACAACAAACATTATGGGTTAGTGACTAACTGGGGTCGGCTCAGGGGGAATAGTGACTTGTATGTGGGGGACAGGGTACACTGGAGCAGGAAGGGAAGGGGATTATTAAAGGCAGCATTACTGCTGACCCACTGGTGCTGAGGGTTGAGGCGCTGGATGCCACACCTCGCACCACGCTGGTGACCCAGGTTCGGATGCGAGCCCACGCCACCGGGGGTCGGCAGGGGAGGGATAAGACTGAGCATCCGGAGGACTCCTCTCCTATCCCAGGGCAGGATCCAGGGACCCACCACTCTGTAGTGGCCCCTGGTGATGACCAGGGATGCTACTAGAGCGGTATTGTAAAGGGAGCAGAGTGTGGTGGACGTTGGCAGGCTGTGCCTAAGCATCATAGCTTGCCCACACTCTGCAAAGGGGAGAAACATGGAAATTGGGCTACGGTTGGGCAGCATGAGCTTCCGAACCCCACTGACAGTTCTTAGGCATGGTACTTTCACTTCCAAATAACTAAGCAGCACTTATAAGCAAGCAACATTCGCCATTGTCAAATGCTTGTTTAAACTAGGGACAATTTGAGGCCTAATTGGGGTTAACAGTATGTGTCCCTTTCACCCAGGTTAATCTGTTGGTTGATTAGTGAATGGAAGAAATTGGCTCAGGACACCATGGAAAGTCCCCTACTGTTCTGTAGGGGGACCCTGTGCTGCCTTGGCTGCTAGCCAAGATGGCGAATGCTAGTGAGAAGGAGCAGTTGGATGCCATGGAGGTTGGGGATCTGGTCTCATCTCCTACCTCAGTAAATTTGGAGACAGTGGTAGAAATGGAAGTTTTTTCTACAGAAAACACTGGAGAACAAAGTGAAATATCTGCAGTTGGAACAGGAATCGAACCTGCATTACCATCAGCAATTATGGCTTCGGAGCAGGTTGAGTGGCTGGAGTACGGAGTAAGTCCTTTGTGCAGTAGCAGAGCAGTAAGTTTTGGCCAGTGTTCAAGTGACTTGGCAGCATTTCCTAAATCAGGACTGAGAGTTGAGCCTAGCGATGATTCATTGCGTGTTGACAGCAGGAGATCAGCTGTCGATTCGGCTCAGCTGAGTAAAGACGTGGAGACTGACAGTGTTGCTGCGCAGCCTGGTGCAAGTCAGTCTATCAGTAAAGAGAAACGGGAGCAGAAACAGCGGATGCAGTCAGGTACAGCCTCACAAATGATTCAGCAGCAGTTTGGACTAGCAGCTTCAAAAGGAAAAGACTGGTCGGTCGAAAGCTCTTTGCAGCGGTCAGGTTGGAAACAAACGGTAGAGGGGAACTGGAAACCGGACATGGACTGGGCTGTGAAAGCAGAAGGAGTTCTTCAAAAAGCTAAAAACAGGCCTGCAATGCATTCACAGAGCTCTAAAGTGGAAAAGGTTTAAGTGGCTGAAGCGACCACTGTTACAATTACTTAAGCATAGGGATAGGTTATGGGCTAAATGGAAATCCTCCTCTCTCCCTGCTGACCTTGAGGCCTATTTTGCCCTGCGAAACACATGTAAAAAGGAGATCCATACTGCCAAGAGTAATTACTACCGTGACCTTCTTCATTCCTCTGCAGCTAATCCAAAAGAGATATTGGTCTCAAATTAACGAGATCTTAGGGAACAACAAGTGGTGAACTCCTAGTGAATTGCTTATAAATGGGGTCAACTGTAACAACCCCTCCACTATTGCCAACACTTTTAACTCCCTTTTCACCAAACTTCCCAATACTTCTCCCCTTATAACCTTTGGCTCTCACACACCATCATTGGCTCCTACTGATGCTTCTCCCTCTTTGGTGCTAGCTCCTGTCACACGGTAGGAGGTCCGAAAATTATTAAGTGCCATCCCATCCCATGACTGTGCAGGGCCTGAAAGTCTAGAGCCTAGGATGCTAAGACTTGCCTCCCTTCTAGCTACCTTGGTAACTAGGCTCTTTAACCTGTCCATCTGCACCTCCACTGTTCCAATGGCATGGAAAACTGCCAGGACCATTCCTGTGTTCAAAAAAGGAGATCCAAAGATCTTAATCAACTACTGACCTATCACGTTAGTGCCAACTCTAAGCAAGCTGCTCGAAAAAATAATCATTGCCAGATATCTATTCATTTACTCAATTTCAAGCTTCAGACTCCAGTACAGCATGATTTTAGGGCGGGGCATAGTACCACCACTGCACTAACTCTATTCACAAGTGAAGTTAAGACAAATATGGACAATGGCTTATTAACTGCTGCCATGTTCATTAACCTCTCCAAGGCATTTGATTTAGTTAACCACCCCCTGCTATGAAGTAAACTTCACACGATTGGTGCCTCTGGTTCCACACTATCCTGGATCATTAGCTATCTTGATCACAATCTGTCTCCTTCTGCAAGGTCCTCTCATCCTCCCCACCCATCTCTTGTGGTGTTCTCAAGGCTCAATACTAGGCCCCCCACTTTTCCCTGTTCTTAAATGATTTACCCACCCCCCCCCCTCCCATTGGAACACTATGTATGCTGATGATCTGGTCCTCTTTGCTGCGTCTAGGTCCATGGGCAATCTCAACAATCTACTATCTTCCACTTTTCAACATATCCAGTCCTGGCTCACCTCAAATTACCAAATCCTTAATGTATCCAAGACTTAGGCTATGTTATTTGGTGCCTCCAGAAAAGTCTGTGTGGAATTCCCTAAGTATCAGGTCTTATGCCATGATGGGACAGTAGTTTTGACAACCGACTCCTTCAAATACCTTGGGGTGAAGCTGGACCCCGCTCCTGACTTCTCGTCCCACATTAATGAGGTATGTAAATTTGTCAGCTCTAAGACTGGTGCATCACTCCCTCACCCCTGCTCGGTCTCGGATCTCGGTCACCCGGGGTGACCTGCTCCCTGGACTCACTTATGCTGTCCCTGTTCTTTCCCACTCTAATGCTGGTGTGCTCCTTAGGTGAGATACTACTTTTAACAATATCTGCTAAGTCACTCTATTGGCCCCTCAGCTTACCCACCACTGCTTGCTTTACTCTGCCTTGCACTGGCTGTCCCCCAGGACCTGTGCTCCTGTACATTGGGTTGTTTCATTGACTCCCTAACCGGAAGTCCCCAGCCTGACTCCTTGGGTGGTATGCTAAACCCTGTGAGTCACTTGCACTCTCTAAGGTCTTTAGCCTCTCCCCAACTATCAGTCCCACTATGCTCAACTAGGATGGGTGAGCAGGCCTTCTCCCACTTTGCTCCCAAATTCTGGAATTCCCTACCTCCCCACCTAAAGAGTTCCTTATCTCACTCCACCTTCAAGCATGCACTGTTCTCTCACCTTTATGCACTTGCTGCATGTAATTGCTCTTAATATTTTGCTGTTTTATTATTTGTTTCCTGCCTGCCATACCGTAGCACTTCTGTACAACTATGCACAGTGCCTGACTTGTCTTTAGTCCAGCTTTTAAAAATCCCTGTGTGGATTGTTCTTTTTTTTTTTTTTGCTGTGTTCTGTTTCTCCCTATGTGGACACCAGATGTTGTTTTTCTGTCACTGTTTGAATTGTAATTTCTTGCATTGCTTGTTATCATTGTATCTTGCACTCTCCCAGGTCATGCCTGAAATATGCAAGTATTATGTCTAATGCACTTACCTGGTAAACAAAAGCTGATAAATAAATAACAATAAATTGTACAGTTTAAAACTCTGTCAGTCATTTTGAAAGGGGTCTGATTACAGGAATCGAGTATCTACAGAAGGAAAATGTCAGGGGTAAAACGGAGGCCCAGAGAAATGGCAGTCGTGGAAAAGAAAAATAAAAGTGGGGGCACGTTAGGTTTTTAATGGTGTTACTGAACAAGTTTTGTTACTTGGATTTTAACATTTGTACCCGACTGAGTGCTGAGGACCAACTTCTGGTTTTGCAGTCAGGTTGGGATAGCGCTGTGGACTTTTGAGATCACAGTCTGCGTTTGTTTACAGTGGTCATAGGTCAATGATATGATATTGTTATGCGGTCACAGTGGGCAGATTAGTGCCGGTTGGCTATGATATCCTCTGATAAGGACACAGTTATGGAGGGCTATTAACCAATCAGATTTGTTGAGTTTAAATGCTCATTTTATAAATAAATGTGATGGCACACAAGCGTTTTTTGATACACAGGTTCCTGCATCAGGTGTCTTGTGACACCAAAACTTGTGCATTATAACATTACAGTGTATGGCAGCATGGGAATGATCCCCGAGGTGGTGAACTGGGTCAGAAATTGGTTGAGGGGTAGGACACAGAAGGTGCTGGTGAATGGTGTTCAATCTGAGGGGAAGGAGGTGATCAGTGGGATGCCACAGAGATAAGTCCTGGGACCAGTCCTCTTCAATCTCTTCATAAGTGACATTACAGAGGGGATGAAGGGGAAAGTGTGTTTTTTTGCAGACAATACTAAGATCTGCAACAGGGTTGACACTGCAGAGGGGATAGAAAAAATGAGAAAGACCTAAGCAGGTTGGAGGAGTGGTCAGAAGTGTGGCAGCTAGGATTACATGCAAACAAAGTGCAAAGTCATGCACTTGGGGAGCAGAAATCCAAGGGAATTTAAAGAAGGGGGGGTACTGGCAGCCACCAAGCAGGAATGGGACCTGGGGGTACTCATATCGGATGACCTAAAGCCAAACACACAATGTGAGAAGGCTGTGGGGAAAGCCAGTGGGATGCTGGCAAGCACAGGGAGATGTATCAGCAGTAGAAAGAAGGAGGTAGTTATGCCACTGTACAAATCACTGGTGAGATTTCAGCTGGAGTGCTGCGTCCAGTTCTGGAGACCACATCTCTGGGAGGACATAGAAAGACTGGAGGCAGTCCAGAGGAGGGCTACAAAGATGGTACAGGGCCTGCATGAAAATCCCTATGAGTAGAGGCTAGGGGAACTTAATATGTGTTCCCTGTAGGACAGGAGAGAGGGGGGACATGATAGAAATGTTCAAGTACCTCAGGGGTACAAACAAGGTGCAAGAGGGCAGCATCTTTCAAAAAAGAAGATGTGCAAGAACAAGATGGCATGAAATAAAGCTGGGGGAGGTTCAGGGGAAACAAAAACCCAGGTGAAGAGTACAAATGGGGGGGAGGTACTAACAACAACAAAAATGGAAAGGAACCGAGGGTAGTCATATCAGATGACCTTAAGGTAGGCAAGCAATGTGAGAAGTCAATAAGGAGAGCTGGAGGGATACTGGGGTGCATAGGGAGAGGCATCACCAGTAGAAAACAGGAAGTTGTTATCCCTCTGTACAGATGGTGAGACTCCATCTGGAGTACTGCATGCAGTTCCACAGACCCCATCTCCGCAAAGAGATAGACAGGATGGAGGCAGTCCAGAGGAGGACAACTAAAATGGTGCAGGGTCTGCAACAGAAGCCATATGAAGAGAGAATAAGACAGCTTAATATGTATACCCTTGAGGAAAGGAGGGAGAGGGGGGACATGATAGAAACTTTCAAGTACCTCAAGGGAATCAACAAAGTCCAAGAAGGTAGCATCTTTCAGAAAAAGAGATGTGCAAGAACAAGGGGGCACAATTTAAAGATAATGGGGGGATGGTTCGGGGCAATGTGAGGAAATATTTTTCCATGGAGAGAGTGGTGGACGCATGAAACTGCCTTCCTGAGGAGGTTGTGGGGTCAAAAACAGTGGGGGAATTCAAGAATGTATGGGACAGCCATAAGGCATTTATAGTGGGGGGGTAGGAGGAAGTAGGCTGTTGGTAAACTAGAATCTGCAGCTTATCCAATAGGTAGGGAAATGGGTAGACTGGGTGGGGCAAGTGGTCCTTATCTGCCATCAAAGTCTATGTTTCTGTGTAACATGAGAAAGTACCTTTTCACTGAAAGAGTGATGGATGCCTGGAAAGGCCTCCCAAAGGAGGTGGCAAGACAACCACAGTTAGAGAATTCAAGAATGTATGGGATAGACATAAGGGTACCCTAAAGACAGGAAAGTAAGGGTGAGCTGCAGATCAACTAGGATCTGTGGTTTGAAATAGGTAGGCAAAATGGTCAGAACATGTGAACCACATGGTCCTCATCTGCCATCAGCTCCTATGTTTCTATGGTTAGCCCCTATTGTGCACATATTTCCATATACTCAATTATCTTGTTGTGGTACAGTTCAAAGGTCATGAAAAGTTGTTGTGGTATCATTCTAGTGTCACAACAATAGCACCATGACTTTTTAGCCTTGATGTGCCACCTGAATGAAGACACAGATTTGAACAAAAAACTCACTGAAAAATGTCTGTGCCACTTAGCAAGCAGCTGACTAAGACAGTTTGGACATAGATAGTCATAGATGACTCCATGGTTCCAAACACTACTCATTTATCAGTTTTTGTTAAAGATAAACACTGTGGCTGTAAATTTAATGTATACATGCATGGAGGGCCAGGAGTAAGAACAACAGATCATAACAGTGAGCCAGTCTCAGACTGAGGTGCTGGAGTGAGTGGGAGCAAGGTCTCCAGGTATGAAATGTTGTAAAAGTAAACTCTTAAATGTGGGAAAAAACACAGACTGTATGAAACAGTGTATGGGTGCCCACGTACAACTAAGGCTATGTTTCCATCTCAGACATGTGATGACATCACAGAGACCTCTCGAGCTTCACTCTTGAGGTCTCTATGTCATTGCATACCTCAGTGGAAACATACCCTTGTTGTGTATGGCCACCCATACACTATTCTGTATTTGGTACCAAGTCAATAGAGCGCATCTTAAATAGCATGGTGTATATTGCGCTGCAATAACCATGAATATATTGACAGCAACATGGGTACAATAGCATTGATCATTTACCACTACCCCTGTTGCTGTCTGCAGAGAGGAAGAAGAGATGAAGTAGCTTAAAGCATGGTGCTAGACCAAGTTGCTCCTGTGGTAGAGTGACTAAGGCATTAGCACCTGAAGCAGTGGAGACCTGGGGATCTATGTTCTGTTCCCCATCTCCCGATACTGACATTTTTTTTTCTAGACATAAGTCCACCCCCCCCAAGGTTCTCCCCATCCCTGAGACCCCCCCATGGAGTTAATTAAATTAAAGTCAGGGGATATTGGGACAAGCTCTCCCCATGTCGGGGGGAAGTAGGGGGACAGCCTCTCCAAACAATCTAAGTTTGTGTAGTGCAGTGATGTGGTTTCCACAGATTTTGGCAGAGTCAGTGTTTTTCACAGTCTTAAATTCATTTTTGTGGTTTTGTCTGTGCAGATGTTGACTGCACTGTTTTTGGTTGTGGCATATTGACCCCATACCTTCTGTATGTTGGTGTACTTTGAGTACATGACTCCAGTACTCATGAAGATACCCTAGTCGATCATATGGTGGGTAGATTTCAAGGTGTTGGTTTGGTATGGACCAGTATGGCATGGCATCCTGGGAGGTAGATTTCATGGACTTATTATATTGTAACCAGAAAAAGAAGCCCATTTCCAGGTGCACCATTATTTTTTTTTACATGGACCTGTTTTGTTGAAGGGGGAAGAGTGCTGGAAAATTCCCATCTCTTACAGTAAGTGCTATGGGATCTTTAACTTCCAATAAGCCAGTTCTGAGAAGGGGATCTTCTGCACTCTAATTAGAGGTGCTTCCCAGAAAGTTCACACGCCTTTCACTTTCAAACCTGGGGCACAGAGTACCAGTAACCATGAAGGAATGGATAGGTTAGTAGATAGATAGGTAGGTAGATAGATAGATAGATAGATAGATAGATAGATAGATAGATAGATAGATAGATAGATAGATAGATAGATAGATGCTGTAGACAGACAGGCAGACAGATAGATAGATACAAGCAACACTTAAAGATTTATCTGGTGCATTTGCTGGCTTATTGAACTGATTAAGTTACTGAAAGCAATATTCAGTGCTGAGGCAGTAGGAAGGATGACCACTGCTTGGTGAGATAATCACTTTGTCACTACTCTGTGTCGTTTACAATCAAACTGTAGTGATAATGCATGGGAAACCTTTGCAAGCACCTTTGATATAATAATCCATTTTCAGGAGACTTGGAAAAGTGATCTGGATTTGGGATTTTTAATGGATTCCAACATTTTGTGATTTCAACTGTTAAAAGGAATAAATCTGGAGGGGAAAAACGAGGCTTGGTTACTGTAACAGCAACCACTTTGAATTGCAATGGATCAAAAGGCCCTATATGTTCTACCATTCATATTATTCTCAGATTTTAGACCACTGGTGTGTAATATTAGCGTATTATTTATTTATTTATTTATGTAAATGTTGATAACCGGGAAAGGCACACTGAGCTGAGGCTTGTTTCCAGGTGAGACCCAGGGACAAGGGTACAATACAAACAGGGAAGCTGAACTTAAAAACACAACAGATGCATGACAGGCAGGGAATTACAGAGAACAAAGTGTAATGGTGTGTTTATACATTCAAGATACATAAAAAGTTAAATACTTTTTGGCAGGTTGGAAGCTAGAACATAAGCAAAATAGAGTAACATTGCAGGAGACATCATGGTACATACAAAAAAAATGCCTGCTGAATCAGGGGAGACTAGGGAAGGATAGGGACAAAGCAGAGGAGGAAGAAGGACATGAGAAAGAAGAGGCAGGGAGGAGTCGAATAAGTCATTTAAGGGAGGGGAAAGAGGAAGAATTACAAAGCAGGGGGGAGCTGGTTCCAAAGGAGAGGGAGGTGGTAGGAGAAGGCAGACTGTCCAGCAGTAGAATGAGGATGAGGAATGGAGAAGGGTTGGGGGTCCCAGGAGTGTAAAGAAGGGGGAATAGCAGGGGGTAGGTGAGAGGAGGGATAAGGTGGGGAGCAAGTCATACCAGAATTTGGCAATAAAGGACAAAGAGTAGATTAACTTCCTGGTGGAGAGGGGTGAGATGGAAAGAGTGGAATAAAGGGAGCAATGAGCTTAACAGAGTGCAAATTTAGAGAGCAAGGTAGTGGTGGCAGTGCCATAGACCACATCAGCATAATCAATGTTTGGGAATATCATTTTGGAGACCAGTTCATGACAAATGGGGAGGGAGAGGGAGTTCTTAATGTGATAGAGTATTCCAAGTTTGGGGCAGGGTTTGGAGCTTATGGCATCAATGTGGTTGTAGAAGTCCAGTTGGCTATCTAGACAGACCCCAACATATTTGAAGGCACAAACTAATTCAAGAGGGGAGCTGTCCTGGGTGGAGAATATATATACCTCCAGAACTAACTAGCACAAAGTAAACTGGTATTCTGGACATATTGAGAAGTTTGATTTCATTTGTATAGTCCAGTTTTCTAGGAATTGCAATATTGTTAATTGCTCACTGTAAAGGAAGAATTGCAGAAGAAATCAAGACTAAGGATTGTGCATGGTCATTGGATCACTGCTTGAAAATTCCAAGTAGTTTTCTTGGACAGAAAAGTTAACCGCATTGGTTGCATGCTACTGGAGCTTACAGATGAACTGCATATGAAAATTTTAAAAGGTCAAACTAAGGAGGACACAAATGGAGATTGGCTTTTCTAAGTGTTAATGCCACCACTGTGCTTGACATGGGGAAGGATTATAGATGCTTTCCATTTTGGTTGTGTAGTCAAATTTTGTGTTTTAGGAAGAACATTTCCCCATTGCCTGTACATGACTAAAGATCTAATACAGTAGTACAAGAAATTGCTAGAACTAAGGCAGTGAGCATAGAGAAATGGTTAACTTTGACAACAAATAATGGTAAAATTAAATTGTGCTCGACTGTAGAAGAAACTCTGAAGGGATTAATAAACCAAGATACTACAAATCCTTTTAGGCAGCTATAGTGTTCAGCAGAGTGTACTGTGAATACATATATGGATCTGATCGACAGATACAATTTCTTGATCAGTTCCAAATCAAAAGCCCTAAAAACTCCAGGTAGAAATAATACGATATGGTGTTACACTAACAGAATGTGGTTTGCTACTGACTGTAAAAAGAAAAAAGGCTATGAAAAATAAATTTCGTAAATAGACGTCCTTCTACTGAAATCATAAATCTCTGACCATGCCAAGGAAGAAATATAGAAGATGTATTAATGGGAAATATTTGAATTATTAAACCAAATGATATGTTGATCTTGAAAATGCTGTTTATGAAAATGCTGTGCAGAATTTTTGGAGTTTGGTTGCCTTGAGCTACAAGGAAGGAAAAATGAATGCCAGTGTCCGTATTGCAGAAGAGGTATGGATTACACTTTATGCTTAAACTTGTCAAGGAAATTATTTGGGCAAGGTAGTCTTACTCACCCAGCTCAATTCCCCCATGGATAATAATGAGTGTGTGAAGCCCATAGTTGCTAGACCTGCAGAAATGAAAATGTTTATAATACGACACAAAAAGAATAAGGCACCTAGGCTGGATTCAATACTGTACCAACTGAAATCCTATACTCTCTAACTGACCTCAGGTCTGAACTATCTGCCATGGTTTTTAACGTGATGAGAACACCTAAACTGCCAGAAGACTAGGAAGAAGAGGTTATTGTCACTATTTCCCCAGACCCTAGTTCACATAGGCCAATATCTCTCCAATGTAGCCTAATGAAGATCTATACCAGATTTATTCTCTACCATCTTGAGGAATGGGAAAAGGAATATAGGATCTTCTTAGAGATGCAAGCTGGGCTTCAGGCAGATAGCTCTATAACCAATCATATCTTTGAACTAAAAATACCTGGTTGTTAAATATCTAGGAAACAAGAAACAGAAGTTATATGCAGTTTTCCTTGGCTTGTCGAGGGCATTTGATACAGTGCATAGAAATATCCTTTGGGATATATTTAATTCAAATAAATTAAATAGTAGGATTGTTGCAGTTGTGAGACTATTTCATAAAAATGTATTGGCCAAAGTAAGGGTGGGTATTGATGGTAGGCTATCAAAAGCCACTGAAACAGAAAGGGGTGTCAAACAAAGCTGTATCTTGGTCCCATTCTTATCTAACATGAATATAAACTCACTTTCAAACATGGAATTCTTCAAGTTTACAACATCTCCATATACTGGCCATGATCCTATACCAAGTCTACTACACACAAATGATGCGATTTTACTCTGTATTATTCTTGTAGGGCTTCAGAATGCAATTAACTCTGTCACAGAGTATTTAAGAAAAGTTAAATTAACTATTAATAGAGGAAAAAAACTAAAGTACTGGTCTTCTGACAAAAAGTAGGAATGCAAAAGTGGTATGTATTTTTTTTTTTTTAAATTATTCTTTTTGCTGTCATCTCTTCCGCCAGTTCAACCCCAATACTCCACTGACACTCCCTCTGGTCAATTACACAGCCTTACCTGTTACCCACCCCCATGCAGCTCCATTTAGTCCCTCAGGCAGGGAAGAGTGGGGGTATATATCTTCAATCATGCTCTGAATTGGTGGCAGCAGAAACTAGGTAGACTAGCCCAGATGTACCTGGGTCTTGATTTTTCCCTGTTTCTGCTCTATGAGGCCATAGGTACACTTGGGACAGCAATGCAACTGTGCACTTAAGGTGTGTTCAGCACTGGCCTCTGGCATACATGCTCCCCTCCCACATAGCACCCTAGCTGCACTGCCACCTGTGGTCACCCAGGTGGCAGTATTACAGTGAGGATGGTTATCTTCCCTTCCCAGAGGACAGCATCTGCTGGGATGCTCAATCTTCCTTCTCCTGGCTGGCCCCCCTGACCCAGGCTTATTCTGGAACCTCAGTCTCTGGTGTCAAAAGCAGTGGCACTTCCACTGTGCAGACAGGATAGCAAGCACAAGTAGTATTTGGGGATAGCCAGTTGGAAAACATTTCAACATACAAGTATTTGGGTATACATTTTAATTATGATAATAGGTGTAATGTATGTTGGAAGGTGATTAAGATCAAAAGTAAGAAGAAAACCAATGCTCTTCTGAGTTTTTATTATAAAGGTCACCATAAATATCTTGCAGGCAGTCTTGAAGGTATATGAAGCTGAAGTGCAAGCCAGTAAATTAATATGGCACAAAGGTATGGGACTCCACTAAAAACATTACAGATCTGGAACCTGTTCAAAATTATTTTCTACGCAGGATACTGGGACTTTCCCATTATATCCCTGAGGCACATCTGAGATCTGAAACAAAACTATGGTCCTTTCAAACCATAGGTTAATGGGTCCAGCCCATCGGTGCAGTGATAGGGCTGCCACTCACTATGCCGGTGACCTGAGTTTGGAATTGAGCTCAGATCATCGGGGTCCATCCGGAGAGAGGAAGATTGAGCACCCAAGGGGATGCTCTCCTCCTCCAAGAATGGTGGGTCATTGTCCTCACTGCAATACTGCCACTGGATGACCACAGGTCGCAGTGCAGTCAAGGGTACCATTAGGGGAATGGATGCAGGCCAAAGGTTCAGTGTGGCAACACACTCAGCATGCGCTCATATCTAGAACCTTCCGTGCACACCTGTGTCCATATGTGAGAAGGAGAAATATGGAAAAAGCACCACTGCCCAATTGATAACGGACCCTGGTGAACCAAAGAGGACTGGACCTGAAACCCTCGGCTGACCTGCATGATGAGAACACTTGCAGGTAGAGGATTAACCACCTCCTGTTCCCCTCCCAGGAGGGAAAGCTGCATCAGCATGGAGGTAGGCAGCTGATGGGGGTCAGAGTCCAGCAGAGCCAGAGACCTAGTGGAACTCAGAGAGAGAGGTTGAGGCAGTGGCGTAGAAGGGGGCACAAACAGAGAATAAAAAAAAAAGGTTTAATAAGAATATTTATTTATTTCTTTTGCTTCTGAAAATGGATAGGAACAGGATTCCAAATAAGATAATTATGGAAGTCATGTAAAAGGAACTGTAAAAAAAAAGCTGAGTTTGGCTGGTGTGCCAGTATTTGGCATTCACTTGTACATCTTGGGATTGACCACAGGTTATGGTGCACGTACCAACAATGCAGGGTAGCAGGATCAAGCAAATGGCAGTAGAGAGAATTAATGATATTGCACGCCAGGCAGATGTCATGAGAATTAGAGATTCCAAAATGCTTAATGAACATAAATACTCCAAACAAGATTGGGGCATGGACAAAATATTTAATTTTCTGTACAACCTATGAGTATAGAATTGCTCTCATTAGATTCTGTTTCCAGGTTATGGCAGCTGTCTATAATACTCTGTTAGAAAAAGAGAAATTAGATGTAGTTTTGGTCCCATTGTCATTCTATCCAGCTATCATTGCATTTAAGGTATCAAGAAAAAAGTGGATTCAACCACTTATTAGGAATTGCTGATGATATTATTGTAAACAAGCTGCTCTCTGCTAATAAGGAATCAAGAAGACGTGGGCCTGATATTCAGTAAATGGGGCAAGCACATCAAAACTGTTTGTACTGTACTTGACCCTGAGCTCACCCCAGCACCTACAATATTCAAATGGATAGTGAGCAGCGCTATCTGCCTACACTAAGTGAATCTGCGCTAGCCCAGCAAGGACCACAGCTGCTGACTCACAGGGAATAGCACTGTCTAAAATGACACAGCACCAAGTCTCCTGAGGACTATAGTCAGACCAAGCATTCAAATGAGCTCATGAGCATGCAAGGTGCTAAGGGGCCATCTGCATACCCATTATGGGCTCATAGGCGTGCAGATCGGCTCCTTAGCGCCACTTACAAAGGTCATATGAGAGCTCTGGTTGTTCAGTGGTTCCTCTCCCCTAATTACCGATTGCCTTTTATTTACTGCATTTACATGTAGTTTTGGTTACCGGGAGTCTGAAAATGTCCAGGTGTATTCAGGTGTATCCCAGTAACAAAACCGGCATGTAAATGGCACCATTTCCCAGAAACCAAAGTTTTCCAGTGAGTGCGTCACTGGGATAGGGTACACTATTGACACTGCATTTACCCGCTAAATGTGTGTATGTAAACGTGGTAACTGAATTATTCCCTGGTGGTCTAGTGGTTCCTCCACCCCCCAACCACCCATTTTCACACTTGACATAATTCCCTGTTGGTCCAATGTCCCCCCACCCCCTGATCGCCTGTTTTCTCATTTGACATTATTCCCTGGTGGTCTCATGTTCCCCACCACTTGATCACCCATTTTCACACTTGACATTGTTCCCCAGTGGTCCAGTGCACCCCTCCAACAGCCATCTTCCTGACCCACCTGCTCACTTCCCACCTCCTCACCCCCCCACCCAGGTGTCCTGTGCTCTGTATATCTACATATGGTGACTGGCACCGCCCTACTTTCACCTCTATGGCTGGCTGCCATATGAGCTGTAGTGAGCACATGTACTGTACAGTATGTCCACTCACTGACAGCTCATACAGAAGCTGACTGTGGAGGTGAGAGTAGGACTGTGCCAATCACCCAATGTAGATGTGAAGAGTACAGGACACTCAGATAGCAGTAGTAACTGTATTTATTTAGTGCCCATTCCCAGAGGTTGTGGGCACTGCACAACATGACAATAACATATATATAATTAGCCATTCCCTGGGATTACTAGGATCCCATCACTTTTAGATCAGGCAGGGAGCCTGGGCAGTTCAGATGGTGTAAAACTATCTGCAGTACATTACATCATCACCTGCTTAACTCTGCTGAGGAAGGAGATGATGTAATGTAATGTAGAACTCTCACAGCAGCATGAGCCTCAGCGTTCTGCTGTTTGAAAACTGTGAGTCATTTGAAGTTTGGAGTTGGAGTGAGAGAGTTCTACAGACAAGTGGTGCTTCACCAGCCCACTTGTCAGAGGGAAAGACCCTTACTTTTTTTTCACGCTAGTATGGTAATCAGTGGGCGGTTTTGCAGGATGTGGTGGCTACCTGAACCTGTGAAGCCCAAAGGGGCTGAAGATTTCTCAGAAGTAAATGAAACTAAAGGTTTCAGTGAGTAGCTGTGTGGGCAATCCCCAAAAGGCTGTGAGAACTAAGAGTGCTGCCCAGATTCAGATTTAAAGTGCTTAAAAGTTTCAAAGTCTTTAGTCAGAGAAACTAAAGATTTCTTGGAACAAAGTTAGATTTCAGGAAAGAGGTACAAAACCCTGTGGCCTAAGTAGTCCTGGCATTTTCTTCAGAGTTAAAGTTTGAAGTGTGGGGAGAAATGAAGTGCCCCCTGAAGAGATTCAGGTGGAAGTTAACACAGTTCTTCCAAGTGTGCTAGTTGTGGAAGGTAAGTTCTTCTGAAGTGTTTATAATGTGGGGAGACAAGAAGTGCCCCTGAAATATGCTAGGTCTTGAAGTTAACCCAGTCCTTCCAGCCAGTCGGAGTTATGTATGGGGAGACATGAAGGGCCCCCGAGAAGTGTACATTAGGGAGAGGCAAAGACCCTCTGTAGAAAAGCAAAGAGCAAGGTGTGGAGTTCAATAGGCTCTGAGGTATAGGAAAAAGGGAAAGAGTTTGCAAAAAGTTCCTGCCTGCTACCAGTGTACCATCTGTTTTGACTGCTACCAAGCCGAAGTGGCATCACCCAGTTTTGCTAACATCTTTTGTGAGAAATTAAAGCCATACAGTAGAATCCCAATTTTTTTGGTTGTGGACATTCCATCTCTGAGTGACCTGTGTGAGTTCTTGGGGGCCCCCACAGACAGGAGACACTAGCCTTGGTACCTCTCCCCCAAACCTGGGTAGAAAAATAAATGTTGCTTTGTACCACTCCCCTGCCTTCTAGATGCCTGAGTGAGGTGTTGCCCTAATGCTATACCCTTTGTTGTTGTGGTAGTTGCCTTGCTGATAAGCTGCCAGTTTAGGGGGTGTGGGTTACATATATAAGCAAAAATAACATAACACACAATAATAAATACAAACAACATAAACACATAAATTGCAAATGCAGCACTAGGGAAACTCAAATATTATGACCAGTGGTATTAAAGCAGATCAAATGCTTGACTGAACAGGTGGGTCTTTAGTCCACTCTTAATGGCCTCCACTGAAGGAGCCTCCCTCAGAAACCAGGGAAGCAAATTCCTCAGAGACAGACAAGCTACCTTAAACATGTGGTCACCCGCTGTCTTAAACCTGGCCCTGGGAATCGCTAGGAGGCTCCCCTCGGTGGCACAGAGAATGCAAACTGGGCAGTAAGGAGACAGGAGCTCTCTCTGATTATTCAGGCCCAGTCCATGTAGAGCTTTGTACTGTAGGTCAGCAAACCAACCTTGAAAGAGATTTGCCACTTTACCGGCACTCAGTACAGGTCACACAGGACCGGGGTCACATGACACGACCTCAGAAGGCCAGTCAGCAACCTGGCCACTGTGCTTTGCACTAACTGCAGGCTTCATAGGACCCCTTCACTCACCCCCAGATACAGAGCATTACAGTAGTCGAGTCTGGAGGTCACAAAGATGTGCACCAATGAGGGCAGATCTTCCAGCAGGATCAAGGCTTTAATCCGTGAGATGTTATGAAGATAATAAAAGCCATTCCAGACTACAAACAACACCTGAGCCTCAAATGTTAGTCTTTCATCCAGAATAACACCTGGATTCTTCACCTTGGTAGAAGCCACCAGACTAGAACAACCAAATATCAGATTGGTCCTCTCCACTATTGCCCCACACCCTACTGTCGACCTCTCAATCCCTCCATCTTGTCTGGACTGATCCACATCCAGCTAGAGGACATCCTGTCTTGGATCTAAGCCAGACATAAATTCAGTACATTAACCATGCCAGGTGTCACGGGTGCAAATGACAGGTACAGCTGGGTATCATAAGCATAGCAGGGAAAACCCAAGCTGTGATGTCTGATGATATTGCCAAGGAGCAGCAAGTATACTGCGAATAGCATAGGTGGGAGAACTGAATCCTGGGGTACACCACAGAGCAGGGTCTTTGGGAGTGAGGAAAAATTTCCTATAACCACCCTCTGCATCCTGTCACAGAGAAAGGACTCAAACCAGCTGTTGCCCCTACTAGTGAGTCCACAGTACTCCCTGAGACGATCCGACAACAACCTATGGTCCATAGTATCAAATGCTGATGAATGATCAAATAGAACAAGCAATGACCATTCTCGTCTGTCTCTACATGCAACCTAACCAATGCAGTCTCAGTACTATTACTGGATCTAAATCCAAACTGGAGTAGCTCATTGATGCTAAAGGCCGTGAGGTAGGACTGAAGCTGCAGAGACACTATCTTCTCAATAACCTTTCCTAAGAATGGAAAGTTAGAGGCTAGTTTAAAATTTGCCAAGCAGTCTGGGTCAAAAGGTTTTTTTAGAAGGGGTCTCACCAGTGCATCCTTCAATGTGCTCAGGAAAAGCCCTCCTAAAAGAAACACCAGACTATCTTGGCAAACACCTGACTCAAGCATCCAACACAACTCACTAGGAGGGGTGTCAGATCTGGGTCCAGTTCACAGTAAGTGGGCCACAGCTCAGAAATCACACCACACACCTTCTCCACCAAAACCAGCCTAAACTCACACTAGACATGATACTGACCATAGTGGGTTCTCAGAGCCTGTGTGTCTCCACCTGTCCCAGTTTTCTACCAACAATGCTCTAAATTGCAGCCCAAAGCCTTCATCTCCCTAAGTTCTTCCCTCAAACCATGGAGACTGTAAGTGAGAAAGTCTGCTTTGTACATGAACTGGTGTGACCAAATCAAGGACCGAGGTAACAGCCCCATCACAGGCTACCACTACTTCCTCTGATCCTGTCTCACATGCAGTGATCACACCCAAGAAGTCTAATGCCCCCTGAAGTCTTGCTGGGAACAACCCCTTCAAAGGGTGACAGCGGACCATCTCCACTGGTGGAGGACAACTCCAAGGGCCCAGAACAAAAACTTCACAGTGCAGTGATCTGACCAATGGACTAGATCAATCTCAAGATTATTTATCTCAAGTCCCAAAACTATGTCCAAGGCATGACTGTTCTAGTGGATCACAGTAGCAACTACTTGTGCAAGGCCCATTGACATCATCAACTGGAGGAAATCTTTTTGTTTGCTATAACAGTGTTTCTTTGTGACAAGACAGGTGACTGGTTCCACCCTGACTCATCAGCTGCCACCATCCTAACTCTCCTGTGATGGACTGGAGACCAGTATTCCCCATGGATTCCCACCATGGCAGGGCTGGGAAGGGAGGGAGAGCCATCTTCCCCCACGTGGAACACAATCCAAACAATCCCAATCCCCAGAGAGAGTGAGTGGGCCAATGGCATGATACACATGGTATCATGGAGATCAGCCCCCAGGTTATCCTCTTTGTTTTCCCTTCAGGTTCCACACATGACATGCAATGAGCACACTGTGTGTACTCCACCTCCATGGAGTTATACTCCCAATGCTTTTTCATGGAGCTTCCCCCAGTGGTGACCCTCACGTGCCTCCACCAGGATTCCTCCAGGTGGCAGTCACTCATCAAGCAACGAGATCCCCCTTCCCCAAGGGAGGAAAGCAGTCTGTTGGAGACTCCTCCATCCCCTGGCTGGCCATCTAGTGACCTGCATCTGTTCCTGAACACGGGACACCAGCATGGGAAAAGGTAAGGTGACTATGACCTCTCAGCCCTCTTCACCACTGGGTTGGCTAACTGAAGGAAATCTTGACTGAACTGCAATAGTTTGTTGTTGACCCAGGCATTAAAGTTGCCCAGAATCAGCCATCTGGGTGACTCCAACACCCTCTTGGTTAAGGACAGAGGTGCAGGGAGGGGGGAAAGAGAGTGGATGAGTTGGGTGAGAGGTGGTTTGGGGAGAATGCTTGATCACCAGGGAATAATTCAATGAGAGACAATGGGCAGTCAAGGGGTGGGGGAACCACTGGATCACTAGAGAATAACTCCAAGAGAGGCAATTGGTAATTGGAGCTGGGGAGAACACTGGAGCACCAGATAATAATGATAAGTAAGAAAATGTATGATCAAGGGCTGGGGGAACATTAGACCACCAGGAAACAATGACAAATGAAAAAATGGGCAAACTGGGAAGGGAAGAACACTGGACAACCAGGTAATAATCTACAGTGAAAGAATGGGAGATCAGGGCTGGGCATCTGTAGAGCAACCATCCGGCCTTCAGTGGGGTGGGAGCGAGGTGATATACAGCACCACAGGGTGGGGGCTGTTGACTGCCACTGTAAACCTTTGAATATCCTGCTGTGCCAGTATGCATGAGGAGACCCCTTCATTTGCATAAGTGCAACGGTATTTTAGTGCCTTGATGCTGCTGGGTTTGGGGGGGGTGCTCCCGGGCCTCTGAATATGGCACCTTCTGGAGCACTCATGCAGACCTAGGTTAGCCCCCACGCTAACCTTTAAAAATCAGCCCCATATAGTTGCCGACCTTGGAACCTCCGTACACTGGAGTTCACCATTATGTGTTTAGTTCGGTCTTTTGTTCTCTCTCTCTTTCGTATAACACAGCATAAGAATGCCTTACTTTTGTTACCAGCAAGGCCAGCATTTTCAGTGACTGTATCAGAAGTAAGCAATAAAACTCCAGTGGGTGTGCATTAGACATTTCTAATGCATGGCCCAGTGGCGTAGCAGCCGCTGGCTGTACATTAAAAATGTCTAATGCACATCCCCAGACTGTCTTATTGCAGTTATAAAATGGACTTTTTTTTTTACATCTGATTAGAAATTTAAAAAAAAGTTTAATCCTGTTTACATTCAAAAGATTAGCTGTACTGTTAAGAAAGTAGTCCTTCCACCTTACTGTACCATCCCTACAGCAGCTGTAGTTTTCTGCATAGTAAATGACTGTAGTTCACAGTGTGTCCCCCCCACCCCATATAGAGACAGAGGTTGAAACACAATAATCAGGCAAACTAAATATATTGAATGTATTTGTTCTTCATTTTAAATAACAGTGGTTTAGTTTTAGACAATCAAGTGCAGCGCAAGCTTGCATGTTTTCGGCAAGTGCAGTAACAATGGCTTCAGCGGCTAAACATAAGAAAACAAATTGATCACAGCCTTAGTGGTATCAAAGTCAGCCATGTAAGAAACCTGAAATAACTATTTTCCTTCAGCAGTGGATTTCATACATTTAAGAAAGAATAGATCAACTGAGCGATGGGGGAGTGGAGCCTGGAGGAAAGATGTGAGCACAGTACTGCAGGCATTTTAATATTTATTTTCTGACAGGTTAATTTTTTTCTTCACCATTTTCAAACACTGCCAACACCACAGATGATCAGAGAAGATCAGTAATGACAGGTGCATCAAATGGGAGCCTGGAGCACCGCAATCAAAATATAGACTTGAGCGGGAAAAAAACGGTAAAGCTTGAACAGTACACTGGGATCCCCAGTTTGAACAGAGACACTGCAACTGAGTATCAGGATCATCTGATGGTTGGAGCACCAGGAGAGATGACAGCGATGTGTACTTCTGGGCTGGTAGAGATTTAATGATATTGATGTGAGCTGATGCTGTTTTGCTTAGTGTCTTTCGTGGTGAGATGGTCAATTTTTCTCATTATGGAGACAGTAGTTTTTCTTCACTTAGGTGGAAGAAAAAATGTCCACTTCAAAGAATCTGAACATTCTATGGACACATTGATTTTTCCTGTTCTGCATCCTGATTCTTAGTACTAGTTTTTAGCCGGACATTAGACACTTCTAATGTATCACTAGCAAGCAATTAGAACACAGTATTTTTCCTTTCCATCTTATAAATAAAACTCTCCTACATAGCTCTTAAGGTTCTCCCACTGGAACTGTGCACAGCAAAGAAAACACCAGAGCATGATGTGCCGATGCTGCTTGCTCACATTTTTGTCATGTGACCTTCTTCAGAGCAATCACTCACAGCCATTTTTCTTCAAAGAGCTGATCACTGATTCCTGATCATGTGTTAATAAGGAATCAGTAATGTTTGGGATTACATCTTTGCACATTAAGTGACAATGGAATGTTTATGAGCTAAAAAATGATTTGCAGTTAGGATATTATACCTGGTATGTGTATTACAGTATTTGTATACCCTGTCTTATGTGATTTTAAGTGGTAAAAACCTTTTGGTAATGCCTAAATAAACCTGAACTGAACTGTGAGAGTAGTGTTCAGTACTGACTGCTGAGGCAGTAGGAAGTACAGGATGACCTGGCACTTCATGATATAATCACTTTGTCGCTGCTTTCACTAACTTATCAGTTCAACATGTCCGGAAAGGCATCAGCAAAAATATTTATTTATATGTATCTCCAAAGTTTCACCAGGAAAGATTTGAACTTGTAAACAGCTTGTTTCCAGATGCCTCCTAGGGGAATGGAGGAAGGGGAGTAAATAGAAGATGAACAGTAAAAATACATTGTTACATTGTGTAAGGTGCAGTAGTGATAAAATAAGTATAGTAAAACTGCATACAGTAAATAAAATTAAATATATATCAGTGTGCAGTCACAGTTGTGATATAATGCACATTAAGAAACAAAAGCTAGAGCCAGCCCACTGGTATGGAGGGCTGAAGTGCAGGACCCCTTACCTTCACGCATGCCAGTGACCAGAGTTCAGGAATTGAACAGGGTCACTTGTGGACCAGTTGGGGAGGGAGGATTGAGCATCCCAAGGACAGCTCTTCTCCTTTTGGGAGGGAGGACAGTGAGTCCAACTACTTGCTTGCCACCCAGCAGACATTTGGGCCGGAGCTTGATGACGAAACCTGCAGGTGTATCAAGGCTCACACATGCAATTGCATCATGCATAGTACCTAGTGGGCAAAAAAGGAAGAAACCGCCTGGCTCATTTGGCATCCCCTGCAGGGCCCACACAACCCTACGTGGCAGGCCACCCTCCAAACATGGTTCTGTGCAAGTGATAGTTAGCCTGTATGTCCAAGAGATGGGTTGGTAATGGGGCTGGAGGGATGCCACCAGGACCAAGAAATGCCAGGAAAGAAAAAGGAATAATAAAAAAAAAAAACAAGTGCTAAGCAGTGCAGGGAACAATGCAGATGGTAGTAGTATAATACCACCTAGACTACAGGGTGTGATTAATCAGACAGAGTCAGAAGAGTAGTCAGGATTTCAGATACCAAAATAGATATTAAGGCACAGTTAGCTTGGGGGGGGGAGTTGCTCCCAGTTGGGAGGGGTTGAGGCAAGCAACACAGTCGACAACACAGGAGTAGGGAATGCAAGGGGGACAACAACAACATGGCAGGAGGGACTTCAAGGGTCAAGGGTTAGGAACAGTTGCAGGACAGGGTGGCAAAGTCCTGAGGAAGGGCTTTGAGGGAGGAGAAGGATGAGGATGAGCAGATGGACAGTGGGAGGGAGGACCAGAGTTTTGGAAAATGATACAGTACGAGAAGACAGCTTGGTCTTTGGAAGTTTTCCTGCGGGGGAGGGAGAGGTACAAGGAGAGGGAAGCAATGTTCTGGAGGGGATAGGAGGAAGGTGGGGGAATGGAAGGAGGGTAAAGGGAGGGAGTGAGCAAAACCAGAATTTGGAGGTGAAGGTGGCACAGTGAATGAGGTGTCTGATGTTGAGGGAAGGAAGGGAGGGAGAAAGAGGAGTAGAGGGAGCAGTAGTATGTACAAGGGGAAAGTCCAAGGCAAAGTAGCAGAAAGAGTGGAAAATGGGTCCAGTCTGGCAAGGGAGGACTTGGGAGCAGTGCTGTAGACAATGTTGCCATAGTCGCAGATGGGAAGGATCATTTTCATGACTAACTCCCTGCAGGCAGAGAGAGGGGGGTGCTTGCTTTGTTTCTATACAGCATATCCAGTTTGGGGTGAGGCTTGTGATGGAGAGCATCAATGTGCTCTGAGAAGTTGATGTGCTGGTCCAGCCAAACACCAAGGTACTTAAAAGAGGGGAAATCAGCAAGCATACTGCCAACAAGAGTGTGGAAGGAGGGGAGTGGAGAGAGTCTTGCAAGCCTTTGTAGGGAGTCAATGGTCATTGAGACCATTTTCTTGGTGTTGAGAGACAGAAGGTTTGTATGGAACCAGCACTGCTTACTGTGAACGTCCTGTTGGAGATAAAAAGGAATTTGGTTAGAATTTCACCTGTGAAGCAGCAGCTGACTGGTCAGGGGGGCAAGCAACTCAGTCAGAGGAGAATGGGGTGACAGCAGGAGGTGGTGGACAGCAAACCAGTCAGGTGAGACTGGAGTGGCAGCAGGCAGGAGCCTGCCAGAGCAGCTCTATGACAAACTGTTTGGTGTTTTCTGCATGTAGAGCAATGTGTGCCCACAAACTGATCCCACTAGACTGCCCAGTGATAGTGAGACAGCATGGCACCAGTAGCAAGGAGGACAGAAAGAGTGAGAGCAGAGGCATATTAGCAAGAGTACACTGCTAGTAAACTGAACAGGGTGTTTGTGATGGCAGGGCAGGAGCAGGTCAACTCTTATGTGAAAAGATCAGAAAAAGACAAAATGGTTTGACTTAAAATAAGGTAGATCATTTTTGCTTGCTTTAGACACTGTCTGTGTAGCTCAGTGTTTGTTAGTAAGCTATAGTTATTTATTTTGGTGGAAAGTCTCAGCAAAAGGAAGGAACAATCATTTGTTAATGTGGAATGTTCATCACTTGTTTTGCTGTTCTGCCTGGTCTTACTTGTACACATTTTTACTATATATTAACCCAAGATCGGCCAGATGAGGTGTTATATGTCATTTGCAATGGGGTCAGGATTTTACATGGTTTTATACTGCGTTTACCCAGTACAGTAGAGGTGAGATGTGGTATCTTGTTTTTAGTGTGATTCTGCTTTTCTAATGAGTTTTGCTAGGACAGATCATTTTAGATGCAGTATCTCCTTTTCAGTGGGGTTTGTCAAGTGTTAATTCTTTTATAAGTATATAGATGGGGTGGCCTTTGCGCCATCATTCACACCATCCTTGTGGAGACCCATAACTTTTCTTACTGATATCCACTTATGTCATTAAATATGGGAATATTGACACACATGAAGTTTGTCAGAGATGGGCTAAAGAAGACATAAGGAAACTAGGCAAAAATATAAAAAAAAAAAAAAAAGTTATCAACTGGGGGAAATGCATTGAAATGAAAGGGAAGTGTGAACCCATTCATTTCAATGTTTTTTTCCTTTAGTTCATAACATTTTTTGATTTTTCATGCATTTACCTACATTTTAAATACCATCTTTAATAAAGCAGTTTATTTGTAGTCAGTGTTTAACTTTACGCTTATGGGAAAAGTGATATTATGAAAGCATTTGCAACAGGGTCACAGATGTCTGTGGTCAAAGAACTCCTGAGATGCAGGATGAATCTGCAAATGTTTTTGTATCTCTCCCCTTCTTGTAGATGGCATAGCCCACTGCAATAAGACAAATAGTATTGCCATAGAAAGATGCTTGTTGTCAACTTAGTTTCTGAAAGCTTAACTCCGTAATTGTTTCAACCCATTATTGATTTGTTTATTCACTTGAACCAGGATTTTAGATATTTGGGAAGACAGACAAGCACAGCTGAGGAGTAGGCAGCAGCCTGGGTGGTGTGGCATGTGCGGGTCTCTCTGACACCATGTCCACAGGGTCACTCAGTAACACTGACGACATGCAGGAGCTGGAGATGCAGGTACTGCAGCTTGAATATAATGGCCCCATGGCAAAGGGTATCAGCAAGACATTAGAAGATATCAGCAATGTGGAAAACACCTCACATGACGTATTTTGTTAATAGGTGAACTAATACATATGCTGCTAGTTCATGTAGCTATCATTTAGATTACATTAAATGTTTTCAATCTTGTCCTGTTTGTTGTTTTTTTATTAGACTACAGTTCAAGACAGCATTAGAAAGAAAGTAAATTAATTAAAGCAAACATATACTATACAAAAATATATGGAAATCCATGCACAACAAGGCTGATGTTTTCATCTTGGGTAAGATGACATCAAAGAGGCCTCTTGAGCATTGCTCCCGAGATCTATAATCTCATCCCACCCTTCGATGGAAACACAGTCCTGTTGTATATGATTGCCTCTACATTATTCTCTGTATAATAACCGGGGAGGGTTTTTTTCCCATAGAGAAACCTGGTTGTAATTTGTAGTTATAACCAGCTGGTTATAATGGTGAACATGCACTGAGTAGGTTTCCTTCACTCCATCATGTGCCAGTCACTTTCTTCCCTTCATCACACTGGACACTTCAGCAACTCTTGCATTCCAACTCCATAAGTCTTACAATACTGAACTCTACTCTTTTAATTACATTCTTTTAACAAAGCTTTTTAACTCTTTGGAGGAATTGCTAAAAAGAAAAAAAAGCAGAGGTTTAAGCAGACACTTCAGCTGAACCTGAGTCCCAACTGTGGACCATGCTTCAACATGACCGCAGCTCCACAGACGTTCTATTTATATAATTGCTTTGGTGAAAAAATGCTCCCCAGCAATTACATAACACAAACCATGGGACAGTATGTAATACTTGAATTTTACACATGGTGTTGGATGTTTGTATAAACCCTTGAGCTTCACTCCCAGTGTTTATGTAGCATTCAGCACGTCAGGTGTGTGTAAAATTTACAATAATGTATGGGGGTGAGTGTATAATGAGAAATACTGGGCACTCAAGGTGTGGGATGCTACATAAACCCTGAGGGCGAAGCCCAAGGGGTTTGTAAAAGCATCCCACACCGAGGGTGCCCAATTATTTGTCATTATACACTCACCCCCATACATTGTTAGATGTAATTGCTGGTGTGTCTTTTTTTTGCCACATAAGAGAAAAAGTATCTGTGACACATGGTTAAAACGAGTCAAATTGTTTTATTGTTGAACAACAGTAAATGGTATGCAAATAGAACTGTAAAAATGTCACAATGTATTTATGGAACCTTGAACTGAAATTGTTTGAAAACAAAACTTTTTTTTTAGAGAACGTCTCTTTCTATATATGCTTTGGTTGCTGTGAAAGCGAAATGGAAATGCTGTGAGGGAAAACTCAGGAGAACAATAAACAGTCCATTTTGCTGTACCTGCTGTGGTAAATAGATTACAGCATGTTTAAGAGTTCAGGTTTTGTTTTTCTTTGGTTTACTGCAGTCATTCAGTAATGCGATGGTGCTTTGAGCTGTGTGACAACAGGTGCTGAGGTCGGTTATGCGAGAGGCTATAGCACGTGGACATAGAAGGAGCAGGTGGCGTGTGTTCGCTGTTATAACTCGCGGGTTATAACGGTGAATAATAACCTGCTCTTTCTATGGAAAGAAAGACACAACAATTATTACATTCTCATTACACACACTACCCCATGATTTATTCCATATTTCTTACACTGCATATTTTAATCAATGTTTGCTACATTGTGTCAGAAATCATCTTTAAACATCCACCAGTCATTCAACTTTTATTTTTTTTAATAATGTTTTCATGTCCCTGCTACAGATATTGATATGAAGCAGCATCATGGTATGTTATGTTTCATCTTACCTCCCTGAACTGCAGTGATGATATCACAAAAATAGCAGTATGACTTCTGCAGGAGCAGAAGACGATGACAGATTGAAGTCTTGGAGGGGTCAAAGATAATGTTTTCATGTAAATAACCTCAGTAATAAAGAACTGGGAGCATAAATACAGGAAGTTAATGAAATATAAGTAAAAATGTGTTTGAATATTATATTTAAAAAAAAATCCTGCATTCCAAAAAACACTTTCAGCTCATATAGTGGTATTTAAAAAGAATGACAGCTGATTGACATTTACATAATCTAGCGCCCTTTGAAGAACATTACACAATACAAAATTAAGATTTATCCTGAATATAATTCTAAATACTATAACCAGCGATGAGCCTTATTATGTATGGGGGCTTGGGAGGGTGGATAGATAACCTGTCACTGTTGTTGCCAAAACATGGATTTAGAGCCACTGGTGGATCCCAACAGATGTTTGTGGGATCTTGGGGCAAAGGTTGCATTTCCCAATCAGTGAAGATCCTTACAGCTGATGAGTGTAATTTTGATAATTTTTGTTCACTTTTTGGCTGGTGGATCTTGGAGCTTCTTGAGATCCACCAAAATGGATCCCAATACAAGGTGTATTGGCCACCACCAACATATCCTATTCAGCTATGCATACCTCTCAACCTCCTGCATCGCAGATTAGGGACAAGGCTTAAAAAATCAGGGACAATTTGCCAAAATCAGGGACACATCTTAAAAAAGGTAATATTATCCCAACAATTCTGCTGTAATCTTTGGCTTAGTGTAAAAGACATTTTCTGAAGGAGAATGAGAATGTAACACTATAGTGTGATTTTTTTAAAATGTTAAATCCTTACTCTTCTGCATTAGAAATTCCAACATTAGGATGAACGATTAAAAGTTTTGAGGAAAAATGGGGGATGTCCCTGAAAATCAGGACAGTTGAGAGGTATGCAACATTCAACACCTGCAGCAAAGGAGTAAAAACAGCACATGAATGTGATCACTGACTGTGTTTTCCCAAATAGGGTCAATAAAATTACAGGAAAAACTTACTCTCTGACCGGTCCAGGACTTTGAGTTATATTAACACTGGCACATTTCAGAGACTGGTCAGCCTCACCCCACTGCATCTATTGACCACTTGGATGCACCAAGTGGTGCTTTTCAAAACCAGGCTGAGTCTGATATTGGGCACAACTGCGGTCATGAGACAGTCAGACAGATCATCATCCAAATGGATGGTTTAGGCTGACTTAGGCCCTGGACACACTACAGAACTGTTTTTGAAAACTGTTTTTAAAACCAGTTTAGCTATGCCATTTCAGTGCAACCACACTACTCAGGAACCATTTTTGATAACGGTTTAGTGTGGCCACACTGCTAGTGTTAAACCTGTTCTCCTTGTAACTATTTTGTGTTAAGTCTAACACACAGAACTGTGCTTGCCTGGACACACTGCAGCTAGAACTGTTTTAGTTAAACCATTAAAGCTTAAAACACTTTTACTCCTGGACAGACCTGTGAGTAAAACCATGCTAGCTACAAAACGTTTTTAAAAATGGTTTTAAGACTAGGTATCTAGCAGAGTTAAAAAACCCTTTTGTTAAATATTTTTAGGGGGCTTGTAGTCTGTCTGCAAATAGTGCTAGGGGGATTTAAACCATTTTAAGGCACTTAAACTGTTTTAAGTTCCCCAGTGTGTCCTGGGCCTTAGATGGCAAACAACTTTTAGGCACAACTTACATACAGTAGAGGAAGAGGCCAATGGGAGCTTCACTGAAGACCTCCCCAACTCCCTGAAATAGCTCAGTTCTTCTCTAGGAATGATTGTGTCTGTAGCTGGCAGAAGAGAGTAGCAGCAACAGAGGTGAGTAGCAACTTAAAAGGGTGGGGGAGAACTATGGATCCTGTTCCCTACTTAGTCAAGTCAGAAGGCTTTGGTGTCCACCTTCTGAAATACCTCCCTGGTACATCATGGGCAGAGGCATGCATGGAGGGGACCCTGGCCTTGACCCACTTTGTTAAGTCAACCTCTGCAGGGGGAGACCCATCATTAGGTACTTTTATTTTTTTTGTTTCATCCATTTAACTCTGGAACAGCATTTATGTGAGCACTATATCCTCAGCTTGGGTCTTCAAGTGGCCTGCTGTATTCAGACTACTGAAGTGCTGGGTTGTGCTGCGCTTTTGCTGAGTACAACAGACCAAATGCCATGGGAGCAGTAGTGGTTGAGTGGGTATGAACCTCTGCCTATAGGGTTGTCAGAACCCTGTGAAGTTCTAGGTTCTAGTTATAGTCTAGAACTTTTAAACAAGTTCTAGGGTTCTGAACCTTTTTGGAACTTTTTAGAACTTGAACCCTATTTTTTTAATAGTGTTGCCAATGATGAATATAATAGTGAAATACACATGAAACTGAGAAGGGCATGCTGCCAATAATAACGATAATACCAGTGTCAGTGGCTCAGCAGGTTGCACACTCACCTCTGAAGGCTGTGTGTTCTATCCCCACACCAGGTACTTGGGTTAAATGCCAGTACTGACATTATAATGCAGCATGAGGGGGTGCTGCACTTCTGAGGTGCCATCTTTCAGGTGAGATGTTAAACCGAGGTCCCATCTACCTGTTCTGGTGGTAGTTCAGGTGGATGTTAAAGATCCCATGTCACTTCTCGAAAACAGTTGGGGAATTTTTTCTTGAAGCAAAATTAATGAAACAATCAAAGAATGAAAACCAAGCAAAAACATTCTAATACAATATTCTCTAATAATGGAAAAGATACAGAGAGAAGAAATATGTCATATAAACAATGTATATATGCAAACAAAAATGTTATTCATATGTAGAACAGAAAGTAAAAACAAATCAATTTCCCCTGTTCCAAGCCCCCCATTTTCTATAATCCTTTTCTAAGACACATATATGTCAAAAAATAATTTTCTATGTCACATGTAGGAACCACAAACAGGTTTCCCAATATGATTTAAAGAGTGAATAAGACAAAAGTTATTTTTCATTGTTGTAGTTTTTAAATTGTGTACAATATGAAACAATATTTGATTAGCTGAATATTCCTTTTGTTGTAACACTAAAGTGCATCTGGCCTGCCAAAGATAAAATCTACAAAGTGCAAAAATGGGTCTTAAAGTATTAGGATGGTATCTGATAAGTGTCTTTGGGTATAAACCTAGAATCAATATATCATAAGTTACAGGATATGAGTACTTGCTACTTCACAATTGCAAGAATAAGTCCCAAAAACTTTGTGTAAAGGAACAGTCCAGAAAGAAATGTTCCATTGTTTCCAATTGGTCTGAACAGCTAAGTCTAGGGCACATTCTTTCTTCAATAGCTTTTTGTTTCTGGGTATTCCTAACCCCCAATCTATTGTGGCAAGAGAGCCACATCACATTCCAGCATTTAATTGGGATCCTTTTGTCAGTCAGCTGAGCAAAGATAGTGTGCAGATCCTCTGTGTAGTTAATTAATATTTTAGGGACTTCGTAAAAGTGGTCCCACAAAATCAGGTTATAGAATTGTTCCTGGTATTAGTAAGTAAATACCTTGGAATAATATGCCATTATTTTATTTTTCCACAAGTCAAGTTTCTATAAAGGGGCAATCTAAATAATTTTATATTTTTGGGGAGTGAATGGGGTTTCCCAATGTACTAAAGTTGAGATGGAACAATGTAGTCCATATTGAGGGAAAGTCTAATAAGACAGGTACTGTGTACCTGTAGAGCAACACACTATGAAAGAATCATATAGGGTTTAACATTCTGACTCCCCCATGGCAGTAGTCATGGTATGTGTGCTGTCTTTTGATAGGGTTAAGCCTATTGCCCCAGAAACTCTGAAAGAATAAATTAGTGATTTTCGCTTCTATTGAAAAAAGGAGTCGAAAAATGTGAGCTAAATGTAGAAAAATAGGCAATATCATGGTTTTAAAGAGGTATACCCTTTTTCTTTTGGATATATTTCCATGTATTTCCATGCATGAATCATACTAATGGCTTTACCCAAGGCCTGTTCCCAGTTTAAAGTGGCATCATCAGGACCACCAAATTGTAACCCTAAGATTTTTTATGGGTTTCATACTAATTGGTCTCTGTGCTACAGTGGGTGTGTATACTGGATCAGTTTCATTGAATAGTAGCATTACTGTACTCTTATTCTAGTCCAGGTATAATCCATACACTGTTTCAAATTTTGTTAGTACCTGAGTAAAGTCTTGTTCTTGTAAAAGAGTCGTAGTACAAATTCACAAATCATTAGCGTATGACTTTGGGGACCTCCAGACCACCAGGTAAAGAGAGATGTGGGATATTTGGATATGCTTGTATTCTTCATAATAAGGGATCAATTTGGAAAGTGTAAAGAATAGGACTCGGGACATGCCTGTCTTACTCCTTTTTGTCCCAGCAAAGTCCCGACTTTTCATTCATGTAAGGGATAATTTTTCCTTTGTATATAATAGCTTGAGCCAAGTGATGAAGATACTAGGAATATGGTATTGCCTTAAAATGTTGAATAGATATGTGTGATTTACATGATCAAATGCTTTTTCCTGATCAAGTGAAAATATGATATTTGTTGAAGAGATATATGATTTATGAGCTACTAGATCCCTTATAAAGAGTCAAGTTATAAAAATGTGTCTATTAGGCATTGAACAAGACTGTACTAGAGAAAGAAAGGAATGTGTCACAGTTGACAGTCTCTGTAATAATATCATGGCAAAAAAGTTTGTAGTCCACATTCAGGATGCTTATGGGTCTCCAATATTTGGTATCTGTTCTATCTCCTTTATTAAATAATAAAATCAAAATAGCCTACACAAAATGTTTCAGTAAGGAGTGAGACCTCAGGATTTCATTAAAGACTTCTGCCAAAATGTGTAGTAGATATTCAGGAAATTTAAGATAAAATTTGACAGAAAGTCCATCATGTCCTGGAGAAGCATTTTTATTTAATTTCCCCAATGCTGTTTGAACTTCTCCGACTGTAAATTCAGAAGCGAATTCTTGTTTCTGTTTCTTTATTAAGGTGGGAATGTTCAAATCAGTAATATATGATAGGTCATGTATTGCTCAGGAGGGAGACCCAAACATCATTTGCAAATAGTTTTGCAAAATATTTTGAATTTTGTTCTGATCAGTGCACCTATGTCTAGTTAATGGATCCTGAAGTACTTCAGTGTAGGTATTCTATATTCTTTCCTGACAGCTTTTATAAATATCCAAGTGTGATTGTTTACCTTGGGTCCCATACCTAGCTTCCACTTTTAAGGAGACTGCCCTACAGTACTATACTGAAAGTTAATCATTTCAGTTTTAAGTTGATCAGTTTCTGACTTCAGATTTTGTTTATGTTCAAGAGAATAAGAGATAAGGTAAAATAACTTTTTCCAAAGTTCTAGGTATTTAAAATACTTGTTTTAGGATTTACATCTTGCTGCCCATATAAAATATTTTTTAATGTCCAGTTTTGTGTCTGTCCACCAATCCTGCAGAGAATCGTAAGCTTCCACAATTGAGATTCTAGCCCGTAGTAAGTTAATACTGTGTTGCAGAATACCTGAATCTAATAACAAAGTATTGTTTAATTTCCATCTGGATCTGGTTTTTCCCTGATGTGAATATTGTTGTGAAGTACACTGAAAATTAAGAGCTAAGTTATCTGACATTTCCCAGGATATAGTTTCAGCTTTATGAGCTACTAACCTGAAGAAATGAAAACATAACCAATTCTAGTTACCAATGTACCTCTGACTTATGTTTTAACTCCTACTGTATTAACTTCCAAAAACCCAACCCATAAGTTAGCCATAGTAATAATAGATTTAAGGCAATCTGAGTTACCAAAGAGTTTCTGAGTGACTCCCCCTCTGTCCTTTAGGGAAAAGGGACAGTTGAAATCACCCCTTAGAATGAGATGTTTGCTAGTATGTAGATAAGACTACAGCTCTTTAAAAAAGTCAGTCCTAGTTGCTATTCCCTGTGGTGCATACACATTAATACATCTATATTTCTCTGAATGAAATGTAATTTGCAAAGGCAAACAAGATGCTGGGATGCATACCTAGGGGGATCAGTAGTAGGAGAGAGAAGGTTATACTGCCCTTGTACAGATCGCTGGTAAGGCCGCATCTGGAGTATGGAGTTCAGTACTGGTGCCCACACCTCAAAAAGGACATTAATTTGCTGCAGAATGTCCAGAGGAGAGCTACAAAGATGAGAGTGGGTCAGCAGGGTAAGGCATATGAGGAGAGATTGAGGGCACTGAACATGTACTCCCTGGAAGACAGGAGAGAGAGAGAGAGAGAGAGAGAGAGAGAGAGAGAGAGAGAGAGGGGACATGATTAAGACCTTCAAGTACTTGAAAGGGATAAATAAGGTTGATAAGGAGAGTCTCTTTAAACTGAGTGGCAACCATAGCATGAGGGGGCACAGTCTTAAGCTGGAGGGTGGGAGAGGTTTAGGAGGGAGGTCAGGAAGCACTTCTTTACAGAGAGGGTGGTGGACACTTGGAATGCACTGCTGGAAGAGGTCATCTTGTTGAAGACAGTGGGTGGCTTTAAGAGAGGCTGGGATAGGCATAGGGGGAAGGTATGGCTCATGGGTAGGGAGGATGAGAGGAGTGGGGAGGGAGGGCAGGGACATTAGCTCAAGCTGTGGACCCTGCAATAAGAGCAGACTTGATAGACCAAATGGCCTTCTTCTGCTGGCTTCTTCGTATGTTCATGTGTTTGTATGTCATATCTACTAATAAAGACCTCCCTGGTCGTGTATCAGCGACCATCTCTATATGAAACTTAAAGCCCTGAAACAAGATTCCAACTCCATCACATTGATCAGTCCCCTGAGACCAATATGAAGTACCAAAAGGCCAAAGCTGTTGTGCTTTCAAAATTTCATATGTGGTTTTCAGCCTGGTATCCTGTAAGAAAATGACGTCATTGTGTAGTTCTGCTAACATGTGCATGGTGGTCAGTCTTTTCTTATAAGACTTTATGCTACAAACATTTAAGGTAAGGAGGTCAATGTGTCGCCCACCATGCATTTGTTAGATGTAAAAAAAGAAAAAAAAACATACTCAGGTACCACTTCTATGAAATCTACCCTTTTTCTGTAATGAAGGTTCAGATTGTGAGTCTGACAAATATCCCGTCTTGGAGGTAGATGCTATAGAGGAGGCATTAGAGTCCTCCCCCACTTCCTCTGTGTCCCCCTACTGCCTTCTCTTGGCCAAAGCTTGGTATCTGTTTCTTGTAACCAAGGGCTAGTTTTTTTTTTTTGGGGGTAATTCAGCTTTCCTTTTAGTTTTCCCTTTCTTTGATTTAACTACTTCCATCGGTTGTTCTGGGGCGGGGTGGAGGCATTTTGTTCCAGAAGACCTAAAGCCACTTTTTTGGGGGTGTAGGGGCAGGAGAGGTTCGTCAGTGTCTAAAGGTTCATCCTGCCTAGCAGGTAACTGTTCAGGTTCAGGTAAAGATCCCCTATCATCCTCAGATAGAGTAGGTAAACTCTGAGCTCTCACTTCACAGATAGTAATGAGCTGTACTGATCCTGTGGCAATTTATTTAGCCTGTTGTGGTCAGCCCAAGGGCATTGTCTATAGGCATGCCTCATCTCATCACATAGGGTGCATTTAAAGGGACTGGGGAATTGTAACTTGACATGCCTGTATTTAAGGCATAGATTACATTTAGGCTTGTTGCAGACTGAACTGAGGTGCATCCTAGCACTGCAATTGTGGCACATTTTGGGATGCCCTTGATAAAAGCATAGGCCCCGATCCCTCCCTATAAAGAAACTATATGTTAAATGCTGAATACCCTGGTCAATTTGCTTTAATTGCACTTATTTTCCAATCCCCTGTCTATACAAGGTCATCATCAAAAATAGGAGCCAGATGGTCAAAAATGTCACACCTTTGTCGTAGCCAGTATTAAACGTCTGCTCTACTCACACCTTCATTTCTGAAGAAAAGTGTAATATTCTTAACTGTGGGCTTTGTTAGAGGAATGGGAAAAATGTTTTGCCACAAAGCATGATTTTTAACTACAGGATACTTCAACTAAAATTTCTCTAATGTTTGTGTAGTTTAAAAAGTTAAATCATACACACTTTCCCCCTTTACATGAATAAAAGCAAAAGGTTCAGAGGGATTAATACCCATGAGGCCCTCTAACATGGTGTGCAGTGCAGTTTTCCATCTGGGGCATGTTGTAAGTCACCTGAATACTTCAGACAAACAGTGTTCCGTCTTTGTGTGGATTCACCCAAATTGTGGAATAAGTCAACCATCCTGAAAGTTTTATTGTTTTGTTGACCAGGGTCCATGTTGTCAGTGCTAGTATTCTTCGCATTGGGCTTCGAAGAAGCAGTTCAAGTATGAGGCTTGGCTGGGTGAGCCCCCATATGTTCTAGTGTTCCCTTGGTAACCAGACTGTGTTGTGGATGGCCATCGCGTTGTATTGTAAATCTCCCAGAAGAAGTTTTAGCAGGTGAGTGAACTATCTCCTGCACCAACAAATTCGAGGTACTGGGAGCCATATGCAGGAGCAATTCCCTCATGAGGTCAGTAGCGGGGTTTTTGGCAGCTTGAATAATCCCTTCAGCACTCACCTGATAGGAGAGGTCCAAACATTATGTCCCGGGGTTTTCTGCTAGCCTGCTGCTTTCAGTGCAGCATCTCGGCTACAAGCAGGTTTCAGAGCCACAATGTCACTGTGTCTACCGTTTTGGAGATGTAAGCTTGAGTGACCCACATCTGGAGAGGTAGGCAAAGGTGCAGAATTAGGGTTTTGTGAAGCAGAAGACAACTGAGAAGGGATAGAAAAGGTGTCCATATCTAATGACTGGGGCACCAACAAATCATTTTCTTCCTGTAGTAGACGAAGTAACACTGCATGGTTTGTTTTAATAGCTTGTCTAAGCAAAGCTTCCTGGTCATAGTTAGTAGGAAATGTTCCAGTACCTGTAGAATCCATGACTGCATTTTAAGCCTTAGTAACAGTGACCAACTCAGCAGGTTCCTCGAAGCTGGGCATCTCTTGATGTTCAGATTCAGAGCTTGGCAATGCAACATTTTGTTTGCAAAAATAGGTCCTGCAGGCGAGTCAGGTTGATCAGTAAACATACCAATTCCAGAACTAGAGATTGGCCCTGCAAGGCCATTATTCCATTCCTCTCCAAGCTTTCCTCCTCTTCCTACAGCCTCAGGTTCTAAGTTGTCCACCATTTTGGAATGGCAGACAAGGAATACCCCTACTGGCAGAGCCGGGGAATTTTTTATTAAAGAAAAACAAATTCAAAAGTGTGCAAAAATCAAACACTGGTTACAACATTTTTTCCAAGATAGTCATGACAATACACAAGGAAAAGTAATATGAATATACACCATGTCCCCACTTTATACAGAAACAGTCTGAAACCATACAAAATGTTTCCATAAGCTCCCTGCTTTTACAATATTCTTCTTACATTCAGCATCATATGCTGCTGTTTGGTTTCGGATAATCTGGGCTACAGTCTGATTTGGCCCATACTTTTGCTGCTGTAATAGAAGAGCACACCTTGCCCACCACAAATAATATTTACAAAGGGAAAAAATAATCTGAGTGTACTAGGATGATATTTACCCAGTGTTAAAGGATATAATCCTAGTACAATGATTTCATGTGTTATAAGCGGGGATATTTCTTTGCCCCAAGTCCTCAGTATAAGACACCAAAATTTCTTTGAAAAAGGACATTCTGAGCCAGCCTGTCGGCGCAGTGGTTGGATTTCCACTTGCAACACCGGCAACTCAGGTTTGGGAATGGACCCGGATCGCTGAAGGGCCGGCTGGGAGGAGAAGGCTCAAGTGTTCGATGACTGCTTACCTTCTCCCGGGGGTGGGGATGTGGCTCACTGTGTGCCACCTCCTGGCAGAGACCGGGAGCACAGCAGTTTGGTGAGCCCCGCTGAACGCAAGAGGCATGGTGGACATCGTCATATTCCTTGATGTCTGTGGCACACCATGCCCTCAGGGAGCAAACAGGAAAAACAGCTTCTTGGTTGGCTGGATGATGGCTGCTGGCTCCCGCCGCCAAGAATGCCCTTAGTCCCTAGAACCACCTCAGCAGCACCCAGGGACTGAATAGTTAGTGCACTGGTTGTTCCCCTGGTGCCTTCCCCCTCAGATGAGAGGGACCCATCCAGTGAAGGGATACACCGAGCTACCCCTGGGATGGCTGCAAATGTAAGGTAGGTAGGGGGGATGGGGCGAGGGTGTCAGTGGGATCCATGGCTGGCTGGAAGGAGAGGTGGACAGGGAAGCCTAAGAGGGAGGAGCAAAAAAAATAAAAAGGACATTCTGGATAAAAATGCTCCTGTGATTCAACCACTCCTGGGCAGGTAGACCTGGGACACATATGCTCTTCCCGGGCTTTATGTTTATGAGTACCTCTTACTCCCAGTCTGCCAAAACAGGATAACCATACAATATCCCATACTTTTAAAAGCAGCCTTGTATCTGTGAGCTGGAAAAAAATAATAGCAAGCTTGGGATCATAATCTTTTAACACCCATGGAATCTCATAATATTTAAGATTCAAAATTTAGGCATACAAGGACTTCCTTGAGTTACTTAACAAGATTTGAGGAGTAATCTACCAAAGTTTTAATTTTGCACATGCCATGTGTACGTGAGGTGGGAGCTGAAATTTCTTTAGATTATGTGGGAGGGATGACATGGTGCCTAACGAGTCTTAGAAAGCTCTGAAAAGTAAAAAATCCATTAGCTTGTATCCTGCCTAAATGAATTTTGAAAGGAGAGGAATAAAATTCTGGTAGAAGAAAAGGCTATAAAAAAATAATATCAGATTAACCATCCATACTCCCCCTAAGTTGTAGTCATGGTAAGTGTGCCCTCTTTTTATAGGGTTAAGCCTACTACCACAGAAACCTTGACAGAAAATATTCATTAACCTGCATTCCATAGTGAGAGGTGTTGGAAAAACTTGAGCAATATGTAAAAATATGGGGATAATTAATGTATATAAGAGAGAGACCCTTTTTTGTTTAGCAATCATCCTATTTTTTCATGAGGAGATTGTCTGTTCTGCTTTTTGGATCACTTGATACCAATTTAAAGAGGCATCATCCAGACTCTTAAGCCGAACGCCCAACATTTTAACAGAGTCGGGTGACTTATTTATATTTGCAAACATTTCTGGATCCCCAGAAGGTGCTGAAGTTGGGAGGACTAGAGCCTGACTTTTGTCATAATTAACTTTGGATCCTGACACTTTCCAAAGTCCGTTATTTCCTCCATAAACATTTGTTCATCTAGCTCAGGTGTAGTACAGATGCAGAGATCATCTGCATATGCACTGATTTCTGGTACAGGGGATCCATGTGAAAGATTTATGGAAGGAATGCCTGGGTTACCAGAAATGTTTCTAATCAATGGATCAATCTGAAAAACAAGTAGTAAGGGGCTATGCGGGCAGCCTTGCTGCACCCCTTTTTTTCCCCAAAAAGGCCACACCATAGATACCAGTAACATAAGGGATAATAGTTGCTGACTCATATAATAGTGTAATCCACCTTATAAATTTTTCAGGAATATGGTATGCCTGTAAGATCTGAAATACATACCTATGACTGACCCAATCGAAGGCTTTTTCCTGATCCAAAGCCAGGATCAGGCGTTTGGGGCTAGGTTCCGTGACATATGATATTATGTCTCTCAAGTAAATTAAATTTCTGAATATGGGCCATCCCTCTACAGCACAGGACTGCATTTTACTGATTACATTCTTGGCTACTTTGGAAAGATAGGCCAACAATACGGATGCTAACATTTTATAGTCAACATTTAGGAGGCCTATAGGCCTCCAATTTGTCAAATCTCTTCTGTATCCTTTTTTGTAAAGCAGTAGTATCAAAGCTTGGGACATTACTTCCAGAAATGTCTCAGAGGATAAGATGTATGAAAACACATCTGTCAAAACTGGGCCAAAATAAGCATCATATTTTGTATATAAGTCACTGATGAGCCCATCACCTCCAGGTGCAGAGTTCTTTCTTAATTTACCTGAAATTGCCATGATCTCTGCTGGGGTGACTGGTGAGGTTGAGTCAGACAAAGTTTTGGGGTCTACTGGTGGGATATTTAAATCCTTCAAATAACTTGGGTCCCCCGTTGTGGCAGAAGGAGTGCCAAAAATCTCCTGTGAAAAGATTTGGGAGACATTTTGAATTTTATCTTGATCTGTGTAATATGTTTTTGTACACGGGTCCAAAATATTATCCATTTTAGTATTTTGTACTCTTTTTCTGACAACTTTTGTAAATGTCTAAAGAAGGTCTGGTTCTTTGTGTGCCAAACTGCGCCTCTAATTTCAATGATTTAGCCCTATTATACTGGACTTTAAACATTTAGGCCTTTATTGCCTGAATTTCACTGTTTAAATCCAACTTATACTCATGGGGCTGGATATTCAAAAGGGTTGCGCCATGCGCAGTAGGGTTGCGCCTGCGCGAGTCCGTGTGCGCCATTCTGCCTGTATTCAGCGGGGAGGCAGTTGCACCCCAAGTCAAGCTGAGCAACAGTGCAATGCTAATGAAGGCATGCTCAACCAGAGGGAGGAACCATGCATAAACTGCACAGCCCGATGATTCAGTGGGCTGTGCAGAGTTGTGCAGGTGCAACCCGCAACCTGCGCCTGCACAACTTTGAGCAAAAAAAGAAGGAGTCGAGGGCCACCCACAGGTGAGCTGCCACATTGCAGGGTGCAACACAGCAGCTGCCACCTGTGGGTGGCCCTCGACATCTCGCCCCCTGCAGCTCAATCGTGGGCATATAATAACCCCCTCCCCGACTGGCTGATCATGGGCATAAGTGTCAAAACCTCCCTCCCCGACTGGCCCGGTCGCGGGCGCCATAATTATCAAAACCCCCACATAGCCGATCGCAGGCAGAACAGATATCAACCCCCAAGAACATATCCCTGGTGGTCCAGTGGACTCAAACCCGATCGCGGGCATTAGGAGTCCACCCCAAAATCCACCTACCTGGTGATCTGGTGGCCCCCACCCACCCACCACCCATGGGCCCCACCACCCGCTCCCCGTCAGCGGCGGGCGGCAGCATCCCACCGCCTACCGCCCGCCGCCCGCTGACTGACTGCTCGGTGGGCTGCACCCATTGGTTCAGAGCAAGAGCCAATGGGCATGCAGCCATACTGTATAAGGCGGTCCAGATATGTGAATAGATTCATTCATTCACATATCTGGTACTACTACAATATGAGCTACTGCCGTCACGTGGCTCTTGCTCTGAACCAGATGGGCATGCAGCCCTACCGAGCAGTCAGTCAGTGGGTGGCAGGGCAGCAGGTGGGTGGGATGCTGCCACCCGCCGCCGAGGGGAGCGGTGGTGGGGGCTCTGTGGATGGGTGGGTGGGGGTCACTAGATCACCAGGGTAGGTGGACTTGGGGGTGGTGGACTCTAATGCCCGATGATCGCGCTTTGTGGTCCACTGGACCACCAGGGATATGTTCTTTTGGGGTTGAAATCTGTTCTGCCCATGATCAGGCTAGTGGGGTTTTGATACTTATGCCCGTGATCGGCCAGTCAGGGGAGGAGTTTTGACACTTATGCCCGCGATCGGGCCAGTCGGGGTGGGAGGTTACTACATGCCCATGATTGGGCCAGTCGGGGGGGTGGGGGATTTCAACAGTTATGCCTGTGATCGGGCTGCAGGGGGCGTCAGTCCCCGATGGCTGCTGCCTGGCAGGGTGCCAGGCGCCAAGTCCTTGGGGATCGGCACACCTGCATGCTAATGGCATGCAAATGGAGCCATAAATAGATGCAAATGGCCTCCCCTGTGTCTTGCATGAATTATGGCCCCATTTGCATGTCACCTTTTGAATATCGTAAATTTGCGCATGGCGCAATTGAACTTGCGCCACCGCATTCTTTGAATGCTCCACTCTGACCACTTGCGGTGGGTACGTTCCACTGCGCTACGTACAGTGGCTGTGGTTGGGAGGTGATATTCAAAGGAGTTGCTCAATACGCAACTCGCTGAATATCGCCTCGCCACACCTTCAGCGCAAATATTTTGTGTAGTGTATGGGCTAAAGCCACAGAATGGCACAGTTTGAATATCCAGCCCATGGGCCCTTGATTTCATTTTGTATAATTTATTCCTTAGCTTAATATACTGTAAGTAAGAGGATGTTGAGTTTCTAACTGACTGTTTTATAAAAAAAACTTTGAACTCAACCTTGGTGTCAATCCACCAATCAGTAAGAGACTCAAAAGCCTCTACCACAGAAAATCTAGCTGCTAGAAAAGCAAACAGTTTCCTTCTGTATCAGGTTGTGATAGAAGGGAGTTATTTAACATCCGTCTAGTGGCTGATTTTTTGAGAAGGGGGGGTAGTTACCATAGTACATGTTACTGACACGGCTAAATGATCTGAGGTTTCACAAGGTACAACCTGCACTTGAGTACTATGTAAAGATTTTGAGATGAATATGTAATCGATTCTGGATGCTAGTTGGCCCTTGAAGAATGTTTTTGCTCCCTTGGGGTGGACTACTGTGTGTCCATCCAATAATTCTGCAGTTTTTATAACAGAGTTTAAACAATTTGTGTCTCCAAAAAGTTTAGAGGCGAGCCCTCCTCTGTCCTCTAGAGATAAAGGTCAGTTAAAATCTCCACCCATTATGATATATTTTTTTTGTGTGCAGGTATGGTTGGATTAGCGAAAAAAGTGTAGAGTGTGATGCAATGCTGTAAGGGGCATAGACATTTATCATCCTAAAGTTTTCATTTCCTTTGCAAAGATCGAATAAAAGAGCTCTTCCAGGACTGTATCTACCAATCTCTGCACGGAGAACTGAAAACCTCTCACCAGGATACCAACCCCATCGCACATTTCGGGAGCCTGAGACCAAAAGGAAGGTCCCATTGTCCATAACACTTTTTACATGTGAAACCTCATGTTTGGTTTTTATCCTGGTATCCTGAATAAGAATAATGTCATTTGCTAGATCCTTCAAGATTTGAAGGGTAGTTAGTCGGTTTTTATAAGCTTTAATACTGCATACTTTAAGGGTTAGAGGGAAAATCTGCTGATCAGCTCTCATTTTGCCTTCTATGTTTAGTTATGTCAGGACACTTTCTGGTGAGATTTTTCATTTTCCTTTTTAACCACTTCTGACTGTGAGTCAGATGATGGATCTAACTTTGAGGACACCAAGGACAAATTAGAATCCTCTCCTTCATCCTCTATGTCACCCCACTGTCTTCTTTTTGCTAATGCCTGATGCCAATTTCTGGTCACCACTCAGTTCTTTGGTGGGGGGGGGTTGATCTGCTTTCCTCTTTCCTTTTTTCTTTTTTGTGTCCACCACTGTAAACTTAACTTGGGGGGGAGGCATGTCTACAGTGTCACAGGTATCATTTGGAAATATAGAGTCTCCCTCACGCCCCAAATGATACCTGTTTACTAGTCTCAAGATAAGTTACAATGGTGAACCTAAAAAAAAAGAGAAAAATCAACACATCATCAACATCACCTTTGGGGTCCTACTGAACCCATCTGTGAACTTCTCTCCTCTAGGGGATGGGGAGGCAAGTTTTCATTGGCTAGGGGTGTCACTAGACCTTCCTGCTTCTTTAGAGCTTGCACCTGGCATTTTCAATGAGCTGCACTGGATCTTGTTGAGCCTTATCAACTCTATTCCTTTCTGCCCAGGGGCTGTTTCTGTAGGTGTGCCCACCTTCATCACATAAGTTACATTTTAGAGGGTTAGGACAGCCTAAACTAACATGCCCATACTCAAAACACAGGTTGCACTTGGGTTATTTGCAAGCAGAACTAAGATGAGTGTGGGCTCCACATTTATGGCATGTTCTAGGTTGCCCTTGGTAGAAACATAGACCCCTGTCCCTGCCAATGTAGAAACTACTTGGGAGATGAGCTATACCTGAGTCTATCTGTTTAAGTTACACTTTTACCCTCCAGTTCCTGGTCCATACCAGATCTTTATCTAGAATGGGGGGTGAGGCCTCTAGGATTGTATATCTCTGTTGCAACCAGTATTGGACATTTGCAATACTGACACTCTCGTTCCTAAAATGGAGGGTAATAATCTTTACTGTAGGCTTTGTGAGGGGAATTGGAAAAAATGGGTGCCACAGGGAGGAGTTCTGAACCTGTGGGTACTTAGACAGATTTTGGGCTAATGTGTGACTGGTTTTAAAACTCAAATCATATATAACTTCCCCTTTGACATGTATGACAGCAAACAGCTCTGAAGGATTTATTCTCATTTGCTCTTTCAACATTTGATGTAAAACAGTTTTCCTATCTGGCGCATTTGCTGGATCCCCATTAAACTTCAATCGGACAGCGTTTCTACGTTGAGCTGGTTCCCCTTCTGTTCTTAAATATGTCTGCCATAAACAATTGTCTGGGTAGTCCCACTTCAGTGTTTTCCTCATTGGTAACATTACCTTCTTCTTGTCCTGGAACTGAGGCCTATTCACTGGTGTTCTGTGAGCAAGTAACCATATGCTGAGAAAACTCCCTATCAACGTGGGAGTTTGCCTTTGAAGAGCCGGCAGGTAATGCGGTTTCCATAGAAGGTGCAACATTTTCTTTGACTGCATTATCAGACATCATTGCTTTCTGGGAGCACTCTCTGATAATTTGTGCAGCACTAACTGGGCCTGGTGAAGTCCAAGTACTAGATCGAGGGTGGCAATTCCAACCCCCTGCTCTCAAGGTGGCATCCGAGGACCAAGCTGGTGGATTATCAGTATTTCCTTTATCTCCTCCTTCCTGCAAAGTAGGCACCTGTTTAAAAGGTGTATTTTCTGAGTTTGAATGGCATTGCACATCTGAATAGACAGCTGGAGTAAACTGGGAAGGTATCGAAGCTTGTCTAGAAGTTACGCTGGAAGAATTGTCCATTACATTTTCCACAGAATCCTCTTCCAGTAATTTTAACAAAAAATCCTTATTCGACTTAATGGCATTCCTCAGTAAGTCTTCTTGATACAAATTGAATGGTACTTGTACTCCAGGTGATACAGCTCACACAGTCAATTGTCTGTCCAGATGCACTTCTTGAAGTGGAACATCAGAATTCATTTTGACTATTTCTTGTTCTTGAATTCCTTCCAGATCATCATGCCGCATATTGTTTCTTGATAAAACTGGACATCCATTCATATTTTCCTGAATCTTCATTGGACATACCCCAGCATCTCTACCTCCTACAGACCGACTGTCCGCCACATTGGATAGGCAGACAAGGGTTCCCATAACTGGCAAAGCAGGGGAATGTCCCTGATATCCTAGCCAATGTTCCTGCATTCACTAAAAATACCACCAACAGTTCAGTCTGGTTCAATGTCAAGTTGGCATCCATCTTTATCCTCCTCCCCCAGGATGAGGCTGAAAATAAGCAGAATTGTCTAGTCCTCCTTTTCTGGTCAACAAAAACTAAATAAAAATAAATAAATTCTGAAATACACATGAAATTAAGGACATGCTGCCAATAATGAAGATAACAATGAAATACATGTGAAACTGAGGACATGCTGCCAATAATGAAGATAACAATGAAACACATGTGAAATTGAGGACAAAAAGAAATACAATCTGTTCAATATAAGGGGAAAGTAAAATGAGCATGTGTGACTTTGATATAACTATAGCTAGGTTTAGCTATGGTTTCTTCTGTTTGCTAAAGCCAGCAACTTACAGGTGTTCACTGCTACAGGACAACCATCCAACCCATACATTAAAAAGTTTCCTGCTGCAGCTGCACTACAGTTCCTGAGTGAAAAAAAAATAAGTGGTGCATTTATGTACTCAGTTATAGCCTCGTTATCATGAAGTACAGGTATGGAAAGAAAAAGTAACAGACATTAAGTAGCCTTAGCTATTTGGTATTTGATGCTGTCACTTTTAAATAAATAAATTGAAAGTGGCTATGTTTAAAAGAAACTTTGAATAACAAAATCAAGGTGCTACAGCATATGAAACTGGTTAACCACATATTATGATATAAGTGCAGTCACTCAAGACATCAAAAAAATATACCAAGCATTCTTGTTGGCATATTGAAATAATATATACAACTTTTGAAGATCATGAGTAAATAAACCAGTCATTCTTGTTGGCAAATAATAAGTATGGTTTTCTAAGATAGTGCATAAATATACCAATATTCTTGTTGGCAAATTGAAATAATACATACAACTTTCTAAGATAATGCATCAGCTGGCCAGCTGCTATGTAAGTAAAATGTGTACATCATTCACATAAGTAAAAAAGTGGTTTCCTCACCACATAAAATGTCAAGGAATATGTAATGTAGCTGCAGCAGTTGGCACATGATGTTTAAGAGACAGTGTCTGTCAACTCCCTTAGGTGCCAAAATGTCCCTATGTTAAAAACAAACACACTTTATGATTGGTCACATTCTGTAAAGGCTGCTGATGTAGCTGTTTATTTGATTCCGATTCCTTTCTTCTGCATAAAAGTGAAACACAGACCACCCCTGTCCCATACTGGTGCACCACAAAGTTTGTTTGCAGTGTTGCACTCCTTAATCAACTTCATGTTTTCTGGCTGAAGTGGGATACCTTCACATATTCTAGCCAATCATGATGCAGTGGGAGGAGAAAGAGGAGACACAGCATCATGAGTGGCTTTTGGTGGTGTCTTTGCATTGCTCAGGAGGTATGGAATTAGAGTTGATCAAGGTAGGATTTGACAAGCATGTTGATATTTACTTGTAGCAGAAACTTGCTCTTTTAGGAAAACATTTTTCATTGCACTGCTGCCATGAGTGGTACTAAAAAGGAAGCAAATAACACAACCAGCAACATGAATGAATTTTACAGAAGATAAACAATCCAAAAATATGGGTTTGCATTTTAACAAGAAATAATATCATACAAATGGTTGACAGTGACCCTTTCATGCCAAATTTGGTGCTGTTCACACTGATGTTAACTTTTTCCTGTAAAGAAACATGTTGACTTTAGGCCCTATCTACAAAGCAGTTTGCCACAGCAATGGTGAAAGTGTTTTGTGTATATGGTCCATAGTTCAATGGCCTATGCATCCAGTATAGTGTTATGCTTGTGCACCTATGTTACTCTGTTGTGGCTGTTCGCACTTTCTATTCCATGAGGAATTACCACCCTGTAGGGGTACCAAAGGGAAGGAACCCTCGAAGAGGGTTCAACCCATAGAGGTGTTGCAGGAAGGTTGCCTTTGCTAAAGGTACCTTAGGAAGGAACCCCCAAAAGAATGTTAGCAGTATTCGTTGACTATAAGGTAGAGAAGCAGACTGAAGTGAGAGGCAGCTTGATAAAACATTTATAAGAAGTACAAGTTAGTGGAATAGCATGGATAAATGGTTTACACTTAAGACAACAGGGCGCTTCCTAAGGAGAGAGGGAACAGCAAGCAGGGTCACCATCCACCTCCATCCAATGGCAGAATGTAGTTGAGTAAACTAGGGAATATTACTAATCCCAACTAAGTATTATGACTTTCAGCATAGAGGAGAGGAAAAAAACCCTCTGAAAAGGAAAACTCTGGGGATCCAAGGTCTAGGTCGCCTTCCCTCCCGGCTTTGGTTATTTTTGTTTAGTGACAGTTTTGGATAGGAATGCCTCCTCACTGCAGGAAAAGGAAATGCCTCCTTACTGTGGAGGAGAAGGCACTGTAACTTATTGAATACCAGCATAGCAAATCAAGTAGTCCTTTATTAGCCAGGTAGCACAAGCAATTGAATAAAGGTGTCTTGCTGGTCAAGGCATGAAGTGCACACAGAAACTCTTGATAGAATAAAGGAGCAAATTCATATAGTTTACATAAAAGCAGCTGATTGGTATAATGTCAGCATGAAGAGTGAATTGAGAAGATTAGCATGAATACCTTAAATGCCATTAAGGCATTGTTAGGTTGGTCCAGAGTGGAGCATTTGCAATGAAGTAATGGAATGCAATGGATATCTTGAAGCCATGTAAGTTGTGAGGTTAAGTATTTAGGCTTGGATGACTGAAAAGCTGTTGAGGCAAAGGAGCAGGCTGAATCATAGTTTGTGTAAAAGCATGCTCATGTTGCCTGAAACCACAATGTCCAACTGAGACAACACAGTCCCCTGCCATGGGAATAACAGGGAAGCCTCAAGCTGAGCACCATGCGACCAAACAGAAAACGTAATATTGATAGGGCAGGAACCACCCCCCAACCCCCAACAAAATAAATGCAACATATGGAAGCATGAACCAGCAGTATCAGGAGAGACTGGGCAGCAGGCAGAATGCAGGGAGGAACACAGAATAAATTTTATTCTCAATACCAGACAGAAGAAAGCCAAACTGGGGTATTCTGTATAGTAGTAAGAAGAATTCCAAACTGGGATATTCTCAATACCAGAAAAAAAGAATGCCAAACTGGGGTATTCTCAAACCAGAAGAAGAATGCCAAACTGGGGTAGTCTCAATACCAGAAAGAAGAATTTTAACTGGGGTATTCTCGATACCAGAAAGAAGAATGCCAAACTGGAGTATTCTCAATATTAGAAAGAAGAATGACAAACTGGAGTATTTGCAATACCAGAAAGAATAATTTTAACTGGGGTATTCTCAATACCAGAAAGAAGAATGACAAACTGGGGTATTCTCAAACCAGAAGAAGAATTCCAAACTGGAGTATTCTCAAACCAGAAGAAGAATGCTAAACTGGGGTATTCTGAAAACCAGAAAGAAGAATGACAAACTGGGGTATTCTCAATACCAGACAGAAGAATTCCAAACTAGGGTATTCTCAATACCAGAAAGAAGAATTTTAACTGGGGTATTCTCAATACCAGAAAGAAGAATGCCAAACTGGAGTATTCTCAATACCAGAAAAAAGAATGACAAACTGGGGTATTCTCAATACCAGATAGAAGAATTCCAAACTGAGTTATTCTCAATACCAGAAAGATGAATTTTAACTGTGGTATTCTCAATACCAGAAAGAAGAATGACACACAGTGGTATTCTCAATGCCAGACAGAAGAATTCCAAACTGGGGAATTTTCAATACCAGAAGGAGGAATGTAGTTAACAGCTTACAGCAATAATTAGTTATAGCATCCAACAGTAGCTGAGCTGAACAATTAAACAAGCATAGGCAATGTAGGCGTGGGCAATAATACACAGAAAACAACAGTAATAATTGCTTGGTATAACTGTATTTAAGTAGGCTTGAATCCCATGGAGAAAGTAATATAGCATTGTAGGAGACTCAGGTTTGATTCCCACTGAGTGAAAATAAACATGTCAGAGCAGATTTAAATACCCAAAAGAGCTGTATGAAAACCATGGGCTCACGGATTGAAAAGCAGAGTAAATAATGGAATACTGAGGTAAGGAAGCAGGAAAGAAACCCTTTGGGAACACAAGGCTGCTGAGGTAAAATATGCCTTGCACAAAATGGAGCAGGTTGGGGAAACCAAGGAGGAGCAGCAGCTAGCTGGGCAGCAGAGCCAAGACCAGGTGCAAGCAATTAAGTGAAGCACAGGAGGCAGCAACTGCAGTGGGAACTAAAACTTGCAATAACAAGTGCAGGAAAACTGAGATTTTGTAGGTGCCTGAAGTGCAGGCATGGGAGAAAAGCAGTGCAAACAAAAGCAACAATATGCTGAGGAAAAGCAGAAACCCCCAAAAGAAAACACAAACCAAAAATATAAACACAGGAAAGCAGAAAAACAAGTACACAGTGAAGCACACAGCAGCTGAAAGCAAAACAAATACTAGTCAAAGCAGGAGAAACACATAACAAGAAAATTAGACATAGAGGACAGAGCCCAAAGATAGACCCAGCTGAAGTACTTATTAGATTGCAGAAGGTTAACCAAAATAAAGCACAGGGGCCAGATGGGATTCACCCAAGGGTGATTAAGGAAATTGCAACACTACTAGTGGAGCCAGTAACTTACCTTTTCAGGAAAGTATTAACACTGGCGAGGTTCCTGAGGCATAGAGGCAAGCTGTGATTGTACCCATATACAAAAAAGGTTGTAGGCAGACCATCTCAAATTATAGGCCTGTTAGTCTAACCTCCGTTCTTGGTAAGATTCTGGAGGGTGTAATCAAGGATTGTATCATGGAACATATCGAGAGGACAGGCAGGATAGACATGACCCAGCACGGATTCACCAAGGGAAGATCATGCCAAACTAACTTATTAGAATTTTACGATAAGGTTAGCAAGGCCATGGATATAGGTAATGCAGTGGATGTAATCTTCCTGGGCTTTGCAAAGGCCTTTGATAAAGTGCCCCATGGGGAGCTTGTTAAGGCACTTTATGAGCTGGATATACCAATTTGGATACAAACATGGGTGAAGGCTTGGCTTACAGACAGAGTCCAGAAAGTCTGTGTAAAAGGTGAATACTCTGATCATGTCGGAGTAACTAGTGGTGTCCCCCAGGGCTCGGTCTTGGGACCATGTTTGTTTAATATGTATATTTCATCCATGCAAGTGCATACAGCTGTTTGGTTATCTAAATTTGTGGACGACACTAGGGTTGGGAATCCAGTAAATAACTGGGAAGAACATCTAGTCCTACAAACAGCTCTGGATAGTCTAGACACATGGGCCTCCCAGAAACAATCTATTTTTAACATCGAAAAGTGTAATGTTATGCACCTTGGAAAGAAAAATAACAAATGCCAGTATAACTTAGGCGGATCTGTACTAAAGTGGTGGATGAAGAAAAGCTTGGGGTTATGGTTAATAAAGATCTTGGCTTTAGCTTACCGTAATACAGCTATTAAAAGGTGGGTAGTATAACACACTGTATATTGAGACACATACAAAGTAGAGATAGGCAGGTTATGATGCCCCTGTATAGTGCATTGGTGCGTCCCTACATGGAGTACTGTGTCCAGTTTTGGGCCCCGTATAAGAGGAGTGATGTTGCACGGATGGAGGGAGTACAGAGGAGATTTACAAAGAGAATCAAGGGATTGGATGGATTGAGTTATGAGCAGAGACTGCAGGATTTGGAGCTGTATTCCCTGGAATATCGTAGAATGAGAGGCGACATGTGTTTGATTTATAGGGCATGGACCAATACTAACTTATGGGACTTACTGGGCTTGGTTAAAAGGGCTCAAATATATGACACTAGAGCACATTGTTACCAACTGGTAAAAGATAGATATAATACAAATAGAAGAAAATACTGGTTAAGTAATAGGGTAACAGAAATTTGGAATATGCTACCAGGGGAGGTTGTGGAAAGCAGTACAATGCAGGAATTTAAAACACAGCTAGATAAATTCTTAGAAAGAAAGAATATAAAAGGATATAATTAGGTGCTACTTGCGAGCTCACGGACAAATGTCTTTATGCTCAGTATTGTCTATGTAATCTATGTAATCTATAAACACATCCAGAAGAAACCAAGCAGAGTCCAGAGTCCAGAGCACAAACAAACTGGGGGGGAGGGTGGAGGCCCCAGCAGGCCCCAGGCAAGGCTGCAGCAGGCCCAAAGTGAGAAGACAGACCGGCAGACCCTTCGGCTGGCAAAGAAAAAATGCTTCAGAAGGAGGTTGGGAGAAACTGCTAATATAGCTCAGAAAGGGGGCGTGGTTGGTAGCATACCCATTGAATGACAAGCGTAGCCTTTCAATAGTAGATCAAGAGAGGAGAGACAGACAACACATTTCTTCACAGTGTGTAAAGTTTCCTTTCTTCCCAGCAGACCCCTTCCCACGCAGTATTTACCAGCCATCACCACCTGAGTTGTACCATCAGTTCCACAACATCAATCACTTCAGGACTTTTGTAGGGCTATGAAAATCTTGCCTTATTAACTTTAATAAATGTTAATGTATGTACATTTTCTGGCAGGAACCTATTTCTGGTGTCTCACAATATTGCTAGCTGTACTAAACATGCATTCTGAAGAGACACTTGTTGCAGGACAACCAAGATATTTCAAGCCTTCTTCATATAGCTCGGGCCATATTAACTGTTTTGATTTTCAGTATTCAAAAGGGCATGCATCAATAGGAATAAGTGGTTCTTGAAGGTAACGGTCTACCATGATGGACAGAGAGCAGTCAGAAGAAACATTGTAAGTTGGTATGGCAGCAATTTGTGAAAGGTTTTGCCACATATTTAGCTTGCTACTAGAGATGGAAGTGGGAGTTGTGGAAGAAGCACTGCTTACTTTTGATGACTTTTCCTATTCTGTATCTCTTTGTGAAGATGGACCTGCACGTTGTGGAGATAACAATATGAAGCCCAAGCTACTGTGCGTGTCTGTGTGTGACACCTGTGACTGCTACAACTCATCTAGCAACAGACATATGTAGTGCTCTACATCATCTGTTTTTGGAAGATATATAGCCTTGAACCTGGGATCTAAGAGAGTTGCAAGTATGTTGTGTTTTGATTTGGTCATTGCAACTAATCTGTCATAGTTTTGGAAGCACTCGCACAATCTCTTTACAAGACTTCCGTGATACTGCTGACATGTTGTCTCATCTTCTGATCTATCTCTTTCAATCTATGGAGTCAGAACACTCAGATGATGTGAAATCAGCATCATGAGTGGGATAATCTGACTCAGAGATGCATCTTCTGAAGATATGCCCTTTGCAGCTGTCTCAAAAGGAGCTAGGAGGCAGAACACTGTCTACATTAACTTTTATTGTAGCACAGAAAGCCTAATGCCATCACCAATAATGTAACTGGAGCAATATTCATGTACAGCTTGTTTTTGTTCCAAGAGGTGCCGCAGCATATAGAGTTGAGTTCCACCAAGTGGAAACATTTTGAATCAACTTTTGCTGGAGCAGCCTGTGTTTCTTTTGCAGTTCAGATAATATCTGTATGGCCTTGGTTGAATGTGAAAAGTGAGTCACAATTGTTTTGCAAACAGCAATCATGTCATCAACTTGAATTTCATTGTTGAGGAACCCAATGACAACTAAATGTAAGCAATGTACAAAACAAGAAGCATTCATGAACCCTCCATCCTAAACTGCTTTCAAGATGTTGGCTCTATTATCACTTACTATAAAGCCACATCTTGGACTGCGAGAATAAATCCAGTCGTTAAGGAGCTCATGTAGTCCTTGCAAGATTTATTCATGTATTTATTTAGTTTTTGTTAACCGGGTAAGTGCACTAGACAAATTCTGCCTATTATCAGGCATGATCCGGGGCCGGGGTATACAGATGAATGCCAACTGACCTTGAACCAGATTAAGCTGTTGGTGGTATTTTTAGTGAATGGTATTTAGTGAAAGATATTTGTGGCTGTATGACTTTGCCCAGACTTCTTTACATGCAGCAGTGCCATCTTTTGGGGTGTGTTTGTTTTTGAAGAAGCACAAGAAAAATGGATCCAATAACCGGTAAGGGACATATAATCTATATTCTGACTGCCCATCCACATAACTTTTGTGACATGAATAACCTCACCTCTCTGCAGTTTTAAGTGCAAGCATCACTGTCGCTTTTAATGCCTCATAAATGTTTGACATTTCAACATAGGCAAAGTACCTTTTGATGAGGAACATCATAACGAGGCTCTGCAATTTTCATGACCTCCCTAAAAGCCTCATGATCTACTAAAGAGTACTGGAGAAGGGCTCCAGCTAACAGTTTTCCAATTTTTTGATTAAAATGAAGACTCTTTGGATGATTTTTGTTAAATGTATTCTTCCTCTCAAATGCCTGAGACAATGTTAGCTGCTTACAACATGTCCCTGCTGGTTTATTAGACACTGTACTTCATTTACCAGATGGATGTTGGGGTGGTGGACTTGGACTTATATATTCAGTGCCATCACAGGATGTGCAACTGGTGCTAATGGTGTTGGCTCTGGTAGCAATGGTGGTCCTAGGGCAGGCACTGGTTCTGTCTGCATCAAGTTCAAGAAATTGATTATGCATTTCTACAGATTCTTGACCCTTCTCATCTGTGGTCTGGAAGGTGGAGGACATGGTTTTTGACTGACTAAGCAATATTTAGTGTTTTTTCAGATGGTGTTTGACAGCTGTAGTACTGAGACATGATGCAACTTTACCACAGCTTACACTTTGTTTGCATAGGGAACAAATTGCTCTACATAGATCACTTTTTTTCCTTTTTTTTTTAAACTTAGTTTCTGCTCCATACTTTTGAGGAACTCTGTCCGGCATCCAACGTTTTCCATGAGCTATACCTCCCACCTGAAGCTTTCTCCTTCTCCCCACTCTAGCCTGAGAGATCCCTCGACTCTGCACCCCCTCAAGTGGGGCTGCCCTATCCACACAGGGTGATCTATCTCAAATCTAATGTGCCGGCTGGGCGGTGGGCCTGGAGAGCAGAGAAGCCTGGTGCTGGAGTGTGGCTCGGTGGGGCAGAGGTGCCTTTGCCAATCCCTGAGAGTGGTGATTTTTCCTTGTATTTCCCCCTCGGAGTGCAGCATGCAATGATGCCTGCACACGGCTGCCCTGCTGGCATCTGCCACACTCCACCCCTTATGCTGGTTGGTGTACCTGCAGTGCCACCAGGACACCGAGCAACCCTGGAGCCCTCCTCAGGGAGAGACGAGCTGTCCTCTGGATG